>CAKXYN010000030.1:18750000-20000000 GCA_935064755.1 Tragelaphus eurycerus | reverse complement strand
AGCGACCCCATGGACTGGAGCCGTCCATGGGATTTTCCAGGCAAGAGTACTGGGGTGGGGTGCCATTGCCTTCCCCGTGTAAGTTGTATAGATATGCACATATATGTGAAACGCCTAGAATTTTTTATAATTTATTGAAAATTCTACATGATTAAACATAGATCAATAGCAAGAGTGTCATGTACCAAAATTTTGATTAATTCAAAATCTGTGATTCTGAAATCCATAAAAAAGAGAACATTATGATCCAATTTGTTCAATAAAAGTTTGTCTCCTTCATATACATTGGGCTTCCCTGGTGGCTCAGACAGTAAAGAATCTGCCTGCAATGCAAGAGACCTGAGTTCAATCCCTGGGTTGGGAGGATCCCCTGGAGAAGCGAATGGCTACCCACTCCAGTATTCTTGGAGTGGTATCCTGGAGAGTCCTCATGGACAAAGGAGCTTGGTGAGCTGCAGTCCATGGGGTCACAAAGTGTCAGATATGACGGAGTGACTAAGCACAGCACAGCACACATATATATGGATAGAGAGCTCTATATAGAAACTGTCTAGAAGAACATACTCCAAACTATTAAGATGGCTCCCTCTTAGTTATTTAGTTATTTTAAAACTTAACAACCACCATGAATTCACCATGCAAAATAAAAGCTATAATATTTTTTTAAAAAACTATAATCTTGACAATGCTTATATCCATCCCACCCCTGCATCCCTGCCCTGAGGGAATCATCCTCCCCAACCTCATATTCATTTAACCTTTCTCCCCATGCATGTGTGCAGGAGCTTGTTTTGGCTATAACCTGTGCAAGGTTGTAGCCTCTAAACACAGGTGGCTGTTGAGCATTAAAAATCCAACTAAGAAATTGGGTTTTTCATTTTAACCAGTTTAAATTTAAAAACTCAAATTAATGTAAATTATGTTTCTGATTAACACAACTTCATTGTTTTGATGTGATAACATTTCCCTTTAACCATTGCATTGCCTAGATACTACTTTGAAGTTCAATCAGATGCAGCTCTCTTTCTCTAGTTTTACGCATAAACACATGGCAATCTAGTTGGCATCTATACATTGATTCAGGATAAATGATCTTTTCTATGCACCCACATGATATTGTAATGTGTTTGATGCAGACAGCACAGGTTATAAGACTCTCTTTATATGTTGTAATTGGTAATTAATAATCTTACATTTTTAATTGTAATAAAATATTTTAGTTAAAAATAAGTATGGATACATTTTAAAATGTAAAAAGGAGGCATACCACTGATGCAGAATCAAAAGGAGATGCAGAAACTAGCACCAGAGTCAGAACAGTAAAGAAAAAGGAGGCTGACTCAAAGTACGTTGGAAATTTCATGATGAACAGCAATTGCAATTCGTTGGAGCAGAGCAAAAGGAAAAAAGCTGTTTGAAAAATGGATAACATTAAGAGACATTTTTAGCAAAGACGTAGTGAATTTGGTAACTTGCTTCTCAACAGTCAAAAAGAACTAATAACATTGCTGCTGCTGCTGCTAAGTTGCTTCAGTCGTGTCTGACTCTGTGCGACCCCATAGACGGCAGCCCACCAGGCTCCCCCATCCCTGGGATTCTCCAGGCAAGAACACTGGAGTGGGTTGCCATTTCCTTCTCCAATGCATGAAAATGAAAAGTGAAAGTGAAGTCGCTCAGTCGTGTCCGACTCTTAGCGACCCCATGAACTGCAGCCTACCAGGCTCCTCCATCCATGGGATTTTCCAGGCAAGAGTACTGGAGTGGGTTGCCATTGCCTTCTCCAACTAATAACATTAGTCACCTGTAATCAAAATTTCACGTCCAAAAAACATTGTGAAGTGATTTTAAACAGAATCTGAGCTCATATATTTGTCTAGCTATAAACAATTTGGATTCTAGCACAAAAAAAGGACACAGTTTTTTCAATAGCTATGTTGTTATATTCAGTTTTTAGAATATTATGATAAAATACTAAAAAGGCAGTTCATCAAAAGTGAGACATTTTTCAATCAAGCCATCAAACAATTGCCCAAAGAATGTAAGATCTTTTTAACAGTATCTAAAATCAATTGCAAGAAGAGATAAGAAAGCCTTCTTCAGTGATCAATGCAAAGAAATAGAGGAAAACAACAGAATGGGAAAGACTAGAGATATCTTCAAGAAAATCAGAGATACCAAAGGAACATTTCATGCAAAGATGGGCTCGATAAAGGACAGAAATGGTATGGACCTAATAGAAGCAGAAGATATTTAGAAGAGGTGGCAAGAATACACAGAAGAACTGTACAAAAAAGAGCTTCATGACCCAAATAATCACGATGGTGTGATCACTCACCTAGAGCCAGACATCCTGGAATGTGAGGTCAAATGGGCCTTAGAAAGCATCACTACGAACAAAGCTAGTGGAGGTGATGGAATTCCAGTTGAGCTATTCCAAATCCTGAAAGATGATGCTGTGAAAGTGCTGCACTCAATATGCCAGCAAATTCGGAAAACTCAGCAGTGGCCAAAGGACTGGAAAAGGTCAGTTTTCATCCCAATCCCAAAGAAGGGCAATGCCAAAGAATGCTCAAACTACCATATTATTGCACTCATCTCACACGCTAGTAAAGGAATGCTCAAAATTCTCCAAGCCAGGCTTCAGCAATATGTGAACCGTGAACTTCCTGATGTGCAAGCTGGTTTTAGAAAAGGCAGAGGAACCAGAGATCAAATGGCCAACATCCACTGGATCATGGAAAAAGCAAGAGAGTTCCAGAAAAACATCTATTTCTGCTTTATTGACTATGCCAAAGCCTTTGACTGTGTGGATCACAATAAACTGTGGAAAATTCTGAAAGAGATGGGAATACCAGACCACCTGATCTGCCTCTTGAGAAATTTGTATGCAGGTCAGGAAGCAATTAGAACTGGACATGGAACAACAGACTGGTTCCAAATAGGAAAAGGAGTACGTCAAGGTTGTATATTGTCACCCTGTTTATTTAACTTATATGCAGAGTACATCATGAAAAACACTGGACTGGAAGAAACACAAGCTGGAATCAAGACTGCGGGGAGAAATATCAATAACCTCAGATATGCAGATGACACCACCCTTATGGCAGAAAGTGAAGAGGAACTCCCTTATGGCAGAAAGTGAAGAGGAACTAAAAAGCCTCTTGATGAAGGTGAAAGTGGAGAGTGAAAAAGTTGGCTTAAAGCTCAACATTCAGAAAATGAAGATCATGGCATCCGGTCTCATCACTTCATGGGAAATAGATGGGGAAACAGAAACAGTGTCAGGCTTTATTTTTCTGGGCTCCAAAATCACTGCAGATGGTGACTGCAGCCATGAAATTAAAAGACGCTTACTCCTTGGAAGAAAAGTTATGACCAACCTAGATAGCATATTCAAAAGCAGAGACATTACTTTGCCAACAAAGGTCCATCTAGTCAAGGCTATGGTTTTTACTGTGGTCATGTACGGATGTGAGAGTTGGACTGTGAAGAAAGCTGAGTGCCAAAGAATTGATGCTTTTGAGCTGTGGTGTTGGAGAAGACTCTTGAGAGTCCCTTGGACTCCAAGGAGATCCAACCAGTCCATTGTGAAGGAGATCAGCCCTGGGATTTCTTTGGAAGGCATGATGCTAAAGCTGAAACTCCAGTACTTTGGCCACCTCCTGCGAAGAGTTGACTCATTGGAAAAGACTCTGATGCTGGGAGGGATTGGGGACAGGAGGAGAAGGGGACGACAGAGGATGATATGGCTGGATGGCATCACTGACTCGATGGACGTGAGTCTGAGTGACCTCCGGGAGTTGGTGATGGACAGGGAGGCCTGGCGTGCTGTGATTCATGGGGTTGCAAAGAGTCAGACACAACTGAGCCACTGAACTGAACTGAAGATCAGTTGGTTCAAATTTGCAAAAACACAACTACTTTTCTTTAGCTTTAGATGAGTAGTGCAACATCAAAAGTGAAAAGTGTTAGTCACTCAATCATGTCTGACTATTTGTGACCCCATCGACTGTAACATGCCAGGCTTCTCTGTGCATAGACTTCTCCAGGCAAGAATACTAGAGTGGGTAGCCATTCACTTCTCCAGGGGATTTTCCTGACCCAGGGATCAAATCTGGATTTCCTGCATTGCAGGCAGACTCTACCATCTTAGTCACAAGGGAAGCCCATAACATCAAAGACACTGCCAAGTTCGTACTTGGAGTCTGCTTTATCTCAGAAGACTTCCAATTTTAAGAAGAAATGTTATCAATTTATGGCCTGAAAAACTGAATTCCTATTTAAATATTTTTAAATGTTTTATATTTGTTGAAGAATAACTTCAGCTAGATTTGAAAAAATTAAATTCTATCCTGGTAGATGGTACTTCAGTCACACTAAGTTTTAAAAAATCTGGTTTTAATATACTTTTAAAACAGGAGACATATTTCATTGCTTCATTCTACTGTATTATACACATTTGGTTTTTTGAAGCAGACTCCTGAAAAGTGTCAAGAATGCCATTGTTAAATCATTCCATAAATATCTGTAAATGCCACAGATCAATGCCAAACAATGGAACTCTTAAAAGACACAGAGCACATTTAAAGATCTGTGTTCTTTGCCAATACTTGTCAAGTCATAGAAGAAGTATACAAAGACTTATCATATTGTTAAGTCCATTTGAAGATTTCATTAAAACAAAAAATGCTTTCCAAAAATTCAATAATTAAAGACAAAAAATGACAGAGAAACTTATATTTTCTCATCGATATATCAGACTACACGTAAACAAGATTAATTTGAAGCTCCTGAAAAAGAAAAAAAAGGAAATGCTGATTTGTAACCCAGGTAAAGAGGCATAAAATTTTGTGTTGAAATTGAAACTTTTCAGAGTACAATAAAAATAATTTTACATATCTTTCTAACATAAATCAATTTTAAGAGAAATTTAAAGAATGATTTATTGGATAAATTTATATGTCTTATAAATTTATGTAATACACTTTTGAATTTAATGCTAACAATATTTTTTTTTTTTGAGTATCAGCAAATTTAACTTAGACAGTTTTGAAACTGATATGCTATTGCTTCCAAGTCAAATCAAATCTAAAAAAAGAAGAACCAGGAACTTCCCTGGTGGTCTAGTGGCTAAGACTCACTGCTCCTAATGCAGGGGGCCCAGGTTCGATCCTTGGTCAAGGAACTAGATTCCACATGCCACAACTAAGACCTGGTGCAGCCAAATAAATGAACGAAAAGTAAATACACAAAAAAAGAAGAAGAGCCAGTTGTGTCAATGTACACGAATGTATTAAAGGAAAATACTTTTTGGTACTTGATTCATTTATGGAGACTTTTAAGAATTATTTAGGTATGTGATTCTACTTTTTCAATCACAAATTTTACGAAATCTAATAGAGATCAAATATTTATAATAAAATTTTTGCATCCAAACTGAGACATACTCTAAGGGTAAAATATATAGTAGACTGATAAAATTTAGCACAAGAATATAAACTATCTCATTAACAATGTGCTATAGTGATTATATTTAAAAATGATAACATCTTGGGTATTTTCAGTCAAATATAAACTACATTAAAATTAATTTCATCTGTTTAAATATGACCACCAGAAAATGCTAAATTACATCTATGGCTCAAATGTCATTTCTAGTATATATCTGGCACTAGCATGTATCCAGAAATGGAATTATAAAAGGAATTAATAAGGGAATATTAATTAATATTAATATTATTCCTTTAATAATATTATTAATATTAATCCCATTTTTCCGACTCTGTGCGACCCCGTAGACAGCAGCCCACCAGGCTCCCCCGTCCCTGGGATTCTCCAGGCAAGGACACTGGAGTGGGTTGCCATTTCCTTCTCCAATGCATGAAAGTGAAAAGTGAAAGTGAAGTTGCTCAGTCGTGTCCAACCCTCAGCGACCCCATGGACTGCAACCTTCCAGGCTCCTCCATCCATGGGACTCTCATAAATATATACAAAATATCAATGGAATAAAATAGAGTCCAGAACTAGATCTACAGATATATGATCAGTTATTTTTTTCAACAAAGTTGCAGAGATAATTCAACAAACGGTGCTGGAACAATTGGATATCCAAAGGCAAAAAACCCAACAACTGAAACCACTATCAACAGTAAGACTTTAATCCTTATTCCACACCATATACAAAAATTAACTCAAAAAATATAGTCCCAAATCTAAGAAAACATAAGAGAAAATCTTTGTGACCTTGAGTGAGGCAAATACTTCTTAGATAAGTGACACTAAAAGCACTATCCATAAAATAAAAAATTTATAAACTGGACTTCATCAAAATTTAAAACTTCTGCACTTTGAAAGGCACTGTAGAGAGAACGAAAAAACAAATTACATACAACAAGAAAATATTTTCAAATCATGTATATAACAAAGGACTTGTATCCTGAATATGTAAAAATTGTACATAATAATATATTTAAAAAACAGCCCAATAAAAAGATGGGCAAAAGATCTGAACAATACTTAAGAAGATGTATAGACAAAACAAGCACATAAAAAAACTCAACATCCTCAGTCATTACAGAAATGAAAATTAAAACCATACCTAATAACCAAGGAGAGAACTGTAAATCATTGATAAAGGAAACTGAAAATGATTCAAAGTAATGGAAAGATATACCATGCTCTTGGATTGGAAGAATTAATGTTGTTAAAATGCTCATACTACACAAAGCACCTTCAGATTAAAAAACAAAACAAAACACACCTGATGAAATGAAGAAGACCGATCACACTGAGTTCCTGAGGATACAGAACAACTGGATTGCTCACACACTGCTGGTGGGAATGTACAATGGTACAACTAGTTCGGAAAATAGTTTGGCAATCTCTTACAAAGTTTAGCATACACCTACCACATGGCCTTCCCTGGTGGCTCAGATGGTAAAGAATCTGTCTACAATGAGGGAGACCCGGGTTCGACCCTTGGGTCGGGAAGATCCGCTGGAGAAGGAAATGGCAACCCACTCCAGTACTATTGCCTGGAAAATCCCATGGACAGAGGAGCCTGGTAGGCTACAGTCCATGGGGTCGCAAAGAGAGGACTCGATGGAGCGACATCACTTACTTACTTACCACATGGCCCAGTCACTTCACTCCTAGATACTTATCCAAGAAAAATGTATATGTTCACACACACACCTGTACACAAGTAACCAAGGCAGTTTAGTTGTAATCCCTAATAAATGGGAACAACCCAAAAGTCTATGAACAAGTGGGCGGACAAACAATGAACAAAGTGTTGTATATCCATACAATAAAACATTACTTAGTAATAAAAATCAATGAGCTATTGATACATATTATAACATAAACAAATCCTAAATTAATTATTCCGGGAGAAAGAAACCAGACCCCTCCCCTCCCCCTAAAAAAGCACATTCTGAATAATCCCATTTATATAAAAATCTAGGAAAAATAAACTAATCTTCAGCGAGAGACTACCAGTGTTGCCTGGGGAATGAGGGCAGAGAAGGGCAGGAAGGAGAGATTATAAAGTTTTATGAGGAACCTGTGGGGATGATGGATATGTTTGTTATCTTAATTTTGGTAATGGTTTCATGGGTGTATACAAATGTCAGAGCTTATCATATTTTATACTTTAAACACATGCAGTTTATTATATGGGAATCATATTTCAATGAAGCTGTTACCTTTTAAAATTGATTTAAATTGAATAAAATTAAAAGTTCAGTTCATCAGACATTAGTCATATTTCAAGTCTGTAATTGCCACATGCAGCTCGTGGCTACCATGGTGGACAATATCTGTGTAGGACATTTTCATCACTGCCCAGGGTACTATTGGAAGCAGTTGGTCTAACCGACACATTAAAAAAAGCATCTGTTTCTTTCATTCCTCCTCCACCTACCTTCCCCAAACTTCAAACATGGGAACAAGCATGGAAGCATGGCATTGATATATAAATTACAGGAGAAAATTTTAAAGCAGATTTTATTAAGTTTAATGTAACTTTAATACAAAAGACACCTTCTATTCATAAACATATATAGCATACAATTTTTTCATTCAGTTATCACAACTTCTACAGATTACATTAGCTTCTCCCAAAGCTTAAGTTGAAGGAGATTTTAAACTAAAATGACAGGGAAAAAATGAAACAGACAACACTGTCTTAGAGCATACTTCTTCCTTGTAAGCAATGTGGTTAGAGCCAAAATATAACTCCTAGAATAAATATTTTTTCATATACTTACAGATATTTTATGTCTAAAATACGTAGCATGTTTCAGAATACACCACATAATGCAACTGAATTTTCCTATTTAAAAGTATCAAGCATATAACTCACAATAGATATAATCAGAAGTTTCAGTTGTAAGAGCAGATATAAAAAAGAGACTTTGGTATATGCAGAAATGTTTCACATTCAAGGAACAGTTCATAAAATGAGGACAAAGAAGTTGTTAAACTTAGTATTCTGACACTTTTTTCCTTCCCTTCCTATAGCTTTCATTTTTGAGATGGGTGCTTTTATTCAAAAAAGACACAATCTCTTTTTCTGTTCCCCCCAACACACACACACACACTGTCCCCCCCATACCCCATGTAGCCTATGGACTTGGGAGGCAGAGTCTGTGTTTGCGTTTCAATATACAGAATTCAGGGCTGGAATCTTCAACCTTCCCTGTTTTAAAGCCTGATACACTAACCCTTTATGCACTTTGATGTCTGAGTCATCTCTTAGAAATGGAATATAGAAAAAGGCAATTGGGGCTGGGGGGAGAGGGGAAGCTGGTCGCCAGTGTAAATCAATCAACCAAGACAGCCCCCACAGTGTATTGTAGTAGGTAAGCAAGAAGTATAAAAATAGAACCCAAGTCCCTCTGTTGTTTGCAGAAGCAGAACTCACAAGCCAGTTTCACTTACTTTTTTACACCGACAGAGCCATTTTCCTTGTTTTCCATGTCAACAGATAGCATGGGAAGGCTGCAGGGTTCCTTTACTTCAGCAACTAATCAATAAGGGAGAAAAGCTCGTGTTTAATTCTTTGAAAGTGAGAGAAGAATATATATTCTGAATCGGAAACATAATGGTCCCTTTTACAGCTTCACACCAATTCACGTATATGTTTGCTTAAATCTCCAGTTCCCTCAGCGATTGGAGAGATGTGATTAAACCTAAAGAATTGGAGGAGACAGATTGGGGTGCTTTCATCTGTGCTGGCACTCCCTGCCTCGACAATAAGCATTTGCAAATGAAATTGAATCCTTGTTCAAAACAAGTGCTGTGTGAACTGGCACAGCTTCTCCCAGTGCCAAGCTCTCACTTAAGACACTGCAACTCATAAATGAGTCAAAGTCGACAAAAACAATCCCCCTTTTCCTCCTCTTTCCACCTCGGGCTGTGATTTCTTTTTTTCTTACTGTATTTTTTTTTTCTGTCCACTCCCACTTCTCCTCTATTTTTTCACTGCCATGCAAAAGAGCACTTAAAGCTTTTGTCAGCAAGTATTCCCCTACCTCAAATATTCTCAATGAAAACCTTAAAAACCTGTCTGTGAGATGGCCATGCTCTGGTGAAGCTGGAAGCTCACGAAAATGTCAGATAGCCCTTAACACAGAAAGGTGCTGCTGGTGTGTGTGTGTGTGTAAGAGAGGGTAGGCAGCTCATTAGATTTATGTAAAAATCATCAAAACATTCAAGGAGATATAGTAGCATCCATCACTTTGTCTTTTTGTTTAGTAGGAAGAACACAGAAAAAATAAAATCCCTCTACAATTAATATGCAATTAGCAAGATGAAAAAGCTACAAACAAAACTGCTGAAAAAAAAAAAAAAAAACTAGTTCTGAAACGTGCTTGTTCTTCTACAGCTGAAGCCATAAATTAAATACATTTCCTCTCAAATCACTTTATACTTCGGCACTTCTTCCCTAGGGATTACTCTGACATGACAAGTGCATCATTTAGTATATTCACAAGATTTTATCACTGTTACGGAAGTAGATGATTAACAAATAATACTGTAAGTGTGGGATAATCTTCACTGCTGATATACACGCACACACACACACACAAACTTCCAGTCACTACACCACTTAGATCATTCATAGAGAAATCCAACATTTAATATACATCTAGATATTAACATACATCCACACACCGTTACAGAGTAGACAGAAGATAGTGCTGCTTGCTCCATGCCAAAAGAATGATTTCACTTCAGTTGGAAACTGTTACACATTCACCATTTTCTAAGCATCTCAGAAACAAAACAAAACAAAACACTCACAATGATACTCTGCAACACCACACTACATTGTCTTATTATTATTATTTTCTTTTCTTGTGGAAGAGTAAAAAGAAAACCTACCTAGAAGCAACTAAAACATGTCATTTTTTTATAGGCTTATCAAGAACAGCCAAAGAAACCCCAATATTTTCTTTCACAAAGTAGGCTGGCAAAGGAATTCAATAAGGAGGTACAATTTGACACAGTGAAATAAAACCAGGCTGGCTCTGAGCCAACATGACGTTAGGAATCACACACAAGCTGCACCAACTGCCTTCTGGTTCATGGCTGACTTTTTAAAGCTACAGTGTGCCTGCTCACTTTTGCTAACTACTTTCAGCACAATTAGTGGAAGTGAATGAATCACAAGTCCCCAAGCTGCAGAATTCCCCCTGCACCTGTCTTGATCAAAGGAAAACAAACTGTATCAAGAGGCTATTATTTTCTCCCTCCCCCTCCTTGTTTGTGCATCATATGTCTTTGCTGTTTTGAGCATGAATGTCATGTGTAAAACTATTTTTTTTTTCCCTGTGGGAGAAAAAAATAAGAGAAAGTCCAGTGCCTATGGGCTATATTCAGTGAACACCCAGAAGCTGCAGTCCTGTGTTACTCTTTTGCTGATAAAATTCCCAGGGCTGGTTTTCAAGCTCTTTGTGAGAATAAGGAAAGTACTGCCCATCAGAAAATCCTTTTACTTCATTATGCAGGAAGTAACATATTTCAGAGAGGATGCAAAGGAGATGACCAGATCACTTGAGAACGCCCACATTCTTTAATTTTGGCATTCATCCTACCAGATGAAGTCAGCCAAAAACTCAAAATAAACTTTATTCTATGAAACAAAAACAAATAGTCTGGGAGGTTTCATATTACCAGATTTCCCCAGTTGTGTAAAAAGCATAATTGAACGAATTCAACATTTCTTTTCTATGAGCACCTGCTACTATATTAATTACATATGAAAAAAAGGATTTGTGCCAACCCCCAAATTCATAGTATCTTCTACCATCCTAAGTCCCAGTTCAGGAAAGGGGAAGGTAGAATAAAGGCCAGGCATGATCTTTTGATTGTTACCCTGATCAATCTTACAGTTCTCTTGCTTGATTAGGAACTGCTGCTCAAGGGAAACATTCCCATTCCACAAACATACTGTATATAACTAGAAACATAAATGGTTGTCACTGAAATAAACAATCAATATTTCACACTTTTAGGTTAAGATGTCAATAAAACCTCTCAAGGTAGGGCAGAAGGATCCTAGAAAAAGTCATCTCCTGCTGAAATACTGTATAGACTGGGCAGAATTGAGGAGAAAGCTGCTGGTCTCTCTTTTCTTTAGCAATTTTTCAGTGTACTAGAAAATCAGCAACTATGATCTAAATTTGCAGTCTGAATTTCAAAGTCAATTTTCTTCCCCTTACTTATTACAGGAATGGTATTAGAAATTTTCAACTTGGAAGATCATCGCTGAGAAAAATTTCAATGTGCTCTCTCTGCACATCTTTGCCATTGCCCCCTTGAAAGAGCAAATAATAATATTTTAGGGAAGACTTCCAAATATTATTTTATTTTTGAGTACTATTTTTTGAGCACAGCTCAAACAAGTGGGTTTTTTTCTTGGTTTGTTTTATCACCTATGATCAAAATGATGAACTCTTCTGGAGACAGAGGACTCTTTCACCAAGAGATTCCATAATGCTTTTGAACTTGATCTGAGGTGTCTAAACTGTTTTCCAACTAAATTCAAATGGAAGGGGGCTGGGCTTTGAGTCCTAGTGGCAAGGGATAGAGAAGAGAGTACCCTGACAGCACTGTCATGGCACTGCTTAGAACAATATTAGGTTCAGCCCACCACTCTTGAAAGGAGAGAGGCAAAGCAAGTGTAGTTATATTGACTCTCAGACACCCTCACAGAAGAAAGGATTCTGTTCCTCCAAGAATTTCTTCCTACGTATAGAAGAGGACATCCCTTACTGTCTTGCCTGTTGTGATCAAAATTTGCCTGTTAGACAAGGGTGTAGGTTTCAGAAGGTGTTGTGAAAAATCAATCCCATTTTATAAAAAAATGAGCCACATATCCTGACAACAGGAGGTTTCATTCATCAGCTAATTTCTAATTTTGGAGTAAACTGACATTTGTGGGTATAAGCATCTATACTAGTACTCAACCACTTCCTCCTCACTCCTTCCACAAAGTGATATTAACCCTCTTCTCTGCTAATACAAATTAAGTGTATTTGTGTGTAGTGTGGTGTCTGGGGTGTGTGTAGGGCATAGCATAAATGCAGTATGTGTGATAAGCATATGCTGTGTAATATGAGTGGGTGTTGTACCTGTGGTATATGCATGTGTTTGTGGTGTGCGTAGTGTCGTGGTGTTCGTGTGTTTGCAGAATGTGCAGTATGCATTGTGTTTGTGTCTGTGTGTGTAAGAGGAGTGAGTGATAGAGATACAAACCAACAAGACCCTCTAATCCAGGATATCATGGGATGTGCTAAAGTAACTTCAGAAGTCCTCGTGCTGAGATTCCGGAGCAGTACTTTCGGGGACACTTGGAAATGGGCTCAGATAGGAAGGGAGATGGGTCAGGAAGGATGGGAAACTGGTGCCTCAGTCGGCTTCTTTTATTGATCTCTCATCCCCGAGAGAGCAAGCACCCTCCCGGGGGAACCATCCGCCCTGCCTTGCCTCCAGGTATCCGCTCGCAGGCGTCTCCAGCCCGAATCTCCGAGCGCAGACCTGGGTACACAGCGCTGCAGAAGTCATCTCAAGAAGTCGCCGAAGGGCAGGGCCGAGCTCAGCAGGGCCCTAGAGGGTCTCTAGGGGAAACTGAGGAGGGCCTGGAGAAGGGCGGTGGGGCAGAACATAGGGCAGAAGAGGGGATGCCGGAGAGACTCTTGAATCAGCGGTCACGTCCGACAGCCAAATGACTCGCTTGTGGCACTGGTAACAGAGGGGAAAGTTTCTGGCTAAGATTTTCAAGAAGAAATCGTTTGTCTTTGGGACTGGGGGCTCCCCAGGGGAACTCATCTTTGGAAAGGGAGTAGGGAGGTGTGGCGCTCAGTAAGCGCCCAGCCGAGCCTTGCCATCTCCTGGTCCCCTCCTGCTAGCTCCGCCCTGCAGCCCCCGGGGAGCCGCAGCGCTCCAAGGGGCCGGGCACGCTTCTGCCCCCACTTCCACTCCGGGGTGACAGATAACATATTCGGGGTGTACAACAAGCTGCAGGAGCACCGGACACACAGCAGAGACGAGGGAGGGCAGGGCAGTTTTTCTCGTGGCTTTCTTCGTTTCCTTCCATCCTGGACAGGGTAGGGTAGGACGGGGGCGTTCCCAGTGCCCTCGTAGCACGAGCGATCACTTACCTCCCCTCATGGCCAGCGCCGGGAGGCTTTCCCCGGTGCAGAGCTCGCAGGTCGCCACGCGCCCAGCCCCAGTGCACCCGGCCGGGCGCGCGGGGCACGCCGGGACTTGTAGTCTCCGCCCTCGGGGCGAGGGTCCGAGGGCTGGGTCGGCGAGGAAGCTGAGAGGCCCGGGAGGGAGGGGATGGGGCCGGGGCGCTAAGAAGGTAAAGGGAGGACATTTGCAAGAACTTAAAACTTCCTGGGAGCTGGAGGTGTGAAGCACTCCGAGAGAGGTTTTTAAACAAGGAGTTTTCAGGCTAATACCATTTTCTTCCTGTCTTATTCGCACGTGGCAATTCTGATGAAGTTTTGAGCTGGGGTTTGGCAGTTATGACAAGCAGAGATTTCCTTGGGCCAAGTCCACATTAGAGCGTTACTCCTTTCACCCAAACACACAAGTGGCATCCTCTACTTGGAACACCTATTGTGTGGCTCACTCAGTTGAAGCCCTGGGCATGCAAAGGGAGAGTGAATAATTGCCCATTACATTTGGAGAGCACTTTACAGTTTACAAAGCACTTTTTACTGACTTAGTTCATTTTATTAGAACCAGAAAGCAACACAGATACCGGAGGAAAACTCAAAAATGCAAGGAGTCTTTTGTATTCGCACTTCCGGAGGTTGGAGGTCCCCCTACCCTTCGTCCTCCTGCTCCCACCCTTCGCCCTCACCGTCCCCACCCCGACCCTCCAGCACAATTCTTTTTTTCCTCCACCGCTGTTTTTAGCAGCTGGGAAGAGAGCATAGGAGGAGGCTGTGTCAGATGTGGTGGGCGCAGTGAAAGAGGGGAGCCTGCTGTGAAGGACTTCCTTGAAAGAGCTGATAATAAATCTTTACTAAATATGGAAATAAGTGAAACCAAAAAAAGAACCTATGGACTGGAAGAATGGAGGGGGAAGGAAAAGGCAGGTGGCACAGATGCAGAGACTGACTAGGAGGTAGTGATTAGGCTAGGGACAATATGAGAAAGTTGTATCCAAAAAATTAAAATGAAAATTTAAAAAAAGCAATATCAGGGATTTTTTAGAGGCCAGATAGACCTAGAATCTTGCTGTTGTCCCTTTGGAGCTAGTTCTGTGACCTTAGGTAAGTTGTTTAACATCTCCAAGCCTCTTTTTCATCTTTAAATTTTAAATACTAATTCCTACTATGAATAATGAATTATTCCTACCTTGTCATGTGGCTATGCAGACTAAAAGTGAAAAGCAATTAGTGTAATGCCTGGCATATAATGAACACTCAATTAAACACTATAATTGAATGCTTATGATATGCCAAGTACTGTGTGTGTGTGTGTGTGTGCACGTGCGCACGTGCACGCTTACTCAGTCGTGTCCAACTCTTTGTGTCCCCATGGACTGTATAGCTGGTCAGTCTTCTCTGTCCATGGGACTTTCCAGGCAAGAATACTGGAGTGGGTTGCCATTTCCTACTCCAGGGAATCTTCCTGACCCACATCTCCTACATTGCAGGCTAATTCTTTAAAGCAGAGACATTACTTTGCCAACAAAGATTTGTCTAGTCAAGGCTATGGTTTTTCCTGTGGTCATGTATGGGTGTGAGAGTTGGACTGTGAAGAAGGCTGAGTGCTGAAGAATTGATGCTTTTGAACTGTGGTGTTGGAGAAGACTCTTGAGAGTCCTTTGGACTGCAAGGAGATCCAACCAGTTCATTCTGAAGGAGATCAGCCCTGGGATTTCTTTGGAAGGAATGATGCTAAAGCTGAAACTCTAGTACTTTGGCCACCTCATGCGAAGAGTTGACTCATTGGAAAAGACTCTGATGCTGGGAGGGATGAGGGGCAAGAGGAGAAGGGGACAACAGAGGATGAGATGGCTGGATGGCATCACTGACTCAATGGACGTGAGTCTGAGTGAACTCTGGGAGTTGGTGATGGACAGGGAGGCCTGGCGTGCTGTGATTCATGGGGTCACAAAGAGTCGGACATGACTGAGCAACTGATCTGATCTGAAGCTGCCAGGGAAGTTCCTAAAGCTAAGTATAAATAATATTATTAATAGATATTAATATTGTCTGAGAAACTCCTTTTGTGGATGTATCAAAAGATAAATTGGCGTAGAAGTGCTAGTTAGGAGGCTGTGACAATATTCTAAGTTATAGGTGATGAGAGTTTGAACTAGTGATAAAAAAGGAAGCAAATATGAGACACCTCAGGGGGCAAATGGACAGAATGGTACAATCAACTGGATTCAGGAGTGAGGAGTTGGAGACAAAGATGGTTGTCCTTTCTAGATTAAGTGGATGATGTCATTCACATACATAGGTACAACTGATGGAATAACAGGTTTTGGAGGAAGATGACTGATTTTGGACACGTATAACTGGAGGCTTTCTGTGTCTCAGTGACAAAGTGGCAGTTGAAAGTGTGACTTTGGATACCATGTGTAGAAACAGAACTCTGAGACTTAGTTGAAGATCATGTGGAGAGGAAAAAGGTCAGCAGAGGAGGGCAAGGGCAGGGGAGGAGTGAGACTATGACACCAGGCAGGAACTGGGGGAGGGGAAAGGGAAAGATGCAGGAAAGAGAAGTGAGGAGGAGCTTGTCAAAGGCCACTGGACTTACAGATCAAGATCTCTTGGGATGAAAGTACCTCCAGGAGTTGGTTTGGAAATTCACCAGAGTGATTTTGCTTGTTCCAGTGATTGTAGGTAGGGAACTACTGGATGTAGTTGGCTGGGACGATGACTCTGGATATCTTGCAATGCCCAGGACAGTCCTGCTCGGCAAAGAACTGTCCCACATCCTGTGTGAATTGATTGTCCCATTGCTCATTTGTGTAGATGAAAAAGCTGTTTATATTTATGTGAGTCTAGAATCTATTTTAGGAGAAGGCAATGGCACCCCACTCCAGTACTCTTGCCTGGAAAGAGTACTTTCCTAAAATCCCATGGACTGGAGCCTGGTAGGCTGCAGTCCATGGGGTCAGTGAGAGTCGGATACGACTGAGTGACTTCACTTTCACTTTTCACTTTCATGCACTGGACAAGGAAATGGCAACCCACTCCAGTGTTCTTGCCTGGAGAATCCCAGGGACAGGGGAGCCTTGTGGGCTGCCATCTATGGGGTTGCACAGAGTTGGACACGACTGAAGTGACTTAGCACCAGAATCTATTTTTTATATAAACATAAACTGTTTTTCACATAGTGAAATGACAGTGCCATTCCTGGACTTAGAATCAGCAATACAGTTCATTTTGTGCTATCCATTTCATGATGATTCTATGGATGGATGCAAGCATCTGACTGCTTCATTGGTTCTTTTAGTTTAGGGATACCTGAGCAGTTCCACCTTGAATCACATGTTTATATTTTCCTTTCAGTATTTGAATTTTTAAAAAACTACATGTGTAGGTAGCTTATGACTTCCCCTTCACAATGTTAGAGGATATTAACCCATATTTCTTGTTAAAGGGTGCATTAGGTTTGATAAGGCTGTGAACCATTTTTTCAGTGAACAGATATCTTTTGAGTGACTGCTATGTACTAAGCATCATTCTATTAATAGATACTTGAGATACATCAATAAATAAAACATAAAAAGTTTACTGCCTTGTGGAGCTTACATTCTAATATGTGTGTGGGGGGGAGACAGACAATAATTGATAAATATAAACTAAATAAGTTTATATTTAGTTTATATTTATATTTATAACATAATTATAGTGTTTAAATACAGCATTTATATATTATGTAAATATAGCATTTATAACACCACGGTTCAAAAGCATCAATTCTTCGGCGCTCAGCCTTCTTCACAGTCCAGCTCTCACATCCATACACGACCACAGGAAAAACCATAGCCTTGACTAGACGAACCTTTGTTGGCAAAATAATGTCTCTGCTTTTAAATATGCTATCTAGGTTGGTCATAGAAAGTGACAAATGTTATTAAAAAATAAGCAGGATAAAGGAGCTTGGGGCTTCCCAGGTAGCTCTAGTGGTAAAGAATCCACCTGTCAATGCAGGAGACGTAAGAGACTTGGGTTCAATCCCTGGGTCTGGAAGATCCCCGGGAGGAGGGCATAGTAACCCACTCCAGTATTCTTGCCTGGAGAATCCCATGGACAGAGGAGCCCCGTGGGCTACGGTTCATAGAGTCGCAGAGTCAGACATGAGTGAAGTGACCTAGCATGCACACAAAGGAGACTGAGAATACAGGAGAGAATGTGGGTTGAAATGTTAAGTATAGTACATTTTATTGAGAAGGTGACTTTCAAAGGAAGAATGAGTGTTGGTAAAAGAGTGGCTTTGTGGATTTTCGAGGGGAAAATACTTCAGGGAGAGAGAAGAGTGAGGCATAAAGATAGGAATACCAGACCACCTTTCCTGCCTCCTGTGAAACCTGTATGCAGGTCAAGAAGCAACAGCTAGAACTGGACATGGGACAACAGACTGGTTCAAAATTGGGAAAGGAGTACATCAGGCTGTATACTGTCACCCTGCTTGCTTAATTTTTATGTAGAGTACATCATGCGAAATGCAGGGCTGGATGAAGCACAAGCTGGAATCAAGATTGCTGGGAGAACTGTCAATAACTTCAGATATGCAGGTGATACCAGTCTTATGGCAGAAAGAGAAGAGGCACTAAAGAGCCTCTTGATGAAGGTGAAAGAGGAGAGTGAAAAAACTGGTTTAAAAAACTAAAAATCTTTAGAAAACATTAAAAAAAACTAAGATCATGGCATCTGGTCCTATTACTTCATGCAAATAAATGGAGAAACAATGGACACAGTGACAGACTTTATTTTCTTGGGCTCCAAAATAACTGTAGATGATGACTGCAACCATGAAATTAAAAGACATTTGCTCCTTGGAAGAAAAATTATGACAAACCTGCTGCTGCTGCTAAGTCGCTTCAGTCGTGTCCGACTCTGTGCGACCCCATAGATGGCAACCCACCAGGCTCCCCCGTACCTAGGATTCTCCAGGCAAGAGCACTGGAGTGGGTTGCCATTTCCTTCTCCAATGCATGAAAGTGAAAGTGAAGTCTCTCGGTCATGTCTGACTGCCAGTGACCCCATGGACTGCAGCCCACCAGGCTCCTCCATCAGTGTGATTTTCCAGGCAAGAGTACTGGAGTGGGGTGCCATTGCCTTCTCCGATGACAAACCTAGACAGCATGTTAAAAAGCAGAGACATTACTTTGCCAACAAAGGTCTGTCTAGTCAAAGCTATGGTTTTTCCAGTAGTAATGTATTGATGTGAGAGTTGGATCATAAAGAAAGCTGAGCACTGAATAATTGATACTTTTGAACTGTGGTGCTGGAGAAGGCTCTTGAGAGTCCATTGGATTGCAAGGAGCTCAAACCAGTCCATCCTAAAGGAAATCAGTCCTAAATATTCATTGGAAGGACTGATGCTGAAGCTGAAACTCCAATACTTTGGCCACCTGGTGTGAAGAGCCGACTCATTTGAAAAGACCCTGATGCTGAGAAAGATTGAGGACAGGAGGAGAAGGGGCAACAACAGAGGATGAGATGGTTGGATGGCATCACCAACTCAATGGCCATGAGTTTGAGCAAGCTCCAGGAGATTGTGGGGGTTAGGGAGGCCTGGCAATCTGCAATCCATAGGGTTGCAGAGTCAGACACGACTGAGTGACTAAACAACAGGGTGAGTATGTGTCTGGAGTTTTCAAGACATAGCAAGGATGCCAGTGTGTCTGGGTTAGAGAGAGTTGTGGGTGAGTAGCAGGAGAACTGAGGATGACCACTGAGTTGGAACAGGGGATGTAGGGCAGAGGACTTTACAAGCCCTTTGCTTTTCATGCTGAATGGAATGGGAAGCTACTGTAGACTTTTGGGTGGAACAATAATATGGTCAGGCATATTTTTAAAGGGTTACTCTGGCTTCTCTCTCTAGGATAAATCACAGAACAGTGGTGGATAGGCCAGAAGCTATTGCAGTAATGGAGGCAAGAAATAATAGTGGCTTGAACCAGAGTGGTAGCAATGAAAAGTGATGTGAGCAAGGACTCATGAATTCCAGGACACTGTAGAAGAGTTTCAGGATTGGGGAAGTTGGAAGATTGAGACAGATTAGGGGATGTTTGTAGCTTTGTTGTAATGAGACTTCAGGTGGGAACTGGGAGTCTGCTCTAGGCTTAGGGACAGAAGACAACTGTGTTTATAGAGTGATGGAACTATGAGATGTTTATTCTTGGAAGGAAGGTGGAACAGTTCTTCCCCTAAGAAAGGAAAGAAAGACAATGGAATTAATCAAGAATATTCTAAAAAAAGAAATGTTTAAAATTTTTATTCATTATGAAAATAAACTATGTGGTAAAAATTAAAACAATCAGAAATTAATAATAGAAAGTAAAAATTCCTAATAAATCCATTTCTAGAGTAATTTATATTAAATGTTTGGTATATGTTTTCTACATTTTTTATTCTAAGCATATGATTTCTCTTTTTTTTGAAGGTGACCTTTTTCCCTCTGCCTAGATTACTGTAGGATTTTTTCTTCAATCCTTGAAGTTTTAGAAAAAAGCTTTTATTAAATTTTCTTGAAATGTGGTGAGCCCTTTCAAAGTGTAATTTCAAGATTCCCTTTATTTCAGAAAATTCTTCTATTATGTAAATTTTTACAGTTCCATTTATTCATTCACATCTTCAAAGACAAGAGTCATCCATGTCAGTTCCTCATTGTCTGTTGTCCACATCTTTCATCTTATTGGTGATTACTTTCTTTATAAATCATATTCTGCTAAATTCTGTGTGATTTTTTTCAATAACTTATCCTCCAAGTTCAATTTTCTTCAGTTTAAGTTTACTTCTTGGTGTTTTTAGTGTGATTTTCAGTAATACATCTGATGCTTTTTTGGGGGGCTTTCAAAAAAGACTTTTTTTTTTTTGCATTGATCACATTTATTTTACACTCATCTTTTAAACTTATTCAGTTGCATTTTCATTGTATATGTAATTCAACAGACACATAATTTTATAGGTTATTTGCAAAAAGTGAGCTTATGTCCATACCCTTTCTTAGAGATTAAAAAAAAAAAAAAAGCACATAAGGAATGAACATGGGATGAGGAGCTGCCTCCAATGATTACACAACAATTTAGCTATGTGGCAGGCACTATAATACTCTAATATCTGGCAAAGCAGAGGTCAGAAAGATGAGAGAACAACCACAAAGAAGAAACGTAATGTCTTTCCATAAATTTCTATGGCTTGAGACCAGTCCTAAAGAAATGTATTCAACTACGCCCAACCCCACTTGACCGAACAGGGCTAAGCTGCCACCAATGATTATGGGAACTGATCCAGAAAAGTGTAGATTTCTGACACAAGACTTGAATGTATGCAACATTTCCCACCAGTGTTAGCAGGCCCTAGAAAACTTGTGACTTATTTATCAGGGAACACAGGAAATCAACTTATTTTAAATAACACTACTAGAGATTCTCCAAGTCCTGAATCTAAGTCATAGAATTGTTGCCATCTCTCCGTCTCCTCTTGGTTCTCTGGATGCTTCTGCTCCTTGTCTAAATGGATAGAATTCAGAGACATCCAGCTTCCTGGAGTAGTTGGCACCATTATTGAATGCATCCAGAGAACCAAAAAAGACTTTGAATGAAGTCAGATCAGACCAGTCGCTCAGTCGTGTACGACTCTTTGCGACCCCATGAACTGCAGCACGCCAGGCCTCCCTGTCCATCACCAGCTCTCGGAGGTCACTCAGACTCACATCCATCGAGTCAGTGATGCCATCCAGCCATCTCATCCTCTGTCGTCCCCTTCTCCTCCTGCCCCCAATCCCTCCCAGCATCAGAGTCTTCTCCAATGAGTCAACTCTTCGCATGAGGTGGCCAAAATACTGGAGTTTCAGCTTTAGCATCATTCCTTCCAAAGAAATTCCAGGGCTGATCTCCTTCAGAATGGACTGGTAAGTCAGTGAGATCTAAATTATTGTTCAAAAATAAAGTGAGTCATTGTCTTGCCCCCTCTCCCTGTTTACCAGCGAATCATCCACTTAAAAAGTAAATTGGAATATAGAATGTTGATGGCTTATAATCTTTGATTAGCCATTCAGTGATGGATCAGCTGAACAACAGGGAAATCTACTGTGGATGACAAAGAAAGAGAGGTAGAGAATGATAAATGGGAATTTACTTTTTTTTCTACCTATTACCTACATTTTTAAACAAAGTATTCAAGTATAGATAGAGTGCCTGATGAACTATGGAATGAGGTTCATGACATTGTACAGGAGACAGGGATCAAGACCATCCCCATGGAAAAGAAATGCAAAAAAGCAAAATGGCTGTCTGGGGAGGCCTTGCAAATAGCTGTGAAAAGAAGAGAAGCGAAAAGCAAAGGAGAAAAGGAAAGATATAAACATCTAAATGCAGAGTTCCAAAGAATAGCAAGAAGAGATAAGAAAGCCTTCTTCAGTGATCAATGCAAAGAAATAGAAGAAAACAACAGAATGGGAAAGACTAGGGATCTCTTCAAGAAAATCAGAGATACCAAAGGAACATTTCATGCAAAGATGGGCACGATAAAGGACAGAGATGGTGTGGACCTAACAGAAGCAGAAGATATTAAGAAGAGGTGGCAAGAATACACAGAAGAACTGTACAAAAAAGAGCTTCAAGACCTAGATAAACATGATGATGTGATCACTGACCTAGAGCCAGACATCTTGGAATGTGAAGTCAAATGGGCCTTAGAAAGCATCACTACGAACAAAGCTAGTGGAGGTGATGAAATTCGAGTGGAGCTATTTCAAGTCCTGAAAGATGATGCTGTGAAAGTGCTGCACTCAATATGCCAGCAAATTTGCAAAACTCAGCAGTGGCCACAAGATTGGAAAAGGTCAGTTTTCATCCCAATCCCAAAAAAAGGCAATGCCAAGGAGTGCTCAAACTACTGAACAATTGCACTCATCTCACACGCTAGTAAAGTAATGCTCAAAATTCTCCAAGCCAGGCTTCAGCAATATGTGAACTGTGAACTTCCTGATGTTCAAGCTGGTTTTAGAAAAGGCAGAGGAACCAGAGATCAAATTGCCAACATCCGCTGGATCATGGAAAAAGCAAGAGAGTTCCAGAAAAACATCTATTTCTGCTTTATTGACTATGCCAAAGCCTTTGACTGTGTGGATCACAATAAACTATGGAAAATTCTGAAAGAGATGGGAATACCAGACCACCTGATCTGCCTCTTAAGAAATGTGTATGCAGGTCAGGAAGCAACAGTTAGAACTGGTCATGGAACAACAGACTGGTTCCAAATAGGAAAAGGAGTATGTCAAGGCTGCATATTGTCACCATGTTTATTTAACTTATATGCAGAGTACATCATGAGAAATGCTGGACTGGAAGAAACACAAGTTGGAATCAAGATTGCCAGGAGAAATATAAATAACCTCAGATATGCAGATGACACCACCCTTATGGCAAAAAGTGAAGAGGGGCTAAAAAGCCTCTTGATGAAAGTGAAAGTGGAGAGTGAAAAGGTTGGCTTAAAGCTCAACATTCAGAAAACGAAGATCATGGCATCTGGTCCCATCACTTCTTGGGAAATAGATGGGGAAACTGGAAACAGTGTCAGACTTTGTTTTTCTGGGCTCCAAAATCACTGCAGATGGTGACTGCAGCCATGAAATTAAAAGACGCTTACTCCTTGGAAGGAAAGTTATGACCAACCTAGATCGCATATTCAAAAGCAGAGACATTACTTTACCAACAAAGGTTCGCCTAGTCAAGGCTATGGTCTTTCCTGTGGTCATGTATGGATGTGAGAGCTGGACTGTGAAGAAGGCTGAGCGCCGAAGAATTGATGCTTTTGAACTGTGGCGTTGGAGAAGACTCTTGAGAGTCCCTTGGACTGCAAGAAGATCCAACCAGTCCATTCTGAAGGAGGTCAATCCTGGAATTTCTTTGGAAGGAATGATGCTAAAGCTGAAACTCCAGTATTTTGGCCACCTCATGCGAAGAGTTGACTCATTGGAGAAGACTCTGATGCTGGGAGGGATTGAGGGCAGGAGGAGAAGGGGACGACAGAGGATGAGATGGCTGGATGGCATCACTGACTTGATGGGTGTGAGTCTGGGTGACCTCCGGGAGCTGGTGATGGACAGGGAGGCCTGGCGTGCTGCGGTTCATGGGGTCGCAAAGAGTCGGACACGACTGAGCGACTGATCTGGTCTGAACTTGTAATAATATAAAAAGTAATTTTAAAAGTTATTTAACATCCAAATGTAAATATAACATCAACACCAGAGGAGAAATAAAAATACAGATAGGTAGATGCAGCATCCTACAAAGTTATTAAAATTAAGTTATGACCGAATCTTTAAGTTTCCTGGCAAACAAAGCAAGAAAAAATAATCCACATAATTAAATATATGATTTCCATTGACTCTAAAAGAAAACCAATAAGTCAGTGAAATGGAAGTATTTTGTCACACTGAGTTCTGAAAAAAAAAATCAAATGGGGCAGTGTTCCTAATGACTTTGATTAGTAAATACAACTGTGTCACTCTTTAAGCCATTTCTTATAGCATTGCTTAATGAAAACTGAAAACCTGACATTTAAAATAGTCCAGAGAAAACAAATCCCAGTGGCTCTAAGACAACATAACCCAAGCTTGTTGCAAGACATTCCTCTTTGGAGGAATAAATGGTCTTCCTGGACTGGATTGTGTCCTTGTGAAAGGTACGTTGAAGTCCTAATCCCCAGCACCGTAGAATGTGACTTATTGGGAAATAGAGTAATCTCAGGTATAATTAGTTAAGATGAAGTCATCCTGGAGTAGGAGGAGGGCCCTACTTTTGTAAGACTGGTGTTCTTATAAGAAGAAGTAAGACACAGAGAAAGGCAGAGAATCTGTCTGTCAATGAAGGAGACTTGGGCTTGATCTCTTGGTCAGAAAGATCCCCTGGAGGAGGTCATGGCAACCTACTCCAGTATTCTTCTCTGGAGAATCCCATGACAGAGGAGCCTGGTGGGCTGCAATCCATGGGGTTACAAAGAGTTGGACGTGACTGAGCGACCGAGCACCCAAAGCAAGACATAGAGAAGGAGAGACTATGTGAAGATGCAGAGACACAGAGGGACAGAGGGTGCTGAAGATGGGCGTTGTGCTGCCTCAAGCCAAGGACCATCTAGGGCCACAAGAAGCTGGGAGGGGCAAGGCAGGAAACTCCTCTAGATACTCCAAAGGGAACTTGACTCTGTCACAACTTGATGTCAGACTCCTGGCCTCCAGATTGTGAAAGAATTTATTTCTCTTGTTTTCATAAAGTTTGTGGTCCTTTATGACAGCCTTAAGAAACTAATACAGATAACCTGTATTTCTTTTAACAGTATTTTATTTATTTATTTTATTGAAGCATAATTGATTTACTTTGTGTTAATTTTTGCTATACAGCGAAGTAATTGTTATACATGTATATATATATTCTTTTTCATATTCCTTTCCATTATGGTTTATTGTTGTTGTTCAGTCTCTAAGTCATGTCTGACTCTTTGTGAGCCCATGGACTGCAGCATGCCAGGCCTCCCTGTCCCTCGCAATCTCCCAGAGTTTTCCCAAGTTCATGTCCATTGAATCAGTGATACTATCCAACCGTTTCATCCTGTGTCCCGCTCTTCTCCTTTTACCAGCATCAAGGTCTTTTCCAATGAGTTGGCTATTCATATCAGGTGGCCAAAGTATTGGAGCTTCATTTTCAACATCAGTCTTACCAGTGAGTATTCAGGGTTGACTTCCCTTAGGATTGACTGGTTTGATATTCTTGCTGTCTCAAGAGTCTTCTCCAGCACTACAATTTAAAATCATTAATTCTTCCTCGCTCAGCCTTCTTCATGGTCCAACTCTCACATCCATTCATGACTACTGGAAAGACAATTGCTTTGACTATACAGACATTTTTCAGCAAAGTGATGCCTTTGCTTTTTAATAATGCAGTCTAGGTTTGTCATAGCCTTCCTTCCAAGAAGGAAGTGTCTTCTAATTTCATGGCTGCAGTCACCACCTGCAGTGATTTTGGAGCCCAAGAAGAGAAAATATGTCACTGCTTCCACTTTTTCCCTTTCTATTGCCATGAAGTGATGGGACCAGATGCCATGATCTTAGTTTTCTGAATGTTGAGTTTTAAGCCAGCTTTTTCACTCTCCCCTTTCACTTTCATCAAGAGGCTCTTTAGTTCCTCTTCACTTTCTGCCATTAGAGTGGTATCATCTGCATATCTGAGTTTGTTGATATTTCTCCCAACAATCTTGATTCCAGTTTGTAGCTCATCTAGTCTGGCATTTCACGTGATGTACACTGCATGTAAGTTAAATAAACGGTGACAATATACAGCCTTGTCATACTCCTTTCCCAATTTTGAAGCAGTCATTTGTTCCATGTAAGGTGCTAACTGTTGCTTCTTAACCTGCATATGGGATCTCAGGAGACAGGTAAGATAATCTGGTATTCCCATCTCTTTAATAATTTTTCATGTTTTGTGTGTGTGTGTGTGTGTGATCAGCACAGTGAAAGGCTTTAGTATAGTCGATGAAACAGACATGAATATTTTTCTGGAATCCCCTTGCTTTTTCTATGATCCAGCTGATGTTTGCAATTTGATTGCAAAGAGATCTGGTTCCTCTGCTTTTTCTAAGCCTAGCTTGTATACCTGAAAATTCTCAATTCAAGTACTGCTGAAACCTAGCTTGAAGGATTTCGAACATAACCTTACTAGCATGGGAAGTAAGCCCAATTGTCCAGTAGTTTGAACATTCTTTAGCACTGCCCTTCTTTAGAATTGGGATGAAAACTGATCCTTTTTTAGACCTGTGGCCACCACTTGGTTTTCCAAGTTCCTGACATATTGAGTGCAGCATTTTAACACCATTATCTTTTAGTATTTTAAATTGTTCAGCTGGAATTCTATCACTTCCACTAGCTTTACTAATGGTAATGCTTCCTGAGGCCCACTTGACTTCACTTCGAGGATGTCTGGCTCTAGGTGAGTGACCACACCGTCATGGTTATCCAGGTCATCAACACCTTTTTTGTACAGTTCTTCTATGTATTCTTGCTGCATCTTCTTCTGTTAAGTCTTTACTGTTTCTGTCCTTTATCATGCCCATCCTTGCATGAAATGTTCCTTTGCTATATCCAGTTTTCTTGAAGAGATCTCTAGTCTTTCCCATTCTCTATTTCTCTATTTTTCTCTATTTCTTTGCATTATTCATGGAAGAAGGCCTTCTTATCTCTCCTAGCTTTTCTCTGGATCTCTGCATTCATTGGGTATATCTTTCCCTTTGTCCTTTGCTTTTTACTTCTCTTCTTTTCTCAGCTGTTTGTAAAGCCTCTTCAGACAACGACTTTGCCTTCTTGCATTTCTCTTTCTTTGGGATGGTTTGTTCACTGACTCTTGTACAGTGTTACCTGTGTCCATAGTTCTTCAGGCACTCTGTCTATCAGATCTAATCCCTTGAATCTATTCATCATCTCCACTGTATACCATGAGGGATTTGATTTAGGTCATACCTGACTGGCCTACTGGTTTTCCCCACTTTCTTTTCTTTTAGCCTGAATTTTGCTATAAGGAGCTGGTGATAGCTTATTATAGAATATTGAATATAGTTCCATGTACTATGAAGTAGGATCTTGTTGTTTATCCATCCTGTATATAATAGTTTGCATCTGCTAATCCCAAACTCCCAGTCTTTTCCTCCCTCACCCACACTCCCACCCTTGACAACTACAAATCTGTTCTCTCTGTGAATCTGACTGTTTTGTGAAAGTGGAAGTGTTAGTTACTCAGTCGCTTCCAACTCTTTGCAACCCCATGGACTGCAGCCCAATGGGCTCCTCTGTCCATGGAATTCTCTAGGCAAGAATACTGGAGTAGATTGCCATTTCCTTCTCCAGGGATCTTCCCCATCCAGGGATCGAACCTGGGTCTCCCACATTGCAGGCAGACTCTTTACCAACTGAGCCATCAGGGAAGCTTGTTTTGTAGCTAAGTTCAACAATAATTGTTTTGTAGATAGATTGTTTTGTAGAGAAGTTCAACAATGGTTTATAAATACTAATTCTCTCAATCAAGTTTTGGTATACGTTGTTGTGTGGCTAGACCACTCAGGATGGCTGTTCCTTGCTCTTGTATACCCTGCTCGACAGGTTCCTACTTTACCTGTGCCCTACTCACAAGACTGACCTTCCCTCTCAGTCATGGAGCCTAATCAGTAAATGCTTATACACTTGCTCCTGGCCCCAGATGTTAATTGTTCTAATCTTTAGATTAGAACTATCTCCACATTTATAGTTCATCAAAGGGCACTGGAGGGTGTGTTCCTCTGCAGGTTTCCCTGGTAACCAGTGAGCCAGCCTATAATTGGTAACTTCTCTCCCCTGCCACTTCAGACATGTAAGATCTGCTATCCATGAAACCACTGATGTCTCTGTTGCTGACTCCAGGCTCTTTGTTTGGTCTTGAAGCTGGGCAAGTACAAGAATTGCAGGCCTGCAGGGTACAACCCAGCAGTTGGACAGTAGAAGGTTTGGTAAGGGACTAATGTAGTTTTTAATGTGCTGATACTGAGAATGGATCCGTATACTTTAAATGAATAACCCCTAAATATGTGTCAGCTAAATATTCCTTGTGAACATTGTCATACCTAAGATTTACATCTGTAATGCTGGCCATCACACCTGTAGGAAATACCTGGTGTATGCATGAAAACAAGTCCAGGATTTTTTGTTTTTAACAGTGTGGGATCTGTTTTGTCACATGAAATCAAAGAACATTGCTATAATTTAGTCTAGAAAGTTTACAAAAGAGGTGATATGTGTCCCTCACTGCAAGAATTGGACTGACACATGATTACAAGCAATAAATCAGTTTTTTAAAAATGCAGGTTAATTTTAGTACAGTTGATAAGCCAAGATTTATAACAATGGATAGATAGTAGCTCTGCTATCTGTTGAAACTACTCGTAATCATTGAAACTCATCATTGGCATACAGTCTTACATCCTCTATAGTAGGAAGGACATATATACAGATTTTCCAAAAATTGTCTTCGTTCCTTCCTTCCTTTATTTCTTCCCATCCAGAGAATTTTATTCCCAGGCAGATGGTATTAAGAAACTAAAGTTTGTACAATTTTACCCCCTTATCCAAAGGTCAAACTTCTGGACATTCTCCAAAACCCAGCAGCTGTCTAGAAACATGAAAAGGAGGAGGTAGGTCTCTGAGAAATAATTACAGATCCCCGAATTAAAATTGTGATATTTGTAGCAGAACCATGGTTAACTGGAGACAGACTCAGCAACAGGGGAAAGACACACTAAACAGCAGACATAGGGTGACGGTGACTTACCTACAATAATGAACATTGTACAGTGAGATCTGGGTCCACGGCGAATGAGATATCTAGGGGCAGGGGAGGATCCAGTGGTAAGTTTCTTATATTTGAAAGTATCTTCAATTACAAATAATAATAATAAGTTAAAATATGTGGAGGAGTTCTCTTACTCTGAAGTGCTGAACATGAGTGATGAAATATATGTCATTGTTTAAATGCATGGATAAATTTTAAAGTAAGTGAGTGTGCTTAATATGTTAAAATAAATTATAGAGGAACTTAAAATGTGAAGATGGAGAAAGAGACTATATCAAAGTATCTATCATATTTTTAAAAGAACAAAATAAAACTTCTAGAAATGAAAAATGAAATGATTAAAATTAAAAGGCTAATGGAAGAATTAACAGCAGAGGATCCTGCAACTGAAGAGACAGTGGTAGAGGGTGGTAAGTATAGATTGGAGGACATTTCACAGAATGCAGCACAGAGAGATAATTGCTGGATAATTGCTAGACAGAGATGTTAAGAATTATGGAGGATAGAGTGAGAAGGTTCAGTATGACTCTAACCAGAATTTCAAGAGGAGATAACAGAGGAAAAGACAAGGCAATATGTGAAGACACATCAATGAGACATTTTTACAATTGATGGAAGATAGTAACCACAGATTCTAACACCCAAAGGTTCCCCAGTGAGATGAATTTAAGCAGACATACACACACCTAAACACACCGTTGTAAAACTTCAGAATGTCTAAGACAAAGTGAAGGTATTAAAATTAGTCAAAGAAAAAATACAGATTACCAGTAAGGAAATGAAAATAAGACAGCTGAATTCTCAGCAACAGAGGTGGAAAAGACAAGACTGTAGGAAAATATTTTTAAATGTCCTCAGGGATAGCATCACTCATATAGAATTATTTCCCTAGTGATTCAGATGGTAAAGAATGTACCCATAATGAAGGAGAACTGAGTTCAATCCTTGGGTTGGGAAGATCCCCCGGAGAAGGGAATGGTAACCCATTCCAGTATTCTTGCCTGGAGAATTCTAGGGATAGAGGAGCCTGGTGGGCTATAGTCCATGGGGTCGCAAAGAGTCGGACATGACTGAGCGACTAACACATTCACTTTCACCCCTTAAAGCTATGGGCCAGATTAAGTTAGATTATGCTATGGTAACAAATTAACTCTGAAACCTCTGTGGCTTAACACAGAAGTTTCTGGCTCATATTATGCATCCAGTCTAGGTCAGAGGACTTTCTGCTCCATACACTCACTCAGGGCCTCAGGCTGACGTAAGCTCTGCTTTCTGTATTGGCATCACTCAGAGCTACACGACATACGAGATCATTCATTTCAGGAGGGAAAGAGGGACATGGAGGAGCACAGGTTCTATCTGCTTTTGTCTGGAAGTGAAACACATCACTTCTAGTCACAGTCCTTTGGTCAGAATGAGTCTCAAAGTCCCAAAGTAACTGCGAGAGATTGAAAAATGAAGAGAACTGTGTGGATACTTGATAAATACTAATTTTCTCTGCCACAACTATTTTTCAAAATGGGGATGGAATAGAGGTAGTTTAGGAAAACAAACACTGACAAAGTTTAACATCATTGAACTCTTAATAAAGGAACCTCTTAGGACATCTTCAAGAAGGAAAACAATCTGAGAAAGTCTAAGCAAAAAAACTGAAGTTAGTAAAGGGAAAAAGCAAATTGTTGGGTAAATATAAAGGTTAAATAAAATTTAAGGTACTCTGGAAGAAGATCAAGGGTAATAGACATTTATCTTACCAGATGATGAGATGTATTACAAAGGTATTACACTGAAGACACTGCGATATAAGCATGCTGCTGCTGCTAAGTCACTTCAGTCGTGTCTGACTCTGTGCGACCCCATAGACGGCAACCCACCAGGCTCCCCCATCCCTGGGATTTTCCAGGCAAGACTACTGGAGTGGGGTGCCATCGCCTTCTCTGGTGATATAAGCATAGGGAGAGATAAATGGACGCAAAGTATATTAGAGAGCCCTGAAACAGACCTGGCATATGAGAGAACTTAATATATGATGGAAGTGGCCTTGCAGATAAGTGTAATTGGCATTGCGATAATCAGTTATCCACTTGGGGGAAAAATGCAATGCACTTGGATTTTTGCCTCACATCATATAAAAAAACATCTACTTCAGGTGGATTGAAGACATAAATATGAAAGGAAAAAAAAGACCTTAAAACTTTTAATTGATAATGTAGGAGACTTTATGCCAGCAGGATAAAAAATTTTCTTAGAAAGACACAAAAATATAATTTATAAAGAAAAATATTGCCTGGATGGGAGGGGAGTTTGGGGGACAATGGATATTTGTATATGTATGGCTGGGTTCCTTTGCTGTCCATCTGAAACTATCACAACATTGTTAATTAGCTATACTACAATATAAAAAGTTTTTTAAAGTAAAATTAAAATATTGAAGAAATTTTAATTAATTTTATTAATTAGAAACTTAGCTGCATCAGAACATACTACAAATGAGAAGATAGGTGCAGCATATTTAACTGACAAAGTAGTAATATCCAGAAGAAGAAAGAATATACAAATCTCAAAAAAAAGCTCACAATCAAATGGATAAAAACAGGCATTTCACAGAAGAGGAAACCCATTAGGCCAAAAATATTAAAATATTCAACCTCAATATTAGAACAATAGAAATTCAAATCCTGAGATGCAGTTTTATCCCCAATGGTTTGGCAAAATGTTAATAGTTTGAAGAAGTGTGTTGTGAGGTATGGAACAGTCTTATTTTGCTGGAGCGTAAATTAGTCTGATTATTTTGGAAAATAATTTGACATTATCATATAAAATGAAAGATCCATAAACTGCTGCTGCTGCTGCTAAGTCGCTTCAGTTGTGTCCGACTCTGTGCGACCCCATAGACGGCAGCGCACCAGGCTCCCTGTCCCTGGGATTCTCCAGGCAAGAACACTGGAGTGGGTTTCCATTTCCTTCTCCAATGCATGAAAGTGAAAAGTGAAAGGGAAGTCGCTCAGTCATGTCTGACTCTTAGTGACCCCATGGACTGCAGCCCACCAGGTTCCTCCGTCCATGGGATTTTCTAGGCAAGAGTACTGGAGTAGGGTGCCATTGCCTTCTCCATAAACTAGTATTCAGCAATTCAACATCTAGGCTTATACTGTGGTAGACAGACTCTAACACCCTCCACCCCAGGATATCTGTCCACATCCTTATCCCTGGAACCTGTGAATATGTTAGGTCACATGGCAAAGGAGAATTAAGTGTTGCCAATCAGTTGATACGGGGAAGGCAATGGCACCCCACCCCAGTCCTCTTGCCTGGAAAATCCCATGGACGGAGGGGCCTTGTAGGCTGCAGTCCATGGGGTCGCTAAGAGTCAGACATGACTAAACGACTTCACTTTCACTTTTCACTTTCATGCATTGGAGAAGGAAATGGCAACCCACTCCAGTATTCTTTCCTGGAGAATCTCAGGGACGGGGGAGCCTGGTGGGCTGCCGTCTATGGGGTCGCACAGAGTCGGACACAACTGAAGCGACTTAGCAGCAGCAGCAGCAGCAGCATCAGTTGATATTAAAATAAGGAGATTATCGTAGATTATCCAGGTGAGCCCAATAATCACAAGGAAACTTAACAGTGGAAGATGAGGCAGAAGAGTCAAACCAGAAGAAAGTGATCAGTCATTGTGGACTTTGAAGGGTCTGTAAGCCAAGGAATGTGAACAGTCTCTGTTGCTGCTGCTGCTAAATCACTTCAGTCGTGTCCGACTCTGCGCGACCCCATGGACTGCAGCCCACCAGGCTCCGCCATCCATGGGATTCTCCAGGCAAGAGTACTGGAGTGGGTTGCCATTGCCTTCTCCGTAGTCTCTAGAGGCTAGAAAAGTCTAGAACTTCCAGAAAGTAATGCAGCCCTGCTTTTATCCTGCTGCTGCTGCTGCTAAGTCGCTTCAGTCGTGTCCGACTCTGTGCGACCCCATAGACGGAAGCTCACCAGGCTCCCCCATCCCTGGGATTCTCCAGGCAAGAATACCAGAGTGGGTTGCCATCTCCTTCTCCAATGCATGAAAGTGAAAAGTGAAAGTGAAGTCGCTCAGTCGTGTCCGACTCTCAGCGACCCCATGGACTGGAGCCTACCAGGATCCTCCGTCCCTAAAGAGATCCATTTCAGATTTCTGACCTCCAGATCATTAGGGCAATACATTTCTGTTGTTCAAAGCCACTGAACACCTAAATTAGAGATAATTTGTTACTATAGCAATAGGAAATTGGTACAGTAGTCTAGAGTAACTTTTGTGCAATGGCAGCAGGAGATAGATGGCAAACTTTATACAGCAGCATTGTTCAAAGTCATGAACAATTGAAAATAATCCAGATCTTCATGGTTAGGAGAGTAGATCCATAAATACTGTGGAATAATACATATTAGTGAAATGAGTAAACCACAGGCATATATCAACATGATATTGAATGAAAAAGCACATGACAGACAGATACATAAGTTAGAATGTCATTTAAATAAAACTTAAAAAATTAAAAGTCCAATATGTTGCCTAAATATACATAGTAAAATACATACTGTCTAAATAAAAGAAGAGGAATTATAAATACAAATCAGCATTAATGGTTGGCTCTGGTGGTGAAGGTGGGACTTGCAGATTGGTGAAGAACATACACTTCATCATTCAGGCTTCTGTAACAAAATACCATAAATTGGATAGCTATAAACTACATACATTTATTTTTAACAGTTCTGGAGGCTGGAAGTTCAAGTTCAATGTGCTGACAAATTTGGTATCTTGTTTACAGGCAGCTATCTTTTCGCTATGTTCTCACATGGTGGAAGAGACAGGAAGCCTCTTTCAGTTCAGTTCAGTTCAGTCGCTCAGTCGTGTGTGACTCTCTGCGACCCGATGAATCGCAGCTCACCAGGCCTCCCTGTCCATCACCAATTCCCGGAGTTTACCCAAACTCATGTCCATCGAGTCAGTGATGCCATCCCGCCATCTCATCCTCTGTCGTCCCCTTCTCCTCCTGCCCCCAATCCCTCCTAGCATCAGAGTCTTTTCCAATGAGTCAGTTCTTCGCATGAGGTGGCCAAAGTACTGGAGTTTCAGCTTCAGCATCATTCCCTCCAAAGAAATCCCAGGGCTGAGCTTCTTCAGAATGGACTGGTTGGATTTCCTTGCAGTCCAAGGGACTCTCAAGAGTCTTCTCCAACACCACAGTTCAAAAGCATCAGTTTTTCAGTGCCCAGCCTTCTTCACAGTCCAACTCTCACATCCATACATGACCACAGGAAAAACCATAGCCTTGACTAGATGAACCTTTGTTGGCAAAGTAATGTCTCTGCTTTTGAATATGCTATCTAGGTTGGTCATAACTTTCCTTCCGAGGAGTAAGCGTCTTTTAATTTCATGGCTGCAGTTACCATCTGCAGTGATTTTGGAGCCCCCAAAATAAAGTCTGACACTGTTTCCACTGTTTCCCCATCTATTTCCCATGAAGTGATGGGACCAAATGCCATGATCTTTGTTTTCTGAATGTTGAGCTTTAAGTCAACTTTTTCACTCTACACTTTCTCCTTCATCAAGAGGCTTTTTAGTTCCTCTTCACTTTCTGCCATAAGGATGATGTCATCTGCATATCTGAGGTTATTGATATTTCTCCCGGCAATCTTGATTCCAGCTTGTGCTTCTTCCAGCCCAGCGTTTCTCATGATGTACTCTGCATATAAGCTAAATAAGCAGGGTGACAATATACAGCCTTGACGTACGCGTTTTCCTATTTAGAACCAGTCTGTTGTTCCATGTCCAGTTCTAACTGTTGCTTCCTGACCTGCATATAAGTTTCTAAAGAGGCAGGTCAGGTGGTCTGATATTCCCATCTCTTTCAGAATTGTCCACAGTTTCTTGTGATCCACACAGTCAAGGCTTTGGCATAGTCAATAAAGCAGAAATAGATGTTTTCTGGAACTCTCTTGCTTTTTTGATGATCCAGCAGATGTTGGCAATTTGATCTCTGGTTCCTCTGCCTTTTCTAAAACCAGCTTGAATATCTGGAAGTTCGTGGTTCACATATTTCTGAAGCCTGGCTTGGAGAATTTTGAACACTACTTTACTAGCATGTGAGATGAGTGCAATTGTGCGGTAGTTTGAGCATTCTTTGGCATTGCCTTTCTTTGGGATTGGAATGAAAACTGACCTTTTCCAGTCCTTTGGCCACTGTTGAGTTTTCCAAATTTGCTGGCATATTGAGTGCAGCACTTTCACAGCATCATCTTTCAGGATTTGAAATAGCTCAACTGGAATTCCATCACCTCCACTGGCTTGGTTTGATGCTTTCTCAGGCCCACTTGACTTTACGTTCCAGGATGTTTGGCTCTAGGTGAGTGATCACACCATCATGATTATCTGGGTCATTAAGATCTTTTTTGTACAGTTCTTCTGTGTATTCTTGTCACCTCTTCTTAATATCTTCTGCTTCTGTTAGGTCCATACTATTTCTGTCCTTTATCGAGCCCATCTTTGCATGGAATCTTCCCTTGGTATCTCTAATTTTTTTGAAGAGATCTCTAGTCTTTCCCATTCTGTTATTTTCCTCTATTTCTTTGAACTGATCACTGAGGAAGTCTTTCTTATCTCTCCTTGCTATTCTTTGAAACTCTGCATTCAGATGCTTACATCTTTCCTTTTCTCCTTTGCTTTTTGCTTCTCTTCTTTTCACAGCTATTTGTAAGGCTTCCTCAGGCAGCCATTTTGCTTTTTTGCATTTCTTTTCCATGGAGATGGTCTTGATCCCTCTCTCCTGTACAATGTCACGAAGCCTCTTTACAAGTACTCTAATCCCTTCCAAGAGGGTTCACCATCATGATACCTTCCAAAGGGCCTGCCTCCCATATACCATCACTTTGGGATTTAGGATTTCAACATATGAATTTTGCAGAAGGGACACAAACATTCAGACCATAGCAGGTGCATGGGGAGCTTCAGTGGCACTGGCAGTGTTCTAGAATACGGATTTCACTGGGTTTGTCATGATGTCTTGTAATATACATTTTGTATGTGTTGGTTTGTAAGCACTGAGTATTTACTATATTAAGAAATAAATGGGAATAAAGAATTCCTAAGTATGACAGAATGTAGATTTTGTCCTATTGTGCTTGAAATAATTAACTGAGATGTCTGAGGCATTGCAGTCTGCTTGATGCTCAAGTGAGTATTAGAAATACTACTTTTACATAAACTGAGTAAGTGGGAGTTTTGTGGCTCATGTGGCTTAACTGGCAGCTGAATTTTGTTCATAGGGTCACAGCGAAGAAGTCGAGTGAAGGTGATCAGTTCACGGAGAGAACTGGGAGACCAAACAGCCTTCCTAGCACCAACTCCACCCCTAATTATTGGTCAACACTAATGCATGCTTGCTCTGTCCAGGCACTGTTCTAACCATGTACAATTCACACAGCTACTCTTTTAAGCAGGTACTATTATTATTTCTATTTTATAGCTGGTCAAAATGAGACCCACAGATACCCTGCTCAAGACTACCCAGCTAGGAAGTGACAGAAACTTGTTTCAAACACAGACAGTTTGAGTCCAGAGCCTATACTCTTATTCACCACTGTATACTGCATCTCAGTATATTTCAACTTTATTGTCATAAGATTTACACTGAGGCAAGATCCCCTGGAGGAGGGCATGGCAACCCTCTCCAGTATTCTTGCCTGGAGAGTTCCATGGACAGAGGAGCCTGGTGGGCTACAGTCCATGGGATCACAAAGAGTTGGACATGACCAAAATGGTTTAGCAGACACACACCATGCACTAAATTAAAATGCCAGCTCTTGTGACAAAGTTGCTCTGAAGTAGGTCTTGAAATGAGCACAGGAATTTGCATTGTCAGGTGGCACTTAAGCATTTACCACTAGTTTGACTTCTGTCCAACTTACCCTCCCACAAACATGATCATACTTCTGTACTTAAAATTCTTGTGTGTTTCTCCCTGGCATCAGGACTCCAGTTCAACCCTCCTGGCTTAGCATACAGGCCCTTCATTCTCTGTCCCCTGACCATCCTTTTCGGGTCGCAACCATTCCCTTAACCCTTTCTTTAGTTCCACAGACCCTCTTGCAAAACTGCAGATGGTATTTCATGTATCTGTTCCTCAGGCATGCTTCTTTGTATGCCCAGAAACACTCTTCCAACCTCTTGACTTAGCTAACTCCTACCCATCCTTCCAATTTCTGAAACTTCATTTTATACCTTTGCCCAATATCGATTTAGAAGCCTCCCCTCTGCTCTACCATAATACTCCATGGTTTCTGAAATATCCTATAAATATTTCATGGTGGTAATGGCACGACATTGTAAACTTCAGTGTACTCAGATATTTCCTCCTTTAAGTCTGTAATAATGGTAATAAATGTCCCTTATGGAACAGTTATAGGCAATTCACTTATTATTTCTCATTCTTGATCCAACTCAATTTTCAGCTGCATTTGAAGGTTGAGGAACTGAGGCTTAGAGAGTAAGGTTGTAAATCGGTGGTCAGATTATGATCATGGCAGTATCACACTCACATCTGGTTCTGCGATGTCTTTGAGTCTTTCTCCCCAGCACCAGGCATGAGTGCTAACAGCTTCCTGGTTAGATGAAGGTGATTGGATGCACGGCCTTGGTTCGGCACCAGGCATGAGTGCTAACAGCTTCCTGGTTAGATGAAGGTGATTGGATGCACGGCCTTGGTTCGGCACCAGGCATGAGTGCTAACAGCTTCCTGGTTAGATGAAGGTGATTGGATGCACGGCCTTGGTTCAGCACCAGGCATGAGTGGTAACAGCTTCCTGGTTAGATGAAGGTGAATGGATGCACGGCCTTGGTTGCCATAGATGCAGGTTGAGAAGAAAGAAGTGAGTGAGTGAAAGTTGCTCAGTCGTGTCCAATTCTTTGTAACCCCATGGACTACACAGTCCATGGAATTCTCTAGGCCAGAATACCAGAGTGGGCAGCCTTCCCTTTCTCCAGGGGATCCTCCCAACCCAGGGATTGAACCCAGGTTTCTCGCATTGCAGGCAGGTTCTTTACCAACTGAGCCACAATGGAAGCCCTAGAAGAAAGAAAAAGGAAAGAAAAACAAAGCCAAATTTGAAGTCAGAGTGTGAAGGCTCTTGCTTAGTTTCTGCCTCTGCCTCTTCCTAGATGCTAAGATAGGCGAGTTCCCAAATGCTGAGCATGTCCACAGGCTATTAGTATGGCAAGCAGGCTTCTCTGGTTGGGAAAGAACTTAGTGCTAGAGGCTGCGGATCAATGGGGAGGCCAGAAAGTGTCTTAACCCAGAGGCAGAGAGCATTAGCGCTAGTTTTCCTTGCAGAAGAATTGTGATGTCATGCAGTCTTTATCTTGGTTCCTCAGATGGGGAAATGGTGATTTGCTATCTCTGCCTGCAGCTGTGACCAGAGATTGATGTGGGCTTGGTCTCAGGGCTGGAGCTTGTACATCGCCTGACTTTTGGTTTGTGTCCAAGGCTGCTGTTGTCTGAAAATAGAAGCTGACACTGCCTCTGACTCAGTCTCTTTCACCTCATGTTCTCTCTGGTTCATTTGTCCTAAAAGTATTGACCCATCTGATTCCTTGCTATGTGTCAGATTTACAAACTTTGAGAGTTATTACAGAGAGATTTAAACTTTCTTTAATTCATCCCTGGAAGTTGGGTGTCTTGTGAATCAAAGGAAATATATATCCCTCACTAATGATATACAAGGTCATGGGGCATTCTTCATGGTGCATCTTTTGAATAAAGTAATGGCATTTGTTAAAGCCACTGCCTTGGGGTCCATCCCACCTCAGTTAGCGGGGAGTGAGGGTCTGCCTCTGGATTAGCCTTCTCAGCTCTCTGTGACTTGCTGAGCCCTCTTAAAGCCTCCTCTCTACCCTCTCTCCTGTAATGTCTTCCCTTTAAGTAACTGTTAACGAGGACTTCTCTATGTCTATCTGATCGGAAGTGATAAGGCTGCAAGTTCTCAGCACCTGCACCAGCTTCCTCTGTGTTCTAGCCATTCGGGCCCTCTTCTCCATTCTGCACCTCTAGAGAGAAGCCATGAGTAGGCTTCTGCTTCCCCATCTCCCACCCACCTTCCTCCCCATCAAACTGTGAGACTTAAGCAGAGATGACTCCTTTCAGCTCATTTTGTATTTTCATCAACTGGTTAGGCTCTGTGCGTTTAATTCCCTGTGATGCAAACTCTCTTCATTGTATGTAACTAAGTCTGTCTGTTTCTCCTGACACTTTCAGGTTTACATCATCCCAGATCTACCACCATCTACTGGTTGAGCAACCCTGAGCACATCTCTTTTGCCTTTCTAAACTGCAGCTCTGTCCTGTATATGGATGCCCTTGAGATTGCTCTCCTCAGCTTCTCCCTGTGGTCCCCAGACTCATGACAGGTGCAAGAACTCGAAGTCCAGGAGGCAATGATTCCCACTGCTCTGACTCAGGTCCCCGTAGGTGTAGAGCGCAGTACTCCTCCTAGAGATGTGCATGACTATGTTCCTGGAGGCCACCTGAAGGCAGCCTCTTGGAGTCTATCTCCTCTTACCTGGGCCTGGTTTAGGGAGCTGATGCTGGGCCTTCATTTAACTGGATGTACTTTGGAGTGTAGGGGAAAAGCTCCCCAGATTGTAAATCATTGATCAAGTGTCTCTCTCCACAACAAGCAGGAACTCTCCCACCCCATTTCTGGGACTGGGACATTTCTGCTTTTCTTCCCAGAAATGTTCAGGGTTATGCCTCATTATTTCCAAATTATGCTTCAGAAACCCTAACATACTGGGGCCCACGGGTGGAGTTTTCTTAAAGATTCCCGGGCTCTACCACTAAGCCTGAATCAGTAGATCTGGAGTAAGCCCTGGAAATCTATACATTTTAAAAGCAACACACCTGATTTTATGATCAAACAGATTTGGGAAGGACAAACAGAGCTCTTCCTGCATAATTCTCTTTGTTTAACTGTTCCTTTCTGAAGGGCGGTTGCTGGGCAGCTCCTTTTCTGCAGCATAAATGACCAGCCTTTCCCAGGTATGCTTTGCAGGCAGGTGTGTCCAAGTCCCTCCCCAACTTTTACCCAAGTCAGTTACTTTTATTTCTAACACAGATCTACGATAGAATGTTCTTCCTAAGTACGAGAGATCTAGGTTTTGTTGGTCCTGAAGCTTATAATTTAGAGATACTCTTGAAGGAAAGAAAGATTAAAGTATGAATACAACATTCAAGATAGCCTTGGAAGAGCCTTCTGCTTGTGAAAAACTTGAAAGTTTGAACTTTATCACCTGTACAGCAGCTCTGCCTCTGAGCAGATTTCTCCTTCTGGAGCAAATCAAAAGAACACTGTTACTCAAATCGTCTATGAGTTCCATATATATTACTAGATGAATTTGTGGAAATGTAAAGGGGGAGCCTCCAGAAATGGCCCAGAAGAGTCTGGAACTGAGTTTTTAACCACAGCACAGTGGCCTAGGCTTAGTTGGTGTTTACTTGTTGTTATTCCATTTCTTTTAAAGTGGAGAAACAGTGACAGTAACATGGCTCCTTACCACCCACCTCCCATTACTTTTTGACTACCTACCACTTTCTTCCTTGCTTCTCCTTTTCAACCACACTGGTCATCCCTGAGTAAATCCAGCTCACTCTTGCCTTGGGGCCTCTACATTTGAGGTTCCTCTTCCTGATATGGTGTCTCCATATTGCAGAAAAAGACACATGGGTTCAGAAAAGCTCAGCACTTTGACCAAGTGATTAAAGCCCATGAAGACATCCATAACGTTTTTCCAAGGATCTCATGCTTTTATTTTAATTGAAGTATAGTTGATTTTTTCCACAGTTTATTGTGATCCACACAGTCAAAGGCTTTGGCATAGTCAATAAAGCAGAAATAGATGTTTTTCTGGAAGTCTCTTGCTTTTTCGATGATCCAGCAGATGTTGGCAATTTGATCTCTGGTTCCTCTGCCTTCTCTAAAACCAGCTTCAATGTCTGGAAGTTCACGGTTCACATATTGCTGAAGCCTGGCTTGGAGAATTTTGAGCATTACTTTACTAGCGTGTGAGATGAGTGCAATTGTGCGGTAGTTTGAGCACTCTTTGGCATTGCCTTTCTTTGGGATTGGAATGAAAACTGACCTTTTCCAGTCCTGTGGCCACTGCTGAGTTTTCCAAATTTGCTGGCATATTGAGTGCAGCACTTTCACAGCATCATCTTCCAGGATTTGAAATAGTTCAGTTGGAATTCCATCACCTACACTAGCTTTGTTCGTAGTGACGCTTTTTAAGGCTCACTTGATTTCACATTCCAGGATGTCTGGCTCTAGGTGATCACACCATCGTGATTATCTTGGTTGTGAAGATCTTTTTGTACAGTTCTGTGTACAGTTCTTGCTACCTCTTCTTAATATCTTCTGCTTCTGTTAGGTCCATACCATTTCTGTCCTTTATTGAGCCCATCTTTGCATGAAATCTTCCCTTGGTATCTCTAATTTTCTTGAAGAGATCTCTAGTCTTTCCCATTCTGTTGTTTTCCTCTATTTTTTGCATTGATCGCTGAGGAAGGCTTTCTTATCTCTCCTTGCTATTCTTTGGAACTCTGCATTCAGATGTTTATATCTTTCCTTTTCTCCTTTGCTTTTCACTTCTCTTCTTTTCTTCTTTTGACTCAGGGAGTTGGTGATGGACAGGGAGGCCTGGGATGCTGCAATTCATGGGGTCGCAAAGAGTCGGCCACAACTGAGCGACTGAACTGATAGTTGATTTACAACTATTAGTTGTACAAGTATTTACAAATATTAGTTTCAGGTGTACAAATTAGTGATTCAACATTTTTATAGATATTATAAAATATTGGCTATGTTCCTGTGCTGTACAATATATCCTTGTAGTTATTTATTTTATACACAATGCTTCATACCTATCCATATATTGTCCTTCCAATTCTCTCTCCCCGCTGGTAACCACTAGTTGGTTCTCTGTACCTGTGAATCTGTTTCTATTGTTATATCATTTGTTTGTTTCTTTTTTTAGATCTTACATGTAAGTGAGATCTCACATCTTTCTCCACCTGACTTATTTCACTAAAGCATTAATACCCTGTGGGTCCATCCGTGTTGTTGCAAATGACAGAATTTCATTCTTTTTATGGCTAAGCAGTATTCCATAGTCACATTCCATATATGTTATACATCTTCTTAATCCATTTATCTGTTGATAGAAACTTAGGTTGCTCCCATGTCTTGGGAACTATAAGGAATCCTCTATAAACATTGGGATGCATATATTATATATTGAAATTATACTATTTTTAATATATTTGATAAACAAAATTTATTATTAAAATAATTTTACCAGTTTCTTTTTACTTTTTTAGTATGGCTAAGAGAAAACAAAATGACATAGGTAGCTCACATTTCTGGCTTGAATTATATTTACAGTTTATATCAGACAGCACTGGTCTACATTCTCTGGTCCCTCCCTAAAAACTTTTCTCATCTTGTCGACTGCTCATTTCAGTGCTCATTCACTTCCGTCCAAGCCAACTGCATTGGCTTCCTTGCTGTTCTTGAAACATAGGAATCTATCAGGCATCCTCCTGCCTCAGGGCCTTTGCTCTTGCTAGTTCCACTCTTAGAAAATGTTCCCTCGAATTACTTGGATGATTTGTTCTTTAACCTTCTCTGGACTTTATTCAAGTTTCACCTTTCCAATGAAGACTTATCTGACCACCCTGCTGAAATTAAATTCCTCGTGCACCTCCACTCCTGTATTCACTGAGCCCCTTCCCTAATTTATTTTCTTCCATAGCATTTGTTGCCATGTAACCCACTCTAGTATTCTCACTTGGAGAATCCCAAGGACAGAGGAGCCTGGCAGGCTACAGTCCATGAGGTTTCAGAGTCAGACATGACTGAAGTGACTTAGCAAGCATGCAGCACAACATAGTATATATTTTTTGCATTTATTTTATTAACTAATTGAGTCTCTAGAATCCATGCAGGTGGGGAATCTTGTTAAAGCTGTACTCCTAGCAACAAGAACTATGCTTAGAACATAGTAGGTACTCAACAAATATTTGGTGAAGAAAGGCTGAATGAGTTTTAATCAACCACTTAATTTTACAGGTCAAGAACTGAGGAAAACAACAAAATAAAAGAACTGAGGACAAGTGGCTCTTTCAGGGTCTCATGGAGAGTTAAGGGCAGAGTGGAAGCACCCTCTGTAGATCAAATACTAATGACCAGAAGTGCAGGTGCCACCAGCTAGATCCCAGCCCTTTGCTTGCATTTGTGTTACTTCTTTGGACTATGCCCACAATTTCATGCCACTTTTAGGACTTGTGCTTGAGAGAAGGATGTACTCCGGAAAAAATATTCTACCTCAGTTACTAAATCCAGGAGATAACTTCTGACATTCTCTTTTACTTCAAGGATAAACCTTTGAGTTTTTGTTTTTTTTTTTGTTTTTTCTAGGCAAGAATTATATTTCTCTGTGGATCTGTGAAAACTAGTAACATTTTACCAGGTAAAAGATTGCTAGAAGGAAGTCATTACCTTTGATAGTCAGCTGGTGGCTCAGATGGTAAAAGCATCTGCCTACAATGCTGGAGACCTGGGCTTGATCCCTGGGTTGGGAAGATGCCCTGGAGAAGGAAATGGCAGCCCACTCCAGTATTGTTGCCTGGAAAATCCCATGGACAGAGGAGCCTGGCAGGCTGCAGTCCATGGGGTAGCAAAGGGTCGGACACGACTGAGCAACTTCACGTTCACTTTCTAAATTTGCAGATGAGGAACCTGTGGATATAGAGGGTGGCTGCACTGCACTATTTTGTGTAAGGAGCTTGAGCATCTGAGGAACTTTTTGTATATGAAAGCATCCTGCAACCAACCCCCTGTGGATACTGAGGGGCAATTCTATAATGAAATACTTGGTATAACCTGAAGAGTTTAGACTGGTTCATTTATTTGACTATCCAGTACATATTTATGGATATGTGCCAGGCCTCATTTTAGGCCCTGGGTACAGATAAATGTGACCCGATCTTCAGGGAGTTAACAGTCTATTGTATATGGGGGTGGGGGCGGGGGGAGGCAGAGGGCAAGATAAATGAACAAATACAGGATGTGTTAGTTTTTATAGCTGCTGTAACAAATTTAGAGGCTTAAAATAATACCCATTTGTTCTCTTACAGTTCTGGAGATCAGAAATCCAAAATGAATCTTGTTTGGCTAAAATCAAGGTGCCAGGAGGCCACATCATTCTGGAGGGTTTAGGGAAGTATCTGTTTTCTTGCCTTTTTTTTTTTTTAGGTTTTAATGGCTGCTTGTCTTCCTGGCTTGTGGTCCCTTCCTCTATCATCAGAGTATATCACTCCAATGTCTGCTTCCATGGTCACATCGCCTTCTCCCTTCACTCTGACTCCTCCTAGGTCCCTCGTATATGGTCTCTATGATGATAACCAGGTAACCCAGGAAAGCTAGATAATTCAGGAAAACTCCTCATCTCAAGATCCTTAACTTAATCACTTGTGCAAAGTCCCATTTGCTATATAACGTAACATTTATAGGCCCTTGGGATTAGGACCTTGACATTTTGGAGGTAACTTTATTCAGTGTATACCACAGAGGACAATGTGACAAGGGTCACAGTGGAATTAAGTACCAGATTCTGTGTAAATATAAATGACACTGCAGACAGAATGTGGAGGAGAAGTGGGACGGCTTTATAGAGTAAGTGGCGTTTTAATTGAGGCTTGCATGGTGGGAATGGACGGGTGGTATGTATGGTGTATACGGAATGCACAAGGGAAAGGAGGTTTAAATGAAGATAATTTTTGCAATAATTATCTATCACTATATAACAAATCACTCTGAAACTTGGCAGCTTACAGTAGTAAGTATCTGGGCTCTCACATAGCTTCTGAGGGTCATGAATCTGGATGCTCCTGCCCTATAGTGTCTTGTGAGGCTGCTCTTAAGTGTCGGCAGTGACTGTGGTCATCTGAAGGGGCTGGAGAAGCGATCGTCACTCACGATCAGCCTCAGCAGGAGGTTTCAGTTCCTCAGGAGGCTGAGGCCGCTCTATAGGTTGCTCACATGACACAGCAGCTGTCTTCCCGGAGGGCAAGTAATCAAGAGAAAGACAGTTCAAGATAGAAGCCTTAGTCATTATAGCTGAATTTCAGGAATGGTTAGATTATCATCATTCGACCATTCTATTGATCACCCAGACCAACTCTGGTACAATGTGGGAGAAGACTACACAAGGTCATGAACACCAGGAGGTGGGGATCATGAGGACCATCCTGAAGTCTGGATCCTGCAATATTCTTGAGATGATAAGAGTTTCTCATTGCTCGAATGTTTGACAATCATGAAGGATTGGTGGGGATGATGTTGATGTGGGAAGGGAGGGCTAGAGTATGGCAGACCTATACCCTTGGCCAGGGGTTTGGAGATAATCCTTTTATTGATAGGGAATTATTGCAGGGGCTTAGAGAAGTGACGTGATCAAATTGCTTTTTAGAATGATCATGTGTGTGGTATGTATGGAGGGTGAAGCAGAGAGCAAATAGATTAGAGAGTAGGAGTGGCTAAGAAGTTATTGCAATAGTGCAGGAGGGAGGGGAGGAGGCTTCATATAGGGCAAGAATATGGAAGAGCCGAGGATGATGGATTCAAGGCATATTAGGAAGTGAAATATTAGGGAGGCAGAGGGTCAGGGAAGGCCTCGGGGTGACTCTCAGCCTGCTGGTTTTCAAGATGCATGCTGCTGCTGCTGCTAAGTCACTTCAAGGCATGTCCAACTCTGTGCGACCCCATAGACGGCAGCCCACCAGGCTCCCCTGTCCCTGGGATTCTCCAGGCAAGAACACTGGAGTGGGTTGCCATTTCCTTCTCCAATGCATGAAAGTGAAAAGTGAAAGTGAAGTCGCTCAGTCATATCCGACTCTTGGGTAGCATTAAAATAGTACAGAAGGAAGGATATGGTTGACATGAGAGCCAAAAATAGTTTTGTAACCTGCCTATATTTGAATGTATTGAATCTGAGCTGCCTGTAGGACTTACAGGTATAAAGACAACTGGTGGCTAGTTAGGAATAAACCTTATTTAGACTTACTACAGTAAGCCCTTCTGGGCATCTTCCAAGAGAAACTGTATTCTGGCCAGAGGAGCGTTCTTCTCACTCTGAGTTGGTTCTTCTCACTCTGAGTTGGTATTACATCCTAAACTAAACTGAAGGTCACTTTTTAGATGCCATCCTCATAAGGTCATCATCGTTATAACTACCAGTTTTTTTATCGCCTGCTGTATATCACACTCTGTGCAATGCACCCGTGTTCTTTATTTCATCTTCACACTAAGATGAATGTTATGGAGATACATAATGTTATCAGGGGCTTCCCTGTTGGCTCTGCAGTAAAGATCTGTCTGTCAGTGAAGGAGACACAGGTTCAATCCCTAGGTTGCAAAGATCACCTAGAGAAGAAATGGCAACCCACTCCAGTATTCTTGCCTGGGAAATCCCAGTGGACTGGTAGGCTACAGTCCATGGGGTCACAAAAGAGTCAGACACAGCTTGGCGACTAAACAACAACAACAATGTTATTACTTCCTTTTAATAGATGAGGAGGCAGGTGCAACTATTCCCATTTTTTTCAGATGCAGAATATACATTGTACAATATACAATTCATTGTGAATATGTAACATTGGCTTGAGATTGTGTAGTGAGTACTGATGGACACAGGTCTCAAACTGAGATCTTTTGATTGCAGACCTTGTGCCTTTAATTGAACAGTCACCTACATGGTACTTTCTAGAGTCAGAGACACTTTCAAGCAGGGTGGGGTTAGGGAGTGATGATTTACCACCCTCCATACAAGAGATAGCAAATAAGGAAAGCAGGGGCAAAGTCAGAAATCCACATAGCAGTGCTGTGGAGGAAAGGTCAGACACCCTCTTCCTGTTCAACATGGAGAGATTTTGGCCTATTGACAATGTTTGCTAGCTCTTTCTTGGGACTCTCTTCCAATTTTTTTGTTTTTGTTTTTTGCTATATCTGAAAAAATGTGAGGAATTGCTTTCATTCATTTAAAAAAAATTGTTCATTTTCTGGAAAGTATAGCATCCTGCGTTAGCCAGATGGCCTTTGGATACAGAGGGAGTTTAACCACAGCACATTTTTCATTAGAAAAGAGATAGGGGAGTGGGTGGATGAAGGATGTCAGACAGATTATGTCTTTTCCTTAAAGAAGGTTCCCATAACAGCAGATAAATTGGTCTGGAAATAGCTTCCGAGCCATTTCTTTATGTAAAACTCAGATTAAAAAAGAAAAAAAAAATGTTCTCACATCTAAGATTGTACTGTGACATTTAAGAAGAGATAAAAGGACTGGTGGTCGTGCCCAGCTTTGCAAATGGCTCCTAGACTCTTCCCTGTCCTAGGGAAGAGCTGACCCCAGACTTGCTTCTCGCAGATGAGGGTGTGAGAACGCAGGATCTCACTGACTGGCAGGGAAAGTGTCACAGCTTCTCTGCAGCCGTCTGGAATTTCCCCCGAGAAAGCAGAAGACAAGGCTAAATATAGACTTTCAGCTTGAAACGCCATAAAGGTAATAAAACAGGGCATGGTGGGTTATGACAGGTTCCTTTGCCATGCTCCCACTTCACATTTTCTGAGTTTCCAAGCAACAAGCTTATTGAAACTAGAGAAATAGGGAAGTGAGCAATGAGTTCAGAGAACTTAGCCACAGAAATGCCCAGACAACTCTGGACATCAGAAAACTGCTTTTCCCGTCTCCCTGACCTGACGCACCCCCCCCACCACACCGCCCGCACAGTATACCCAGAACCTGGTGAAACCAGCATGTAGTAGCTGTTCAGTTAGGACTCGGGCCTTTGCCTTTATTGATACCTGACCATACATCAGACTTTGTGTGTTTATCTAGCGGGCATCAGTTTTAGTAGGAATATGGGTTCTATCCTAATTTCTTTTGATATTTGTTAGGTAAGTCGGAGAAGGCAATGGCACCCCACTCCAGTACTCTTGCCTGGAAAATCCTATGGACGGAGGAGCCTGGTAGGCTGCAGTCCATGGGGTCGCTAAGAGTCGGACACGACTGAGCAACTTCACTTTCACTCTTCACTTTCATGCATTGGAGAAGGAAATGGCAACCCACTCCAGTGTTCTTGCCTGGAGAATCTCAGGGATGGGGGATCCTGGTGGGCTGCCATCTATGGGGTCGCACAGAGCCGGACACGACTGAAGCAACTTAGCAGCAGCAACAGCAGTTAGGTAAGTAAAGCAACTCAGAATCTGGGGGAGCCCTAAGTCGTTATTCAAATTCCAGAACACAGCTCTCCCAGTTGTGTTTAGCCCATATGCCTTAACAGAATTTCTAGTTCTAGTCTTGGTTCTAAAATACTGGCACTTAAGTAAAATTGATTTAATTAAAACCTAAAACAGGGACCTCTGTGATGATCCAGTGGTTGACTTCACCTTCCAATGCAGGGGGTGTGGGTTCGAACCCTGGTCAGGGAATGAAGATCCGACATGCCTCGCAGCCATAAAACCAGAACATAAAACAGTAGCAATAGTGTAACAAATTCAATAAAGATGTTAAAAATGGTCCACATCCAAAAAACAAAAAAATGTTTAAAAACCAACCTAAAACATCACTGAGTTTTCTAACTAATTTAACTCATAGTGATTTTTTCCTTCTCATTTTTATTTTTCTGTGCAATGAAATGTATATTAAATAAAAGAAATAAAACTGTAACTTCTCTGGTCCAAGTTAAGAACTAATATGGTGTTTATGTGCCTGTCCATACACTTCTTTGCATGAACATTGTAAAAATGCACAATTTCACACAAATAGGCTAAGGAAAGTAAAAACCATGGAAAGACTGCTTAACAGGAAATGAAGCCACACCCCAGGAGGCCCACAATAATGAAGTCAGTGCTGAGTATATGAAGATTTATATGACATGTTAACAGATTATTACCACAAATTATATTACTAAGTCAGTCATGGGAAATTGGTTCAGAACCAGAAGGAAGTCAGTCTCTGAACAAATTCAGCCTTTAGGTTGAAGCTTTTCCATCTGCCATAAGCACAGAAACCTTTCAGGCACTGTAGAGTCAGTGCCTGCTGGACATAAGATCAGGATAGTAGTCAGTGTTGACTGTGTGAGACCTTAGGAACAATATTCTGTTCCTAAGGGGCATGACTGGTCCCTATAATTGTCTTTCTAATTTTACTGTTATAAACTATGCCTGTTGAAGAAGTAATATTACTGAAATAGATATTGTCTGAGAGGTTTCCAGAGAACTAAAATTTTGTAAATGTATTTTTGGCTGGCCTCTGACGGGTTTGATGTTCTCCTCCTTTTCAGGGACACACGGAGCTATCTATAGGGAGAGGAAGTGCCCCAGATCCATATGTGACAGGAGTACTCAGATTGGGGCTAGGTGCTTCTGAGGTACAAATGGAACCAGCTTAGTAGCCCCAGCACCTAACTCTGACTCTAGTTTAACTTTTAACTTTGCCTCCAATCGTCCGTCTTGTTAGTTTGTCCAGTAGTAACTATTTCAACTGATGGGCTTCCTTCTTCCTTCTTCCATATCCGTTATCTGTTTTCTCAGATCTATTCTTTGATCTGGCGCTTGTGTCAAATACCGTCTTTGTGACTGACTTCTCCTGCTCACTCCAGGATCATTTTCACAATACACCCCTGCATGCTGCTGCAGAGGGCTCCTGGCCCCTGCCCTGTGAGGTCCATCTCAGTGTATCAGGGAGACTTCAACCAGCTCCCGGGTTTCTTTCAAGACTTTTTTTTCCAGATTATTTTGGGTTTACAGCAAAATTGAGAGGGAGGCACAGAGATTTTTTGTATACATTCCTGACCCTACACATGCGTAGTCTCCCCAACATCAACATCCCCTGGCAGAAGATACTTTTGCTATGACTGGTAAATCTGCACTGACACATCATAATCACTCAAAGTCTGTGGTTTCCATTGAGGTTAATTCTTGGTGTTATACAGTCTCCCAGTTCAGAAAAATATATAATGACATGTTTCATATAGTGTTTCAATTGCCCAAAAAATTTGCTGTGATTCACCTATTCATCCCTCTCTTTCCATTCATCCCTCTCTTAGCCCCTGGTTACGGGTTATCTATAGTTTTGCTATTCTAGTATGTCAGATAGTTGGAATCAAATAGTATGTATCCTTCTCAGATTGTCTTCTTTCACTTAATGATACACATTCAAGTTTCCTCTGTGTTTTTTCATGACTTAATAACTCATTTCTTTTCAGTGCTGAATAATAGTCCATTGTCTGGATGTACTTCAGTTTATTTATCCATTCATCTACTGTAGTAAAACAACATCTTGGTTATTTCCAAGTTTGGGCAATTATGAGAAAAGCTGCCATAAACCTCCATATGCAGGTTTTTGTGTAGATATAAATTTTCAGTTCCCTTGGGTAAATATCAAGGAGTACAACTGCTGGATCATGTGGTAAGTGTGGGCTTCCCTGGTGGGCTCAGATAGTAAAGGATCTGCCTGAAATGCAGGAGACCTGGGTTTGATCCCTGGGTCAGGAAGATTTCCTGGAGAAGGGAATGGCTACCCACTCCAGTATTCTTGCCTGGAGAATTCCATGGACAGAGGAGCCTGGCAGACTACAGTCCATGGGGTTGCGAAGTCAGACAGGACTGAATGGCTATCACCATGTTTAGGTTTGTAAGAAACTGCCAATCTGTGTTCCAAACGGCTATCATTTTACATTCCCACCAGCAGTGTGTGAGAGTTACTGTTGCTCCACCACCGTTTGTTGTCAGTGTTGTGGATTTTGGTCATTTTTCTGCATGTATAGTGGAATCTCATTGTGTTTTTAATTTGCATTTCCCTGATGACATGTGATATTTCCTGCAAAAATTAACTCTTTCAAGGCTTGAGATGCAGAGCAAGAAACTCCCAGCCTCATCCACACCCTGTGGATCTGGTTATAATAGACCTGTTCTCCTGAATAATGGCATTGACAGGAAGTGAGCACACAGAGACCTCATCTTGTGATGGAAGCCGAGCATGACACTCTTGGTCATGACTACAGATGGTGTGAACAATAGCCGGTGCCTTTCTATTTCCCTACCATTTGTCAGCCTGGAGCTGCTTCTTTCCAAGGAAACAGTTCTACACTGATATGATTGACGTCCTTCTGCAGGGCTCCTCTGGGGACCTTCGTAGTAACTGTGTCACTTCGACGTGATGTCAACATTTTCTGAAATGTGGACCGTCTGCTGAGAATGGTCTTCATTCTTGCAATAGATGTGGAAAGGCTTCATATGGTTAACTGCCATGTGTGTATCTTATTTGGTGAGTCTTGTTGGGTCTTTGGCCCACTTTTCACTGGTTTTTTTACTTCCTTATTGTTGGGTTTTAGGGGTTCTTTGTATACTTTGGATAACAGTTCCTTATCAGATATATGTTTTGCATGATATATTCCCTGTCTTTTGGTCATCTTCTCTCTCTTGACATTTTATTTTGCAGAATGGAAGTTTTTAATTTTAATGAAGTCCAGCTTATCAATTATTTCTTTCATGGAGCATGATTTGTATCTGGAAAGTCATCACTTTAGCCAAAGTCATCTAGATTTTTTCCTATGTTATCTTCTAGGAGTTTCATAGTTTTGTGTTTTAAACATTTAATCTGTCTCTTCAAAGAAAGTGTGTGTGTGTGTGTGTTTTCCTTTTTAGTATGCCTTGCAGTTTTTTCTTGATAACTGGGCCTGATGTACCAGTTAAAAGAAACTTCTGTAAATGGGCCTTTGGGAGTATGGCAGTGAGGTGTGGAAAGAGATGGAGAGCTCTATTGTCTTGTCTTGTCTTTAGGACTCAGTCTCTTGGTGAGCCTGTGTGTCTGGACTTTGAACTTCACAAGTATTTTTCTCCATGCTTTGGTGAGACAGGATGGGATGGAGTTGAGTATACCCCTTCCCCAAGTCCAGTTAGGCTCATGATAAGACCTCAGCGCCTTTGTTCTGGTTAATGAGTTTCCCCTGTATCCAATCTCCTGATCGGCCTTATTTAGAACAGTTGTGCTCTGACGTAGTTCAAAATGGTTCCTTTTGCCTCTCCCCTGCAGGAAGGCTGAAGGAGTTTTTCTCCAAGGTTTGCTGTGAGAACCTGCTCAAGTTCTAGAAGGAAAAACTTCCAAAAATTTGGGGCTCTCCCTAAGACTGGGTCCCCTGCAGTTTTTAACTTTCATATTTGTCCACATTGAGCCTTCTCTAATTTATTGAGTGCATTTCAGGTTTTCTATCCCGTCACTGGTTCCCACGGTAGCTTCTGCTCAAGAATCTCTGCTCAGGTAAGCTGTAACTGCCTTTATTTGCCTGTCTCTCTCCCCGTTATTAGGAGCAGTGGTTTGTTCTGTGTTCTCCCTCTCTTATGAATCCAAGAGAGTTGCTTATTTTTCAGTCCATTCAGTTTTTTGGTTGCTGTTGCATTTTGGCTGTGCTATGGACTGCAAGGAGATCCAACTAGTCCATTCTGAAGGAGATCAGCCCTGGGATTTCTTTGGAAGGAATGATACAAAAGCTGAAACTCCAATATTTTGGCCACCTCATGCGAAGAGTTGACTCATTGGAGAAGACTCTGATGCTGGGAAGGATTGGGGGCAGGAGGAGAAGGGGACGACAGAGGATGAGATGGCTGGATGGCATCACTGACTCGATGGATGTGAGTCTGAGTGACCTCCGGGAGTTGGTGATGGACAGGGAGGTCTGGTATGCTGCCATTCATGGGGTCGCGAAGAGTAGGACACGACTGAGCAACTGATCTGATCTGATCTCTGATGTGGCCTGTGGAACTTTTCCCACCAGGGATTGAACTGGGGCCTCCTGTAGTAGAAGCACAGAGTCTTAACTGCTAGACCACAGGGGAAGTCCCACTTAGCTTTTTACTTGTTAGCCCTTAGTGGTGATTGTAAGGTCCATAAATTCAGGACTGAAAATGGTATTTGTGCGTTTCTTGCCCCAGCTGGAGGGATTTATGAATCTCCAGGCTACCTGGGTCCCAGCTGAGACATACTGTGTGTTATAAGCTTTTCCATTTAGGCCCAGGAGAAACATTTGCATGCAGGAGAGTCTTCCTGCTCAGAAAATAAGATGGGATCCTGCCTGGGATAAGACCTGTGGATCTACAGCAGTCCCTTGGGATATCTGTGAGGGACTGGTTCTACGACTCCCTGCAGATGTGAAGAATCTGAGGATATACAAGTTCCTTATATAAAATGGCATATAGCACACACGTCTTCTTGAATACATTAAATCATCTCTAGATTACTTATACCTGATACAATGTAAGTGAAAATGAAGTCGCTCAGTCGTGTCCGACACTTAGCGACCCCATGGACTGCAGCCTACCAGGCTCCTCCGTCCATGGGATTTTCCAGGCAAGAACACTGGAGAGGGTTGCCATTTCCTTCTCCAATGCAGGAAAGTGAAAAGTGAAAGTGAAGTCTCTCAGTCCTGTCCGACTCTTAGCGACCCCATGGACTGCAGCCTACCAGGCTCCTCCATCTATGGGATTTTCCAGACAAGAGTAACGGAGTGAGTTGCCATTGCCTTCTCCAGATACAATGTAAATGCTATTGTAAATAGTTGTAAATAAAACGTAAATGCTGTGGAAGGCAGCTATGCTAACCATTATACCACCTGTAAATATATCTGTAAATGCTACATATAAATCATTGCTAGAGTGCAGAAAATTGAAGGTTTGCTTTCTGAAACTTTCTAGAATTTAATTAAAAATTTTTCTTTTGTCCTGGTTGAATTTGTGGATGTGGAACCTGTGGATAGAGAGAGCTGATTGTACAATGTAGGCCAGACAGTGAATGCTCACATGGCCAGTCATCAATCCTGTGAGCCTTGAGAATTAAACTCAAATGCCCAGAAATAACACCTAGAGTCCCCAGCCTTTGTCATTTATATCCACTTTTACTGCGTAGGTCCTTTTAATCCTTTTGAAACTTCACTGTAGGTTTCTTGGCTGACAGAGTAATCTGCTGCTTGGGTGTGTGGGCTCACGTTACCCACTCTGTTCAGATGCTTCCTTTATTGTCATGAATATGCTGACCAAAAGGATGTGGGCCCAATTTCACTGCCTACTCTTATTCTATTTTTTTTCCAGGAAAAAATGGAAAAATGGTTATTTATTGTGGTAAAATATGTATAACATAAAAGGTATCATTGCAACCATCTAATGGCATTAAATACATTAATTCACACTCTTGTGTAATCTTCACCACCATCCATCTTCAGAATTTTTTCCTTTTCCCAAATGGAAACTCCATACCAATTAAACACTAAGTCCTCATTCCTCCCAGCCCCAGCTCCTGGCAACCACCATTCTGATTTCTGTCTCTGTGAATTCACTGCTATAGGTCACTCATATGGGTGGAATCACACCGTATTTGTCGTTTTGTGACTGACCTGTTCCTCTTAGCATAATGTTCTCAAGGTTCATCCAAGTTACAGCATGTGTCAGAATTTCCTTCCTACCGCATTTTGTTAAACCATTCATCCCTCATTGAACATTTAGGTTGCTTCCACCTTTTAGCTATTGTAGATAAAGCTCTCTGAACATGGATGTACAAATATGTTCACATTCATGATTTCAGTTATTTTCTGTATAGACCCAGAATTGGAACTGCTGGACTGTATGGTAATCTTTATTTTTTTCTGAGGAATTGTTATGCTATTTCCCTCAATGGCTATCCCATTTTACATTGTAAAATGTAATTTTACACAGCAATTTCTCCACATTCCTACCAATATTTTCTTTCTCTCTCTTCCTCCCTGTCTTTCTCACTCTCTTCTTCCCTCCCTTCCTTAATGGTAATAGCCCTCCTAATGGGTGCAGAGTGGTATCTCATTGTGGTTTTGATTTGCATTTTCCTGATGATTCCTCATGATATTCCACATAATTTCATGTGCTTATTGACCATTTGTATATGTATATCTTTGGAGAAATGTCTATTCAAGTCTTTTGTCCATTTTCTAATGAGTTTATTGGTTTTTGAGTTGGGTTAGAAATCTGATTTTTTTTTTTTAATGGTCTTTAAAAAAAGAAAAGAAAATGAACTCGCTCAGTCATGTCCGACTCTTTGCAGCCTCGTGGACTGTAGCCCACCAGGCTTCTCCATCTATGGGATTTTCCAGACAAGAGTACTGGAGTGGATTGCCATTCCCTTTGCCAGGGGAATCCTCCAAACCCAGGGATTGAACCCAGGTCTCGTGCATTGTAGACAGATGCTTTACCGTCTGAGCCAAATGTTAAACAGTAGTTACAAAATAAATATTTTTAAAAATACTGTGGAAAAAACTATGGAGGCCAAATTCCATTAGCCAGGTGGCTCTTGCCCAAGTTCTGTCTGGTGTACTTAAGTGCAGATGGCTCTGAGGGGCACTGTCCAGAAAGCAAAGCCTGGTGGGAAGGACTAAATGAAGAGCATTCACTGTTTATAACATGTTGTGTTTTTCATCTGAGCCACCCGGGAAGCCCTCCCTGGGTTGGGAAGATCCCCTGGAGGAGGGCATGGCAACCTACTTCAGTATTCTTGTCTGAAGAATCCCCATGGACGGAGGAACCTGGCGGGCTACAACCTGGCGGGGTTGGAAAGAGCTGGACATGACTGAGCAACTCAGCACAGCACAGCACAGTGTTTCCCAAAGCCCCGTTTCTTCCTTTTTATTACCAAAGCCGAAATCCATACGCCTCACGTGTGCTCACCATGGCAATGAAAGCAAATGATGTATTTAACTTTATTTAATAAAGGGCTTTACCTGGCGAGGAGTCAGAGAAAGCTTCTCATCAACAGAATGTGAAGTATTAAAGACTTTGTTTAATTGTACAACTTTCCACTGAAGAATATTCCTTTATAAAACATGTATTGATTCACTGTTTACAGGAAGAGAAAATGGCACATTTATATGAAAGTATATTAAATGAGATAACTCAAGGAGACAGCAACTGACCAACACTGATCTCTTCCAGCACTGCTGGGAAAGGCGCTGTAAGTGGGCTCAGTGGAACTGACCAGGACTGGAAGGGCCTAGGACTGATTTCTCTCCCTGCTACTGCCGTGCTGTCTGACCTGCCTCACTGACTTCTATTTCTTCCCGGATAAGATGGGCTTAGTAACCCCTCCTTGGAGAGGTTTGTGGAAGGTATGAAAGGTCTTTTAAGTGAAAGTGCTCTTTAGATGCAAACTGTCCTTTTTCCACATCCTCCTAGTTCTGGGAACAAGCTTGGGAATGGGGAATGCTTGACCTGAAATATGGTCTGAGCCTCCTTGAGTGTTAACACTGAGCACCAAGCGCCCTGGACCTTGCCTCTTGAAGGTCAATCAGATTTTTTTTCTGCTGTTATCATTACTGTCCTTGACATTTTCCACTTGGCAGCTTGCGTGCGTCCTCCTGACCTGCTGGGAAGCTACAGCCATCTCTCTCTATCACACCCTGGCAAAGGCACTGCTGGGGGCAGCCAGGGTAGCCCCGGTCATCAGCGACCCACCCCAGGACAAGCCCAGTACTTGCTCTTAAAACTCCTTCCCACCCCTGCTCAGGGCTCAGAGGTACCTCCCCACAAGCGAGCACAGTTGTCCAGGTCAAAGTTTCTAAAGACAGAATGCCCCCTCACAGATCCTGAGAATACACTTGAGGACCTCCAGGAATCTTTGGGTCTCGGTGGAGGGAGCAGTGTTCTTGGAGACCCAGTGATGGAGGCATGGCCTTTCCACGCCCCAGACCCTCCCCGCTTCCAGGCTGTGCTAGGACAGAGCTGCTGTCTGGGTTACCTTGGGCAAGTTCATTAGCATCTTGAGCTTCAGTGTCCCCTTCTATAAAGTTAGAGTGGTAATATCTATCTATTCAATATGAGAGGGCTAAAAGAGATAGCAAACTTAAAGTGCCTGGTATTTGGGGTAAGCTTAAAAAAGTTAGTTCTTCAACTTAGAGGTGGAGAAAAGTACCAGGGGCAGGGTTGAGAGGCATTTTCCAGGCACATGCCTGAGGAGCAGCCTGTCCATTCTTCATCTCCACGGAGCTGGAGTCCAAGCACTGGGCACCCTCCTGCCACCCAGCAAATCTCCTGTCCTTGGTGTTTTCCTGGAGTGTGGGAGGGCTGTAGCAGCTCGAGTCGGTGTCCTATAGGCCCATCCTCTGTCCTCCTTCACCACTTCTCCTGGGAGGCTTAGGAGCCCTGCTACAATCACAGTTCCTGGGGGTCTGCCTGATGGCCAGATTGTCCCAGAATGAGTAGGAAGATTGGGCTCCTCGCTGTGCTTCTCTATAAATGACCACAGCTGTCATTATGCAGGGCTGAGCCTGTGGAGAAAATCGTGTAACTGCAGATTAGGGCCATGACAAATTTCATGGTTTTCAAAATCCACCCTTAACAATCCTTTTGTCACAGGCCAGCTCCTTCTCCTGTGTTCCCTCAGCTGCTCTTCCAAACCTTAACCCTTGCCCGGAAGTCTCCTAGCTTGCCTCTGCCCTCGCCCTCTTTGCACATGCACTGGCCTCCACTATTCCACAAAAACCAGTGTGCTAGATGCTGCCTTCCCATTCACAGCCTGCATCTTCGAAGTTGTCCATCTGGCAGCAGGCTCTCCCTCCTCCTCTCCAACCTGAAGAGATGGGAGGCCTTGCCTTCTACTCAAGGGCACTCCTTCTGTAGTGAACTTGTGTTCTTTTTTCTCCTCTGTGTCCCTTTTTCTAGTGAAGAAGCCCTGTTGCCTCTTTGGAACCGTCCTCTTTCTTTCTTTGTTCACGTGGTTGAGTTGGCATTGACCCCACCCCAGTTCCAGAGAGGACAGGTAACCAATTTAGAGCCAATCAAAACACTCCAACTTTTTGGCCACAGAAATAGGTCAGAGTGAGCACATAAATGAAACCTGGGCCCCTCAGAATCAGTCCAGAGCCACTGAAATGTAGTTTATTTTACTGAGCCCATCAGGCTTATGGGTCATATAATGATGGAGATGGGGCACCATATTTGCTGCTACATAGGTGCAGAGTGCTTGAGCAAAGTGGAACTGGGAAGGGGAGGTGGAGGGAGAGGGAGATGCCTGACAACGTTTTGTTGCGTCTTTGGAGGCAGCCATGCCTGGATTTTTTTTAGTTACATCAATTAGTTCTCTTTTTCTCTTAAGTGGGTGGGGTTACTGGCACTTTCAACTAAAGAGGCCTGAAAGAAAACACCCTCCCTTTTAAACCCTAATGTCACTAGAAAAGGATTATATCTCTGTCTGTGTTGTTCATTCCAGCACTCAGGGTAGTGCCTGGCACATAAGCCAGTACTCAGTAAATATTTCATTAAATAATATTAACTAAACTGTCTGTAACTAGGGCTGACGATCCCTTCTCTTCACCTCACCTCCGTCTTTCTTTATCATTTCCCTTCCCGTGTTTGGAGCCTCTCCCTTCCTCAGACATCGTAAATGTTCATGTGCCCTTAATCCTAAAAAATAAAACCAAGCACATAACAACAAAATAAAAAAATCTTCCTTCCTTATGGCATTTCTTTCTAGCACCCTGACCTACTTTTCCATCTCATCTGAGCTCTTCAGAAACATATTCTTAACTCACAGCAACCTGGCTTCTGTCCCAACTCTTTCAACAATGTCACGCTTATCACCGACATGAGAGAATGTAGTCAAGACTCTGCAGCCCCTCATTATATCTGCATAGCCGGCTGATCACCCTTCTTTCTAGGAGGCAGGATGTCCCTCAGAATCCCAGACTCTTCCCACTGAATCTCAGCTCAGGGTTCTTCCTTTTGCCTGAAAGCTCTGCTTGAGGTCTGGCCTTCCGTTAGAGCATTTGAAATTTCCTTCCTGCCTTGGAATTGCTGTGGCACAAGCTTTCTCCTTGGCCTTGGTATTTTTCCCCAGGTGGCAAAGTAGGTCAGGCCTCAGTCATCCAGTGTGTTCAAGGCCATGTCACATTGACCTTCAGACTTATGCCAAGTCTTATACCACAGCTGGCACTCTCAGCTCAATCATTTTCAGGGGCCAGTCTTCTAGGTCAGCCCTTTAGGTATTGAACTGGGAGTGTTCTCTGCCACCTCTTGCATTAGGTTAGAGTGAAGTTTCATTTTATTCGGGTTATTGTACTATTACCTAAGGCAATAGCTGGAACAATAACCACCAAAGGCCATTTCAGGAGTGAGACTATAAAAGGAAGTGCCTTGTCTTCCTGATCCAGGAATCCCTCTGAAGGTTAATTCTGGCTGGTTCTGATGACCTAATAGGTAGTGGAGGATTCCAGGCATCTAAGTCAAAAAGAGTGACTTCATCTATGCAACAAGTAAATGTGCACAAATGAATAATGTATAAAGGCTTAAGAGGTAAATTATCTCTGTTCATCCTGCAGGCTTTGGAAAACCTCCACAACCTCTTGTGGCTCCATCTCTTTCATTTATCCACTCAGCTAACATTTGGCAAGTGTCTACCACCTGCAAGGGGGTTATTATCCATATAAAAAAAAAACTCATGTAGATAAATAGCTTTAATAAAATGTGCTATTAAATTTTAAATAGGTTTACTTCTGTTAAAGGCCAAATGGAGACTTAAGAGTTAAGTCAACAAGTGTGAAGGACTCATTTAATCTGGTAAACCCGGTCATCTCATTCCATGATGACTAAACTTGGTTCCATATCAGAGTCTAGTGTCATTGTTTGGAGTGGACCCTGGAATTTTTAACAATGCCCCTGAGTGATTCTGATGTGCCCCTAAGTTTATCATAGTTCCATTTCGCCCTTTGCCTTCAGAACTGGACTTAATATCTAGGGGTCATTTAATGGTATCTCCTTCTTGAAAATGAGTCATTTCTTGATTCTCTGGGCTTCCCAAGTGGTGCGGTGGAAAAGAATCCGCATCCCAGTGCAGGAGACATAAGAGATAGGGGTTTGATTCCTGGGTCAGGAAGATTCCCTGGAGTAGGAAATAGCAACTCCCTCCAGTATTCTTGCCTAGAAAATCCCATGGACAAGGAGCCTGGTGAGCTACAGACCATGGGGTCACAAAGGGGTTGGATGCAACTAAGCACGCACGCTCACACTCCCTCGCTCGATTCTCTAACCGTACTTCCTTTGGTTCCTTCCTGTGCCTTTTTCTCAGCCTTTTCCCCTGCTGCTGCTTTTATATGAGCCACATATTAGCTTTCTATGGCTGTCAAAACCTCAAACTTAGTGTTTTGAAATGAAACAGATTCATTATTTTACAGTTCTGTAGGTTAGAAGTCCGATGTGGGTCTCTGTGGGCTAAGATCAAAATATCAACAGGGCTGTGTTTCTTTCTGGAGATTCTAGGAGAGGATCTACTTCCTTGCCTTTTGAGCTTCTTGCGGCTGGTGGCCCTGCTCCATCTTCAAAGTCTGTAATGGCTGGTGGAGTCTTTCTCACGTCGCATTGTTCTGACCATGCATCTGTAGTCACATCTCTGTTTCTGGGTCTCCTCCTTCCTTCCTGTTCTTTAAGGGGCTCCTCCCTTCCTCCGTCTTCAAAGCCGGCACGTCTCACCCTGTGTCACTCTGACCTCCTCTTCTGTTTCCTGCTCCCACTTTGAAAGATTTCTGTTATTATGTTGGGCCCACGTGGGTAATCTACAGTACTCTATTTTAAGGTCTGCTGGTGTGCAGCCTTCTGAGGGTTTGGATGTGGACGTCCTTGGGGGAGGGCACCACTTTGTAGCTGCAGGGCCCTTCGTTGTTTTTGTTTATCCTCTCTTTGCAACTTTTAGAGGCTAAACAGGCCATGTGAGTGAGTGAGGCAGGACAGAGAGACAGAGTGAACTGGATGTCCCTTTTAAATGGGCAGCAGCTAATCCACTCCAGCCATTTGTTGCTGTGAGAGAATGTGGTCCCAGATTTGCCAGATCTTCTGATTTTTTTTTTTTTTAAATCTGGAATTTTAGATTTCCTTTCTTTGTTATGTCCCCTAACTTTTAAATGTTGGCTAAGAGTTTAAATATTTAAAGGTATCATACAAGCCAAACCAAACACATCTACTGATGTGTGTAGCCTCGAGCTGTCCATCTGTAACCTCTGCCCTGTATGTTATCACCGGAAACAATCTCATTAAGCCCAAGTATTCAACCACCCCCGACACTATGCAGGATGACTCCCAAACCTCTGAGTCCATCTAGACCTCTCTGGTAAGCTGAGAACAGCAGCTATGACTACATTCCCCAGGGCCATATCCACTCATGAGCTTCCTGGAAAAATCTGCTTCTCAAGCTTGAAACCTGGGGGTCCCTTACTTTCTGATTCAATGGCCCCATAATTCATTCCACCTTTGCACTTTACAAGGGTCCTTCATTGTCCCTTTGCTGGATTATTGTCACACTCTTTATACTCATTCTGTAGGTTTCATTCTTCATCCTGACCTGATTGCAGCCTAAGCTCTAAAAGGCAACAGGCCACCTGAACGTTCACATCTACTTAACATCCTCAGTGCTTTCCAGTATCCCACAGGATGTAGTCCAGAGTCCTCAGTACGGTCTTCCATGCCTGTCATGATAAGAGCCTGCATCACGTCTCCACCCTCCTCTCTTACCGCTTTCTCATTGCTGGCTGGGATTCCTGTATTACAGGACACTCACTGTAGCCCCTCTGTACTTGATGTGGTGTAACACCTGCTCATCCCTTGGCCTGAAGTGCCCTTCCCCACTCATATACCTGGAAACCTACTCATCCTTAAACCCAAGCTCAGGTCTTGCTCTGGGAGATGTCCCCCTCTTTCCCCTCTGCCTTTTCACAGCCCTTCCTTGCAGCTTTCACTGCTTTGCTTATGCATTTTTTATTGAACTTGTCTCATGTGACTTCAAGAATTTGTTCACACATACGTCTCCCATCTTTGTGTCGTATCATCTTTTTGTCACGAGTACTTAACCCTGGGCCTCACAACAGAGGTGCCTAATAATATTTCTGAATGAACGAATGAATGAAGGAACCATGCTAGACAGATGGCATCTGTCCTATTTATAACCAAAATTACCCCAAGGAGTTGTAATTCTTTGATGAGTTTCTCATTTCTCCCTTCAAATAAGTTTCTATCTTCCGCCAGCTGCAGAAGCTCTTTGAATGATTTAAAATGCAGAATTCAAAATTGGCTGCCAAGAAATGCCACTTCATTTCCTTTCTAAAATAACGTGATTTTCCCCCGTGACCCAGACGAAGCAACAACCCTTGGCTAATGTTTCATATAAAGGGGATTTTTTTGGTAAAAGGAGGGTTAAGGGGAGTGAATTTTAGTTTTTCTCATTTCCTTGGTCTTCTGTAGGTGATCCTGTCCAGGTGTGAAGACTTTTTCCTGTCTAGATGTGCAGGGGAAAGCCACACCAAGTCAGGTATTTAATCCTGCAGTAACGCCACCTCAGGAAGTGCCAGGGACCTGTGAACCTTGCAGCCTCCTGCAATGTAGTCATAGATCTGGGCAAGAATGACAATTTACAAGGCTTTTCTCTCTCAGACAGGGAGCAGATTAGTTTTCTAAAAATGGAAGGAACAGGTACAAAGCAGCACTTGTCATCTTGGGGAGCCTGGCCAGCAAACCTTGTAGACCGACTGGAAGAGCTGGGCTGAAGATCAGCCTTCAGGGTGATCTTACAGTCTCACAGTCACTTACCATTGGCCCAAGTGTAGCAGGGCAGACTCCAGGGGCAAAACTGAACATTGAGCTCCTGGACCCACAGCACTTTTCAGTTAGTTACCAGACAGATTGCCTGGTAAAGATTGCAGGGAGAAATATCAATGTCAGATATGCCGATGACACCACCCTTATGACAGAAAGTGAAGAGAAAGTAAAGAGCCTCTTGATGAAAGAGGAGAGTGAAAAAGCTGGCTTAAAACTCAACATTCAAAAAACTAAGATCATGGCATCTGGTCCCATCACTTCATGGCAAATAGATGGGAAAACAATGGAAACAGTGAAAGACTTTATTTTGGGAGTCTCCAAAATCACTGTAGATGGTGAGTGGAGCCATGAAATTAAAAGACGCTTGTTCCTTGGAAGAAAAGCTATGACCAATCTAGACAGCATATTAAAAAGCAGAGACATTGCTGACAAAGGTCCGTCTAGTCAAAGCTATGGTTTTTCCAGTAGTCATGTATGGATGTGAGAGTTGGACCATAAAGAAAACTGAGCACCGAAGAATTGATGCTTTTGAACTGTAGTGTTGGAGAAGAATCTAGAGAGTCCCTTGGACTACAAGGAGATCAAACCAGTCCATCCTTAAGGAAATCAGTCCTGAATATTCATTGGAAGGACTGATGCTGAAGCTGACTCTCCAGTACTTTGGCCACCTGATGCAAAGAACTGACTCATTTGAAAAGACCCTGATGCTGGGAAGGCAGGAGGAGAAGGAGTTGACAGATGATGAGATGGTTGGATGGCATCACCGACTTGATGGACGTGAGTCTGAGCAAGCTCTGGGGCTCGGTGATGGATAGGGAAGCCTGGCATGTTGCAGTCCTTGGGGTCACAAAGAGTCAGACACAACTGAGCAACTGAACTGAGCCATACAGCAATCACTGTTTTGTTGTTTGAGGTTTTCCTCTTCTCCTATCTCCCTGGTATATCAGTCCCCCCTGCTCCTTGAGGGAAAGGCACAAGAGGAAGAAGAATTAACACCCACTGCATACCTAACGCAAACTAGGAAGTGCATTAGATGCTATAGAAGCTTTCTTCTTTAACATATTTTAATTTTATTTGCATTGTTAAATCTCCATTTTACAAGTGAGGAGACAGGACAGGTGAGGCCTAGTCGCTCAATTCTACACAACCAGGAGATGGTAGGGCTGAGGTTTATTCCTGGTAGGTGTTATTTTAAAGCCCATGCTCATTCCACTTATGATACTGCTGATACAGGAAAATAGTTGTAAAATCTAATTTTTGTGCTTATGTACCAGAAACTTCAGCTTATGTTATCTTATCCAGCTTATGGTTTTATTGGACTAATACGTTTAAAGTATTCTCAGGCCAATATTCGGGCAATCAGTCGACACACATTCTGTAAAGAGGCTACCAGATTGATCCAAAGAGGCATAAGACTCAACCCTAGCTTGCCAGTACTTACAGGCTGTATGAAGAGATAAAGAAGGTAAAGAGAAACACAAGAGCACTGTCAGAGCATTGGAACTGTGGCAAGTAAGCATGTCAGCAACTCTGGATCTTTCTACTGTGACATTCACAATGTGTGATACCCTCTCCTGGGTGTTTGTGGGGTCGTAGCTGTCACATCTCCTCTTCTGCCCACTTAAAGTGTGTTCAGTTCAGTTCAGTTGCTCAGTCGTGTCTGACTCTTTGCGACCCCAAGAACTGCAGCACCTCAGGCTTTCCTGTCCATCACCAAGCCCTGGAGCTTTCTCAAACTCATATCCATCAGGTTGGTGATGCCATCTAACCACCTCATCCTCTGTTGTCCCCTTCTCCTCCTGCCTTCATTCTTTCCTAGCATCAGGGTCTTTTCCAATGAGTCAGTTCTTTGCATCAGGCGGTCAAAGTATTGGAGCTTCAGTATCAGTTCTTCCAATGAATATTCAGGACTGATTTCCTTAAGGATTGACTGGTTTGATCTCCTTGCAGTCCAAGGGAGTCTGACGAGGCTTCTCCAACACCACAGTTCAAAAGCATTAATTCTTCGGCACTCAGCTTTCTTTATGGTCCAACTCTCACATCTAAACACGACTACTGGAAAAACCACAGCTTTGACTAGATGGATCTTTGTCAACAAAGTAATGTCTCTGCTTTTTAATATGCTGTCTAGGTTGGTCATAGTTTTCTTCCCAGGAACAAGCGTCTTTTAATTTCATGGTTGCAGTCACCATCTGCAGTGATTTTGGAGGCCAAGAAAATAAAGTCTGTCACTGTTTCCATTGTTTCCCCATCTATTTGGCATGAAGTGTTGGGAGCAGATGCCATAATCTTAGTTTTTTGAATGTTAAATTCAATGTAATATAAAGTGTGTTAGACTGCAAATAATTGCGAGGACTTTGTCAAAGAGATCACTCCAATCAGAAAGGATCTTTGGCATTTTAATTATTAGTAACTAAATATCAGTTGTAACCTCACAACGAATGACAGGACATCCTTGTGTGTGGAGCTACTGAGCCCAAGAATCACTGCAGGGGACTGCCAGTGGTCTCATGTGGACCAAACACACTGTGAGATGAGAGGAGGAGGGCCTTGACGGGGCTGAAGCACACTAGGGTGTCTTGTAGGAAATTGCAGATGCTATAGACTCAAGTCAGAGAATGCAATGGCACCCCATTCCAGTACTCTTGCCTGGAAAATCCCATGGACGCAGGAGCCTGGAAGGCTGCAGTCCATGGGGTCCCTGAGGGTCGGACACGACTTAGTGATTTCACTTTCACTTTTCACTTTCATGCATTGGAGAAGGAAATGGCAACCCACTCCAGTGTTCTTGCCTGGAGAATCCCAGGGATGGGGGAGCCTGGTGGGCTGCCGTCTATGGGGTCGCACAGAATCGGATACAACTGAAGTGACTTAGCAGCAGCAGCATAGACTCAAGTCTAGCATTGTTCCTGACATGTGGAGACTCACAAATGAGCTGAACTGAAAAATGCAGGGCAACAATGCCAAAGACCTGCAAATCCTGGCCAGTCAAATCCAAGGTCCAGCAGAAGGCAGGACCTCCTTCCTTCAATGCAGACAGACAGGTAACCCCCCCACCTCCCTCCCTGTAGCTTCATTATCTCAGTGAATCAGGCAGACTGAATTTTCTAAAGGAACTACATGACTTATCAGACTGGACTATGTTTTAAGTTGAATAACATGAAAACTCATTTCTCCCTAGCCAGAGAATAGGGGCCAGAGGCAAGGTGGAGTGGTGGGAGGTGAGATTAAAAAGGGATAAAGTAAAGGAGCTTACATATTCTCTGCCCTGAGTGGAGTGTGAAATTAATTTTGTGACTTTGTAACACTTATATTGCTATTTGCTGGTTTTTCAATTTTAGATACTCTCTTATACCACTCCATGGCGTTTTCTCCCTTTTCATCGTAATTTCTGAGAGTTAATAACACTATCTTTAGTTTTTCTCTTGGTACCTTTATGCACCTTCGGATTACATGCTTAAATCTCCCTTTCTTGTCCCTGCCACTTTCAATGATGTCCCAAGTTTCTATCATGTAAGATAAGGGCACTTCACATCTTCCACCTTCTAATTTATGTCATTTGGATAATTAAGGTTTATCTTCTGTAACTATATTTGAGTCTTATTATACATTATATATAGGTTGATCAAAATAGTCAAGAATCAAAAATAAAGTTGTTACTTTGAGTATGAAATACTTCTCACTCCAGGGCCCTGTCAATATCACGATGCCAGCACCTTCAGAGTCACAGCTGCCATTGTAACAAATTAAGCTTATCACCTACTACACACCATGGTTGCATAATGGCTTGCTAAACAACACAGATTTATAGTTTCGGAGTCAGAAGTCCTCCGTGAGTCTCCTTGGGCTAAAATCAAGGTGTCAGCAATGCTGGTTTCTTCTGGACGATCCAAGGGATAAAATGTGTTTCCCTGCCTTTTCCAGCTACTAAAGGTCACCGAAATTCCTTGGCTGGTGGCACCTTCTTTCATTTTCAAAGCAGTATTTCTCTGGTCCTTCTTCACTCACCACATTTCTCTCTGACCATAGCCCGTAAAAGTCCTCTGTTACTAAAGACTTATATGATTTGATTGGGTTTACCTGGATAATCCAGGATAATCTGCCCATCTCAAATTCCATAATTTTAATCACATGTGCAAAATCCCTTCAGCTCTGTAAGGTAAGATGAGCACAGGTTCCAGAGATTAGAGCATGCACATCATTGAGGAATTACTGTCCTGCCTACCACCCAAAATGAAATGTTCCTGATGTTGAGAAAAAATAGATTCTACCTTTTAGGCCTCATCAGTTGCTCAAAATTCACACCACATTTTTAATGTGCTTCATTTGTAGATTGCAATTGTCTTACTTAGGTTTTTATTATTTTTAGTAAAGACTTTTGTTAGAAGTACATTTTCTCCTTACCAAATCCTTAATAATACCTACCTACTTTTTTCTGTATTGTTAATCATCTACATCTTTAATTTTTTTTTTAAAGATTGAAGTGTGATTGAGTCTTTTTTTTTTCCTTTTTTTTTAAAAAAAAAAAACAGTTATTTTTTGAGCTCACCTGATTCTTGCTCTAGTTTGGACCAGTTGCTCTCTAGGCCTACTGTTCTGTCTTCACCTTGGGTTTCTTGTCCTTGAATTCGTGGTGAAGCCCACTACTCACACTCTACATCTTTTTATTTGTTGTTTTTCACTCTAATTCCCAAGGAACTTCTCATGAAACAATGAATGGAAGAGAACATCTCTGAGTTCTTAGATGTGAAAAATGACCTCTCTGAATCTTTTGCATTGCTTTGTTGTATTCACTTGTATTCCCTTGATTCTGATTTCTAATATAAATTGGCTTTCTAAAAAGAAAATTATCATTTATATTTTTTCTGTGAATTATTTGTGTTTTTTCTTCAAAATTTTAGTTGGATTATCTTTTGCTAGAGCTATATTTATATGTAGTGAAGATTAATCCTTTGTAATAAATACTGCAAAATTTTCTTCCAGAGTAACAGTTATTAAAATATATTTTTGTGGATCTTTTTATTTTGTATATTTAGAATTTATCTTTTTTTGTTGTTTGTTTCTTCCAGCCCAGTGTTTCTCATGATGTACTCTGCATATAAGTTAAATAAGCAGGGTGACAATATACAGCCTTGATGTACTCCTTTTCCTATTTGGAACCAGTTTGTTGTTCCCTGTCCCATTCTTTTTTTTTTTTTTTTTTACAAAAACCGATTCCAATGGTCAATGACCTTCATTTTGTTCCGTAGGTAAAAATTATAAATAATCTGAAAAGCAAAACATAGAATACATTAATGATCTCCCATAAAAGATCTGCTTGCATATTCTAGTATGTGTCTTTCACAAATTTACTGTGCACCAGTTAGCTAATCTAAAAGCCTCAGTATACATTTAATGCACCATTAACAAATGGGATCATCAATGAGAACAAAAGTTTATGCAGAGCAGCTAATGAAAATGTCTACAAAGGAATATTTTTACTTTGTAAACATAAAATAATCAATCCGAAAACAGATTGGCTATTTAGATAAGAACACACTATTTTAACTATCTTTTGGCCAGAATACAACTTCTTCTTTTTTTTTCATAATTTTATTTTTTAACTTTACAATATTGTATTGGTTTTGCCATATATCAACATGAATCCGCCACAGGTATACACATGTTCCCCATCCTGAACCCTGCTCCCTCCTTCCTCCCCATACCATCCCTCTGGGTCGTCCCATTGCACCAGCCCCAAGCATCCAGTATCATGTATCGAACCTGGACTGGTGACTCGTTTCATATATGATATTATACATGTTTCAATGCCATAGAATTTATCTTTTAAATTTATAGTGTTCAATCTCTTATGACTTCAGCTTTTGAGGTTTTGTTTAGGAAGACTTATGCATTCCAAGTTATACAAATATTCTGATTTTTTTCTAATAAATATGTACTTTTATTGTTTAGTTTTAATCCATCTTGAATTTGATTCTGTTTATTATAATTTGTTAAAAATTTCAAACAAATCAACACCGTTTAGATATTCAGTTTATCTTTTCCCCCTACTGTTTGAAATACAATCTGCATTAGATTATTAGCTTGTATGTTCTTGGGACTATTTCTGAACTATTGTTTTGTGTTGATCTGGTCCCTCAGCTGTACTGTGTTGTTTTAATTACAATAGTTTTAAACTCTAGATACTCAGGATAACTTAACCTCTCCTTGTTATTTTACTGAATCATCTTAATGAATTGTATATGTATATTCTTATAAAATCTTGAGAATAAGGTTGATAAACTCCATAAAAATTATCTAGGATTTTGATTGGATAACATTGAATTTATAGATTAACTTGAAGAAATCTCACAATATTGACTTTAAAACCTTTTTTTTTAATTGGAGGAAAATTGCTTTACAATGTTGTGTTGGTTTTGGCAGCTGTATTGAAGAACCTATTTGCAGGGAGATGCAGATATAGAGAATGGACGACTGGACACAGCAGGGGAAGGAAAGAGTGAATGGAGTAAACAGAGAAGGTAACATTGAGAAATGTACACTACCATGTGTAAAGAAAAAATCGAAAAAGCAAGAGAGTTCCAGAAAAAAATCTACTTCTGCTGTATTGACTAGGCCAAAGCCTTTGACTGTGTGGATCACAATAAACTGTGGAAAATTCTGAAAGAGATGGGCATGCCAGACCACCTAACCTGCCTCTTGAGAAACCTATGTGCAGGTCAGGAAGCAACAGTTAGAACTGGACATGGAACAACAGACTGGTTCCAAATAGGAAAAGGAGTACGTCAAGGCTGTATATTGTCACCCTGCTTAGTTAACTTCTATGCAGAGTACATCATGAGAAACGCTGGGCTGGAAGAAGCACAAGCTGCAATCAAGATTGCTGAGAGAAATATCAATAACCTCAGATATGCAGATGACACCACCCTTATGGCAGAAAGTGAAGAGGAACTAAAAAGCCTCTTGATGAAAGTGAAAGAGGAGAGTTAAAAAGTTGGCTTAAAGCTCAACATTCAGAAAACGAAGATCATGGCATCTGGTCCCATCACTTCTTGGGAAATAGATGGGGAAACAGTGGAAACAGTGTCAGACTTTATTTTGGGGGGCTCCAAAATCACTGCAGATGGTAATTGCAGCCATGAAATTAAAAGACGCTTACTCCTTGGAAGGAAAGTTATGACCAACCTAGATAGCATATTCAAAAGCAGAGACATTACGTTGTCAACAAAGGTCCATCTAGTCAAGGCTATGGTTTTTCCAGTGGTCATGTATGGATGTGAGAGCTGGACTGTGAAGGAAGCTGAGCACCAGAGAATTGATGCTTTTGAACTGTGATGTTGGAGAAGACTCTTGAGAGTCCCTTGGACTGCAAGGAGATCCAACCAGTCCATCCTAAAGGAGATCAGTCCTGAGTGTTCACTCGAAGGACTGATGCTAAAGCTGAAACTCCAGTACTTTGGCTACCTCATGTGAAGAGTTGACTCATTGGAGAAGACTCTGATGCTGGGAGGGATTGGGGGCAGGAGGAGAAGGGGACGACAGAGGATGAGATGGCTGGATGGCATCAATGACTCGATGGACGTGAGTCTGAGTGAACTCTGAGAGTTTGTGATGGACAGGGAGGCCTGGCGTGCTGCAATTCATGGGGTCTCAAAGAGTCAGACATGACTGAGCGATTGAACTGAACTGAAAGAAAAAGTCATTCTGACACTTGTTAAAATGGTCATGAAGACTTTATTCAGGACTATTACAATAGGTGTCAAGACTATCACAAAATGGGAGAGAGAGCAGGTTCAATTCTAAATACAACAAAGACAAGCGAAGATTATAGCCAATGAGCAGAGCGAGGGGTGTCAGTGGATGAAAAATTATTAAGAAGAGACACTGAGGGAGAAGGGATTCTTGTTAACTGGCTTAATAGGATTCTTGGTGCAGGAAAGTAATAGTGATAAGGTATCAAGCGGTTGGGGGGATTCTCACTAAACTGACTTTGCAAGTTTCTTTTAATGCAGGGCAAAGCAGGCTAAAGACAGGTACCAAAGATAAGGCTGAGTGAAAAAGAGCGCTGAGGAGAAGGTCTAAATTTGGTCGGAGACGGAGTTTTTGTCACTCTTTCTATCCAGAAGCATAATGGTTCTCTCTATTACTCAAATTACATACTATGTACTTCTAAAAAGATTCAGGTGTCTTTAATCAGAACTCCTTTTTTAATATTTATTCTTTAGTATGATACAGTTTTTGTTAATATTGTGAGTGATGCTTTAAAAATTACATTTCCTAGTTTTTATTTGAGTCATATGGGAAAACCTGATTTCTGTAGGTTGATTCTGTGTTTAGCCATTTTATACTTCTCTCTTATTAAGTTTAGTCATTTTTCAATTCATTGTCTTAAATTTTAAGCATGTTTTCGCACTTTCACTTCAGTTCAGTTCAGTCCAACTCAGTAGTGTCCGACTCTTTGCAACCCCATGGACAGCAGCACGCCAAGCTTCCCTGTCCATCACCAACTCCCGGAGCCTATTCAAACTCCTGTCTATTGAGTCAGTGATGCCATCCAACCGTCTTATCGTCTGTCATCCCCTTCTCCTCCTGCCATCAATCTTTCCCAGAATCAAGTCAGAAATAAAGAAAAATAAAGGACAGAAATGGTATGGACCTAATAGAAGCAGAAGATAAGAAGAGATGGCAAGAATACACAGAACTATACAAAAAAAGATCTTCATTGATTTCTTTTAGGATGGACTGGTTTGATCTCCTTGCAGTCCAAGGGACTCTCAAGAGGCTTCTCCAACACCACAGTTCAAATTCATCAATTCTTTGGTGCTCAGCTTTCTTTATAGTCCAATTCTCACATCCAAACATGACTACTGGAAAAACCATAGCCTTGACTAGACTGACCTTTGTTGGCAAACTAATGTCTCTGCTTTTTAATATGCTGCCTAGATTGGCCATAGTTTTTCTTCCAAGGAGCAAGCATCTTTTAATTTCATGGCTGTAGTTACCATCTGCAGTGATTTTGGAGCCCCCCAAAATAAAGTCTCTCACTGTTTCCATTGTTTTCCCATCTGTTTGTCATGAAGTGATGGGACTGGATGCCATGATCTTAGTTTTCTAAATGTTTTAAGCTGACTTTTTTACTCTCCTCTTTCACTTTCATCAAGAGGCTCTTTAGTTCTTCTTAGCTTTCTGCCATAAGGGTGGTGTCATCTGCATATCTGAGGTTATTGATATTTCTCCTGGTAATCTTGATTTCAGCTTGTGTTTCTTCCAGTCCAGCATTTCTCATAATGTACTCTGCATATAAGTTAAATAAGCAGGGTGACAATATGCAATCTTGACAGACTCCTTCTCTATTTGGAACCAGTCTGTTGTTCCATGTCCAGTTCTAACTGTTGCTTCTTGACCTACATACATATTTCTCAGGAAGCAGGTAAGGTGGTGTGGTATTCCCATCTCTTTAAGAATTTTCCACAGTTTGTTGTGATCCACACAGTCAAAGGCTTTGGCCTAGTCAATAAAGCAGAAGTAGATTTTTTTCTGGAACTCTCTTGCTTTTTCCATGATCCAGTGGATATTGGCAATTTGATCTCTGGTTCCTCTGCCTTTTCTACATCCAGCTTGAACATCTGGAGATTCATGGTTCACATAATGTTGAAGCCTGGCTTGGAGAATTTTGAGCATTACTTTGCTGGCATGTGAGATGAGTGCAATTTTGCAGTAGTTTGAGCATTCTTTGGCATTGCCTTTCTTTGGAATTGGAATGAAAACTGACCTTTTCCAGTCCTGTGGCCACTGCTGAGTTTTCCAAATTTGCTGACACATTGAGTGCAGCACTTTCACTGCATCATCTTTCCGAATTTGAAAGAGCGCAACTGGAATTCCATCATCTCCACTAGCTTTGTTCATAGTGATGCTTCTTAAGGTCCTCTTGACTTTGCATACCAGAATGTCGGCTCCAGGTGAGTGATCATACCATCGTGATTATCTGGGTCATGAATTTCCACTTTGGTGTCAATATTTAAACCTCTGTTTATTTTTTGGAATTGTTTTGTTAAGGTCTCAGGAAAAGGTTGAAATAATAAATGGTGTCTTGTTCTTCACTTAAATGTAAGTGCTTCCACTATTTCACTGTGAAGTAAATTTTTGTGATAGGTTTTTTTGTAGTTACTACTATCATGTTATTATAGCTTCCTTCTATTCATAATTTATTAATACTAAGATTTTTTAAAAAATTTTAAAATTGGGTGTGAATGCTAATGTAGTAAATTATAATAATAGAATAATTTATTTACTAAGGTTGAACTTCCTTTGAATTATTGGAGAAAAACCTATTTGAGTGTTTTTCAAAGTGTACTTAGGAATTGCTCGTGGCTTAAAAGGAAAGATCTATGATATAATTTGCTTCATATTCATTTCACAAATTTTCCTTTTATCTATTAATGCTTACTAAGATATTTGCTAATTTCTTTGCTCACTATTGCTTCTTATATCCATCCACTCCTTCTCTTGGATTTACTTTCTTTCTTACTGAAGTACTTAAAAAAGATTTCTGTCAGTGAGGGACTGAGTGATTAGTTCTGACTTTGAAATTGTCTTCCCTGTTTTTCCTTCTCTTCAAGGATAGCTGAGCTTGAAATGGGAGTCTAGGCTGACAGATACTTATTCTCAGCTCTTGAAAATATTACTCTGTGATCTTCCAGCATGTATACTTGCTAATAAAAAAAAAAAGTCTGTCTAATTGCCTTTTTTGTAGGTTGTTTTTTCTTTCTGTTTACTCTGAAGATTTTCTCCTATGCTTTGATGCTCTACAGTTTTCTCTGCTGCTTAGTGTGAATTTGCTTTTATTTACCTTTCTTGATGTACTTATCAATCTAAAACCTTATGTTTCTTCAATTGTAGAAAATTCTCAGTCACTGTTGCTATGACAATTGAGTCTTTATTACTTTCCCTTTGATGTATTTTGGATCTTCTCATTTTATCCTATAATTCCTTTAAACTTTTACATGCTTTTATCTCTCTGTGCCACATTCTGAGTTATTCATTCAGTTTTACTTTCCAGTTCTCAAATTCTTTCTTCAGCAGTGTGTAGATTACTATGCAATGATCTTCTGTTCCTCTCCTCAATGGATTATATATATATTTTAATGAAAGTTTTTCTTTATTTGGGTATATTTGTTGCACAATATTTTATAAGTTATAGATGTCCAACATAGTGACTCTCAATTTTTAAAGGTAATACTTCATTATTTATTATAAAATATTGTGTGTTGTAAAATATGTCCTTAAGGCATTTGTTTTGTACATAATAGTTTGTACCTCTTAATCCCCTACATTTTCTCCTTCCCTCTTCCCACTGGTAAGCACTACGTTTGTTCTCTATAACCATGAGTCTGTTTCTTTTTTGTTATATTCACTACGTTGTTTTATATTCCTTGTAAGCATGCTGTGTTAAGTCACTTCAGGGGTGTCCTACTTTGTGCGGCCGTATGGACTGCAGCCCTCCAGGCTCCTCTGTCCATGAGGATTCTCCAGGCAAGAATACTGGAGTGGGTTGCCATGCCCTCCTCTGGGTGATCTTCCCACCCCAGGGATCTAACCCATGTCTTCTGTGTCTCGTGCATTGCAGGCAGATTCTTTGCCTGCTGAACCATTGAAGAAGCTCTTTTGTATTACAGTTGTTTTTTTCTTCTGGATACATACCCAGGAGTAGGATTGCTAGACCATATGGCAGCTTTGCTTTTAGTTTTTGAAGGAACGTCCATACTGTTTTTCATGGTGGCTGCACCAGTTTACATTCCCACCAACTGTGTATGAGTGCTCCCTTTTCTCTGCACCCTCTCCAGCACTTGTTGTTTGTAGACTTTTTGGAGTTAGCCATTCTGACTGGTATGAGGTGATACTTTATTGTGGTTCTGATTTGCATTTCTCTAATAATTAGTGATTTTGAGCATCTTTTCTTGTGCCAGTGTCTGTATGCCTTCTTTGGAAAAATGTCTATCTAGGTCCTCTGCCCATTTTTTGATTGGGTTGTTTGTTTTTTTAATGTGGCCTAAGGCTGCATTTTCTCTGCTGACCCCAGTGGGCAATAAAACCCCATCAGCTGTCCTGGAGCTTCAAGCTAGTCTAATATGCCGTGAGCCACCCTGACATTAGCGCCTTCTCATGCCAGGTTTCGAGCTTCCTCTTATTTTCTAGCACCGTGCTGTTTCCTTTTTATTTTTTTTTGAAATTCTCTGTAGGTTTACACTTCTGAGCTTCATCCACGTTAAGGTTTGTAGCTGTAGTTTATTCATTTTATCTCCTATATAGAGCTCAACCCTGTGGAGTCACCTCTATTTATTTGTTCATTCTCATTTCGATGGATACCTAGATTATTTTCAAATTTTTGCTGTTACAAGTAATGTTGCAATGATTTTTTAAATATGTATCTCCTACAGGACAAATGAGTTTCTCTAGGCTCTATTGCATGAGTGAAACTAGGGCTCACAGAGCATGTATATGGGCAATTTTACTAGGCTTTTCTGAGTTTGCTTTCCAAAATGGTTGACTAGTTCATATCTCCAATGGCAGTGTAAGAGAATTTTGATTGCTCCACATTTTTGCTACAATTATATGTTAAGCTTTCTAGTTTTTGCCCAACTGACATGCATGTGATAGTCTTACTGTGGTTTTAGCCATTACATTCTTAACACTTTATGACATTATGCCTGCTACACGGATCTTTTCCTGCATAACAAATCACCCCAAAAGTTAGCCTCTTAAAGCAACCCATTTACTAAGTTCAGATGTTTCATGGGTCACAAATTCAAACAGATAGGAGCAGAAATGGTTTGTCTCACCGTTAAGATGTCTGGGGCATTAACTGGGAATATTATGCAGCTGGAAGCATCTCCACGGAGGGGGCTGGTACCACCTGAAAGCATCTTTACTGGGAAGGGACACAGACCTCGCTTCTCAATGGGAAGAACATCAAAGAGTTTGTGACCATGTTTAGAATGGCTGTCACCCCCCACAGGTGCTGTTCAGTCATTTTCTCTAAAATAACATTCAGTTAACAGGGTGTAGTTTACTTTAAATAATATTTTACATGTTATTGTTAAATTTCATGTTTTTATAGAAAGATATTAAATGTTTCCAAGAAGTTTATTGAAGGATAAAAATAGTGAGAAAATAACAAAATAAGTACTTCGTAGTACTTTTAATATCTTAAATAGTGAAGTAGATTTCAGTGAGAATATTAATTGGGAATCAGTGTATTGGAACAAGTAAATCTTGGAGTTTGATGGTTTCCTAAATTAGAATTGTGGCAAAGCTGTGGGACAAAGAAAATGAGAAGAGGGAAGACTCAGCTGTCTCTGAGAACAGAATTTTGTGGGACTGGTCAGTCCTTTGCCCCCAGCCAGTGATGTTGTTTACTAGGATAATTTCTTAATAAGTGGTATGGTACCAGTATTTCTATGCCTCTCATTCTGGTAGACCTATAAAGTTTTTCCACAATGCACAAAATTATTATTTTCCATACAGATTTTTTGTTTTTTGTTGGTGAACATGTAGGACAGATTTTAGTGAATATCAGCTCCCCCTGCCCCCCACCTTTCTGACACATCTTTCTTCTGAGAACTACACCTCCCGCAACCCATGTAATTCTAGTGAGGCTGTTGTCATGTATATCCCCTTACTTGGGCACAGAGGTAGGTTCTGACCTAGGCAGGACCACTAGTCCCATTCAGGTATTGACATAATTCACGAGAGACCTCCTTCATCAAGGACTATGAATTCTTCTGAAAGTGCAAGCCTAGAGTGCTGGTGTTTTTATTTTCTGCCCCATGGAGAGGGTCTCCTGAAACTGAAGTCAATTCTGAGGAAAGCAGGGTTAAGAGGTGGAGTGAGAGAGAGGCAGAGTTCCAATGATATACAGTTTGATCTTATATTGTGACAAATACCCACCCTTGGACTTCCTGGTTCTGTGAGTCCACTGCTTCCCTTTTTTGTTAAAGCTACTTTGCATTCAGTGGTCTGTCTCTTGCTGAGAGAGCCTTGACTAGTATCAATTCCCAAAGTACAAAAGCAAGATTCAGTCTTCCCCCTTAGAGCAAAAATTGTACTAAGCATACTAAATTAAGAATTGTGCAAAATCAGCCCCAAATAAATGACAAGTATGTGTGGAGGGAAAGCAAAGTGAGAAAACAAATTGGTGGCATGCTATCTAGAACAATGTAGGTAAGCCACTGATGAGAGATTCTACGTTGGGCTTTCGGTGTTGAATTGTATGTGAAGGAAAAAGGTTCAGCAACTTTTTCATTTGTTTATCCCAGGGAAGAAAACTTTTATTTGGTTAGTGATTGTTTTCTTAGCCACAGTATAAATAGAAATGAGGTTATTTGCAGATCAGTAAGTGACAAAGAAGAACATTGCTACTTGAATGAAAAAGGCTTTTTTCTGGATGCTAGTAAGCATTATTTATTGATGGAGAATGTTCTGCACTTAACTATGTGTTTCTTGATTTTGACAGTTATTACAGAAAATAGTGAAACATTTAATAACAGGGAGCTTGTGGTCACTGAGTTTGAGGTTTTAGCATACTCAAGAACAAAGCTAGTGGAGGTGATGGAATTCCAGTTGATCTATTCCAAATCCTGAAAGATGATGCTGTGAGTGCTGCACTCAATATGCCAGCAAATTTGGAAAACTCAGCAGTGGCCACAGGACTGGAAAAAGTCAGTTTTTGTTTCAATCCCAAAGAGAGGCAATGCCAAAGAATGCTCAAACTACCGCACAATTGCACTCATCTCACACACTAGTAAAGTAATGCTCAAAATTCTCCAAGTCAGGCTTAAGCAACATGTGAACCATGAACTTCCTGATGTTCAAGCTGGTTTTAGAAAAGGCAGAGGAACCAGAGATCAAATTGCCAACATCCGCTGGATCATTGAAAAAGCAAGAGAGTTCCAGAAAAACATCTATTTCTGCTTTATTGACTATGCCCAAGCCTTTGACTGTGTGGATCACAGTAAACTGTGGAAAATTCTGAAAGAGATGGGAATACCAGACCACCTGATCTGCCTCTTGAGAAATCTGTATGCAGGTCAGGAACCAACAGTTAGAACTGGACATGGAAAAACAGACTGGTTCCAAATAGGAAAAGGAGTATGTCAAGACTGTGTATTGTCACCTTGTTTATCTAACAGGGTGACAGAGTACATGTCTGTACATGTATTCATGATGCAGAGTACATCATGAGAAATGCTGGACTGGAAGAAACACAAGTTGGAATCAAGATTGCTGGGAGAAATGTCAATAACCTCAGATATGCAGATGACACCACCCTTATGGCAGAAAGTGAAGAGGAACTAAAAAGCCTCTTGATGAAGGTGAAAGTGGAGAGTGAAAAAGTTGGCTTAAAGCTCAACATTCAGAAAACAAATGGCATCCGGTCCCATCATTTCATGGGAAATAGATGGGGAAACAGTGTCAGACTTTATTTTTGGGGGCTCCAAAATAACTGCAGATGGTGACTGCAGCCATGAAATTAAAAGACGCTTACTCCTTGGAAGGAAAGTTATGACCAACCTAGATAGCACATTCAAAAGCAAAGACATTACTTTGTCCAACAAAGGTCCATCTAGTCAAGGCTATGGTTTTTCCAGTGGTCATGTATGGATGTGAGAGCCAGACTGTGAAGAAGGCTGAGCGCCAAAGAATTGATGCTTTTGAACTGTGGTGTTGGAGAAGACTCTTGAGAGTCCCTTGGACTGCAAGGAGATCCAACCAGTCCATTCTGAAGGAGATCAGCCCTGGGATTTCTTTGGAAGGAATGATGCTAAAGCTGAAACTCCAGTACTTTGGCCACCTCATGTGAAGAGTTGACTCATTGGAGAAGACTCTGATGCTGGGAGGGATTGGGGGCAAGAGGAAAAGGGGACGACAGAGGATGAGATGGCTGGATGGCATCACTGACTCCATAGACGTGAGTCTGGGTGAACTCCGGGAGTTTGTGATGGACAGGGAGGCCTGGTGTGCTGCGATTCATGGGGTGGCAAAGAGTCGGACATGACTGAGCGACTGATCTGATCTGATCTGATCTGATCTGATGAAGAAATGGGCAGCAAAGACAAGAGTTTTTTCTCCACATGACAATGATGTTGGCTGTTAAAAGGAAGGTTGCTCCTGAGCTTGGGGAATAAGGAATGGAATGAAAATATTTCTTCATGGCAATGATACTGCTGGTGATGTCATTTCAGTGACATCAGATGGCTTGCTCAAAAGTATTATTTTCAGTCCTAAAAGGAATGGATCAGGATTTCTTTAGAAAGCTGAACTCTGATGGAACTGGCTTAATTGCTAAGAGTAAGTATCATAATATTTGAATTTTTAAAATGGATGAAGATATTAATGCTCTTACATGGGGTGTGTTTATTTTTGAAGAATTACTCTATCATTATAAAAGAATGCAAGCAATTCAGCGAAGTGCAAAGGAAAAGTTATAAAATCACTCCAAATTCCACACCATTAGTATCATGCTGACCCACTCCAGTGTTCTTGCCTGGAGAATCCCAGGGACAGGGGAGCCTGATGGGCTGCCGTCTATGGGGTCGCACAGAGTTGGACATGACTGAAGTGACTTAGCAGCAGCAGTAGCAGCAGTACCATGCTGGGCTTTCCTCTATGTGCGAACAGAAATAGAAGGCTAGAGACACAGGGAGGTACTAACTAGATAGCACATATTTAAGAGGAACTAAAAAGCCTCTTGATGAAAGTGAAAGTGGAGAGTGAAAAGGTTGGCTTAAAGCTCAACATTCAGAAAACAAAGATCATGGCATCTGGTCCCATCACTACATGGGAAATAGATGGAGAAACAGTGGAAACAGTGTCAGACTTTATTTTTCTGGGCTCCAAAATCACTGCAGATGGTGACTGCAGCCATGAAATTAAAAGATGCTTACTCCTTGGAAGGAAAGTTATGACCAATCTAGATAGCATATTCAAAAGCAGAGACATCACTTTGCCAACAAAGGTTCGCCTAGTCAAGGCTATGGTCTTTCCTGTGGTCATGTATGTATGTGAGAGCTGGACTGTGAAGAAGGCTGAGCGCCGAAGAATTGATGCTTTTGAACTGTGGTGTTGGAGAAGACTCTTGAGAGTCCCTTGGACTGCAAGGAGATCCAACCAATCCATTCTGAAGGAGATCAGCCCTGGGATTTCTTTGGAAGGAATGATGCTAAAGCTGAAACTCCAGTATTTTGGCCACCTCATGCGAAGAGTTGACTCATTGGAGAAGACTCTGATGCTGGGAGGGATTGGGGGCAGGAGGAGAAGGGGACGACAGAGGATGAGATGGCTGGATGGCATCACTACTCGATGGATGTGAGTCTGGGTGGCCTCCGGGATTTGGTGATGGACAGGGAGGCCTGGCGTGCTGCGGTTCACGGGGTCGCAAAGAGTTGGACACGACTGAGCGACTTATCTGATCTGATCCAATATCATACTTTTTAATAGAACATCTCCAATTTTACTTATATTATAAAATCCAGTTTAGAAGAAATTGAAATGAAAATAAATGTAATTGGATTCAACACAAGAAGTTGAAGTAAAAATGAAAGCTGCTGATAAATGTTCTTTCCCCACAAAATAATTACGAAATTATAAAAAGAATCATTGAGAAGTTGGAGTCATTATATTACCACATGCACTAGTTTTAGATTCTATTAGTTGACTTCCTGCCATAAAAGATAAAGAAATGACCAGTCTTACTTCCTTTTCCTACCTTCCAATTTTGTTAGCTATTTTTTCTAATTTTGCTAAGGTTTAAAACATTTACATCTGGTTCTGTATCTTTAAATCCCACTCTTGTGTGTGTGGTTAGTATGAGAAATAGACTCAGTGTTCACCATGGGTTTTGTATCTTTGCTTCCTCATTACTGAGTTCTTTTTCAAAGATCCAGTTGGATGTGAAGGGGCCATAGGTTTTCTTTTAATTACTCAGAGAGACTTACTTTGTGCCTTTAAATTAAATGCAACTTGATTGGGTATGTTACTCTTGGCTCACATTGTCTTTCACTTAGAACTTCACACCATCACTGTCTTTTGGCACCAACTAAGGAGACATCTGAGATAAGCCAGATTCTGCCATCACCTTGAGGGTCTTAATTTTATGCATAAAAATCTTAATCCTTGTAGTTCAAAACCTTCACTGGACTATGGTTTGGTGTTGAAACCTGTGTGTCAATTTTTCCTGAAAAGATATTTTTTCACACACTATTTCATCTATAGTTTCTTAATTCAAGGATGCCACTTGTGAATTAGCTTTGTTCACAGGGTCCATGACCACCTCTGAATTTTAATATCGTTTTCATTTAGTATCATTACCTCACTGTAATAAAAATCTTACCTATTAGTATGTCTGTGGCTTTAGCCCCCACTTACCACTGTGTATTTTCATCTTTTCTGTCTGTGGAGATGTTTGTCTTGTTTTGAGTGCAATCTATTAATGTATCCTTAAAGATATTTGAAAATATAGTCTATCATTTCTATGTGGAAAGTAAGCAGCCTCTAGAAGCTGGAAAAGGCAAGGAAACCTAGAGCCTCTAGAAAATACAAGCCTGCTAATGTTTTGATTTTTAATATAGAGAGACTCACTTCGTATGTCAGCTCTAAGATAATAAATTTGTGTTGTTGTAAATCACAAATTTTGTGGTAATTTGTTACAGGAGCCAAGGAAAAACTAACATGTTAAAGTAATCATTGACTGTGAGTATTACTGCTGCTGCTACTGCTAAGTCGCTTCAGTTGTGTCTGACTCTGTGCCACCCCAGAGACGGCAGCCCACCAGGCTCCCCAGTCCTTGGGATTCTCCAGGCAAGAACACTGGAGTGGGTTGTCATTTCCTTCTCCAATGCATGAAAGTGAAAAGTGAAAGTGAAGTCACTCAGTCGTGTCCGACTGGCAGCAACCCCATGGACTGCAGCCTACCAGGCTCCTCCGTCCATGGGATTATCCCATCAATAATCAGTCAATGAACCAACCTAGTTTCTCTCACCAGCCCTTTATTCCCATCCCACTTTCCTTTTGGCTGTTGCATTGACATCAGCATTAAGAGATAAGCAAAGAGGAGAGTGAAAAAGTTGACTTAAAACTCAACATTCAGAAAACTAAGATCATTGTGTCTGGTCCTATCACTTCATGAGATAGGGAAACAATGGAAACAGTGACAGACTTTATTTTCTTGGGCTCTAAAATCACTGTGGACAGTGACTGCAGCCATGAAATTAAGACGCTTGCTCCTTGGAAGAAAAGCTATGACAAAACCTGGATAGTGTATGAAAAAGCAGACATTACTTTGATGACATAGGTCTGTCTAGTCAAAGCTATGGTTTTCCAGTAGTCATGTATGGATGTGCCAGTTGGACTATAAAGAAAGCTTAGCACTGAAGAACTGATGCTTTTGAACTGTGGTGTTGGAGAAGACTCTTTGGAGTCCCTTGCAAGGAGATCCAACCAGTCCATTCTAAAGGAGATCAGTCCTGAATATTCATTGGAAGGACTGATGCTGAAGCTGAAACTCCAATACTTTGGCTACCTGATGCAAAGAACTGACTCATTAGAAAATACCTTGATGCTGGGTAAGATTGAAGGTGGAAGGAGAAGGGGTCGACAGAGGATGAGGGTTGGATGGCATCACAAACTAAATGGACATAAGTCTGAGTAAACTCAGGGAGTTGGTGATGGACAGGGAAGCCTGGTGTGCTACAGTCCATGGGGTTGCAGAGTTGGATACAACTGAGCGACTGAACTGAACTGAGAGACTCTAAACTCAACAAGTCTGGTGTGTTCAATTTTATGTTGTATTATCAAGAGGATAGTTTGATGCCAAGGGTAAGTCAGACCAGGAGTTAGTCATGGTTCCAGTTACTACCCTCACTCTCATTAGCTACTGTTTCCTGCTAATACCCCAGGGAAGAAGAGAAACAAGCAGCAGGTGAAGTGAGGTTTGTGACCACAGTTTTGTTTTTTTTTGGTTTATGGTGAGTCTTGATGTTATTTAGTCCCTCAGTTGTGTCTGACTCCTTGTGACCCCATGGACTGTAGCCCGCCAGGCCCCTCTGTCCATGGGATTCTCCAGGCTAGAATACTGGAGTGGATTGCCATTTCCTCCACACGATCTTTCCAACCCAGAAATCAAACTTGCTTCTTGGCGTCTCCAGCATTGCAGGCGGCTTCTTTATCACTGAGCCATCTGGGAAGCCAGTATTAGCCCAGTATAAAGCATTTGAGGGGAGATGACTGGAAGCCATTCACCACGGGAGTATACTCATTGGGTATACTTGTTTGTTAGGACTACTTTTACAAAGTACCACAGACTGGGTGGTTAAACAACAGAAATTTATTGCCTCACATTCTTGGAGGCTAGAAGTCCAAGACCAAGGTGTCAGCAGGGTTGGCTTCTTTTGAGGCCTTTCTCTTTCGCTTGTAGATCGTCCTCTTCCTCTTATGGTCTCACATGGTCTTCCCTCAGTTTGTGTGTTCTCTGTCCTAATCTCCTCTCATAAAGACACAGTCTTATTGGATTAGGGCCCAACCATATGACCTAACTGTACCTTAATTATCCCTTTAAAGGGCCTACCTTCAAATACGATATTCTGAGGTACTGTGGGTTAGGAACTTCAACATAGGAATTCTGGTAGGACACGATTCAACCCTTATCAGAAGGCATATAGAAAATGTTCAGCAAAGCTAAACTGAAGGTATTTAACATCATATTCAATATTTGTAAGAGAAAAGTTGAGGGAATTTCAAATGATGATAGTTCTGGAGTGAAGATATGCCCAGATCTTTAGAACCAGTTATATACAGAAACGAAGAAACTAGAATTTACACATGCTTAACAATGATAAAATGAAGCAGTCACTGGCTATACAATGGATCAATGTTTATAAACGTTTGTAGTAACAAAACAAAAAATAGTAAGTTAGTAATTACCTAAAAAGGTATTTCTTGAGGTAAATGACAACTACAGTAATACACATTAATCTGGCTAAAACCAGAAGAGGTAATGGTGAAGCTCAAAAACACCTCTAAAGGAAAAAAATATATAAATTCATAGTTCACTATTACAAAGTAAGGGTGAGGGCTCTTCTAGTATTAATCTTTAAAATATGAATATTTTCAACATTATTTTATGAATAATTTAGACTAATAGCATTAGGAAAAAGTAGAAACACTTTAGAGACTATGGAATAAGTCTAGTAGTTTCTCAGTAAACACCCAGTTAGAATAGGCTAGTGGCCATTTGACCCTTTATTGCTGTGTTCTCACCCGAATACCTAAGAACTAGGAATCCATAAGCATCTGAAGTATACACAGAAAATAAATCAGGAAATAAGGGTACTAAATAGAATCCAAGACTCAAATTGTTCTATCCTTTCAAGATACTTTAATTTTGCAGTTATTAATTAAAAAACACAGTTGTTTTCAGCCATTTCCTAGCTACAGGAGTGCATAGGAAATTCCATTCTAAATAAAGAAGTAATTAATGAAATAACAACACACCTTAACATTTTACATTGATAGGTTACAGTTTACAAGGTGCTTTCACATACATTATTTCATTTGATTCTTCAACAAGCAGAAAAAACAGTAGGAAAGAAAAACGATTTTTTAGGTTTACAATGAGTATTTTCAGGCCAATGGGCACTCACCACAGGAACATATCAGAACAAGACAGCAATGCCCACAAGCCACAATATCATTTTGGTAGGTTAACAGTTTGCTATCAATTGGATAATTAGCATCAGTGAAGGAGGAAGGAATCAGAACAGACACAAGGTTCTCATGATATTCAAAGAACTGTAAGAACACTGCAAGAATTAAGGAGAAGAAAGATACCCTAGAATATCGCCTTACTGAGACTTATTTCAAAGCATGGTATCCCCTCAGAATGTCAAAAATCATCAAACATGGGGAAGTTAGAAGGGACCTTAGAAACTGCCTAATGGAACTCGTCCATTTCACAGTAAGAGAACTGAGGTCAAGATCACTGCTGATAGTGACGGACAAGGCTTGACACTCAGATGCCTTGACTTTCAGTCTATGGCTCCTTTCCTGACGATGTCATCTCCTTATTATTTCTTCTGTTTCAAATAACATAATCTGAGATTAAATACTGATTCATTCCACTTATTTCTTATTCAAGTTTTTATCTTATTTTTGGCTAAATTGTGGCTGAAACTGGGAGTTTTATATAATTCTAAGATATTCTAATTCAGTGTATTTGAGTGGTTGGAAACAGACTCCCTTGATGGATTGGGACAAAGCTTGCTGATATCTTTCAAATGGAAGTTCAATGGAATGGCTAAATAGCCCTCAAAGCCAATGCATGCCTATGGGTCATCCACCCAGGCAGATTTTATAGCAAATTTGTGCCAGGCAATAGTAATTTCATGATTTTCTTTGTTTTTTTTTTTTTTTAAGAATTCATAGAAATCTTTTTAATTACTGAAAACTAAAAATGTAATAATCAAATTGTCACCCCATGATTTACTAAAATTATTATGTAATAATTTTACAATAATATACAACATAGGTACCATAGCATTTATAGCATACATATTGAATACATGATCAGCATGTTCTTGGGTCTAAATGAAATACAAAAAAACCTAAATTATTTTATACAAATGATGTTTTAGATTTATTAACATGATATTTATTACATAAAATTTGCTACAGCAAAGTATTTCATATTTTCCTTGCACATTTTAAATATAAGTGGACCAACAAATCAGTATCAGCTTTAAGTGACATGACCATGCAGAAACACTTGACAACCAAAAGATGTACAGACTGATGCAGAGAACATCTCAGACAGATTTCTTCAGCATCTTCAAAGGTTTCACAAAGGTGTGGTACACATGAAAAGAAGTAGAATCAGTGACCTACCTGCACCGATAATGAAGCAGAAAGTTTATATACATTAAGATCAGTTTGATTAAACACAACCTATCTTATATGCATGTAAATTGATCATAAAAATGAACACAGTTTATTTTCAACTATTTTGGTGTGTTGTTTTAAGATAGGTCACTGACACACAGAGATAAAACCAGACAGGAAATTTAAAAGCAAAGAAAAAAAATATTAAAAAATTGAATTAAGCCATGGATTCTGAACAAACAGTGAACGAAATGGGCAAAAATGCTTGAAATTTCCACATGATAGCAATGTTATTAAGTCAGTTGGCAAAAAAAATATATTAAAAAAACAAATACTAAAATTGTATTTGCATGATCATAATTCCACTTACTGAAAGAAGCTAGAAATTATGACATATCTAAAAATACCACACCTCAAAATTAAAATACAACTGTGGCCGCTTTGTCCCCTTTGCTCATTGCCGAGGCACAGGACGACAGCTGAAGGTGCGGCAGTGCCTCTCTCGGCTGACACACACAGTGCACCAGCGTAATCACCTGGCAACAAGCTTTGTTCTCAACTGTGACAAAACAGAGCAAAGCAAAACAAACAAAATACCTCTAAACAAAAGTGCCTCTGTATCATTTATAAGAATCCAGCCATTTGTTTGGCTTAGATGAGTATTTGTTCACATCAATGTTCTTTTTAGTTCATTTCTCTTCCTTTAAAAAGTTTACAATGGGGACTTTTTGAGAAACTTAAAAATTTGTCACTTTCATTAGTCATGTTCTATTAAAATACTGTCTAAAATCCTTATGGAAAGTTAAAGTTTATAAATCTGAGAACTCTTCTCTTGATACCTACATAAGTGCTGGTACCAAGTGAGAGAATCTGGATGATTATGATTCATGTTATTAGCTTTTCCTGCAGATGAGACACGACTGTCACACTGCACAGGTTGGTCACGTATTTACTCAAGGGGAGGGTGACAGAAAAGGCAGTGAAGTGACACAGAGCTTCTGATCTGTATGAATCCAAACTGCTGGGTCTAGCTACTCTGCATTAGTGAGTTCTAGGAAAGTTAATGTTTTATTTGTGTAAATATCCTTGGTGAAAAGACATTCTATCTTTAAAAACTGTCCAGCGTTTTGGCAAACACTGAGTATGAGCTATTCAAAGTAAAAATAATTATTAGCATATCCTCAAGCAACTGACCAACACAAATATTGGTTAAGAGTTACTAAAAGCAACATTTATCCTTCCCTTCCAAAGTCACATAGCCATAACACTGCCCATTTGAAACACCAAGAAAATAAAATGAGCACTATTTGCAGAAAAATTAATGGAAATGAAACAGGACGGAATGGATGTGGAAGAAGAGAAGAATGATGAACCAAAGGGAAGCAGGAGAGTGTCTAGTTCTGTGTTATGGCACAGAAAATGCTTGCTTAGCGGTGCCTTGTTACAGAGGTGGATGCAGAGTGCACACACGGATGACGGGAATAGAGACCTCACTCAGTCGCTGGAATGAAGGAACTCGGTAACTGCTTTGACAAGGACGGTCTCGGCTCTACCTTATCTCTTAACAGAGTGCAAAGACTGAGTGTGAGCTCCGATGTCATCTTGTTGTTCTAAAATTCACAAAATTCTTTCCCACATTTTTCTGTTATAGAGACACGGATATCTTCTTCTTCATAGTCATCAAAGTTGCTGGTATCTCCAGAGCCTCTGAACTTTGGTATGAATGGAGCTTCAACCTGTAATTGAGAAACAGAGAAAACAGGACTGATATTATGATTTATTATAAGAAATATATATATATATATATATATATATTTGGTCTTAGTGTCAGTTCCTGGCACAAGCTCCTAAAGCCTTTGGATCTCCTGAGTTGAGCATGGCAAAGGTGTCTTTTTTTATGTTAATGAGGTGTCTTTGGGAAAGCCTACAACTTACGGGGAAGGCAATGGCACCCCACCCCAGTACTTTTGCCTGGAGAATCCCATGGACGGAGGATCCTGGTAGGCTCCAGTCCATGGGGTCGCTGAGAGTCGGACACGACTGAGCGACTTCACTTTCACTTTTCACTTTCATGCATTGGAGAAGGAAATGGCAACCCACTCCAGTATTCTTGCCTGGAGAATCCCAGGGACAGTGGAGCCTGGTGGGCTGCCGTCTATGGGGTCGCACAGAGTCGGACACGACTGAAGCGACTTAGCAGCAGCATAGGTAACTTAAGTAGGGTGGCTGGTTGCCAGGGTACCCAACACTGTGATAAGAAGGTTGGAATTTTCAGTTCACTACCTGACCTGGGGAAAGAGTACATCAAGGTTGTATATTGTCACCCTACTTATTTAACTTATATGCAGAGTACATTATGCAAAATGCCATGCTGGATGAAGCACAAGCTTGAATCAAGATTGCTGGGAGAAATATCAACAACCTCAGATATGCAGATGACACGACCGTTATGGCAGAAAGTGAAGAGGAACTAAAAAGCCTCTTGATGAAGATGAAAGAGGAGAGTGAAAAAGGTGGCTTAAAACTCAACATTCAGAAAACTAAGATCATGGCATCTGGTCCCATCACTTCATGGCAAGTAGATGGGGAAACAACGGAAACAGCGACAGACTTTATTTTCTTGGGCTCCAAAATCACTGTGGACAGTGACTGCAGCCATGAAATTAAAAGACGCTTGCTTCTTGGAAGAAAAGCTATGACAAACCTGGATAGCGTATGAAAAAGCAGAGACATTACTTTGATGACATAGGTCCATCTAGTCAAAGCTATGGTTTTTCCAGCAGTCATGTATTGATGTGAGAGCTGGACCATAAAGAAGGCTGAGTGCTGAAGAATTGATTCTTTCAAACTGGGGTGCTAGAGAAGGCTCTTGAGAGTCCCTTGGACAGCAAGGAGATCAAACCAGTTAATCCTAGAGGAAATCAGTCCTGAATATTCATTGGAAGGACTGATGCTGAAGCTGAAGCTCCAATACTTTGGCCACCTGATGCAAAGAGCCAACTCATTGGAAAAGACCCTGATGATGGGAAAAACTGAAGGCAGGAGGTGAAGGGGATGACAGACGATGAGATGGCTGGATGGCTTTACCAACTCAACGGACAGGAGTTTGAGCAAACTCCGGGAGATAGTGAAGGACAGGGAAGCCTGGCATGTTGCAGTCCTTGGGGTTATAAAGAGTTGGTTGGACACGACTGAGTGACTAAAACCACAACCTGATCTGAGAGGGAAGAGGGACTGGAGATTGAGTTCAATTAGACTCCCCTGGTGGCTCAGTGGTAAACAATTTGTCTGCCAATACATGAGACACGGAAGACACCGGTTCAATCCCTGGGTTGAGAGGATCCACTGGAGGAGGAAATGGCAACCCATTCCAGTGTTCTTGCCTGGGAAATCCCATGGACAGAGGAGTCTGGAGGACTATAGTCCTTGGGGTCGCAAAGAGTCAGACATGACTGAGCAACTGAATACTCACACCAAAGGGCAGTAATTGAGTCAATCATGCCTATCTAATGAGGCCTTCATGAAACCCCAAAAGGAAAGAGTTTGGATTTTGGAGAGCTTCTGGGGTGGTGAACCAGTGGGGACTTGGGGAGAATGGCATTCCTGGACAGAGCACGAAACTAGGATCCCCTTTCTACACACCTTGTCCTAGGCCTCTCTCCCATCTGGCTATTCTTGAGTTACACCGTTTATAATAAACTGGTCACCCAGTAAACAACTTTTCTCAGTTCTGTGAGCCAGTTTAGCAAATTAATTGATCCCCAAAGTTTTGGGGGAATCTTGATCTATAGCTTGTTAGTCAGAAGCACAAACTGGACTTGCAGTTGGTATCTCCAGACAGGAAGTGTCAGAAGTGAGTTAGTTGCTTGGTTGCATGGAAAAAGAGGAAAAAGAAAGGCCTGAGAATTTCCAAACACTAAGGAAAATAAATTCTTATTATTACTAAAGCAGTGGCAATCTTTAAATGCCTTTAAGTCCCTAAATGATAACAACATTAAAAGAAGAAACTAACTATAGGTTTGCTATTAATCTTAACATTTTCATTCAAAATATGGTACAGGCCAACAAACTTGAGATTTCTAAGATAATTAATTGTTGCCATCAAAATGCTGGTACTTAAGGTTACAGAGGATGAGGTGGTTGGATGGCACCACCAACTTGATGGATGTGAGTTTGAGCAAGCTCTGGGAGTTGGTGATGGACAGGGAGGCCTGGCATGTTGCGGTCCATGGGGTCATAAAGAGTTGGACACAATTGAGCAACTGAACTGAACTGAAAGTTACAGAACTTTAGTTTTCCTTTATCAGTTTATTTCTGAAGTCTATTTTTCTATCCTCCTTTCCTTAATTCCTTCCTCTTTTTTTTTTTTTTTTTATTCCCAAGATTATTTTGTTTAGAATATCTGGCTATGAAACTTTCTCGGAAATTTGAAAAAAAAGTATTTTAGAATAACAAAATTGTTAAAATCTGAACATTTTTCTCTTTGTATCCTAAAAATAAAATGTCTTTCCATTATTTAAAATAAGTCTTTATAGAGATTATATTATGTGTTGAATATGTCTGAGGAAAAGATTTTAAAAGCTAAAAAAATAACATCACAATGTACACAGCATCTATAATGTTTATAAACAATTATATGCATGTGGTTTCATTTCTTTCTCAAAATAACACTGTGAGAGAGGCAGGGCAGGTAGCCTTATTCCCATTTTACAGATTATAAAACATAAAGTTGATCAAATTCATATGACTAGTAAGTAGCTAAAGTAGGTTTCAAATTCATAAGTCTTCACTTTTAGTCCAGAGCTGTATCTAATATTTATACCAGTGATTTCCAACGAGTTTTGATTAATATGCCTTTACATCTTTTACCTGATCTGCCTCTTGAGAAATCTGTATGCAGGTCAGGAAGCAACAGTTAGAACTGGACATGGAACAACAGATTGGTTCCAAATAGGAAAAGGAGCATGTCAAGGCTGTATATTGTCACCCTGCTTATTTAACTTATATGCAGAGTACATCATGAGAAACGCTGGACTGGAAGAAGCACAAGCTGGAATCAAGATTGCCGGGAGAAATATCAATAACCTCAGATATGCAGATGACACCACCCTTATGGCAGAAAGTGAAGAGGAACTAAAAAGCCTCTTGATGAAAGTGAAAGTGGAGAGTGAAAACATTGGCTTAAAGCTCAACATTCAGAAAACGAAGATCATGGCATCTGGTCCCATCACTTCGTGGGAAATAGATGGGAAAACAGTGTCAGACTTTATTTTTCTGGGCTCCAAAATCACTGCAGATGGTGACTGCAGCCATGAAATTAAAAGACGCTTACTCCTTGGAAGGAAAGTTATGACCAACCTAGATAGCATATTCAAAAGCAGAGACATTACTTTGCCAACAAAGGTTCGTCTAGTCAAGGCTATGGTTTTTCCTGTGGTCATGTATGGATGTGAGAGTTGGACTGTGAAGAAGACTGAGCGCCAAAGAATTGATGCTTTTGAACTGTGGTGTTGGAGAAGACTCTTGAGAGTCCCTTGGACTGCAAGGAGATCCAACCAGTCCATTCTGAAGGCGATCAGCCCTGGGATTTCTTTGGAAGGAATGATGCTAAAGCTGAAACTCCAGTCCTTTGGCCATCTCATGCGAAGAGTTGACTCACTGGAAAAGACTCTGATGCTGGGAGGGATTGGGGGCAGGAGGAGAAGGGGACGACAGAGGATGAGATGGCTGGATGGCATCACTGACTCGATGGATGTGAGTCTGGGTGAACTCCGGGACTTTGTGATGGACAGGGAGGCCTGGCGTGCTGCGATTCATGGGGTCGCAAGGAGTCGGACATGACTGAACGACGGAACTGAACTGAACATCTTTGAGTATATATCACCAATAAATACACAGTTTTTTATTTATAAAAATAATTTACACACATGGCTAAATTATTACAAGATACACACAAACAAGACATCTAAAAAAATAAGGTAAAAAATAAGTAGGAATGGGAAGTCTAACTGGTTGCCTTGTGTGCCCTGTATGGGGGCTTGCAGGTCTGTACCACACAGAAGAATGAGCTAAGCAGACAGTCGCTTCATGTCTAGCCAGGCAGTAATTTAGGATCACACCTATTGAGACAATCATCTCTAGAAAATGACTGTACAGTATGAGCTGTCCAGGCCATTTTCTTCCATTTCTGTCCTTCTGCCAGATGACTTTGACTATTTGTTGTTTATGAGCACTTGGTCAAAGAATAAAGACCATGAAAACTATTCAAATTTACTATCATTTTTGTACTTATCTACATACTTATCACTGACATGATACTAAAACAAATGTCTATTTTAAAGTACTGAATTATTTCTATTTGTAAATTATTCAGAGATTCCCAAGTTCATTTCTGTTAATCATCAAGATTTACTATCAATTTGCCCAATACAACAACCAGTTATACTGTGCTACTTCTCAGCAGATAGGCTGTTTAATCTAGATTCATCATTTGGATGAGCAGTAGCAGTTCTACCCCTTTTAAGAGTAATTGTTTAAAATACACGGTATGTATAGAATAGTAAATATTGGCTAAGTAACAGAAATGTTTATTTCTAAATATAAGTTTTAAAATAGTCAAACTACATCATAAATTTTTAGAATATTAATAAGGACAAACCTCAAGGAAGTCTAATTAATTCATCTAAATATAGCATTAATTAATAATACTATAACAATAAAGATAGTATAGTGATAATTACAAAGGTATATAAATGATTTTAGAGGAAAATATAAAGTTCTAAAATTAATAAGAGGCAAAAATTTGAAGAGGCCAATATCCACAGAATTAATTTGTTTTCATTACCAAGGTATAAATATAATTCCTATCTTTCTTAAATTTCCAAAAGGAAGATGGAAAATTTCCAACCTAATTTTATGAATCTATATAATTTCAACTCCAGAAAAACAAAAATTATAGGTTGATAAAATTTAAGACTACAGAAGTAAAAATCCTAAATAAAGCTTTAGCAAATTAATTTCAGGCAGATATTAAAATAATAATACCCTATGATTAAAGGATATTCATTTCAGGAATGTTAGGATATCTCACCAATATAACTCTTTATACTAACATGTCAAAGAAGATAAAATACAATATACTGGAACTCAAGGATATTTCCTTAACCTGATCAAGAATACTTATCCAAGCCAATCATATCTGGTGGTAAAGCATAAAAAGCATTCCCATTCAAAAGAGAACAAGATAAGACTGTTTAACAGGCCCACTATTTCGAAATATTGTTCTAGACATTCTAGCATATAACAAAGTGGAAATAAAAGATATTAAAAAGAAGACAAATGACAAATGATACCTCTACCCACTGTGATGATCTTCCAGTAAAATCTAAGGAAATCAATAACAGAATTTACTTAGTAAGGTGGCCAATCGTAATAAACATAGAAATATTTTCTCCCCCATACTCTTAATAGGAAAGAAACATACTCACAGTAGCAACCAAAATATAAATTTAAGGAAAAACTTTGAGAAAGAAATCGGACTTGTATGAAGTAAGGGGTTTCTAAAACCTTACCAAATAACAGAAAATGTTTGAATAACTGCACAAATACAACATGTTCATTACGAAAAATTTTTAAGATTTTGGTTTTCTTCTAATTAATACATGTAATCGCAATTAAGATCCCCCAATACAACATAAATATTTGGGAAGACCAACAAAGCAAAGGAATTACTGCTTATTGGGTACAGAGTTTCAGTTCTGCAGGAGGAAGTTCTGGAGATGGATGGCGGTGATGGTGGCACAATAGTATGAATGTACTTAATGTCCCTGAACAGAACACTTACATTTGGTTACATATTAAATTTTATGTGTACTTTACTACAATAAAACTGGAGAAAAATGAAATGTATTTTTCATAAATATTTATAACAATTCCACATATTAAATATATAAGTATCTTGAAAATTGAAAAAAATCACATTATAAACCTACATAAAATGATGTGGTGGTTCCCTGATGGCTCAACGAGTAAAGCATCTTCCTGCAATGCAAGAGCTGCAGGAGACTCAGGTTTGATCCCTGGGTAGGGAAGATCCCCTGGAGGCGGGAATGGCAATCCACTCCAGTGTGCCTAAAAAGTCCCATGGACAGAGGAGCTTAGCAGGCTACATAGTTCATGGGGTTGCAAAGAGTTGGACATGACTAAGTATGCATGCACAGTCTGAAGTTGAGGGGAAAGTGAAGGCCTGAAGGAAGCAGATTTACTATTGAAGGTGGTTACTAAAGTCATGGGAATGGACTGTAGTGAGGAAAAGTACAGAAATAAAAGGAAAAAAATATGCCAACTGTTGACAGAGGTACTGTCTGAATGATGGGATTATGATGATTTAAAATCTACTAACAAATCACCTCATGACAACTATATGAAACACACCTCAACAAGCAAGAAAAATAGAGCCAATCTATTTACTTTTTCTCTCCAAACTACTTTCTTTTGCATTCTCTACTTTAACCTAAATGTTGAGGATGAGAAATCTGATGCTTTAAAGTAGTTAAGTAATTTCCTTGAGCTCTCACTCCTAATGGTTGGCTGATTTGGGATTCAAATCAATGTCTACATAACCCCAGAGGTCATACTCACACTTTACTGCCCTCTGAGGCAGTCTGAAAAGGCAAAATGATAGGATACTGAAAGAGGAACTCCCCAGATCAGTAGGTGCCCAATATGCTACTGGAGATCAGTGGAGAAATAACTCCAGAAAGACTGAAGGGATGGAGCCAAAGCAAAAACAATAACAATACCCAGTTGTGGATGTGACTGGTGATAAAAGCAAGGTCTGATGCTATAAAGAGCAATATTGCATAGGAACCTGGAATGTTAGGTCCATGAATCAAGGCAAATTGGAAGTGGTCAAACAGGAGATGGCAAGAGTGAATGTCACATTCTAGAAATCAGCAAACTAAAATGGACCAGAATGGGTGAATTTAACTCAGATGACCATTATATCTACTACTGCGGGCAGGAATCCCTTAGAAGAAATAGAGTAGCCATCATGGTCAACAAAAGAGTCTGAAATGCAGTACTTGGACGCAATCTCAAAAACGACAAAATGATCTCTGTTCGTTTCCAAGGCAAACCATTCAATATCACAGTAATCCAAGTCTATGCCCCAACCAGTAACGCTGAAGAAGCTGAAGTTGAATGGTTCTATGAAGACCTACAAGACCTTTTAGAACTAACACCCAAAAATGATGTCCTTTTCATTATAGGGGACTGGAATGCAAAAGTAGGAAGTCAAGAAACACCTGGGGTAACAGGCAGATTTGGCCTTGGAATACAGAATGAAGCAGGGCAAAGGCTAATACAGTTTTGCCAAGAGAATGCACTGGTCATAGCAAACACCCTCTTCCAACAACACAAGAGAACACCCTACACATGGATATCACCAGATGGTAAATACCTAAATCAGACTGATTATATTCTTTGCAGCCAAAGATGGAGAAGCTCTATATAGTCAGCAAAAACAAGACCGGGAGCTGACTGTGGCTCAGATCATGAACTCCTTATTGCCAAATTCAGACTGAAATTGAAGAAAGTAGGGAAAACCACTAGACCATTCAGGTATGACCTAAATCAAATCCCTTATGATTATACAGTGGAAGTGAGAAATAGATTTAAGGGCCTAGATCTGATAGATAGAGTGCCTGATGAACTATGGAATGAGGTTTGTGACATTGTACAGGAGACAGGGATCAAGACCATCCCCATGGAAAAGAAATGCAAAAAAGCAAAACAGCCATCTGGGCAGGCCTTACAAATAGCTGTGAAAAGAAGAGAAGCGAAAAGGAAAGATATAAGCATCTGAATGCAGAGTTCCAAAGAATAGCAAGAAAAGATAAGAAAGCCTTCTTCAGCGATCAATGCAAAGAAATAGAGGAAAACAACAGAATGGGAAAGACTAGAGATCTCTTCAAGAAAATTAGAGATAACAAGGGAATATTTCATGCGAAGATGGGCTGGATGAAAGACAGAAATGGTATGGACCTAACAGAAGCAGAAGATATTAAGAAAAGGTGGCAAGAATACACAGATCAGATCAGATTAGATCAGTTGCTCAGTCGTGTCTGACTCTTTGCCACCCCATGAATCACAGCATGCCAGGCCTCCCTGTCCATCACCAACTCCCGGAGGTCACTCACATCCATCGAGTCAGTGATGCCATCCAGCCAACTCATCCTCTGTCGTCCCCTTCTCCTCCTGCCCCCAATCCCTCCCAGCATCAGAGTCTTCTCCAATGAGTCAACTCTTTGCATGAGATGGCCAAAGGACTGGAGCTTCAGCTTCAGCATCATTCCTTCCAAAGAAATCCCAGGGCTGATCTCCTTCACAATGGACTGGTTGGATCTCCTTGCAGTCCAAGGGACTCTCAAAAGTCTTCTCCAACACCACAGTTCAAAAGCATCAATTCTTTGGCGCTCAGCTTTCTTCACAGTCCAGTTCTCACATCCATACATGACCACAGAAAAAACCATAGCCTTGACTAGACGAACCTTTGTTGGCAAAGTAATGTCTCTGCTTTTGAATATGCTATCTAGGTTGGTCATAACTTTCCTTCCAAGGAGTAAGCGTCTTTTAATTTCATGGCTGCAGTCACCATCTGCAGTGATTTTGGAGCCCAGAAAAATAAAGTCTGACACTGTTTCCCCATCTATTTCACATGAAGTGATGGGTCCGGATGCTATGATCTTCGTTTTCTGAATGTTGAGCTTTAAGCCAACTTTTTCACTCTCCACTTTCACTTTCATCAAGAGGCTTTTTAGTTCCTCTTCACTTTCTGCCATAAGGGTGATGTCATCTGCATATCTGAGGTTATTGATATTTCTCCCAGCAATCTTGATTCCAACTTGTGTTTCTTCCAGTCCAGCGTTTCTCATGATGTACTCTGCATACAAGTTAAATAAACAGGGTGACAATATACAGCCTTGATGTACTCCTTTTCCTATTTGGAACCAGTCTGTTGTTCCATGTCCAGTTCTAACTGTTGCTTCCTGACCTGCATACAAATTTCTCAAGAGGCAGATCAGGTGGTCTGGTATTCCCATCTCTTTCAGAATTTTACACAGTTTATTGTGATCCACACAGTCAAAGGCTTAGACACAGAAGAACTGTATAAAAAAAGATCTTCATGACCAAGATAATCACAATGGTGCGATCACTCACCTAGAGCCAGATATCCTGGAATGTGAGGTCAAGTGGGCCTTAGAAAGCATCACTACGAACAAAGCTAGTGGAGGTGATGGAATTCCAGTTGAGCTATTTCAAATCCTGAAACATGTTCTGAAAGTGCTGCACTCAATGTGCCAGCAAATTTGGAAAACTCAGCAGTGGCCACAGGACTGCAAAAGGTCAGTTTTCATTCCAATCCCAAAGAAAGGCAATGCCAAAGAATGTTCAAACTACCACACAATTGCACTCATCTCACATGCTAGTAAAGTAATGCTCAAAATTCTCCAAGCCAGGCTTCAGCAATATGTGAAGTGTGAACTTCCGGATGTTCAAGGTGGTTTTAGAAAAGGCAGAGGAACCAGAGATCAAATGGCCAACATCCGCTGGATCATGGAAAAAGCAAGAGAGTTCCAGAAAAACATCTATTTCTGCTTTATTGACTATGCCAAAGCCTTTGACTGTGTGGATCACAATAAACTGTGGAAAATTCTGAAAGAGATGGGAATACCAGACCACCTGACCTGCCTCTTGAGAAACCTGTATGCAGGTCAGGAAGCAACAGTTAGAACTGGACATGGAACAACAGACTGGTTTCAAATAGGAAAAGGAGTACATTAAGGTTGTATATTGTCACCCTGCTTATTTATATGCAAAGTACATCATGAGAAACGCTGGGCTGGATGAAGCACATGGTGGAATCAAGATTGCCAGGAGAAATATCAATGATCTCAGATACATAGATGACACCATCCTTATGGCAGAAAGTGAAGAAGAACTAAAGAGCCTCTTGATGAAAGTGAAGGAGGAGAGTGAAAAAGTTGACTTAAAGCTCAACATTCAGAAAACGAAGATCCCATCACTTCCGGTCCCATCACTTCATGGCAAATAGATGGGGAAAAAGTGGAAACCGTGGCTTGCTTTATTTTTTTAAGCTCCAAAATCAGTGCAGATGGTGATTGCAGCCATGAAATTAAAAAGATGCTTAGTCCTTGGAAGGAAAGTTATGACCAACCTAGACAGTACTTTTGCCTAGAAATCCCATGGACAGAGGAGCCTGCTAGACTGCAGTCCATGGGGTCGCTAGAGTAGGACATGACTGAGCGACTTCACTTTTACTTTTCATTTTCATGCATTGGAGAAGGAAATGGCAACCCACTCCAGTGTTCTTGCTTGGAGGATCCCAGGGATGGGGAGCCTGGTGGGCTGCCATCTGTGGGGTCGCACAGAGTCGGACATGACTGAAGCGACTTAGCAGCAGGCCTGTGAGACGGAGAAGGAAATGGGACCCCACTTCAGTATTCTTGCCTGGAAAATCCCATGGATGGAGGAGCCTGGTGGGCTGTATGTCCATGGGGTCGCTAGGAGTCAGACACGACTGAGTGACTTCCTTTTCACTTTTCACTTTCATGCATTGGAGAAGGAAATGGCAACCCACTCCAGTGTTCTTGCCTGGAGAATCCCAGGGACAGGGGAGCCTGTTGGGCTGCCGTCTCTGGGGTCACACAGAGTCGGATATGGCTGAAGTGACTTAGCAGCAGCAGACAGCATATTAAAAAGCAGAGACATTACTTTGCCAACAAATGTCCATCTAGTCAAGGCTATGGTTTTTCCAGTAGTCATGTATGGATGTGAGAGTTGGACTGTGAAGAAAGCTGAGCACCAAAGATTTGATGTTTTTGAACTGTGGTGTTGAGAAGACTCTTAGGCGTCCCTTGGACTGCAAGGAGTCCACCAGTCCAACCTAAAGGAAATCAGTCCTGGGTGTTCATTGGAAGGACTGATGTGGAAGCTGAAACTCCAATACTTTGGCCACCTGATGTGAAGAGTTGACTCATGTGAAAAGACCTTGATGGTGGGAGGGATTGGGGGTAGGAGGGAAAGGGGACGACAGAGGATGAGATGGCTGGATGGCATTACCGACTCGATGGACATGAGTTGGGTAAACTCTGGGAGTTGGTGGTGGACAGGGAGGTCTGGCATGCTGTGGTTCCTGGGGTTGCAAAGAATCGGACTCGACTGAGTGACTGAACTGAAGTGAACTGAAAGGACTAATGTGGTCCTGGAATTGGGAATTTGAAGAATCCAGAATTAAATATGTTGTAGTTATTTAGTCGCTAAGTCCAATCCAACTCTTTGCAAATCTGAGGAATGTGGCCCCCCAAGGTCCTTAGTCCATGGGATTTCCCAGGCAAGAATACTGAAGTGGGCTGCCATTTTCTTCTCCAGGGGATGTTCCCGACCCAGGGACTAAACCTGTGTCTTCTGTATTGACAGGTGGATTCTTTTACCACTGAGCCACCAAGGAAGCTAATATAGATGTTATTTAACAGCTCAAACAATTTAAAGCATTTAACCTTTCTAAGCTGGTTTTCTTATCAGTTAATTGGGAAAAATGGCATCACTTATCCCATAGAATTACTTCAAAGATTAAAATGAGACATTACAGTGTTGCTTTTATAAATTTTAAGGTACTACATTGGTGCTGGCAAATTAGGGAAAATATGATATGTTTGTTTATTTCTGGAGGAGGAAATGGCAACCCACTCCAGTATCCTTGCCTGGAAAATCCCATGGACAGAGGAGACTGGAGTCCATGAGGTGGTAAAGAGCTAGACATGACAGCATGAAGGCACATTATTTATTCACTACATCTAAAATCTATTTTAAGTTGCTCTGGACTTTGTTCTTGACTACATAACACATTCAGTTGAGATAATAATGCTAACAGCAATGTTTCATGAATTTAATGATTAGAGATTATCTGAATCCCTCTTTGAGATACAAAGGCTATACTGGACTCACATTGCTTTGGTCTTGCTACGTTTTTTATTTACTGAATTAAAATTTTTTTAAGTGTTAAAAAAATCTTTTATAAGAATATAAATTAGGAAAATGACTATTTACAATTAGAGCATTTACATTTTTTTTCCCAAGGAAATTCACTCATATGGCTTGCTTCATGGCATTATTAGATATGGCAAATTTCAGAGACATTAGATGTTTTGCTTTTATAGGAAAAGAAAAAGAAAAAACATATTCAAGATGAAAACACTTCATTCATATAAATTATCTTTAACTGGGCATTTAAGAAGGAAAAGGAGAGATAAAGGTAATTCAGCATAGCAAAAGTTTTCTTAAATGTCTCAATTTATCCCAAAGGTAAAGTAATGATGATTGAAAAATATCTTAATGAATCCAACAATTTAATGTTATTAAATCTAGCTGTGTGCTGCTGGGTAGGTAGGTATATTCATTTATATATTGTCTTACTAATGTGACTTTACATCAGCTTTGAAGTGCAGGTTATTAGGACACTAATATGTACTTGCCATGGCATATGAAAAGTAAAAGGTATGGGTAGGAAAAATTTGACAAGGAAAATATTTCCAAATGATGATCTATACAGACTATACGCTTTCCCTTCTATCAAGGAGAAAACTCATTTAAGTTGTGAGCTCTAAGGTTCTTTGTGGTTTAGTCGCTAAGTCATATCTGACTCTTTTGCAACCCCAATGGACTGTACTTAGCCAATCTCCTTTATCCATGGGATTTCCCAGGCCAGAACATTGGAGTGGACTGCCATTTCCTTCTCCAGGGATCTTCCTGACCCAGGGATCAAACCCACGTCTCCTGCATTAGCAGGCATATTCTTTACCACTGAGCCACCAAGGAAGTCCTATAAAGGTTCTTTAAGTCCTGCATAAGATTAATTCAAAAGGTAAAAAATATTAAAACCTTGTGATAAGCTGAAGATATCTCTACTACATATAATTTAAATAGTAACTCAAAAAGCTTTTAAATTAAAGAAAGAACAGGCTCACCTTTCTCTGGTAAATAGCAATCCAATCGGTTGTGGCAAACCACTTGTGAGTTTTTATATCACTCACACCATTCTTTAGATTTCCAAACCGCTTTGTTAAGTCTACTTGCAGCAGGTTCCTTAGAAGGTCCTTGAGATCTGAACTGAAGTGAGAAGGGAATCGAACCTGCAAAACACACCATGTGGTAAGACACACATTCTAAGATTCAAGATATTTCTGGAAGGTATTTTTTTAAATGTGATAGATCATTATATAAACAAAAATATGTAGTGATGACTTTCAAATACTTTTAACTACATATTTCAGTCTCCATAGTAGTCCTTTAAAAAGGTAATTATCTAAGTGAATGAATTAAAACTGTTCTCTTAAGATCTTGCTCTGGTCATAAACTTTGGAGCTATTGTTGATGTGGCAAAGAATGGGACATGATTGAGTGACTAACACTTTCACCTTCACTCCAGAAAAATGGACCCCTCTCCAGAAAAACGTGCATAATTACAGAACTTTTCCAGCAATGTCAGGTTTACCCATCTTCGAGAGAGATCCCTTGGATCCCATATTATAAACTTTTGTCTTAGAAACAAATTTAAACTTGTAATTTAAATAGAAAAAGCAGCATATGAAAGATATCAGTATGCACATTTTTTAAAGAGATGATCAAAAAAGCAGTCTAAAAATGATGATAAAAACCCACACTGCCTTTCATAGCATAGGAAACCACTTTTCTTTTACTAGTGGGGGACTTTTAAGCATAATTTTGCTATTATGCAATAGTACAAAAATGATTTAGGTTGGTTTAAAAGCAGTTTCCACTTTCTATATTGTGAAGATTTTATAATTAGTTGATTGGCCTCCAGCCTTAAAAACAAAGAAAAAAACTCCAAATAAGTGAAGATGTTATAAACCAGGTAATCAATAAAATAAAGTACCAGAAAGGTCTACTTTCTGTTTTGTTTAAACACTCTTCTCCTCTGACTCTCTATTCCAACCTAACTCCCAGTTCTCACCCTATTATTAATATGAGTACTGAAAAATTAAAATGGGTACTAGTAAGGGATGGTTTTAGAATGGATAGCTATACCTATGCCTCCTTACTATTTTCTTTCATTATTATCTTTTCTCCATTGTCCTATGCAACTGTGTTCACTCATTTCCACTGCTCTTTTCCCCAACAAACACACACGTATGTATGCATATAGCTACACGTGTGTGAGCATGGGCACTTTCATTTTAATCCCATTTTCCTGTTGTGTGCCCAATTTCACGCTCCCACCTTCACGAAATACAAACACCATTCTCTGGATTATCATGGCCTTAACTTTAAACTGACCATACATCTTGAAGAAATGCTCTAAAGGGTTAATAGATACATTTCTGAACCCGCATTCTCTCTTTGGTTCTCTACAAGTGCCAGCAGCCCCTATAACGTGCACGGTGTATCATGACGTTACCCCAGGTGACCTTCACCACGCGCTCATTCATTCAACTGCACTGCGGTACTTGTGCATGGATGTCTCACCCAGACTGTGAACTTCCGGAGGGAAGATGCTGTGCCATTTCTGTGTTTGTAGTTCCAGGATTTATTAGATCACTTCAAATAAGACAGTTCACCCATCTGACAATAGTGTATTGAGTACCTACTATGTGCCAGGTACTATTCTAGGTGCTGGATGCACAATAGTTAACGAAAACAAGTCTCTGATTTCTTGGCACTTACATCCTAGTCCAATATGACATTCTTGATGAATACAGTATTACCTATATTCTATTAATAAATACAGAGAAACTAAGATTCAGAGACATTATATGCCTTACCCAATCATCACAACCAGAAAGCAGCAGAACTAGAAACGTAGTCTTACAATTCCTAGCCCCATGCATTTTACTCTTTATTACACTTCAAACATATAGAACTTCTTACTTTATTATATTCTGACTTTGAAAAAGTTCAATGTGCTTGACATAGATTCTCATGTTCTCAAAGCAGAAGTTAAAACAGGATGCAGAACTAGAAATTTATGGCAACACTAGGTTCATCATCATAGTCTTCTGACTGCCACTCACAGCTATTCTGTAAACAAATGTTTCTCAAAGTGTGGTTCCAGGGATCACTTTCATGTACTAGGAAGCAGAAGATAACAATGCAGATTCCTGGGGCTTACTTCAAAGGTGATAATGGTATTGGCCTGAAAATCTGAGCTTCTGTCTCTAAACAATTCATCTATACATGAAAGCTTGGGAAACACTATTTGCAATGCTATTTACTACATTAAGCAGAAGTGGTTTTTTTTTTTCTGCTAGTGACAGATCAAAAAACAATTTTAGTATAAATAATAAACTAAAATCACCAGCATAACAGAGGAAAACTAGTACTTGTGTTAAGTAACCAAAGACTATTTGAAAGTTGAAGGTTTGGCCTCAACTCATATTAGTGACTAAAAAACCTCATTTTTGCAAAGCTTGTATTAGTACAGATTATAAGAGGTTATATGTTAAAAAAAAAAAAAAAAGACATGTGAACTACCACCCTCTCTAGTTCCTACTTTTGACACAATGGCTTATTAGAAGTTGGGCACTGTGCCAAACACTTTACATGCACTGGCTCATAAAATCCAAAATATAACAGCTAAGTATGATTGCCCCCATTTTATACCTGATGTAATTAAGACCTACAGGGATTAAGCAATTTGCTCAAGATTACAGAGCTAGTAAGTGGCAGAGCTATAATAGCAAACCAGGACTCTGACTTAAGGGTATATACTTCAGGTTACTGTCAGGAACCTTATAGAAGACTGAAATTTTATCTTAAAAAATATCTGCACATTTCTTTATCCTACTTGGAGTAAAAACTAGAGAATACAAGGTATTCAAAGACACCCCCTCCACTTGAAAAATACCACAATTATTTATAAAATGATTATATTCTAATTTTGTTTAGATTCTTAAGAAATATCTTATTTGAAGTAGACATCTTCATTTAGAAGAGAGGTTTCATGAACTGTTCAATGTAATGTGTCAGTTATTCTCCTGTTCATGATGTTCAGAATGGTAGATAGTGATGTACTACAAATAAATCTTTTGAATTCAGGTAATATGCAATGAAGTGAAAAAAAGAATACAGACACCTAAATAAAACAGTTCCTTACTTGGAATGCAAATACAGTGATGGTCCTGAATTAGTTAATGAGTATGTTTATTTGTTTAATCCTCAGAACAGTGTTTCTCAAGTGGGAAGTAGTGGTAGAGGGTTGTGATGATAGATATCAGAATCATCTGGGAAACTGAAATTCTATACATGTCCTCCTCACTTCCACATCACACCTTCTTTTCCCCCAGAGATTATGATAGGTAGCCCACACTCCCACAGTAAGCCATATTAATGATGGGTATCTGTCATATCCTTTACATGAGTTTGGGTAGGCTCTGGGAGTTGGTGATAGACAGGGAGGCCTGGCATGCTGTGGTTCATGGGGTCGCAAAGAGTCGGACACGACTGAGAGACTAAACTGAACTGACTGATGTTTTAAATTGAAGAATTTTATTTATAGTATGTTAACCTGGAAACACCAAAGACTTCTATAATGAGAAAAATAATGAACTCTTCCTTCAAAACTGTATCAAATTCTGATATGCATTGTTTCTTTGCTGCTGCTGCTAAGTCGCTTCAGTTGTATCCGACTCTGTGCAACCCCATAGACGGCAGCCCACCAGGCTCCACAGTCCCTGGGATTCTCCAGGCAAGAACACTGGAGTGGGTTGCCATTTCCTTCTCCAATGTATGAAAGTGAAAAGTGAAAGTGAAGTCGCTCAGTCGTGTCCGACTTTTAGCGACCCCATGGACTGCAGCCCACCAGGCTCCTCTGTCCATGAGATTTTCCAGGCAAGAGTACTGGAGTGGGGTGCCATTGCCTTCTCCGATTGTTTCTTTAACTATTATTAATTCTAAAATATGTAGATATAGAAAGTAAAATCAGAATTCTAGAATACTGCAGCTAGAGGGAGTTTAATTTAGTCTAAAGCTTCATTTTAAAGATAAGGAACCTTTTTTTAAAAGAAATAAAAATAAGGAACCTGAGCTCCAGTGAGACTATCAACTTAGTTTCATTGTTGGGAAAATAACTTGATTCTCTTGACTCCTACATCTTTCTTCAGGCCAGGATAGCGCAAAATATGTGATAGGGCAAAAAATGTGAAAGCAGCTGTAAAGAGCTAGATTTGGAAAAGAGACAGTTTAACCTCATTAAACCGGTAGATCTGAGTGGTAAGGTTATTGGAAACTGGGATCATTTAACATGAAAGAGGGCTCTGTGCAGTATGTGCTCCCTAAAGTGTTTACTGGATGTTTATCCTCTAATATTTCCTGTTTAGGATTCTTTTTCAACCTTTAGAGACCAAGTTAGTTTTGAGTTTCCTAATGATATATTCTTAAGAATAAATCTACTTCTGTAGTGAGGTACACACACATAAGCTTTCAATACATGATGTGCATGAAAATCATCTGAAATAATTTTAAAAATATACATATAATTGGAATATACAGAAGACCAATTGAACTGGTATCTCTGAGAGTGGGCATCTATTTCATGAAAGCTTCATGAAGGCAGAGGCTGCAACTGATTTACTATATCTAGCACTGCTCATATACTATGAGCTTAATAAATATCTAACAAATGCATGGACTTAAATTCAACAAACACTGATTCAATACCATCTATATGCTAGGCACAGATGTGCTTGGGGTATAGTAGAAAAACCAAAGAAAGAAAGATTCCTGCCTCCACAGTGTTCACATTCTAGTGAGAAAGAAACTTAGCAACAAACATGACCTTCTAAAAATGTTGTCATCCATCATTCTTGGCAAAACTTTTCTTTGTAAGGTTTTAAATTTTTCACTCTGAACAAAATGGGGGTCACTGCTAGGTTCTGAAAGGAGTAACAAGATCTGACAATGTTTTTTAAAGAACCACTCTAGTGACTCAAAAGAGAGCAGTATCCGGGGAGGTGGTAAGAAGTAGCTGAATTCTGTGCATATTCTAAAGATAGAGGCAATATGGTTTTCCTATGCATCAAATATGGATTGAGAACGTCGGGATGTTTTGGCCTGAGCAGCTGAAAGTAACTGAAAGGATGATGCTGCCATCAAATGAGATGGGAAAGATGGTGAGAGGAACAGATTTTCTAAGGAAAACAAAAATCTGTCAGTTTTAGACAGGTTGAATTTGAGATATTTGTTAGACCTCTGGGCTTCCCTGGTGGCTCAGATGGTAAAGCGTCTGCCTGCAATGCCGGAGACCCGGGTTCGATTCCTGGGTCAGGAAGATCCCCTGGAGGAGGAAATGGCAATCCACTCCAGCACTCTTGCCTGGAAAATACCATGGACAGAGGAGCTTGATAGGCTACAGTCCACAGGGTCGCAAAGAGTAGGACACAACTGAGCGACTTCACTTTCACTTTTCATTAGACCTCTGAGTGGAGATCTCAGGAAGTTGGATACAAAATTATGCAACTTACGAGTCACATATAATTAGTATTAAGCTTCCCTGGTGGCTCAGATGGTCTGTCCGCAATGAGGGAGACCTGGGTTCGATCCCTGCATTGGGAAGATCCCCTGGAGAAGGAAATGGCACCCCACTCCAGTACTCTTGCCTGGAAAATTCCATGGATGGAGGAGCCTGGTAGGCTACAGTTCATGGGATCACAAAGAGTCAGATATGACTGAGTGACTTCACTTTCTTTCTTTATAGCTAGTATTAAAAGTTATACAGAGGATGTGACGACCAATGAAAGATGTGCAAAAAAAGACTGAGCCAAAGAGACTTAGAAGGAAAGATGAGTAGAGGGTAGTGATACATGTACATATACAGCTGATTTATGTTGTTGTACAGCAGAAACTAACACAACATTGTAAAGCAATTCAGTCAGTTCAGTTCAGTCGCTCAGTCATGTCCGACTTTTGCGACCCCATGAATCACAGCACGCCAGGCCTCCCTGTCCATCACCAACTCCTGGAGTTCACTCAGACTCATGTCCATTGAGTCATGATGCCATCCAGTCATCTCATCCTCTGTCGTCCCCTTTTCCTCCTGCTCCCAATCCCTCCCAGCATCAGGGTCTTTTCCAATGAGTCAACTCTTCGTATGAGGTGGCCAAAGCAATTATACTCCCATTAAAATAAATTTTGAAAATTAAAAGAAAAAGAATGAGGATATAAATCCAAGCATTCTAGCACCCCCTTTTAAAAAAGTTTCATGAGAATTATATGTTTTTTAAGCCAATTAAAAAAAAAAGGAAACATGAGTAATTCAGAAATAAAGCCAAGATCATGAAGAATCATTGAAGCCAAATGAAGGAGTAATGAAAAAAACCACTGAACTAGATTTTATTTCTTGCTTTGCCACTAACTGGCTTTTATCTTGGAGAAGGAAATGGCAACCCACTCCAGTATTCTTGCCTAGAGAATACTGTGGACGGAAGAGCCTGGTGGGCTGCTGTCCATAGGATTGCACAGAGTCATACACGACTCAACCAACTTAGCAGCAGCAGCAGCTTTTATCTTTAGGCTATTCAGAGCCCTGATTTACCTACATATAGAATAAAGGAGTTAAACTAAATAAAATGGAACATTCTTGTCATCTCAAGAATTCTACTAAGCTATTTCTTTGGTAGAAAGAATACCTGGGTTCCAATCCCAACTCTAGTTCTTTATACTTTAGGCAAACTTTTACCTTTCTGATAAGTGAGATAACCTCACTTATCTCATCCATAAAATTACAAAAGTATATTTCATCTGGCAGGTATGAAAAGAAATTAGGTAACTTTTATGAAACTGCCTTTTCTTTTTCCAGCCACGCTATATGTCTTGGGAGATCTTAGTTCCCTGACCAGGAATTGAACCTGGGTCTACGGCAGTGATGGAGAAGGAAATGGCAACCCGCTCCAGTATTCTTGCCTAGGAAATCCCATAGGCAGAGGAGCCTGGTGGACTACAGTCCATGTGATCACACAGTCAGACATGACTGAGTGACTGAGTACTACGGCAGTGAAATCACCAAGTCCTACCCAGTAGACTGCTAGGGAATTCCCTATGAAACTGGCCTAGTATCTTATAGGCACTAATTCAATACATGTTTCATTTTAGAATAATATCTTAATGATCTGAAGCTGAATTTCCAATTCAAAAAAGGAACCTAGAAGTCAGCAATATTTATCATTACGTTTCCAGACTACTCAAGGACAGAGTGTACTAGAAAAGTCATTGCAGAGTATAATAAGTTCCTCTTTTCTTCTTTTCTCATGCTCCACCTTTTAAATTTGTACAACAAACAAATTATCTTCTTAAGGCACTTAAATTTGATAGAGTGAGGGAGAAAATAGACAACTAAAGCATTGTTTTATAAGGACAAAATTGTGAACATAGCTGATACCTTCTTAACTCTGTAAAATTATATTACATAATATGTTAAAATAATTATGAAATTAAGTTTGAACTGAGCAAACAACCAAATATTTGTTCAGCTGTAACATCAATTATAAAGTCTTGTGCATTTTGGTTTTAGGAATAACTATTACCTTTTAAAAATTTAAGAGGAAGTTATATCCAAGAAGAAAATCAGTGCATGTTGTTATAGTATCCATCCAAACAGGATGATTTAAATTCACTTTTTAAATTTTAGAAACAAAGTGAGACAAAAGTCAAATTTGTCTACTTTTAGCTTAATCACATAAATTACAAAGTTGATCTCTGATTGAAGAGAAAATTTTTACTGCTATTCTTCTGCAGTTATGGAGGAAAAGACTGTTCAACTAGTAACATTTTATCCTGCATCAGGATAAAATTTACTGGGCTTAAATGACTCAAAAGAGTTTGTACACAGTCAATAATCTGTCAACTTCTGGCCACATTGCATACTGGGATATTTTAAGAAATTCTCTCTCTAAATTAGTATAGCTCTAAGAAATCTATGATCCTAGTTAAAAAATTATCTAGCAAAACTGAGCATATACATTAGTTAACTTTTCAGAACACATAACTTTTCATACATACTTTCTAGCAGATATGGTGATAAGTTCCACACTATCTCATGGGACTCGGTCTCATAGGACTGGATCCTATATACATAAAAGGAAACATCTAGGACATTAACAAAATACTTATATTAGTACCATGATTGTGGGCTCTCTGATCTGTTCTCACCTATGCAGAAACAGTGCATAGATAAAATGAATTCAGATGGTTGCAGAAGGCTATTATCCACCCCATCCTCATTCCGTACTCTGCAAAACAAGTTGTAATCATTTGCTCATAGGACTCCTAAGGTAAGGACTGTCTCACAGCAGGTATTAAGAATTTTAAATGTTCACAGCAAGGTGTTAAAAAACTGCCCTGGATTTTATGGATATAGTATAACTGCTTTTGTATTTTATGAAAATAACTATTGAGTACTATAAGTGTCTTTGACTGTAGCCATGGCCAAATAGAAAATGGCATTTTAATTTCTCAAAAAAGTATTAGCACTGAGGCCTTTGAAAAAGTATAGTGGTATATCTGCATATGTGTATGTTATTTAGGAATATATAGAAAAGAGATAATATAGCAGGCTTGAGACTGCTACCCTTGAGAAGGCCTGTCGGCAAGTTTGGCCATGGGCAGGTATCTGGGAATTGGAATGGTCACAGATCCAGAAACTGAAAAGAAATTTCCCTAAGTGACACGAGCGGCTCACTGCACCTAGATTTACTACAAACAACATGGCTTATGCTGAACAGTTGCTTTTGTTGTGGAATCTCGGATTCTGGTATGTGCCAGACAGAAGATGGATATGTGATTCCAATAAAATCCTTGGGCCTTGAGTCTTTACTGTACTTCCCTGGTAGACAACATTTTATCCATGTTGCCAAAATTCATTGCTGGAGAAATAAAGTTTGCCTTCTGACCCCTTTGGGCAAGGACTCTTGAAAGTTTGTGCTGGTTTCCTCTGGACATTACCATAAATGCCTTTTCCCTTTGCTGATTTCACTTTATAAACTTTCTTGTAAGGTACCTTACAATGAAGGTACTTATTACAATGTAAGATATTCGTCCCCTGAATATCCCTATATGATGAACTTTGTGAATCTTCCTAGTGAATCACCTAACCTGGCGGTCGTCTTGGGGACCCTAGACACAAAAGGGAATAGTCATTTGGTTGCTAATCAACCATACTTCACTTCATGTGAATGTGGATGGCCCTTCAGGAAAAAAAAAATTAACCAATTCTTTTGGTTATTCTGTGTATACCTAGGTTTATAACTTGATATTTTGTATAGTGTCTTCTTGTACATATTTGGTGGTCATTAAAAATGGAATCATACCTTAGGAGCTAAGAATTTTTTTTTAATTACCTAAATAAAAAATTCTTGGTTTTCACACAGCTATTACTCACTTGCTACCTCATTTGCAAATATCATTTTTCAGTACAGTGTTAACTTTTGCATTTCTAAGAGTAATGAAGCCAGATAGAGTTGCTGTGGAAACCATCACTGATTCTTGTTATAGAGTATATGGCACTGAGGTATTAAATTTAAAGACTATATACAGAAACTCAGCATCTGTATTGCTAGGATGAGGCATAGTCAATGTGGGAATTATAAGAGTTTTCTGTTAACTAGGCATTTCTAAACCTGACTCTTAATACTGTATGAATAATTTGATATTTAAATACCACCTACTCTGTTTTTTATTAAAGGCAAAATATGTGTAGGAGAGAATCTAACAAGCTGATTGATCATCTTTCTATACATTGAAAAATATTAGTTTGAGCTAAAATACAGTAAATAGAGAAAGAATATAACAATCTAATGTTCAAATATACATATGTTAGTGAACTAATCACTTTATTAAACTTATTTATTTGAACTTAGATAAGTCAATGATTCCTATAATCTTTATATTAATAACATGGTTTCAAAAATATACTCATCATAAATTACTGTTGCATAAAAAAACATGTTTTTTTAAAAAATGAGAAAAATTCTGAATGAAAAGTATGTTTTTAAATATTTGACATCACTAAAACCATTAAGAAATTTTAAATGCAAATACAGGATCTGTAAGACCAAAACTGCATTATCAATGATCTGAACAATTAAAAAATTTGAAAACAAGTTAATCTCCAATTTGACTTTTAGCTGCTAAACAGAGAGACAATAATGCTTTATAATGTGGATAGAGACAACTTCTAGTTTGAATCTGAGTGCTGAAACAGATGGTTTTAGTGGAAAATGTGAACATGATTTCATATTTACATAATACAGATCCTATAGATCACTCAATAATAATATTTTATTTTCATGAATTCTACTTTAGATGAGAAAAGATAATAAGAAATGAAAACAACTCTATATCCATTATGGGGAGAGATAATCTGGCACCTTTAGTTAAAAACAGCAGTACACCAAACACCTTATCATATCTAATAATAAAGAAAAAAAGTCATATATTGTGATATAAAATTTTATGTTCCTACTCTTCTCTTCTAAGATCACCAGGATTTAAACTGTTATAATTTTAGAATATCTGCAGATTTAAATTTTACACTAACATTGGATCCTCATGGTCTTTCTTTTTGTCTTCTTCTGGGACTCCTATGATTCGAATGTTGTAACGTTTAATATTGTCCTGGAGGTCTCTGAGATTGTCCTCATTTCTTTTAATTCTTTTTTCTTTTTTCTCCTCTGATTCATTTATTTCTACCATTCTATCTTCCAATTCACTAATTCTATCTTCTGCCTCTGTTATTCTACTAATTGTTGCCTCCAGAGTGTTTTGGATCTCATTTATTGCATTATTCATTATATATTGACTCTTTTTTATTTCTTCTAGGTCCTTGTTAAACCTTTCTTGCATCTTCTCAATGCTTTTCTCCAGGCTATTTATCTGTGATTCCATTTTGGTTTCCAGATTTTGGATTAATTTCACTATCATTATTCAGAATTCTTTATCTGGTAGATTCACGGTGCTGGGAAAACTGGTCAAACACTTGTAAAAGAATGAAACTAGAACACTTTCGAACACCATACACAAAAATAAACTCAAAATGGATTAAAGATCTAAATGTAAGACCAGAAACCATAAAACTCCTAGAGGAAAACATAGGCAAAACACTCTCTGACTTACATCACAGCAGGATCCTCTATGACCCACCTCCCAGAATACTGGAAATAAAATAAAAAATAAACAAATGGGACCTAATCAAACTTAAAAAGCTTCTGCACAACAAAGGAAACTATAAGCAAGGTGAAAAGACAGCCTTCAGAATGGGAGAAAATAATAGCAAATGAAGCAACAGACAAACAACTAATCTCAAAAATACACAAGCAACTCCTACAGCTCAATTTCAGAAAAATAAATGACCCAATCAAATAATGGGCCAAAGAACTAAATAGACATTTCTCCAAAGAAGACATACAGATGGCTAACAAACACATGATAAGATGCTCAACATCACTCATTATCAGAGAAATGCAAATCAAAATCACTATGAGGTACCATTACACGCCAGTCAGAATGGCTGCGATCCAAAAGTCCACAAGCAATAAATGCTGGAGAGGGTGCGGAGAGAAGGGAACCCTCTTACACTGTTGGTGGGAATGCAAACTAGTACAGCCACTATGGAGAACAGTATGGAGATTCCTCAAAAAACTGGGAATAGAACTGCCTTATGATCCAGCAATCCCACTGCTGCGCATACACACTGAGAAAACCAGAATTGAAAGAGACACGTGTACCCCAATGTTCATAGCAGCACTGTTTACAATAGCCAGGACTTGGAAGCAACCTAGATGTCCATCTGCAGATGAATGGATAAGAAAGCTGTGGTACATATACACAATGGAGTATTACTCAGCCATTAAAAAGAATACATTTGAATCAGTTCTAATGAGGTGGATGGAACTGGAGCCTATTATACAGAGTGAAGTAAGCCAGAAAGAAAAACACAAATACAGTATACTAACGCATATATATGGAATTTAGAAAGATGGTAACAATAACCCTGTTTACGAGACAGCAAAAGAGACACTGATGTATAGAATAGTCTTATGGACTCTGGGAGAGGGAGAGGGTGGGATGATTTGGGAGAATAGCATTGAAATATGTATAATATCATATCTGAAACGAGTCGCCAGTCCAGGTACGTACAATGCCTGATAATGGATGCCTGGGGCTGGCACACTGGGACGACCCAGAGGGATGGTATGAGGAGGGAGGAGGGAGGAGGGTTCAGGATGGGGAACACATGTATACTTGTGGCGGATTCATTTTGATGAATGGCAAAAGCAATACAATATTGTAAAGTTAAGCAAAATAAAAAAAAAAAAAAAAAAACAAAAACATTGGATCCTCAATGTTAAAGTTTGATATGAACATATTCATAAATAGCCAAAAAATTTTACACAGTGTATAATGATTGACAATAGAGGCCTATTCACACAGATGAAGATACACTTGTTTTAATGAAAGTAGTTTTCCTAAGTGAATAAAATTTAGTTATGACAATAGCATCCTGGTCAGAAAGTTTGACTTCTCCTATGAAGTTTCCCTGGAGGCTCAGATGGTAAAGAATCTGCCTGCAATGCAGGAGACCTGGGTTTGATCTCTGGGTTGGGAAGATCCCCTGGAGAAGGGAATGGCTACCCACTCCAATATTCTTGCCTAGAGAATTCCATGGGCAGAGGAGCCTGACAGGCCACAGTCCTTGGGGTTGCAAAGAGTCAGACATGACTGAGCCACTTTCACTGTGAAGTTAAAGATGTTTAAGCAATATAGAAAAGATTCAGGAACTTTGTAATTAACTGTAATTAAATTATTTGGAAATATTACTATAAATCCTACATTCTTAGTCTTTGTATTAGTAAAATACACTTCTCCCATTCAGTTATTTAAAAGTATTTTAGTATATAGCCTTTGGTCTTTATTTTCTCTTGAGATGTTACATAATTACTTCTCAAATTCTTAAAAAAATAAATCACTGCTTTGTCTATTAATTTTTCTTGATTTTTTTGTTTGTTAATCTCAAAAGTTCTTTTGACTTTTAATATTCTTTTGGGTGAAAGCAATTACAAAGATAAAAAATCAGAAGCCTAGAGATCTACAAGTGCAGCAAGGACAGGAGTAATACTTAATTACCTAAATATTTCATTCTGCCTTTCTATATTACTTTAGTGTAAATCTTTCAATATCTAGCTTAATTATCTGTAAGAGGTATTCATTTTTTACCTTCAACATAGTTTAAGTATGTGCTCTTTAGTAAGTCCCCTAGTTTGTGAACACTGCCACAATGTAGAACTTTCCCCCTTAAAATGCAGTAAAATAGAACTGAAAACCTTGTGATCTCTATAGACTGCATATACACTATGACATATGGAACAATACTGTGTTGAGATGTGGGTTCTAGGTGGCTGGAGATATCTGTGTCTTATCCCTAAAGCTCTAGCTATGCAGCATCCATAATTTAAATTTGAGTCTTGGTAAAAAAAATAACTACATTATGAATAATCAGGGTACCTTTTGAATAGCTGACATTATAAATTTTAAGTTCATGAATGCTAAGGGTTAACTTTCATACTAAATATAGAGGATGAATCTGGTTGAGATACAAAGAAACAGAGATTTTTTTTTTCTATCACTTTCCAGATTCTTTAAAAGTTTGATCAGATTAATTTCCTCCTTGATATTGTTGTTTAGTCACTTAGATATGTCTAACTCTGTGACCCCATGGACTATAGCCCACCAGGCTCTTCTGTCCATGGGATTCTCCAGGCAAGAATACTGGAGTGGGTAGCCATCCCCTTCTCCAGAGGATCTTCCAAGCCCAGGGATTAGAACCTGGGTCTCCAGCATTGCAGGCAGATTCTTTACCATCTGAGCCACCAGGGAAGTTTAGAAAGTCACAACATACAAAACAGCCAATTGAATCACATCTCAAGGTAATGTCATATCAAGATTGATGTTATATGATCAAAAGCAAGCAAGCAAATGAACAAAAACTAATAGAGCATACCACATGGAGGAATAAGAAAAAGGAGGAAACTTCCTTCCCATGAATTCTGTCAAAAATGTATAGAAGGTCTTCCAGGAGTTTTTGAAAGCTTAGTTTCTTTTCTTCGTGGTGGGAAGAATCAGGCTCATCTCTACTTAAACTGACAGCAGTATGTTTATAAAGGACCAGAGGTATGAGTTAAGACAAGAGTCTATGGCTGACTTTAAACAAAATACTCTTGGAAAACAAAATCAGGAATTATAAATGCAAAAGAAGAAAGGTTAGTATAGTACTTCAAATTGTAAGATACTCCGACTTGTATCTGCTCATATTCAAGAAGAACTAATGTTATTTCCATATTTGCTAAAGATCAATGGCAATTGTAATCATGTTAACGTGAAAAACCATTAACATCATTTCTTTGAATTCTCATCTTTATTTTATTTTTTTTATTATTATTTTTTTTAATTTTTCTTAACTTTACAATATTGTATTGCTTTTACTATACATCGAGATGGATCCGCCACCAGAATACACGTGTTCCCCATCCTGAACCGTCCTCCCGCCCCCTTCCCACACCATCCCTCCAGGTCATCCCAGTGCTCCAGTCCCAGGCATCTGTTATAGGGCATCATACCTGGACTGACTCGTTTCTGATATGATATTATACATATTTCAATGCTATTCTCGCCAATCGTCCCACCCTCTCCCAAGGCTTATCTATTCTAAAATTGGGGCTTCCCAGGTGGAGCGAGTGGTAAAGAACCTGACTGCCACTGCAGGAGACATAAGAGATGCAGGTTTGATGCCTGGGCCCAGAAGATCCCCTGGAGAAGGGCATGGCAACCTACTCCAATGTTCGTGCCTGGAGAATTCCATGGACAAGAAGAGCCTGGAGGGCTACAGTCCATGGGGTTGCAGAGTCAGACACAACTGAAACGATGTAGCACACACATTTTATAATTATTTTCAATTTTGTGTTGTTTGACATAATTTAAACAAGTCTCTCCTAAAAAAGCAAGGGCATATAAAAACAGCCCCTAAAACTACTCTCCAAGCAGATATCAACATCAAGTAACTAACAATTTTTATTTATTTGAAGAAAGATAGAAGAACTATGGCTATGATCCTATATTTTACAACTGATAGTGATAATAATGATGGAAATTGCTTTATTATTTTGTCATTGTTTGTAAAATTGCCCTTTTTTACCTAAAAGACTTCAATGATTCAATATTTACTGTATCTTAAATGAGTGCTATATATAAAGGCAGACTCTATGGATATGTCTATATTTTTCCCAATTTAGGGTAATATCCAGATGATATCAAATAGTTTTAATTTATAGTGCTTAAAACTCATGTAGAGAGATAATCAATAATTACGGAATAATAAAATGTATTACTTACCTTTCCAGAAACAATTTTTTCATAAATCTGAATTGGTTGGTCTGCAAAGAATGGGGGGTAGCCAGCCGCCATTTCATAGATTAACACTCCTAATGCCCACCAATCCACTGCCTTATTGTAGCCCTAAGATAAACCACACCAAATGGCAATCATTACTTAATTCACTCAGAGGAGAATGAAGTCAATTTATTTCAAAATGCTCTTCAAGCATATGAAATTTTTAAAAAGGCAGTTGCTGAGCAGTTATTCAGGATAAAATAAAAAAGAAAATATATTCCAGATATTGAAACTGAATATTAAGAAATACTATTAAATCTTCTTCCTATAATCATTAAGAGTATTAGAGACAATAAAATATGCCCTGTTTAATTGGGATAATTTAGTTTTTGTTCAACAATAGGAAGGGAATTGGATGAAATTACTTCTTAAAGCCTAATCTATTATGTAATATTATGAATCAGATTTTCTAGAGAATACTTAAGAAAGGTCAAAAGTTTTGAAATGAGAGTAGATTTTGTACTTCATGATAAATGCTAAAGTTGATTTCAAAATATATTGGTGGGTTTAGGAGGGTGAATATATTAGGGATAATCCCATCAGATCTTATTAAAACTAAGAGCTTAATATGGAACCTAATGAATGTAAATATTTAAGTAAACTTTATCCATCCACTGTTCTTGTTTCTCATCTCTAAAAGATATACAGGAAAGATACCTAATTCATGGAGTTTTATGGTGACTACATCAAGTGAAAGGAAATAATTAATATAAAAGTGTGTTATAAACCAAATGTACAATTCTAAGGTTATTCTTAATTGGGTTTTTCTTTTCATGTTAAACTTACTAAAATGAAGATCTAGAAGTATTGATAAGAAAATAAGAAAAAAATTAATATGTTTATATAAAGTTTGATAAACCATAATCAGTGTCAATTGGCACAAAAGATTATGAGGGGAAAAAAATACAACTTTATCATGGATAGAAATGAGCTGAGTTCTTGCCAGATCTTTTGGTCTACCCACTTAATTACCTTCACCACTCCCACTATTCCAACTTTTCATTAAAATTTTAGCTTTACAAATAATTTTATTTTCAAATTACTGGTTAAAATATAATGATATAGAGATTCTATTTTTCTTTTTATTTCCTGCTTCTATACGTTTTAAAGAGAGAGAGACTAGTAAAATAGGGATAACACTGTTTTGCTAATAGAAATGGGCATTAACTAAGCTTTTCTTTAAATGCAACTCACTAATAATGTAATTATAATATTTTTTGCTATAACGAAAGCATATACTGTTAAAATAGATCTTTTAGCAAATTCTGATTTCTATGTTTTAGATTGTGTGCTAATGTTTATAATAAGTACGCCAAATGCTTTTAATACCCTAGATAAAGAAAATTAAGTCAATAAGAAAAATTAAATTATAATAGATAAATGGGCAAAGGACATGAACTAAGGACTCATACATACACACAAAGCAATACCAAATTGTTATTGAGCATTAAAAAATATAATAATCAAAGTCATGAGACTTAAAATAATTAGATATCAGTTACTATCTATCAAATTAATAATGATCTTTTAAAACAAGAATACTCAATGCTGGAGAAAGTGTGGTGAAATAGATACTCCTTAAACACTGCTGAGAAGTGTAAAATGTTAAAAAATTTTTTTGAAAGTCCTTTGGCAATATGTATTGAAAACCTTAAAAATGTTCATATTCTCTGACCCTGTAATTTCACTTTTAGGAATCTATCTTAAAAATAATTTAAAATATAGAAAAAAGCTTTATGGACAAAGACATGTATCACAGTCTTTTACAAAAGAAAAAAAGGGAAACAAGTTGAATATTCAACAACAAAAGAATGACAAAATACAAAATGGTGCATTTTAAAACAAGCAATTAAATTACGTTTGCAGGATAATTATTACTCAAGTGAGAAAAGCTGAATAAGAAATTGTACATTCACTGAAACATGCATAGAAAAATATATTGAAATGTTTTTTAAAAAGGCTACCTCTGGGTAGTGAGATTGAAAGTTTTTTGATTCTTTCTTTATAGTTTTCTATATTTCCCAAATTTCAGACAATGAATATCTATTTCTATACACACACATTTTTTCAAGTTTTGGTGCTTACAGTGGCATCACATTATCTGTTAAATGTACTTAAAGAAAAGAAATGTTAGTGGCAATGACATTTAATTATAAAAGATTAAAAGTTATAGATGATTTAAATTATGAAAGATAATGAAAGGAAAGCTCAAAGAATTCTCTTATTCTGACACTTCTGTAGTTAGCCAAATTTCAATTATTCAGAGGGTAGCTAATCAGTGTATAAATATCAACACACATATCTTATCCTTTTCTCTTCCCTGGCTCCTGTCTGAGCCATTACTATCAGTTTCTCCTTTCTAGCTTTTACCACCAAGGGATGGAAGTAGAAAGGAAAATGAAAGTTAAACTACCTTTTTAGAAATGATTAAAAATTTCTCTCACCACATTTTCACTGTTTAGAAAAAGTAGAACTGTCTTCAATAAGATTATAACTATTTAATTGCTATAATGTTTCTATTTTTAAACTAAAATTTTAAAAAGTAATTCACATACTTTTTTTCCACTTAAGTGGTGAAATTGAAACAATGTGTTAGGGGAGTGCAATCTCCTCCATTCTGTCTCTTCTTAATAAAAATTTGAAGCAATGGACGTTAAAGTGCTCGTTCTAACTACCTAACAAAAGGAAGAACAGACAACTAGTACATATATATCATCTTTAATTTGCCTCTTGGTGTAACCCAGAGCAAGGACTCTCTGCCCTCCTGTTACTGGGAATAATTATGAAAAGGCTGTGCTTCTGGTTTCAAAACATGGATCTAAAGGCCATATTTATTTAAACTAATTCTCTCAGCTTTAGAGTTAAAATCAACAGCTTATGAGATTAGTGGTAGACTCTAAATAATTGATTTTTAGTAATTATGCACAAAGATTTAAATTCATATTTGGATTAAATAAACATGTAAAATTAGATCATAACTTTTTTTAAAAAATAAAAGTCCACAGTGATGCATGCCTTATATTTTTACTTCTTATATAATGATACTATAAATATACCTTGCTGAGAATTATTTCTGGAGCCAAATATTCTGGAGTGCCACATAATGTCCAAGTTCTGCCTTTAACTCTTTTGGCAAACCCAAAGTCTGTGACCTATAAAAGATAAAAAGCTTGTAAACATTTGTTATTTCATAATAAATATATTTACTGTACCTAAGTTAAAAGTTAAAAATCAGGGTTAAAATTAACACCTTGAAAAAAAATTAAGTCAATGTAATTGAGACTAATCCATTAAGGCCACTATTTAGTGAATAAAGATTAAAGCAACACCAATGTGGAAAACCGTTCCCTGACTCAACGAAACAAATGAACCAAAAAGTTTCAATAAACATGAAGCAGTGCCAGCAATGTTCCTGAAGTTCAACACTGTCTTCTGTCCTTAATTTATTATCATCAGAAGTTGCAAAGCATCATTGGGAGTATCTTAATAACTGTGTAAAAAGGAGTGCTCCTGATGCATAGAGAGTAAAAACGGAAAGGAAACACTGCCACCAGTCCAGTATTGGTAGCTGGGGCTCCTCTGGTAACTGCGCTGCAGAGTTAAAAAGCATAGTCTCAGGACAAGCTGATGGGACTTAAATTATGCTCTACCTGTGTGACCTTGCAATATCTTAGTTTCATTAATCTTAAAATGAGAATAACATTAGTATTTACATTTCATACTGTTATCAAAATTAAGAGGTGACACATGTGAAACACTTGGAACCATGCCTGGCACTAAAGGAGTACTCACAAATTTGGCTATTCTTCCTTTATGCAGGAGCCTGTGCACAACCGATGCACAGTTCACAACTAAAGGAGATATAAACAGGTGCTATCTTTGATGGAATTTTTGGTCCTCTGTAATAGCAACAGAACTGTTAACTCAATTTAAGCTATTAGGAAGAACTGTCTCCCTCAAAGGAAAAAAAATCCAATTTTGGTAGTTGTGGTTAAATATATATAACTTCTTACCTAGTATGTTCTCAAATAAATTACACATAAAGTGTTCAAGTCATACCTGGATATAACCTTGGTGGTCAATTAAGAGATTTTCAGGTTTTAGATCTCTGTAGATGAGGTCTAGTGAATGGAGGTACTCGAATGTTAGCACTATCTGAGCTGCATAGAACCGTGCATGGGGTTCACTACGAAGAAACAAAACATTGATTTTTGGTAAAATGGGTTAACATATAGTAAGTAGTAGATTACACAAAAAATAACATGAGGTAGAGGCATTTTGGGAGCAAAAGATACTTTTTTTCTTTTAAACATATGTAAAGAATCTTGTTAATTCCCAAATATTTTTAAATCTATAAATCATTTTCAAATAATGCTTTTATATGCTTAGTGAGCAGCATATGTTGAAGAAAACTATAACTCTCAGCTTGCAATTGTAATTTAAATTACTGTTGGCCATACTACAAGATACTAAGAATGAAAAGCACCAGTTAGATTGTCTATCAGGGCCATTGCTGTTGTTGATAAGCTCCATATACTTCTCCTATAAATTTCTAGTACTTAAAGAATTTCTGCTTTTATCTGTAGATTTAGGCCATTATACTCATGCTGTTACTATTACAAAAGGGATATATGCTCATTATAGAAAAAAAGCTATAAAATATTAATGAGGAATAAAGATACTAATAATCTCATTCAGAAACCAGATTCAATCCTGGTGTTTAAATTTCCAAATCTTTCACTATTCATGTTTCTACAAATATCAAAACATAGGTATAATCTGTATATTTACATAAATACACACAATTCTGGATGCATAGATTAGATTAACTGATTTGTTGCTGCTTCTGTTGTTTAGTCACTCAGTCATGTCCAACTCTTTTGCAACTCCATAGACTACAGCCCACCAGGCTTCTCTGTCCATGGGGTTTTCCAGGCATGAATACTGGCGTGGGTTGCCATTTCTTCCTCCAGGGGATCTCCCTGACCCAGGGATTGAACTGATGTGTGTGTGTGTGAAAGTTGCTCAGTTGTGTCCAACTCTTTGCGACCCCATGGACTATACTCCAGGCCAGAATACTGGAGTGGGTAGCCTTTCCCTTCTCTAGGGAATCTTCCCAACCCAGGGATCGAATAGGGGTCTCCTGAATTGCAGGTGGATTCTTTACCAACTGAGCTATCAGGGAAGTCTCCTGCATTGGCAGGTGAATTCTTAATCACTGAGTTGCCAGGGAAGCACAGATTAACTGATAGATTAGGGTAATCTTGATGCCACATTCTAAGTATTATTCCAAAAGGATGTATTGATTTTCCAGTTTGAGTTTCTGGTTCATCTTCATTTGAATTCTGCTAATCTTCTTAGTATATTGCAATGACTTTCAGATTTGTGTCCTCAATGAACAACCTTAACTATGAATAGAATTTCCTTCAAGATGGTTCATATGAGTTTGATTTGGTAGCACCAGAAATAGGAATTCTAAAAAAAAGATTGTATATGCTGTTCCTTTTGCTTGTCATGTACTACATTTCCAAGGTCCTAGCCTGATACATACCAAGTGCTCAGTAAATATTTGTTAAATTAATGAATGAATATGAGAAGAAAAACTTTTCTGTGGCAATATTTTATAATATCCTTCCATTTCCAGCCCTATCACAACACTGTAACCAGCTACAACACATGTCCTATGACAAGAAATGAGAATACTGTAAAGGAGACTGGAAGAAATACCCTGGTCTTTGAAATATTTATCCCCAATTCTGGAAACGTTTGACCTAGGAAGTCCCTTCCTATTTTCTTTATATGCCTGTTTGTATAAGATGTACTTTTATCTTATATTTATCATCATAAACATAAGATGCACTCAGCATTTTATATTTATGTCCACATTAATATTTGATTGGAGATACATAAACATTACACAGACTTTTAATCAAATTGTTGAAAGGTAAGAGCAAAATATTCTGTAAGGATAGTTTAATGCTGTAGCAGCTTTAAGTCTAGACAGCTACTATATAAGTAGAGAATCATAACAACTCTGTTGATTCTGATTAATGCTACGCTCAACAATAATTCAGTCTTCTTGTTGTCTCACAGTTTCTAAGGCTGGATTTAACAACCTTTCAAGTGTATAAATAATGTGTGAAAGGTTAGAAAGATAGTGTCTCTGTGTGAATTATGCCAACCACTTGCTTTCCTCTTTATCAAGTGTTAAAGAAAGAAGAGTGTGGGGAGTTGCAAAGAAAGGAAGTAGTCACAGAAAATGGATAAAATATTTTTTGAAGACAGGCTTAGGTATGGTAATTCAGTGTTAAACTTGAAATTATCATAGGGCAATTCTGGACTGCCTGGACAAGGAGTGTAAGACAGGACAACAGGGAGTTAAAACAAAAATCATTAAATAGAAGTTACTCTGCATTAGCTCAGTGCTTGACACATATTGGATGCCCTATACATTAGGTTAGTAAATGAATTGTAGTTTAGGCCTCAGGAAACTAAAATAACTCTCATATTGGCCTATTATGAAGATAATCTCATGCTAATCTCAATTCATATTTTTATAATATGAATTGAATTATCATCTTCAGTCATCTGAATTCATACTGATGTTTTAATTATATCAATATACAGTATATTGAGTGAAGTTGAACTTGCTCTTGGTTTTAGCCTAATTCTAAAAGTGATTATTAATGAACAGTAGGAGCTTACAAAGTATTATGCACAGGTAAAGCTAACAGAATCTAAAAACTATTTTAATAAATGTGTGACCTTATTAGCAATAACTTAATAAGTTACTGCTTTAAAAAAATTATATACATAGGTTTAAAACTGATACATATGTTTAAAACATACATATGTTTACGTACATACATATGTTTGTTACATATTTATACATATAGATATGTGTAAGTTACATACATGTGTTTAAAACTCAACATGGCAACATTAGTTGAATAAATTTGTGCAAAATGAACTTTCATAATTTTACCACCATGATACTATGATTATCTTTTCTATATATTTATTAATATATTTCTTACTTGTCTTCATACTTACATAAGCCTTTTCCTCAGAGATATATTACTAATATTTATTCACCAAATATTAGTTTAAATTAATTTTTACAGTATCTGGAAATTCTTCAAATAATGGGCCCTCATGATATCCACTAATGCTAGAATATTTACACTGCTATGATGGTATTTTTAGTTAACTTTTAAAACTCAGTAATGTTTGTATAGCTAAAATATTACTAATTTAAATGAAATAAATTTTTAGCATTGACAAAAACTTATTTGGTTTAAAACAAACACACAGCATATAAGTATTTGAGAGGCATAAAGTATTAGTTACCTGAACCTTCCAATTCTTCTTAGATGTGAAAACATTTCACCACCAGGAACATATTCCATAACCATGTATAAATTAGAATTATCCTATTAACAAGTAAAAAGAATAAATCAAAACTATGAAACTTAGATTATTTCTCATGAAAATATTTTAAGATGACACCATGTACAATTAGAAAAAGACAAATTAAAAATCTGGTAGATTACTAACATCAGGAAATAGAGAATAAATGGAACATGCTCTCACTTTTGTACACTGGGGCACTTATTTTTTTCCCTGGTACTCTTGCCATAGATTGGTCTGGGATTTTTGCTGTTGCTGCTCTTACAGGAAATACTTAACTCTTGAACAATTAAAAACTGGGGTAATGACTTAATGCTATAGTGTAAGCAAAAGTTTAAAAATAATTTGATAAAGAATATTTACATTTTATGCTCTAAATAAGGCCAGAGAGATTAATAATTTTGAACGTCATTCTAAATACACAGGTCTTCACTTGATTTAATGAATAAAAGAGGACAAAGGAGAGAGGTTAAAATGTTCCATATTAATTCACTGGTAGAGAGATGCCAAGTATCATCCCAAATAGCTGAAAAGCTGCCAACTTCAAGAATAAATCTTTTGCAACTTTATAAGGTGCTTGAGCAGAGGGCCAAAGACTATTTTGCTTCACATAAATGAAGAGGCTAGAATACAAATTACAAGTAAAAGAAGACGTTGAGACTGCAGCAGAAAAGGTTCAAGAGGAGAAGCTATGTGGGTGTATCCATTTGTATGAGTGTAAGATATGCTTAATAAGATGTCACTATGAATTTTAATAAACTGAAATACTTGATCTTATAATACCATTTCATGAAAAATTACACATTATCTTTAACAATTTCCTCAAGAACAATCAAAACCTTTTCAAATGTCAGCTAAGTTTTTAAGCACAACAGGACTTACATAAAATCTAAATATATTACTTTTTTGTTTATCCATATTTTCCAGCTTTATCATATAGATTAGAATCCTACTATAGTTTCATATTTTAAAAAATGTGAAGTTGAAAATATTTTATTTTGATAGAAGTAAAATTTACCTTAAAAGCATATTCCAGTCGAACAAGAAAAGGAAAATTCACTGCCTGTAATATTCTTTTCTCATTCAAAGTATGCTCTATTTGCTTCAGTTTAACAACCTGTAATTGCGAGGAAAATATATATTTAATGTATTTGAACAAAATTTAAAAGTTTCTATAATTTAAAAAATTAATTAATTAATTTTAATTGGAGACTAATTACGATATTGTGGTGCTTTTGCCATACATCGACATGAATACAGGTCTGGGACAACTAGGAAGGATGGGATGGGGAGGAGGGTGGGAGGGGCTTTCAGGGACGTTGCTATAATTTAAAAGAAGAAAGTTTCCCATATAATAATGAACTTGCAGAAGCAGGATTGCCAATTTAAATACAGATAATAAGAATAATAACTACCAATGAGAATTATCAGATTCAAATGAAATACCTAACAGAGGTTTAAAATTTAGTCTTCAGAATGTCAAATGTAATTTTCAGTTAAGAAGCAATAGCTATGAAGAAAGAGGTTCATAATAAATTACCTAAAAAGTTAATATATGACAATACTTGGGTCTTAATGACTTATTGGCCACTAAAAGAACTGGCACAAATAACTGTAATAAGTAGGTATTGATTTTAAATCTTGAGAAGATAAGCAAGAAAATTAAAGATTAAGGAAAAGTCAATGATTTTTAAAAAGTGGGTAAAAATGAACAATCTGTTAATATCATTATATCTGAATAAATACAAGAACAAATTCTAAAACTTCAATTTACATAGCCACAAACTATTGACAAAAATGACTGTCTTTATAACAAATAGGTCATTTAGGATTGATCAGTTGATCAATTCCACTGGATAGTCTAATCAATCAGGTCCATAGCAGGGAAAGCAACTTATCTTGACCTCATGAAGACTGTTATTTTATACCAAGAGAGGTTCTATTCTGAATTGAACATTAATACGCAAGGTAATTAAAGGGCTTCCTTGGTGGTCCAGTGGTTAAGAATCTGCCTTACAATGCAGGAGACACACTATGATCCCTGGTCCAGGAAGACTGCACATGCCTTGGAGCAACTAATCACACGCGCCACAACTCTAGAGCCTGTGTTCCAAAATGAGAAGTCACAGCAACGGGAAGCCCACGCATCACAACTAGACAATAGGCCCCAAATACTACAACTAGAGAAAGCCCGAGTGCAGCAACAAAGACCTAGCACAGCCAAAAACAAAAAATAAAAAATTCTTTAAAATCTTTGTATAAAAAAAGGTAATCAAAGACACTGTCCACTATTAGGATATAAAATTACAGTATAAAAATCATGCTGAGTAAAGAATAGTTGACTGAGAGTCAGAAGACCTGTGTTTTAGTCTAGACCTTCTATTCAACCAGCTTTGTAACACTGGAGATATTGCAACTCACTGTTTTTTCCTACCTGAAAATATGAAGTGGATGAATCACTATTATTCCATACTTATTACAATAAATTATATAACATTAGCTGGAGAATTATTGTTGCTTTGTGTTTACTTTTTATTCATAGACTGATTTTATTTTTTTTTAAAGCAGTTTCAGGTTCACAGCAGAATCAAACATAAAGTACAAGATTTCCCATATATCTTTTGCCCCCACACATGCCTAGCCTCCCCTATTATCAACATTCTTCACCAGAGTGGACATTTGCTACAATCAATGAACCTATACTGACCCATTATTATCTCCATTAATTTGATCAGGGTTCACTCTTGGTGTTGTACATTCTATGGGTTTCAACAAATGTGTAATGCCATGTACCCACCATTATAATATAGAGAGTAGTTTCACTGGTTTTGATATCAGGGTGATGGTGGCCTCATTCAAAGAAGTCACAAGCATTCCCTCCTCTGCAATTTTTTGGAATAGTGTGAGAAGGATGGATGAAAACTCTTATTTGAATATTTGGTAGAATTCATCTGTGAGGACATTTGGTCCTGAACTTTTGTTTGTTGGAAGTTATTTTTTTTTTTACTGATTCATTACTGGTAATTGGTATGTTCATATTTGCTATTTCCTCCTATTTCAAGCTTGAGAGAGTGTATTTTTCTAGGAAATATCCATTTCTTATAGTTTGTCCATTTTATTAGCATCGTAATCTCTTGTGATACTCTGTATTTCTGTGGTGTCAGTTGTAACTTCTTTTTCATTTCTGATTATATTTGAGTCCTCTCTCTTTTTTACTTGATGAGTCTGGTTAAAGGTTCTTATTAATTTTATTTATCTTTTAAAGAACCAGCTCTTGGTTTCAGTAATCTTTTCTACTGTGGTTTTTTTTTTTTTTTTTTTTTAGTCTCTATTTCATTTATTTCTGTTCTGATCTTTATGATTTCTTTCCCTTCTACTAAGTTTGGGATTTGTTTTTCTTTTTCTAGTTCCTTTAGGTGTAAGATTAGGTTGTGTGAAATTTTTTTCTTGCTTCCTGAGGCAGGCTTGTATCACTATAAACCTCCTTAGAAATGCTTCTGCTATGTCCCACAGATTCTGGATCATTGTGTTTCATTTTCATTGTTTCCAGGTATTTTCTCATATCCACTTTGATTTCTTCAGTGACCCAGTGGTTGTTTAGTAGCACACTGTTTAGCTTCCATGTTGTTTGTGGTTTTTGCACTTTTTTTGTAGTTGATTTCTCATTTCATATAATTGTAGTCAGAAAAGGTGCTTGATATGATTTCAACATTCTTATATTTATTAAGATTTGTTTTGTAGCCTAGCATTAATCTATCCTTGGAGAAGGCAACGGCAACCCACTCCAGTACTCTTGCCTGGAAAATCCCATGGGCGGAGGAGGCTGGTAGGGTGCAGTCCATGGGGTCCCTAAGAGTTGGCCATGACTGAACGACTTCACTTTCACGCATTGGAGAAGGAAATGGCAACCCACTCCAGTGTTCTTGCCTGGAGAATCCCAGGGACGGGGGAGCCTGGTGGGCTGCTATCTATGGGGTCGCACAGAGTTGGACACAACTGACGTGACTTAGCAGCAGCAGCATTAATTTATCCTGGAGAATTTCCATGTGGGATCGAAAAGAATGTGTATTTTGTTATTTTGGGGTGGAATTTTGGATATATAGGTATTAAATTCATCTAGTATAATGTATCAGCTCACACCAGTGTTTCTTTATTGATTTTGTCTCACTCCAATTAACAAGTGAGATATTAAAGTCCCCTACTATTCAGATCAGATCAGATCAGTCGCTCAGTCGTGTCCAACTCTTTGCCACCCCATGAACTGCAGCACGCCAGGCTTCCCTATCCATCACCAGCTCTTGGAGGTCACTCAGACTCACATTCATCGAGTCAGTGATGCCATCTAGCCATCTCATCCTCTGTCGTCCCCTTCTCCTCCTGCCCCCAATCCCTCCCAGCATCAGAGTCTTCTCCAATGAGTCAACTCTTCATTGGCCAAAATACTGGAGTTTCAGCTTTAGCATCATTCCTTCCAAAGAAACCCCAGGGCTGATCTCCTTCAGAATGGACTGGTTGGATCTCCTTGCAGTCCAAGGGACTCTCAAGAGTCTTCTCCAACACCACAGTTCAAAAGCATCAATTCTTCGGCACTCAGCCTTCTTCACAGTCCAGCTCTCACATCCATACATGACCACAGGAAAGACCATAGCCTTGACTAGGCAAACCTTTGTTGGCAAAGTGATGTCTCTGCTTTTGAATATGCTATCTAGGTTGGTCATAACTTTCCTTCCAAGGAGTAAGCGTCTTTTAATTTCATGGCTGCAGTCACCATCTGCAGTGATTTTGGAGCCCAGAAAAATAAAGTCTGACACTGTTTCCACTGTTTCTCCATCTATTTCCCATGTAGTGATGGGACCAGATGCCATGATCTTCGTTTTCTGAATGTTGAGCTTTAAGCCAACCTTTTCACTCTCCACTTTCACTCTCATCAAGAGGCTTTTTAGTTCCTCTTCACTTTCTGCCATAAGGGTGGTATCATCTGCATATCTGAGGTTATTGATATTTCTCCCGGCAATCTTGATTCCAGCTTGTGTTTCCTCCAGTTCAGCATTTCTCATGATGTACTCTGCATATAAGTTAAATAAACATGGTGACAATATACAGCCTTGACGTACTCCTTTTCCTATTTGGAACCAGTCTGTTGTTCCATGACCAGTTCTAACTGATGCTTCCTGACCTGCATACAGATTTCTCAAGAGGCAGATCAGGTGGTCTGGTATTCCCATCTCTTTCAGAATTTTCCACAGTTTATTGTGATCTACATAGTCAAAGGCTTTGGCATAGTCAATAAAGCAGAAATAGATGTTTTTCTGGAACTCTCTTGCTTTTTCCATGATCCAGCGGGTGTTGGCAATTTGATCTCTGGTTCCTCTGCCTTTTCTAAAACCAGCTTGAACATCAGGAAGTTCACGGTTCACATATTGCTGAAGCCTGGCTTGCAGAATTTTGAGCATTACTTTACTAGCGTGTGAGATGAGTGCAATTGTGTGGTAGTTTGAGCACTCTTTGGCATTGCCTTTCTTTGGGATTGGGATGAAAACTGACCTTTTCCAATCTTGTGGCCACTGCTGAGTTTTCCAAATTTGCTGGCATATTGAGTGCAGCACTTTCACAGCATCATCTTTCAGGATTTGGAATAGCTCCACTGGCATTCCATCACCTCCACTAGCTTTGTTCATAATGATGCTTTCTAAGGCCCACTTGACTTCACATTCCAGGATGTCTGGCTCTAGGTCAGTGATCACACCATCATGATTATCTGGGTCGTGAAGCTCTTTTTTTGTATAGTTCTGTGTATTCTTGCCACCTCTTCTTAATATCTTCTGCTTCCGTTAGGTCCATACCCCTACTATTAATATGTTACAATCAATTTCTTCTTTTATGTTTGTTAATATTTGCTATATGTATTCAGCTGCTCCTATGGTTCTTCAGCCACTCAGTTGTGTCTGTCTCTTTGCAACCCCATGGACTGCAGCCCGCCAGGCTCCTCTGTCCAAGGGATTTCCCAGGCAAGAATACTGGAGTGGGTTGCTGTTTTCTTCTCCACTCCTATGGTAGGTGCATATACATTTATAATTGTCATTACTTCTTGTTGGATTAACCCCTTTATCATTATGTAATTTCCTCTTTGCCTCTTATTATAGTCATTGTTTTATAATCTATTTTGTCTTAATATAAATACTCTCATTCCAGTTTTCTTTTCATTTCCATTTGCATGGCATATTTTTTTTTTACCATCTCTTCACTTACAGTCTGTGTGTGTCTTTAAGATTTGTAGCGAGTCTCTTGTAGGCAACATATACATAGGTTTTGTTTTCTCTTTTAATCCATTTACACTTAAAGTAATTATTGATAGGTATGTACTTATTGCCATTTGGGTAACTGTTTTCAGGTTTTATTTTGTTCCTTTCTTCTTTTGCTAACTTCCCTTGTGATTTGATGTCTATCTTTAATGTTATGTTTGGATTCTTTCCTCTTTTTTGTGTGTCTCTATTACAGATTTTTGGTTTGTGGATACAAGTAGGTTTATATATATAAATATAAATATAAATATATATATATATATATATATAGTTACTTAAATCGATCATCTCTTAAATTTTAATGCATTCTAACAATCCCACATTTTTACTTCCCCCCTGCTAAACATTTATGGAGAAGGCAATGGCACCCCACTCCAGTACTCTTGCCTGGAAAATCCCATGGAAGGAGGAGCCTGGTGGGCTGCAATCCATGGGGTCGCTAAGAGTCAGACACAACTGAGTGACTTCACTTTCATTTTTCCCTTTCATGCACTGGAGAAGGAAATGGCAACCCACTCCAGTGTTCTTGCCTGGAGAATCCCAGGGACGAGGGAGCCTGGTGGGCTGCCGTCTATGGGGTTGCACAGAGTCAGATATGACTGAAGTGACTTAGCAGCAGCAGCTAAACATTTAATGTTTTTAGATGCCACAGAAGACCTATTAAAACTAATAAATTATTTCAGTAAAGTTTCACAATATAAAATATATAAGAATATTTTGTGTTTTAATACTCTAAAAACAAACTATCACAAAGGAAATCAAAACAGTCCCACTTACAATTGCATCAAAAAAAAAAAAAAAGTAAAACATCCAGATAAATCTAACCAAGGAGATAAAAACCTGTACTTGGAAAATGAAAACACATTGATGAAATAAATTACAAATGACACAAACAAATGGGAAGACACACTGTACTCATGGATTAGAAGACTTAATATTAACATGGCCATACTACCTACAGTAATTTACAGATTCAATGCAATCTCTTATCAAAATACCAGTGGTGTTTCTCAGAGAACTAGAATAAATAATTCTAAAATTTATTTGTAAACACAGCCCTGAGTAGCCAAAACAATCTTGCAAAAGAAGAACAAAGCTGCAGGTATGCTTCCTGATTTCAAAGTATACTACAAAGCTATAGTAAACAAAGCAGTATGGTACTGGTATAAAGAAAGACAAACAGACCAACAAAACAGAATAGAAAGCTCAGAAATAAACCCATACTTATATGATCAATTAATCTACCAATGAACAAGGCAAGAATCTACAGTGGGGAAAAATACAGTCTCTTCAATAAATACTGTTGGGAAAATTGAACAGCTATAAGCAAAAGAATCAAAGTGGATTATTTTCTCACACCATATACAAAAATAAACTCAAATTAGATTAGAGACTATTGTAAGACCTGAAACTATAAAACACCTAGAAGAAAACACAGAAAGTATGCTCTTGATACTTGTCTCAGAAATATATTTTTGGATATGTCTCAAGCAAAGCGAAGCAAAACAAAAATAAACATATGGGATTACATCAAACTGAAAAGCTGGTGCACAGTAAAGGAAGCTATGAACAAAACAAGAAGACAGCGAACTATATGAGGAAAATATCTGTAAATAATTATCTGATAAAGGGTTAATATCAAAAATATACAAAAAACTCATACAACTGAATATCAAAAAACAATCAGATTGAAAAATGGGCAGAGGACTCAAAAACACATTTTTCCAAAGATGACATACATAAAGTCAACAGGTACATGAAAAAATGTTCAATATCAGTAATTATCAGTTCAGTAGTTCAGTTGCTCAGTTGTGTTTGACCCTTTGTGACCCCATGAATCACAGCACGCCAGGCCTCCCTGTCCATCACCAACTCCTGGAGTTCTCTCAAACTCATGTGCATCGAGTTGGTGATGTCATCCAGCCATCTCATCCTCTGTTGCTCCCTTCTCCTCCTGCCCCCAATCCCTCCCAGCATCAGGGTCTTTTCCAATGAGGGCCAAAGTATTGGAGTTTCAGCTTCAGCATCAGTCCTTCCAATAAACACCCAGGACTGATCTCCTTTAGGATGGACTGGTTGGATCTCCTTGCAGTCCAAGGGACTCTCAAGAGTCTTCTCCAACACTAGTTCAAGAGCATCAATTCTTCGGCGCTCAGCTTTCTTCACAGTCCAACTCTCACATCCATACATGACCACTGGAAAAGCGATAGCTTTGACCAGATGGACTTTTGTTGGCAAAGTAATATCTCTGCTTTTCAATATACTATCTAGGTTGGTCATAACTTTCCTTCCAAGGAGCAAGCGTCTTCCGACTTCATGGCTGCAATCACCATCTGCAGTGATTTTGGAGCCCCAAAAGGGATATGCAAATCACAATCACAATGAGCTAACACCATATACCTATTAGAATCAGATCAGATCAGATCAGTAGCTCAGTCGTGTCTGACTCTCTGCGACCCCATGAACCCCAGCACGCCTGGCCTCCCTATCCATCACCAGCTCTCGGAGGTCACTCAGACTCACATTCATCGAGTCAGTGATGCCATCCAGCCATCTCATCCTCTGTCGTCCCCTTCTCCTCCTGCCCTCAATCTCTCCCAGCATCAGAGTCTTCTCCAATGAGTCAACTCTTCGCATGAGGTGGCCAAAATACTGGAGTTTCAGCTTTAGCATCATTCCTTCCAAAGAAATCCCAGGGCTGATCTCCTTCAGAATGGACTGGTTGGATCTCCTTGCAGTCCAAGGGACTCTCAAGAGTCTTCTCCAACACCACAGTTCAAAAGCATCAATTCCTCGGCACTCAGCCTTCTTCACAGTCCAGCTCTCACATCCATACATGACCACAGGAAAGACCATAGCCTTGACTAGGCGAACCTTTGTTGGCAAAGTGATGTCTCTGCTTTTGAATATGCTATCAAGGTTGGTCATAACTTTCCTTCCAAGGAGTAAGCGTCTTTTAATTTCATGGCTGCAGTCACCATCTGCAGTGATTTTGGAGCCCAGAAAAATAAAGTCTGACACTGTTTCCACTGTTTCTCCATCTATTTCCCATGTAGTGATGGGACCAGATGCCATGATCTTCGTTTTCTGAATGTTGAGCTTTAAGCCAACCTTTTCACTCTCCACTTTCACTCTCATCAAGAGGCTTTTAGTTCCTCTTCACTTTCTGCCATAAGGGTGGTATCATCTGCATATCTGAGGTTATTGATATTTCTCCCAGCAATCTTGATTCCAACTTGTGTTTCTTCCAGTCCAGCATTTCTCATGATGTACTCTGCATATAAGTTAAATAAACATGGTGACAATATACAGCCTTGACGTACTCCTTTTCCTATTTGGAACCAGTCTGTTGTTCCATGACCAGTTCTAACTGATGCTTCCTGACCTGCATACAGATTTCTCAAGAGGTAGATCAGGTGGTCTGGTATTCCCATCTCTCTCAGAATTTTCCACAGTTTATTGTGATCTACACAGTCAAAGGCTTTGGCATAGTCAATAAAGCAGAAATAGATGTTTTTCTGGAACTCTCTTGCTTTTTCGATGATCCAGCGGATGTTGGCAATTTGATCTCTGGTTCCTCTGCCTTTTCAAAATCCAGCGTGAACATCAGGAAGTTCACGGTTCACATATTGCTGAAGCCTGGCTTGGAAAATTTTGAGCGTTACTTTACTAGCGTATGAGATGAGTGCAATTGTGTGGTAGTTTGAGCTCTCTTTGGCATTGCCTTTCTTTGGGATTGGGATGAAAACTGATCTTTTCCACCTATTAGAATGGCTATTATAAAAAAGACACAAATAACAACTGTTGGCAAGGACATGGAGAAAATGGAACCCTCCTGTACTGTTGATGGGAAGATAAATTGGTAAAGTCACTATGGAAAACAGTAATGGGGCTCTGCAAAAAATAATAACTATTACATAATCCAGCAATTCCACTTCAGAGTATTTTTCTAAAGAACACAAAAACACCAATTCAAAAAGATATATGCACCTCTATGCTAACTGCAGTGTTACTTATAATAGCCAAAATATGGAAGTAACCTAAGCGTCCATTAATAGATGGATTGTTAAAGAAGATGGAATAAAATGGGATTGACTCAGCCATAAAAAAAGAAGGAAATCTTGCCATTAGTGACAACATAGGTGAAGTTAGAAGGTATGAGGGTATTAGGCTAAGTAAAATAAGTCAGACAGACAAAGAAAAATACCATTATGATGTCTCTTATATGTTGAATCTAAAAAACATATGAACAAACAAAACAAAATAGAAACAAACTCATAGATACAGAGAATTCAGAGTGGAGGGGGTTTGGTGGATGAGTGATACAGGTAAGGGAGATTAAGAGATACAAACTTTAAGAGCTTACAAAAGAAAGAGTTACAAAATAAATGAGTCACAGGTATAAAGTGCACCATAGGGAAAATGTGCTCATTGTGCTGTGCTTGGTTGGTCAGTCAAGTCCAGATCTTTGTGACCCCATGGACTGTAGCCCACCAGGCTCCTCTGTCCATGAGATTTTCCAGGCAATAATACTGCTGCGGGTTATCATTTCCTCCTCTAAGGGATCTTTCTGAGCCAGGGATGGAACCTGTGTCTCCTGCATTGGCAGGTGGATTCTTTACCACTGAGCCACCTATAATCAATAATATTATGATAACTTTGTGCAGTGACAGATGGTAATTAGATTTATTGCAGTGATCATTTTATAATGTATACAAATATCAAATAACTATGTTGTACACCTGTAACTAATATAGTATTTTAGGTCTATTATGCTTCAAACAAACAGATTTGAAACTTTTTTTGTTGTGCTAGCAATACAAGTATATTAGTCACTTATCCTATCTCAGATCCAATTATCTCATCTAGATAATTAGGTTAAGAACTAGTTGAGATGGCTCTCTAAGAGCTCCATGCTCAGACTGTACAAATCAGGAGCAGAAAGTTCAAGGATGAGTTGAAGCTTGGACAAGAGTACACAGGGAAAGCATACAGAACATGAAGTAGAAAGAGTGGATAGTCCAGAGATTGAGATTAGCAATCTTTACAGATAAGACAGAAGAAAAAAAAAAATAGAACAAAATATGAAAAAGCACATGAAAAAGAACCCAGAGAGAAAACAGTATAATCAGGAGCATAGGGTTCCAGAAGTCCAGGGACAAGACGGTTTTAAGAGAGCAGTCTGTACAGTCACAGGCTCTAAAAAAGTCACATAAGATGAGTAAAAATAGTCCACTGGACTTGGTGATTAAGTCACTGGATTAGTTACCCATGGTAATGTTATTTCAGTAGAGTAGCAAGAAGTAGGAGATAAACAAGGAGGCAGCTAAATTGTTGTGGGTTAAAGATTAAAAGGAAGTGGGTTAGTGGGCAGGGTGATTAAACTATTTTTTCAAGAAGCATAGCCAGAAACGATATGTGAAAGAGGGCAGAAGACAAAGATGCACAAATGTGTGTCTGAGTGTATTTAATTTTAGAGACTTAGGTCATTACTCCTTTTCATGTTAGAAGTTAGTTTTGTTTTTGTTTTAAAGTAGAGGTTGGACTGAAACCTCAAAGCAGTTAATGTTGTGCTGTCCAACATGGTAGCCACTAACCACATGAGGTCATTTAACACTTGAAGGGTGCCAAGTTGAAGGGCAATGTACTGTTAGTGTAAAATAAACATCAGATTTTGGAACGTGATATGAAAAAAAGAATACAAAACACCTCAGTAATTTTTATGTTAATTACATATGGCAATGTTAGTATTTTAGATACCTCGGGCTAAATAAAGTTCTATTAATTAAGATTAATTTTTACTTTTTAAAAAATGGAGCTACTAAAAACCTTAAAATGACATATGTGCCTCACATTGTATTTCTGTTGAATACTACTAGTTTTATCCACCATCTATAACCCTGATTACCAGCTAAGTACTGTTTCCTCCATATTTTCCTATCTATACTCCAATAAACCAAAATGTCATTCTTGGGTACATAACGTCTGTAAGATAACAAATCAAGATTTGCCATTTTTCTTTTACTTTCCTTCAATCATGATTACTAGCAAAACAGAAGCTTAATATTTAAAGCATGAATAATTCAGACATTCTGATTCATTTGTGCATGCTCAGTCATGTCCAGCTCTTTGCAATCCCATGGACTGTGGCCCACCAGGCTCCTGTGTCCATGGAATTTTCCAGGCAATAATACTGCAGAAGGTTGCTATTTCCTACTCTAGGGGATATTCCTGTACTAGGGATCAAACCAACATCTCCTGCATCTCAGGCAGATTCTTTACCACTTAGCCACCTCGGAAGACCTTCTAATTCATTAGGTAGTAGCAATATATTATAAATATTCAAATTTAATTTTTAATTATTTTTTTGGCTATAACTGATATATAACATTATTAGTTTGACGTGTACAATATAAAGATTTGATATTTGTTACAGTATGCAGGTTTTCAAATTTTTCCCTGCTTAACTTACATTTTAAATTAAATAACTCAATCATGTTAAACAACAAGGCTTCAACTATCAATTAAAATAAGTCATAAAATAAATCACTGAATTTCTGTTACCTCAGTCTAAGGATCTAGTAATTGGTCCTTGAATTTCTCCACAAGACAAAATGTAATAGAGATGCTTGTTCTTTACATATAGAATTCAGTATTTTGTTACAAAATATATACAAACCTATTATGTATAAATTATTATTGAAATAATAATGTATCCCCGTGGGGAAATTAACAAGATGGCACCAGTCAGGCTCTTTCACCCCATGCTCTCTAGCCCTCTCACCCTATGTATGATCTGTCAACAATGACTCTGCACCGTTAAATAACAACTGAGATCACTTACAGCACTGCTCACACATGTTATAAGATACTTGCTTGGTCACTGGCAATTTTGTGCAGTATGCCTATATGATGATCAAGCTGGTTTTAGAAAAGGCAGAGGAACCAGAGATCAAATTGCCAACATCCGCTGGATCATCGAAAAAGCAAGAGAGTTCCAGAAAAACATCTATTTCTGCTTTATTGACTATGCCAAAGCCTTTGACTGTGTAGATCACAATAAACTATGGAAAATTCTGAAAGAGATGGGAATACCAGACCACCTGATCTGCCTCTTGAGAAATCTGTATGCAGGTCAGGAAGCAACAGTTAGAACTGGTCATGGAACAACAGACTGGTTCCAAATAGGAAAAGGAGTACGTCAAGGCTGTATATTGTCACCATGTTTATTTAACTTATATGCAGAGTACATCATGAGAAATGCTGGACTGGAAGAAACACAAGTTGGAATCAAGACTGCTGGGAGAAATATCAATAACCTCAGATATGCAGATGACACCACTCTTATGGCAGAAAGTGAAGAGGAGCTAAAAAGCCTCTTGATGAGAGTGAAAGTGGAGAGTGAAAAGGTTGGCTTAAAGCTCAACATTCAGAAAACAAAGATCATGGCATCTGGTCCCATCACTACATGGGAAATAGATGGAGAAACAGTGGAAACAGTGTCAGACTTTATTTTTCTGGGCTCCAAAATCACTGCAGATGGTGACTGCAGCCATGAAATTAAAAGATGCTTACTCCTTGGAAGGAAAGTTATGACCAACCTTGATAGCATATTCAAAAGCAGAGACATCACTTTGCCAACAAAGGTTCGCCTAGTCAAGGCTATGGTCTTTCCTGTGGTCATGTATGGATGTGAGAGCTGGACTGTGAAGAAGGCTGAGTGCCGAAGAATTGATGCTTTTGAACTGTGGTGTTGGACAAGACTCTTGAGAGTCCCTTGGACTGCAAGGAGATCCAACCAGTCCATTCTGAAGGAGATCAATCCTGGAATTTTTTGGAAGGAATGATGCTAAAGCTGAAACTCCAGTATTTTGGCCACCTCATGTGAAGAGTTGACTTATTGGAGAAGACTCTGATGCTGGGAGGGATTGAGGGCAGGAGGAGAAGGGGATGACAGAGGATGAGATGGCTGGATGGCATCACTGACTTGATGGGTGTGAGTCTGGGTGACCTCCGGGAGCTGGTGATGGACAGGGAGGCCTGGCGTGCTGCGGTTCATGGGGTCGCAGAGAGTCGGACACAACTGAGCGACTGATCTGATCTGATCTGATGCCTATATGAGCTTCACATGAAAGCACTGGCTGCTGCTGCTTTGGGGCTACTCTGGGGCAGCATCACGATTATGTTATGTGAGATTATGTTCTGGCTACATTATGTCTATGTTGTGGCTGCTGCTACGACTGCTGCGTCAGCCAGAGGAGAGGCTGTGTTATGGCCACTGTGTGAGCCAGGAGAGAATAAATGTGTCTGAAATTCTTACAGCTCCTCGTGTCTTCTTCCAGCCTCTTAGCTAAAGCCTTGCCTACCCTGAGTTCAGTGAACAGTGTGAACAGGATCAGCAATACAATCCGCATACACTCAAACTATTACCTTTGTGTGCCATGTAGTCACAATAAATAGGAATGCAAGTTAAATGTGACAATAAAATCATCTGAAGGTGTCAGTTCAGATCAGTTGCTCAGTTGTGTTCAACTCTTTGTGACCCCAAGGACCGCAGCACACCAGGCCTCCTTGTCCATCACCAACTCCCAGAGCTTACTCAAACTCATGTCCATTGAGTCGGTGATGCCATCCAAGCATCTCATCCTCTGTCGACCCCTTCTCCTCATGCCTTCAATCCTTCCCAGCATCAGGATCCTTTCAAATGAGTCAGTTCTTTGCATCAGGTGGTCAGCTTCAGCTTCAGCTTCAGCATCAATCCTTCCAATGACTATTCAGGACTGATTTCCTTTAGGATCGACTGGTTGGATCTCCTTGCTGTCCAAGGGACTCTCAAGAGGCTTCTCCAACACCACAGTTCAAAAGCAACAGTTCTTCGGTGCTCAGCTCTCTTTATAGTTCAACTCTCACATCCATACATGACTACTGGAAAAGCCATAGCTTTGACTAGATGGACCTTTGTTGGCAAAGTAATGTCTCTGCTTTTTAATATGCTGTCTAGGTTGGTCATAACTTTTCTTCCAAGGAGCAAGTGTCTTTTAATTTCATGGCCACAGTCACCATCTGCAGTGATTTTGGAGCCCCCCAAAATAAAGCCTGTCGCTGTTTCTACATCTATTGCCATGAAGTGATGGGACCAGATGCCATGATCTTAGTTTTCTGGATGTTGAGTTTTAAGCCAACTTTTTCACTCTCCTCTTTCACTTTCATCAAGAGGCTCTTTAGTTCTTCTTTACTTTTTGCCATAAGGGTGGTGTCATCTGCATATCTGAGGTTATTGATATTTCTCCCTGCAATCATGATTCCAACTTGTGCTTTATCCAGTCCAGCATTTCTCATGATGTACTGTGCATATAAGTTAAATAAGCAGGGTGACAATATACAGCTTTGACGTACTCCATTCCCGATTTGCAAACAGCCTGCTGTTCCATGTCCAGTTCTAACTGTGGCTTCTTGACCTGCATACAGGTTTCTCAGGAGGCATGTAAGGTGGTCTGGCATTCCCATCTCTTTAATAATTTCCCACAGTTTGTTGTGATCCACACAGTCAAAGGCTTTGGCTTTAGTCACTAAAGCAGAAGTAGATATTTTTCTGGAACTCTCTTGCTTTTTCGATGATCCAACGGATGTTGGCAATTTGATCTCTGGTTCCTCTGCCTTTTCTAAATCCAGTTTGCATATGTGGAAGTTCACGGTTCACATACTGTTGAAGCCTGGGGTCAATGTAAGTCATTCTATTGCATGTGTTTAATAATCCAGCTGATAAAATAGAAATTTACTCTTCAGGTAAATAACAATGAATACACTAATATCATTGCTTTAGATTCCATATATAAACAATATCACGTAATATTTCTTTCTCTGTTTGACTTACTTCACTAGAATGATAATCTCTAGGTCCATCCTAGACTTAGATACTGCAAATGGCATTATTTCATTACTTTTGTAGCTGAGTAAATACCCCATCATGTACATGTATACCACATCTTTATCTATTCATCTGCTGATGGACATTTACGTTGCTTTCATTTTTTGGCTACTGTAAATAGTGCTGCAAAGAACATTGGGGTGCATCTGCCTTTTCAAATTATGGTTTCCTCTGGATATACACCCAGAAGTAGGATTGCAGGATCATATGGAATTTCCATTTTTAGTTTTTTAAGGAACCTTAACACTGTTCTGACTCTGATGCTGGGAGGGACTGGGGGCAGGAGGAGAAGGGGACGACAGAGGATGAGATGGCATCACTGACTCAATGGACGTGAGTCTGAGCGAACTCTGGGAGTTGGTGATGGACAGGGAGGCCTGGTGTGCTGCGATTCATGGGGTCGCAAAGAGTCGGACACGACTGAGCGGCTGAACTGAATACTGTTCTATTCATAATGGCTGCATCAACAATGTAGCAGGATTCTTTTTCTCCATATCTTCTCTAGCATTTATTATTTGTAGATTTTGATTACGGCCATTCTGACCAGTGTGAGGTGATACCTCATTGCATTTTATATTTGCATTTCTCTAATATGTAATTATAAATACTGAGTATCCTTTCACATGCCTACTGGCCATCTGTATGTCTTCTTTTCAGAAATATCTATTTATATTTCCACCTATTTTTGATAGGATTTTATATATAGAGAGAGCTGTATAAGCTATTTGTATATTATGGAAATTAATTTTTAGCAGTCAAACATCATTTGCAAATATTTTCTACCACTCTGTAGGTTGTCTTTTTATTTTGTTTATGGTTTCCTTTGCTGTACAAAAGCTTTAAATAAGTCCCATTTCTTTATTTTTGTCTTTATTTCCAATACTCCAAGAGATGGAGCCAAAAAATATTAATGTAATTTATGTTAAAGAGTATTCTGTCTATGTTCTGCCTAGAGGTTCTCATACTAAGTGAAGTAGGCAAGGTAGATAAAGACAAATATCACATTATATCACTTACTTGTGAAATCTAAAAACATAAGACAAATGAATTTATTTACAACACAGAAATAGGCTCACAGACATAGAAAGCAAATAGAAAACAAACTTATAGTTACCAACGGGGAAAGCTGGGGGATAAACTGAGAGTTTGGGATTAAAAAATACACACTAATATAAAACAGATTACCAACAAGAACCTGTATAGTACAAGAACTATACTCAATATCCTGTAATAACCTGTAATGGGAAAGAATCTAAAAAAGAAAAAATATATATATAACATATAAAACTGAATCACTATGCTGTATACCCGAAGTTAACACAACATTGTAACAGCACTGTATTTCAATTTAAAATTTAAAAAAGTTTTTAAAAATTCCAAAAGAAAATCAGATGAATGAATACACTAACCTTCTGCTTATCTAAGATCTTCATGGCATAATACTGTTCAGTGGCTTTGTGTTTCACCAACATGACTCTTCCAAATGAACCTGTTCCAAGGGTTTTTTTCCTTTCAAAATCCTCCAGCCCAGCATTATTCTAAATATACAGGAAAAATAAATTTTATAATTAGAAATATTTATAAGAATATGATAACTATAATAGACTTAATAATATATTATCAAAATAGATAATTTATAACTATCCATTTAAAAATAATATAAAAAGACTACAGAAATTCCAGTTTATTGATTCTGTTTTTCCCTTTGAATAAGAAAGGATATTACATTTGAGGAGAGACTTATATCGTAAACAAAGAGTAACAGTAATGTGAGCAAATAAGATCCTCAGTTGAAATATAAAAGGTCATATTCCAATATGAATTCATAGTACTGGATTTATAATAAATTAGATACATATTTTGATAATTAAAAAGTGACCAGAAGTATGCAATCATGGAAGCCACACAGTGCATTTGCAAAAAAATTGTAATGAATAGATAAGCTGAGCATCAGTCATTTTACCAGTTACCTCTGAAGAAAGCACTGTCTTACTATCCTTTCTTTGTCTTTCTATCCTTATATAAACTAGATAATAACAGCATGAGGGATCCAAATAATTTTCTCTCTCTGATGTGATAATAACCCTGTATTACCTTAAAAAGTAACAATAAGGTAAAAAGCATTCCTCACTCCCACAAAGATAACCAAAAGTTGGAATCCCAGAACAATAATCAGTCTCTTTTTCTCCTTGAATAGATGCTTTGTTACAAGCAAAATGTCTTTGTTTGGCTTTAACTATAGCATAGAAGCAAAAAATTGGAGGCATCAATCTACTGAATTTGTTGCTGCCACAACAGAATGAAGATTACAGGGAACAAATTATGCGCTTAATAGCATCAAACAGTAATTGCTGACCCATTTGTTTAATAGGTTTTCATTATAAACATCTTCATGAAAATCTTGGAAAAAATAATTCCAAGGACCAGTCCGTATAGCATTAAGCTTGAGAAATATATGATGCAATATGGTTCTTTTATAAGTAAGGAATTTGAATTGCTACTGGAATTCACTGTAGTTGAACTTAATCTTTTGCAAATCAAACCTTGCCTTTGCTCAGAGCTTCTTAGTAAATCATTAAGGAGAAAGCAAGTGACTGTAAGTTTTTATTTATAAAACTTGCATTCATTCCTATTTCTCAATTTTAAATTGCTATGAGATTCTGTATCAATACAGAAAGAAAAAGTCCTTATAATTCTGTTTGAATTAATTTTATGGATTAATATTTAATTTTTGGTTTTATCAACAATAGATTGAAATGTTTAATAAAATTCCTAAATTAATAATGAAAATAAACATTATTAATAGACAACAGAATATCTCTTTCTGCCAGTCATTGCTTTTCATACAAATATGACATCTTCCTCACCTCCCTTAATGTTTCAAATTAGACAGTGTCTAACTTCTTTTAATCATCAGGGTGACTGTGTTTTATGGCTCATGCTCTACATCTTGGTAATGATAGCATCTTCTTAAAACATTTTATCTAGAATTAAATATTTTTTAGTGAAAAAATATTTGAAAAGGATTTTTATGCTAGGAAAAAAGTTTTTAAAATTTAAACTGCTGCTGCTGCTAAGTCGCTTCAGTCGTGTCCGACTCCGTGCGACCCCATAGATGGAAGCCCACCAGGCTCCCCTGTCCCTGGGATTCTCCAGGCAAGAATAGTGGAGTGGGTTGCCATTTCCGTCTCCAATGCATGAAAGTGAAAAGTGAAAAGTGAAAGTGAAGTCGCTCAGTCGTGTCCCACTCCTAGCGACCCCATGGATTGGAGCCTACCAGGATCCTCCGTCCATGGGATTTTCCAGGCAAAAGTACTGGGGTGGGGTGCCATTGCCTTGGTCATTAATTATTTATAAAAATAGATTCAAAAAAGTTTTTGTCAAGTATAGATGGTTCTTCTTATATACAGTTTTTAGATCTTAATTAAGATCTAAAGTACTTAAATTATATTGAACTTAACCCATCAAAACATTTATAAAAGAATCTTTGTGTACTTGGTATGTTGTCAATAGCCAAGTATTTGTGATTAAGAATTTGAAACTATACAATATGATCCCTACTGTCATAATTAATAAAAATAATAAATATTCTATCAAAGACATAAATCAAAATTACTATCAGAAACTATAAACAGTTTGTAGGAACTTGGAACTAGTATCAAAATGTACCATCGGGTATTATATTGGAAATTAGTTTCTTTTCCAATTTAGGTATACATAAAATTAGTAATGAATCAAAACCTAATGTTATAACAAAATTCTTACATTCAGCTTATATTTATTGATGCTACTTGGAAATTAAGTTTTCCAAAGTAGTAAGTTATTTAGGCAAGTATCATGATTTTACTTAAAGCGAGATTTTAAATCACAGAAAATTTTAAATGTTCCTTACCGGAGCAGGATTTTCCCATTTTTTTAAAAAGTCTTCTTTGGCTTTGGCTAGAAACTCTTTCACTGAAAATATATTAAAAAAAATTGACTTGTAAGAATATTCATACTGTATATATATTACACATAAGTATACTTGCTTAAAAAACATAGACTTAGGTTAACTATGGTTGTCACGAAACATATTCACAACCATGGTATACTAGAGAGCTATTTAGTTTCTTTAAAGAAGCAAACATTTTCTCAAGTTTCTAAGAATATTTAATTCTGTTCTATATGAAGGTCACTTTGATAATAATCTAATAATAAAAATATGGTTCCTGAAAACATACCTGAAAATAATGAAAAATGTTAGAAATCAATACAGGACAAAATACTTATTGTAAAAAAAAGCCACCAGATATTAACAGAGCCTTTAAACATAAGAAGTGAAAACATCTATAGAATGTGAATTTATTGATTTATGGAATTTCAAAAATAATTGACTTTGATAAAGGGCTGTTTTCAGGCATAAGGATTTACATTATTAGATTTGTATCCTCTCTACTAAAGGTAGAGAGAAAGAGGGAAAACCACAGACTGACACAAGAATAGCCACAAAGACTTAAAAATAAAACAACCAAAAAACCCAAACAGCTTAAAAATCTCTTTCTAAATTGGGAGCAAAACTAAATGCCTGAATGCTTAATTCATAATGTAAACTAAAGTAATTCAAAATCAGATGGTTATATAGTGATCATTAATAGTCTCATTATTTTATTGAGCTGTGGTTTGAAGTTTTAGATTTGCTAAATGATGAAACACTTAAAAGAATTCTTTTTCATAGTCTTCCCACAAAGCTATTAACAGTGACTTCTGTTTACAAAAGAACTTCAGGGTTTTAGAAACAAATAGGAAAAAAATTCCAGAGATATAAAATGGCATTAACAAAATTTATCATTGTTATCCTAGTTAAGTTTGAGATAAAAACATAACTACAAAAGAAGTAAATCTTTTAGTCTTTCTTTTTTGGGGAAGGGAGAGTTCCCAATATTCCTCTGATATCTGAATCTATAAAGAAACAAGAAAATAGTATTTAAACAGTGTTTAAACAGTAAAGGGCAAAAAAGTGGCACATCGGCATTTATTTCAGAAGTCATAAGAATGATGAAAGGGATGATAAAAAGACAAAATTAAAAGTTCAAGTGAGGGGTTCACAAATGATTTAATAAGATCATCTACTGATACAGTAGTATTAAACTACTATTTAAGTAAGATATTTAAGATGTACATTCCCCTGATGAAGTGCCTTTGGCAAAACACCGTTAATCAAGAGGCCTGTTGACATTTGCTTTGCGATTTCAAAATGGTGTTCAGAGGCACCAAAAGCAGACATTAGTTTTTATGTAACACTCACTAGTGTGCATATCTGAAGATAGTATTTTACTACTTTATATAAACTGTCACTTGTATTTTGCTGTAAAATACTCTCAAAATGCCTATTTTAGGAAATGAGAAAAATAATTTTTAAAATTAGCATCTTTCCATTGTATAAAAATCTCATTCACCAAAACAATGAATCAAATAATTGCACCTAATTATGCAAATATGATCTAATTTCTCCCAAGGGTGGATTTGGGGCATGGAAAATTATTACATTTTCTTTGACTTTAGAAAGGTTCAAGTCATACTACTTCTAAAACTTAATGTACTAGTTACACTGGAAGAAGAGTGGATTTGAAAATTTCTTTTCTTCTTTGCATAAAACAGATATATCTGCACATGGCATTGACTTGGAAATGACAGCTACAAAATAAGTTAAAAACATAATTTATTGCTAAATGCAACTGTGGCTTTTAAGAAACAACTTGTGATTCCCAAAATATACCCCTGATTTCTTTTGAAAAATATTTTTAGTTATCTTCTATCTATAGAACTTTTTGCATATCAAATTGCAGTATAAACTCTCCAGATGCCTGCATGAGTATAGATAATTTGGAGACATGGAAGAAAATCAGGAAAAGAAAAAAAAATCCCTAACATCCTGTTTCAGCTTCTCCTGTCACTTTTTGCTAATTGGATCTTGAGTTAAAAAAAGTAACTGGTCAAAGGAAGGACTGGCAGTATTTGCCAAAGATGGTAAGTTGAAGGAAAATTTCCTTTTTCCTGCTTGGTGAATAAACTAAAGGAGAAATTTTAAGTACTGCTTAATCTCATGCACTAATAGGATATTCAGGAAAATTTTTGAAATACACCAGTGTTCTGAGTTTACTGTCAAGTAATACTGTAGAAAGTAAATAACAATTCTCATAAAGGCCTTATGAAAATTATCAGAAACTATGTGAATTAAAGATGTTGAATTTTACAAATTATTTAAACATACAAAGAGATTCCCTTTTAGAGTAAGGATAAGCCTTAATTACAATGTCATTAGATAGTTCCACAAAGAAAATCTTGTTACTGAAACACTTTTTGTCACATAAGTATATATATACACATACACAAATCTCTAGTTTATATGTGGACTATTTAGATACAAAGATGACATAGTTAACGCTTTGTAAAAGTATTAGTTAACCAAAATATATATTTTATAAATATAAACAAAAAATATTTCACAACATGCTAGATTAGGAATAATTCTAAAACAATAGGTAATCTAGAGCCACATATATTTGCTTTGCATTTTATTATTTTTACACAGTGGTAAACTTAACTTTCTAAATGTTTATCTCTAGTTATTTTTAAAGCTTATAACCACTGATGGTATGTGTGTGCTAAGTCACTTCAGTTGTTTGGAGTGTTTGCAACTATGGACTGCAGCCTGCAGGTTCCTCTGTCCATGAGACTTTACAGGCAAGAATAATGGAAAGTGAAAGTCACTCAGTCATGTCCTACTCTTTGCTACCCTGTGGACTATACAGTCCATGGAATTCTCCAGGCCAGAATACTGGATGGGTAGCTTTTCCCTTCTCCAGGGGATCTTCCCAACCTAGGGACTGAACCCTGGACTCCTGCATTGCAGGCAGATTCTTCACCAGCTGAGCCACGAGGGAAGACCAAGAATACTGGAGTGGGTAGTGTATCCTTTCTCCAGGGGATACTGGAGTGGGTTGCCATTTCCTACCCCAAAAGATTTTCTCAACCCCTAGGATCAAATCTACATTTCTCCTGGTATTGGTAGGCGGATTCTTTCCCATTAGCTCCACCCAGGAAGCTCTCACATGTGTTGAGCTCCAAAGCCTGTGGCTATAGCAGGATATCACAATGATTTAATTAAGTTTAAATGTAGATATGGCTTATGGGCTTCCCAGGTGGCGCAGTAGTAAAGAATCTGCCTGCCAATACAGGAGACACAAGAGACATGGGTTCAATCCCTGGGTTGGAAAGATCCCTTGGAGGTGGGCATGGCACCCCACTCCAGTATTCTTACCTGGAGAACACCATGGACAGAGAAGCCTGGAGGGCTAAGGTCCATAGGGTCACAAAGAGTCAGACACAACTGAAGTGACTTAACACGACATACATATGCACTGTAAAATTGGTTCTAATACTTCTTAGTAATCATAAATACCTATTTAAAAACACAGTGACTCCTAACTCTCCTTAGGAAAAATCATCTCAACAAAGGATTTTTCTGCAAATATATTTTGTTCTGTGTGCTGTGCTTAGTCGTGTCCAACTCTTTGCAACCACATGGACAGTAGCCAGCAAGGCTCCTCTGTCCATGGGGATTCTCTAGGCAAGAATCCTGGAGTGGGTTGCCAGGCCCTCCTCCAGGGGATCTTCCCAATGGAGAGATTGAATCCAATCCTCTCGCATTGCAGGCGGATCCTTTATGGTCTGAGCCACCAGAGAAGCCCAAGAATACTGGAGTAGGTAGCCTATCCCTTCTCCAGGGGAACTTCCCGACCCAGGAATCGAACTGGGACCTCCTACATTGCAGGTGGATTTTTTACCACCTGACCTACCTGGGCATGGTCAATAATGGAGCAAGCTAGGTGCTAAAAAAATGAAGACACCAAAAATTAACTCAATTTCTTCCCAGAAGTATATACTTCAATTATATTTATTTTCCAAATAAAGTTTTCTCTTTTTCTCTTTTCTCGTCTCAGTTTAAGAAGTGAGCATACCAAATGAATATATATGTTCACCTAGGGTTGATTTGTAGAAATATTTACCCCTATTCATGAGATGAAGGAAGTGATAATTTTTATGAACATCCACAAGTACATTAAAAAAAAAACTTAATTCTTACCACCCTCAAAGTATTTTTGAATATATTTACACATAGGCTATTGTTAAAAATTTGGGTTCATTTTAAACATTAGGAAAATTTATTAAAAATTTAAGTATGGAATATTCCATGCTATGAAAATCAAGTATGAAATATTTTATGTTATTCAGATAATTCTGCAATGTTTCACTAATTATAGGTAGTATATTTATTTATTAGGCAGTTTTTGGTTCTGTGTTGCTGCTAGATTCGAGATTGCTACCTATTATAAAAAGAGTATGTTGTTAGTTACAGTGTGCCATTATACAACATTTAAAGGAGGTTATCATTCACGTTTTATAAGAAAGGTTTAGAAATCTTTTATAGTACAAATTACAACTACTCCAGATAGTGAATTCTCCAGTTTTCTTTGTAATGAGATAAATGTCACCTCCCTCTTTTACAGTAAAAAGACAATTTTATTTAACTTCTTTTAATGGGTGTCAGAAAATAGAAGAGAAACAGAAAATAGGACAAAATAGAATATAGACTTCCTAGGGTAAATACCCAATTAAAATATTAGCTGTTTTTTTTTTTTTTTTCAAAATTTACAATAGCATAATTATCTTCCAAAAACCTTTCATTAACCTGGGTTATTTAATTTTAGTGGTGTGTGCTTATCAGTTTTGTGCTACCCTCTATATAAAGTGTACCATGTACACTATTTCACAGTACTATATGTTGTTTCTAAAATATCATATAAGAAACTATAATATAAATCATTTCTGTAGATAAAACTCAACACAAAACTAAATAAGCCATTTCTTTCAACTAAAATATTTTATTAACTCAGAATATTTTATAAAAATATAACTTTATTAATAGCATAACAACTTGCAAACAACCAAATAAAAAGTCTTGAAAGGTAACATTTGTTTTATTAAAAGTAGTTGCCTACCAGATACTTCTGAAGATGAGCAAGCTTGTATCCAAAAAATAAACAATGATTAAATGACACTTACAGGACAGTATATTAGCATGAAATCACCTATACACATTTTCACAGAATATTTTGTACAGAATAAAGTATTAATGTAGAAACAATTATATGACTGAATATATTCAAATAGAATATTTTAGGATTAAATGGTATGGAAATAAAATCAATAATTACTGTTTAGTGCCAACATCAATTCTAATTTTCTAATTTTCCTTAAGATCACAACTAAAAGTTTAACTCCTCATAGCAATTGCACTAATAATACTATATTTAAATATACATCCTATAACCACTGCAGTGCTATCTCTGGACTTTTGTTCTTTATTCAAAACTTTACTGTAGGCCAAGACACTGAATTGTAATACTTCGTTAAGTCCCTTCTGAGAGACAAATAATGTCTTCCAGACAAACAGTGTCTTCATTGGTGCTATTTTAACCGTCTTAACATTTGTAGAGCATTGTTCAATGGTACCAGAAACTGAGTCACAATTGGGGAACATAATAAAGCATAAACGTATCGCTACTATTAAGCAGATGAGAAGCTAAAGGGGAGGTAGATGAACCCTGTAATGGAATGTGACAAGGATTACAACTAAGAAATCTATAGGTGCTAGTCTAGTGCAAAAGAGGAAATTCTTGGGTAGTAAGTTAAGTCATAAAAGATGATGTGGCATTTGTGCTGAATCCTGAAGGATAAACAGTTCCTCTGGCAGATAAAGTTGAGGAGAAGGACAAGCTGGGATGATCTTGAATAAAAGGCATGGAGGAAAGAGCATGGTTTACTCAGGAAATGGCAACAGACTTGAGGACAGAGTAAAGGTGTACAGCAGGAGTGGCAAGTGAATGCGTAGCAAGAAAGTGCCCAATCAGGCAGGTAGCTGTTTACCACAGCAACACTTTACAATGTGTGGGAAGGAACAGGAATAAACTGTTATTCACAATTGCTATACTCTACTTCTGGGAAACAGGAGGCAAGATAACTTGCTAAAGAATGAGGGGAACCAGATAGAGTAAGCAGGAATACCAGTGGAGATTGCAGGTCAGAATATTTTAAATCTTGATGGCATACATTTAGGGAATAAGAGAAGGAGCTGTCCCTCTAAAATTTTCTATTAGGGAAAGACTAAGTATTTGGTACTATAAGCAATTGTTTCTTACTAGTATCTTTTCTTATAATAAGTTAAAAATTTTTTACTCACCAAATTATAATTCATGGACCTCCCTCCCTAATCTCTTTATAATTAAATTATTTTCATTTTCATTCTTTACCTAAATAAAAGCATATTCTATTTGAGTTATTCAGTGTATGTCAGAAAGCACAAAATAGGATGGGAATGAAGGTAAATTACCTATGAAAATACCAAGTTCTATCAACAAATAACAGTACAATGCCTTTTAAAACCTCGAGGAAGTATAAATCAAGTAAACTGTAATAGTTTGTCTTTTGCCATCACTACTTCAAACACCCACCTCTTTAGAGCTCTGTATCTGTTATTTTTAAGTATACCCCCCACACACATATATGCTGTACAAAAAATTTCAGTAAGCTAATACATAAAATATTCTAGTCACAAAATACCTCATAAAAATCTAACTTAGAGCAATAAACCAACAGAATTATTCTGTAAAAATTGGATTCCTACCAGATGCTTCTGATGATTTGCGTGCTTGATCAAAAAGAATAAATTGAACAGATTAAATAACATAAAATAACATATACACAAGAAGTTATCAATCCATGTATGTTCATTAGATATTCACAAATAGGAACAGAATGAAAAACATATTCAAAAATGTTTTATACAATGATTACAATTAATTCTTTGGATACATATTTTTTAAAACCAGTTAAAACTCTACTCTGCAAATATATTAATGAAATACCATATTTCTATCCTTTTAATCTGAAAAGCAACTGTGTTCACTTTGTTGAAGAGACACGTTGCTTCAACATATTCAAACATGTTTATTCAAAGCAAATTCACTGTAACCTTAAAATGAGCATGGAAAAAAAAAACAACTCTAACTACTACAACTGTATTTGTGAAGTTCAGTGGATGAGACCATGTCTACTTTTGTCTTCTAAGATATTAATTAGTCTTGCACAAAGTCACACATGGATGAGTGGCTGGAAATTTAATAGGCAATAAAGGCTATACTTTGTGTTGCAATACTAACTTTTACTGTTCCTTCCTCTCCTTATGATTTGTATTAGTTAATTCTTTATCAAGTCTTGGTTACAAGTGAACATTATAATTGACTCACTCTTTCACTACACCGCTAAAAAAATTTAAAACTTTCGGCGAGACATATATAAATGATAAAACTATAGAAACACACACTAACTTACTTGACTAGTACCTATTTATCAATTGTGGGCAGATGGCTACACTAGGAATCCACACGGTGTCCTAATTCACTACTAATCACACTCATATGCCTTCTCTCCCAACTTTCTATCTAGGACTGCTGTGGATTTTCTAACCATCCAAACCATGTTTGATTGAAGATGTTCCCAATAGGATTTTATAATAATAAATATCACTAAATTTATAGTCATAAAACAAATGACCCAGAAAATTTTTGAAATGCTCTTTGAAATGCACTTTACTTGCTTAACTGTTCACTGAGGCTTTTTCTCAGAGGATATTATACCTACCACAATATATGCTAAAGATTTTACATTTGGTTCTGAATTCAAATATTTTGTCTTATTGCTGGACAATACAGAGCTAGGAGTGGATCCCTAGCTGATATGGAATGCACGTTTTCAACTAAACTAGATAATAATGAATGGCTCAATAAATGGTTGTGCGGGTTTCTATCACCACCACATTCTTGATGATCCATACCACAACAAAAGGCATTACTGGTTTTTCTAATTTTTGATAATCTAGTGGGTATGAAATTATAACTGCTTGTTAAATATTATAAATATCTCTCAGTAGAATTTTATAATTTTTCTCTTGAAGGTCCTCTTCTTCTTTCATTAGATTTATTCCTAGGGTCTTTAGAGCTCTAGTGGCTATTGTAAAAAGGAGATTTTTTTAAAAATTACCATTTGTTTGTTGCTGATGTATAACACACAATTGAAGACTCTGATGCTGGGAGGGATTGAGGGCAGGAGGAGAAGGGGACGACAGAGGATGAGATGGCTGGATGGCATCACTGACTCGATGGATGTGAGTCTGAGTGACCTCAAGGAGCTGGTGATGGACAGGGAGGCCTGGCATGCTGCGGTTCATGGGGTCGCAAAGAGTCGGACACGACTGAGCGACTGATCTGATCTGATGTTTATATACTGGTCTTATTACATGGCAGACTCTCTTATCAATTCTAAAATAACACTGGTAGAGTTTCTTGAATTTTCTATGTAGATAATCACGTATCTATGAATAATGATACTTTGGTTTCCTCCAACATTTTCTTGTCTTACTGTTCAAGTTATGAGTCACAGTATAATACTGTACAGACAATGAGAATCCTATTCCTGTTACTAACTTCAGAGAACATGTTTCTAATTGATTTCTTTCCCATACTTGTTATATTAGAATACACAGATTTAAGAAATTAAGAATATATCCTCTTTAATTCTTCGAAAAGTTTTGTAAAAGATCAAAATTTTTGTTCTTTTTGAACTTGACTATAAAATTGTCCAGTCCTAATTTTTTTAAGTTTTTATTTTAACTATGATTAAATTTTAAATAGGTTGTAATCAAATTTTTAAAAAGTCTTCTCCATGAACTAACCTTTGGCTCTGATTAATCTTTATTTTCTATTCCACTGATTTTTGCTCATGTCCCTATTAGTTTTCTTCTTTTGATTAACCATGCTGTGTTTTCCCTAACTTTACTTGCACACTTATATCATAAATATCTTTCCCTTTTCCTAATATACACATTTAAAAATTTGTCTCTAAATCCACTTTAGCTGTACTCTACAAGTTCTGATACATACTGAATTTTAAGTTTATTAGTTATTTCTTGACCTGTGTGTGATTGGAATTTTTTAAATCCCCAAATAACAATATTTGTGTTTACTTAATTAGTCTTTTATTACTGATTAAATTTTACTGTTTTGCAGTCAGAGACTATAGTGAAAGAAAAAGTGAAAGTGTTAGTCACAGGATTGTCCGACCCACTGAGACCCTATGAACTGTAGTCCTCCAGGCTCCTCTGCCTGTGGAATTCTCCAGGCAATAATAATAATAATAATAATAATAATAAATGGCTGCAGTGGGTTGGTATTCCCTTCTCCAGGGGATCTTCCTGACCCAGGGATTGCACCGAGGTCTCCTGCATTACAGGCATATTCTTTACCATCTGAAGCAACAGGGAAGCCCAGAAACCAAAGCCTATATCTCAATTCTTTAAAGTATTTCAAATATATGTAGTCAAGTTTTGTAAGTGTTCTAAATATTTCTGTGTACTCTCTAATTACTGGGTAACAATTCTTTATATATATATCTATAAATATTACACGGTTATAATTTTTCCTTCTAAATGGGTCAATTTTATGTATTTTGAAGCTCTGTGGGAGGCATATATAATTTTTTCCTCATATTTCTTTTTTATGTGATTATTAATTTTGAATAGTACTCTGAATGTGAAAATTCTGTTCTCTGAGATTCTTGGTAGGATCTAATGCTGTAGTACCTGCTGACTGCTGACTATCTTTTGCTGTAGATTGTGTGTGTGTGTGTGTTGTGTATCTACTTTGATTTTGGATTGTGAATTCAAAGTATAGTTGGCCTTTATCTGTGAGAAAATCACAGGGTTTGATTTGAGGATATGCTTTGTATTAGCTTCTGCCTGGCATCTGATAGATGTTACCAGCCTGACACTGTTACTATAAGGTATTTTATTTAAAATTATTAAACTACACAATTAATACAGATTAAAACATGAAATCTACTGGAGGAGAAGCAGTTGATGATAAACTCTCAGGAGAAGAATCCCATACACATGCACACACGGCCCTTCCAGTTCCCCAGGAACCAAAACCAGGAAATGCAAGCTTCTGTATTCTCACCCTGTGTCAGAGGAGATATTTTATTTTTTAGTCTATGCTTTCACTGAGGTTATGATCCTTTGTGGATCCTGGCTTTATATAGGAATCTAAGATATGACAAGTTGAATGGATCAAAGAAATCATCTTCTATCTCTGTGAGGCTATTTAAAACAAAAGCCCTTTGGTGACCAAGGTATAAAAATTTCCTCAGGGTAGTCAAAGTATGCTCTCCATTACAGCTCTGATTTTTCACTCACCATTTGACTTTTTGCACACTGGGGATTTCTATTATATTCCTGTAAGTTCAGGTATTCATTGAAAGGGATGCTTGTTACATTTTACTTAGTACTTTCTTCCATGTGCTCTTGTATCTTTGTCAATTTTTGGTCTAGAAGATTTTTCAAATTATCCAGTCTCCAATTTACGAAATTTTTTCTTTATAAGACAAACTATGTGTTACACTGTAAGATGTAAAGAGAACTGGATATTTGTAGAATTCCTTATTTTTATCCATGTAATTCAAAACTTCCATCAGGATATATTTAGGTGCTGGTGTTTTTGTCAAACTTTATCAAAAAACAATGAGCTTCAAGTTATACATTTAAGTTTTTCTTCAACTAAGTTTTCCTAAATCCTAATTTTTATTATTGTTTTTGTTTTATTCATCATTATCTGTTCTGAGGGAATGCTATCCATCCAATTTGTAGAGTTTCCTACTTTTATCTAACATACTTTTCACCTCGAAATTTTTATCCTATCCATTTTCCCTACATTCTGGTAAGTTTTATCAAATTAGTTCTTTACATCATTAATTCACCTTTGTGCAGTGGTTATTTTACTCTTTACTGCTTTTAATGCAGTTTTATATTCTACAAATACCAGGTTCATTTTCTGATAATCTTCTCCTACCATATCATTATTATTCCTTTTCTATTCCTGCCTCTCACCCAGGTCTCCGCTCATCCTAGTCTCTTGTTTCATCTTTCTACCTTTCACATCTTATTTATAGAGTCCATGTTCACTTGAAATTTTTAAGAACTCCACATAGATGCTATTATAAGTTCTTATTTTAAATCCTCCCCACAAACATTTTCTAAACATAAGGTCACTCTCTTCCTCTCGAAGGCTATGAACTTATCCTTGAGCATTATCTCTTTTATAGGCTACACACTGTGCATTTCTTGTTTATTCATTCATGAACAATGAGAAGCCTTTCAAAACTTTACAAATGCTCCCCCCCAAAAAAGTTGGATCCTCCCGTCTATTTGGGTATGTTAAAATCAACTTTTCAGATCTTTTAGTTGATACATATACATATTTATATTATCATTTAAATAATCCAGTAACTTTCAAAAATGGGAAAGGAGCCAGGACTATATGGTTCTTCACTGGTAGTGATGCCCAGTAATCAGGTAAGAGCCCTGTTACACCTGGAAGAAGAAAAGTCACTTTTCTCAACTTGAGTAGACTAACAAATTTCTAGTTGTCCCACTATTAACTGTTTTAGAATGAAAGAAATCAGCAGTGTTGGATCTTTCTCTCCTCTCTCCCACAGTCTTTCTTTTTAAAAGCCTTATACATCCAAGTTAATAAGGGTGAAACTATTTTTATTTTTTTTCCATGAAGGCAAGCTACTCAAAATAAAACTGTTATACTTTGGTGTCTGATGTTCAATCTAATACTGTTTATTTCCAGGCAAGTACCTTTCTTTAACACCACTGATATACTGCTTCCCCAGTACTGTGTTCTTAAGTTTTCAATCTAGAAAGTATATATCTTAAAAGGGGGATTAATCAAATGCTTTTAGCTCAAATCTGTAACTTTCCTGTAATTCAAAGCATAGCAAAAAATTTTTTTTTCAGAGATTTGCCCTCAACTACAGCAGGACAAACAGTTTTTATTTGAGATTTTGGTATCATGATGCTAGTTATGTTCCAATAAGCACATGAACCAAAAAAATAAAAATACTTGACTGATATTCTTCACCAATAATTTAGTAAAAGTGTTCAAATATGTAAAAAAAAGGATAAGTTTTAATCATTCATTTATTACACATGAATTTAAAAATTCATTGCTATGTTTGGGGTACCAAGGTAACACCTGGAAACACATAGATGAACACTGAACTGACCCTGACTTAAGAAGTTCAAAGGATGGATACTGGAAATTGATTTGTAAGTACATAAATTCAGTATAATACAAGTAATATAGTTTATATGTTTGCTTTGAGAGTACAGAGGAATCATCTAACTCTAGAGAATCAATAATGGAGGCACTGATAAGCATAGCTGGTTTTCAGAATTTTTATGATAAAAGATATAAATATGGAAAGGTAGCAAGGAATAATACATAGTATAATATAACTAGATCAGAATTTTATGAGAATGATGCAGATTAAGTTAGAAAGGTAGGCCACTGATCTTGTATGCCCCACTAAGGAGTTTAGCCTTTATCTGAGAGACAAAAAGGAGTAACTGAAAATGTTGGATTAAGAAATGGACATATCTGCAATTTTAAAATGGCAGCATGGAAAATGGTCTGGAGAGATATAAAATTGGAGCTGAGACCAGTGAAGTTGTTACTGCAATAAGACTGAAAATATATAGAGTTCCTGATCTAAAGGCATTCTTAGTGTCAGTGATAATAGAGAAATTTGAGTGATTTTTGAGACATTTCTAATGTAGAACCAATAGAAATTAATGGCTGAGTGCAGGTCTGGGGAGTAAGAAACATGTTCAGGGTTACTACAAGGTTTCTGTTTAAGTTCCTACATGGGGAGTGGGATCATTAACAAAAATCAGAATGAATGAAAAAGGAGCAGATCCATGGGATGGAAAGAGAAAAAACACTTTGCACTGAACATTCAGGTAACTACTGAAGATGCTGGCATGGATGAGAGCTTTCAGAGGGAACGCAGCATTAAAAGAGGGCCAAAGATAGATTCCTAGAGAAAACTAGTCCTTCCCCTAAAGCTGATATTTAATAGGCAAGGAAGGAGAAAAGAAATCGCTTTTTAACTAGAAAAGTACTACATACACATATATCACACATATATATTGCTAAAGACTGAGGTAATAGGGTCTGGCACTTGCTTATTTTTACAAATAAAACCACGCTTCACTTGAAATTTTCCATATTTTGAAATGGCTAAAGCAGGTAACCACTTATAAACAAAATTAATTGAAATTGGACAATTGTGAAAAAGTCAGAATGTTTAGCTGTCACTACTATAATTCCTGAGGTAGAAAAGGCTATAAAGGCAGACCAATATGATCAAGTATATCAAACTATCTGAAAAATCCATAGCTTTCTTGAAAGAAAAGTCAAGCAATAGAGAAGCAGTAACAATTTTCTTCAGCTAAAACCAAAACATTCAATTGTAAAACTTCTAAAACACTGTCAAAGAGAAAAACACACTGCCTGGATTCAAAGAAATCCATTATTTTAAGTATGATAACCAGGTATATTCAGTTTTGACTGATATCTAAGAAGTCCTAAGAAATGTTAACATGTTGCTTTTGTAATATTAGCCCAAATTTAACACACTAGAACAGAAACATCTACATCTAACAGAAAAATAACAGGATAATAACAATTAATTCTTAATATGCTGCATGTAAAAATGTTCTTTTAATGTCTAATATCACTTTATAAATAAATGCCTAATAGCATTGAAGAGGTGTATATTATACAGCTAAATGTTTATTTGCAACAATAAGGTGGTCTCCAATTATGGAAGAAAAGGTTCACTTATTTTGAATTCTACCGCTATACAGCAAAAATCATCTCTCTCAGGTTCTGAATTCCAATCCAAATCTTTTAAGTATAAATTATAGACAGTTATGAATAACCATAAAATACCTTTCCTAAACATGCACCTGATTCAAAGGTTAACCTAATAAACATCCTCTTTTTTTAGCTAAGCAAAAAGATGCTAATGAATTATGCTCTAAGCAAATATTACTCACTCTAACAACAGGGTATCTATTTTTAGCTGCAGGTTTGGCTTAAAGTGAACAGCTTTTACCCTCTGATAAACTGCAGTATATACTGTAGTATATTTCCTTCAAAAAACATTTTTTAGAAATGTTTAGAAAAAAATAAATCATGTTATAAAACAAAAAAGAAATCATCCCAAAAGTACTTAGTCTAACAAATTATTTCCCCCAAAATTATCCTAAATATTTTAACTAAGCCTCCAAAACCAAAAGGCATATATTTATTTCATCATTAAATCCCTATTTCTCAATGAATTACAGTTAAAAGCAACCAATAAATCAATAAAATTTTGGCAATATCTTATTCAAGATTGAGTATTTTTTATATAACCAAAAACAAATTGATAAAAATTAATATTAGAATGACAAAGCCAATAAATAGGAAGTTTAATTATTTTCAGGATTAGATACTAAAAAAAAATTCCTTTTACCACAGTGGATCTTTTACTCACTAATTTATAACACAATTAATACAACATATTAGTGAATATAATAAATTAAACCATAAGATAGACCAGAAACTGATTCCTGGTATTGACTATTAATAGTGGTATTAATTGTTCACAGTTCTTAATGGATTTAAAAGGCAAATTACTGTAAGCCCTAAATGAAAAAGCATCAAGAGAAAATGTAACTCATTGTAGCTCTGGCTTTACAATTACCCCTCTAAAAAACATTTTTTTCCCTCTTACAGTTAAATATTTTTTAAAAATACAAAGTTACAGAGTCTCAGAGAGCATACTTACCACTCATGATGAAAATCAACCTTTCCAAAACATATTGCTCAAAACAACAATCCAACAGCAAAGGGAGTTATGCTAATCTCTAGAGGTAGAAGAACCGATGGTGTAAACACATACACTAGAGCATGCAGCACAGAGAAAATGAAAAGAGCTTCCTTTTGTTTTAAAAAGAAAAGCCTCTAGAAGCAAAGCTTAACTGTTCAGTGTGAGAGATCACTAGTAAACATCAGATTAATGCCAAAGATGTGTATAACTAGATTTGATTTCTTTCAAGCTATTCTAGCCTCCTTCATATACCACTAGAACAACTCAAAATGGCAGGGAGAAAATGTTCGAACCAGGATGTATAAGATGTTCTCAATTATATCAGCATGAGTTGTTACCACGGCAACATTAGACCAGAATTATCGGTTCACTTGTAACCAAGGAGTAGCTTTTCTAAAGCTTTAATCAACCAAGACAAATAAAATCCCTTTTATTTTAGAGCCACATGATTTAAAAATTACAATTTTTTAATTTAAGCACTCATCCACCCTTTTTAAATTTCAAAGATTTTTTTAAATTGCTGTTTTCTTCAAATACTCACACAATCCCATGTTGAACCTGGCAAGGAACAAACAGCAGAATGATTGCACCTAAACGTCTTTCAATTACACCAGCTCTTACTGCTAGCTGTGGACCTCACTGATATTAAAATGCTGTGTGCTGTTGCTAGTGACTATTGGCGATGAATCTTATTGCCCAGATCGCTGATAGCTTTCATTTTTCATGAGCCAGAAAGCTATACTGCAGCACAAATGTTAACCATTTAAACATTCTATATTATGGAAAAGACAAAATATAATATATATATATATATAATATCTTCACTATTAAAGGAAAATTGTAAAGCAACTTATTTATAAACTTCCATTAAATTCAGCATCAGAGTCAGACGCCACTTATGTGGTTTTCAAAAGAGGGGAGTACACAAAAAAGTTACTAAAAATTATTATTGAAGTATAAAATCCCTTAAACAGGATTAAGATAACAGATTGTACAGCAAGGTGGATGGTATGGTTAACAACTGTTCTGATTACTAGAGACTAAAAATTTGTATCAAAATGGTACAAAGGCTCTATAAAATGGTTCCTTTTTAAGTGAACATGCCATTTTAAAAGTTGCCAGGGAGACAGGGCTTCCAGTGATGACAGAATAGGTAAGTCAGCAAATCTTCTAGGAAATAATGATGAAGTTGGACAAAATTATCAAAAGCAATAACTTCATGGTCCTGGATATTAATAATCACAAACAACAACCTGAGAAGCATTTCTTCATGAAAAACTGTTAAATTCTGCATGAGCACAGTGGGAGTCTGTGGTGTTCTTGTTTAGTGCTGCTCCTGTTCCCCCACAGCTCAGTCAGTGCAGGGTGTGGCTCCACGACAAGCAGGAGCTTTACTGCCAGAGAGGGTTGACATAATTTGGAGAAGCAGCCAAAAAAACCCATATAAGTGATACTGTCTATTAAAAAAAAAAAAAGCAACTGTAGGGAATGAACAGGGAAAGTATCCAGCTTTGCTAGTCTGAAATTGTGGTCTTAGTAGGGGTGACGAGTAGACAGATGGTCTAGCAAAAAAGTGAATATAAAAAATGTAAACGAGAGAGGCAAAGAAGGCTGAGATAAGCTCTTCATATATCCCAGGTTGGCAAGGAAACTATTTCATAGGAGAGATCCAAGAGGGTCCAAAGGGAAGTTTAAGCTGATTCAGACTTCAAAGTACAATAACCCAAGCTTTATTTATTATTTTTAATATAAATTTATTTATTTTAATTGGAAGTTAATTACTTTACAATATTGTATTGGTTTTGGCATACATCAACATGAATCTGCCACAGGTATACACGTGTTCCCCATCCCGAACTCCTCTCCCTCCCCGTGCCATCCCTCTGGGTCATCCCAGTGCACCAGCCCCAAGCATCCAGTATCATGCATCAAACCTGGACTGGCGATTCATTTCATATATGATATTATACATGTTTTCAATGCCATTCTCCCAAATCATCCCACCCTCTCCCTCTCCCACAGAGTCCAAAAGACTGTTCTATACATCTGTGTCTCTTTTGCTGTCTCACATACAGGGTTGTGGTTACCATCTTTCTAAATTCCATACATATGCGTTAGTATACTGTATTGGTGTTTTTCTTTCTGGCTTACTTTGTGTAATAGGCTCCAGTTTCATCCACCTCATTAGAACTGATTCAAATGTCTTCTTTTTAATGGCTGAGTAATACTCCATTGTGTATATGTACCACAGCTTTCTTATCCATTCATCTGCTGATGGACATCTAGGTTGCTTCCATGTCCTGGCTATTATAAACAGTGCTGCAATGAGCACTGGGGTAACCCAAGCTTTAAAACTCACTGCAGAAGACTTGAAAACTGCCTGAATATTGAATATGCTCTGCAACACACAAACAGCCCCATCAGCATAGACTGGATCATGGTGTTTGTGCACAACCTCAGATTAATCACTGAATAATAACTAAGCAATGCAGACACAGTGTAATCCTTAGTGAAATCAGCAGTTGGACAATATGGCAGAAACAGTCCATAGATTAAAACCAAGAAAGATATTAATACAAAACAATATAAACAATCCTCAAGTAAGAAAAAATAATCAGAGTGCAGAGTTGCTATGAAATATTATTTTAAAAAGTCAAAATTCTGACAAAAACATTATGTAATCCATAATGAAGGAAAAAGATAGAAAATGTCTCTGAATGGGCCCGGATATAGGATTTAGCAGACAAGACTTCAAAACAGCTATTATAAATATGTCAAAAGAATAAAAGGAAATTATATTTAAAGAATTAAAGGAAAATATGATGGCAATGACACAACAAAGAGAATTTCAATATAGAAAGAGAAACTATTTAAAATATAAAAGTTATAGACTTGGAAAGTACAATAACTCAGACTTTAAAACTCACTCCTTAAGCCCAAGAGCAGGTTGAGGTCAAAAGACTCAGACTGAGTCAGAACTTGAAGATAAATCAATAGAGATTTATCTTATATACAGAATACAGAGAATAAAAGAATACAGAGAACAAAAAACATGAAAAAAAAAATGAACAGAACCTCAGAATCCTGTAGGATATAAACAGTATCAGCATATATGTAATAAGAAGCTTAGAAGGAGAGAGACAAAAGGCAAAGAAAAAATATTAGCATAAATAATGGTTGACAATGTCCCAATCTGATGAAAAACATTAACCTTTAATTCAAGAAGTTCAAACAATGCCAAGTATGGTAAGCACAACAGAGACACCTCATATTCAAGTTGTTAAAAGACAAAGAAAACATCTTGAAAGCAGCAAGATAAAATGACTAATCATATACAAGGGAAAGCAATATGATTAATGCTGACTTCTTCACAAAAATGAGAGAGGCCGGAAGGCAGTGGAATAACATATTCAAGATGCTAAAAGAAAAAATCTTTTTGAAATTCTTTATTCAGTAACACTATCTTACAAAAACAAAGGTGAAATAAAGATATTTCCAGATAAACAACAATTGAAGATATGTGTTATTAGCAGAAATAGTTAACGGAAGTTGTCCCAGATGAAAGGAGAAGACACTGGACAATACTCAAATTGACAGGAAGAAATAAAGAGTACTAGAAATGATAAATATATAAGTAAAAAACTATATAAACACATTTATCTTTCTTGTCTTAATTTCTTTAAAGATCTACAATTGTATGAAGCAATCACTGTAACACTGCATTTCTAGGTTCATAAAAATATAAATGCAACATGTGAAAATAATAACACAAAGTTGGACAAGAAATGGAGCTATACTGGATCAAAGTAACTATATTTTACTAGAATAAGTCAATACTATACATCCACAAAATGGAGCTATACTGCATCAAAGTAGCTCTATTTTACTTGGAGAAGGAAATGGTAAGCCATTCTAGTATTCTTGCCCGGAGAATCCCATGGACAGAGGTGCCTGGCAGGCTACAGTCTATGGGATTGTAAAAACTGGACACGACTGAGCAATTAAGCACAGCACACAGCTATATTTTACTAGAATTAAGTCAATATTTTACTAGAATTAGTCATTAATACAATATTGGAGAAGAAATGGAGCTATATTGGATCAAAGTAGATACATTTTCCTAGGATTAAGCCAATTAAGTAGATTCTGATAAGACAAAATGCATAATTTAACCCCTAAATCAACTATTAAGAAAATGTCTTTTAAAAATATAGTTTAAAAATCAAAGAGGAATTAAAATGGCCTCCTACAAGTATCTGTTTAACACAAAAGAAGGAAGAGAGGAACAATAATACAAAAAGCCCTAAGACATATAGAAAACAAACAGCACAATGGAAGATATAAATCCAACCATATCAATAACTACATTAAATGTGAATGGAATAAACAGATCAAAGGCAGAAATTATCAGAGTGTATAAAAAAGATATATATGCTGTCTATAATGGTCACACTTTAGATTTTAATATAAAAACAGGACGAAGGTAGGAGAGAAAAAGATATACCATATAGAGAGTAACCATAAGACAGACGGAATACCTGTATTAGTATCAGACAAAATAGACTTCAAGACAAGAAATATTACTAAAGTTAAAAAAAAAAAGGAAATTTCATAATAAAGGGCCAATAATTCTGGCAGATTTAACAATTAAAAATGTATATGCACTGAACAAGAGTCTCCAAAATGTTAAAACAAAAATGATAGAATCGAAAGGAGAACTGAGTAATTCCACAATTACATTTGAAAATTTAAATATTCCTCTGAATAATTCATGGAAAAAAGAGAATCAATGGAATATAGAAAATGAATTATATAATTAAAATGACATTTATAAAACACAGCATCTAACATCAGCAGAATACATTCTTTTCGGGTAGACATGAAAATTCTCCATTTAATCATATGCTAAGCAATATAACAAACCTCAAAATAATTGGAAAGGAAAATATGACCTTTCATTATAGCAGAATTAAATTAGGAATCAACGATAGACAGTAATTTTGGAAATACCAACACTGGATTTAAATAACAAAGAAATCTGAAAGGAAATCAGAAATACATACACACACACACACACACATATATATGTGTGTGTGTGTATACATATATATGTGTGTGTGTGTGTGTATGTTTGGAATTAGAAAATATTTTGAACTGAATGGAAAAAACCTACAAGAAATCAACATGCTTAGGATATAGATAAAGCATAGCTTAAAAGGAAATTCACAACTTTAAACCCCTGTATTAAAAAAAAAAGGTCTCAAATCAATTTAATTTAAGCTTCCAAAACCAAAAAGATCACAGTAAAATTCAATGAAATGGAACATAAAAACAACAGAGAAAATGAAGAGACCAAAAGTCTTACTGATAAACTTTTACTTAGACTGACCAAAATAAAGATTAAACAAAACAAGACAAAATACTTAATTACCAAAGTCAGGAATGAAAAGATGACATCACCATTGATGCCAGAGAAATTAAAAGGATTATAAGAAGTTACTATAAACAACTTCATGCAAACTATATAATTTAGACAAACTGAACAAATTCACAGAAAGAAACAAATTACCAAAATTAACTCAAGAAGAAATAGAAAATATAAAAATACCCAGAAACAAATAAAAATACTGTCAGTAATTAAAAATTTTCCCACAAAGAAAAGCTTAGGTCTAGATGGCTTTACTGGGGAATTCTATGAAACATTCAGAGCTATAACACCAACCTGACACAAACTTTTTTAGAATATAAAGGAGAATCTAACTCTTCTCAACTTATTCTATAAGACCTGATGCCAAAACTAGACAAAGATCAAAAGAAAATTACAAATAAATATCCATTACAGTACAAAAATCTTTATCATAAACTTAGCAAACCTAATTCAGCAGTATATAAACAAGACTATACACCAGGACCATATAGGATTTATCTCAGGAAGACAAGGTTGTTTCAATACTGAAAATTAATTAATGGAATAGAATAAAATAATAATAGAATAAAAGACAAAACTACATAACATCTCAATGTATATAGCAGAATCATTCCACAAAATCCAATACCTGTTATAAAACCTCTCAATAAACTGTGACTAGAAGGGAATTTCCTCAAGCTGATAAAGGGTGAGTGTGAGGGTGAGGTGGGGAGGGGAACCCTCTGGCTTAGATTATATATAAAGAAAGATAAATGTGAAAGATGGAATGTTTTTTCTAAGAACGGGAATAAAGCAAAGATGTCTGAACTCACCACTTCTATGCAACTTTGTACTAAAGGTTCTAGCCAGTACAACAAGGTAAGAAAAAGATATTTTTTGCTTTGCTTTGCTATGTCACTTCAGTCGTGTCCGACTGTGTGTGACCCCATAGACGGCAGCCCACCAGGCTCCTCTGTCCATGGGATTTTCCAGGCAAGAGTACTGGAGTGGGGTGCCATTGCCTTCTCCAAAAGATATTTTAAAAAGATATTAAAGAAAAAAGATAATAAAGGTATATAAATAGACAAGAAAGAAAACTGTCTTTTTTTGTGGATAACATGATTCTGCTGCTGCTGCTAAGTCACTTCAGTCGTATCTGACTCTGTGCAACCCCATAGACAGCAGCCCACCAGGCTACCCCGTCCCTGGGATTCTCCAGGCAAGAACACTGGAGTGGGTTGCCATTTCCTTCTCCAATGCATGAAAGTGAAAAGTGAAAGTGAAGTCGCTCAGTCGTGTCCGACTCTTAGCGACCCCATGGACTGCAGCCTACCAGGCTCCTCCATCCATGGGATTTTCCAGGCAAGAGTACTGGAGGGGGTGCCATTGCCTTCTCCAATAACATTCTTTAGAATCTATAAAGAACTAATAAATAAGGTAATCACTATCACAGGATATAATATATAAAAATCAATAGTATTTTAATATACTAGGAACAAATAATCCAAAAATGAAATTAAAAGAACAGCTCCATTCACAATGGTATTAACAGAAAAAAACTATTCAGGAATCCACTTTAACATGACTTGTTCACTAAAAAAAAATTAAAAAGAAAACATTTCACAGAAATTAAAGAACTTCTAAATAAATAGAGAGTTATTTCATTTTCATAGGTTGTAAGACTCAGTATTTTTAAGAGAGGATTCTCCACAAATTAATCCACAGATTGAATGAAATGTCTATGAAAATCCCAGCAGGTCTTTAGAAACTGACAGGCTGACATTAAAATTTATATGCAAATGTAAAGGACCCAGAACAGACAAAAAATTTTGGAAAAACAAAGCTTGAGGACCTACACTTTTTGATTTCAAAACATTCTTTAAAGTTACAGTAACCAAGACAGTGATATCAGCATAGCACAGATATATATTGATCACTTGGAAAACACTGAAAATTCAAAAGTGAATGCCTCCATTTATGGTCAATTGACTTTTGATAAAAGGTACCAAGATGACTAATGGAGAAAAAAGTCTTTTTAACAAATGGTGCAGTAAAAATTGGATATCTATATGAGTAAAAAAAAGAAAAAAAAAACAAAACCCCAAACTCCACTCCATACCTCACACCATATACAAAACAACTCAAAAAATGAATTTCCAAATGAAAGCATAGAAAAAATATCTCTATTACCTTGGGTTAGATACAGATTTTTTTTTTTTTTGGATAAAGATTTCTTAATATTTGGTACCAACAGTACCAAGAGAAAAAATTATAAACTGGACTTCATTAAAACTACAAACTTTTGCTCTTCAAGGATATCTTTTAAGAAGATAAGACAAGGGTATTTCCCTGATGGGCCAGTGGTTAAGAATCTGCCTTGCAATGCAGGGGATGTGGATTCAATCCCTGGTCAGGGAACTGTGTCCCACATGCCTCAGAGCAACTAAGCCCGTGCATCACATCTAGAGAGTCCATGCACCACAATAGAAGATCCTGCACGCCACAACTAAGAGCCCAGCAGGGAAATAGATAATTAAATAATTTAAAAAAAAAAAAAGAAGTTAAGACATGCCACCAATGAGGAGAAAATAATTGCAAATTATTTGGCAAAGAACTTGTGTTCAGAATTTATAAAGAACTTTAAAGAGTTGAAATAGGAAAAAACACCCTCAATTGGGCAACAGATTTGAAAATATATTTTTCCAAAGTAGATATACCAGTGGTTTATAAGAATATGAAAAAATGTTTATTATCATGAATCATTAGAAAAATACAAACTGAAACCATAATTAACTGCTAATTCACACACAACAGAATGGCTAAAATAAAAATGACTGATGATACCAAGTATTTTAAATAATAATGTGAAGAAACTGTAACCCTCCTAACATTGTTGACAGGAATTTAAAATATTAAGCTTCTTAGAAAAATAATTCAGAATTTTCTTAAAAAGAAAAACATAAATGTACCATATAACCCAGTAATGCTTCTAGATATCAACACAAGAGGAATGAAAGCATATGTCCACCCAGTCTTGCATGCAGATATATACAGCAACACTATCCAAATAAATCCCAAACTGAAAACAGTCCTAATGTTCATGTTCATCAGTTGCTGAACAGATAAACAGAAATGTTATATCCACACAACATGGTATCATAAATAAACAGGAACCAACTATTGATATATTCCATAACATGGACAAACCTCAAAAGCATTATTATAAGTTCAAGAAACTAGAAACAATAGATTATATATACTGTCTAATTACAGTTTTATAAAACAGTCAGAAAAGGAAATCCATGAAAGTGAAAGTTGCTCAGTTGTGTCTGACTCTTTGGGACCCTATGGACTATACAGTCCATGGAATTCTCCAGGCCAGAATACTGGAGTGGATAGCCTTTCCCTTCTCCAGGGGATCTTCCAAACCAGGGATCAAACCCACATCTCTCGCATTGCAGGCAGATTCCTTGCCAGCTAAGCCACAAGGAAAGCCTAAGAATACTGGAGTGGGTAGCCTATCCCTTCTCCAGCAGATCTTCCCAGGAATTGAACTGGGGTCTCCTGCATTGCAGGCGGATTCTTCACCAACTGAGTTATGAGGGAAGCCCATGATCAGTGTTTGTCTGAGGCTGAGGTGAAAGTGCGATTGATTGCAAAGAGTACAAAAGAAGTGTTGGCAGTAATGAAAATGTTCTAAAGCTGAATTGTAATGATGGCTGCATTTTTCTTATAAACTTACAGAAGGATTTTACAGAACAGTGATCAAGAATATGGGCCCTGGACTCAGACTGTCTGGGTTCAGATTTTATCTTGTTAGTTATGTTACCTTGAGAAAACTACTTTACCTCAATGTATTTCAGTCTCTTCATCTGTAAGGTGTTAATAATAACAGAATCTATTTTATTGGGTTTATTTTAAAGCACTACATAAACTGATATATGCAATGTGCTTAGAATGATGCCTGACACTAAATAAATGTTGCATGTATACATGTAATAATGCATTGTTATTGTCATAATAATATTGTCATATACAAGTAATAATGTATATGACAATATTCGACCCTGGAAAAGTGGGGTTGGAGTGATATGAATTGCTGCTATTTTGCACAATCAGAAGTAGAAAATATACTGTATAATACGAATGAATCTCCAACCCAAGCAGATTATCATATGTTGATTACCAAAGATAATGCTCTATTCAACACTAAAACATGTCTATCAGACCATTTGCTAATAACTGACCAATTTTGAAAAGGAGGAAAGTTTTTGATAAACACTAACATAAAAAACTGGAGATCAGTGGAGAAATAACTCCAGAAAGAATGAAGGGATGGAGCCAAAGCAAAAAGAATACCCAGCTGTGGATGAGTCTGGTGATAGAAGCAAGGTCCGATGCTATAAAGAGCAATATTGCATAGGAACCTGGAATGTCAGGTCCACGAATCAAGGCAAATTGGAAGTGGTCAAACAAGAGATGGCAAGACAGAATGTTGACATTCTAGGAATCAGCGAACTGAAAAGGACTGGAATGGGTGAATTTAGCTCAGATGACCATTATATCTACTACTGCGGGCAGGAATCCATTAGAAGAAATGGAGTAGCTATCATGCAGTTCATGGGGTCGCAAAGAGTTGGACGCGACTGAGCGACTGATCTGATCTGATGTGATCATGGTCAACAAAACAGGCCGAAATGCAGAACTTGGATGCAATCTCAAAAACAAGAGAATGATCTCTGTTCGTTTCCAAGTCAAAACATTCAATATCACAGTAATCCAAGTCTATGCCCCAACCAGCTGAAGAAGCTGAAGTTGAACGGTTCTATGAAGACCTACAAGGCCTTTTAGAACTAACACCCAAAAAAGATGTCCTTTTCATTATAGGGAACTGGAATGCAAAAGTAGGAAGTCAAGAAACACCTGGAGTAACAGGCAAATTTGGCCTTGGAATATGGAATGAAGCAGGGCAAAGACTAACAGAGTTTTGCCAAGAAAATGCACTGGTCATAACAAATACCCTCTTCCAACACAAGAGAAGACTCTATACATGGACATCATCAGATGGTCAACACCGAAATCAGATTGATTATATTCTTTGCAGCCAAAGATGGAGAAGCTCTATACAGTCAGCAAAAACAAGACCAGGAGCTGACTGTGGCTCAGACCATGAACTCCTTATTGCCAAATTCAGACTGAAATTGAAGAAAGTAGGGAAAACCACTAGACCATTCAGGTATGACCTAAATCAAATCCCTTATGATTATACAGTGGAAGTGAGAAATAGATTTAAGGGCCTAGATCTGATAGAGTGCCTGATGAGCTATGGAATGAGGTTCATAACACTGTACAGGAGACAGGGATCAAGACCATCCCCATGGAAAAGAAGTGCAAAAAAAGCAAAATGGCTGTCTGGGGAGGCCTTACAAATAGCTGTGAAAAGAAGAGAAGCAAAAAGCAAAGGAGAAAAGGACAGAAATAAACATCTGAATGCAGAGTTCCAAAGAATGGCAAGAAGAGATAAGAAAGCCTTCTTCAGCGATCAACGCAAAGAAATAGAGGAAAACAATGGAATGGGAAGACTAGAGATCTCTTCAAGAAAATCAGAGATACCAAAGGAACATTTCATGCAAAGATGGGCTCGATAAAGGACAGAAATGGTATGGACCTAACAGAAGCAGAAGATATTAAGAAGAGGTGGCAAGAATACACAGAAGAACTGTACAAAAAAGATCTTCACGACCCAGATAATCACCATGGTGTGATCACTGACCTAGAGCCAGACATCCTGGAATGTGAAGTCAAGTGGGCCTTAGAAAGCATCACTATGAACAAAGCTAGCGGAGGTGATGGACTTCCAGTTGAGCTATTCCAAATCCTGAAAGGTGATGCTGTGAAAGTGCTGCACTTAATATGCCAGCAAATTTGGAAAACTCAGCAGTGGCCACAGGACTGGAAAAGGTCAGTTTTCATTCCAATCCCAAAGAAGGGCAATGCCAAAGTATGCTCAAACTAGCACACCATTGCACTCATCTCACACGTTAGTAAAGTAATGCTCAAAATTCTCCAAGCCAGGCTTCAGCAATATGTGAACCATGAACGTCCTGATGTTCAAGCTGGTTTTAGAAAAGGCAGAGGAACCAGAGATCAAATTGCCAACATCCGGTGGATCACGGAAAAAGCAAGAGAGTTCCAGAAAAACATCTATTTCTGCTTTATTGACTATGCCAAAGCCTTGACTGTGTGGATCACAAAAAACTGTGGACAATTCTGAAAGAGATGGAAATGGCAGACCACCTGATCTGCCTCTTGAGAAATTTGTATGCAGGTCAGGAAGCAACAGTTAGAACTGGACATGGAACAACAGACTGGTTCCAAATAGGAAAAGGAGTACGTCAAGGCTGCATATTGTCACCATGTTTATTTAACTTATATGCAGAGTACATCATGAGAAATGCTGGACTGGAAGAAACACAAGTTGGAATCAAGATTGCTGGGAGAAATATCAATAACCTCAGATATGCAGATGACACCACCTTTATGGCAGCAAGTGAAGAGGAACTAAAAAACCTCTTGATGAAAGTGAAAGTGGAGAGTGAAAAGGTTGGCTTAAAGCTCAACATTCAGAAAATGAAGAGCATGGAATCTGGTCCCATCACTTCATGGGAAATAAATGGGGAAACAGTGGAAACAACGTCAGACTTTATTTTTCTGGGCTCCAAAATCACTGCAGATGGTGACTTCAGCCATGAAATTAAAAGACGCTTACTCCTTGGAAGGAAAGTTATGACCAACCTAGATAGCATATTCAAAAGCAGAGACATTACTTTGCCAACAAAGGTCCATCTAGTCAAGGCTATGGTTTTTCCTGTGGTCATGTATGGATGTGAGAGTTGGACTGTGAAGAAGGCTGAGCGCCGAAGAATTGATGCTTTTGAACTGTGGTGTTGGAGAAGACTCTTGAGAGTCCCTTGGACTGCAAGGAGATCCAACCAGTCCATTCTGAAGGAGATCAGCCTTGGGATTTCTTTGGAAGGAATGATGCTAAAGCTGAAACTCCAGTACTTTGGCCACCTCATGTGAAGAGTTGACTCACTGGAAAGACTCTGATATTGGGAGGGCCTGGGGGTAAGAGGAGAAGGGGATGACAGAGGATGAGATGGCTGGATGGCATCACTGACTCGATGGACATGAGTCTGAGTGAACTCCGGGAGCTGGTGATGGACAGGAAGACCTGGCGTGCTTGGATTCATGGGGTTGCAAATAGTCAGATACGACTGAGCAAATGATCTGATCTGAACATAAAAAAGAAAATAAAGCACACCATGTACCAGAAAATTATACTATAGAATTTAAACATGTCTTCTCTGAATACTGAAAAAAATTATTTAGTCATTTAGCATTAAAAAAATTTTTTAAAGATCATTGTTTTACAGAATTTTGTTGTTTTCTGTCACATCAACAAGAATGAGCCATAGGTACACTCATGTCTCCTCCCTCCTGAACCTCCCTCCCATCTCCCTCTTCATCCCAATTTTCAGCCTGTCACAGAGTCCCTGTTTGAGTTCCCTAAGTCATACAGCAAATTCCCACAGGCTATCTATTTTACATATGGTATTTTAAATTTCCATGTTACTCTCTCCACATATCTCCTGTTCTCCCTCCTCCCCTACCCTCATGTCCATGGTCTGTTCTCTGTGTTTCTCCACTGTTGGTCTGAAAATAAGTTCATTAGTACCATCTTTCTAGATTCCATATATATGTCAGTATACTTGACTCTGTGTAAAGGCTCTAGGTTCATCCACCTCGTTAGAACTGACTCAAATGTGTTCCTTTTTATGGCTGAGCCTCGGCTACCGTGACCGGCGCACTAAGAGCGACTCGCCTACCGTGACCGGTGGCGCGGCGCACTAACAGCGCGGCCAAGAGGAGCTACCCCACGACTGAGGAAGGACGGCGGTGAGAAGATACCCCTCCTCCAAGGTCAGGAAGGGCGGCGGTGAGGAGAGACCCCTCGTCCAAAGAAGGTGCGATGGCTGTGCTTTGTTGGAGCAGCCGGGAAGAGATACCCCATGCCCAAGGTAAGAGAAACACAAGTAAGAAGTTAGGTCTTGCAAGAGGGCATCAGAGGGCAAACACACTGAAACCATACTCACAGAAAACTAGTCAATCTAATCACACGAGGACCACAGTCTTGTCTAACTCAATGAAATTAAGCAATGCCCGTGGGGCAACCCAGGATGAGCGGGTCATGGTGGAGAGATCTGACAGGGTGTGGTCCGCTGGAGAAGGGAATGGCAAACCACTTCAGTATTCTTGCCTTGAGAACCCCATGAACAGTATGAAAAGGCAAAATGATAGGATACTGAAAGAGAAACTCCCCAGGTCAGTAGGGGCCCAATATGCTACTGGAGATCAGTGGAGAAATAACTCCAAAAAGAATGAAGGGATGGAGCCAAAGCAAAAAGAATACCCAGCTGTGGATGTGTCTGGTGATAGAAGCAAAGTCTGATGCTGTAAAGAGCAATATTGCATAGGAACCTGGAATGTTAGGTCCATGAATCAAGGCAAATTGGAAGTGATCAAACAAGAGATGGCAAGAGTGAATGTCGACATTCTAGGAATTAGCGAACTAAAATGGACTGGAATGGGTGAATTTAACTCAGAGGACCATTATATCTACTACTGCGGGCAGGAATCCCTCAGAAGAAATGGAGTGGCCATCATGGTCAACAACAGAGTCCGAAATGCAGTACTTGGATGCAATCTCGAAAAAGAATGATCTCTGTTTGTTTCCAAGGCAAACCATTCAATGTCACAGTAATCCAAGTCTATGCCCCAACCAGTAACGCTGAAGAAGTTGAAGTTGAATGGTTCCATGAAGACCTACAAGACCTTTTAGAACTAACACCCCCAAAAGATGTCCTTTTCATTATAGGGGACTGGAATGCAAAAGTAGGAAGTCAAGAAACACCTGGAGTAACAGGCAAATTTGGCCTTGGAATACAGAATGAAGCAGGGCAAAGACTAACAGAGTTTTGCCAAGAAAATGCACTAGTCATAGCATATACCCTCTTCCAACAACACAAGAGAAGACTCTATACATGGATATCACCAGATGGTCAACACCGAAATCAGATCGATTATATTCTTTGCAGCCAAAGATGGAGAAGCTCTATACAATCAGCAAAAACAAGACCAGGAGCTGACTGTGGCTCAGACCATGAACTCCTTATTGCCAAATTCAGACTGAAATTGAAGAAAGTAGGGAAAACCACTAGACCATTCAGGTATGACCTAAATCAAATCCCTTATGATTATACAGTGGAAGTGAGAAATCGATTTAAGGGCCTAGATCTGATAGATAGAGTGCCTGATGAACTATGGAATGAGGTTCGTGACATTGTACAGGAGCCAGGGATCAAGACCATCCCCATGGAAAAGAAATGCAAAAAAGCAAAATGGCTGTCTGGGGAGGCCTTACAAATAGCTGTGAAAAGAAGAGAAGCAAAAAGCAAAGGAGAAAAGGACAGACATAAACATCTGAATGCAGAGTTCCAAAGAATAGCAAGAAGAGATAAGAAAGCCTTCTTCAGCGATCAATGCAGAGAAATAGAGGAAAACAACAGAATGGGAAAGACTAGGGATCTCTTCAAGAAAATCAGAGATACCAAAGGAACATTTCATGCAAAGATGGGCTCGATAAAGGACAGAAATGGTATGGACCTAACAGAAGCAGAAGATATTAAGAAGAGGTGGCAAGAATACACAGAACTGTACAAAAAAAGAGCTTCACGACCCAGATAATCATGATGGTGTGATCACTGACCTAGAGCCAGACATCCTGGAATGTGAAGTCAAGTGGGCCTTAGAAAGCATCACTACGAACAAAGCTAGTGGAGGTGATGGAATTCCAGTGGAGCTATTCCAAATCCTGAAAGATGATGCTGTGAAAGTGCTGCACTCAATATGCAAATTTAGAAAACAAATTTAGAAATTTGTTTAGAAATTTAGAAAACTCAGCAGTGGCCACAAGATTGGAAAAGGTCAGTTTTCATCCCAATCCCAAAGAAAGGCAATGCCAAAGAATGCTCAAACTACCGCACAATTGCACTCATCTCACACACTAGCAAAGTAATGTTCAAAATTCTCCAAGCCAGGCTTCAGCAATATGTGAACCGTGATCTTCCTGATGTTCAAGCTGGTTTTAGAAAAGGCAGAGGAACCAGAGATCAAATTGCCAACATCTGCTGGATCATCGAAAAAACAAGAGAGTTCCAGAAAAACATCTATTTCTGCTTTATTGACTATGCAAAAGACTTTGACTGTGTAGATCACAATAAACTGTGGAAAATTCTTCAAGAAATGGGAATACCAGACCACCTGACCTGCCTCTTGAGAAATCTGTATGCAGGTCAGGAAGCAACAGTTAGAACTGGACATGGAACAACAGACTGGTTCCAAATAGGAGAAGGAGTATGTCAAGGCTGTATATCGTCACCATGTTTATCTAACTTACATGCAGAGTACATCATGAGAAATGCTGGACTGGAAGAAACACAAGTTGGAATCAAGATTGCTGGGAGAAATATCAATAACCTCAGATATGCAGATGACACCACCCTTATGGCAGAAAGTGAAGAGGAACTAAAAAGCCTCTTGATGAAAGTGAAAGTGGAGAGTGAAAACGTTGGCTTAAAGCTCAACATTCAGAAAACGAAGAGCATGGAATCTGGTCCCATCACGTCATGGGAAATAAATGGGGAAACAGTGGAAACAGTGTCAGACTTTATTTTTCTGGGCTCCAAAATCACTGCAGATGGTGACTGCAGCCATGAAATTAAAAGACGCTTACTCCTTGGAAGGAAAGTTATGACCAACCTAGATAGTATATTCAAAAGCAGAGACATTACTTCGCCAACAAAGGTCCGTCTAGTCAAGGCTATGGTTTTTCCTGTGGTCATGTGTGGATGTGAGAGTTGGATTGTGAAGAAGGCTGAGCGCTGAAGAATTGATGCTTTTGAACTGTGGTGTTGGAGAAGACTCTTGAGAGTCCCTTGGACTGCAAGGAGATCCAACCAGTCCATTCTGAAGGAGATCAGCCCTGGGATTTCTTTGGAAGGAATGATGCTAAAGCTGAAACTCAGTATTTTGGCCACCTCATGCGAAGAGTTTACTCATTGGAGAAGACTCTGATGCTGGGAGGGATTGGGGGCAGGAGGAGAAGGGGACGACAGAGGATGAGATGGCTGGATGGCATCACTGACTCGATGGATGTGAGTCTGAGTGACCTGGGAGTTGGTGATGGACAGGGAGGCCTGGTGTGCTGCAGTTCATGAGGTCGCAAAGAGTCGGACGCGACTGAGAGACTGATCTGATCTGATCTGAGTAGTACTTCATTGCAGAGAAGCAATGGCATCCCACTCCAGTACTCTTGCCTGGAAAATCCCATGGATGGAGGAGCCTGGTAGGCTGCAGTCCATGGGTTTGCTAAGAGTCGGACACGACTGAGTGACTTCACTTTCATTTTTCACTTTCATGCATTGGAGAAGGAAATGGCAACCCACTCCAGTGTTCTTGCCTGGAGAATCCCAGGGATGGGGGAGCCTGGTGGGCTGCCATCTGTGGGGTAGCACAGAGTCGGACACGACTGAAGCAACTTAGCAGCAGCAGCAGTACTTCATTGTATATATGTACGACAGCTTTTTTATCCATTCATCTGTCAATGGACATCTAGGTTGCTTCCCTCTTCTAGCTGTTGTAAATAGTGCTGGAATGAACACTGGGATACATGTGTCTTTTTCAATTTTGGTTTCCTCAGGGTATATGCCTAGGAGTGGGATTGCAGCGTCATATGGTGGTTTTATTCCTAGCTTTTTAAGGAATCTCTATACCATCTTCCATAGTGGCTGTTTCAGTTTACATTCCCACTAGAAATGCAAGTGTTCCCTTTTCTTTGCATCCTCTTCAGTATTTATTGTTTGTAGATTTTTTGATGATGGCATTCTGACTGGTGTGAGATGGTATCTCACTGTAGTTTTAATTTGCATTTCTATAATAATAAGTGATGCTGAGCATCTTTTCATGTGCTTGTTAGCCATCTGCAGGTCTTCTGTGGAGAAATTTCTCTTCTGTTCCCTTTCCCACTGTTTGATTGGATTGTTTGCTTTTCTGGTATTGAGTTGTATGAGCTTGCTGTATATTTTGGAAATTAATTCTTTGTCAGTTGCTTCCCTTGCTATTATTTTCTCCCATAATGAGGGCTGTCTTTTCACCTTGTTTGTAGTTTCCTTTGCTTTGCAAAAGCTTTTAATTAGGTCCCACTTGTTTATTTTTGTTTTTATTTCCATGACTGTAGGAGGTGAGTCCTAGAAGATCTTGTTTTGATTTATGTCATCGAGTGTTCTACCTATGTTTTCCTCTAAGAGTTTTATGGTTTCTGGTCTTACATGTAGGTCTTTAATCCATTTTGAGTTTATCTTTGTGTGTGATGTTAGGTAGTGTTCTAATTTCATTCTTTTGCACATAGATGTCCAGTTTTCCCAGCACCACTTATTGAAGCTGCTGTCTTTGCCTCATTGCATATTCTTGTCTCCTTTGTCAAAAATAAGCTACCCATAAGTGTGTGGGTTTATCTCTGGGTTCTCTATCTTGTTCCATTGGTCTATATTTCTGTTTTTGTGCCAGTACCACACTGTCTTGATGACTATAGCTTTGTAGTATAGACCGAAGTCAGGAAAGTTGATTCCTCCAGCTCCATTCTTCTTTCTCAAGACTGCTTTGGCTATTCAGGGTCTTTTGTGTTTCCATGTGAACTGTGAAATTTTTTGTTCTAGTTCTATGAAAAATGCCATTAGTAATTTGATAGGGATCACGTTGAGTCTGCATTTGGTAGTGTAGTCATTTTCACAATGTTGATTCTTCCTACACAGGAACATGGAATATCTCTCCATCTGTTTATGTCATTTTTGATTTCTTTCATCAGTGTCTTATAATTTTTCTGTATACAGGTCTTTTGTCTCCTTAGGTAGGTTTATTCCTAGGTATTTTATTCTTTTTGTTGCAATGGTGAATGGGATTGATTCCTTAATTTCTCTTTCTGATTTTTCATTGTTAGTATATAGGAATGCAAGTGATTTCTGTGTATTGACCTTGTATCCTGCAACTTTGCTGAATTCACTGATTAGCTCTAGTAATTTTCTGATAGTTTCTGTTGGGTTTCTATTTATAGTATTATGTCATCTGCAAACAGTGAGAGTTTTACTTCTTCTTTTCTGATATGGACTCCTTTTATTTTTCTTCTCTAATTGCCATAGCTAGGGCTTCCAAAACTATTTTGAATAATAGTGGTGACTGGACACCCTTGTCTTGTTCCTGATCTCAGAGGGAATGCTTTCAGTTTTTCACCATTGAGAATAATGTTTGCTGTGGGCTTTTCATATATGGCCTTACTATGTTGAGGTAGGTTCCTTCTATGGCCATTTTTGAAGCATTTTTATCATAAATGGATGCTGAATTCTGTTGAAGGCCTTTCCTGCATCTATTGAGATGATCATATGGTTTTTAATCTTTGAATTTGCTAATATGGTGTATCACACTGATTTATTTGTATATATTGAAGAATCCTTGCATCCTTGGAATAAACCTGACTTGATCATAGTGTATGAGCTTTTTAATGTGTTGCTGAATTCTGCTTGCTAGAATTTTGTTGAGGATTTTTGCATCTATGTTCATCAGTGGTATTGGCCTGTAGTTTTCTTTTTTTGTGTTGTCTTTGTGTGGTTTGGTATCAGGGTGATGGTGGCCTCATAGAATGAGTTTGGAGATGTTCCTTCCTCTGCAATTTTTTGGAAGAGTTTCAGAAAAATAGGCATTAGCTCTTCTCTAAATGTTTGACAGAATTCCCCTGGGAAGCCATCTGGCCCTGGGCTTTTGTTTTTTGGGAGATTTTTGATCACTGTTTCGATTTCAGTGTTTGTAACTGGGTTGTTCATAATTTCTATTTCCTTCCCAGTTCAGTCTTGGGAGGCTGACCTATTTTAAGAATCTGTCCGTTTCCTCTAGATTGTCCTCTAGGTTGTCTCATATTCTCTTATGGTCCGTTATATTTCTGTTTTTTCTGTTGTAACCTCTCCTTTTTCATTTCTAATTTTGTTGATTTGATCTTTCTCCTTTTTTTTTTCTTGATGAGTCTGACCAGTGGTTTGTCAATTTTATTTATCTTCTCAAGGAAATAGCTTTTAGTTTTATTAATCTTTGCTATCTGTTAATCTTAGGTATTCTTTTTTTTTTTTCATTTATTTCTGCTCTAATCTTTATGATTTCTTTCCTTCTGCTGACTTTGGGATTTTTTTGTTCTTCTTTTTCCAGCTGCTTTAGATGTAGAGTTAGGTTGTCTACTCAATGCATTTCTTGTTTCTTAATGAATTACTGTATTGCTATAAACTTTCCTCTTAGAACTGTTTTTGCTGAATCCCTTAAGTTTTGGGTCATTGTGTTTTGTCATTTGTTTCTAGGAATCTTTTGATTTCCTTTCTTATTTCTTCAGCAACCTTTAGTAATGTATTGTTTAATCTCCATGAGTTTTTATTTATTGCAGTTTTCTTTTATTTTCATGCAGTTGATATCTAGTCTCACAGCATTGTGGTCAGAGAAGATATATGATACAATTTCAATATTCTTAAAATTTATTGAGGCTTGATTTGTGGCCCAAGATGTGGTCTCTCCTGGAGAATGTTCCTTGTGCACTTCAGAAGAAAGTGTATTCTTCTGCATTTGGATGGAAAGTCCTGAAGATATCCATTAGGTCCATATGGTCTAATGTTTCATTTAAGGTTTCTGTCTCCTTATTGATTCTTTGTTTTGAGCATCTGTCCAATGGTGTAAGTGGGGTGTTAAAGTCTACTACTATTATTTTGTTACTGTCAGTTTCCCCTCTTATGCCTGTTAGTGTTTCCCTTATGTACTGAGGTGCTCCTATGTTGGGTGCATAAATATTTACAATTGTTATGTCTTCTTCTTGGATGGATCATTATGTACTGTCCTTCTTTGTCTCTTATAATATTCTTTATTTTAAAGTCTATTTTGTCTGAAATAAGGATTGTCACTCCAGCTTTCTTCTGCTTTCCATTTGCACGTAAGATCTTTTCCGTCCTTTTACTGTCAGTCTGTATGTGTCTCTAGTTCTGAAGTGCGTCTCCAGTAGGCAGCATGTATTTATATACGGGTCTTGTTTTTATATCCATTCAGTCAATCTGTATCTTTGGTTGGTGCATTTAATCTGTTTACATTTAAGATAATTATTGATATATATGTTACTATTCACATTTTCTCAATTGTTTTGGGTTTGCTTTTGCAGTTCTTTCCTTTCTCTTGATTTTACTGGTTATGTAAGTCCCTTTAGTATATGCTGCAAGGCTGGTTTGGTGGTGCTAAGTTTTCTTAATTTTTGCTTGTCTGTAAAGCTTTTGACTTCTCCATCAATTTTGAATGAGATCTTTGCCAGGTATAGTAATCTTGGTGGTAGATTTTTCTCTTTCAGTACTTTAAATATATCTTGCCATTCCCTTCTGGCCTGCAGAGTTTCTGCTGAAAGATCCACTGTTAATCGTATGGGTTTTCCCTTGTACGTTACTTGTTGCTTTTCCTTTGCTGCTTTTAATAATCTTTCTTTGCATTTAGCACTTTTTTTTAATAAACTTCAAACTTCTTATTTTGTATTGGGATGCAACCGATTTGAAACAAATTTAATTCTTCAAGAATAGAGTACATGTGTATCTGGGATAGAATTTAATACAAAAGTCTTAAAATGGTTATAACAGTTCTCTACATTTGTTCTATAAAATATAAATATAATGATATGCACAAAGATTTAGCTACAAAGATGTTTATCACAGCAGTTTTTTATAAAACAGCAAAAAATTAAAAAGTCTACATAGCTAGTGATGGTATACATTGTTGTACATCCTTAAGACTGAATACAAAAAAGTCATTTGTACTGTAGCACAATCTCTATGATAAGGCAAAATGTTATGACATATGTATTGAGAGATTCCAATTTACAGTGGAAATTTGTGTACCTATGCATAAAGCAGATATACATAGAACAAGGTTATCTTTTGGTGGGATTGCATGTGATTTTTTACTTTGTTCTTTTCTACAATTTGCAAATTTTCTCCAATGAAGGCATAATATTTGTAATCAGATTAAAATGTTATTAGGGAAAAAGTGTCTCTCAAACTTCAATGTGAATATCAATCAGCTAGGTAACCTTATTAAAGTTCAGATTCTGACTCACTAGATCTAGATCTGGGCCTGATTTTTAACAGGCTCCTGGGTGATGCTAATGCTACTAGACTGGGATGAAACTTGAGCAAGACACTATATAATATTATATACTCAGTCTTCCTTCTATAACCATGTAGATTACGAAGATCACAATAGAACAATTTTTTAGAGAAAGCTTGTTACTATAAGACTGTAGTGATATTTAATGTTGGTCTAACAAACAATCCAACATTAACTGAGAAATACGCTGGCAATACAAAAACAAACTGACAAATTCTATGCCTTTTAGGAGTTTAAAATCAAATAGGGGAGAGAGGTAACTTGAGGACTAATGTAATATAATTTTAATACTATATAATAAAGCATAAAAGAAGTGAGTATAGATGTTATAGAACACAGGAAGAGATCATGAATTCTAAAAAGGATAAACGTCAGAGGAACAGAATGCTTCAGTGATTTTGTTACAGAGATAGTATGTGAGCAGAGGCTTAAAGTAGAATATATCCCCATCATTGGCAGTAGTAGGAAAAGGAAATTCCAAGTAGAAGAAACACCTTACATTGTTGTTATAATGGGATTCCATTGTCTGACTACTCGTTATCATGTTCACATAGTGGCCAAAAGTGTTAGTTCTGCATAGCTAATTATAAAGAGAAATGCAAAAATCAAAACTACACAAAGCTATCACCTCATGCCTCACAGAATGGCTATAAACCAAAATGTACAAATAACAAATGTTGGAGACAGAAACAGACTCACAGACATAGAAAACCAACTCACAGACATTGAAAATAAACTTATGGTTACCAAAGTAGAGAGGGAAACGGTGGGGCACAAATTAATGGTATGAGATTAACATACGCAAATTACTATATATAAAGTACAGAAGCAACAAGGATTTAATGTACAGCACAGGGAATTATACCCATTATCTTGATAATGGAATAGAATCAGCAAAGAGCTAAAGCAGTTATAATAGACCAGCTTAGGCAGTTTTAACTTTCCAAAGTTCATACAGTCTTTAAGGCAATTTACTCCCATGCTTTAATGCAGGGGTCTCCAACCTCCAGGATCTAATGCATGATAATCTGAGGTGAAGCTGATGTAATGATAATAGAAATAAAGTGCACAGTCAGTGTAATGCACTTCAATCATCCTTCCCCAGTCTGTGGAAAAACTGTCTTCCCTGGTGCCTAAAAGGTTGCAGACAGCTGCTTTAGTGTACTATATCTGTATCTTTGTAACTTCTAAGCTAAAAGACCTCCACATTATCTTTTCATCTACTTTTTTCATCTGTAATATTCCACTGCTTCTTGGTAGTAATTAATTTTTTGAGGATTTACAATATTATAGCCTGAAAACTAGGCTATGGGAAAAATAAGATTGAATTATTACCCTCAAAAACAAGAGCAGAAAGAGCAAGCATACAGACAACATAGTAGTCAAGGAATAATGAAATAGTAGCTTAAAATTGTATAAGTAACTTTCTATGGGAGTTTAGCACTAAAGTAGAAATTAGCATTAAGAAGATAGAGCCTTCAAGTATACTGAAGAATGAATTTTGAGACTCAAGAGGAGGAAAAGGTGACTGCAGCCATGAAATTAAAAGACACTTACTTCTTGGAAGGAAAGTTATGACCAATCTAGACAGCATATTACAAAGCAGAGACATTACTTTGCCAACAAAGGTCTGTCTAGTCAAGGCTATGGTTTTTCCAGTAGTCATGTATGGATGTGAGAGTTGGACTATAAAGAAGGCTGAGTGCTGAAGAAATGATGCTTTTGAACTGTGGTGTTGGAGAAGACTCTTTAGAGTCCCTTGGACTTGCAGATCCAACCAGTCCTCCTAAAGGAGATCAGTCCTGAATGTTTACTGGAAGGACTGATGTTGAAGCTGAAACTCCAATACTTTGGCCACCTGATGCAAAGAGCTGACTCATTTGAAAAGACCCTGATGCTGGGACTGATGTTGAAGCTGAAACTCCAATACTTTGGCCACCTGATGCAAAGAGCTGACTCATTTGAAAAGACCCTGATGCTGGGACTGATGTTGAAGCTGAAACTCCAATACTTTGGCCACCTGATGCAAAGAGCTGACTCATTTGAAAAGACCCTGATGCTGGGAAAGATTGAGGGCAGGAGGAGAAGGGGATGACAGAGGATGAGATGGTTGGATGGTATCACCAACTCTATGGACATGAATATGGGTAAACTCTGGGAGTTGGTGATGGACAGGGAGGCCTGGCGAGCTGTGGTTCATGGGGTCGCAAAGAGCTGGACATGACTGAGGGACTGAACTGAACTGAACTTAGCTCTGATTCTATCTGGAAAAAAATCCATACACAAAATTGCTCATTTGTTCAATACAGTATTTTTATCTAAACTTCACTAATATGGATTTGTATCTGCCAGAGAAATAACCCATCAATTCACAGGAAAGAATATATAAAGTATTTGATGGTATTCATCCATTCAGTGCTTAAAGTGTTGCAATTAGACATTAAATATATAAAGTCCAACATTTAAAATGTGCAAAACTTCTATCAAGTTCAGCATTGTATAACTCAACACACCATTTATGATCAAAGGAAGATTTAGAAGCTAACCATAACAAATTTGCTAGAAAGAAAACTCAGTGGAATGTCAATATTCCCTTTCATTCTGAGTCAGAATAAAAAGAATTCCTTCGTGTTTTTGTTTTGAACTTCATGTACTTATATGTTCATGGAATCAGCTGTTAAATATTTATGTTATCAAACAGGAATTCCTGTTACTTTAGTAGTAAAAGATAAAACACATTTAAGGCACCTGGAAACCACTATATGACCTTTATTTTTTGTTTCTACTTAAATTTAATGTCACTGAAGAATAAAGAAACTTGTATTAAAATTGTTACATTTCATATGTGCCTAAATTGATCATTATAATCTTTACTCAATAGTTCAGAAACCTAATTTTTAATAAAATTAAATGTAGTTTCTATGCTTATCTTATTTCCTAAATAGAACTTTTGAAACAAGCATACACAGAGAGCTTATCAGCAGGAGATATTACATTCTTTTTTCTTATCAAACAAATCATGCAAGTAAACTGTTCTAAGTAGCATGAAGAATGTAGTTTGCATGAAAACTGCATACTGTCAAAGTGCCTTCCATAACTCACACTATAAATGAATAAAAATTTGTGTTTCCACCAAAAATAAACCTTGGGATTTTGAAACAAAAGGATTCCTCTGTTTCTGTTGTATCCTTATTTTCTCCTCTACATCAAAAGATTTCATAATAGGAAACCAGAACTCCATGCCTACCATACTCATCACTACATATATACAATTATTTTGTTTATGATATTCTGGGATATGAAATAGAAAGTGAAAGAATGCTTGATTAACGAACATTCAGTCACTCTTTAAGTATTTCTTATATCACATCTATTATTTGAATGGCTACAAAGTTTGTACTTCATTTCACTGTGCACTATGATTCTATTATTTTGTGACATCACAATAAAGAAAAATGTTAACAGCATTTTTTGTTTCTCCAAAAGAAATCACAGTTCCTGATATTACCTTCAATTGCTAGATTTTAAAATGTGTCTCAGAAAGTGTTATAAGCCCCACACATTTTTTTAAATGTTGAGGGTACAGCTCAAACACAACTTTTCATTATTAAAAGCCCATGGCATTCATTATTTGTGACACATTTACTAAATACCCTCTATTTGTAGAAATAGGGGCTAGTGTATTAATCCAGGGCTGTCCTCATTCCTCATTGAATGTTTAATTAAAAGATCCCTGAAATGCATAAAAATGATTTCCAAAAGGCCTTAGGAGACTGCAATTTAACAGAACCGGGTAAGTAGAATGAACAGCAAACTTTTGTTGCTTGGTAAATTTTAATAATGTACTCCTATTTCAATATTCAACAGTTCATTACCTTGAAGATATTTGCAATTTCTCATTACCAACTTGCTATATAGTAAGGATTAATTATAAATCATCAAAATCTTTAGAAGGAAAAAAAAAGTACAAATATATGTTTTTTACTTTCTCCCTAATATAACTTAAAGGTAAAAAAAAATTCTGATGTGATTAAAAAAATTCAAATAAGCTTCCGTCGAACTATGAAGCTACTATATAAACAAAGGTATCAATTCTGCAAGCTAGTCTTGTTCTGTTGTTGCTTTTTTAGCTGAGTTTTCCTCCTTAACTGCTATGGAGTATATAAACAGAAAGAGGCAAAACCTAGTACTATTTGGTGATCAAAGACACTAAAAAGTACCAAGAGTAATTCTATTGTTTCTTTAATCAGAGTGACAAAAATACTTTGAGGAAGGTCCAAGGTGAAATGTGGAATGGCAGCACTGGTATTGTTTATAATTGAAATGTATCCTTTAAAAATTGCATGTCACAAAAAAATCATTACGTATCACCATTTCAGCCAAGCAGTAAGTCCAAACATTTTACCATGTCTGAAAAGAATGTGATGCATGCATAAACAAGTACCCTCCATTATAAGAAAGCTTCTGATATTTTTAATGTTATAAATGTAAGATTTCACATAGAATACATAGAGTAATCATAGTACGCTTTCATATTATAAATCCTGCTTGTTAAACTAAAGTAACTTTTACACATGTATTTAAAAATAAAATATGGCAAACATAATAAAAATTTAATTATAAATTCAAGGGTTCTTTTACCCCCTTTTGAATTTTAAGGTTTAAAATGTATGACATTTAAAAAAATAAACTGATTATCTTTCTTAAATCTAGGCATTTCACTTTTACATAAAAACTAAAAAATAGAAACAAAACTATAATACACACTAGAAATTAAGAATCTTGTAGAAAATTTTCCCACTGATACTCAATTTAACTGATTGTACTTAAAACCATGAGCTATGTGATTCAGCTCAATTTATAATCAAGTTTTTGTGGATTTTTTTCAACTTTCCCTTGCAAAATATATTTGTGCAAATTATAAAAAAGACAACAACTAAAAAACACCCCCACAGCTCTCTGAGTGATTCTAAAACTCCTTAGTATTTTAGCTTCTAGTTACAATGTATCATCAAAAAACAAAAACAAAACTTACTTGATCTGTCCCATAAGGCAGTATGTTCAGAGAAATGAAGGCTGTCATTTTCCAGAGTTGTTTTCTGATCATGTGCAGTACCTTTGGAGTGTCTATGAAATAATCGGCTAGCAAAACCTTCCAATTTCTGAAGAGCAGTAGTACCTGTATATTGGTTACAGGGTACTTCTCTATAAGCTGCCATTCATGTGTATTTACACTTAACTTATCGTAACTGAAAATATTTCCAGAAGGAGCCCAAAAACTACTTACACAGAAGCTAAGAGCTATGCATGTGTCAAACTTCCTGTTTGCAGGGTATTCAAACCACTACTGCTGTTCTGTTTCCTGTTAATATAAAACAGCACATTGCTGAGCCTTAAAACTGTCCAACTAGAGATGAAGATTTTAAAGGCTTGCAATATCATCCTAAAAGGGTCTATGTTTGAGTGTTTTAATACTAATACACAGGTTAATGAGAACATTAAATATAAAGCTTTAAATATAAATAATAAGCTGAAAAATTTTTTAAAAAGAAAAACTATTTAAACATACATTATAACCCTATACAAATAACTGAAGGTCAAACCATTCTCTGAATATAATAAGTTTAAAAGGTTGTATGGTTTTTTCTCCCCAGCAAATCAGCTAATACAGACTAGTATAGACTTTATAGATCTTTATAAACAGTTAACTTTTCATTGAAAACTGGTATGGAACAGATATTACAAAACATTACAAAACAAACATAACTTTTAATGAAAAAAATGTGAACTATAATTTAAAAAACCTCAACATTGCTAACTCACTGACTTAAATCTAATACATACAGAAATTACAAAAACTTAGTATGGTAGTTGCTGCTGCTGCTGCTAAGTCACTTCAGACATGTCCGAGTCTATGCGACCCCATAGATGGCAGCCCACTAGGCTCCTCTGTCCCTGGGATTCTTTGCTTACCAAACATAATTTGCTGACAAGTGGACATCAGCAGTACATTTTAAAACATTCTATGATTTGAAAAAATATTAAGATTTTAAATATATAAAATCAGTCACAGCAAGAAATTTCAATTGAGAGGAAAAAAATCTTTCTAGTTGACTGAGATATGTTAATTTCTAGACTTGACATTGAGGATTGCTCTTACCTGATCTCTTGATTTAGGGATTTCACTTTCAAACAGCTCTTTCAGTTAAAAGTAAAATGTCCATTTGCACAAAAAAGTAAACTGTGACATTTAAAAATGATTCTGGGTATGTGCCTTGTGATATTTTTATTAAAGGATGTTAAGGGGGGAGGAAGGAGGGAAAGGAAAGATCTTTTAAAAAAAATCAAATGGGAGATGGGAGGGAGAGTCAAGAGGGAGGGAATATATGTATACCTATGGCTGATTCATGTTGAGGTTTGACAGAAAACAACAAAATTCTGTAATGCAATTACCCTTCAATTAAAAAATAAATAAATTATAAAAAAGTAATCTATCAAAAAATCTTATGATTTCCTGCCTACTGCTTAGCAAACAAAATAAATAGAAACAATAATGACAAGCAGAATATAAAGGAATAATATGTAATCAAATTAGGATACCACACACACACACACACACACATACAAAGGAAACACTAATGCATTTTGCCAAATAAGAGCTCATTTGTGTACACTTTATTTTGTGCAATAAAATTAGTATCAATCTAAACAAACAGGCAACAGTATGTACAAGACCAAACTTCTTAAATTGTAGCTTTCTGAGAAATGTGTGTATATAATAGATAATTTATTAACAACCGACTTTACACAAAACACACCATCAACAGGTGTCTACAGTCTTTAATAAACATCTATAGACTATCGGAGAAGGCAATGGCACCCGACTCCAGTACTCTTGCCTGGAAAATCCCATGGATGGAGGAGCCTGGCAGGCTGCAGTCCATGGGGTCGCTAAAAGTCGGACACGACTGAGCGACTTCACTTTCACTTTTCACTTTCATGCATTGGAGAAGGAAATGGCAACCCACTCCAGTGTTCTTGCCTGGAGAATCCCAGGGACAGGGGAGCCTGGTGGGCTGCTGTCTATACGGTAGCACAGAGTCAGACACAACTGAAGTGACTTAGCTTAGCAGACTATGAGCTGTCTCTTTATGGGTGTAAAGTGGATAAAATTCCTGAATCTTTCACTTGCTTTCTTGGGATAAATTCTATTCATCCTCAAGGCTCAGCAAAGATGTCACCTCTTCATGGAATGTTTCCCACACATTTCCTGGAAAAATAAACTGCTCTCTCCACTGTTTCCAATAATCTTGGAATTTTATGTTAAAATTTGTTTATAAATTTATGTCTCAAACTGTGCAATGCACATATTACATCAGATCAGATCAGATCAGATCAGTCGCTCAGTCGTGTCCGACTCTTTGCGACCCCATGAACCGCAGCACGCCAGGCCTCCCTGTCCATCACCAGCTCCCGGAGGTCACTCAGACTCGCATCCATCGAGTCAGTGATGCCATCCAGCCATCTCATCCTCTGTCGTCCCCTTCTCCTCCTGCCCTCAATCCCTCCCAGCATCAGAGTCTTCTCCAATGAGTCAACTCTTCGCATGAGGTGGCCAATATACATATAAAAGTATTCATTCATTTTTAATAAGTTAAAGATCTAAGTAGAATCAAACACTTTAAAATATTTTACTTATGATAGGATCATATTTGTAAATTATCCACCACCTAGCTGTTCATATATAGAGACAACAGTAATGGAAGTAATGTCATTTAGCTTTTCTATTTAATCTGTTACAAAATTTTATTCATTCTTTGAGTTTCATTTTTATTAGTGCAAATGTGGATTTCTAAAATAACTTCTTTTCCCTTCTTCCAGCCACTCCTTGCAATCACTCATATCTGACACATGAACCTCCCCAAAATATTACACTCAAAGTATTCTCTTGCCAAAAGTACAAGCTAATTCTAATATTTCAGCCCAAAATATTTGTTTTTAACACATGTCTAGCTAGATATATCCAACATTGCTGGAGTTTCGTACAAATATTCCAGATTTCTAATTATAACACTCAGATTAATTTATTTAAAGCAATGTATAAACTTTATAATAAAATTACCATAGGGAGGAGGGGGAGGAGGTGGAAGAAGCAGAGAAGGGAGTAATCTTCAACATTTAAAATTTATCCTTTTTCTTCAATAAAACTCTTTTTTATGTGTTACAAAGTCCTTATAGAAAGTAAAATCTTTAGTCCTTACAGTAGTATTTCTATACATGGTAATGTGACCAGGAAGCTGTTGTTATATAAGTACTTAGGCAATTTGATTCTTACTACAAAGAACTCTACTGTCATCTACTGCTAGAAAGAAATAACTACAGCTTTAACTAAAACTGAATTTCTTCATAATTCAAATTAATCTTAAGAAGTATTTTGCTTGTTACCCTGATAGTATCTTCATAACCTGAATTTGTGCTAAGATGTCTAGCCATTTACCCAAAACTTGCTGTAACAACATATCTTATATTCTATTAATAGTTTAAATAATGTATGATCATAAATTATATCAGGGCTTCCCTGGTAGCTCAGATGGTAAAGAATCTGCCTACACTGCTGGAGACCTGGGTTTGATCCCTGGGTCGGGAAGATCTCCTGGAGAAGAGAAGGCAAACCACTCCAGCATTCTTGCTTGGAGAATCCCATGGACAGACCATGGGGTCAACAAAGAGTCTGACAGGACTAAGCGACTAACACTTTCACTTTCACTATGATAATAAAACTAGAGTAATCAACCTAGAAGTTATAAAATCTTTATTATTCATTCTGCATTAATTCTAAAATTCATAATAATTTTCAGAGTTAAACCTCCTTTGATTGCCATATCATAAAATATTGCTTTATTTCTGATGTTTAATAATAGTAATGATGATACCTTACATTTACAAAAACATTTTACAACATATAAAATGATTTCCACTGATTTCAAAAGAAGCAAACAGGACAGGTATTATTGTCCTTATTTTAAGATTAGAAAACAAACTTATAAATATTAAGTGACAAAAGTCACCTATGTCCTCTGTTTCCTGCTGCTGCTGCTAAGTTGCTTCAGTCGTGTCCGACTCTGTGAGATTCCATCAAGGCTATTTGTACTGACAAAATGATTCCAACAGTAAAGACTTTTTCAAACAAGGGTAGGGAAGTAGAGATTAACAGCTAGTAGGAGATGGAAATGGTTTCCAGAGTCTGAGATTCTGCTACGAGAAAATGTTCATTCAGATGGTTACCTTATAGCCATGCAATTTCACTGTCCACATTTATGTTTATAATCATGTTGGGGCCAAGTAGAACTATATACTTTAGAGTTTGAAGGTTAAATTTTAAAAAACAAACAAACATGGAAGCATATTTGATATGTAAATAATATATCTGCTGCAGGCAGAGGGCAAATGATATGACCATGACCCCTGCTATACAAACAAAGGTTTTAGAGTAATAGTTTTGCCTTTCCCAAAATGGATTCATACCTTTTATAAGTGAATTCAACTATTTAAGACTGGCTGATTGCATTTAACACAGCAAAACAACTGAGGTTCATCCATGTTGTGTTTTTCAAAAGCTTACTAATTTTTTATTGACTAGTGCTCCACTGTATGGATTTACCACAATTTATATATACATGTACAATCCAATTGCCTTTGCACCTTTGTCAAAAATCAGTTAACCATAACTGTGTAGGTCTCTTCTAGATTTTCTACATTGTTCTACTGACCTGTGTGCCAGTTCTTTCATCAGTGGGATACTGTGTTGGGTACTATATCTTTTAAGTAAGTCTTTAAACTGATTGTATGAATCTTTCAACATTTTTCTATAAATTGTTTTGGCTATTATAGCTTCTTAAATTCTCTATATAAATTTTAAAAGTTTGTCCATGTCTACAAAAATAATGTTGCTAGAACTTAATTGAGATTGTTTATTGAGAGAAATGATAACAATAGGTTGAGTCTTTCAATTCATGATCATATCATATCTCATTTTTCAGGGCCTTTGATTTCCTTCATCAATGTTTTATATTTTTCAGCATACAGATCCTATACAGATTTTGTCAGTCTTATACCTAAGTACTTACTGCTCTTTAATTGGAGCTATTATAAGTGGTACTTTGAAACATGTTTGCAACTGTTCATTGCCAGTATATTGAAATATGACTTATTTTTGTATGCTAACCTTGTGTACTGGAACCTGGCTAAACTCACTTATTAAGCTTTAGGAATCTTTTCCTTTTGTAGATTGCTTGAGATTTTCTTTATAGAAAATTGTTACCTTTGAACAGATACAGTTTGGTTTATTTTTCCTTTTTAATTCCTTTGTTATTTACTTTTCTTGCCATACTGTACTGGCTAGGACTTCCAGGAACACATTAAACAAGTGGTAAGACGGAACATTCTTGCCTTATTCCCAATCTGAGGAAATAATGGTTCAGTTTCTCATCATTAATTCTGATTTCAGCTGTAGAAATTTTTTGTAGATGCTCCGTACTGAGATAAAGAACTTCACTTGTAATCCTAGTTAGCTGAGTGCTTTTATATAAAAAGGATGAATTTTATCAAATGGTTTTTCACATTTGTTGGTTTGATCATATGGCTTTAGTTTTCTTTAGTCTGCTAATATGGTGGATCACAGTTACTAATTTTCAAACATTCAGAAAATAAAGATCATGGCATCCGGTCCCATCACTTCATGGGAAATAGATGGGGAAACAGTGGAAACAGTGTCAGACTTTATTTTTGGGGCTCCAAAATCACTGTAGATGGTGACTGCAGCCATGAAATTAAAAGACGCTTACTCCTTGGAAGGAAAGTTATGACCAACCTAGATAGCATATTGAAAAGCAGAGACATTACTTTGCCAACAAAGGTCCATCTAGTCAAGGCTATGGTTTTTCCGGTAGTCATGTATGGATGTGAGAGTTGGACTGTAAAGAAAGCTGAGCGCCGAAGAACTGATGTTTTTGAACTGTGGTGTTGGAGAAGACTCTTTAAAGTCCCTTGGACTGCAAGGAGATCCAAGCAGTCCATTCTAAAGGAGATCAGGCCTGGATTTCTTCGGAAGGAATGATGCTAAAGCTGAAACTCCACCTCATGCAAAGAGTTGACTCATTGGAAAAGACTCTGATGCTGGGAGGGATTGGGGGCAGGAGAAGGGGACGACAGAGGATGAGATGGCTGGAGAGCATCACTGACTCGATGGATGTGAGACTGGGTGAACTCCAGGAGTTGGTGATGGACAGGGAGGCCTGGCGTGCTGTGATTCATGGGGTTGCAAAGAGTCAGACACGACTGAGCGACTGAACTGAACTGAAACCACACTTGAATTCCCAACATAAACACTTCTTGGTCTTGGTGTACTATTCTTTTTCTAAATTGCTGAATTCAATTTACTAATATTTTATTAAAGATTGGTATATGTTTACAAGATATATTGTTTTGAAGTTTTATTTTTATGTACAGTCTTCGCATGATTTTGACATCAGATTAAGAAAGGCCGCATAAAATAGAGGATTCTTTTATTTAGTTTTTTATTATCATTTTTTTTTTTTTTTTTTTTTTGCAGGGGAAAATGGACAAAGGAAAGGATCAATATGGGTGGGAGGGAAATGGGAAGAAAGAAGGGGAGTGATGGTGGGGAGGAGTATATGTAATTTCTTAACCAATGGCTTTCTGTTTTTAATCACAAAGAACACTTAAAAAAAAAAATCATGTTGAATTCATCCTATATTAGGAGGTTTGTTCTCGAAATGAAAAGTTCAGGAAACAAAAAGTCTAGTTTGGGTGTCCTCATCTTCAGGCACATCTTGGTATTTTGTATTGGTAGGTCTATCTTTACCACAATATATTATTTAGGGCAGGATCACATTTGTCACCTCTTCCTCCCTACTACCCAAAGTGGTACCAAACCCATAAAATAGTCAATAAACCTTTACAGAGTGAACAAATAAGTCTTTTTTTTTTTAAACTCTCCTGAGTGAACTGAATTTTTTGAGGCTCATAAGTAAATATGTTTTGCTCTTTACTTTGTCTATTACAGCCAGATTATATGAGTGGGGTATTAAAGTCTCCCACTATTATTGTATTGCTGCATATTTCTTCTATCATATTAATTAATGTTTGTCTTAGATATATCAATGCTCCAATGTTGGGTGCATATATATTTATAATTGTTATAACTTCTTTTTTGATTGTTCCTTTAAGTCGTTATGTGTAACCTTCATTGTCTCCTTTTCAAGATCTTTAAAGTCAATTTTATCTGATATAAGTATTGCTACTCCTGTTTTCTTATGGTCCATATTTTCATAGAAAATCTTTTTCCAGGCCTTCATTTTCAGTCAGTATATATCCTGTATTTTAAGGTGGTTCTCTTGTAGACAACATATATAGGGGTCTAGTTTTTGTATCCATTTGACCCATTTTAGTCTTTCGGTTGTCTCTTGTAGACAAGGTATGTAGGGGTCTTGTTTTTGTATCAATTCGGCCAGTCTTTGTCTGTTGATGAGGGCATTCAGCCCATAAACGTTTAAAGCAATTATTGATAAATAAGATTTACTTTATTGTTTTGGGTTCGAGTTTATACACCCTTTTAGTGATTCCTATCTAGAGAATGTCCTTTAGTTTTTGTTGGAGAAATGTTTAGTGGTGAAAAATTCTCTCAACTTTTGCTTATCTGTGAAGCTTTTGCTTTCTCCTTCATATTTGAATGAGATCCTTGCTGGATACAATAATCTAGGCTGTAAGTTATTTTCTTTCATCACTTTAATTACATCTTGCCATTCCCTCCTGGCTTGGAGAGTTTCTATTGAAAGATCAGCTGTTATCCTTATGGGAATTCCCTTGTGAGTTATTTGATGTTTTTCCCTTGTGAGTTATTTGATGTTTTTCCCTTGCTGCTTTTAATATCTGTTCTTTATATTTAATCTTTGTTAATTTGATTAATATGTGTCTTGGGGTGTTTCGCCTTGGGTTTATCCTGTTAGGGACTCTGCATTTCTTGAGTGGTAATTTCCTTCTCCATTTTAGGGAAGTTTTCAACTATTATCTCCTCAAGTATTTCCTCATGATCTTTCTTTTTATCTTCTTCTTCTGGAACTCCTATGATTCGAATGTTGTAGCGTTTGATGTTATCCTGCAGGTTTCTGACATTGTCCTCATTTCTTTTGATGCATTTTTCTTTTTTCTCGTCTGATTCATTTATTTCTAGGATTCTATCTTCTAATTCACTAATCCTATCTTCTGCCTCTGTTATTCTACTATTTGTTGCCTCCAGGGTGTTTTGGATCTCATTTATTGCATTATTCATTATGTGTTGACTCTTTTTTATTTCTTCTAGGTTCTTGTTAAACCTTTCTTGCATCTTCTCAATCCTTGTCTCCAGACTCTTTAACTGTGATTCTATTTTGATTTCGAGATTTTGAATTAATTTTGCTATCATTATCTGGCATTCTTTATCAGGTAGATTCCCTATCTCTTCCTCTTTGGTTTGGTTTGGTGAGCATCTATCCTGTTCCTTTAGCTGCTGGGTATTCTTTTGTCACTTCATTTTGTTAAAATTGCCAAGTTTAAAGTGTCCTTACTATATTCTGGTAGTTTGTTGCATTCTCTTTATTGAGGCGGTTTACAGGTCTTTTCAATATCTGATCTCTGCCTTGTTACAGAGGGGGCGGAGATGAACACCCACATCTAAACCGGCCAGGTTCAGGCACTCGGATAATCCTCAGAAGCACAGACTTGGTTGAGTCTGCGTTTTATGCCCTTCCCAGATCCGAGTAGCACAGGTGATGAAATGTTCAGCGAGCGCAGCTGCTGCGACTTATCGCCTCTCTGCCACTCAGTTTTCTGGGTATACAAACAGCGCACTTTCTCAGGCAGATGTTGACCATCCAGAGCCCCAAGAAGCGTGAGTCAGCACAGAAACCTACTCACAGTTCCGTTAGACAGTGTCTCTCTAGGGCTCTAATTGCCCACCTCCGGCCCTGGCTGCCTGTCACCGGAGTGGGACGGCCTGCAGCCGGCCAACTCTGTGCAGCCCTTTGTTCTGTAGGTAGTCCTAGTGGTGTCTTAAGTTAGGGCTGGCTTTTGATGTAGTAGATAACCGACAGTCTGGTTATTTCACTCAGATAGCGCCCGAGATAGCCAGGCCAAATCCTTTCTCAAAGCAATGCAGGCCTCGCAGCTCCTCCTAGCCCAGCCCCCACTTGCCAATAGCAAATGCTGGTGTCCGCGCCACTTCTCTGCAAAAGGAGTTACCGCAGGGCTCGTTTTCTCATTTTGAAGACAATGAGTTGTCTTTCTAAGTGCCTGATGTCCTCTGCCGGCATTCAGAAGTTGTTTTATCGAGTTTATTCAGCATTCAAATGTTCTTTTAATGGATTTGTGGAGGAGAAAGTATTCTCCCCGTCTTACTCGTCTGCCATCTTAGCTCCTCCTCCTACCTTATTATCATTTTTATTAGAAGGATAGTTGATTTACGGAACTTAATTGTTTTCTGCCAAATATCAACATGAATCAGCCATAGATTTACATATGTCCCCTCCCTCTTGAATTTCCCTCCCATCTCGTCCCCCATCACACCCCTCTAGACTGTTTCAGAGTCCCTATTTGAGCTCCCTGAGTCACACAGCAAATTCCCATTAGATATCTATTTTATTTATGGTATTGTAAGTTTCCATGTTACTCTCTCCATACATCTCACCCTCTTCTTCATCCCCTCTTGCCCATGTCCGTAAGTCTGTTCCCTATGTATGTCTGTTTCTCCATTGCTATGCTACAAATAAATTCATCAATTCCATCTTATTAGATTCCATATATATGCAGTAGTATACGATATTTATCTTTCTCTTTCTGACTTACTTCACCTCGGTATAACAAGCTATAGGTTTGTCCATCTCATTAGAACTGACTCAAATGTGTTCCCTTTTATGGCTGAGTAAGATAATCACGTTGGTGTGATCACTCACCTAGAGCCAGACATGCTGGAATGTGAAGTCAAGTGGGCCTTAGAAAGCATCACTACGAACAAAGCTAGTGGAGGTGATGGAATTCCAATTGAACTATTTCAACTCCTGAAAGATGATGGTGTGAAAGGGCTGCACTCAATATGCCAGCAAATTTGGAAAACTCAGCAGTGGCTACAGGACTGGAAAAGGTGAGTCTTCATTCAAACCCCAAAGAATGCCGCTGCTGCTAAGTCACTATAAAATGGGCCATGCTCATTTTCTGTACTTACTGCTCCAGTCCCCAAATCAGCCATTTCTCCAATAAGCCCTACTTCCTTTACTGGAGAACAGTATTAGAAATCAAGACTTTCAAACTAGGTGTGCTTACGGCTACTGGGATGATGTTGCTTCCAGGCTCTCTTAGCTGTGAAAGAGAGAAATGTATGTGAATACCAACATATATGTATATCCATTTTTATAAATATTTCTATATGTAACCACCTACATCTAAAGTAAGATAAACATAAATTCTTCATGATACTGCTAACTCTAATTCATTACTCTACAATTCATTTTAGCTTCCTCCCTTGCTTACCTGAAAACTCCCACTCCAATAGTGAGAAACTTGGCTTCAACCATGTGCCATCCATTTACTTAATAGTTTAATTTCAGTATACACACATGGCAACACCAGCATTGTGAATCTGATCCAGTTAAAAACGTTATCCCCATGGGAAACAACTTTATCAGCTAGAGTACACTACTATGCAGTTGCTTTGCCGCTAAGTCACTTCAGTCGTGTCCGACTCTGTGCGACTCCAAAGATGGCAGCCTACCAGGCTCCCCCGTCCCTGGGATTCTCCAGGCAAGAACACTGGAGTGGGTTGCCATTTCCTTCTCCAATGCATGAAAGTGAAGAGTGAAAGTGAAGTCGCTCAGTCGTGTCCAACCCTTAGCGACCCCGTGGACTGCAGCCCACCAGGCTCCTCCATCCATGGGATTTTCCAGGCAAGAGCACTGGAGTGGGGTGCCATTGCCCTCTCTGATGCAGTTGCTTTAGCCTCTGATATTAGAGACTCTATTTACTTCCAAATTTACTTAGGTCAGCATCTACTGTGTCATGTTTAGTGAAGCTGTTTCACACATTTGTAATACAGTTAGAATGTTTTCTCACATTCTGCCTTTCATTCTTGGATTCCTCAACCTACTAAATGATTTTTTTAAATTTTGCATACATTAAAGTTTACTTTTTGTACTTCAAAAGCTATAGATTTGAATAAATACACACTGTCATGTATCCACAGTTATGCATCATACAGAATAAACTACCACCTTAGTATTTATAAATCTCCAATGCATCCCTATCTTTGGCACCTCCTGACTTTTTTTTTTATAATTACCATAAATTTGCCTTTTCCAGAATGTCATTTAACTCAAATCATACTCCATAGAATCTCTCAGACTGTAATCACTTAGCAATATGCATTTAAAATTTGTACATATCTTTTTGTGCCTTTATAGTTCATTTGTTAATAATCATTGAATAATTTTCCATTATATGGATATACAACAGCTTGTTTATACATTTACCTACTGAAGGATATTTCGGTTGCTTCTAGTTTTCAGCAATCATGAACAACACTGCCACCATCTTTCACGTGCATGTTGTTGTGTGAACATTAATATTTAAATCTTTGTAATAAATTCCCAGGAGTGTGACTGCTAGATTGTACAACGACTATGTTTAGCTTACCAAGAAATTGCCAAAATGGCTATATCACTTTTCATTACTACTAGCAAAAAATGCGGAGAAGGCAATGGTACCCCACTCCAGTACTTTTGCCTAGAAGATTCCATGGATGGAGGAGCCTGGTAGGCTGCAGTCCATGGGGTCGCTAGAGTTGGACACGACTGAGCGACTTCACTTTCACTTTTCACTTTCATGCATTGGAGAAGGAAATGGCAACCCACTCCAGTGTTCTTGCCTGAAGAATCCCAGGGACAGGGAAGCCTGGTGGGCTGCCGTCGATGGGAATCACAAAAAGTCGGACACAACTGAAGCGACTTAGCAGTAGCAGCAAAAAAATTAACTTCCAGATGATCAAGCTGATTTTAGAAAAGGCAGAGGAACCATAGGCCAAATTGCCAAAATCCACTAGATCATCAAAAAAGCAAGAAGTGTTCAGAAAAACATCTATTTCTGGTTTATTGACTATGCCAAAGCCTTTGACTGTGTGGATCACAATGGACTGTGGAAAATTCTGAGAGATGGGAATACCAGACCACCTTACCTGCCTCTTGAGAAACCTGTATGCAGGTCAAGAAGCAACAGTTAGAAGTGGACATGGAACAACAGACTGATTCCAAATAGGAAAAGGAGTACATCGAGGCTGTATATTATCAACCTGCTTATTTAACTTATATGCAGAGTACATCATGAGAAACGCTGGGCTGGAAGAAGCACAAGCTGGAATCAAGACTGCTGGGAGAAACATCAATAACCTGATATTCAGATGACACCACCCTTATGACAGAAAGTGGAGAAGAACTAAAGAGCCTCTTGATGAAAGTGAAAGAGGAGAGTGAAAAAGTTGGCTTAAACCTCAACATTCAGAAAACGAAGATCATGGCATCCGGTCCCATTACTTCATGGGAAATAGATGGGCAAACAGTGGAAACAGTGTCAGACTTTTATTTTTCGGGGCTCCAAAATCACTACAGATGGTGACTGCAGCCATGAAGTTAAAAGACACTTAACTTCTTGGAAGGAAAGTTATGACCAACCTAGACAGCATATTAAAAAGCAGAGACATTACTTTCCCAACAAAGGTCCATCTAGTCAAGGCCATGGTTTCTCTAGTAGTCATGTAAGGATGTGAGAGTTGGACTATAAAGAAAGCTGAGCGCTGAAGAATTGATGCTTTTGAACTGTGGTGTTGGAGAAGACTCTTGAGAGTTCCTTGGACTGCAAGGAGACCCAACCAGTCCATCCTAAAGGAGATCAGTCCTGGGTGTTCATTGGAAGGACTGATGTTGAAGCTGAAACTCCAGTACTTTGGCCACCTGATGCGAAGAGCTGACTCATTTGAAAAGACCCTGATGCTGGAAAAGACTGAGGGCAGGAGGAGAAAGGGACAACAGAGGATGAGATGGTTGGATGGCATCATCAACTCAATGGACATGAGTTTGGGTAAACTCCGGGAGTTGGTGATACACAGGGAGGCCTGGCATGCTCCAGTCCACGGGGTCACAAAGAGTCGGACACAACTGAGCAACTGAACTGAACTGAACTGAAGCGCTAAAAAGTTCCTATTGCTCTGCATCCTTGTCAGGAATTTGCAGTTTTGTGTGTCTGTGCGTGTAATCATTCTAATTCTAAAAGATGTACAGTGGTATCTCATTGTTGTTTTAACTTTGAAATCCTTAGTAACAAATAAAGTTAAGCATCTTTTCATATGCTTATATGCCATCTTTAGTGAATGTAGATGATTATTTTTTCCAGTGCATGCATTCAAGGTTATAAACTGCCTTCTAAGTACTGCTTTTTCTAAATCCCCCAAATTTTGATAAGTTGTATTTTCATAATAAAAAATTAGTTCAAAAGCTTTTTTAAAATTTCTCAAGACCTCGTCTTTTGACCCATGTGTTATGTAGACGTATGGTGTGTAATTAACTTCCAAGTATTTGGAAATTTTTCTAGCTTACTTTTTACAATCAGTTTTTCATTCAGTTCCATTGTGATCTACAAATATACTTTGCATGAGTACTATTTTTTAAACTTTCAAGGTGTGGTATACAGTCCATAATGGCTCTATTTTGGTGAATTTTCCATGCCAGTTGGATAAGAATGTAGATTCTGTTGAAACAACAAAATCTACATTCTGTTAAATATGCTGCTGGCATATTCTATACATGTTATTAGATCAAGTTGACTAATTGATAGTGTTGTTCAGGTCATCAACATACTTACTGATTTTATGCCTGCTTGGCATACCAAGTATCAAAACAGGGATCTAAGTCCCCAACTGCAATAGTGCATCTGTCTATTTTTCCTTTCAATTCTATCTGCTTTTGCCTCATGTATTTTGACACTCTGTTGTTAAAAGCTAATTTTTAGAATTGTTAAAACTTGGAGAACTGACCGCCAAATCATTATATAATGTCCCTTTGTATTCCTCATAATTTTCATTGTTCTAAAATATGCTTTGTCTAAAATTAATATAGGTAATCCAAGTAACTTTTGGTTAGCAATAACATGGCATATCTTTTCTCCTTTCATTTTCTTTTGTCAGGTAGATAAAAAAAAAGAAAGGGAGTCCAAGATAGTGGAATCACACAAATGGAGAACAAGCTTATAAAAGGGGAAATCAAGAACCTGAATGAGAACCTGTGGTCATAACCAGTCAGGTGAATGCAGGTACTAACCCCTATTTGCATAGGACCTAAAATGGGAAAACACACCCTCACCCATGACTAGTCATCCCCTATTTTGCATACAGTGTAACCAATCAGGATCCATGGGGAGGAGACAAAAAAGTATAAAAGGGGGTGGGGAGCCAAGAAGACACGGAGCTGCCTCCTGGGCGCACTGTGCCCTTGCCTCGTGGTAGCCTGCTGCCCAGTTGACGTGTAACTAAGCTGTAACTAGCTTGTCCTATGAACAAAGCCTGCTGCCCGCTTAATAAAAATCCTGCCTCTTTGAGCTACAAGTGGTCCAGCCTTCCAAATCTTTGTTAGGAGGAGATAAGATCCAAGAGAGAGAAATATAACAACCTGACACCTTTTACCTGATTCCTTATATTTAAAGTGAATTTCTTACAAGCAATACATAGCTGGGTCTTCTTTTTTTATACATGAGGGTCTTGTTTTTTAATCCACTCTGACAATCTCTTTTGATGTATTTATACCATTCATATTTAAAGTGACTGTTGAAATAGATTAATATTCACTGTTGTTTGTAACTGTTTCCTACTTCTTGTAGCACTTTTCTTTTTTTCCCCTATTTTTCTGCTTCCTCTGATTTCATTTGACGTTTTATACAATTTTAATCTCCTCTCAACACATCAATCATACTTATTTTCAGAATTTTTTAGTTGTTGTCCTAGTGTTTGCAATATACATTTTTAACTGAATTAAGTCCATCTTTAAATAACAGTATATTGCTTCATTTGTAGTGCAGCTACGTTGTAACAGTGTAGTCCCGAGTCCTTTCTCTTATGCCTTATGACACTGCTGTCATTCATCTCCCTTAGCCATACGCTATAATCACCCTGTATATTGTTACCATCATTAAACAGTTACCTTTTAGAGCAATGATGAATAAGAAAAGATTTTTATTTTACCTTCACTTTTTATCCAATACTTTTCCTTTCTTTATGTACATCCAAATTTCTAACCTATGTAATTTTCATTCTCCATGAAGAACTTTTACAATTTTTGCAAGACAAATTTGCTGGCAATGAATAGCCTTCATTTTTGTTTGTCTGAGAGAGTCTCTGTCCTTCACTTTTGAAGGATAATTTCACTGGATATAAAATTAATTATAGGTTAGTGGGTTTTTTTCTTTCTCCTCTTAAATATTTTACTGCCCTCTCTTCTTGCCTGCATAGTGATGAGAAGCCTGCCATAATTCTTATTCTGTGATTCTTCAAGTAAGTTTTTTTCCATCTCCTCTGACTTCTTTCAAGACTCTTTTAGTCTTTGGTTTTCTGCAGTATTTAATGATGTGCCCAAGTATAGTTATTTTGGTATTTACTTTGCTTGATACTTTCAAACTAGACTTCCTAGGCCTGTATTTTGATGTCTATCATTAATTTTGTAACGCCATTATCACTTCAAAAATTTCTTTTGCTGCTTTTACTTCTCCTTCTAGTATTCCAATTATGCTGTATGTTACACTTTTCAAAACTGTCCCATAATTCTTGGATGTTCTGAGTTTCTTTCCATTCTTTTTTCTCATTGTATTTCAATTTAGATAGTTTCTATTGACCAATCTTCAGCCTCATTGATACATTCCTCTGTTCTGTTCAATCTGTTGATAAACTCATCAAAACATTTATTTCTGTTACAGTATTTTTTTTTTTATGTTTACCATTTTCTTTTGATTCCTAAGGCTTGCTCTTATGAGTTTTACACTCTCATGCAAGTCCATACTCAGCCTCCAGAAACTTAACAATATTATCATTTAAATGTCCTAATGATGTATGGCTCCAGTGGCTTCTGCTCTCAACTTTGTAAGCACACCTTTGCTGCAAGTCTCTGGATTTGCCTCAGTCCAGATTTCAGGCTGGTGGCAGCTTTTGTAAGATCAGGAGTGATGGTTCACTGGTTAAGACTCTGTGCTTCCACTGCAGGGGGCATAGGTTTGATCCCTGGTGGAGGAACTAAGATCTCACACGCCATGTGGCCTAACCAAAAATAAATAAAAGCTCTTTAAAAATTAAAAAAAGAAAAAAAAGGAGTGATGACTTCTAGCTTTGTTATACCATCAGAGCTGAAACTAGAAGTTTCTTTCCTTCCTCTTTTATTCCTGTTTCCTTGTTCCTGCATTCTTTCTTACTTGAATACTACACATTTGTATAGTTGGGGTTTTTTTGGTGTTTTTCTAAATTACAGCATACACACTTCTCATAGTCTACTTAGATTAAAATTTTACTTCAAGTGAAATTTATGAGCCTTATATACATTTGGTTTCCTTTAAATTCTTCCTCTACATTGCAGTTGTCATGTTTATACATCAACATACATTGGAGATCCCATAAGACATTATAATTTTTTATTTCAACCATCATACTTCAATCAACCCAAGAGAAAAACAGTCTGTTACATTTATCCAGATATTTACCGTTTCTGTTGCTCCTTGTCCTTTCATGAAGTTCCAAATTTTTCTCTGGTATCATTTCTTTTCTGCCTGAATAACTTCGTCTACCATTTCTTTTAGAGCAAAACTTCTGGTGAAAAATTGTCCTTGGTTTTAGTAATTTAATTATTATGTATTTGGGTGTGATTTTCTTGAGCTTCTTAAATTTGTAAATTATGTTTTGCCAAATTTGAGGAATTTTAAGACATATTTCTTCATTTTTTTCTGCATTAATCTTTTTCCTCTCCTACTATAATTTTAATGTGTCAATGAAAAAATTTTGCCTGCCATCTCAGTACACAAAGGATATTGCAGCCATCAAGCCATCACATATAGCTGCCCCTCCAGTGAGCCCTGAGGAAACTCGGATAGAAACAGGATGCCTGCCACCAAGCCATGAGCCACTATAACCATCCTCCAGTGGTGAACCCTGAGAAGACAGCACAGGCCCCAGATAGCTGAGGTGTATGTCAAAGGAATGACTGAATAAGCCCAGACTTTTCATCTTCACATACATAGAAAAGCACTACATCATTAACTAGAGATGCCTCATTTTCTTTAATTAACAGTAATCTTTTCATGTTCTTACTGCCTGGTCTTTGTTGCAAAAATTCTTATATGTCCTGGCTCCTCCCTTACCTCTTCAGAGCAGTCTCTCAGAGCTATCTGAGAGGCTTGTCCCAGATTTAAGTCCTCAGTTTTGTCTGCCAAATAAGACATAGTTCTCAATTTTTAGGTTGTGCATATCTTTCAGTCACCAAATGACATGTATATTAGATATTTTTCTATTGTCCCACAGTTTCTAAAGCTCTGTTCTTTTAAAATTATTGATTTTCTGTTATTTACATTTAAAAAATTCTTTGGACTTTCTATACTAATTCTCTGTCATCTCACTCTCTCCAGAGCTTTAGGCAGCTGTACAGTGGCTGTTGTTCCCACGACTGCCACAGGAGTGCAGTGTTACTTAGAGACAGGATATGGGGAAAAAAAATGTTCCTCACATGTTACTTCCTAAAAAAGCTTCAGTTCTGGGATGCAGACTACTTTGAATCTAAACAGTGATATGTGAGAGGAAACAGAAAAACAAGGAAATTCACTACTGTATCTTTCTTCAAATTTGGATTTCCATTCTCATCTGCTTACTACTATTTTCAAAATCTTCCCATAACTACACAACATATTATGTTCAATGATTTTAGGTGTAATCAGTAGGATAGACAGTGTTATATATGCTTATTCCACTTCAATTGGAACTAGCAAGCAATTTCACCACTTTTCATTTTAATAGTAATTTAAAGGATACAACTGAACTTTCAATATGCTCCACCTTGATCAGTGTAAAATTAACAAATATATCCTCTAAATAAACCCACAATAACACTGTAGTATTTTGGCACTGTACTTTATGTGACAAAAAAGTTAAATGCACACATTTCTTTGAAAAATATAGCATATAAAATTTACTAATAACAAAGATGGTACCATCATTAATATGGAATTAACTTACATGCCTGGAAAACTGATACATTTTCAAATATATAAACAAAATTTCTGGAGAGAAGACAATCTCTTTAACAAGTGGTGCTGGGAAAACTGGTCAACCACTTGTAAAAGAATGAAACTGGAACACTTTCTAACACCATACACAAAAATAAACTCAAAATGGATTAAAGATCTAAACATAACACCAGAAACTATAAAACTCCTAGAGAAAAACAAGCAAAACACTCTCTGACATAAATTACAGCAGGATCCTCTATGACCCACCTCCAAGAGTAATGGAAATTAAAGCAAAAATAAATGGGATTTGCTGCTGCTGCTGCTAAGCCGCTTCAGTAGTGTCTGACTCTATGCGACCCCATAGATGGTAGCCCACTAGGCTCCTCTGTCCCTGGGATTCTCCAGGCAAGAATACTGGAGTGGGTTGCCATTTCCTTCTCCAGTGCATGAAAGTGAAAAGTGAAAGTGAAGTCGTGCCCGACTCTTAGTGACCCCCATGGACTGCAGCCTACCAGCTCCTCCGTCCATGGGATTTTCCAGGCAAGAGTACTGGAGTGGGTTGCCATTGCCTTCTCTGAAATGGGACCTAATTAAACTTAAAAGCTTTTGCACAACGAAGGAAACTATAAGCAAGGTGAAAAGAGCCTTCAGAATGGGAGAAAATAACAGCAAATGAAGCAACTGACAAAGAATTAATCTAAAAAATATGCAAGCAACTCCTGCAGCTCAATTCCAGAAAAATAAGTGACCCAATCAAAAAACGAGTCAAAGAACTAAATTGACATTTCTCCAAGGAAGATATGCAGATGGCTAACAAACACATGAAAAGATGCTCAACATCACTCATTATCAGAGAAATCCAAATCAAAACCACAATCAGGTACCATCTCATGCTAGTCAGAATGGCTGCTATCCAAAAATCTACAAACAATAAATGCTGGAGAGGGTGTGGAGAAAAGGGAACCCTCTTACACTGTTGTTGGGAATGCAAACTAGTACAGCCACTATGAAGAACAGTGTAGAGATTCCTTAAAAAGCTGGAAACAGAACTCCCATATGACCCAGCAATCCCACTGCTGGGCATACATACTGAGGAAACCAGAATTGAAAGAGACACATGTACCCCAATGTTCATCGCAGCACGTTTATAATAGCCAGGACATGGAAGCAATCTAGATGTCCATTGGCAGACGACTGGATAAGAAAGCTGTGGTACATATACACAATGGAATATTACTCAGCCATTAAAAAGAATACATTTGAGTCAGTTCCAATGAGGTAGATGAAACTGGAGCCTATTATACAGAGTGAAGTAAGCCAGAAAGAAAAACACCAATACAGTATACTAACGCATATATATGGAATTTAGAAAGATGGTAACGATAACCCCGTATGCGAGACAGCAAAAGAGACACAGAGGCATAGAACAGTCTATTGGACTCTGTGGGAGAGGGAGAGTGTGGGATGATCTGAGGGAATAGCATTGAAACATGTATATTATCATATGTGAAACGGATCGCCAGTCTAGGTTTGATGCATGAGAGAGAGTGCTCGGCTGGTGCACTGGGATGACCCAGAGGGATGGGACAGGGAGGGAGGTGGGAGGGGGGTTCAGGATGGAGAACACGTGTACACCCATGGCTGATTCATGTCAATGTATTGCAAAAACCATTACAACATTGTAAAGTAATTAGCCTCCAATTAAAATTAACAAATTAAAAAAAAATAAAATTTCATCGTCATACTCCACATTTTCATTCTTAAGCTACTCATAACACCTAAAGATAACACATAAATCCCAGAGTATAACAATCTAAAGAACTTTATAATCTTGTTAAATGGTAAGCAATAAGATAAATTAGTACAAGAAACAAAGATAGTATTTTACTAATCTACATCAATTGAGGATTTGATTCCACACTTGAATCCACAATCCACATTATATGAATCTTCAAATATTAATGTAAGAACATATAATTGCTCAAAAAGCATATTTTTACATTGAAAGGGAAATATTCCATAATTTCTTTTTCAAGATTTTAAACTACTTTATTCAGACGTTTTGAGTCTAGAATATACTGTCCAATACGGTAGCCACAACAAGTGGCTGCCTAAATTAAAATTCACCAAAATTCACCAAAATTGAACTCTTATTTTTCAATCACACTAGTTATACATCACATGCTGAGTAGCCATATTTTGTTAGTGGTTGCCTTTTAAATAATGTAGATATAGAACGTTTTCATCATCTGAGAAAGTTCTATTAGACAGAACTGGGCAATAGAAACATTCAGAATTTTATGGAGGCACAGTTCCTGAGATATCCATAGGCCAGAACTCTGTGAGCCCTTCCTAGTTTATACTTATGGTGAGAAGAATTTTAAACTACTATGTTTTAAATATAAACTTATTTTTTAATTTCCCATTGGAATTATTTTCAGGACTTACTGCACATTATGATTTATTTAAACCTGTGATTTCATCAAGCCATATGTTTGAGTCAAGGCTTGACTTATTAAATAACCAAATAAATTATTAAATGACATTAAAATCACTTAAATTTTATAATAGAATTTTATAATAGATCTTCCTCAACTAACTAGCGATACACCCCAATAAATCCACTGTAAGCTGAAAATGTATTCAATACACTTATCCTACCAACCATCATAGCTTAGTCTAGCCTACCTTAAAGGTGCTCAGAAAACTTACATTTACTTAGAGTTAAGCAAAACCATCTAACACAAAGCCTACTGTATAATAAAGTATTGAATATCTCAGGTAATTTCTTGAATATGGTATTGAAAGTAAAAAACAGAATGGTTATATGGGCACAAAATAGATGTAAGTGCATCAGTTGTTTTCCCTCACAAGTGTGGCTGATTGGGAGCTGCAGCTTGCTGGTGGCCAGCATGATGACAGAGTATTGTATTTGCATATGTATTTGCATATTACCATGCTGGGAAAATATGAAAACTTGGAAGTACAGTTTCTAATGAATGCTTTTACACCATCATAAAGCTGAAAAGTTATTAAGTCAAACTATCATAAGTCGGGGGGGCCATCTGTACTAGAAATAAAAACAAACATAATAACAAAACGTATTTGATTAAATACCCAGGATCAAACGATATGGGAAAAAATATGTTGAAAGTTGTATTATCTGTGCTGATTATCCACTTAATCACTGAATAACCATAAACATCTTGATAATATTTTAAAAAACCGCTGATAGATATTACTTTTTGTAGGCGTTCTGAATAGAATATTTGAAGAGAATACTATAGGTGGGAAGAACTATGGAGACCGGGATTAGTTATTTCTATGAATTAACTGACTGCTTTCACGTTGAGTATTTTAAAGAACCTAGGATTTGTTATGCTTGCTGAGAGATGGGTTCATGACATTTTAAACTAGTCAGTTTTTTCTACAATTCTTGGTTTCCTCTTCTGCAAAACAAGATCATTAATACCTTACCTGACTATATCATTGGTTTTATGTGTGACTCAACTAAGATGATGTAAGTGAAATGGCTTTGTAATATTATAAAAATACAGACTGGTATTACATTAACATATTTGGTTAGTAATATATGGCAATTATTAACTTAGATTAAGGAAGGTCAAAGTATATTTTAGTATCATCTTTTAATGTCTAGATGCTGGAAGCATTCAAACACCAAAATGTGCAAGTAAGATTTTTTTGAAACTATTGTGTTGTAATATTGTAATAGCAGAAAATAAAGTGGAATTGAAGAACTTCTTGATGAGAGCGAAAGAGGAGAGTGAAAAGGTCAGCTTAAAACTCAACATTCTAAAAACTAAGATTATGGAATCCAGTCCCATCACTTCAAGGCAAATAGATGGGGAAACAATGGAAACAGTGACAGACTATTTTCTTGGGCTCCAAAATCACTGAGGATGGTCTGCAGCCATGAAATTAGAAGATGCTTGCTTCTTGGAAGGAAAACTATAACAAAACTAGACAGCATATCAAAAAGCAGAGATATTAACTTTGCCAACAAATGTCTGTCTAGTCAAAGCTATGGTTTTTCCAGTAGTCATGTAGAGATGTGAGAGTTGGACAATAAAGAAGGCAGAGTACCGAAGAACTGATGCTTTCAAAATGTGGTGCTAGAGAAGACTCTTGAGATTCCCTTGGACAGCAAGGAGATCAAACCAGTCAATCCTAAAAGAAATCAACCCTGAATACTCATTGGAGGAACTAATGCTGAAGTTGAAGCTCCAATGCTTGGCCGGCTTATTGGAAAAGACCCCGATGCTGGGAAAGATTTGAAGGCAAAGAGAGAAGATGGTGGCAAAAGATGAGATGGTTGGATAGCATTACCGATTCAATGGACATAAGTTTGAACAAACTCCAAGACATAGTGGAATATAGGGAAGCCTGGCACGCTGCATGCAATCTATGGGGGTCGCAAAGATTCAGACACGATTTATCAACTGAACAACAACAACAAATAAGAAAGCAGTTGGTGTGCCACAGCAGTCAATTTACGCAATCTGGACAGAACACTGTAGGTCTGACTAGACAGTCCAATGACATCAAGACAGTTCAGTTCAGTTCAGTCACTTAGTCATGTCCAACTCTTTGCAACCCCATGGACCACAGCACACCAGGCCTCCCTGTCCATCACCAACTCCAGGAGTTTACTCAAACTCATTTCCATTGAGTTGGTGATGCCATCCAACCATCTCATCCCCTGTTGTCCCCTTCTCCTCCTGCCCTCAATCTTTACCAGCATCAGGGTCTTTTCAAATGAGTCAGCTCTTTGCATCAGGTGGCCAAAGTATTGGAGTTTCAGCTTCAACATCAGTCCTCCCAATGAACACCCAGGACTGATCTCCTTTAGGATGGACTGGTTGGATCTCCTTGCAGTCCAAGGGACTCTCAAGAGTCTTCTCCAACACCACAGTTAAGCATCAATTCTTCAGCGCTCAACTTTCTTTATGGTCCAACTCTCACATCCCTACATGACTACTGGAAAAACCATAGCCTTGACTAGACAGACCTTTGTTGGCAAACTAATTGCTCTTAATATATGAGAGGTGTCAATTATCTGTGTCCCATACTGTCTAATACATCTTACATATCAAGACATCCTTTTTAAAATCATGCTTTTTAAAAGTTAAGGCACCTATATTATGAAAATAATTATAATAAAAAATAGATTCGATTCTGAACTGTCCTGGGCAAAGCCTTTTGTTTGCATAATGAAAAACTTTGCAAATCAGTTTTCTTAAAAACTCTCAGTGAATATATATTTATCTTTAATACAATTCTATGATATAAAAATAGGAAATTTTATGTTTTATTCAAAACACAAAATGTGTTCACTGGAAGTACTTTGAAAACTAATAAATCTCCAGATAAAAAGAGCCAATATAGACAATTCAATGTGTTATTAATATATCTTCAAGAGTCAGAGTCCAATGGGGACTAAATTTGCTGCGTATGGCTATCAAATATAAGAAAAAAAGAAAAAGAAAAAAACACAAAATTTTCACTTATATCACAGTCAGATACAGTCCACTAGTAATATACTAGGGATAATTAAACATTTGTTCTTGAAGAATTTTTAACAAAGTAACTGTAATGATACACTAATCCAAACACATTTGTGAAATAACTTCTATCATATCAAGGAACGCCAGCCACTCGATCTGTATGGAAGACATTATAGCAAATATAAAGTTTGGTAATTTTAGAAGTCTAACACCCCTGACCATTAGTATGTTCAATTTAAGGGGCTTTAAAGGACTAAGGAAACTTTAAAGCTCCACAAAGAAAGGAGCTTTCTTTAGAAAGGTAAGTTCCGTGTATACTAGGTTTTGAGGAAATTGCAATGGAATTTGAGAAGGGTCTTGGAGAACAGGTAAAATTTAGATAGGCCAGAAAAAGTAAAAAATGTAATTCAAGAAGATAAAAATATATGAATAAAGGCAAGAATGACACACTATATTCTCCCCATTTACTCTCTTTTTCACATTAGGAAACATAAAAAAGAAAATAAGAAATGTCAGAATAACATGACTTTTTTTGCATTGTAAGATCTAAAATATTATTAAAAGGAGAAAGTTGAGGATGGAAAGAGTACATCAGGCAGAAGGAACAATGAGTTAAATATTTTGAAAGAAAAATGAGGCAGAAACAGTATAGCTACTGGGCTGAGAATGGACTGTGAAATAGTCTAAGTTGAGAGGAAGAGTAGATGCAGAGAAAACCACTGAGAGTACTGTTAATAGTCCAAATAAGAGATGGTAGCCACTTGAACTGAGATACTGGTGGGAGAGAGAAAAATGGACACATTTTATATATATTTTGGAGTAATAGGGGGATTTGGTGATAGATGGAATGAATAAAAGGACATTATCAAAAAATATTATCTATGTTTTTGGCTTGAGTATCTGGGTAAACAGTGATGCCAATTACTAAGAGGAGGAAGGGTGAAGAAGGAAGAGGTTGGAAGGATGTTCTAATAAAGAAGATTTTGTTAAACACATTTATTAGACATCAAATTGGAGATTCCAAAAAGAGAGCAGGATATGAGTCTAGAACACATCATTGTTTTCTAAATTTTATTTTACCTACAGCATATCTGTTATCAACTGTTCTACATTTCTGGTTGTTCAGGGAAATAAAGAATGGCTTAATTTTACTTTTAACTACTAAAGAAATCCTCCTTTCAAGGTGACTGTGAGTCTGATATGAATTCCAAAGGTCAGTCTCTCTGTACTTCCTCTTCTCTCCAAACTCCCAACATCTTCGATCTGATTCTCATCATATTTGTCATACATGATTCAATGTCATTCCCAAGGAAAACAAACTCAAATTGACTTCCCATGGCCTAAAAAATCCAAATTCCTAGTATATTAATCCAGGACCTTTGGGAATCTTCAACAGATCTCCATGTAGCTCCATTTTACCAGTTTGTATCTCAACAATAATAGTATCAAATTAACAGCCATTTCTTGAGAACATTTCTTACCCTTTCCTTAACTCTGTGCATTTGCATAAACAATCTCCGATTTGGTTCAAAAACCATACTTGAAAGCTAACAGACTTGTGATATGCAAAAATCCCCTCCTCTCCCCCAATTTGTCCTATCTATTGCCTGGAACCTGTAAATATGCTACAATACATGGCTAAAGAAATGCTGCAGGTACAGGTAAGGTTACTAATGAATTACTTTAAAATAAATCCTGGTGGATTATCTAGGTGGGCCCAATCTAATCCCATATGCTCTTAAAAATGGAGAACTTTCTCCAGCTTGAAGCAGAAAAGAGCCTAGGCAAGAAATTGTCAGATTCCATGGATGAAAATGATTCACTGCACCACTCCTGGCTCTAAAATATTAGAGTCCCTGTGTAAAGACCAGAGAGAGGCCCCTAGGAGTTAAGGGCAGTCCCAAGGTGACACAGAGCAAAGAAACAGAGACCTTGATCCTATAATCACTAGAAACTGAATTCTGCCAAAATAGTAATGAGCTTGGAAGTGGATTCTTCCCCAGAAACCCTAGATAAGAGCCTGTCAGAATTCTGACTTATAGAATTATGAGATAATAAATGGGTATTGCTTTTAACTTTTAAATTTATGGTAATTTGTTATGGCAGCAATAGAAAATACCAGATGTAAATGTAATGAGGTGACAAGGAACACAAAAGTGGTATTCTATTTCCAAACTATATGAAGTATGAAAATATAAAACTTCTAATCATGATTGACACAGGAACTCTCTCCCTCTAGCCCTGTAGTTCTTCATGGTGATTAGCACTTTACCATTGACCACTACTGACACATTATCCAAGATAATGCACAGGCAGCCCCATATCTAAATTTCCACTTAAGGACTTTCTAAATACCTGGAACAGAAATAAAGATGAAAACTACCCTCTCAACTCCCACCACTACTATACAAATGGAGTCACTCTTCTCACCCACATGAGTGTCCTCATCAGTGTACACAAGGGCAAGTTCTAGGCTTCAGGCACCGAACTGCCAGCATGCTAGGTCTGGCTCCACAGAACAGGGAGTGAATGCAGGGAGCTACTGGCTCAGACAGCAATACCACAAACGTCCGCCCAGAAAGATACAGTTCACCTTTACTGTATCTTTACTGTAATTTTAGTCCACTGTAAAATTTTACTTTACTGTACCTTTACTGTAATTCTAGTCCACCTAGAATTACTATGATGGAAGTCCAGTCTTCCCTATTAAAATACAAATACTTGAAAATCTCATTCTTCAGGGAATGTGGATATGAAAAGCAGTTATAGTATAGTTTTTAAGTCACTAAGATGTGCTTGACTCTCTTGAGATCTCATGGACTATAGCCTGCCAGGCTCTTCTGTCCATAGGATTTCCAAGGCAAGATACTGGAATGGATTGTTATTTCCTTCTCCAGGGGATCTTCCCAACCCTGGGATCGAACCTGTGTCTTCTGCATCAGCATGCAGATTCTTTACCAGTGAGCCACTTGGGAAGCCCCAAGTATAATAGCACTATTATGAAATTTTAGAATGTACAGAAAAACCAGTAGTCCAAAAAAAATCAACCTAAAAGTTTTATTTATGTAAGATGATTTTCTCCCAGCAAATTCTCAGCTGTTACTTAAAGTCTATTTAAATGTTACTTCCTCTATTCTAGCTCCTAAAATGTATTAACACCCACATTATTGTACTCACACATTGTACAATAATTATATGCTTATACTTCTCTTTTTTGAGCTTCTTCCATAATTTTCTACTTCTAGAATCTAACACAATAGTAACCACATAAAAAACATTTAAGAAATGTTTTTGAATTGATTAAATTTTTAGAGCAACATAGCTCTTTTGGGGATAATTTTAGGTTTCTCAAGTCAAAGATGAGTTGTACATGGAAATGCATGTGTGTGTACTAATTTGCTTCAGTCACGTCTGACTCTCTGCGACCCTATGGACTGTGGCCAACCAGGCTCCTCTGTCTATGGGATTCTCCAGGCAAGAATACTGGAGTGGGTTGCCATGCCCTCCTCTAGGGGATCTTTCTGACCCAGGGATCAAACGTGAGTCGCTTTTGTCTCCTGCATTGGCAGGAAGGTTCTTTACCACCAGTGCCACTTGAGAAGCCCTGTACATGGAAATAGAGGGCCTTCATTAGGCTACAGTACATCACATATATTTCTACGCTATTTCTACTATCTTCAATTTCTCTATTTTAAAAAAATATCGGATATAAAACTATAAGAAAATACAAAATTTACTGTCTAGGATATTTTGGAATCTATTTACTTATAAATTATATAAAATAAGTAATATATTCTGAATGTTGTAAAATTGTTGATAATGTTAACTTCTTAGTATGTTAGGTATTGTTCTTAAGCATTTTATATGAAATAACATTTATTCCTCACAACTCACCTTTAACTGAGTCTTATTATCTAATTTCCCAGAGGTACAGAGAGGTAAAGCATGTTGTAAAAAGTGACAAGACTGAAATCTTCTATATTTATTCTTACTTCCTACCTTCCCCCAGGAAGAATATCATACTTTAAAAAAATGAATTACATTTTTAAGTTTTAAGCCTTTACCAAAATCTTTTGGAATAAACGAAAGTAGACTTTAGAGTCATAAAACCTAGTGTATAAAATACCAAGATTTCATTAACACACACACATTTTTCCTTTTAGAACTTTGATAAGTGATTACTGAATGTGACATTAGTTTCTCTATAAGAACTTAGCAGCAATTTCAGCAACTTTGATTTCTCTCATTCTCCAAATATTTTTCTTATTTTGACAATGAGAAACATCTAACAAACTTGATATAGTTTTAGTATCGATGGAAAAGCAATAGTAGTTGTAAATATATAATGTTAAAGGAAATAACCCAACATATCATCATGCGGTACCCTATTTGAATAAGCTCTGACATTTTAGAATTAAGAAATAAACATGAGCCTAAGGCACAAGAACCACATTACAGCTTAACTAGACTATAACTGAAATTTCTGGGTCCCCAAATATCTGATCTGATGCCAGCCATAGCAGAAACAGTTAGATGGCACTAAATTCATAGCACTATAAGATATGGAGTCAGCCAGAAGGTGGCAGAATGAGGCCACTTACGCTTCACATACAAATCCAGAAAAATCTTTTGTCGTCATTATCTTAGGTTTTAACAGTACACAAAAATCACAATTTTAGATCCTTATATAAGTAAAAATTTTATGTACTAGATATATGCAAAAGCATTGTTTCATGTATAGAAAGCAAACTATAAATCTCTCACATAGACAACCATATTAGAAATGAATCCTCATTCTCCCCCCTTGACAGGTTTTCCCTATTTTCACACTATGAAAAAAATGAAGCCCTCCAAAGTAACCCATGCTTCCCTTGTGGCTCAGCTGGTAAAGAATCCGCCTGCAATGTGTGAAACCTGGGTTTAATCCCTGGGTTGGGAAGATCCCCTGGAGAAGAGAAAGGCTACCCACTCCAGTATTCTGGCCTGGAGAATTCCACGGACTATATAGTCCATGGGGTGGCAAAGAGTCAGACAAGACTGAGCAACTTTGACTTTCAAAGTCACCCATATTATTCCAATATCACATCTGAATTCACTAATAATCTGATGAAGAACTACTACTAAATGTTTTATTATGTAATATATTTAATTTCATAAGTTCAATCATAGTTACTAACAGCTGCTAAGAAATGGAATATTTCCTGCATCAGTAAGCAAGGATGTCATAGTCATCAATGCTTGCAGGCCTCCAATGTGGCCTGGTGAGCCCTGGGGGCACTGAAGAAGGAGAATAATACCTGTGATCTTGCAGCCTTCAGACTTCAGCCACTCCCTATGGTGAGCCCCAAGGAAGCTCAGGATGTGAAAAAGACAGGACATTGGCCCTAGGTTAGCTGAGAAACATATAAAAGGAATGATTTCGGCGAGCCCAGACTCTTGAATCTTCCCATACATAGAAAAGTGCTAAATTCCTTAACTTGGGATATCTGGGTTTTTTAATTAACAATAATCTTTTGATGCTCAGACTACCTGCCCTTTGTTGTAAAACTTTTATATAATCGGGCTCTTCCCCTTGCCTCTTGGGAGCAGTTCTCTCAGGCTTACTTGAGATGCTTTCTCCCAGGCTTGAAGTCCTAAAAATTCCCGCCAAATAAAACATAACTTTCAACTTTTAGGTTATGACTATTTTTAAATCAACGTGGAAAAGTGAAATTTTCTGTAAAATCTCATATAACTCCAAATAAAACAGTTGTTTTTACACTGGGTTTTTAAAATGGGGCTTAAGCACTATGGTTTAACATACGGCAGGTTAACCACATTATTCTTCATATTGTATTTGAATGTTCACAAAGGGTTTCCTAGGTGGAGCCAGTGGTAAACAATCCACCTGCTACTGCAGGAGACACAAAAGATACGGGTTCAATCCCGGGGTTGGGAAGAGCCCTGGAGTAGGAAATGGAAACCCGCTCCAGTATTCTTGCCTTGGAAATCCCATGGACAGAGGACCCTGGTGGCCTATAGCTCATGGGGCTGCAGAGAGTCGGACACAACTGAGCAACTAAACACACATGCAATAGATTGTTTACCTTTGCATTCATGGTCCTTATCATAGGACCTAGAACACATAAGCAGGGTATCAAGGAGAAAACAGAAGGCTAAAAGCAATGAAGCAGATACCTAAGATATCAATCTGTTTTCTTTATTTTTCCATCAGGTGACCAGCCCTCAAACAGAGCACAAAATAATAGGCACTAATTCCTCTCAATTAAGGACTGGGCTACTTACAAACTGCTACTGCTGCTAAGTTACTACAGTCGTGTCCGACTCTGTGCGACCCCATAGACGGAAGCCCACCAAGCTCCCCCGTCCCTGGGATTCTCAAGGCAAGAACACTGGAGTGGGTTGCCATTTCCTTCTCCAATGCGTGATAGTGAAAAGTCAAAGTGAAGTCGCTCAGTCATGTCTGACTCTTCGCAACCCCATGGACTGCAGCCTACCAGGCTCCTCTGTCCATGGGATTTTCCAGGCAAGAGTACTGGAGTGGGGTGCCATTGCCTTCTCCATACTTACAAACTAACATCATAAAACCAGATATGTTAACATTAGCCAGTTTACATCAGAGATAGATGCTGAAGAGTCTGGGACACAGCTGTAGTGGATTAAGTTGCGAGTCTTCTAACATATTAAGTCTTCTCCTAACATAATTTAGGAGAAGAGGTGTTTCACCCTCATCTCAAATCAAATGAGGTGCTTCTAGGGAACCACTCAAAGATTTGACATTCTCAAGAGTTGACAGTAGGTAGGGGTTGTTACAGAGACTCACCAAATGTATTAAATGTAGATACTTAATGGTGGATGGAGCCACCTAAGCCCAGTGGCAGACTAAAGACTTGTCAGAACACCGTTTGCAATGGCAGGGAAAATGCATCGCTGTCCTTTGGATCTCAGAAAAAGGAGGGTGAGGAAGGCAGTCATAAGTGGTCAAGCAGAGGAGAGGCATTCCCTCATAAAGGGAACTGTTAGGGGAAGTACACTGACTGAAACCACCCACCCTGGCCAGACACCATAGTAACAATTTGCATGAGTTGTTTTACGACAGGATGTCCTGGTAAGGAACGTGGAACTAATAAGCCACCACCAACTGGATGAGTTCAGGAAAGGTCAAAAGGTGACACCACATGTCCAACCACCTCCCAGAATCCTTCTCGCTGGGATCTATCTTGGTGCAGCAATGTGTGCGCTACCAGGAAGGACTCTGAGTCAGAATGATTGGCTAAAGACAAGTCGGAAATTAATCCCATCACCACAAAACCTGAGACTGCGACCAGAGCAGTCTCAGCAGTTGTCCTGGGTTCCCTTACCCTACTGCTGTCTGCCTGGCTCTCCTTTCCAATAAAATCTTTTGCATTGTCAGTACATGTGTCTCCTTGGACAATTCATTTCCGAGTGTTAGACAAGAGCCCCCTTCCAGGCCCTGAAAGGGGTCCCCCTTCCTGCAACAGAACTAAAACCCAAGATCCACAGCAGGTATACTGTGAAGCTAAAGAAGCTTAAAATTCAGAAACCCTCAAGTGCAGGGGAAATTCTAACACCCTGGGAGAGACTCTAGTATTGTGCTCACAAAGATATATGATTTTGTAAAATCTGCAAAGATATTTTAACTACAATCTGTTCAAACTGTTCTTTTCATTCCAACCATTCCTCCTTTACACTTCGTATTATGTCAGGAATGACTGAAAGCATTTTAGAGACTTTGCTAAAGTAAAACTGAGATAGGAATATGTCATTCTAACTGTAATTAGGAAGAAATTTGAGAATTTTTCAATAAAAAAAGAAATTACAGACTCATGATTTGAACATATTTGAAAAGTACCTTGGCTTTTTTAATCTTTAATGTATTTTTTAAAAAAGATAAAACTTAGATAAAACATAATGGAATATACAGACATAATAGAAGATGAAAAATACCTTTGAATAAATAAAAATTATTCTTATTTAGAAAAATAAATCATAAAAAGTTTCTAGATCAAACAAAAGAACTAAATTTTTTTTTTAATTCTAAGTAAAATAATGATTAGGCACCTGAATTGTTTCATAATTAAATTAACAAACAGGATGAAATGTTTTTAAGTTTCTTGCTGATTTAACACAAAATTCTAACACTGATGGAGATACATAAAACTCCCAATAGCCAGTACCATGAGGACACCAAAGAAAAAAATGAACACTGTTAGTTCAAACTTAAAAATTACTGCCAAGAAAACCTGAAGTTTCCTGAAATCTTATAACTCATATACAAAAGAAATTTCAATCACCGGTATATGGTGGTGGTGCTTCTTCAACCAGAAAACACAGATGTGGGAACCACTGGAATAGAGCTGAGAGCGGCAGACCTCACCATTTACTTCACTGAATCTAAGACTGCCATTGTAAGACTCATCATTATTTTACGCGCCACTAAGAAAGAAAGTGGAACAATTAAATTACAACATTATGCTTTGTTACAATTTTTATATTTAAGAGAAGAGGCAAAAAAGGGAGTTATTATTTTTGTTTAGGTATTTAATCTTGGTTATCTATAAGACATACATTCTTGCTACAAAATGTATGCAGGGAAGAGCAAGACTGGAACCCAGGAGATCTTGTGGGAGTATATTCTTATAATTTCCATACTGAGTGGTGAAAAGTCTAGGATACTTCACAATCCAATACAGGAAACACTATCAAGGTCTCAATAACTCAAGAATGATGGTCTAAACTACAATTTTGAACAACTATCCTAAAATAGAACCCCTTCTACTTTATATGCTGGCAGAGGGAATAACAGTGAAGGTGCTGTGAAGATGTTACATATATATATATTTACACACACACCCATCCCAATTTCTAGACAGAATAACGACAGTAACAGCTACTTATAAATACCACCTTGCTCTGCTATGTGTATGTACATGTGTGTGTGCATATATCTAACACATCAATATCCTTCTCCCCTTTCCTTAGTAATTTTATGTAAGTTATGATAGAGGTGGTGGACTTCACAATGTAGCACAGAGGAGAAAATTACAGTGATATCATGGCTAACTGAGATGAGTATCATCCAGAGATTGACACAAGGATTGATGGAATTTTGACTCTCTCCCTCCTAAGAAAAAAACCATAGCTTTGACCAGACAGACCTTTATTGGCAAAGTAACATCAAGTTAAATGTAGCATATTGCAATTGCCATTATGTATGGGAATGTCAGAAGAAGGGTATATGTAAGGTGATAAACAGCAAAGTGGACTTTACTACATGTTGCAAACTGGCTCTTGTAACATCCTTTCCATTCAGACAAGGCTGAAAAGCTATAAAATGGATAAGCTTTTTTCTATCTTCCATTTATAATAGGAGAGGTTGAAAGGCTATAAAATATACCTACTGCACTTCCTATTCCAAAGTTTGAGATGCAAATAACATTTTTCCCACTAGATGTCCTTCTAAGATATTTGGAAGATAGAAATGGAATCCCTTTTTGTATTTTTCTGATGGCAAGCATGGTCATGAAAATAAGGTTTCCCAGAAGCAGTGATTCCATGACATCCAGCTTCTACCCATGAAAAAGATCCTATCAACACTATACCATATAAAAAGACAGGGAGAAAGATAAATCTAATAGTATCATTTGAGGTCCTAGATTCTGCAATACCTAAAGCCAGATTATCATCTGAACTTTCAAATTACTTTAAAATATTCTGTTTCAATCAGTTTGATTGGTTTCTGCTTCTTGCAATTGAAAGACACTCATTTAATACATATTCTGAAAATAAGTATAATTTTTTGATTATCCCACTTAGAAAAATCAACAATTTTCTATATATAAACTCATTTTAAGAGCAGCTTGGTAATGAGAAGCGAGTTCCCAACTTCCTGAACTGAAAAAGTGAATAATGTTACAGTGATTTGAAAAACACTGTCAAATTTTATAAGCAAGATTATTGCTGAATAAAAAATACAGGAGAATGGCAAGTGTGTCACATGTGGCTATAAATGTTCAAAGTATTATAATATGGATTATAATGGCCCCTGCCAATAAAATACCATGATCTCTAAATTCCCTCTGTTTTCAGAAAGAATCCTAGGTTTTCCTGCTGCGGTAAATGGAAAAGGTCAGTTTTCATCCCAATCCCAAAGAAAGGCAATGCCAAAGAATACTCAAACTACCACACAATTGCACTCATCTCACATGCTAGTAAAGTGATACTTAAAATTCTCCAAGCCAGGCTTCAGCAATACATGAACCAAAACCTCCAAATGTTCAAACTGATTTTAGAAAAGGCAGAGGAACCAGAGATCAAATTGCCAACATCTGCTGGATCATGGAAAAAGCAAGAGAGTTCCAGAAAAACATCTATTTCTGCTTTATTGACTATGCCAAAGCCTTTGACTGTGTGGATCACAATAAACTGTGGAGAACTCTGAAAGAGATGGGAATACCAGACCACCTGATCTGCCTCTTGAGAAATTTGTATGCAGGTCAGGAAGCAACAGTTACAACTGGGCATGGAACAACAGACTGGTTTCAAATAGGAAAAGGAGTATGTCAAAGCTGTATATTGTCACCCTGCTTATTTAACTTGCAGAGTACATCATGAGAAATGCTGGGCTGGATGAAGCACAAGCTGGAATCAAGATTGCCAGGAGAAATATCAATAACCTCAGATATGCAGATGACACCACCCTTCTGGCAGAAAGTGAAGAGAAACTAAAGAGCCTCTTGATGAAAGTGAAAGTGGAGAGTGAAAAAGTTGGCTTAAAGCTCAACATTCAGAAAACGAAGAGCATGGCATCTGGTCCCATCACTTCATGGCAGATAGATGGGGAAACAGTGATTGACTTTATTTTTCTGGGCTCCAAAATCACTGCAGATGGTGACTGCAGCCATGAAATTAAAAGATGCTTACTCCTTGGAAGGAAAGTTATGACCAACCTAGACAGCGTATTAAAAAGCAGAGACATTACTTTGTCAACAAAGGTCCGTCTAGTCAAGGCTATGGTTTTTCCAATGGTCAGGTATGGATGTGAGAGCTGAACTGTGAAGAAGGCTGAGCGCCGAAGAATTGATGCTTTTGAACTGTGGTGTTGGAAAAGACTCTTGAGAGTCCCTTGGACTGCAAGCAGATCCAACCAGTCCATCCTAAAGGAGATCAGTCCTGGGTGTTCACTGGAAGAACTGATGTTGAAGCTGAAGCTCCAATACTTTGGCTACCTGATGTGAACAGCTGACTCATTTGAAAAGACCCTGATGCTGGGAAAGATTGAGGGCAAGAGGAGAAGGGGCCGACAGAGGATGAGATGGTTGGATGGCATCAGTGACTCAACAGACATGGGTTTGGGTAGACTACAGGAGTTGGTGATAGACAGGGAGGCCTGGAGTGCTGCGGTTCATGGGGTCGCAAAGAGTCAGACATGACTGAGTGATTGAATTGAACTGAAATGATATTCTGTTCCAAGACTCATTGACCTTGACGGTAAGCTGTTGCTCTGCTCCTCCTCCTCCTCCTCCTCAGGTTGCTTGTGTTTGGGCTTGCAGGGTTATCAGTGCCACTTCTCAGGCTTTTTTTTTTTCACTTTTACATTTTCAATATTTTTCTACAGCTCTACAATAGCTGATTAAAAAGAAGGATGCTCTTTTATATTTGTTTCTTAGATTTAGTTCTCTGCTCATCCTTATTTCTGCCATCCAGCAATGCTGTTGTTCAGCTGTGTCCAACTCTTTGTGATCTCATGGACTGTAGCAAAGCAGCCTCCTCTGTCCTCCACTATCTCCAGGAATTCACTCAAATTCATGTCCATTGACTTGGTGATACTACCCAGCCATCTCATCCTCTGCCACCTTCTTCTCCTCTCCTCGGTCTTTCCGAGAATCAGGGTCTTTTCCAATGAGTCAGCTTTTCACATCAAATGGCCAAAGTACTGGAACTTCAGCATCAGTTCTTCCAATGAATATTCAGGGTTGATTCCTTTAGTATTGACTGGTTTGATCTCCCTGCAGTCCAAGGAATTCTCGAGTTTTCTCCAGCACAATTACAAAGCATAAGTTCTTCAGTACTCAGCCTTCATTATGCTCCAACTCTCACATCTCTACATGACTACTGCAAAAACCATAGATTTGACTATCCAGAAATACTGCTATTTATATTTTAGAATATTTGCTTAAAGTCAATTTTTTGTTTATACTGTAAAAAATACTATTTTGAATGTAGTATTTATTTAGAAATTAGATTATATACAGTACTAAAGGCCCTCTTGATTTCCATCCTATGCTGATTCTCCTGCTCTGCTCCCTAGAAGCAATCACTATTCTAAATTTTCTTGTAGCCTTAAAGTTTCTTTTTTATATTTTTACATATGTAATTTCTACAAATATCATATATACTAATTTTCAATATACCTGAATGGTATCATGATCTGCATAACTTTTTGCAAGTTACTTATTTCAAATGCACCATATTTCACTTAGCTGTTTCTCTATTGATGCCTTTAGGCTATTCAGTTTCCATTGTTACAAACAAAGTGTAAGGAACATCTGTATTCTTCCCTCTTCCCTCTCCTCTCTCTATCTTCCTCTCCCCCTCCTCTCTTCCCTCATTTTATTTCTCCTAATAAAAGACATGCTATGCCTCTGGTCTTAATTTTTTCCACAATCCTTCATGCAAGTGTTTGCCTACCATCTTAGGTTACAATGTTTATAAAGTCCCCGGCCAATAATAATTTTTAACAGTTTTAATGAGATATAATTTACACACCATAAATTAACAGGTACTAAGTGTACAGTTCAGTGGGGTTTTTTAACTAAATTTATAGTTGTACAACCAACTCCACTACTAAATTTTAGATATCCATCACCCCAAAAGGAACCTCATACCCATTTGCAGTCATTCTCCATTTCCACCACATGCCCTGAGCAACCACTATTCTACTTTCTATCTATAGATTTTTTTCACTTTCATATAAACGAAATTACACAATACACAGTCTTTTGTGTCTCACTTCTTCCACCTAGCATAATGTTTTTGAGGTTCATCCATGTAGTAGCCAGTAATACTTTGCTAAGTTCTATTGCTGAATAGTATTCCATTGTACAGATACACCACATTCTGTTTCACCAGTTGTTTCCACTTCATGGCTATTATAAATAATGCTGCTATGAGCATTCAAATACAAGTTGTTGGGTAGACATATGTTTTTAAATCTCCTGGATAAATTTCTAAGAGTAAAAACTGCTGGGTATGGTAATTTGGTGCTTAACATTTTGAGAAACTGGGAAACAGTTTCCAAAGTGGCTGCACCATCTTACATTTCCACTGGAAGTGTATGAGGGTCCAATTTCTTCACACTTTTGTCAATACTTGTCTTTATTAAAAATACAAATTTATTTTTGCACATGTGTAAGTGTTTCCATCAAGAAGATACCTAAAAGGGGAATTCCTGGATTATTGTTTATATCCATTTTCAGTTGTAACAGTTAGAACCGTATCATGTCAGGAGGGGCTAGCTCAGTTTACACTCAACATGCTTGTCGTACATAATACTGTGTGACCTGCTCATCTCTGCTAATCTGATGAATGAAAAAAAGACATCTCATTTTAAGTCACAATTCACTGATTATTACTAAAGTCAAATACCTTTCATATGTCAATTGATCACCTGATTTCATCTTCAGTAATGTACCTATTCATATCCTTTACTGTATTTTTCTTTCATTCATATATCTTTTTGTTGACTTATAAAATGATTTTTATTCTGGATATTAATCCTGTCAGTTTTATACATTAAAAATATTTCCTCTCAATCTCTTAAGAAATTTGGAGTAACATCTTTCAGAGTTCTAAGCAAAACATTTCTCCCAACTACTATCAATTACATCTTATGCTCCTTGATTCCGGTGACTAAGAACTTAACTATCCATGCTAAGAGTACATTTCATTGTTTCCCCGGGAGTCCTATGAAATATGCATACAAATAAGACCTCTAGCTGCCTTTCCTGGGAGGACAAATGAATTAGGCTGCTCTGGGACATGTACTAGTTTGTTAAAAAAAAAAAAAAAAACAAATGCAAACAACAACATAAAAACTGATATTAGTATTTTAAGGAAAAAAAAAAAAGGAATTCATTAAATGGGTAGAGTATAGAATGGTTAGGAAAACAACATCAGATTAAGGCAGGCCCCAAAGGTGGTAATCCACAATTGAGAAGCAATGCATTTAAAACCCCCTTCATGGATCACAGCTGTGTCATGGCAAAGAGGCTTGCATAACTCAATGAAGCTATGAGCCATGCCATGCAAGGCCACCTAAGATGGGTCATAGTGAAGAGTTCTGACAAAATGCGGTCCACTGAAGGAGGAAAAGGCAACTCACTCCAATATTCTTGCCTGGAGGACCCCATGGTCAGTATGAAAAGGCAGAAAGATATGACACTGGAAGAGTGGCCCCCCAGGTCAGAAGGTGTCCAATATGCTACTGGGGAAGAGCGGAGGGCAATTACTAATACCTCCAGAAAGAATGAAGTGGCTGGGCCAAAGCAGAAATGATGCTCAACAGTGGATGCATCTGGTGGTGAAAGTAAATTCTGATGCTGTAAAGAACAACATTCCATAGGAACCTGGAATGGTAGGTCCATGAATCAAGGTAAACTGGATGTGGTCAAGCAGGAGAGGGCACAATTGAACATCAACATCTTAGGAATCAGTGAACTAAAATAAACAGGAATGGGTGAATTTAATTCAGATGACCACTGTATCTACTACTGTGGGCAAGGATCCCTTAAAAGAAGAGTAGCCCTCATAGTCAACAAAAGGGTCAAAAATGCAATATTTAGGTTCAATCTCAAAAATGATGGAATTCCAGCTGAGCTATTTAAAATCCTAAAAGATGTGCTGTACTCAATATGTCAGAAAATTTGGAAAACCCAACAGTGGCCATAGAACTGGAAAAGGTCCAGTTTTCATTCCAATCCCAAAGAAGGTCAATGCCAAAGAATGTTCAAACTACTGTACAATTGCACTCATTTCACATGCTAGCAACTGCTACTGCTAAGTCACTTCAGTCGTGTCCAACTCTGTGCGACCCCATAGGCAGCCCACCAGGCTCCCCTGTCCCTGCGATTCTCCAGGCAAGAACACTGGAGTGGGTTGCCATTTCCTTCTCCAATGCGTGAAAGTGAAGTCGCTCAGTTGTGTCCGACTCTTAGTGACCCCAAGGACTGCATCCCACCAGGCTCCTCTGCCTGTGGGATTGTCCACGCAAGAGTACTGGAGTGGGGTGCCATTGCCTTCTCCGACATGCTAGCAAGGTTATATTTAAAGTCCTTCAAGCTAGACTTCAGCAGTATATGAACTGAGAACTTCCAGATGTACAAGCTGGGTTTCGAAGAGGCAGAGGGACCAAAGATCAAATTGCCAACATTTGCTGGATCATGGAGAAAGCAAGGGAGTTCCAGAAAAATACTACTTTTACTTCATTGACTATTCTAGAGACTTTGACTGTGTGGATCACAACAAACTATAGACAATTCTTGAAGAGATGGGAAAACCAGACCACTTTAACTTGTCTCCTGAGAAACCTGTATGCAGGTCAAGAAGGAACGGTTAGAATCGGACACAGAATTGACAGGCTCAAAACTGGGAAAGGTGTTTGGCAAGGCTATATACTGTCACCCTACTTATTTAACTTATAAGCAGGGTATACGGATACAAAATGCCAGGCTAAATGAAACAAGTTAGAATCAAGATTGCCAGGAGAAATATTAACAACCACAAATATGCAGATACCACTCTAAAGACAGAAAATACAGAGGAACTAAAGAGCCTCTTGATGAGGGTGAAAGAGGAGAGTGACAACACTGGCTTGAAACTCAACATAAAAAAAAAAAAAGCTAAGCTCATGGTATCCAGCCCCATCACTTCATGGAAAATAAAAGGAGAAAAAGTGGAAGCAGTGACAGATTTTATTTTCTTGGGCTCCAAAATCCCTTTGGGTGGTGGCTGCAGCCATGAAATTAAAAGACTCTTGCTCCTTGAAAGGAAAACTATGACAAACCTAAGACAGCATATTAAAAACCAGAGACATCACTTTGCTGACAAAGGTCTGTATATTCAAAGTTATGGTTTTTCCAGTAGTTATATACAGATGTGAAGAAGAAGGCTGAGCACCGAAGAACTGATGCTTTCAAACTTCAGTATTGGAGAGTATTCTTGAGAATCTCTTGGACTGCAAGGAGATCAAACCACTTAATCCTAAAGGAAGTCAACCCTGAATATTCATTGGAAGGACTGTTGCTGAAGCTCCAACACTTTGGCCACCTGATGCAAAGAGCTGACTCACTGGAAAAGACCCTGATGGTAGGAAAGACTAAAGGCAAAAGGAGAAGGGGACAGCAGAGAATGAGATGGTTAGATAGCATCACAGACTCAATGGACATGAATCTGAGCAAAGTCCAGGTAACAGTGGAGGACAGAAGAGCCTGGTGTGTTACAGTCCCTGAGGTTGCAAAGAGTCAGACACAGCTTTGCAACTGAACAACAACAAGAGGCACTGAATATATTGTCTATTATGAATAGACAGATACTCAACCTCCAATCTGATGGCAATGCTATCCAATGGATATTCATTGCTATACCACTATATTCTCAATTCTGCAAAATAAATTTCTATTTGATCTTCTGTTTTTGAGTCAAGCTCACAAGACTCACTTGCAATATTAGTTTCTTGTTAAGACAGTGCTTCTAATATAACAAGTAAACCAGGCGTGAAGTTCAAGTAAAAGTGAAAGTGGCTCAGTCATGTCTGACTCTTTGTGACCATGGATTATACAGTCCATGGAATTCTCCAGGCCATAATACTGGAGTGAGTGGCCTTTCCCTTCTACAGGGGACCTTCTCAACCCAGGAACCAAACCAGGGTCTCCTGCATTGCAGGCGGATTCAAGTACAAAGATATAATTATTTCAAGGAACATAATTAGTCTTCTCTACCACCCAGCAGAAGTATTTTGATGGCTCCAATCTTATATTAGAAATATATATAAAATAAAAACTATAAGCACCAGTTGGCACATCATTCTATAGGATCAGTAGATTTTTTTTACAGTAATTTTTAGATATATCAAGATTGTTATGACTATATTTAAAACAAGCATCTCTCAGAAAAAAACACTGCCAGTTTATCCTCTTCTATCTATCAAGAAACTGTATTCATCTATTCACCAAGTATTTCCTGAGTCTCTACCATGTGCTGAGCATATCACCATGTGATAGATTTCAGTCAACAGCAAAAACCAACATTATAATTTAGTGGGGAAAATTGTACTATTAAAACAAAATGACATGATTCCATGAAAATATATAACAGGAGACCTTAATCTAGTGTGGGAAGATCAGAGAACATCTTCCTGAAAGCATAATAATTGAAATAAAATATGAAGGATGTGATAAAGGGTTAAGAAGGTGAAAGGAAAAGAGAAAAAGACTTTCACACAAGAAGCAGTATGGGTAAAGGTCTTATAAAAGAAAAATATCAGGGTGAATTTCAGAAATTATAGCTTAAAAAGGGCATTTTTAATTATCAGGAAATCAGTAATTATGTACAGGTCCTATTTATATCTTTGGTTAATTCCTTTGAGAGGCTCCTCTGTCCACAGAATTCTCCAGGCAAGAATACTGGAGTGGGCTGTCATTCCCTTCTCTGGGGGATCTTCCCAACTCAGGGATCAAACCCAGGTCTCCGGCATTGCAGGCAGATTCTTTACCATCTGAGACATGCACAACTCTCTTTTGAGAGGTTTATATAAAATCAGAAAATGGAAGAAGATATTTGGCACAGTAAATTTTCAATAATCCATACTAATGGGAGATATTCATATAGATAATCTTAAGCAAGAAATAGCAGACAAAATTATTTTGATTTAGTTTTGAATTAACCCAATACATTTTTCCCATAGTAGACTGATTTGTTTTGCTCAAACTAATTATTTGTAATATATTAATAAACATTAGCTATCAAAACAATCATTTTGCATTTGGGGCATGCTTCTGAATACTACAGCTCTGGGTGTTAAAGTCAGTAACAATACCAAGGTAATCACAGTAATAACAATGTCTTATTATATCTTAAAATGCACTATAAGAAGTGATAGGAAGGAAGTCAAACAAGATACAAGGGTCAAATTATGACAGGCGTTATATGTCATGCTAAGAATAGATTCTATTGTACATTCAATGCAGTAAAATAAAAATGATTTAAGTAGGGAGCAACTAGATCAGATTTGGGAGATAGCTAAGAAAACTGAGGGCTTCCCAGGTGGCACAGTGGTAAAGAATCCGCCTGTCAATGCAGGAGATGCAACAAAAAGATGAGGGCTTGATCCCTGGGTCAGGAAGATCCCCTGGAGGAGGAAATGGTGACTCATTCCAGTATTCTTGCCTGGAACACTCCACGGACAGAGTAGTGTGGCGGCCTTCAGTACACAGGGTCACAAAGAATCAGACACAACTGAGCACAAATGCACACATACACGTAAGAAAACCAAAGGTAAGGAGACTGATGAAGCAAATATTTTTAGATATCCTGGAAAGGGATGATAAAGAACTGAACTAAGATAGGAGGACTATAAGGAGAAATGAGAGGACAAATTACTGACAAGACCCAGTCACCAATGAGAGGTAGGGGAAAAGGAAAACGAAACAATCTAAAATGACTCCCAGATCTCTGGCTTACAAGACTTATTTCTCCATTTTCACCAAAATAGGGGATACAGATTTAGTGAAAAGATAATTTCCTCAACTTAACTTTCCAGGTAACATGCTGCTAAGTCACTTCAGTCATGTCCGACTCTGTGCGACCCCATAGACGGAAGCCCACCAGGCTCCGCTGCCCCTGGGATTCTCCAGGCAAGAACAGTGGAGTGAGTTGCCATTTCCTTCTCCAATGCATCAAAGTGAAAGTGAAGTGGCTCAGTCGTGTCTGACTCTTAGCGACCCCATGGACTGCAGCCTACCAGGCTCCTCCGTCCATGGGATTTTCCAGGCAAGAGTACTGGAGTGGGCTGCCATTGCCTTCTCCAGGTAACATAGCCAAGTAAAAATTAAACATGACTGGAGAACTGAAGAAAGACATCTATTAGCACAAAGATAGGAATAGGAAGTGGCAGTACCTGAAGTAACTTGAGTGGATGACTCACTAGGGAAACACTACAGAACAGAGAAACTAAAGAAAAAAGGTCAAAAAGAGGATTACTGCTGATACATACCAAAGCAGGCAGGAATAGAGATCAACCTTAGGATCTGAAGTATAAAAGGAAAGAAAGCAGAAACTGTGAAATCAGCCTATTAAGAAATTTGGTTTTGAAGGAGATTTGATAAAAACGAGAGAACACAGCATACACAAAGGAAGTTTACATTTTCATATTATTTTTCAAATGGTAAAACTTGAATATACATATATATGTTTACAGTACAAATACATGTATATATGTACACATATACATACATAAAGGAGAAGAAGAGAGTGTGGAACTGAATAGTCGAAAATATGAGTAGGTTTTTTAAAGCATGATACCAAAGATAAAAACTGTAAAACATACTTTTGATTACATAAAAATTTAAATTTTTGTAAAGCTGAAGGATAAAAAGGAAACGTTTATAACACGAAGCCAGAAAAAGGTTAATAATGATAACAAAGACACTCAAATATTTCAACTGAAATATAAGCACAGGTTACTCATTAAAAATACAAAAATTACTAAAAAACATAAAGTTCAACTTTTGCTGGCAATAAAATCAACTGAAAAGTATGAGATGCTATTTCATGCTGAGTAACTAAAAATCTAAAGGTTACAGTAACATTCTTATATTTCAATGAAACACACCCTCATGTTTTTGTACGTTTATGTGCATGTTTTTGTACGTTTATGTATCAGGAGTCTTAAAAAATAAATCTCCAATAATACTAGTCACAACACTTTTCAAAAAAGAATGAAAACAACTTAAATGCCCAACAACAGGAGCTGCCTTTTTAAAAAGACAGTACATAATCATACAATGGAACACAAGTATTTTGCTAAAGTAAAAAAGGAAAGAAAACCCAAAAGTTGAGATTGTAGAACATGAGAAGGCTCATACAATGCTGATGCAAATTGGCACCACAACTTCATAAAACTATTAACCATATCTATTAAAACTGAATAGTCTACAACCAAGTATATACTCAATAGTAATTCATACATTATGTTCACCTGTATACATGTACCAGAATGTTTAAATGAGCCACCATTATAATAGCCTTCAAATAGAAACTTAACATATAGCAACAACAGAATGAGTAAATTGTTATATACTCAAACAATAGAATACAATACAGCCAAGAGAATGGACAGTTTCTAACTATACTCAACAGTAGGGATGAATCAGATACAAAAGATTACCCACTGTACGATCACATTTATAAAGTAACCAAAACTAATCAATGCTACTAAAAGTAGGGAGAAGGGTTACTACTGAAGTGAAGAGTTAAAAAATTAGTTCTATAAATGTTATTATTTTATTATTTAACACACTGAATGTTAAAAATTCCCTACAGAATGACATCTGACTGTATGGGAAAATTCATGACATAAAAATGAAAAAAGTACAATGTATACTTTAGATGGCGGATTAGGTAATGGTTAAAACTGCAGGTTCTGAAGACTACTTGGGCTTCCCAAGTGGCACTAATAGTAAAGAACCCACCTGCCAATGCAGGAGACATAGGAGATATGGGTTCAATCCCTGAGTCAGGAAGAGCCCCTGGAGGAGGGCACGGCAACCCACTTCAATATTCTTGCCTGGAGAATCCCATGGACAGAGGAACCTGGTAGGCTACATAGGATTATTAAGAGTCAGACACAACTGAAGTAACTGAGCAGGCAAAGATTACTTGAATTTGAATCCCAGTTTATATGCTATTGGGCAAATTACTTAACTGCTTCAGTTTCTTCACCTGCAAATGGTGTTAATGAAATTACAGACCACATTGGGCTGTGAGGTGGACCAAATAAAATAAATGGGATTAAAGCACTTATGATAGTGTCTGGCACATTATAAGTACTACACTATTATTATTACCCCCAAATAAGAATTACTCCCTCCAAAGTAGTAATAACTGCAGGCAACTTTCTGAAACCCTCCTTCTTATATCTAGGATTCTAGAGAGATTTATCTCTTTTATTAAACAATAGTTATCTTATGCGGAGAAGGCAATGGCACCCCACTCCAGTACTCTTGCCTGGAAAATCCCATGGATGGAGAAGCCTGGTAGGCTGCAGTCCATGGGGTCGCTAAGAGTCGGACACGACTGAGCGACTTCACTTTCACTTTTCACTTTCATGCACTGGAGAAGGAAATGGCAACCCACTCCAGTGTTCTTGCCTGGAGAATCCCAGGGACAGGGGAGCCGGTGGGCTGCTGTCTATGGGGTCGCACAGAGTTGGACATGACTGAAGCGACTTAGCAGCAACAACAGTTATCTTATGAATTATGTGGACCAAAGCTCCTTGTTTTTAGATAGATTAAATTACTGTTAGAATTCAATACTGAGTTCCTGTTAGAATTTCAGTGAATTCAAAAGAGGTTCTATACTGTGTAACTCCCTTGCCACGTAAAAAGTGCTAAATTTTATGCTCAAATATAGTAACTAATCTCACTATCAGTTTTCTGGTTCAATCTTTCTCTCAGTCTCTTTTATTTTGAGACTCCTGTTTATTTTTTTAAATTTTACTTTAAAGATAACATGGTTCATATAAATGTCTTCTCTAGCAAAACACTTGAAATCTTTAGCTGTGGTAATAGCAAGGGGGGCTGGGGGGGGCTGATGTTGAGGAGGTCCAAGAGTGATTAATAAATAAATGAAGATTGACCACAAAATAGAAAGTTCCATTTCTGGCTTAGGAAAATGAAAAGCTTCCCCCACCCTCCAGCTCAGGGTTAAAAAAGAAAAAGATGTCTGAGATAAATCTGGCTAGGGTACAGTCTTCAGATAATCAAACACTAATCTAGGTGTTGCTGTGAAGGTATTTTGTAGATGTGATGAAAAGTCCATAATCAGGTCACTTGAAGTAAAGAAGATTATCCTAGATAAACTGAGTGGGTCTGATTCAATCAACTGAAAGGTCTTGGAAGAGCAGAACTGAAGTCTCCCTAAAGTCAGCCTGTGGACTGCAGCTTCAGCCTATATCTGAGAGTTCCAGCATGCTCCTGTCAATCTACCCCATGGATTTCAGACTTGCCCAGCCAGTCCCCAACTTGCAATATAGCTCTTAATATATAGCCTATTAACAATGTTTCTCTGGCAGAACCCTTGCTAATACAGGACTGAGTTTTCTAGCATGGTAAGATTATTATGAAAGAGATAACTAAAGCATTTATAAATTTTTAATGAAGTAGCTAATATGACATGGTGGTTAAGAACACAGACTCTAGAGCCATACTGCCTAGGTTCAAATTCCAGCTTGACTACTTACTATCCATGATACATCTAGCAAGCTGAACCAGGATAGGAGGAGCTAAATTATAAACAGAACCGACTCTTACAAAAGAAGCTAAGTAACATCTGTACAAACATGTTCTCTCAACTTTGTGGCTCACATACCACAGTGGTCTGCTGATGCTCTATAGTCTTCTACTCAAGTAAGTGGTACAGAAATTGAATACTTATTTTATTAAGTAGGACCCCAAAATAATGAGATCTCAACACAATATCTTTAATTTTTTGAGTCAAGGTCCAGATGGATAATACAGATTTGCCAAGGACTTATAGGTTTAGATTCAACAGTTGTTTTACTAGAAACAAAAGTTTTAAGACATTGAAAAGTTAACATTATATGAACAGTAGGCAACAGGGAATACAACCTTAAAACAATGGCCATAAAGCCTGGGACTTTATACCTTTTAATAGCAAGTCAGCTAAAGACAGGGAATTTACATTGGATTTTGTGAGGCAGTCCTAATGTCAAATGTGCCACAGAATGAGCCCTCACTGTGAACTGTCAATTAGTTCATTTCTCTAAAGGAGTCCCAAATTTGGTTTAGAAAACTATCCACAAAGATACAGAACATTACTGAATCTAATTTATATTATAATCAAAAAGTGAAAAACCAAATTATTACCACAGGAAATACTCTATACTGTACTTCCAACAAAATTCTCGTGTTTGTACATTTACTTATTTAAAGCTTTCACTATACTATGAGCAACAAGAAAGCAACTCTTTATCTCCTTCATGACCCTCCTCCAAAATAAAAAATATACGTAAATGAATAGATGAATTATAATACATTAAAATATAAAAATTTAAGCTATATCTCCATTTCTATTTGAGCAATTTAAGTTACACCTTCATATCAGGGGAAATAATTTATTATTTGCATTATGGTAATAAACCTCAATATTAACAAGAAAGAGGTCTATTTGTTACTATTGATGAGCATTTTTGAAGCTGTAAGGGACTGAAAGGGTTACAAAATCTACAAAACAAAAGAAAAAAAGAGTAAAAAAAAAAAGCATCAATGTTTTCCAGCAGTTTTTAAGTTACTAAAGATACTAGCTGAATTTATAAAAAAAAAAATGCTTTTACCTTTAAACACAAATAATCTTACATGTAGAGAATAATACATTTATTCTCTAAGCCAAGTTTATGAAGATTTCACTGTACTTCTTTTATTGCTGTACAACTAGCTTTTATAAGTTTTGAGGAACAGCTTGTAAGTTCTCGTGTTTTAAATTCAGGTGAACAATTTTCTCTACCTATACTATGTGGTTTATATACTTCAATCATGTAGACCTATTACAGAATAAAGAGTTCCAGGTTTGTTTTGTTTCTTAGCTTATCCTTAAACAACAGACGTTCGATTCTCTTGCTATTAGCTGTCCCCGATTTTAACTTTTCTCCACTTCTGCTATACACAAAACATCAATACTACACATAACATCCTAAGGGTTTTTCACTAAGAATAGAATGTTTTATGTCTTGTTTTGAATCTACTCCCCCGATGACCAATATTTAGATGGTCTCTTTACCTACAGTAGAACATGAGAATATCTTCAAAGATCAATACAGTGATTCAAAATTTGTTTCTTAAGCCAAAATTCAGAAACTATAATTCTTTAAGTACAGATCAAAAACTTTCCTCTAAATATATTACTGTGTATTTGCTTACACTGAGGCTCATTTACCAATTCTCTACCCGCATAATTTTGTGATAGTCTTTAATTCTCAAGTCTTGCTACTTTAAAAATAAACCTTCTTTCTTTTAATAAACATATATGGAAATCACTGAACTATAAGGCCGGAAAAGACCATAACTTCTGTAACAAATTTGTCCTTCTTAATTTTATAGTACAGTTTGGAGGTATTAAAACACTTATCTAAAGTGAACTAATGGAAAGAATTAGAAAATAGAATTTAGATTTTTCTTATTCTGAGTTCACATTCTTACTATTAAATCACACTTTAACTTTTCAATATCTATTTTAAAGATCTCTGGGAGAAGAATACTGATGCTTAGTACAATATATGTTGGTACAATATTTTACATGTTTTTCTGCTACTCCACATGACTCTTCAAAGCTCAATAGCTTACAGGATGCATACTTTAATTATGAAAGTAACACATTTTATCTGACTTTAATTTTGTTTCTTTAAAAGTTACACTATTCTCATCAGTGCTCTGGCTTTTACTTTTTCCAAAAAAAGCTAAACTTTTAGTGGCTACAGTTCTTAATTTATAGAAGTTACATCAGATGTCATACACAGTTCTATAGATTCTAAACAGCTGGCCTTAGAAGGGGAGCAAACTGAGATGCAATGTGGAAAAAAGCATCCCATCATCCAAGGTCATTTTTCCCCCACAGTTGAGAGAGTTATAGACAATCCACATATGAAATAACCAATCAGATATCATTTCTCAGAAATTCCATAGGCACCCTCAATTCAACATGCCCCCCTCACCCCGAAATCTGTTCCTTCCCTTATATTCATTTCCTGACTCCATTACTGGCATCACAACCCACCCACCAAGGCAAAGAAGCTAAAAACTTGGGAGTTATTCCCAATCCCTCCTTTACTTCATTTCCCAAATGCAATCAATAAAGCATAGTCTGCTCATTCTTAGTTTCCAAATTTCTTAAATTTTAGGTCCTTCCTGTATCCCTACCCTTACCATCTTGATCCAGACCCTCAAAGTCCCTCACTTGAGAGAGTCTTCTAATAGATTTCCTGCCTCCACTTCACTTGTTCCATATGCCATCTTCACATCACCATCTAAATAATCTCTCTAAAATCCAAATTTTATCATATCTTTATGTTATTTCAGAGTCCACAGTAGCTTTGATAGTTTTATCCCATAGGATGAAATTCAGAATCTGCCTTTTATGGTCTCTGTCCATTTCTCGAGTCTCATCTTTCATTGTACAATCTCCCCTCTTCCCTACCACCAACCCCGTGCTTTTTAGTCATAACGAACAATTTACTTTCTTCCTGGAATATATCATGCTGTTTCAACCCTCTAGATCTTTGCTTACTCTGTGTGTTCCGTCTTCTCAGAACACACTTCTTCCTGTAATTCTACTGTTGAACACTTACCGTTTTCAATGCTCAACCCAGGGCTCACCTCTTCTTTGAAGTCCTTTTTGGACTTCATCCCCCACCCACCTCAGTGGAAAAGACTATACTTTCTACTGGTTCCCCCAGTGAACTCAAGAAGCCATTTTAAACGTTTTTTTTTTTTTTTTTTTTTAGGTTGTTGACATGTCTCTCTCCCTCTTCTGAAATACGGGCATTCTGGAGCAGGTACTGGGTCCTATTCAATCTTTATTCCCACAGACTTGCATAAAGTCTGTCATGTTTTAGGCGCTCAATATGTTAGAATGAATAAATGAAAGCATGACTGAATGAACAAAGAAAAGAACAACAGAAGATACTCTTAAAGGAATATTTTTTAAATTAAGAAAAATACTCAATATAATATGGTACTGACGTAGGTATATCTACCTCCCATAAATTCCACATTTTTCTATTTAACGTAGTTTTTTTCTTTCCCCATTAAAAACCTAATATTTATTCCTTTGAGGAAATTTGGACATATGTGTGTACTAGCATTTATTATCACATAAATACACAGACAATTTTATAAACTATACCAATTACTTATTTTATTAATTTAATGGAATATCAGAATGATTATGGTCAATTCCTGACTATCTGGGCTTCCCAGCTGGGGCTAGTGAGAAAGAACCCACCTGCCAATGCAGGAGAGGTAAAAGACGCAGATTCAATCCCTTTCCAACCCCTGGAGGAGGGCACGGCAACCCATTCCAGTATTCTTGCCTGGAGAATCCCATGGTCAGAGGAGCCTGGCAGGCTACAGTGCACAGGGTCACAAAGAGTGGGACATGACTGAAGTAACTTGGCATACATTATCTGAAAGAATCTTAATAGCTATATGCTGACTTACTTAGGATCTTTTCATGTTCTGCTTCTGCCACTCAGCCATGGCTTACTTTTCTAAACTAGCTTTCATGGCTCTAATTATCCTGTTGCTGGCAATGAAAAGCAACAATATCCTAAGTGACACTGACACTTAGGATATTAGGAACAATATCCTAAGTGACACTGACACTTAGGATATTAGGAACACTTAGGATATTAGGAACAATATCCTAAGTGACACTGACCAGGAGAATGGGAAAAATGGCTCATGAACAGGAGGTAATTTTATACAGTAAATAATCTGCACAAAATTGAATCACAGAATCATGGAACCAAATGTGATATTAATAAAATGTATTTATCATCCAAATAGTGTGATGTTTGTTTTGATTTTATTTTTTAAACTAATTAAGACTATTTCAAAATTCATCTGCGAATCTATCAAAATGAAATGTTACTAATTTTCCTTTAAAAAATAACTGAAAGTTTAAAGACATGAATAAGATATGAGATCACTAAATTTGTTCTTATTCAAAGCTATAAAAATTTCATTGAAATATATTCACTGAGTTCCAGTATTAAACACTAAAAAATTCTACTTCTAGTAGAGTCCAATAAGGAAATTAACTTTGTACCTAACTCTACAGAATATATACAAATTACTAAACTATAATAATATGTTCACTAGGTTTGTAAATGCTTATTTAGAGGAAAAACTGAAGATGTAAGTTAATTTCTAGTATGAGAAAAATAAATATAGCATTTTATTCATCTATGAACACTTGTGAGGATCTACAAATTACAAAGATGATGGAAAGATAGGTTGGTGTTTTTATTACATGCTATGCTCTAAACTTGGAGAAGGAAATGGCAACCTATCCCAGTATTCTTGCCTGGAGAATGCCATAGATAGAGGAGCCTGGCAGGCTATAGTCCATGAGGTCGCAAGAGTCGGATACGACTTAGCGACTAAATCACCACCACCACCATGCTCTAAACTATGCTACGCTCTAAACCTGTGCAGTCCAATATATCAAACACTAACTGCCGCATGTAAGTTAAAAATTCAGTTTCTCAGTTGCCCTGGTTACATTTCAAGTGCTCAATAGCTACAGGCAGCTAGTGGCAACCACAGAAGACAATGTAGACAGGAACATTTCTATCACAACAGAAAGTCTGACTGGATAGTGCCAAACCATGCAAACCATGGTATAAAATGCAAATTTCCAAATACCTTTAAAATGGCAGTACAAGTTCAAAAAGTAATTTTTCAATTGGCTATTTCACAGAAAGGGAAACTATACATATATGAATGAGAGGAAAAAATTAAATACAAATATTAATGAAGGTTTAAGTATATAAAATCAATTTTCTATGGCTTACTCTGAAATTATACCATATGAAATCTGAAAAGACTTTCAAGGTAATTTAATCCTTCATCCTCATTTTATAGAAATTGAATCTAGAAGACAGCACAAGAAAAAAAAAATAACTTTCATTTAAGATATCTATTATATCCAAATCAGAGAAGGCAGTGGCAACTCTTGCCTAGAAAATCCCATGGACGGAGGAGCCTGGTAGGCTGCAGTCCATGGGGTCGCAGGGAGTCAGACACAACTGGGCAACTTCGCTTTCACTTTTCACTTTCACACATTGGAGAAGGAAATGGCAACCCACTCCAGTGTTCTTGCCTGGAGAATCCCAGGGACAGGGAAGCCTGGTGGGCTGCTGTCTATGGGGTCGCACAGAGTTGGACACGACTGAAGCGACTTAGCAGTAGCAGTATATCCAAATAGTCACTATTGAAAACAACCAAAATTTCCTATAATAATACTGATTAAAGTGAAGTCTAAGCTATTCTGTGTGTCTCAGAATAAGCTTTTCTGTTGCATCCAGAGGGTGTTTGTACAGTGGTTAGGATTTCAAGTTCTAAGGTTAACCTGCCTAGTTCAAATGTTACCCTTTCACTGAACTAGCTGTGCAACCTTAGGCAAGTCATTTAGGCTCTCTGAGCCTCCTTTTTCTCATCTGTAATATAAAATGGAGAATAACTGAACTATGTGATATAGCTGAAAAGATTAAGAAAATTATGCATGCAAACTTGAGAGAATCTGGCACATAGTAAACCCTTAAAAAATGCTGGTTTTTATGAAACCTACATTTTGGTTGAACCTAGTCTACTAGTGGGTGACTTTCTTTAGCTTCCATTCATCTTCAAAAGTTCTTAAGACAGAGAAACACTGCAAAACATAAAAATAAAAATCATTGTATGAACACTAGTGGCTCTAGCACTTGCAGTCACAGAAGAATGTGCATCCAAACCTCTACCAACACTGTAACCACAGGCCTCAGCACCATGGTTCTGACAGTGTTACACATAGAGCCCACAGGCAACATGCGAGGGGAATGGAAAGCCACTGTGTGTGTGTGTGTTTTTTTTTCATGAAATTAAAAAAAACTTTCAGGTTAAAATAGGTGACATGATTTTTATGCTGGGGACTGTGAATAAAGTGAAAGACAGGATAAGTGAAACAATTTTGAACGACAAGTTTAAAATTTCTCAGAGAATTATATGTTCACTTATTTTTCTAAAATTTATACTTCTGCCTATTAGCTGAGGTTTAAATAACTACATTCAAATTTTGAGACCCCTATATTTATGAAAAGACTCCTATATTTATTTACTATATTTAGGAGAAGGGGATGACAGAGGATGAAACGGTTGGATGGCATCACCGATTCGATGGACATGTGTTTGACCAAGCTCCAGGAGTTGGTGATGGACAGGGAAGCCTGGCGTGCTACAGTATATGGGGTCACAAAGAGCCAGACACAACTGAGCAACTGAACTGACTGATATTTATGAGAGTAACTTTTTTTTAATATACAAAACAAGCAGGTATGTAAAAGTAAGAGTTGCTCTCTCATTAAGTTTTAAGACATCTCAATACAATTTCCCAGTTTACCACAGTAGAATAGGTACCCAACTTAATGTTGGGCTTCCCAGGTGGCACAATGGTAAAGAATCCGCCTGCTAATGGGGAAGACACAAAAGAGACATGCATTCAATCCCCGGGTCGAGAAGATCGCCTGGAAAAGGAAATAGCAACCCACTCCAATATTCTTGCCTGGATAATTCCATGGACAGAGGAGTCTGGTGGCCTATAGCCCATGGGGTCACAAAGAGCTGGACATGACTGAGCGCAGTACAGCAAGCATTGGAGTACAGATTTCAGTACAGTACAACATAAGCACCAGATGGTCCAAGCTAACTAAGACCCTTCTCAAATATTTTTATGCCCAACTTTATTGTTCTGGAATATTTTTAGAACTAAGGTCCAGAGTCACCTGTATGAGGCATGAGCCAAACCTCAAATCCTAACTGACCTGATATTTTTAAATCATTTCAAATCAAACACTTTCTTATTGGTAGTTTTCAGAGTTTTAATCTCATATTCCATAATGTTAGCATTTGTCATATTTTGCTTTTCAGTTAACTTTTATACGTACATTTTCTCTTTCACATTAAAGATGTGTAAAAGCACATCTTGAGCTTTTACTTACAGGGTCTCCATATGAAACTAATACACTTAGTAGACACTTTGAAAATATTTGTGTTACTTGATTAGTTAGTGATGCAGAATGGATCAGGGGACCAGATTCAATTCCTTACTCTGATATCACTAACAGTATGATCTCAGCTCCTGCTTCTTCAAAGGTCAAGTACTCTGGCTTTGAAAAGGAATGATTATATAGGCTGATCTCTAGGACCACTTACATTTCTAAAAGCTTACACTTTTATGTATTGGTTGAAGTTTAAAGCCAACTCAGTCATTCAGTCGTGTCCTACCCTTTGGCCCATGGATGACAGCACGCCAGGTTTAAATAACTACATTCAAAGTCTGAAAGGCATATATTGAAGTTTAAATATTCAAATTTTGAAAGCCATATATTTTCAAAAGTAATTTTTAAAAACTATACAAATCAGTTAGCTATATAATGGTATAAGTTATTCTTTTATTAAATATTAAGATACATAGATTAAAATGTCTTTGTTCACCATGGTAGACCAGCAGCAACATGTACCTGATAACATTGCTCCAAATGAAATTACAAACTAATCAACATGTGACATTTCAAATGATTGTCCAGTGAGACAGTTACTTTCTCTTATCACTTCAGAATATGTATTCAAACTACTATAATGACCTTCAGTTTCCATAAATAAACTTCTATAAAAAGCTAGCTAACATACTTAAGAACTAGGCTGTCACTAACAGTTAAAGCTTATGAAAGAATTTACTCAAACATTTTTAAAGTTTCCATTCTGTTTCCAGTAAATATTCTAAGATTATCTCATAGCTAGGCGCTTCAAATGTCTAGGGGAGAATTTGTTTGATAACCTTAATAATGAAAATATATAGATCACAAAAGAGTCTACTATCACCATTAAAAATATAAACATTGTACAGGCCAGTACTTGTTAATAAAAAAAAATCACTGATATACGATTCAATTACCAAGCACTTTGTAATACATTAGTACATATTTTATCTTTATGTTAATAGAACTTCAAATTAAGAAAATGACAAAAGGCAGAAACAGTTCTTTACACTTCCCTCATCTTTAATACTTTCTATACAGTTACATTTGTGCAATTATAAGAAAAAAGACCACTGAAGTTCCACCTCTACATTATTTTTTTTTAAATGTCCATCTCACATATTGAAGACACTGAACTTTTCTGGAGCTCCTGAAAATTAACACCAAGATCTTATTGGTGAAACACAAACCACATAATTTGACCTAACTATTCATATTAAACAAAATGAATGACTAGATCTTTCCAAAATTGATCCTGCTTTACCGATATGGGGGAAGTGAAGTGAAGTGAAGTGAAAGTCTATCAGTTGTGTCTGACTCTGCAACACCACAGACTTTACTGTCCATGGAATTCTCCAACCCAGAATATTGGGTAGCCTTTCCCTTCTCCAGGGGATCTTCCCAACCCAGGGATTGAACCCAGGTCTCCCGCATTGCAGGCAGATTCTTTACCAGCTGAGCCATAAGGGAAGCCCTGATATTGGGGTGGGAGGGAGACTAAATTATGAAATTAACTTAAAACACGTTACAAACATAGAAACATTAAAAGATACTGTTTACACAAATTAGAATAAATCATCAGGTATCCCCTATTCATCTGGCATTGCCTCAAAGGCTTACATTTCATTTACTCCTAGTGACAAAACAAATACTTGTTATCTGTTCATTTTGAATTATAAGATCTGAGTTGTACCGGGCAAAGGCAAAAACCATCCAGATTTACTGACTGGCTAATAGACAGACTCACAGATAAATAAACAAAACTATATGGCCATTCAGTGAAGTCCAGAGTGCTTGCACTTGCAGCTCTCAGAAGAAATCCACGGTATTCTGGAAGCACTTCAACTCGGAGTAACTAAGTTTTACAGACACTGTAGCAAATTTTTGAATGTCTTAAGAGAAGGCAAATCTGTCCTGCTTTTTTCCTCTAATGGGAAAAGTTGCTGCTCAGTCTTACTATATTTTCAACTCCTAACCTGAAGAGATGGAGGATGTCTAAAACAGTTACCCATTTACCCATTTAGGATTAACCTCACCTGCGGAGAACCAAAGCAGCAGTCCCTCACCTGATGATAAAATTGGGTTAGACCCAAGTGATGGAGGCAAGAGAGACAACACTACCTGTGGCTCCCAAAGTGGGGGACGGGGGCGGGGGGCGGGGAGGGAGAGACGGCTTGGGATGGTCCACGAGGCTTCTTTATCCCGACCATATTTGGGGAAGTGTCTAATCTTGGGAATCCCCCCGTTCTAGTGTAAAAGGGAGTCACGGGGACCTCTCCTCCCTCGCCCTCTCCATCCGGCCCTCGACGCTCAGCTCTCTCGCCGGAGCTGGGGGGAGGGAGTGGAGGAGGAAGGCAGCTGGTCCCTAGGGCCCCCTTGAGTGGTTCCCGGCGGCCGCTGAGGCCTGGACCATGCCTGCGGCCTCCGGGCTCCGACCCCGCGCCAGCCCGCCCAGCTGGCCCCCAGACCCGGCTCTTGACTCACCGCTCTCCACCTCGCTGCCTTTCTTGGCGGTCGCCGCGTTCCCCATGACTGGGGCGATGGGAGGAAGGGGTGAGGGAAGGGAAGGGAAGCGGGGCTGGCACCGTCCCCGCCGCTCCACAGGCTACGGCAGCTCCCGCTTCTACACCGGTCACAGCACTCAGTGCTCCCGGGGCTGGCGCCCAGAATGCGGGCGGGAAGACTGGGCAGGTTCTGAAGCCAGGGCTTCAGCGAACTCAGCCCCGGCGGCAACGGCGGCGGCGGCGGCGGCGGCGGCGGTGGCGGCGGGCAGACACTCCCCCTTCCCCCGCCCCGCCCCCCCTGCGCGCCCCCGGGCAGTCGCGCACCCGGGCCCGGGACCCTGTCCCTCTTCGCCAGCGGGCGCGCGCGCCGGAAGTGACGTGCCGGCCCGGGACGCGGGCGGCGGACTGAGGGGAGCCTCGGCCTCGGGTAACCCGGGCTGGCATCTCAGCGGCCCACGGGGCTGGCATGTGGTGGCCCGGGCTTATTCTCGGAAGCCCATCCCAGAGATATGGGAGGCGGCGTAAGGACCGTTAGTTTTCAGGAACCTGTCGTCTCTTGGAGTGGCGTTGGTCATGCCCTGGAGCGGGGCCGCGGGAGGCCTTAAAGCGGTTTCGGTTGCATTCTTTGTGCCCCGCATCGCGGCGGCTCCTCGCTCAGAAGCTTCCGTGGCCCCACAGCCCCACTGGTCCGAGAGGATCGCACGGTCGGGCAGGAGATGGCACTGGAGGGGAACCCCTTGGTTCTCGCCTCCGGACTTTGCGGACTGATCAGTATCAAGCCATGGGAACAACCTCGTCCCTAATTCCGATCGTAGTCCGGAGCCTCTCTTTGCGTCCCAGACCCAGGTATTCGCCGAGCCCACCACGTTTTCCTCTCGATTCTTAGGTCCTCGGTCACTATCCCTTTGATGTTTCCTGTGCAACTTTCATCCGCTGTGGTTTTGCGGGATTGCTCTCAGGTTTTGTCAGATACCCCAGGCGGAAAGAACGGAAAGTATTGCTGTTTCTGGAGAACGTCTGTTGATGTGAGTCATTGTATTTAGCAACTGTCTGCGTAGATGTCAAAATAAATGCATTCCCAATTGGTAGTGGCGTTTTCCTTAGTATACATCTTAGAGCACTTGAATTGTGAATAGTAAACTGAACTGAACTGAAACCAAGTAATTTATGTGGCACTCCAGTGTTTTTTGTTGCATATTTCTTTGAACTTTGCGCTGTGTGCATTTATTCTACCACCAGGCAAGTCCTTATTCTAAATTTAGTGTAGAATAGCTTCCGGAGGCACCGAGACTACATAAATTTATTTTGCGTCCCCAAGACACCAGGCACAGAAGATATTTAGTGGATACTGTAGATTTCAAAGTCAACATTGGAAATCTCTCAGAATTTTTTAAAATAGCTTTCATTACTGACAAAATCAGAGTGGTAACTGTAGAAATTTCTCAGTAAGTTCTTCCCACTATTCCTTATAACTAATTCTGTTAATTTATCAAAGGTTTATATCATGTACTGTATTCCAAGTACTACCATGCAGATAGCAACTCATTGGTTCCTCAAGAACTCTATGAGATGGAGTTTTACTATCATGATTTCACTTATGAACAAACTAATGCACAGAGATGTTAAGCAGTTTGCCCTAGATTACACAGCTAGTATATTGTGGAAGCAGGATTTGAACCTCTGTAATGGGTCTCCATGGAGAAGGCAATGGCACCCCACTCCAGTACTCTTGCCTGGAAAATCCCATGGATGGAGGAGCCTGGAGGGCTGCAGTCCATGGGGTCGCTAAGAGTCAGACACGACTGAGCGACTTCCCTTTCACTTTTCACTTTCATGCATTGGAGAAGGAAATGGCAACCCGCTCCAGTGTTCTTGCCTGGAGAATCCCAGGGACGGGGCAGCCTGGTGGGCTGCCGTCTATGGGGTCGCACAGAGTCGGATACGACTGAAGTGACTTAGCAGCAATGGGTCTCCAAAGTATGACTTTTTATCCATAGTGTTATGTGGATGTTATGGTAAATTGCTTTCTCTTCATTTAAATCCCCTTGACTTGAAAAGATGCATGCATAATGAGTTTATTTCTTGGGGAAACTCATTATATCATTTTCTGGCTTTCCACTAAATCCAAGTAATATAAAAATTGTAGAGGAGGATTTGGACTCAGTGTAAGGTTTGTGTCAGCATGCAACAATGTTGCAACAATGTCACATCCTTCCAGTCATATTTAGTTTTGTGTTGTGGGTGTGATATTTCACCATACCTACACAGCAAGTTCAGTAAATAGCATTAGAAGTGTGTTAGTTGCTCAGTTGTGTCAGACTCTTCGACCCCATCGACTGTAGCCTACCAGGCATCTCTGCCCATGGAATTCTCCAGGCAAGAATACTGGAGGGGCTAGCCATTCCCTCCTCCAGGGGATCTTCCTGACCAAGGGACTGAATGCAGATCTCCTACATTGCAGGCACACTCTTCACCATCTGAGCCACTAGGGAAGCCCCCAAATAGCATTAAGCCACGTACCAAATTAAGAACAACTTTTTGATACACTTTCTTCTGGAATCCTGGAATACTCATGCTACCCTCATTAGTGTGAGTTTTAAAATGTATACCTTTTTAGAGACCAGCTTTAGTAACAGAGCTGATGGGCTTCCCTGATGACTCAGATGGTAAAGAATCTGCTTGCAATGCAGGAGACCACGGTTCAATCCCTGGGTCAGGAAGATCTCCTGGAGAAGGGAATGGCTTACCCACTCCAGTATTCTTGCCTGGAGGAGTCCATGGACAAATAAGCCTGGCAGACTACAGTTCGTGGGCTTGCAGAGTCAGACACAACTGATCAACTAACATTTCCACTTTAATAATACAACAAGTTTATGTGCATAACTTGTCCCTATCCTTAACATGATTTTGAATTCTAGGTCTCTAACAAGAGGACAGCCATTTGTTTAGTAAATTATTAATTTGCAGAAGAGACTGTTGACGGAGATTACAAAGTTAAGATACCTTATAACTACATCCTGGAAAGTTAATAAGCAAAAATTCAACTTTAGAAATTTCTCCCTTTCTCTCTCAATTTAACTTTATCATTCATTGGTTAAGAAATTGTTAATTAAGAAAAAATGATCAACAATTGGAAATATCTTATTTTCTTTTTTCTGTATATTATTATTTCTGTTTTTTATGTTAATAATAAAAACTGCTATATTACACTGCTACTTTGTTCAGGGAAGACTGTACGTTGAGTTTAGTTTCATGAATGATTTTCAGTTAGTAAACATTCACGATCATCTAGTTGTAATTATATACAAATGCTTTTTCACTATTAGAGAAAGTTCTCTTTAGAAATCCATTGTTTATATAGCATCTAAAAGACTGTTTTAAGAATTGTTATTGTATTTTTTTTTTTACTTGTAGAAGGGGCAGAAATTTCATTTACTGTTATTCTTGAATGATTGGGACTAGCACAGGGCAACTGCTATTCTTTGCCACTAATGCCTTGTCTATAACCTAGACAGGTACAGAGGAAGAACTATATCTTGTTTCCCTAGGAAAGCAGATGCAGAGAGAAGGAAGTGATATGGAGAAAAGACTTTGAGTTACCTTCCATATAATATTTTATCTAAGAACATGCAACACTCTGTCACAAGGAAAATTGAACCAGTGGTAGTTGCTTTGGAAATAAGTATCCTTACATTTTCTAGTACTTTATAAAAACGTTTTCACATGTCATTTTTTATCTGATTCCCACTACAAACCTACATTATATTAGCTACACTTTACAAATGAAAAAAAAGTTCAAAGAAGTGACGTAACTAGGCCAAGGTCACTCAAATGGTAAGTAGCAGAGTACTAGATTATATAACATTACCGTGAGAGACAAATGTAATCTCAATCTCATTAAAATTAGTTTTTATTATCCACATTTTGCAAATGAGAAAACTAAGGCTTAGGAACAAAGAGCCCCCTGTTCTTCTTAAGAGTCAGAAAGGAGTGAGAAAGTGGGGGGAAATTAGTAAATTGTTATTCCTGTTTATTTTGTAGTTTTTGCTTAATTATGAACTAGATTTCCAAGACCTTTTAAAGTAAAGCACCCTCAGAAGCAATGTATGTCAGAAATACTTGTTTTTCCTTTACAATCACCAGGACATATAAAGCTGAAATAATTGTTGGAAATATGTCCAGGTCATTTTGTTGTTTTTATACTGTATTTTACATCAAGTAAGTGCAAATGAGAGTTTATTTAACCATCATAAAATTATGATTATTTTTAATGATTTCACATTAAATCATCTATGAAAAGCATCTATGGTAACTTGTTATATAATAGGTACAATAACCCAATAAAACGGTGTATTCTTTGCATTTATGTTTCAACAGTGATTGTTCAACAGATATGATTAAACCAAATTTGAAGAGTCTTTATTATATGCAAAACATGATGAGGGGATATCCCTAGTGTTCAGTGGCTAAGACCCTGCACTCCTAATGCAGGGGGCCTGAGTTCCATCCCTGGTTAGGGAACTAGATCCCACATGCTGCAACTAAAGATCAAAGATCCTGCATGCTGTGACTAAGACCCGGTGCAATGAAATAAATAAATATTAAAAAAATTTTCCTTTACATTAAGCATGATAAGGGTACAAAGATGAATACAATCTGTTCCTTGCCCTCAAGAAGTTTTTGTTTATGGCAAGAAGGACCTGGAAGTGATTATGTAAAATAAGACTAATTAAGACTAATAAATCAATCACCAAGGAGACTTAAAGATAAGTAATATTAAATGATCAACCAAATAGAGAATTTAGAACTGGATTTTGCTCTTAAGCAGGTGGGGAAGATCAACGAAAACTAAGAACAGCAAACTAAGAGCAGAGGCTTATACAACTATCCTTAGATCACACCAGATCAGATACTATGGAAGGATGTTGTTAAGAGTCGTAATCTTCCCATCAGGATGTAAGCTATTTTGTCATCACCATGTCAACTCTATCCAGAATGTCTGGAAAAAAAAAAGTGGAGCTCAATAAACATTTGTTGAATGAATGAATAAATAAATGAATGGTAATCTCAGACTAGAACATACTCATTGGGGTAACTTACATGCTGAAGAAATGATGCCTTCAAATTATGCTGCTGTAGGAGACTCCTGAGAGTACCTTGGACAGCAAGGAAATCATACCAATCTTAAGGGAAATCAACCCTGAATACTTATTAGAAGGACTGATGCTGAAGCTGAAACTCCAGTATTTTGGTCTTCTGATGCAAACAGCCGACTCATTGGAAAAGTCTGTGATGCTGGGGAGGACTGATGGCAGAAGAGGGCATCAGAGGATGAGATGGCTGGGTGGCATCACTGATGCAATGGACATAAACTTGGGCAAACTTCCAGAGATGGTGAAGGACAGGAAGGCCTGGTGTGCTGCAGTCCATGGGATCACAAAGTGTCTGACATGACTGGGCGACTGAACAACAGCAACAACTACATGACTTTTAGAAAGTGAGGGCTTTGTTCAGTATGTCATAGAGAAACATTGAAGATAATTAAAGAAAAGAGTAATATAATTCACATTTTATTAGTAAGCTAACTGATAACAGTGTGATGGATGTATTGAATGAACTATAGATTGGCAGCAAGCTGAACCATAAGGCGGCTGTTGTAATAGAAAAATGATTTGAAATCATCTGGTGGTATAGCAGCAATAGAAGAGAAAGAAAGAATGCATGTGAGGCATTTTAATTTAAGACCAAGAGGATTTAGAAACTGAAAGCTCTTTAGCATAATACTTTTGCTAAATACTATGCTCTTTAGCATAATAAAAGTCATGGAAGCCCAGTTCAAACTAGCTTAAGGACAAATAAAATGTATTGCGACAAAGAACTGAAAAGTCTAGATTGAATGTGACTTTACTATTAGATTCAAGGCTGTATATCTCCACCTATTCATCTTAATTCTGCTTATACATTGAGTGTATTCTGCTAAATAGGCTTTCTTCGTATGACAGATTTATGTACTTCCAGCTTAGCAACTTAAAGAACAATGCCTTTTCTTTCTCAGTACCCATCTATTACAGATGTATTCTACATATTTGTTCTATATGGATTACATGACCACTCCTGTGAAGAGAGGAGGCAGGATACTGTGATTGGCATGGAATGTAAGAAATGCATTTTCTGGAAGAAATTGTTGTAGAGGGTAGACAAAAGCAATAGATACTCAATACAGTGAAAATAAGAAAAATGTAAAGTTCTCAATCAATCTTCCTTCTTGGATGATTGGATAACAGATATCAGGAATGAAGGAGAGAAAACTAGTTTTTAAATCAGTGGGAGATGCATGATTTGGGTCCTACTGTGTTTAAGTTGGTTGTGTTCAGTTCAGTTCAGTCGCTCAGTCATGTCCGACTCTTTGCGGCCCCATGAATTGCAGCACGCCAGGCCTCCCTGTCCATCACCAACTTCCAGAGTTTACCCAAACTCATGTCCCTTGAGTCGGTGATGCCATCCAGCGATCTCATCCTGTGTCATCCCCTTCTCCTCCTACCTCCAATCCCTCCTAGCATCAGGGTCTTTTCCAATGAGTCAACTCTTCACATGAGGTGGCCAAAGTATTGGAGTTTCAGCTTTAGCATCAGTCCTTCCAATGAACACCCAGGACTGATCTCCTTTAAGATGCACTGTTTGGATCTACTTGCAGTCCAAGGGACTCTCAAGAGACTTCAACAACACAGTTCAAAAGCATCAATTCTTCAACCCTCAGCCTTCTTCACAGTCCAACTCTCACATCCATTCATGACCACTGGAAAAACCATAGCCTTGACTAGAGGGACCTTTGTTGGCAAAGTAATGTCTCTGCTTTTTAATATGCTGTCTAGGTTGGTCATAACTTTCCTTTCAAGAAGTAAGCGTCTTTTAACTTGATGGCTGCAGTCACCATCTGCAGTGATTTTGGAGCCTCAAAAAATAAAGTCTGACACTGTTTCCACTGTTTCCCCATCTATTTCCCAGGAAGTGATGGGGTCAGATGCCATGATCTTAGTTTTCTGAATGTTGAGATTTAAGCCAACATTTTCACTCTCCTTTCACTTTCAAGAGGCTTTTTAGTTTCTCTTCACTTTCTGCCATAAGGGTGGTGTCATCTGCATATCTGAGGTTATTGATATTTCTCCTGGCAATCTTGATTCCAGCTTGTGCTTCTTCCAGCCCAGCGTTTCTCATAATGTACTCTGCATATAAGTTAAATAAGCAGGGTGACAATATACAGCCTTGACGTACTCCTTTTCCTATTTGGAACCAGTCTGTTGTTCCATGTCCAATTCTTTTTTTTTTTTTGCTTAACTTTACAATATTATATTGCTTTTGCCATTCATCAAAATGAATCCGCCACAAGTATACATGTGTTCCCCATCCTGAACCCTCCTCCCTTCTCCCTCCCCATATCATCCCTCTGGGTCATCCCAGTGCACCAGCCCCAGGCGTCCGTTTTCAGGCATCGTACCTGGACTGGCAACTCGTTTCAGAAATGATATTATACATATTTCACTGTTGCTTCCTGACCTGCATACAGATTTCTCAAGAGGCAGGTCAGGTGGTTTGGTATTCCCATCTCTTTCAGAATTTTTCACAGTTTGTGGTGATTCACACGGTTAAAGGCTTTGGCATAGTCAAGAAAGCAGAAATAGATGTTTTTCTGGAACTCTCTTGCTTTTTCCATGATCCAGCAGATGTTGGCAATTTGATCTCTGGTTCCTCTGCTTTTCTAAAACCAGCTTGAACATCTGGAAGTTCATGGTTCATGTATTGCTGAACCCTGGCTTGGAGAATTTTGAGCATTACTTTACTAGCGTGTGAGATGAGTGCAATTGTGTGATAGTTTGAGCATTCTTAGGCATTGCCTTTCTTTGGGATTGGAATGAAAATTGACAGAGTGCCTGATGAACTATGGACTGAGGTTCGTGACATTGTACAGGAGACAGTGATTAAGACCATCCCCATGGAAAAGAAATACAAAAAAGCAAAATGGCTGTCTGAGGAGGACTTACACATAGCTGTGAAAAGAAGAGAAGCAAAAAGCAAAGGAGAAAAGGACAGATATAAGCATCTGAATGCAGAGTTCCAAAGAATAGCAAGAAGAGATAAGAAAGCCTCCTCAGCGATCAATGCAAAGAAATAGAGGTAAACAATAGAATGGGAAAGACTAAAGATCTCTTCAAGAAAATTAGAGATACCAAGGGAACATTTCATGCAAAGATGGGCTCGATAAAGGACAGAAATGATATGGACCTAACAGAAGCAGAAGATACTAAGAAGAGGTGGCAAGAATACACAAAAGAACTATACAAAAAATATCTTCATGACCCAGATAATCACAATGGTGTGATCACTCACCTAGAGCCAGACATCCTGGAATGTGAAGTCAAGTGGGCCTTAGAAAGCATTATTACAAACAAAGCTAGTGGAGGTGGTGGAATTCCAGTTGAACTCTTTCAAATCCTGAAAGATGATGCTGTGAAAGTGCTGCACTCAATATGCCAGCAAATTTGGAAAACTCAGCAGTGGCCACAGGACTGGAAAAGGTCAGTTTTCATTCCAATCCTAAAGTTGGTTGTGTAGCATCTATTAATATGTGGGGATGATGAATCGTGGGCAAACGCAGAGTTATATCAGTTCAGGAATCATGAATCAGTATAAAGATGAGAGTCAAAGCCACAGCTCTGAAAGAAATCACATAGAAAATAGAAAGGTGGAGAAAAAAAGCAACAGGAACAGACACTTATAGAACAGAGAAGAGAGAGGAATGCTAAAAGAATCCTGATGTAAGAGCCTGGAGTGGTCAGACAAGCTGAAACAGAACCAGCAAATGTACTTATGCAAGTCAAGAAAGAAAGTGGACTATCACTTAGATTGACTGCATACTAGAAATCGACTCTATTTAAAATAAGCAAAACAGAAATTTATCGAAAAAATATACAGTTGCTTATAGGAAGAAGAAAGCTGAAAAACCAGAGTTGGCATGCTCAAGAACCAGGCAGCCCCACAGAGTCCAAATAGTAGTTATTGCTTGGACATTTTCCCCTGAAATAGCTAATGGAACAACAAAACATGCACTGTTTTCAGTCTTGTTCCTTTCCCATAATTCAATTTCTAAGGAGAGAATTCAGTTGCCACCTTGGGTAAAATTTCTGCTTCTTCTGCAGAACAAGGCAACTGACTTGCAGTTGGGACTCATTAGTCGAGAAGCAGAAGTTTCTCAGTAACAAAACAAGATGGAATAGAAACTGAGCACTCAGTAAGACAGCAATATCCACTGCAGAGGATTTATTAAATTGTGTGAGTAAAGACAAATGTTTCTCTTCAGTGGAGTTGTAATGAACTACCCTTTCTCTCCTCCAAAAATACGTGCTGGATTTTGTTTAAAAAAAAAAATCATAACTTTCTAAATTTAAATATACCAGAAATATTTTGTTACCTGATGTGGTAGGCAGAAAAATGCCTTTCCAAAAGATGTCCATGTCCTAATTCACAGAATCTGAATATGTTACCTGGAATGGCAAAGGAAAATTAAGGTTGCAGAAGGAATTGAAGTTGATAACTAGCTGGAAAAAAATTCTTACCACTAAAACTCATTATTCTGGACTATCTCTGTGGGTGCAATAATGATACAGAGGTTAAAAAGTGGAAGAGGGAAGAAGAAGATGTCAACCAAAAGTCAAGAAATGTGGGCAGCCAATAGAGTTGGTAAGAGCAAGATTCCCTCCTAGAAGGACTTCGCTGGTGGTCCAGTGGCTAAGACTCTCCGTTCCCAACGCAGGGGGCCAGAGTTCAACCTCTGGTCAGAGAACTAGATCCTGCAGACCTAAACTAAAGATCCTGCATGCCTCAACTAATGATACCACATGCTTCAACTAAGACCTGGTGCAGTCAATTAAAAAAAAAAAAAAAAAAGATTCTCTCCCAGAGTCTCTAGAAAGGAACCCAGTCTTCCTGAGACCTTGAGCCCAGTGAGATCAGAGTCAGATTTCTGACCTCTTGAACTGTGAGATAATAATTTTGTGTTGTTTTAAACCACCAATTTTATGGTAATTTGTTACAGCAGCAATAAAAAATTAATACACCAACACCATTTTAAAATAGAGGGAGCTAGGTTAAAAAATTTGCTAAATTATCCAGACTGAAACCCAGGCTCTAGATTCTAGCTAGTGTTCATTGCACTTCACCCAAGAGTATTAGAAATTCTTACCGCTGAACCTCATTATTTGGAAACACTAATTTCCTGAAAACAGGATAAAGAAGGAAAAGGAAGTTTAATTTCCTCCTAAATGATCCTGTTAAATGACTATTGAGTGTCTTATTAAAGAGAAGGAAGTTTAAATAAAATTTAGTTTTTCTGATCTGGAAGTTTAAAGGGTATTTAAATAACATCTGTGGAATGTGACAGAACCATGGTTGAAAATTAAGGTGATTTTTATTTGTTTATTACTTTAAATCTGGCAATCACTCTTCTCAATATTTATTTCCAAAGGTTTTAGCTTATACTATGTAGAAGTTGACTCATTGGAAAAGACCTTAATGCTTGGTAAAATTGAGGGCAAGAGGAGAAGGGGGAGACAGAGGATATGGTCATTGGATGGCATCACTGACTCAATGGACATGAGTTTGAGCAAACTCCAGGAGATAGTGAAGGACAGGGAAGCCTGGTGTGCTGCAGTCCATGGGGTTCCACGGGGTTTCAAACAGAGAAGAAATAAAAAAAAAAAAAAAAAAAAAAAAAAAAATATTTTTTTAAAAAAAAAAAAAAAAAAAAAAAAAAAAAAAAAAAAAAAAAAAAAAAAAAAAAAAATATTTTAAAAATTTTTATAATATTTTTTTTTTTTTTTTTTTTTTTTTTTTTTTTTTTATATATATTTTTTTAAATTTTTATTATTTTTTAATTGGAAAAAGGAAAACAAAAATTTTTTTTTCCCTTTTAATTTTTTTTTGTTGTTGTTTGTTTTGTTTCTTTTATTTTTTTATTATTATTATTTTTTTTATCCTCTAGTACTTCTTTAATCTCCACGTTTAGATATAACTTTTGCGACCCTGTTTTGTTTTTTTTTTTTCCTTTTTCCTTTTTGTCCTTTGCTTTTTTCCTTTCCTTTTTTCTTTTCTTTACTGATTACTGACTAGATCTGTCTCTCTCCTTCACACTCCCTCCTTTTATCCTCCTGACCACCTCTGTCTCCTTCCTCCCTTTTTCCTTCTATGTATAATTCCGTGAACATCTCTGAGCAGTCCAGTTGTGGAATGCATTATAGAAGAAGAAGTTTTTGAGACTACTGTAAAAATAAGACCAATAACTGGAACCAGGAGGCTTAAGTCCATACCCTGATCCCACGAAACACTAATTGACAGGAGCTCATTAAAAGCCTCCATACCTACTCTGAAACCAAGCATCACACAAAGACCAGCAAGTTCCACAACAAGACATACCAAGCAAATTCTCCAGAAAAACAAGAACACAGCCTGAGCTCCAATACACAGGCTACACAAAGCGACCCCAAAAGCATAGACATCTCATAACTCACTACTAGACACTCCACTGCACCCCAGAGAAAAAGAAATCCAGCTCCACCCACCAGAACACCGATACAAGCTTCCATAAACAAGAAACCTCGACAAGCCACCGGTACAAACCCACATATAGTGCAGAAACGCCACAATAAAGAGAACTCCACAGACTACCAGAATACAGTAAAGACGCCCCAAACTTAGCAATTTAAACAAGATGAAAAGACAGAAGAATTCCCAGCAGGTAAAGGAACAGGATAAAAGCCCACCAAACCAAACAAAAGAGGAAGAAATAGCGAACCTACCTGATAAAGAATTCCGAATAATGATCGTGAAATTAATCCAAAATCTGGAAAGCAAAAATGGAATCATGGATAAATAGTCTGGAGAAAAGTATTGAGAAGATGCAAGAAAGATTTAACAAGGACCTAGAAGAAATAAAAAAGAATCAACATATAATGAATAATGCAATAAATGAGATCCAAAACACTCTGGAGGCAACAAATAGTAGAATAACAGAGGCAGAAGATAGAATTAGCGAATTAGAAGATAGAATGGCAGAATTAAAGGAATCAGAGGAGAAAAAAGAAAAACGAATTAAAAGAAATGAGGACAATCTCAGAGACCTCCAGGACAATATTAAACGTTACAATATTCGAATCATAGGAGTCCCAGAAGAAGAAGACAAAAAGAAAGACCATGAGAAGATACTAGAGGAGATAATAGTTGAAAACTTCCCTAAAATGGGGAAGGAAATAATCACTCAAGTCCAAGAAACCCAGAGAGTCCCAAATAGGATAAACCCAAGATGAAACACCCCAAGACACATATTAATCAAATTAACAAAGATCAAACACAAAGAACAAATATTAAAAGCAGCAAGGGAAAAACAACAAATAACACACAAGGGAATTCCCATAAGGATAACAGCTGATCTTTCAATAGAAACTCTCCAAGCCAGGAGGGAATGGCAAGACATACTTAAAGTGATGAAAGAAAAGAACCTACAGCCCAGATTATTGTACCCAGCAAGGATCTCATTCAAATATGAAGGAGAAATCAAAACCTTTACAGACAAGCAAAAGCTGAGAGAATTCAGCACCACCAAACCAGCTCTCCAACAAATACTAAAGGACATTCTCTAGACAGGAAACACAAAAAGGATATATAAATTCAAACCCAAAACAACAAAGTAAATGGCAACGGGATCATATTTATCATTAATTACCTTAAATGTAAATGGGTTGAATGCCCCAACCAAAAGACAGAGACTGGCTGAATGGATACAAAAACAAGACCCCTCCATATGAATGAAACTAGAACACTTTCTAACACCATACACAAAAATAAACTCAAAATGGATTAAAGAGCTAAATGTAAGACCAGAAACCATAAAACTCCTAGAGGAAAACATAGGCAAAACACTCTATGACTTACATCACAGCAGGATCCTCTATGACCCACCTCCCAGAATATTGGAAATAAAATCAAAAATGAACAAATGGGACCTAATCAAACTTAAAAAGCTTTTGCACAACAAAGGAAACTATAAGCAAGGTGAAAAGACAGCCTTCAGAATGGGAGAAAATAATAGCAAATGAAGCAACTGACAAACAACTAATCTCAAAAATATACAAGCAACTTCTACAGCTCAATTCCAGAAAAATAAATGACCCAATCAAAAAATGGGCCAAAGAACTCAATAGACATTTCTCCAAAGAAGACATACAGATGGCTAACAAACACATGAAAAGATGCTCAATATCACTCATTATCAGAGAAATGCAAATCAAAACCACTATGAGATACCATTTCACGCCAATCAGTATGGCTGCTATCCAAAAGTCCACAAGCAATAAATGCTGGAGAGGGTGCGGAGAGAAGGGAACCCTCTTGCACTGTTGGTGGGAATGCAAACTAGTACAGCCACTTTGGAGAACAGTATGGAGATTCCTCAAAAAACTGCGAATAGAACTGCCTTATGATCCAGCAATCCCACTGCTGGGCATATACACTGAGAAAACCAGAATTGAAAGAGACACCTGTACCCCAATGTTCATAGCAGCACTGTTTGCAATAGCCAGAACGTGGAAGCAACCTAGATGTCCATCCACAGATGAATGGATAAGCAAGCTGTGGTACATATACACAATGGAATATTACTCAGCCATTAAAAAGAATACATTTGAATCAGTTCTAAGGAGGTGGATGGAACTGGAGCCTATTATACAGAGTGAAGTAAGCCAGAAACAAAAACACAAATACAGTATACTAACGCATATATATGGAATTTAGAAAGATGGTAAAAAATAATCCTATTTACGAGACAACAAAAGAGACACTGATGTATAGACCAGACTTTTGGACTCTGGGACCAGGAGAGGGTGAGATGATTGGGGAGAATAGCATTGAAATATGTATAATATTATATCTGAAATGTATTAATTGTTCAAACTAAACACTATCATGTTACAATTTGTTCATACTAGATGTTTGTAATGTTTCTGATAATCAATAAAAGAGATTCTTGATTAAAAAAAAAAAAAAAAAGAATAATTGTGCAAGTTTAGGAATGGCTAGAGAAACTGAGCTGCTCAGTGTAATTAAGAGAAAATTCAAAAGTCCAGAGTAATCCAAGAGGAAAGGAGTGAAGACAAGAGATAAGAAAGGAAGAATTAGCAAGATGTCAGAAGATGAGTTTTTATATGGAGTGATGCAGACAATGGCAGCTAAAAGTTCTAACTGTAACTCTAAGTTGTTTCCTATGTAACATGTAAGTTCAGTTCAGTTCAGTCACTCAGTTGTGTCCGACTCTTTGTGACCCCATGAATCGCAGAATGCCAGGCCTCCCTGTCCATCACCAACTGCCGGAGGTCACTCAGACTCACATCCATCGAGTCAGTGATGCCATCCATCCATCTCATCCTCTGTTGTCCCCTTCTCCTCCTGCCCCCAATCCCTCCCAGCACCAGAGTCTTCTCCAATGAGTCAACTCTTCACATGAGGTGGCCAAAGTACTGGAGTTTCAGCTTTAGCATCAGTCCTTCCAAAGAAATCCCAGGGCTGATCTCCTTCAGAATGGACAGGTTGGATCTCCTTGCAGTCCAAGGGACTCTCAAGAGTCTTCTCCAACACCACAGTTCAAAAGCATCAATTCTTCAGCCCTCAGCCTTCTTAACAGTCCAGCTCTCACAGCCATACATGACCACAGGAGACCATAGCCTTGACTAGATGGACCTTTGTTGGCAAAGTAATGTCTCTGCTTTTGAATATGCTGTCTAGGTTGGTCATAACGTTCCTTCCAAGGAGTAAGCATCTTTTAATTTCATGGCTGCAGTCACCATCTGCAGTGATTTTGGAGCCCCCAAAAATAAAGGCTGACACTCTTTCCACTGTTTCCCCATCTATTTCCCATGAAGTGATGGGACCAGATGCCATGATCTTCATTTTCTGAATGTTGAGCTTTAAGCCAACCTTTTCACTCTCCACTTTCACTTTCATCAAGAGGCTTTTTAGTTCCTCTTCACTTTCTGCCATGAGGGTTGTGTCATCTGCATATCTGAGGTTATTGATATTTCTCCCGGCAATCTTGATTCCAGCTTGTGCTTCTTCCAGCCCAGCATTTCTCATGATGTACTCTGCATATAAGTTAAATAAACAGAGTGACAATATACAGCCTTGACGTACTCCTTTTCCTCTTTGGAACCAGTCTGTTGTTCCATGACCAGTTCTAACTGTTGCTTCCTGACCTGCATACAGATTTCTTAAGAGGCAGATCAGGTGGTCTGGTATTCCCATCTCTTTCAGAATTTTCCACAGTTTCTTGTGATCCACACAGTCAAAGGCTTTGGCATAGTCAATAAAGCAGAAATAGATCTTTTTCTGAAACTCTCTTGGTTTTTCCATGATCCAGCGGATGTTGGCAATTTGATCTCTGGTTCCTCTGCCTTTTCTAAAACCAGCTTGAACATCTGGAAGTTCATGGTTCACATATTGCTGAAGTCTGGCTTGGAAAATTTTGAGCATTACTTTACTAGTGTGTGAGATGAGTGCAATTGTGTGGTAGTTTGAGCATTCTTAGGCATTGCCTTTCTTTGGGATTGGAATGAAAACTGAGCTTTTCCAGTCCTGTGGCCACTGCTGAGTTTTCCAAATTTGCTGGCATATTGAGTGCAGCACTTTCACAGCATCATCTTTCAGGATTTGAAATAGCTCAACTGGAATTCCATCACCTCCACTAGCTTTGTTTGTAATAATGCTTTCTAAGACCCACTTGACTTCACATTCTAGGATGTCTGGCTCTAGGTGAGTGATCACACCATTGTGATTATGTGGGTCGTGAAGATCTTTTTTGTACAGTTCTTCTGTGTATTCTTGCCATCTCTTCTTAATATCTTCTGCTTCTGTTAGGTCCATACCATTTCTGTCCTTTATCGAGCCCATCTTTGCATGAAATGTTCCTTGCTATCTCTAATTTTCTTGAAGAGATCTCTAGTCTTTCCCATTCTGTTGTTTTCCTCTATTTCTTTGTATTGATCACTGAAGAAGGCTTTCTTATCTTTTCTTGCTATTCTTTGGAACTCTGCATTTAGATGCTTATATCTGTCCTTTTCTCCTTTGCTTTTTGCTTCTCTTCTTTTCACAGCTATGTGTAAGGCCTCCCCAGATGGCCATTTTGCTTTTTTTCATTTCTTTTCCATGGGGATGGTCTTGATCCCTGTCTCCTGTACAGTGACATGAACCTCATTCCATAGTTCATCAGGCACTCTATCTATCAGATCTAGGCCCTTAAATCTATTTCTCACTTCCACTGTATAATCATAAGGGATTTGATTTAGGTCATACCTGAATGGTCTAGTGGTTTTCCCTACTTTCTTCAATTTCAGTCTGAATTTGGCAATAAGGACTTCATGATCTGAGCCACAGTCAGCTCCTGGTCTTGTTTTTGCTGACTGTATAGAGCTTCTCCATCTTTGGCTGCAAAGAATATAATCGATCTGTTTTCGGTGTTGACCATCTGGTGATGTCCTTGTATAGAGTCTTAACATGTAAGGTAGCCCCCAAATCTTCAACTAGATTTCTGCTGCATGAAACAGCTTTGTATTGGTGGTTGCTCTTGATCTTGGAGGGAGAGCAGTGAGCAGTCCTGTAGAGAGATCTTGGTTCCCTGCCCAGGGTCTGAACCTGTGTAACCTAGATGAAAACCAGGTATTCTGGCTGCCAGACCACCAGGCACTAGCAGCGAAGTGGCCCTGGCTCTTTCCCTCATTTGAAAGCAAGAATGTTCAAAGAGGCAAAATTTGTAAAAACAGGTGTAAAGTTTATAATTAGAGACACAGCCTAACGTGTATGGGAGAGCACACAGAAAGGCAGTTTGTTTATTTAAGAGAGAAGCTAGGCAGAAATACACAACCAGAGAGAAAGTGTGGGCATCCCCCTTAATAAGGAGTAGCCTCTTAAGTCAGAAGTTAGGCAGAGACACACACCCAGAAAGGAGTGCCAGTGTCCTGAGTGAGGAAGAGCACAGTAAAGAGGTTATCCTTCTGGGTCTTCATTTACCTTGGGCCCGTTACCTTGTTTCTTTCTTCACATCTGACTGGTCTTTGGATCCTCTCCAAAATGTGCGCACAACTTTTTTCTAAGATGGATCCCACTGCAGAGACCTGTCTCTGAGGAATTTTGTTCCTTGCTCTGAAATAACTAATGGCTATTCACTTTTCCATCATACTTTTAAGTCAAAGGCAAGATTGTCTGTCATCACTTCCTTCAGAGTGAGGTAGGAGATAGATGGGCCCCTGGGCTAGACACCTGGTTTTTGTCAAGCAGAGTAAAATTCAAGCTTTGTTCTCACCCAGACACTCCAAGGACAAAGCTAGTGGCAAAAGCTGAGTTCTACTAAAGGAAAGAGATAAGGCGCCCACTCCTGAGGTCAAGGAAGACTTCTCTGTCCGCACATGAACAGGAAGGCTTCTTGTGGGTCAAAAAGGAAGGGGACCCCACCCAATAAGAAGTGAATAGCCATTAGTTATTTTAGAGCAAGGAACAAAAATTCCTCAGAGACAGGAAATCAAAGTCAGAGTGGTCCATGAAAACATAAGCCCAGGAGAAGTGTGTACAAAATCATAAGGAGGGCTTTGGATACTAAAATCCACATAACAGAAATTTAAGTCAATGTTTTACAGAGAATTAAATAGCTCAGCAACCGTCACCACCACCATCACTACCACCACCAACAACTATAATCATAACTAAAATGCATAGAATATTCTTTGTGTACCAAGCTCTGCACTAAACCCTTAAAATATACTTCATGTAATTCACTAAGAATTCTGCCACAAGAGGGAGCAGGTGTAATCACAGAAGGTCTACTAAAGCCTTAAAATCTCTACTAGGACTGATGGAAGATAATTCTCACCCAAAAGCAGTTAGTAAAGACTGGAAGACGGGACTGCTACTCAAACGCAAAGACAGCAACACAAAACTCTAAGGAACATGAAAAATCAAGGAAACATAACCACAAAAGGATCACAATAGTCTTTCAGTAACTGAACTCAAAGACATGTAGATCTGTGGTTTACCCAATAAAAAGTCCCAAATAGCTTGAAGGAAACTCAATGAGCTACAAGAAAATGCAGAAAGACAATTCAACAAAATCACAGAAACGATATATCAACAAAATGAGAAAATTAACAAAGAGATGCTAAGTCACACACACACAAAGAACTAAACAAATTCTGGAGCTGAGATATTCACTGAATGAACTAAATACTTATCCATTTGTCTGTTGAAAGACACTGAGACTGTTTCCCTATCTTGGCTATTATAAACAGTGCTGCTAAGAACACTGGGGTACATATATATATTTGTTGTTGTTGTTTAATTTAAACTTATTTATTTTAATTGGAGGCTAATTACTTTACAATATTGTATTGGTTCTGCCATACATCAACATGAATCCACCACAGGTGTACACGTGTTCCCCATCCTGAACCCCTCCCCCCACCATCCCTCTGGGTCATCCCAGTGCACCAGCCCCAAGCATCCTGTATCCTGCATTGAACCTGGACTGGTGATTAGTTTCTTATATGATATTATACATGTTTCAATGCTGTTCTCCCAAATCATCCCTCCCTCTCCCTCTCCCACAGAGTCCAAAAGACTGTTCTATACATCTGTGTCTCTTTTGCTGTCTTACATACAGGGTTGTCATTACCATCTTTCTAAATTCCATATATATGCATTAGTATACTGTATTGGTGTTTTTCTTTCTGGCTTACTTCACTCTGTGTAATAGGCTCCAGTTTCATCCACCTCATAAGAACTGATTCAAATGTATTCTTTTTAATGGCTGAGTAATACTCCACTGTGTATATGTATCACAGCTTTATTATCCATTCATCTGCTGATGGACATCTAGGTTGCTTCCACGTCCTAGCTATTATAAACAGTGCTGTGATGAACATTGGGGTATCCGTGTCTCTTTCAATTCTAGTTTCCTCAGTGTGTATGCCCAGCAGTGGGATCGCTGGGTCATCGGATAAGATCAGATCAGATCAGTCGCTCAGTCGTGTCTGACTCTTTGCAACCCCATGAATCGCAGCACGCCAGGCCTCCCTGTCCATCACCAACTCCCAGAGTTCACTCAGACTCACGTCATAGAGTCAGTGATGCCATCCAGCCATCTCATCCTCTGTTGTCCCCTTCTCCTCTTGCTCCCTATCCCTCCCAGCATCAGAGTCTTCTCCAATGAGTCAACTCTTCGCATGAGGTGGCCAAAGTACTGGAGTTTCAGCTTCAGCATCATTCCTTCCAAAGAAATCCCAGGCCTGATCTCCTTTAGAATGGATTGGGTGATCTCCTTGCAGTCCAAGGGACTCTCAAGAGTCTTCTCCAACACCACAGTTCAAAAGCATCAATTTTTCAACCCTCAGCCTTCTTCACAGTACAACTCTCACATCCATACATGAACACAGGAAAAACCATAGCCTTAACTAGACGGACCTTTGTTGGCAAAGTAATGTCTCTGCTTTTGAATATGCTATCTAGGTTGGTCATAACTTTCCTTCCAAGGAGTAAACATCTTTTAATTTCATGGCTGCAGTCACCATCTGCAGTGATTTTGGAGCCCAGAAAAATAAAGTCTGACACTGTTTCCACTGTTTCCCCATCTATTTCCGATGAAGTGATGGGACCAGATGCCATGATCTTTGTTTTCTGAATGTTGAGCTTTAAGCCAACTTTTTCACTCTCCACTTTCACTTTCATCAAGAGGCTTTTTAGTTCCTCTTCACTTTCTGCCATAAGGGTGGTGTCATCTGCATATCTGAGGTTATTAACATTTTTCCTGGCAATCTTGATTCCAGCTTGTGTTTCTTCCAGTCCAGCGTTTCTCATGATGTACTCTGTATATAAGTTAAATAAGCAGGGTGACAATATACAGCCTTGATGTACTCCTTTTCCTATTTGGAACCAGTCTGTTTTTCCATGCCCAGTTCTAACTGTTGCTTCCTGACCTGCATACAAATTTCTCAAGAAGCAGATCAGGTGGTCTGGTATTCCCATCTCTTTCAGAATTTTCCACAGTTTCTTGTGATCCACACAGTCAAAGGCTTTGGCATAGTCAATAAAGCAGAAATAGATGTTTTTCTGGAACTCTCTTGCTTTTTCCATGAACCAGAGGATGCTGGCAATTTGATCTCTGGTTCCTTTGCCTTTTCTAAAACCGGCTTGAATATCTGGAAGTTCATGGTTCACATATTGCTGAAGCCTGGCTTGGAGAATTTTGAGCATTACTTTACTAGCGTGTGAGATGAGTGCAATTGTGCGGTAGTTTGAGCATTCTTTGGCATTGCCTTTCTTTGGGATTGGAATGAAAACTGAGCTTTTCCAGTCCTCTGGCCTCTGCTGAGTTTTCCAAATATGCTGGGTCATAAGGCAGTTCTATTTCCAGTTTTTTAAGGAATCGCCACACTGTTCTCCATAGTGGTTGTACTAGTTTGCATTCCCACCAACAGTTTAAAAGGGTTCCCTTTTCTCCACACCCTCTCCAGCATTTATTGCCTCTAGACTTTTGGATAGTAGCCATTCTGACTGGCGTGAAATGGTACCTCATTGTGGTTTTGATTTGCATTTCTCTGATAATGAGTGATGTTGAGCATCTTTTCATGTGTTTGTTAACCATCTGTATGTCTTCTTTGGAGAAATGTCTATTTAGTTCTTTGGCCCATTTTTTGATTGGGTCATTTATTTTTCTGGAATTGAGCTGCAGGAGTTGCTTGTATATTTTTGAGATTAGTTGTTTGTCAGTTGCTTCATTTGCTATTATTTTCTCCCATTCTGAAGGCTGTCTTTTCACCTTGCTTATAGTTTCCTTTGTTGTGCAGAAGCTTTGAATTTTAATTAGGTCCCATTTGTTTATTTTTGCTTTTATTTCCTGTATTTTGCGAGGTGGGTCATAGAGGATCCTGCTGTGATGTATGTCAGAGAGTGTTTTGCCTATGTTCTCCTCTAGGAGTTTTATAGTTTCTGGTCTTACATTTAGATCTTTAATCCATTTTGAGTTTATTTTTGTGTATGGTGTTAGAATGTTCTAGTTTCCTTCTTTTACAAGTGGTTGACCAGTTTCCCCAGCACCACTTGTTAAAGAGATTGTCTTTTCTCCATTGTATATTCTTGCCTCCTTTGTCAAAGATAAGGTGTCCATAGGTGCATGGATTTATCTCTGGGCTTTCTATTTTGTTCCATTGATCTATATTTCTGTCTTTGTGCCAGTACCATACTGTCTTGATGACTGTGTCTTTGTAGTAGAGCCCGAAGTCAAGTAGGTTGATTCCTCCAGTTCCATTCTTCTTTCTCAAGATTGCTTTGGCTATTCGAGGTTTTTTGTATGTCCATACAAATTGTGAAATTATTTGTTCTAGCTCTGTGAAAATTACCATTGGTAGCTTGATAGGGATTGCACTGAATCTATAGATTGCTTTGGGTAGTATACTCATTTTCACTATATTGATTCTTCCGATCCATGAACATGGTATATTTCTCCATCTATTTGTGTCCTCTTTGATTTCTTTTGGAGAATGCAATGGCACCCCACTCCAGTACTCTTGCCTGGAAAATCCTACGGATGGAGAAGCCTGGTAGGCTGCAGTCCATGGGGTCGCTGAGTCAGACATGACTGAGTGACTTCACTTTCTCTTTTCACTTTCATGCACTGGAGAAGGAAATGACAACTCACTTCAGTGTTCTTGCCTGGAGAATCCCAGGGACGGGGAAGCCTGGTGGGCTGCTGTCTATGGGGTCACACAGAGTCGGACACGACTGAAGTGACTTAGCATAGCATAGGATAGCATTGATTTCTTTCACCAGTGTTTTATAGTTTTCTATATATAGGTCTTTAGTTTCTTTAGGTAGATATATCCCTAAGTATTTTATTCTTTTCATTGCAATGATGAATGGAATTATTTCCTTAATTTCTCTTTCTATGTTCTCATTATTAGTGTACAGGAATGCAAGGGATTTCTGTGTGTTGATTTTATATCCTGCAACTTTACTATATTCATTGATTAGCTCTAGTAATTTTCTGGTGGAGTCTTTAGGGTTTTCTATGTAGAGGATCATGTCATTCACAAACAGTGAGAGTTTTACTTCTTCTTCTCCAATTTGGATTCCTTTTATTTCTTTTTCTTCTCTAATTACTGTGGCCAAACCTTCCAAAACTCTGTTGAATAGTAGTGGTGAAAGTGGGCACCCTTGTCTTGTTCCTGACTTTAGGGGAAATGCTTTCAATTTTTCACCATTGAGGATAATGTTTGCTGTGGGTTTCTCATTTATAGCTTTCCTTATGTTGAGGTATATTCCTTCTATTCCTGCTTTCTGGAGAGTTTTTATCATATAGATGTTGAATTTTGTCAAAGGCTTTCTCTGCACCTATTGAGATAATCATATGGGTTTTATTTTTCAATTTGTTAATGTGGTGTATTACATTGATTGATTTGCAGATATTGAAGAATACTTGCATCCCTGGGATAAAGCTCACTTGGTCATGGTGTATGATCTTTTTAATGTGTTGTTGGATTCTGATTGTTAGAATTTTGTTAGAGATTTTTGCATCTATGTTCATCAGTGATATTGGCCCGTAGTTTTCTTTTATTGTGGCATCTTTGTCAGGTTTTGTGTTAGGGTGATGGTGGTCTCATAGAATGAGTTTGGAAGTTTACCTTCTTCTGCAATTTTCTGGAAGAATTTGAGTAGGATAGGTGTTGCTGCTGCTGCTGCTGCTAAGTCACTTCAGTCATGTCCGACTCTGTGTTACCCCAGAGACGGCAGCCCACCAGTCTCCCTGTCCCTGGGATTCTCCAGGCAAGAACACTGGAATGGGTTGCCATTTCCTTCTCCAAGGATAGGTGTTAGCTCTTCTCTCAATTTTTGGTAGAATTTAGCTGTGAAGCCATCTGACCTGGGCTTTTGTTTGCTGGAAGATTTCTGATTACAGTTTCAAATTCTGAGCTTGTGATGGGTCTGTTAAGATTTTCTATTTCTTCCTGGTTCAGTTTGAATTTTAGTGTTTTCATTTTTTTCAGATATACACCCAGGAGTGAAACTGGTGGATCATAAACATCTATTTCTGCTTTGTTGACTATGCCAAAGCCTTTGATTGTGTGGATCACAATAAACTGTGGAAAATTCTGAAAGAGATGGGAATACCAGACCACCTGATTTGCCTCTTGAGAAATCTGTATACAGGTCAGGAAGCAACAGTTAGAACTGGACATTGAACAACAGACTGGTTCCAAATAGGAAAAGGAGTCCATCAAGGCTGTATATTGTCACCCTGCTTATTTAACTTCTATGCAGAGTACATCATGAGAAACGCTGGGCTGGAAGAAGCACATGCTGGAATCAAGATTGCGATGGGAACAGATGCCATGATCTTTGTTTTCTGAATGTTGAGCTTTAAGCCAACTTTTTCCCTCTCCTCTTTCACTGTCATCAAGAGGCTCTTCAGTTCCTCTTCACTTTCTGCCATAAGGGTGGTGTCATCTGCATATCCGAGGTTATTGATATTTCTCCCAGCAAATCTTGATTCCAGCTTGTGCTTCATCGAGCCCAGCATTTTTCATGATGTACTCTGCATAGAAGTTAAATAAGCAGAGTGACAGTATACAGCCTTAACATACTCCTTTCCCAATTTGGAACCAGTCTGTTTTTCCATGTCTAGCTGTTGCTTCTTGACCTGCATACAGATTTCTCAGGAGGCAGGTCAGGTGGTCTGGTACTCCCTTGTCTTTAAGAATTTCCCACAGTTTGTTGTGATCCACACAGTCAAAGATTTTAGTGTAGTCAATGGAGCAGACATATATTTTTCTGGGATTCTCTTGCTGTTTCTATGACCCAACAGATGTTGTAATTTGATATTTGGTTCGTCTGCATTTTCTAAAGCGAGGTTTAACAATTGGAAGTTCTCGGTTTACATATTGTTGAAGCCTGGCTTGGAGAATTTTGAGCATTACTTTGCTAGCATATGAAATGAGTGCAATTGTGTGGTAGTTTGAGCATTCTTTGGCATTGCCTTTCTTTTGGACTGGAATGAAAACTGACCTTTTCCAGTCCTGTGGCCACTGCTGAGTTTTCCAAATTTGTGGTCATATTGAGTGCAGCACTTTCACAGCATCATCTTTTAGGATATGAAATAGCTCAGCTGAGGTTCCATCACCTCCTCTAGCTTTGTTCGTAGTGATGCTTCTTAAGGCCCACTTAACTTTGCATTCCAGGATGTCTGGCTCTAGGTGAGTCATCACACCATCGTGGTCCGGGTCATTAAGATCTTTTTTGTATGGTTCTTCTATGTATTCTTGCCACCTCTTCTTAATGTCTTCTACTTCTGTTAGGCCCATACCATTTCTGTCCTTTATTGTGCCCATCTTTGTATGAAATATTCCCTTGATACCTCTAATTTTCTTAAAGAGATCACTAGTCTTTCCCATTGTATTGTTTTCCTCTATTTCTTTGCACTTAGGGAGGCTTTCTTATCTGTCTTCGCTATTCTTTGGAACTCTGCCTTCAGATGGATATATCTTTCCTTTTCTCCTTTTCCTTTTGCTTCTTTTCTTTTCACAGCTATTTTTAATGCCTCCTCAGACAATCATGTTGCCTTTTTTTGCATTTCTTTTTCTTTGGGTTGATTTTGATCACTGCCTCCTGTACAATGTTACAAATCTGTGTCCATAGTTCTTCAGGCACTCTTTCTATCAGATCTAATCCCTTGAATCTATTTATTACTTCCACTGTATAATCATAAGGGATTTGATATTGGTCATACTTGAATGATCTAGTGGTCTTCCTTGCTTTATTCAGTTTAAGTCTGAATTTGGCAATAAGGAGCTCGTGATCTGAGCCACAGTCAGCTCCCAGTTTTGTTTTTGCTGACTGCATAGAGCTTCTCCATCTTCGACTGCAAAGAATATAATCAATCTGATTTTGGTATTGACCATCTGGTGATGTCCATGTGTAGAGTTGTCTCTTGTGTTGCTGGAAAAGGGTGCTTGCTATAACCAGTGCATTCTCTTGGCACAACTCTGTTAGCCTTTGCCCTGCTTCATTTTATATTCTAAAACCAAACTTGCCTGTTACTCCAGGTATCTCTTGACTCCCTACTTTTGCATTCCAGTCCCCTATAATGAAAAAGACATTTTTTTTTTTTTTTTTTTTGCTGTTAGTTCTAGAAGGTCTTATAGTTCTTCATAGAACCGTTCAAGTTCAGCTTGTTTGGCACTAGTGGTTGGGGGCATAGACTTGGATTAATGTGATGTTGAATGGTTTGCCTCAGAAATGAACAGAGATCATTCTGCTGTTTTTGAGATTGTACCCAAGTACTGCATTTCAGACTCTTGTTGAGTATGAGGGCTACTCCATTTCCTCCAAGGGATTCTTGCCCACAGTAGCAGATATAATCATCTCTAAAATACTTAAAATACCTGACGTAATGCAAATACTATATAAATAGTAGCCACTGTGCAGCCAATTTGAGTTTTGCTTTTTGAAACTTTCTGGAATTTTTTAGGGGGGATGGATATTTTGGAGCTCAGGTTAATTGAATCTGATGAGACTAAGGGCCAAACTGTATAGGGAATCTGATCAAGTGACAGTAGGGCCCCTCCCATACATCAGACTTTTGAGAAACAATATCCTCCATTTAGAATTTTAAAGATATATACTTATGTATGGAAACCAACCAAAGATGCTTAAATGATTATGGTTGAGAGTGTATAAATAATCCACATGGTGGAGCATGGAGAAGGAAAATGTCAAAGCCCCAAGGGTATCAGTTCACTTTGGCTAAGATATGCTGGAGTTACAATTAATCCCCAAATCTTGGTGTCTTACTAAAGCAAAGGTTTTTTTTTTTTTTTTTTTTACTCGTCTTATATGTTAGTTGATTGACAAAAGTATAAACAAATTTCTTTAATCTAGGCATCCAGGATGAAAAAGAAGCCTGTATCTAGACATTATTGGAATCATGGAACCATGTAGAGGCTCTTAAAACTTCTCCTTGGAGCTGACATCACCATTTCCACTCCAATTCATTGGTCACAGCAAGATATTACGCTAAGCCTGCTATCAAAAGAGCAGGAAGGATTGCCCTGAAAGGGAGGAAATATTTTAACTATATTTAAATGTACTACATCAAATATTGTAATCATGGTTTGATACTTGACAATTCCATACAATGAAATAAATGCTCTCTGCTACTGCTAAGTCATTTCAGTCGTGTCTGACTCTGTGCAACCCCATAGACAGCAGCCCACCAGGCTCCCCCATCCCTGGGATTCTCCAGGCAAGAACACTGGAGTGGGTTGCCATTTCCTTCTCCAATGCATGAAAGTGAAAAGTGAAAGTGAAGTTGCTCAGTCGTATCCGACTCTTAGCGACCCCATGGACTGCAGCCTACCAGGGTCCTCCTTCCATGGGATTTTTCCAAGCAAGAGTACTGGAGTGGGGTGCCATTGCCTTCTCCAAATGATCTCTAGGGAGTAAGAAAAAACTTTTCATATAGTGTATATTTTGGAAGTGTGTTTTCCTTAAAGGGTCGAGTAATCTAAAAACCTACTACTAATTTCACTGCAGAAAAAGAAGATGGATCTCCCAGGCATTCACAGGAGGCATGTTTGTAGAGTTGCAGGAAAAAAACACAAACATCTCCTTTTACTTCATCATTGCCTTTTAGAAATATTAATATCCATAGCTACCTACACATAGTTGGTAAAACTTATGGCACTTTAAAAATAAAATTTTGAATAATTAGTCACAGAGACATAAAATTTTCTGGAAGTCCATGACCACAACTGTTTGAGTGATGGCAGACAGATATGACCCTGTTTCTTGTGTGGACTGTGCAGCTAGGTAGAGGAGTTGGTGTTGGATTTAGGCCAGAATGAAAGACATAAGAAGAGGGAAGATATCCAAGACTCTTCCATATCAAACAGTCTGGATTTACTTTGGAGGTTCTAAAGAGTTAAAGAAACTTTTAAGCAGGGAAGATTCAGGATCAAAATCACTCAGACAATAATATGGAGGATGGATTGGAAATAGAACAAAATCTGAGGGAAGACTAGGTAACTATTAGAACTAGAGTAATGTAGGCTAGAAGTGAAAGACCCTGAAAGTAGGCCAGGAATAGTAGTAACAGAAAGTGAGAACAAATGCAAAACTATTTATAGAGTAAAAAAAAATAGGTCTTGTTGGCTGATGGGTGAGAAGGCTGAATGAGAAGGAACACTCAGACGACTGCCAAATTTGGGCCTTGGTGCAGCTAGGCAAATATAGAAATGCAGGGTTTGAGTTAAGCCCTCATTGGTACTTCTTAGATTTGTGATCTTATACAAGTTATTTTATCTTGCCAATCTCCATTTCCTTATCTGTAAAATTTAGCTGATAATAATACTCCTATCATAGAACTATTGTGAGAATTTACACACTGTGACCAGTGCAAGATTTCAGAGAAACCCTTAGGCATTTTTGAGGCTTGCAGACACATTAAGATAGACAGCCTGCCATCTAGATTGATATTTTATTCCTGGAATGGATAAGCCATATGGACAATGGGCATGAATGTCTCTGAAACAGGAGGGAAGGAGGCAAAGAACAACCTTTAAGAGAAATATAGAGCTATAGGACATGACACAGACTGATTAGAACCAAACAAGGTGGCAGAAGATTCAGCTTCTGGGGACCTTGAGTCTCATTATAGGCTCACTGTAATACATGAGCATATAAATTACATACCAGCACCATGATAGTTCTGAGGCCAACCATAAAAGGTCAAAAAGTGAATGGTAGCCCAATTCCTAAAAATTACTGCCCCTTCCCCTAGGTAATTGGAATAGTCCTCCCACTCATTGGCTTATCAAATTACCCAGCCCATGAAAACTAGCTATGCCATATTTCAAGGCTCTCTCACCTCTGAGATGGCCCATGCTGTTTCTTTCTAAATAAATCCCCTTTTTACCTATCATTTCATCTCCGAATTCTTTTGCAACAAAGCAAGAACCTAAAATTCATCAGGAACATCACCAGTCTTGCTTTAAAATGGATATTCTAAGAAACGCTAATACAAGAAAGTTAAAAACCTTTACTTTCATTTTGCCACTGTGTCTATTCTAGTTGATTTCACAAATGCTTATCTTTGAGGACTTTTCTTCTCTCTTTAGTTCCTTAATAGAAGCCTTAGAGCTTGAGCCTTCACTCAACTCCAGGTTCTCAGTGCTCAGAACTAGTATAGATCTTATACATCCACTGGGGAGCAATGGTGACACATTTCAGGATTAATGGTTTGTTTAACAGTAACAGAAACTGCATAGAAAGTAGGCAGTAAGTTTTTAAAATTTTGGATCAACTATGACAATAAACCCTTATACTCTTCACAGAATATTTAACCTTAATACTTTGTTGTTGTTGTTCAGTTGCTAAGTAGCGTCTGACTTTTTGTGACCCCATGGACTGTAGCACATCAACCTCAATACCATAATACCACCCTAATATGGATTGCCCACCCTGTGATAAACAATGAATATGTGGCAGCTATTACTTTTGTGATGATGATGATGATGATGATGATGATGATAGATGACCAGCTGAAGTGTTGTTAAAGATTATTCAGATTTCTTGAGGTATACACAAAGAATCAAAATAGAAAAGTCAAACTGGAAAAATATGTTTGTATCCATTTACTCTGAATACATAAAATGAGTTATATCTATGTTTGCTATTAATATTTATGCCTCAATATTCATTCTCCTCTTCTTTCTCTTGGTTATAGTACTCCCTGACTTTAGATTCAGCCAATGACTACATATCCCAGTCAACTCTGTAGCTAGCTTAGGTCATGTGACTATCTGGTCAAGGACATGAGTATGAATGGCAAGTACAGCCTCTGGGTGACATTCTTGAGAGGATACTGCTTGCCGTTCACTTTCTTGTTCCTTTTCTCATGAGTATTAACTGTCAACCATGTGAACAAGGAAAGCACAGATAAAGAACCCTAAGGACTTGGATGGCCTTGTGGGGCAAAGTCACTAATGGCCAAGCTACCTCCAGACTCTTACATGCAAGAGCACTAATTTCCTTTCAGCCACTGTATTTTTGAGTCTCTTCATCATTTATGACAAGATACTGTAATACATGAAATAAAATGCCTGGTATGGTGCCAATCAACTATAAAAGAACACATTTTAAAAAGATTAAAATATACCATTAAAGATGGTGTCTAAAATGTGACTACAATTAACTTCTAATTTTCTGGGTACAGAAATCATCACATTTGTCTAATGTGCATATCTATTGTTCGAATTTCACACATCCAAAGTTATTTCACTTTTGAGTGAATACTTTGTGAGCGAAAGTAGGGGATTCTCAAGTATGTTTTAAAGATTCACATTTGTTTTAGTATTGTGGCTCTCTTGGCCTCAGAAATCAGACCACAGGGTATTTGTCTTAGCACCAGCACCAACAAGACTCCTATTTATTTAACCAAACAGGGCATGGAGTCTGCTCCCTCATGAGGTATGCTGGATGTTTAGGAAGGGTTTCAAGCAGAGTAATGCAATGATGGCCGCAGTGCTGAAGCTCCTGGGGAGCTAAATGCAAAGTGAAAAAGAGAAAAAATACTTTTCTGTTTACAAAGAAGGCCATGTTTCTTTTGTTAGTTTATTACCAACACTCCTATCCCAGCACCTGGTCTTTTCTTCACTATGCTTTGACATTGAATGCATTGAACCCACCAATGGATTCAGCCTGTATTACTCTGATACTTTTTTCATCTCCTAAGTTCTCTAAATGTACACATAATATTATATCCTCTGAAATGCAACTGACCAGATTTTCCCCCCTGTAATCAAAGGATCCCTGAATTTTTATTTCCATAGATGGAAAGCTGTCAACTGAATTAATGACAGGTGGACTTCAAAAAGTCACAAACTTAGAAGTCTGGCTTTTGGTTCTACCTCTGCTATGCATAATTATGTGACTTTGGTCTAGTCACATAGTCAATCTGGGTCCTAATCTTTAAATGAAAGAATAGAACTACATGGTTTCCTAATGGCCATATTCTGTGATTCTACAAATACATATGTCATAAGGGGAATTCTGTTCACATGGATTTACAATGTTTGTTTCAGCATATTCAGCTCATGAAGTACATATGTAAAGGCAGAATTCATTGGACAGAGTGTATGTACTGCATGTTTGAATATGATTTAAAATGAATATTGCATAATTATAAGAGTTTAAAAATATTAAAAAAAACCTTTTATTGAGTAACTTCTAAGTGCTAAAGATGGGCTCCCCTGCTGGCTCAGACAGTAAAGAATCTGCCTGTAATGCAGGAGACCTTGAGTTCAATCCCTGAGTTGGGAAGATTCCCTGGAGAAAGGAATGGCACCCCACTCTGGTATTCTTGCCTGGAAAATTCCATGGACAAAGGAGCCTGGTGGTCTACAGTCCATGGGGTTGCAAAAGAGTCAGACACGACTGAGCAACTAACATTTCAATGTTTATCTTTTGTTAATGGTTTTTTTTATGATGACAGGACTTATAGGCATTTCTTTTTTTTTATGTTTTTAAAAACCCACTCACAAAAAATAAACATTGAAGCTGCCTGTAATCCCGTCTCACAAGAGATGAACTAAGGGCAAAAGCTCTCCACATCCCTTTCCCTGTAGAAAAATGTCATTAATCTCTCCATTAATGACTTCAATAAAAGGATGTCAAAGGAGCATTTCAATAACACTCAACTTGCATTAATTTGAAATCTACCTAAGAGGGGTTGGAATAGAGAGGCTGCACAGAATTATCAGAAAACTGGAAAATATGTTAGTACTGTAGCAAGTTCAAAACCGTTTCAGAGATGAATAAAAAAACTGCTAGGAAAAAAAGGAAAAGTGACAAAATTTGTCCTGAAAACTTTTTATTTTGAGATCATCAGTTATGCTACATGATGAATATGTAAGGCATTATTCTCCTAGTTAATATTCCCTGCAGCAATCCAGAGATGACAATGTATTGTTTATTCTCTAGAGAGAGAAGCCAGCCAGACAGTTAGAATTGGGAGCATTTGCCTTTCTGAACTAGTTTTCATTTGTTTGTTTTTGGTGTTGCTAGTAAAGCTCATACTGTGAGGTGAAATGCAGAATGTTTTAATCAGGTACCTGGGTTTGTTCTAATCATGTATGGTAAGATTCTGGCATAGAAATGGCTGTCATGAAGGGAGTTCATACTCCTGGTCCCTAGAGAGAGAAGATACAGCAGGTGCCACATAGGGAATAAAAGGAAGAAGGCAAAATGCAGGCAAGAATCTTCATTGTGGTTTCTGAGGGAATAAACAAGTGAGGTGGGCTGAGCAGGTTTAAGTTTGGCTGATGTGAGGCATTTCAGCAGGCTGTTGGGGACAGGGACTGGTTGTCTGGTCCCTGGCCTTGGGGTGACAGGGCAGAATATCCCTGAGTGTGAGAACCCTTTAGAGAAAGTGGTGGGGGTAGGACTGGGCTCTGGATTGCTTGGTTTGCGTGTGAAAAACACATTCAGTTAGCTCAGTCTCTCAGTCGTGTCCGACTCTTTGCGACCCCATGAACCGCAGCATGCCAGGGCTCCCTGTCCATCACCAAATCCCGGAGTCCACCCAAATCCATGTCCATTAAGTCAGTGGTGCCATCCAACCATCTCATCCTCTGTTGTCCCCTTCTTCTCCTGCCCTCTTTCCCAGCGTCGGGGTCTTTTCCAATGAGTCAGCTCTTAGCATCAGGTGGCCAAGTATTGGAGTTTCAGCTTCAACATCAGTCATCCAATGAACATCCAGGACTGATCTCCTTTAGGATGGACTGGTTGGATCTGCTTGCAGTCCAAGGGACTCTCAAGAGTCTTCTCCAACACCACAGTTCAAAAGCATCAATTCTTCGGCGCTCAGTTTTCTTCACAATCCAACTATCACGTCCATACATTACTACTGGAAAAACCATAACCTTGACTAGAAGGACCTTTTTTGGCAAAGTAATGTCTCTGCTTTTCAATATGCTATCTAGGTTGGTCATAACTTTCCTTCCAAGGAGTAAGTGTCTTTTAGTTTCATGGCTGCAGTCACCATCTGCAGTGATTTTGGAGCCCAGAAAAACAAAATCTGACACTGTTTCCATTGTTTCCCCAACTATTTGCCATGAAGTGATGGGACCTGATGCCATGATCTTCGTTTTCTGAATGTTGAGCTTTAAGCCAACTTTTTCACTCTCCTCTTTCACTTTCATCAAGAGGCTTTTTAGTTCCTCTTCACTTTCTGCCATAAGGGTGGTGTCATCTGCATATCTGAGTTTATTGATATTTCTCCTAGCAATCTTGATTCCAGCTTGTGCTTCCTCCAGCCCAGAGTTTCTCATGATGTACTCTGCATATAAGTTAAATAAGCAGGGTGACAATATACAGCCTTGACAACTCCTTTTCCTATTTGGAACCAGTCTGTTGTTCCATGTCCAGTTCTAACTGTTGCTTCCTGACCTGCATACAGATTTCTCAAAAGGCAGGTCAGGTGGTCTGGTATTCCCATTTCTTTCAGAATTCTCCACAGTTTATTGTGATCCACACAGTCAAAGGCTTTGGCATAGTCAATAAAGCAGAAATAGATGTTTTTCTGGAACTCTCTTGCTTTTTCCATGATCCAGCGGATGTTGGCAATTTGATCTCTGGTTCCTCTGCCTTTTCTAAAACCAGCTTGAACATCTGGAAGTTCATGGTTCACCTATTGCTGAAGCCTGGCTTGGAGAATTTTGAGCATTACTGTACTAGCTTGGCAGATGAGTGTAATTGTGTGGTAGTTTGAGCATTCTTTGGCATTGCCTTTCTTTGGGATTAGAATGAAAACTGACCTTTTCCCGTCCTCTAGCCACTGCTGAATTTTCCAAATTTGCTGGCATATTGAGTACAGCACTGTCATAGCAACATCTTTCAGGATTTGACATAGCTCAACTGGAATTCCATCACCTCCACTAGCATTGTTCATAGTGATGCTAGTGGAGGTGTATTACTTGCTATCTCTAGAAATAAACTATCTCTGGAAGGGGCAGTCTTTCTGGTTCAGTAAGATCTCAGATGTCAAAGGTCAAAATACAGAAAGTAGAAAATATGATAATTACACAGAAACATGTCATAGTTAATAACTGAAAAATACAAAAATTACAGCCGAAATTCATACTGAAAATAAACAAAACTCTGAAAAACACTGACGTTTTCATCAGTATGTAGAAGTCATAGTGTGTTAGCCGCTCAGTCATGTCCAACTCATTGAGACCTCATAGACTGTAGCCCACCAGGCTTCTCTGTCCATGGGATTCTCCAGGCAAGAATACTAGAGTGGGTAGTCAGTCATTCCCTTCTCCAGGAATAGAACCCTGGTCTCCTGCCTTGCATGTGGATCCTTTATCATCTGAGTTACCAGGGAAACCCATGTAGAAATCATGCTATGCTAAGTCACTTCAGTCGTGTCTGACTCTGTGTGACCCCATAGACGGCAGCCCACCAGACTTCCCCGTCCCTGGGATTCTCCAGGCAAGAACATTGGAGTGGGTTGCCATTTCCTTCTCCAATGCATGAAAGTGAAGTCGCTCAGTCATGTCCGACTCTTAGCGACCCCATGGACTGCGGCCTACCAGGCTCCTCTGTCTGTGGGATTTTCCAGGCAAGAGTACTGGAGTTGGGTGCCATTGCCTTCTCTGGTAGAAATCATAGTTTCATTTTAACTGCAAGTTTACTTTCTTGAATACCATTTGAAGTAGTTCTTGTATAACTACAGCAAAACTTTTATTTATGCTTTTCTTATATCATTTGTTACATTCACAAATGTATAAAATGGCATGACATCTGCCTAAAGGCAACTTGTTTAAAAATTAACTACTGGATCTCCGTGGTTGTCCGGCGGTTAAGATTCTGAACTTCCACTGTAGAAGGCATTGGTTTGACCCTGGTCAGGTAAGTTTCGCACACTGCACGTTATAGCCAAAAAACCCTAAAAAAATCCCCTAACTACTATGTACATTTAAAAAATCTTTGTCCAAGTGCTCAGTAGTGTCCAACTCTTTGCGACCCCATGGACTATAGCCCACTAGGCTCCTCTGTCCATGGGATTCTCCAGGTAAGAGTACTGGACTGGGTTGCCAGCCCTCCTTCAGGAGATCTTCCTGATCCAGGGATCGAACCTGCATCTCTTATGCCTCCTGCATTGGCAGGTGGGGTTCTTTACCACTAGCACCACCTGGGAAGTACCTTTCTACTTGACTGCTCAACATTACATATCTCAAGCTTAATGTGTCTAAAATGGATCTCTGTCTTTTCACTCCCCAATCCCTGCCCACACCATCACCAAATCTTCTACTTCAGTATGCTTGTACAGATGGGTTGATGCATCTCTATTCTATACATCAAATTAGTCAAGACTGCCCTCTTTCTCTCACATTCCACATCTAATACATAAGGAAATTCTTCTGGACAGCCCTGTCCAGCTTTCACTGCTCCTTTTTTTCTGATTGCAACTTTGGAAGCCTGAAGGTTGATTTTAAATTTTTATTAGTTAAATACTGTTTTAGTCAGAGTTCATAATCTCTTTGGCAATATGATTGCCTCAAAATTTTAGAAGGCTCTTGATCTATTTTTTATGCTGAAATTCTTCATTGATTTTTGCAACTTTTACATTTGTTCCTGTAGTTTATTAGTCATAATTATTCTAAAGATGGCTGTAACATCTGGGTCATTTCTGAATCTTTTTTTTATTGATTGTTTTATCTCCACTCAGTGGATTGTTTTCCTTGCTAGTTAGACTTATAATTTTGTATTGACTGCTGGATATCATGTGTAAGGCAGTAGAGACTAAGATAAACAGTACTGAGCCCTGGAGATGGGAATACCTCTTCTGTCAGACTTTTAGTGTAGGGTTGAATCAATATAGTCAGGAGCTGAATTGGTTTGTTGTGTTGTTTTGCTTTTGTTTTCTTCAATGTACCTCAGGCTTCAAATTCTTTTAACAGTTGGGCTACTATTCCCTTATGCTTGGAAGGAGATACAGAGGGCTTAAGAGTTTCCCTCACGGTTTTGCTCCTCACTCACCTTTCAGTCTCTGCCCACATTCCTGCCCCTTACCCAACGGTAGGGAGGAGCTCTTGGGGTCCTGTTGAGCCTTACTCTTCGGCAGGTCCTGCACAGTTGGGCCTGGGAGGTGGAACTTTCTATTTTTTTTTTTTTAAATAAACTTTGGATGCTTTGTAATTTTGCATTTCATATATTATCTAGTTTCACATTCTCACAGGATCAGCAATTACAAGAGCCACCTCCTCTCCCAAGCCTGAAAATGGCAAGAAAGCCACAGGTGCAAAAAGCAAAGCCACTAAAAGCAAAACACGAATGTGCTCATAAAACAGAAAAAAGTCACACGCATTTTCCTTCATTTTTCTTAAAGTAAAAGCTGACAGTAAGACTCACTGCTGAAGAACAAAACCCTTTTCTTCTTCACACCTCAAACCAAATGTTAAACTTATCTGAGGGAATTCCCTGATGGTCCAGCGGTTAGGACTCCATGCTATCACTGCTGAGGGCCTGGGTCAGGGAACCAAGATCCCACAAGACTCATGATACAGCAAAAACAAACAAAACCCCCTAAAGCCCTTATCTGAATAGCTTATTTGACAGGCACACAAGAGCTCCTTAATAATTAATTGCACAAACATGAAAAATTCTTTATGGTTCATAAATCTTTCATTACAAAAGGTATAAAGTACTTTACTTCTTGGTTGGTTTTGAATTTTGGAAAGAATGAGGGGTCATGGCAGGGGTGGAGTGCCCTGTGAAGAGGTAAACAAATGGGCAGAGCAAGGGTTTCCTTCAAGAGTGTCGGCCTGTCTGAGGAGGAAGTGGGGATTTGAAATGATAAAGAAAATATTCTTTATTGGGCAGTCTTCCTGTTCAGCCTGGAAGTGTGTGTGGTAGTAGGGAGTGCTGGCCCCCAGGGCAACAGACTGCAGGGCTTGGTCCTTCTTGAGGCAGGATGGGTACAGGGGAGAGGTGTGAAGAAAGGCACCAGGAATGATGAACTATTAGTGGCCAGGGCCAATTGCTATGGTGACACAATGCAAGAACAAACTCTACACTCATATATACACAAGTTTGTATCTTAATTCATGCCAGAAAATATGGGAAATGAAAGGCTTTCTTTCTCTCAGTTGGAGCTACAGAAGCAGGTTTGAAGTGGAGCTCAGGTCTTGGTCATCTCAGTGAGGACTTCCAGCTGGATCTGGGTAGCCCAGTAAGAAGACTCCTGAATCCTGCTGTGAGCCCTTGAAAAGGGCCTTCAGGGTAGGACAAAGCTGAGGAAGAGGAGAAAAAGGAAGCCTGAGGCAGTTCATTGAGTCAGGCATACAATTCACGGTCTTCAGAGGGAAGCAGCAGTTCTCCACAGGCTGCTTGGGAGCGGGAGGAGCTCAGGGCAGCTTCCTCCCTAGTGAGGCAGGGTCTTCAAGCTGCAGTGACAAGACTGAAGATCTGACAGGACTGAAGGTATTTCCATCCTTGCCAGGTGGTGTCTGAGGAAGGGTGCAGGCTAAGCAGTGCAGGTAGGGTGGAGGCAATAGCAGAAGCAGCTGGGTATGTGAAGGCAGTGGATGAGATGACTGGGGCCAGCTCTGTGGTGTAGAGAGGACAGGGAGGCCTAGGATTCTGGGGATGCATGCATCAGAGCAGCCCTCATCAGGTGATAGGGGTCCCTCAAGAAGACGTGTGTGGTCCTAGGGTGAGGTGAACCTTGGTGCAATATGGTGTGGCCATTAGCTTATTCTTGGCCATCTTGGTTTGGCCTTGGTAAACAATAGCCTCAAGATCTACAGATTCTTGGAATCAAAGTGAATACCTTTCCACACATTCTTGGCCACTTCTGCTCCTGCCCAGCTGTCAAAGATCACAAGACAAAAGGCTGTCTTAACGTGAGATTGATCAAGGGCCCTTCATACCCCTTGGATGTGCCAAGGAAACGTAGAGGGTGATTGCATGCCTGGCTGTGGTGAGCAGGTGGGAAGGGGTGTGGTGAGCGGTGTGCTCTGGTGTGCAAGGAAGGGTGGCATTCTAGGAGTGGGGCGCTGGGGTGGTGAGAGGGGCAGCCTCTGCTTCAGGCTGGGCTCACTTCAACTTTGGCTGATGTGAGAGGTGGGGAGGGATGTGGGACAGCATTCGGGGTGGGGGGAGGGCATTGGGAATCTGAGCCTACTGGAGCTTTCTCACTATGTGTACACATCCTGCCCATGGCAACCAAACTCTGTCTTGTACCTGGGGCTGGTCCTGTTCAGGAGTTTCTTGCCTTCCCCTCACTGTTGGCAAAACTCTGGTAAAATACAAAATCCAGAATGGTTTCTTGTCTCTCTTCCAGAGCAAGTAGGCTTTTTCTTCTACTTTTTCCTTAGATGCAGTGGGTTTTTGCCTCCACCTTGTAGGGTTTGCTGCCCTTCCTCACAGAGATTTAAGGTTTTTGCTTCATAGGAGAGATGAAAACAAAGGAGCAAATGAAGCTTTGTGCCCATTGCCTAACAGCTGGCCATTACTGCTTCATGGCTACATCAGTGAGGTGGCTCTATCAAACCTCCTGCCCTGATCGCAGTCTTTTTGTGAGAAACCTGTGGATACCTATGGGAAAAAGCTTGCAGGTGAGTACAATCTCCCTTTGTTTCTGAATGTTCACTATCCCAAATTGATACATCAGCCTACATGGGTCTTTAATATATATCTTTAAATTGTAGCTATTTTTTCCCAACCCATTTGTATGCCGTCCACCAGTGTTGCCCTTACTATGCCACAGGTCAAAAGGCTCACATGTTTCATTTCTTCTTGAAGGATTTTTGTCCCTCATTAGAATTCCAGACCAAATTATCTGCCTCCTGAGAAATCTGTATGCAGATCAAGAAGCAACAGTTTAGAACTGGACATGGAAGAATGGACTGGTTCAAAATTGGGAAAGGAGTATATTGAGGCTGCATATTGTCATCCTGCTTATTTAACTGTATGCAGAGTACATTATGTGAAATGCGGGCTGGATGAAGCACAATAATGCAAAGAAATAGAGGAAAACAATAGAATGGGAAAGACTAACGATGTCCTCAAGAAAATTAGAGATACCAAGGGAACATTTAATGCAAAGATGGGCTCAATAAAGGACAGAAATGGTAGGACAAAATGGTGTGTTAATGGTAACAGAAGCAGAAGATATTAAGAAGAGGTGGCAAGAATACACACAGGAACTGTATAAAACAGAGCTTCATGACCCAGATAATCATGATGGTATGATCACTCATACTCACCTAGAGCCAGACATCCTGGAATGTGAAGTCAAGTGGGCCTTAGGAAGCATCACTATGAACAAAGCTAGTGGAGGTGATGGAATTCCAGTTGAGCTATGTCAAATCCTGAAATATGATGTTGTGAAAGTGCTGCACTCAAAATGCTGGCAAATTTGGAAAGCCCAGCAGTGGCTACTGGACTGGAAAGGTCAGTTTTCATTCCAATCCCAAAGAATGGCAACACCAAAGAATGCTCAAACTACCGCACAACTGCACTCATCTCACACGCTAATAAAGTAATGCTCAAAATTCTCCAAGCCAGGCTTTAGCAATATGTGAAACGTGAACTTCCAAATGTTCAAGCTGGTTTTAGAAAAGGCAGAGGAATCAGAGATCAAATTGCCAACATCCACTGGATCATTGAAAAAGGAAGAGTTCCAGAAAAACATCTATTTCTGTTTTATTGACTATGCCAAAGCCTTTGACTGTGTAGATCACAATAAACTGTGGAAAATTCTGAAAGAGATGGGAATACCAGACCACCTGACCTGCCTCTTGAGAAACCTATATGCAGGTCAGGAAGCAACAGTTAGAACTGGACATGGAACAACAGACTGGTTCCAAATAGGAAAAGGAGTATGTGAAGGCTGTATATTGTCACCCTGCTTATTTAACTTATACACAGAGTACATCATGAGAAACACTGGGCTGGAGGAAGCACAAGCTGGAATCAAGATTGCCAGGAGAAATATCAATAAACTCAGATACGCAGATTACACCACCCTTCTGGCAGAAGGTGAAGAAGAACTAAAAAATCTCTTGATGAAAGTGAAAGAGGAGAGTGAAAAAGTTGGCTTAAAGCTCAGCATTAAGAAAACGAAGATCATGGCATCCAGTCCCATCATTTCATGGCAAATAGATGGGGAAACAGTGGAAACAGTAGCTGACTTTATTTTTCTGGGCTCCAAAATCACTGAAGATGGTAATTGCAGCCATGAAGTTAAAAGACACTTACTCCTTGGAAGGAAAGTTATGACCAACCTAGATACCATATTCAAAAGCAGAGACATTACTTTGCCAACTAAGGTCCATCTAGTCAAGGCTATGGCTTTTCCAGTAGTCACATATGGATGTGAGCATTGGACTATAAAGAAAGCTGAGCACCGAAGAATTGATGCTTTTGCACTGTAGTGTTGGAGAAGACTCTTAAGGATCTCTTGGACTTCAAGGAGATCCAAACAGTCCATCCTAAAGAGATCAGTCTTGGGTGTTCATTGGAAGGACGGATGTTAAAGCTGAAGCTCCAATACTTTGGCCACCTGATGCTAAGAGCTGACTCATTTGAAAAGACCCTAATGCTGGGAAAGATTGACGGTAGGAGGAGAAGGGGATGACAGAGGATGAGATGGTTGGATGACATCACCGACTCAATGGACATGGGTTTGGGGGGACTCGGGAGTTGGTGATGGACAGGGAGGCCTGGCGTGCTGTGATTCATGGGGTTGCAAAAAGTTAAACACAACTGAGCGATTGAACTGAACTGAACTGAAACAATAATACTAGGAAACATATTTTTACTGACTGAAAATGTGAAAGTATCATGCAGATTATTATGTGATATAATATGAGACAGATTATCCTTTAGAAGAGACATGTTCTGTCTAGAAACAAAAATGCTTTAAAAATCTTTGTATAATTATGTGAATTTCAATAAGTATTCTCTATATTCTGAAAATACTGTAGGATCTAATAGTCTTGGCAGTGACTTAAGGCAAAAGGCCAAGGTCAGAGGCAGTACAGGAGTACATTTGATAGACTTATTTATAGTGAGTCAGATTTTCATTCCTTGTACTTCTAAAGAAATTATTCTTCTCGAAATTTGAGAATGGGCCAAACAGTTTGCAAGTTTACTTTTGTATTATTTGCTTGGCAAATGGAATAACTTTTCCTAAGGAAGCCTGATGATAACATGTTCTATGTCTAGGATACTTGGGTCCACAAATTGGACAGACTATACTAGCTTCTCTTCTTCAGTGAGGTGGGAGAGTGGGATGGGAGCTCAGAAATCAGAACAAAATAGATTTAGACAAACCTGGACCTGAATCCCACTTTGGCAATTTCTAGCTTTGTAACACTCGGAGAAGGCAATGGCACCCACTCCAGTACTCTTGCTTGGAAAATCCCATGGATGGAGAAGCCTGTTAGGCTGCAATCCATGGGGTCGCTAAGAGTCGGACATGACTGAGCGACTTCACTTTGACTTTTCACTTTCATGCATTGGAGAAGGAAATGGCAACCCACTCCAGTGTTCTTGCCTGGAGAATCCCAGGGACGGGGGAGCCTGGTGGGCTTCCGTCTATGGGGTTGCACAGAGTCGGACACGATTGAAGTGACTTAGCATAGCATAGCTTTGTAACACTATGGAAGCTATTTAATACCTATTTTTATTTTCTTTATCAGTAATATAAGAATAATATGGTCTCTTCATGAGTTTAAATGAGGATTAAATGAAGTATTTAGTGTAGTGTATTTTACTTGAAAGCTCAATAAAAAATACTATTATTGTTAGTTCTGTTACCATAAAATCTAAAAGGCTGGTATTCTCTCTGGATGATTTAGGTTGAATTGCTTATAATTTATTCTGGAAATGAACTTGATACATTGAAATTCTGTTATTAACACACGGATTTACTATCATTATGAACTGCTGCTGCTAAGTCACTTCAGTCGCATCTGACTCTGTGTGACCCCATAGACGGCAGCCCAACAGGCTCCCCCGTCCCTGGGATTCTCCAGGCAAGAACACTGGAGTGGGTTGCCATTTCCTTCTCCAATGCATGAAAGTGAAAAGTGAAGGTGAAGTTGCTCAGTCGTGTCCAACTCTTAGTGACCCCATGGGCTGCAGCCTACCAGGCTCCTCCTTCCATGGTATTTTTCAGGCAGGAGTACTGGAGTGATCATTATCAACTAGAAATGTTATAATCTTAAACAACCAACTGTGCAAATTACAATTATAAGAGTAATAATAAGAAGTGTCAGTTACTAGGAATAGTAAACACAAAACCTGAAGCCACATCCTTGACACAGTGAAGAGGTGGGGTTGCACTGGTTAGGAAGGGCCGTGTTCCTTCTTTAAAACATATCACTGTTGTGTGCGAACCTTATGCAAGACTGAAATCACTCTCTTTGCTTGAAGGCCTGATGAGTCTGTAGTTTTTCAAATCCAATTATAAAATCATGAAACTATTATTCAGTAGCTTCCCAGGTGGCTCAGTGGTAAAGAATCTGCCTGCCAATGCAGGAGACATGGGCTCAATCCCTGGGTTGGGAAGATCCCCTGGAGAAGGTAATGGTAACCCACTCCAATATTCTTGCCTGGAGAATCCCATGGACAGAGGAGCCTGGCAGGCTGTAGTCCATGGGGATCATGAAAGAGTTGGACACAATTGGTGACTAAACAACAAAACACACAAACAAAAAAATTATTCAGTAGGACAAACACTTGAGGGTTTCAATTTTTTATCTGCTTTGTTGTGATTTATGTTGAATCATTCCTTCCTTAAGTCAAAGAGGAGTAACATCATGGGTAACAAAATAGATGAACTAGCCTTTAGTCCTTGGAACCATCTTTGACTTCTGATGTGACTCTGGCAAGTGGTCATGTGACTCATTTTCCTTCTCCATTGAGCTTTGATTATAAAAATGTAATTTTAAAGCTGTGATTATAAAATTCCTCAAGTTTCAGGAGCTGTGTGTAAAAATAGAGACACAGTAACTTTTCCTGCTTTCTTTCTCCATCTTTTCTAAGATTTTCACCCATCTTCTTTTGAGATATGTTGAGTTTTACTTAGAGTGTATTCAGGGAGAAAAATAGGACTGGTGAAGAGTTGACTGAAAAACTGTGATGCCCAGTTATCTTAGAGCACTTGCCATTTTCCTTTCCTTCTGCTTGAGTTTCCAGGAAATCAGACTCTATTGCCGCCTGTAGTGCTGGTATTGCTGATGCCTGTCATAGGTGACTCAAAAATGCATCCTCAAAATGGACACAACTGAAATTAGCAAAACAAACAAGCAGTAAAAACCTCAAAATTAAACAGAAAGACTCCTGCTCCTTTTTTCCCTTGGAGGTCCCAATTATTACTGTTTTATGCTTTCAACATCTTCCTGAATTTTCAGTAAAACAATTTTTCTTGAGCCCTCACTTTCCCAGGATTTGCACCTGAGAGCTGGACTGGGGTGCAGTGTGAGCAAAAGATACCACGCTGCATTCGAAGTCTGGCACAGAGGCAGGGTTATTGAAATAGCTTATGAACCTGACCCCTCAACCCCGCCCCCGTTTTTAACTAGGAGACTCCTCAGTCCACCCAGTGAAGTATCTTCTTGGCAGACATTTGTCTTGTAGACAAGCCCTAACTGAGCTTCAAAACACAGACTACCTGAGCTCAGCCAAGAACCCTAGTTTCATTGCCCTTTTTGTGTCCTTTTTATGACATGAAATAGGTGTTAGAACATGTAATAATCACTAACACAGACAGTCTGGCTCTATGCAGGTGGAGTCTGCAAAATGTATAGATGACTCAGATCAGATGTTCACTTCTGTTCAACTATCTCAGCACCACGTAAGAACTCCAGAATCAGGATCAAGTTCCAGAGGGGGAAAAAAAAGGGAGGATATTGAGTTGACTGAGATTAAATCTTTATTACCTGATGGAGTGAGAAACTTAAATAAAAGTTCGTGTGAGTTATAGAAAAACATAGTTAGGCTTAAGGGAGAATCTGGTCGTTATGTTGACATGAACTCAGCTCCCCTTCCCTTAAGCCTCAGGTCTAGGCTATCTGCCTTTCAAAAGTTCTAATGGCTGCTGGCTTCATGGGAAGCTGGGGAGAAGTTAGGTCTTAGGCTCTGCTGAGATTCTAGCAGAGGGAAATTAGTCCAATGCTTTTTCCCTTCTGGGAAGGGCAGCATCATCAGTGGATACTGGGAGATGCCGGGAGGTCAGAGATCTGTAAATCTCCAGAGAGAAGACAGTGTTGGCTCAGATCCTCTTACTTTCACAAGGTGAAGCAGAAGCTGTGCAAGAAGACTGGATCTCCCTGTTCTGCAGGCTGAGGGAGATCTGAGATTAGGGAGGGAGTTTTCTTCAAGACCAGCAGCAGGGTCTGGCAGGCTCTCATAGTTAGCTTCATCTTTCATGATTCTTGTCATTTAACATTTGAACTTGTGAGTTCATATAGAAAAGTAACCTACCCGGGACTTCCCTGGAGTCCAGTGGTTAAGAATCCACCTTCCAATGCAGGTAAAGTGGATTCAATACTCGGTCTGGGAACTAAGATGCCACATCCTGCGGGGCAAATAAGCCCATGCCTTGCAGCTGGAGCAGTGAAGACCTGGTGCAGCTACAAAAAAAAAAAAAAAAAGAAAGAAAAAATAAAATCCACCCAATAGCTGAGAGAAAAATAGTCATCAGGATAAACACACCACTGATGGAGTGCTATTGAAGAAGATGGTGACATTTTGAATTAAGATTCAAGACTAGAATAAAAAATTCTTTGTGGAACTGAAAACATGACTTTTAAAATAAAAAGTTAAGGAGAAGAACTGAGAGAAAGGCTAGTGTCTGTTAAAATCTGAATCAATGGTCTGAAATATCAAGTGCTAAGAAATATCTCAAAGAATAAGGTAAAGCAAAGTGAATCTCAAAAGGAAATGGAAGTCTGGTCCAAGCGATCTAAAATTCTTATTAAAACTTCCCTATTTCAAGACCTAAGTCTTCTCAAATTCCTGAATTCTAAGAATACAGGGGAAAATCTCACAAGTTTCCTAGCTCTTATGATGAAATTGTCTAAAAAAAAAGCCCAAAAAACAAAAACACACCAGATTTCTTATTAGCATCAATGGAAGCTACAAACAAGAGTGAATGAGTATCTACAGATTTTTCTCAGAATAGGAACACAACCAAAGAATTTAATACCTGACCACGCATGAGAATAGATATTTGAAGATACTCAAGAAAGAGTTTTCTGCTTATGTACTTCATCAGAGACAAATCTACAGAAAAAGGCTTTCACTAAATAAGACACAGACCAAAACAGAGATCACAAGATGGAAAAAGATGAAGAGAGAAATAGAACTGGAGTACAGGAGAGAAAGAATGTTGACGAGGAAGAAACTGAAAGTATTATTCTAAAAAACTGACCTACCTGAAGTGGAAAAGGGGAAAATATAGAGCCTTGGTAAGGAAAATAATATCTTGCTGTTATATAATAGTCCAGTAGTACTATCTGATTATGAGAAAAAGAGAAGGAAAGACAATCATTTATGAAAAAAATTACAAAACGGTATAACTTGCATTAAACAAGGGGAAAACGAATGAATAAAATGTGATCAGACAAGCAAGCATAAAATGATAATGGGATCCCCTTATTTCACTTTTCATAGTGTGCTCTGATAAATAAGTAAAAAATAAGATGGAAAGAATAAACTGATACATATCAAGCATTACATAAAATGTGATAGGACTCAAATTCTCTTATTTAAAAAGTCTGTTATAGTTTTTCAAAAACAGGAGGAGATTTTTTTGCTTTTTGCAAAATACATGTTTAAAATACAGTAATAAAAAGGATTTGAGAAAACTACCATGAAAACCAAAACCAAACAAAACACTGGAAATGGATAGAAAGACATCAAGAGAGGCAATATTAATAGCAGACAAACTGGAATAGAAGGTTAAAAACACCAAAGAGGATACTGTTACTGCTAAGTCACTTCGGTCGTGTCTGACTCTGTGCGACCCCATAGATGGCAGCCCACCAGGCTCCCCCGTCCCTGGGATTCTCCAGGCAAGAACACTGGAGTGGGTTGCCATTTCCTTCTTCAATGCATGAAAGTGAAAGTGAAGTTGCTCAGTCGTGTCGGACTCTTAGCGGTCCCATGGACTGGAGCCTACCAGGCTCCTCCATCCATGGGATTTTCCAGGCAAGAGTACTGGAGTGTGGTGCCATTGCCTTCTCCTACCAAAGAGGATAAGGACAGACATTACCAATTGATTAAATGCACTGTTTTCATCAAATTGAATAAATTATATACACAAACAATAATTTTAGGCTTACAAGAGGACATTTATTTCTATAAAAAATGAATGAAAGAACATGATAAAAACCCAACTGTACTGAAATTTTCAGTATATTTCCAAGAATTGAAATAATTTGATGGCTTTCCCCCTCCCCCCAAAAAGCTATAGAGGGGAGACAGAGGAAGTAAATAATGCAATTTATAAACTTGATTTGACATAGAAATATAGAACATTTTATTTCTTGAATAGGATCTTTCTAGAACCCTTTTTATAAAGGCACTAATCCCAATCATGAGGAATTCACCACCATAACTGAAGCATTCCCCAAAGACTCCACATCCTAAGACCATCATTTTTTGCGGTTAAGATTTTAATGTATGAATTTGGAAGGGGATATAAACATTTAGACCATAAAAAAGACAATATGGAAATTTCTAAAAGCAATGCAAAACAAACACTTTGTACTAAAATAATAGGGAACAGCAAAACTGCACTCAAAGGTGTGGAAGCAGAAAGGTAAAAAAAAAAGAACTAAATATTTATCTTAATGAATACAGATAAGAACAACATCAATAAAAACAAAACCAAAGAAACTTTTAAGAAAGAACTAATATTGGTAAAAGCTGAGATTATTAAAATAGATAAAATAGCAGAAAAGAATAATAAATTCAAAGATCTATTCTTTTAAAAAAGACCAATAAAATAGATAAATACCGTTTGAGCATGATAAGAAAAGAGAATACAATAAAAATCAGATAAGATTAACAGTGTGAAAGTAGGAAAGAATTTTTAAAAATCCCAAGAATATACAGTGACTAGAATAGTATTTAAAAGAAAAAAAAAACTAGAAGAATTGAACATTTTCCTAGGAAAATATACCTGATCACAAATGAGATAGAAGTGAAAACTTGAATAGACCAATTATTATAGATGAGATTATAAAAGTGATAAATGATCTACTATCAAAAGAGGCATTAGGCAGATGGATTCACATGTGAATTTTTAATCTAACCATTAAAGAATAGATAATTTTCAATACTGTTTAAACTATTGTGGGTCTTAGTAAATGGCGGAAAGTTTTGTGTGTGTGTGTGTGAGACCGGTTAACTGCTTGTGAACACCTCCAACACCAGAGCTAAAGAAGGAGTGCAACAACAACAAAAGTGCAGGCCCACTGCATCTGCGACTATGGAGCCAAACATTTAAATCATATACTGAAGAACCTAATAGAGGAATGAATCGAACAAGTAGTACAATATGATAGAACAGTCTTTATTAGAGGAATGAAAGGGCAGTTCAGTTCCAGGAAGATTATCAACTTATTGATTACATTAAAAATTAAAGGGAAAAAAACACCAACTATTATGAATATGTGGTGATAAGACATCAGATAAAGGTCAAGTGATCAATGCCAAGGAAACTTCAAGTAAAATAAGAAGAGAGGGAAATACTTATATAATAAAAATAAGTTCACTAACAAACGTTACCTTAAATGGCAAAAAATAAGTTACTTAAAATCAGAAATCAGAAAGGCATCTCTCTAATGACTTGTATTGGTGATTCTATCAAAGGTAAGTAAAATAAACCAGAATAAATAAAGGGAAAATAGATAAAGTTCCTGATGCTGATGACCGTTTTTTTTTTTTTTTTTTATTTTGTTGTTAGAAAACCCAAAAGACTCTCATGAGAAAAACAAGTTATAAGAGAATCTGATGTGTTGAATATAAAATAAAGTAAAGAAATAACCAGACTATTTCTGTTCAGGCAAAAGCATCTAAAAAAGAAAATGGGAAGAATATTTGACTCAAAAGACAAATGCTAGAAAATAATTTGGTGTAAGTTTAGTAAGAAAGGTGAAGAACAAAACTATAAAAATATTTTTGGGAAATACATGAAAAATATAAACAAAACATAAACAAATGGAAAAGTTTAGCATCATCTTGTATGGCATGACATTGTTACAAATATGTCAGTTCTCCAAAAATTAACACATAAATCTAATTGGACTCTTTATTACACATAAAATACCCTCTAGTAATTGAAAACAGCCTTAAGTTCCAAGTATCTACATATAATAGTAATTGTGAATGAGCATGATCTTCAACGTAAGGATTTTTGAAGAATTTTCAGAATGATCAAAACAATAATGACGAAGACACTAAACAATTTAATGAATATATTTCTGTACAATAAATGTGAAGTTATATATAGGAAGTAAGAAAGTGAAGTCGCTCAGTCTTGTCCAATTCTTTGCAACCTGGCAGGCTCCTCTGTCCATGGGATTTTCTAGGCAAGAATACAGGAATACATTTCCTAGTAGGTTTTAAATACCAGTTTCTCATTTCCTTCACAATAATTGAATGGGTTAATGCGCAAGTCTAGGAGACTGAATGTTTTTGTGAGCACCATACTGTTTTAGTTCTGTTGGACTGGTCAAACTTGGTTGTGCATTAGAATCATGTATGGTGCTTCAAAATTCCAGGCTCTCACCCTGGAATTCCTGGATGAGTTCCTGCAATTAGAATCTGTAGCAAAAAATCACTGGCCAAGTCTATGCTGCAGTGATCATAGGGCTTTTGTTTGTTTGTTTGTTTCAGGGCTTTTTTTTTTTTTTTCCTTTTTCTGATCATAGAAATCTAAACAGTTGCCCAATGTTCCACCGAAACATTCCATACTCAGTGTTTCCATTGGGAGAATTCTCATGTAAATCCTCTTTGTGAGAAATGATTCATTTCCTTTTAAGAATGGGAGTTGAAAATAGATTTAAAAATTAGAAAATAGATTTTCTGGTGTAGAGAAACATACAATGTGCAACTTGCTTTCTGTGTAGCGGGAGGCAGTATAAGTATGTAGACAGCAATGTTTTATGAACTGGTTTGAGTTTTACGTATTGGTTTGAGTTTGAAACCTGGCTCTGCTTTTTTCCAGCTGTGTTACTCACTCTTCCTTAAGGTGGTGTGAAAGTTGTTAATGCTCTGTCAGTTTTTAAAATTCTGGTAAGGTTTATAAGAGGTGAGGCTTTCCAAGTGGTGCTAATGGTAAAGAACCCATCTGCCAATGCAGGAGACTTAAGAGATACTGGTTCAATTCCTGAGTCGAGAATATCCCTTGGAGAAGGGAGGGCATGGCAACTCCCTCCAGTATTCTTGACTGGAGAATCCCCATGGAGAGAGGAGCCTGGTAGGCCATAGTCCATAGGGGCACAGAATCAGAAACGACTGAAGTGACTTAGCATGCAAGCAAGGTGTATAAGGACCCATGGCATTAGGCCCATTTAAAAACTAATAGTGTACAGTGTAATAAAGCAATACTTGTTTAAGTGTAAAGTGCAATATGTGTGCTTAGTTATTCAGTTGTGTCTGACTCTTTGCAACCCCACGGCTGTAGCCTGCCAGGCTTCTCTGTCCATGGGGATTCTCCAGGCAAGAATACTGGAGTGGGCTGCCATGCCTTCCTCCAGAAGATCTTCCAAATCCAGGGATCGAACCCAGGTCTCCTGCATTGCAGGTGGATTCTTTGACTGAGCCACCAGCGAAGCCCAAAATGCAATATAATGATTAACAGAAAGGTAATAAAGAATTCCTTCTTACCTTCATGACCCTAATCTTGTGTTTCTCGTCTAGTTCTGGATGAAGTCCAACATCTTTCTGATCCTTATTCCTAACCTCAGGATGACATCCACCTTAGACACTTAAATGTTCTTTTCTGCACTCTGAAATCTAGTTTTCACAAGGGAAGGATCAATAAACTCACATTCAAGTGCCAATCGTGGATGTGACAAGGCTTGACCTGTGTTTCCCAGAGGAATTCTAGAGGAAAGGCATTAGTCAAAAACTCCAGGTTGCAATGCCTGTTCTGCCACTCTATGAGATGTGAATCCAGTAGCAAACTCTGAGGCCAGTTTCTCTTTCTTAAAAATAGCAACAATATTACCAATTTCACCAGAGATTTCAGATGGAACAAGGAATTTTAGATGGAAGAAATGAAAAAATAAAACTGGAAATACTCTTAGTACAGTGTTTGGTACATAGCACCTGCTCTATTTTGTTAATTTTTAACAAGATTAAAAATCTGGTTAATTCACTCTAAAGAGAACAAGATCTTAAACCAGAGAAAATGGCTTTTAACTGTTTCATACTGTTTGGAATTTCATACTGTTTGGAAAGCATTTGGTGGGTCTTTTGGCGGGGGCTTCCTTAAATCACATTTTATAGGAAGACGCCAACTCTGTTCTTTTTTATGTTTTTTTTTTTTTTCTTTCTATAAGAAAATCAGAGATACCAAAGGAACATTTCATGCAAAGATGGGCACGATAAAGGACAGAGATGGTGTGGACCTAACAGAAGCAAAAGATATTAAGAAGAGGTGGCAAGAATACACAGAAGAACTGTACAAAAAAAAGCTTCAAGACCTAGATAAACATGATGATGTGATCACTGACCTAGAGCCAGACATCTTGGAATGTGAAGTCAAATGGGCCTTAGAAAGCATCACTACGAACAAAGCTAGTGGAGGTGATCAAATTCCAGTGGAGCTATTCCAAGTCCTGAATGATGATGCTGTGAAAGTGCTGCACTAAATATGCCAGCAAATTTGGAAAACTCAGCAGTGGCCACAAGATTGGAAAAGGTCAGTTTTCATCCCAATCCCAAAGAAAGGCAATGCCAAGGAGTGCTCAAACTACCGAACAATTGCACTCATCTCACACGCTAGTAAAGTAATGCTCAAAATTCTCCAAGCCAGGCTTCAGCAATATGTGAACCGTGAACTTCCTGATGTTCAAGCTGGTTTTAGAAAAGGCAGAGGAACCAGAGATCAAATTGCCAACATCCGCTGGATCATGGAAAAAGCAAGAGAGTTCCAGAAAAACATCTATTTCTGCTTTATTGACTATGCCAAAGCCTTTGACTGTGTGGATCACAATAAACTATGGAAAATTCTGAAAGAGATGGGAATACCAGACCACCTGATCTGCCTCTTAAGAAATCTGTATGCAGGTCAGGAAGCAACAGTTAGAACTGGTCATGGAACAACAGACTGGTTCCAAATAGGAAAAGGAGTACGTCAAGGCTGCATATTGTCACCATGTTTATTTAACTTATATGCAGAGTACATCATGAGAAATGCTGGACTGGAAGAAACAGAAGTTGGAATCAAGATCGCTGGGAGAAATATCAATAACCTCAGATATGCAGATGACACCACTCTTATGGCAGAAAGTGAAGAGGGGCTAAAAAGCCTCTTGATGAAAGTGAAAGTGGAGAGTGAAAAGGTTGGCTTAAAGCTCAACATTCAGAAAACGAAGATCATGGCATCTGGTCCCATCACTGCATGGGAAATAGATGGGGAAACAGTGGAAACAGTGTCAGACTTTGTTTTTCTGGGCTCCAAAATCACTGCAGATGGTGACTGCAGCCATGAAATTAAAAGACGCTTGCTCCTTGGAAGGAAAGTTATGACCAACCTAGATAGCATATTCAAAAGCAGAGACATTACTTTACCAACAAAGGTTCGCCTAGTCAAGGCTATGGTCTTTCCTGTGGTCATGTATGGATGTGAGAGCTGGACTGTGAAGAAGGCTGAGCGCCGAAGAATTGATGCTTTTGAACTGTGGTGTTGGAGAAGACTCTTGAGAGTCCCTTGGACTGCAAGAAGATCCAACCAGTCCATTTTGAAGGAGATCAATCCTGGAATTTCTTTAGAAGGAATGATGCTAAAGCTGAAACTCCAGTATTTTGGCCACCTCATGCGAAGAGTTGACTCATTGGAGAAGACTCTGATGCTGGGAGGGATTGAGGGCAGGAGGAGAAGGGGACGGCAGAGGATGAGATGGCTGGATGGCATCACTGACTCGATGGATGCGAGTCTGAGTGACCTCCGGGAGCTGGTGATGGACAGGGAGGCCTGGCGTGCTGCGGTTCATGGGGTCGCAAAGAGTCGGACACGACTGAGCGACTGATCTGATCTGATCTGAAGGAGAACAATACACGTGTGTCCATCTCCACCATGATCTGACATGAACCTGTTTAAGCCTGGATGTGACAAGGGCAGGGACCACAAAAGAGCTTTCAATAAAGTCTAAAGGCTGTCACGTACGGAGGTGTCTCTTTCCAGTTACATAAAGTTCATTTCATATGAGGACACGATTCTCTCCCCATTCCAGAGACACTAATCTGTAAAATGGTAAACAGTGGACCTGAAACAGCTTTGCATTTCTTTAATCATCCTATATAGATCTCTATGTTAAAACGGTTTCCTAAATCTACGTTTTCCAACTGCTGTGGTTCAGTCTTTGCGGAGGAAAGGAGAACTCTGCGATCCCAAACCGTCCCTCCCTTCCTTGTTATCTACTAAAGCACCTACATGATGGGATCCCCGTTGATTTTATTTTCTAACTTCAAGCGGGCCTTGAAAGCTGGCCCTTTTATTCTTTGCGCCACAGAGATGCTTGGATATAAGATGTGGAGCCCGTTTCAGGGTTCCAGACGGCCCGCTGGCTTTGGTGGTGAGGCGTCAGTGGTGAGCTCAGCCGCAGGACTGGCGCCCCGAGCCCCGCAGGGAGCAGGAGCGGGCACGAAAGCAAGGTTCCCGGCCGGCGCCCTTTCGCATCTCCTTAGGAGGGGACACCGCCCAGGCGCCCGCGTTGCTAGGTCCTCTGTTTGCCGGGTTCTAAAGCTGCCCCGAGCGGGACCAAGGCAAACCCGGAGGGGGACCGGAAAAGTCTAGGACCGTCCCCACTGCCCTGCCGGGAAAAGCGACCTCTCCCCGGGTTGGCCCCTCCGGCCCCCAAGCCCTCCGGGCGCGGGGCGGGGCGCGGAGGAGCCCCCCTTGGCCGTGGATCCTCCCAACCGTCGCCGGCCCGGCGCCCTCGCTCCCGCTCCGCCACGCACGGCACGCACCCCCGGTCGCCGCCTGCTAATGGTCTGGCCCGTCGGTAGCCGCCACCCCTTCGGCAGCGCCAGCTGCTCCAGCTGCTCCGGGTCTAGCGCCGGCGCCCGGAGCTGTGGCTGCCGCGGGAGGTGGGCTGGTGGAGGGGAGAACCGGACCATCAGCGCAGGCTGCTCGGCCCAGGGCGGCCGCGGAGGGAAGCCAAGGAGCGCGGGAATCGCGCAGGGACCGCCCGCAGCCCGGAGGCGAGGACCCAGGGGCAGGGCTTTCCTCACCCCGTGTGAGTACCTGGTGCCCCAATCCTCCTCGACCCCCTATCCCTGTGCCCACGCCCGCGAGGTGTGGGCCGCCGCCCGGACGGTCACTTGCCCGGGATCACTGACCCCTGCGGGAGCAGCGGCACGGGGAGCTGCTACTGTTGGTGCTAATGATTCAGCACCATTCGTGCCCCGAGAGATCTGGGCAGAATCGGGGAGCGGGGGAGGGGGGGGGGGCGCGCGGTGCGAGATCAGTTGCTGGGTTTTCGCTTGCGCTTCCAGGTTCCAGATTAAAGACCCCAGCGGGCGAGGTCGAGTGGGGTGAGCCAGGAGGTTCCCTGATGGCTTGTTCTATAATTCCGTCCTTTCGCCACATTACGGTACAAACCTTCGTGAATGTGCGGTGCAACCTTCAGTGTGTCAGATGAGTGGGTTTTTCGCACAGGCTAGTGAAGTCTAGGGCCCTTCTCTTATACCAGCCAGTTTCTCTACTTCCTTCCTTTGGATGCCTAATTCGTGCCCCTCTCCGCTCAATTTTACATCGTGTTGCATCCCTCCGCTAAGACACTGTATCCAACTTGTCTTGTATTCAGAGTGGGTTTGATTGGTCTTGGCATAGTAAGAAATAATACTTTTAGAGTTTAGCCACTTCGTATACATATGATTTCATTAAATCGTAACTCAGAACCAAATGTGGAAAGTGATGAGCGGGAAGTTAAATCGTATGCTCAAGATTACAGAATAGGAATTCGGATACAAGTGTTCCTGGTCCCCAAACCTACGAATCTTCCACTGCATTAAGGAGTTGTGTATCCAAGTGTGTCCAAGTTGTGGGTACATATATATGATTTATTACATATTAAACATAGAATTAATTTTTATAGAAGTAATCTCAAGTAACAGCAACAACCTGTAAACTTCCTGTATATGGAATTATTGTTCTTTTAGTATAAAAGAAGGAGCATTCTTTGAATTGCATGAAAAAATACTATTTTCTTAGAAAGCATATGCCAAAAAATAAAATCTGAACAACACTGCATAGGAGAACTAGTTCATAACAGAAGATGTTCAACACATTTTTAGCAGTGATATATGGTAAATGCTTAAGTGTTGGAGAAATCTTTTAGGAACGTTAAGGCAATCTGAATTTTTTTTTTTTTTCGCGTTAGAGAAACATTTGCAATAAGAACAGTTATTTAGTACATGGCATGTGTGACTGAACTGTTTTTGTAGGGTGTGTTACCCATGATAGGGTGACAGATAAACCCAGGCTGATAATAAGATTTGATTCATTACAACTCTGTGATTTGGCGTAGCAGGTGATAGCTCCATTTTACAGATGCAGGAACTGAAATACAGAGAAGTTTCAAGATTACACAGCTGACAACACTGACTCTTACACAAAATATGTGTGTTGTAGCAAAGTGTAATTCTGTTTAATGGGAAATTGTATTGATTTGTTTTTGCCCTGCCCTTCAGAGTGAACAATTGTATTGACCTTGTATGCTCTTTCTGTGAAAATAATGGACACTAGGTTTTTTCCTTTGTTCTTTGCTTGGCCATTTGACTTGCTTTCATTTATGATTTATGTATTTTCTCTTCAGACGTGCAACTCTCGTTGATGTCTCAGGAGGCAGGTTGCTATAGTACAAATGCTCATTATCTCCAAGTACTAGAATAATATGTGATGTCTGATAGGAACATAGTCATTGTAGGCCATCATTTCTAAAGTATTGAACCATTTTCACTGGAGAATTCTTTTTTAAGTTAATGAGGATATTGATAGACTAAAGTCATAAAATGGAGGCACAGATTTACATTTGTTATTCAGACAAGACTATTAAGACAAGTAAGGTCTTGAGTCTTAATTTCGATTTCTAGAAGGTCATTTCTTTTTTTTTTTCTTTATGACTTCAGTGAGGCCTTTTGCAGTCCAATCTGTTTAATCCCAAAGGGAAAGCAGAATTGGTATGAATGAATAAGCAAAATTCAATCCCACTGCTATTAAAAAAAAATGAAACTGCATGTTCTAGTGCTGGAGGGTCAGCAGGAACATTTTAAAACAGACGTAGCACATTTTATTTAGATATTCATCATGAGTATAAATATAATACCAACTTGGCCTTAGGAATGTTTTCTGTCTCTCTCTCTATACCCTTCTTTATCTCGCTCAGCGTATGTATGTATGACTATTGTCTGCAGACCATCTAAATTCTAAAAGTCTAGATGGGGAAACTGAAAGTTTAGCTGGAGAAATAGTTACCTACATATTAGTAATTAACCAAATAGATTAATACTGGCTTAATACCAGGAAAAGGTAAGGCAGATTTAAGTACCACATCAATATTTTAAGAAGCAGAAATAGTGATGACTAGAGTCATAAGAAGATCAGGAAAGTTTTCATGGATGGAAGTGAATGAAATCACTCTGAGATGGGAAGGCTTTCAGTAGGTAAAGAGAAAGCAGATGAAGTAGTTCAGCTGAGAGTGGTCACGCACGTACTTTTGGATACCTGGTGACAGATTACGAAGAACTTTGCATATCAGGCAGGGAAATCCACTGGTTATCAGGTAATCTAGGGAACTAGCGTAGGTCTCTAAGCAAGCCAAATTTCTCTTTGGCTGGTTTTGTTCACATTCTCCATATTCCATGTTCCAAGTGCTCTTCCAGAAAATGTTACTTTTCAGGGTACTGCTATTTAAAGCACTAAAAACCCAGGAAATTTTCTATGCAAGTAAGATTTTTCCTCTTCCAAGGAGGTTTGCCTGTTAAAAGTTTTCCCCCTTCCATTAAAGTCTTTATTTTAAATTTTATAACATTACTTTTCACTTAATTGCAGTTTGGCCGTGAACATTTCAAATGCCTACATAATTTCCCATTAGGTAGATGTGCCATAAATTCCTAATCACTCCTCACTGTCACTTTTTTTGATGATAATAAATAACACTGTGATGAGTATCTTTGTTCATAAGCTCTTTTCTAGATTTTAGAAATTAGTTCTTTAGAAATTTTAGAAATAAAATTTCTGGGTTAAAAGGTATGAGTTCTTAGTTTGATTTTTTTTTGAAAAAAAATTGAGGTATAAATGACATTATAACATTATATTAGTTTTGGGTATACAATGTAATGATACAGTATTTGTGTATATTGCAAAATGATCCCCACAATAAGTCTAGTTAACATCCATCACCACACATTGTTATAGATTTTTGTGGTGCTCAGTTTGACTAATTTCTTCTTCTTTTTATTTATGTATTTATTTTTAATTGGAGGATAATTGCTTTACAATGTTGTATAGGTTTCTTCCATAATCAGCAGGAATCAGCCATAGGCATACATATGTCCCCTCCACTTGAACCTCCCTCCCCTCCCATCTCCTACCACATCCCACCCCTCTAGGTTGTCACAGAGCACTGGGTTGAGCTCTGTGTCACACAGCAGATTCCCACTGGCTGTCTGTTTTACACATGGTAAGGTATATATTTCAGTGCTACTCTCTCAATGTGTCCCATTTCCCCTGCTGTATCCACAAGTTAGTTCTCTATCAGTTTGACTCAATTTTATACAAATTTTAAAACCCTGATGGATTCTGTATATTCTCTTTGGAGCATTAGTATATTAAGTATAGGATATTTGCATATTAGTAATTAATAACACTTTTCTCTATGTCTCTTCAGATTACACTATTTCAGACAAACTTGTCTTTTGATTAGAAAGATTAGTTAAACCATGGGTGCTGGGAGAAAGGCAGGTAGTTGGGACCACTGAAGAGAAAAGATACAGGTAATGGAGAACAGATTTTGTGGGAGTGAGCAGGAATCTGCAGCCAGAGAAGGAGCTTGTGTGATAAACTACTTTCTGGTCCTGGTGTTGTATTTGTAGACCTCAGCTGTCTCGTTTCTCCAGTCCTTCCCTCGGGAATCCACCCTCATTCTCCCCATACTATCTCTCTCTTTCAAACTTCAGCTTCTTCCACCCACCTGTATCAGTTTCCCAGGTTTCCAGCTTCGATATTTTGGCAGTGCAAGGCTTATGAACTCACTCTCGGCCTCTAATTGGAGAATCCACATTGATGAAGGCAGGAATTCTAGACCTCCTCCAATTCTCTGCAGAAGCCCTGGTTACAGGGTGTAAGAGTGTGTGGTGGACACTGAAGACTCTCGTCCCCTCTGCTGTGTACATTGCTAGAGACAGCAAGCCCCCAGCAGATGCCGGACATTCCCAGCATCGCTTCCCGCTCTCGTTCCCAGTATCCCTTGACCAAGGGAAGTTCCCCTCACTGAGGAGAGAGACTGTTCCTCCATGTCCCTCCAGTTGTAGGAATACATGACCCTACCTCCTTGGGCAGGTATTCATACTTTGGCCAGGCCTCTGCCTTGCTCCCCTAGGCTCTCGCCTGGGTTCCTCTGGGTACCACTCCCACCCTCCTTGAACTTTGAGGCCAGGAAGCCACTGAGGCAGGGAGGCCATGAAGTGTCTCTGAGAACCAGTAGAAGGGGAATTAGGGATATGAATGTGCCTTGAGGGAGCAAGTAGGGAGCAGAAAGGCAGGTACTTGGAATATGCTCTCAGTTTCAGAAGCCCTGAAAGGAAACAATGAAAAACTGAAGCATCTTTATAAACCAAAAATAGGCCCCACCTTTCAGGACCTGACAGATGATTTCTGGTGGAAGTTGGACATAAAGGTGGGCAGAGAATTTTGGTCAGAATTTGTTCTATGCTTAGTTGGGACTTACTATTTAAAGCAGTTTGCTTAAACTCTTTGAAGGTGATAAATCTATTTGCATTCCTTCCAGGCATTATTTGTCAAAGTTCAACTGGGCTTAGTCAGCAGTTTCCATAGGGTTAAGTTAGAGCTAAAAACTTAAATTTAGGTAGGCTTGCTTATTTATTTTCCAACACCTATTTTCCTTAGTTCCCATTCTATGTTTGCTATGCTGTGCTATGCTAAGTCACTTCAGTCGTGTCCGACTCTGTGCGACGCCATAGACGGCAGCCCACCAGGCTCCCCCATCCCTGGGATTCTCCAGGCAAGAACACTGGAGTGGGTTGCCATTTCCTTCTCCAATGCATGAAAGTGAAAAGTGGAAGCGAAGTTGCTCAGTCGTGTCCGACTCTTAGCGACCCCATGGACTGCAGCCTAACAGGCTCCTCCGTCCATGAGATTTTCCAAGCAAGAGTACTGGAGTGGGGTGCCATTGCCTTCTCCAATTCTATGTTTACCTACCTGTAGTGCCCAAGGTGGGGGAAGGCAATGGCACCCCACCCCAGTACTCTTGCCTGGAAAGTCCCATGGACGGAGGAGCCTGGTAGGCTCCAGTCCATGGGGTCGCTAAGAGTCGGACACGACTGGGCGACTTCGCTTTCACTTTTCACTTTCATGCACTGGAGAAGGAAATGGCAACCCACTCCAGTATTCTTGCCTGGAGAATCCCAGGGACAGAGAAGCCTGGTAGGCTGCTGTCTATGGGATCGCACAGAGTCGGACACGACTAAAGCGACTCAGCAGCAGCAGCAGTGCCCAAGGTAGTTCACAAAGCCATAAAGTTCTGGGACTGTTTAGGTTCTGGGAGTTGAGTGATAAATCCAATTTCCTCTTTTTTCTTGCAAGTGGTTAGTTGTCCTGTGGTCCTTTGACTTCTTTAAAGGTTCAGAGTTAGATGGCCCAGTGGTCACTGGGTCTCCCCTGGGGCTGACTGAGAAGTCTTTCCTTTTGAAATTGATGATATTCTTGGTCCACTGGGCATGCTGAACCATCCACATTGTTTGGTTTTTCTGAGTTGTATTTTGGCACCCGAGCTTCCAAACTTCTGTATTATCTTTGTTCTTCTGCATAGTCATGTGAAATGGAACATTATGTTTGATAAAAGATTATTTTGAGCATTTCTATCTCTTTCACCCACTACTTTGCAAAGTCTGAACTGGTGCCACACCTAATTCAACAAGATGACAATAACTTGTTTTCATAAAATCTCTCCTCCCTTTTCCATGAGCTTATTTGCAGTGACATTGACTTTTTAAAGTAAATCGAGCATTTGCTGATTTGGAAGGTGGATCAGCAATAACCTAGGCAGCAGCTTCAAGATTATTTCAGTGTTCTTCGCTGGATTAGAATTTTAGGGTTTTCTTAGGTGTACTTCTCATTTAAGGTAGTACTATCTTTCTTCTAGGAGAGATATGAGCCCACTTAAAATTTGTGTAAAATCTAGTTGATGTGGTTTTAATATTAAGTTTGACTGCATATGTGAATATGAATGGTCATACATATGGAGTACTAGGTAGGAAAAGTTTAGAAACTGTGGATTTAATTTGATCATTTGATAGGACAATTTTCACATGTAATTCTGTCATTGCTGTTATTGAAAATATGTTTTTTTCAAGGTATTTAATAAATAAAATCTGTAACCATGTGTAGCATAATGATTGCTGAAAAACCAGGACAATAATTTTAGCACACATCTCAGTTTATATTTAGAATCAGTCTGTCTGCAGTTACCCAACAACTATGTGCTAGCTACTCTGTGGAGAGGAAAGCTAGACCTTGAACATTTTCTACAATCAGCATAATTCACATGAAACCAGATGGAGGCATTTTCATTTAGCTGTTGGTTTGATCACATCGAAGATGGTAATATTTCATTACTTATCATCTCTTAATCTAGAATCCTAAAGATTGACAGATATTATTTCTTCCATTTTAATGACATGAAAAATCAAGCTTGGGAGAGAAAAAAAAAAAAACAGGGAAAAATGTGTGCAAAATCATAGGATTAGAAATTGGTCTAAAACTGCCCGCCTTAGATACTAGTTTTGACAATAGATCTGTGTATAACATGTAAGCAAGGGGATGACCTTTATTCATTTATTGCATAGTGTTAATGGTTTTACTAGTGTTACAGTATTTGAGAAAAAAAATAGCTTGTCAAATCCACTGAATATTTTTTTCTGTGTTGTCTGCTTTTAGTCCATATCAGTTTCACCCTTAGTCAACACACACATATTTCAATGCATTATTTTTGGAAAATTGAAACAAGTTATTTCTGAAACTTGCTGCAAAAATTAAAGGAAAAATAGACATTTTAATGTATGAAAAGTTCTAAAGGGAGGGATCAGCATTTTTTAAAATCAAGTGGGCTGTGTATATGTGGAAAAGCTTTTTCACTTGTCAAAAATCAGTGCTGAATGAGTGTTTCTGGCAGAAAGAAAAATTTGCTGCTACATATGTTAGGAGGTTGTCATTTTGGAATAGGAGGCATTTTCTCCTTAAAAATATATCTTGAGTATATATGTATTGATAGCTGTTTTCATTCTTGATTAAGAAATTAAAAGTTAAATGTGTTTTTCATTAGTTATAGTATGGCATATTTATTTCCATAATGTGCTCAAAAGTGTATCTATGAATTTTGTTTTTGAATTCATAAGGGACTAGAATAATAAATATAGGATGAAGTGAAAGTCCTAAAGTGTAACTTCTGCTGGGAACAAAATTAAATGAATACACTCAGCATTACCTATGAATATGGATATTTAGATCTCCAAGTAAAATTACCTAATGGCAATCCAAAAATTTTCCTCTCCTTGGTATAATTATACATGTTATGGTAACATACACGTGATATTCATGTGTTCTGAAAGAAAAAAGTCCAGAGTAGTATAAAGGTACCATGATTTATGTAATTGTTTGGATGATTTCTCATATTTTGTAGGCATTCCATAAGTGCAGCTCTTTCTCCAGTTAATATTTTGTTCAGTTCAATTGCTCAGTAGTGTCTGACTCTTTGCGACCCCATGAATCACAGCACGCCAGGCCTCCCTGTCCATCACCAACTCTTGGAGTTCACCCAGACTCATGTCCTTCGAGTCAGTGATGCCATCCAGCCATCTCATCCTCTGTCGTCCCCTTCTCCTCCTGCCCCCAATCCCTCCCAGCATCAGAGTCTTTTCCAATGAGTCAACTCTTAGCACAAGGTGGCCAAAAATACTGGAGTTTCAGCTTTAGAATCATTCCTTCCAAAGAAATTCCAGGGCTGATCTCCTTCAGAATGGACCAGTTGGATCTCCTTGCAGTCCAAGGGACTCTCAAGAGTCTTCTCCAACACCACAGTTCAAAAGCATCAATTCTTTGGTGCTCAGCTTTCTTCACAATCCAGCTCTCACATCCATACATGACCACTGGAAGAACTATAGCCTTGATTAGATGGACCTTAGTTGGCAAAGTAATGTCTCTGCTTTTGAATATGCTATCTAGGTTGGAGTAAGCGTCTTTTAATTTCATGGCTGCAGTCACCATCTGCAGTGATTTTGGAGCCCAGAAAAATAAAGTCTGACACTGTTTCCACTGTTTCCCCATCTATTTCCCATGAAGTGATGGGACCGGATGCCATGATCTTCGTTTTCTGAATGTTGAGCTTTAAGCCAACTTTTTCACTCTCCACTTTGACTTTCATCAAGAGGCTTTTTAGTTCCTCTTCACTTTCTGCCATAAGGGTGGTGTCATCTGCATATCTGAGGTTATTGATATTTCTCCTGACAATCTTGATTCCAGCTTGTGCTTCTTCCAGCTTTTGTATTTTTATATAGTCTTTTTATTATGATAAAAGCACACAACATGAAATTTATTGTGTTAAACATTTTAAAGTATATAGTTCAGTAGCATTAAATATATTAACTTTGTTGTGAAATAGACCTCCAAGAACTTTCTCCTCTTGCAAATCAGGAATCTTACACCCATTAAATAACAGCTTCCCTTTCCCTCTCCCTCAATTCTTTGGTAACCACCATTATGTTTTCTTGTTTCTATGACTTTTACTAGTTTGGATACCTTAGTATAAATGGAATCATATATTATTTGTTTTTTTGTGACTAGTTTATTTCACTTAATATAATTGCTAAAATTTTACCCATTTATAGAATATGAAAACATTTCCTTTTTTAAAAACAAATAATATTCCATTGTATATATACACCAGTTTTTCTTTGCTCATCTGTGGATATACATTTGGGTTGCTTCCACATCTTTGCTAATGAGAAAAATGGCACTATGAACAAAGATGTACAAATATCTCTCCAAGACTCTGCTGTCGGTTCTTTTGGGTTTTTACCCAGAAATGGGCTTTCTGGATCATATAGTAGTTCTGTTTTTGATTTTTGGGGGACCTCCCATACTATTTTCCATGGTGATTATATCACTTTATCTTCCTGTCAGGAGTGTGCAAGGGTTCCAACTTTTCCATATCCTCTATAACACTTGTTTATTTATTTATAGTAGGCAGCTTACTGGATGTGAGGTGATATCTCACTGTGGTTTTGATTTGCATTTCCTCGATGATTAATGATGTTGAAAGTCTTTCATGTACCTGTTGGCTATTTGAATATCATCTTTGGAGAAATGTCTATGCAAGTCCTTTGCCCATTTTAAAATCTGGTTATTTGATTTTTTTGTTGTTGAGTTGTTGGAGTTCTCTCTATATTCTGGATGTTAACCCTTTATCAAATAAATGATTTTCTCCCACTCAATAGGTTGCTTTTTTCACTCTATTGATTGTGTTCTTTGCTGTACACAAAAATTCTGTTCATTGTAGTCTTGTTTATCTAGTTTTGCTTTTGTTGCCTGTGTAGCATTATTTTTAGCAGTTTAAAAATGTATTAAGAAAATTGTTTCAAATTGTTGTTTATTATTTTTCTCTTTAGTCTTTGAAGTCCATGAGATTATTTTTGAGACTATGCAATTATGACGCTTGGTGTAATTATTTAACAAATTAAACAATTTTGATTAACTTTTTCTTTTTGGAAGATCTACTTTTAAACCTATTTAATGTAGAATTTTGTTGCTATACTTTAATATGATAAAAGGAGTTATGTTAAACCTATATGTTAATTTAGGGAGAATTAGCATCTTTACTATGTTGATTCCTCCAATCTGTAAACATGGTATGTTTCTCCAGGTATTAATATTTAGGTCTCCCTTGATTTCTTTTATCAGAATATCATAATTTTGATTATATATAGTTATATTTTGTTAGACTTATACCTAAGTATTTCATTTTCTTTGGAGCTACTATACAGAAACTGCATTTGAAATTTTTTTTTCATTTCTTCTCTTCTTCTCTGTCAGTTTATAGAAATGCAGTTGGTTATTGTGTTGGTCTTATATCCTGAAACCTTACTAAGCTCACATACATTTTGAATCTAGGGCTGCAGATCCTTTGAGGATTTTTTAAATGTAGACAACTGTGTCATCTGAAAATGAAAACAATTTTATTTCTTTCAATCTGTATGCCTTTAATTCATTTTTCATGCCTGATTGCAATGGCTAGAATTCCAGTATTGTGGTAAGAATGGTGAGAGTAGACATCCTTGCCATATTACAGGAAAAAACATTATTTTACTAAGTATGATGTTGTTGTTGTTGTTTAGTCGCTAAGACACGACTAACTCTTTTGCATCCCCATGGACTGTAGCCCACTGTGAAATCTGCCCATGGGATTTCCTAGGCAAGAATACTGGAGTGGGTTGCCATTTCCTTCTCTAGGGAAGCTTTCCTCCCCTGTAATTGAACTCACATCTCCTGCATGGGCAGGTGGGTTCTTTACCACTGAGCCACTAGAGAAGCCCAAGTGTTTTTTTTTTTTTTTGTAGTTGTTCTTTATTAGGTTGAAGAAGTTGCCCCTCTGCTCCTAATGCACTGAGACTTTTTATCCTGAATGGATATCAAATTACATCAAATGCTTTTTACTTTATCAATTGATATGGACATATGACTTTTCTCTAAGCCTGTTGATCTGGTGGATTGCATTGATTAATTTTTGAATATTGAATCAGCCTTGAATACATGGGATAAATCACATTTGGTCATGTGTACATGACACACACATACACATATATACTTAAAAATATACACACTCACTGTATTCAATTAGTCAACATTGTTAATTATTTTTGCTTTTAAGTTTGGAAGAGATATTGGTTTGCTGCTTCCTTTTTATTGTGCTTCATTTATTTGGATGTTGTTACACTATTACTGGCCTCATTTGGCACTAAGAAACTATTACTTGTTGAGTTTGGGTGTTGTATCAAATTCAAATATTATAATAACCTGAGAAGGCTACTAAACTCGTTTTCCCAACTATATATCTCTGTGAGGCCAAATTTTGTCATATATTTCAACCAAAAGAACTTATCAAAATGAATGCTGAAGCAGATATGAGAATCTGTTTTCTTGAAGCAAGATATTAGAGAAATTCAAAAAAATACAAAACAATGTCACTTATTTCTTTTAAAAAAAACTATGGCACCCCACTCCAGTACTCTCGCTTGGAAAATCCCATGGACGGAAGAGCCTGTTAGGCTGCAATCCATGGGGTCGCTAAGAGTCAGACACGACTGAGCGACTTCCCTTTCACTTTTCACTTTCATGCACTGGAGAAGGAAATGGCAACCCACTCCAATGTTCTTGCCTGGAGAATCCCAGGGACGGGGGAGCCTGGTGGGCTGCCGTCTATGGGGTCGCACAGAGTCGGACACAACTGAAGTGACTTAGCATAGCATAGCATAGTTATTTTTTAATGTAATATGATTTTGTTAACATGTAACACTTTAACATTTACATGTTAACATTAAACGTTAACATGTAATGGTTTTATTATTGTTATTTTAAAATTAATAAATATTTCAAACATTTATCAGTTTTAGTTTCTAATAAGATGAATATTGTTAAATATGACTCACAAAATGAATCTCACCAAAACTAAATGAGTGTAAAGAGTTCCAGCACCAAAAGTTTGAGAAACACTCCTAGGAAGACCAAGACAAGGAGAAAAGTGAAGCCAGAGGCCTGGGCTTGTGCATCTCACCTTTGGCCTTGGCTTCATCAGGTTGCTCCAGGCGCATGTTTTCTTTTTTCTCCACTAGTATTTTTATTTCACAAAATATGCTTTTTCCTCCACATTGATTCTTTGATATGCACTCTAATTTCCTAGAAAAAAATATCATAAATAGACCAACAGAAGTCCATAATGTAATTGTCACAAAATGAAATCCCTCAAAATTATCCCCACTCTGATAAATGTTATATATAGGCATAAAACTATCTTTTAAGTTATAAATTATAATAAATAGAATTGAGCTTCCCTGGTGGCTCAGATGGTAAAGAAACTCCCTGCAATGCAGGAGACCTGGGTTCAATCCCTGGATTGGGAAGATCCCTTAGAGAAGGGAATCGTTACCCCTTCCAGTACTCTTGCCTGGAGAATTACATGGACAGAGGAGTCTGGCCAGCTATAGTCTATGGGGTTGCAAAGAGTTGCACCCAACTGAGTGACTAAATACACACACAATAAATAGAATAGAAATATTAGTTCAGTGATGACTTTTGTAAGGATGAAGTAATTTAGAATGTTTTGTCAAGAATTGACTAAAAGATAGTACAAGAAACATTTAAATTACTGTCTTTTGATTTTGATTATTATAAATGGATTTTTTGTACTTTTCTCCAGCCCTTTATTTTCATATTATTTGTATATAGTAAAATGTGCACCTGAGTTTTGACAATATTTTGGTAAATAGCATTTGAAGATACCTAGTTTGTAATAGTATCAACATACAAAATGAGACGATAAAAAATCTTAGCGTTATTATGAGGAAAAAACTAAGATCAAGTCAGCTAGGGCGACATTAGCTCACAAAATCCATTTTATGAAATCCTTCATGTTTATTAGAGCTGAGCACACATTTTCCAGTTTTCTAATTTCCAGGGAAAGAGAGCATACAGAAATTTTAATGATTAATTAAAAATCTCATACATGAAGAAACAATTGCCTAAGAGGAACAAAGTTTTTCCTACATAGAATCCAAAGTGAAATTTATGCTGTAGTTTCTTTTAAAGTGGATTCAATTTAGAGTAATGCAAAATGTCTTCATATCATTACAGTGAAATTCAATAGATTCTTTGGACTCTTTTTTTAACAATGTCTTTAAACCTGGGTGCCTGATGTGGATTATGTGGATGTGTGGATGTATGTCTTTTGGGGAAGTAACTTGCAAAGATTTCCTTCTGTAACATGGGAATAATATCTGCCTTGAGAGCATTGTAATATAGGTAAAGGTTGTAGTGTCTGCTAAATAAATTACACGACTGAGTGACTTCACTTTGACTTTTCACTTTCATGCATTGGAGAAGGAAATGGCAACCCACTCCAGTATTCTTGCCTAGAGAATCCCAGGGATTGGGGAGCCTGGTGGGCTGCCGTCTATGGGGTCACACAGAGTCGGACCGACTGAAGCGACTTAGCAGCAGCAGCAGCAGTAGCAGCATCCTTCTGTTAAGGCCTTCCCAGGTGGCGCTAGTGGTAAAGAACCCACTTGCCAATGTAGAAGACATAAGAGATAAGGGTTGATTCCTGGGTTGGGAAGATCCCCTGGAGGAGGGCATGGTAACCCACTCCAGCATGCCTGTAGAACCCCATTGCCAGAGCAGCCTGGCGGGCTATAATCAATATGGTCGTGAAGAGTCAGACATGACTGAAGCGACTGTGCAGCAAGCATCCTTCTGTTAAGGTGACTGTGACCAGCAGTGTAGCATGGTCCCAGGTATATAGCTCTCTGATCACCTGGCTTCATCCAGGAATGAACATTATAGAATCCCAAGAAATTGGAGTTCTGCCTGTCTTTTAGGAATTCCTTCATACATATTATTGTTCTTAGCTGTAATTGTGACGAACGATCCATTTGAGGTTTTGCTCCCTGAAGATTACCTGCTATTTCTTTTCAATCAATACGATTTCTTTTCAAGTCAGTCAAATGCCTACTTATTTCTTTTCAATCAAGTAAAGAATTCCATGATTTGAAAGTCATCTAGACGGAATAATAGGAGGACTTTTGTCTGTACCAAAAAGACTAAAGGAATGACCCTATAAGGTTTTAAACCTCCTCCAAAATAAATTTTTCATTTGTTACAATGCACAGAGGAGTGGGTGTTGGAAGTCCTAAATTCATGACATGGAATGCAGCTCCAATTGCCCATTTCAGCTGAAAGTCCTACGTACAGATAAAATAGTCTGAATTACCACTTCTACCTCTCTTGTAAAGAAGTGTAATTTTTCTCTTCAGACCAAAACATTTTTTCTCGAGTGCTTTTTTAAATCATTGGTTGAGTCTCTATCGAGGGAAAGTGAAAACAAAATTGTTGGGGTTTGGTAAACTCTCTCTTAGTAAAAATTGAATTAGGCCTCAGACTTCTTTGAATAGAGGAGTAAAATTAATTTTTAGTAATTGCATGAACATTCCAGAAGGTTGGTTTGCTTACTTAATTTTAATCTTTTAAAGTCAAATATTGGATGACTGGAATGGGTGTTTGATTTTTAAAAATCTTTTGGAGTGTTTGAGTTGAATTTTCTTTCCTTTGTCTTTTGAGACCTAGCTCAAGTAGGTCCTACGATCTGTACACATTTTCTATATGGTTAAAAGCCTTCTGGGGCTGCCCAGGGTGGCCTAACTCAGATTCATTGTGGTGTCTGCAGGTGGCTGAAGTTTTCTCTCTGCTTCCCAGGGCCCACAAGAGAGGAGGGCTCAGATCCTTTTTGTCTAGACTAAACCAATGGGGAGGTCATGGTCTTAGGTTTGGAGTCAATTAGGTACCTTTAACCTGTGTTGAACTAATGAATAAATGAAGAGTCAAATTTATATCTTAACCTCAATAATTGTTTTAAGATTATAAGCAACTAATTTTGATTATAACATAGGCAAATGTCCATCATATTAGAAATTTCCATTTTCATCATGGCCAGATTAGAGTTTTGAAGTTTAAATATATGCTCACTTATTTGTAATATTTATAATTAACACTCTAGATTAATTATAAATGATTAATTATTAATATATGATATTATATGTTAACAAACTATAATTCTCATTTAGTTTTCCTTTTACAAGTACCAAAAACTTCTTGTTTTATTGGAATATCTTCTAATTTGATTTAAACTGATCCTTAAAAAATGAGTTACATAATGAGTTACCAAATCAGTTATAAAAATATGAAAATATTTAAATAGTAGATTTATACCACCTATTTATTAGTCTTGCTTTCATGGTTGAGATTTATAGTTTCTCTTAGGAAAACTAGATGAATGTTTGATTTTTGACAAAAAGTATTTCTTCTCTATATTATGAAAAATCCATCATATGACATTCTAGAGGGTAATTAGGGGGCTACTCTTTCCTTCTTCCTTCCCTTCCCTTCTTTTTCTTGACCTTCCTTCCTTCCTTTCTTTCTTTTTCTTTCTATCTACGACCATAATTTATCTGTCTCTTGAGTTTTGGATTTAATTCTGATTTAGAGTCCCTGAATTAGGCCATCTCCTCTAATTTGTGGATTCTTGTCTGTGAGGAGCCAATAAGTGAACTGGGAACTTGAGAAAGAAAAGCTTCTCTAATGCCTGTCGTTCCCTGGGCACATTTGTAACTCAGTCTCTGTGACTGGTGTCTGAATCATTTTTATCCTGATAGTCTTCTTAAGCAGTTGCCTCAGATGCCATAATAGATGAAGGGTTATTATTTTAACTCTAAAATCCTTAGATATATATTTGGTAGATGAGATAGCTGTTGTACAAATTCTAATGGACTAAAATGAGAACAATAGGAAATTCATTGTTTTGTTATAGGTTACTCCAAGAAGTTGTAGATGTACAAACTAAATACTTAGTATAGTACAGGCGAAGTAGTCACATTAATAAAATTAAGGGAAAAAGGAAAATATTGCTGTATTCTAAAAACATACCTAAAGTGTCCAATTTTGGGATCATAGTATAGCACTGCAAATTATTACTTTTCCCTTTCTCTAGCCCTTTTCTGGCCCAGAGGAACCACATTTACATTGAAATTCAAATGTAGCAAGCTCTGAGTTTTGTCTACTTCCAGTGCTTCTGTGTGTGCTCCAGAAGGAAATACTTGGCCTATGACCAATGCTTTACCTTCTTTGGACATCCTCAGAACTCTGGATGCTGCAGCTTGCTTCTTCCTGAGGTGAATCAGCGATGCTGTCTGGCAGTCAGCTCCAGCCATGGCTGGCTGTTCTTTCTAATACTTGGACTCGTAGCGTTAAGTGAAGCTGCATTAAGTATAAAGTTTGGCCCATTTTGATTTGGGCCAAAATTTTGAAACTTAAGAATGTTGTGTGGTTTTCTTCTTTGCCTTTTACGATTGCAAAAGATTGGAACTAGAAATTTTGAAGGTTAAATTTTCAGAAAGACTGGCAGAATTTTTCACATGGATTCTTGAAATAGATTTTTAGGGAGTATGCTTTCTGGCATTCTTTCGATTTAAAATCTCATTTATATCCTATTATAATTTTAAATTACTTTCTTCTAATGCTAAATTAATTTAAGTTCTATTTTATTTAAATTTCTGTAGTTTCCATTAGCCAGTACTTACTATATATGGTGAATAATATGTATTAAATGTCTTAATTATTCAGATCATTGTGATAATAAACTTTTGACCGGTTGGGGATATAATAAATTAAAACCATATATTTGTATGTTTGTATATATAATTATGTGTGTGTCTGTGCACGTTCAGTCATGTCCGACTCTTTGTAACCCCATGAACTGTAGCCCAGTAGGCTCCTCTGTCCATGGAATTTTCCAGTCAAGACTACTGGAGTGGGTTGCCATTCCCTCCTCCAGGGGATTTTCCTGTCCCAGGGAACCTGCATCTCCTGTGTCTCCTGCTTTGGCAGATGGATTTTTTTACCACTGAGCCACCTGGGAAGCCCCATATAATGTATTTGAATATATAATATGTATTTTAAAATATTTTTTGGGAATAATCCCATTGTCCCAGTACTTCAGTGAAGTTAAGATATGTGAAAGACATGATCAAATATCTTTATTTAGATGAACATAGGTGATAAAGAGAGTTTGGTAGGGTTAAGAGAGAATAAATCATTATTTGTTTCCTTTTGATTTACCTTTTAGTGAAAATGTTTTTTTTTTTCCCCATTGCCATTCATAAAATGGAAACAAACCATAACAGTGTATTTTGTTTGGTAAGTGTTCAGTAAATCTGTTTAATTAAAACCAAGTATGAAAACAGGAATTGGAAAAGTCAATTTAATATTAAAATAGATAAGAGAATAAGCTGTATAAACAATGTAAGCTAATGCAATAGAGATACTTTCAAAGTCTGACTTCCTGCTTTTTTGATATAATCCTTGGCAAAGAAGGGTATCATCTAGACTAGATGTCAATAAACCAGATATTAAAGTAACTATATTTGTGATTATTCAGAAAGATGGAAGACATAATTCATTCTCAATTTGTATTTTGTAACACCAAAATTTCATGAGTAAAATAATGGGGAGTTGCTGTAACCCAGTTAAACAAACAAGCATATACATTAAGCCCCACTGTGTATCAGGCTCTGTGTTTTATTCATATTGCTCAGAATGAAAGACACTGCCCTTTACAGTAAAGAACTGTAAATCGAATACTTAAAACATATGGTACAGTTTCATGAATGTTCATGCACCAAAGAACAGTCCATTTGGCCTAAGACAGAGAAGAAAATGAAGGGACAGCTAAGCTATGCTTGAATGTTGGGTGGCAAAGGAGGACACTCCAGGGTTAGAGAAAAACACAAGTAAGTGTATTCAAATTAGAAAATGAATACCATTTTCAGGATGGTCTTTTTTTTTTTTTTTTTTTATCTCATGTGTTTACCTAGGATAACTTTTGAATATATTTGGCTGCAACTCATGGTAAGAAGAAATAATGATTTATTTCTTGCCATAGTATACATACATACCTCCAAACACACCCATGCATCCCCCTTCCCCTCCCTTGGAAATCAAAGTTTCAAGACTCAGTACTTACTTTTCCTCCTGCATTCAGTACAGCTTGGCACTCTTATTATATTTTTGTCTATTCTATTCTTTCATTTAAAAATGCTGGTTGAATCTCACTAAATTGATTCTGTGACATTCATAGATGATGGTCTATATTTAAAAACAGAGAAGCCAAAAAACCTGTATTAGAGTTCAAAAAATTCATAGCGAATCCCCTTTCATACCCAGTATGCAGGTATGCAGGTTTGCTGTTGTTTAGTCCCTGTGTTGTGATGTTATGTAGTGGATTGTGTCTGGTGTATGGTGCTCCTGCTTGTGTGTGGTCAGTCATGTCTGACTCTTTGGGACCCCAAGGACTGTAGCCTGCCAGACTTCTCTGTCCGTGGAATTTTCCAGGCAAGAATACTGGACTGGTTTGCCATTTCCTACTCCAGGGTATCTTCCCAACCCAGGGATCGAACCCATGTCTCTTGCATCTCCTGCATTGGCAGGCAGATTCTTTACCACTGCACTACTTGAGAAGGGTGATGTCTGGTGTATATTCTCTAGAAAGGACAAAAAAGTGAGTATTAACCTACAAATGCTTTTGCCTCTTGACATCAAAATCTATTATGCTTAGTGTTATGATGTCAGGAACATTTTTTGTGTGCTTATAAACAAAGTATATTTTCCATTGTATTAAGTCAGTATACTTAGCAGCCTGTGGATATGCTTTTTGCTATTGTTGTTTGTTTTGGTCTTAAGAAGATTATTTATTTATTATAATTACTTTTCAATATGATTTTTCTATAACTGCTTCAAAAAGATTATCTGAATGATTTATTTAAAATATATAATTTATCAGTTCTCTTTGCATTTAGATGAGAATTTACTTACTTCTTGTTGTAATCTTTAGTTTGCTGAAGACAGCAAACAACAGCTTCCATAATGGTGACTAGGAAAGCATTCATTTTTCATGGACGTATATGTTCCTTACATTTAGTACATGTTCAAATAAAATAAACATTTTCACTGTGTCTAGGAAACGGATTTGTAAATTACTACACCAGCTTTGTTTAGGTAAAATGCATACTTGTTTCACCTTTTCCTTTGTTCATTTTCTTTCAACCTATTCAAGTATTAAAGCATTTGTAGGATACACATACTCAAGTAAATTTAAATGAGTTAATAGATTTAAAGTTCTTAGAATAGTACCTGGTGCTTAGTAAGCACTTAATACTTTAGTCATTGTTTATTTCCATTGGCTTAAGAAAATGCACAATGCAAGTGTATTATGATAGAGTCAGATATTTGCAAAAGAAGTTGAATAGCTTTAAGTTTTGTGACTGATAATGGAAGTTGGTATTTCTGCTTGTCAGTGCACCAGAAAATGAAATATACCAACAGGCATCATATATTCAAAGCTGAAATTAGGTATTTAAAATTGAAGTGTCAGATTTCAGGAAGGAAAATTAGCTTTTTGACCTTTTACAGATGATTCAGTTTAAAAAGCTTTGCATTTGAGAATATTAAGAAAATTGAAGACATTTAAGCCTTAAGAAGTACATACTCCTTTACTTTGTTAGCGTTTGTAGGCACAAAATTAAATTCGGTTGATAGCACTGGAACGGTTTTGAGGTGAAGTGTTAGTAGAGAAGGGAGGAACAGTTTCTGAGTGTAGGATTTGAATGATGGGTTATTGGTTTCCAGAGTATTACAATATGATAAAACCCAAGTTAGGAATAGTCCACTTGGATTTGATTCTAGAATTTGTGAGATATGTCTAAACCACTGAGTTGAATCGTATGAAGACTGATGTGTTCTGCTCTCACTCTGCTGTCGTCATTCTCAGATTATTACCTTTGACACTGTGGAACTAGGACTCTCTTGTGATTGACAGTTGAAATCTAGAATGTGTCACATCGGACAGCCATTGTCAGAGGCCATGTGATTAAGGACTAAGCATATTTCATGGAGGCAAAAATGAAATCATACACTTGGTGACTGAAAAAAATGGCATAATCTTGCTAGGAACAAAAATTTAACTCTCAACCTGTCCTTTCCACTTGCTTCCCTTGGCTTTCTTCCCTTATTCTTCCTTCTTCCTTCCTTTTCGTTATGAAAAATTAACATCCTTTTGAAAAAATTTTCCATATAAACATGTTATGATGCTATGATATGCATTTCCCCATGTTCTATATTTCCTTTGATTAAAAGTCTTGAGATGTGTTAAAAATTATGCTAACAGAAACTATGCTGTGATACTGTATGACATCAGCATACAACTGTATTGTTTAAGGTGCTGTGCTCTGTCTTCCCATCAACTTAAACTGATTTCTGAAAAGAATATCATGCTTGTAGAGTTTACTGTGAAAGTTAGGTATAATAGGAGAGAGTTGGTGAATTTGAATGTGGATAGCAGTATAGGATGAATTTTGTGCCTGGCTTCTAAGAGGTGGAGGGATCAAGTGTGTGTTGTTTTTTAAAGCAATGAACTTGGTATTGGACCTGGGTTTTAGCCTTAACTGGTACCTAGCATGGCCTTAGGCAAGTCAACTAACTTCTTAATACTCAGCTTCTTCATTTGTCAAATGAGAAAAAAAAAAATCTAATTAAATTGACCTTATAGTGTTGTGAAGGGCAAAGGGATTGAGAGTATGAATGCTGAAGCAAAGCTGTTCTTTGTGCCCAAGTGGTGAGATACGTCTTGCCACCTATGGTAGTGTAACTTCATCTATTTATCTGTAAAATGAGAATGATAATAGTTCCAGTCTTACAGGGTTTTTGTGTCACATGAGATAATCTACATCATGCATTTTACATAGTGCTTGATAAAAGAGCAAATATTCATTCATTTATTGAGCACCTATCTTGTCCCAGGTGCTTTTCTAGGTGCTTGGAAAACACCTGTGAGCAGAACCACAGGTAGTCCCTTTTCTTTGAAAGTTTGTAGGCCAGTGAGAGGGATGGAATTTATTAAAAATAAACATATAATTGCTACTCTCAGTGCTATGAAGGAAGAGTACCCATGCCCTGAGAGTAATGTCAGGGAAGGTGGGCTCTAACTAGGCAAAGGCCAGGGACAGATGCAAGTGGATTTCAGTCAGAAAGACAATCATGTGCAAAGTCTGTGTGGTGGGAACATGCAGTGGGGGGTTATCACACAGAGAGTAAAAGGGAAGAGGCTTATAATCAGGCTGGAAAGACAGATGGGCTGACACATCAGGGTTCCATGAAGGAAGCAGAACCACTAAGAGTGTTGGGGAGTAAGATATTTACTAGAAAGATGAAAAGCAGCCTACAGAGGGCTTATATTTTTTCATCTGGTGCTGAGTCAGGAGGACTGGACGTGTCAAAGAATTGAACATGAGTTAGAATTTACTAGGACAGAATGGAACACATAAAAACAAACTGGAACCTATATCTGACCCTTGCTTTCTTTAGTCTTGACAATGTGGGTGGCCTCTAGGAAGAGCTGGTGTTCCTTGCCATACATGTGCCTGATCTGGAAAGACTAGACGTGCCAGGATTTAGAGAAGCTGAAGAAGATTCAGTTAGATCTGGAGCAGCTGCAGGCTCAGATCCTGCCCTCTGCAAAAAGGAGGAGCCAGCAGATTAGTGTCAACATGGTTGGATGTCATCACTGACTGAATGGACAGGAGTTTGAGCAGTCTCCGGGAAATGGTGAAGGACAGGGAAGCCTGATGTACTGCAGTCTATGGGGTTGCAAAGGATCAGACACAACTTAGCGACTGAACACCAACAAATACAATAGTGCATGGTACCTCTGTACTGACTTTAGGAATATAATGGCTACTTCTTTACCTTTACCTTCAAAATTGCATACAGATTTCTTCTTGTGGGTAACTCTAACCTGAAACCATGCAAGGAAGGGATATCTAGGAAATGTTGTTAGGGTAGCTGAGTTAACTCGGAGAAAGCACTGGCGACCCACTCCAGTAGTCTCGCCTGGAAAATCCCATGGATGGAGGAGCCTGGTAGGCTGCAGTACATGGGGTTGCGAAGAGTTGGACACAACTGAGCGACTTCACTTTTACTTTCACTTTCATTCATTGGAGAAGGAAATGCAACCCACTCCAGTATTCTGGCCTGGAAAATCCCAGGGACAGAGGAACCTGGTGGGCTGCTGTCTATGGGGTTGCACAGTTGGACATGACTGACGCGACTTAGCAGCGGCAGCAGCTGAATTGACTAGTACCACATGTCTTTTATTTTGGAAAGATCTTTTTGGTCCATTAGTGGGACCAAAAAATGGGCCTTTGGATTTCATTAGATGAGCACTGAAAAGCTGTCAAAGGGGTGTTAGCTAGGTAGGATGATGGGGGGAAGGGAAATAGGAAAGTAACATGAAAAGATTTGTGATCATATTTGTATTCTGTAATCTGCATTGCAGGAAATGGATTAGAGAGGACTAAGAGTATAAAGATGAGTAGTACTATTTGGAACCTAGTGTAGTGGTCCAAGTGAAAGAGTGATGGCAGCCAGGACTAAATGTAGAGGTGAAGTATGTGCATGGAAACAAGTAGGTGGGTTCCAAAAATGCTGCTGCTGCTAAGTTGCTTCAGTTGTGTCCGACTCTGTGCGACCCCATAGATGGCAGCCCACCAGGCTCCCCCATCCCTGGGATTCTCCAGGCAAGAACACTGGAGTGGGTTGCCATTTACTTCTCTAATGCATGAAAGTGAAAAGTGAAAGTGAAGTCACTCAGTCATATCCAACTCTTCACAACCCCATGGCCTGCAGCCTACCAGGCTCCTCTGTCCATGGGATTTTCCAGGCAAGGGTACTGGAGTGGGTTGCCATTGCCTTCTCCTCCAAAAATAATCAGGGGATAAACAAAGCAGAATTTGGGCATGGCATTGCTAGGGGGTAAGGAAAGGAAGATGCCAAGATTATGAGTTTTGGTTTTGGATATTTTGAGTTTGTGGTGGCATTGAGAATGTCCAGATAAAAATGTTCAGTAAGCAGTTTGATATTAATATTAGTCATTGCTATAGTAGTAGAAGCCATCAGTTCAGTTTAGTTCAGTTGATCAGTCATGTCTGACTCTGAGACCTTATAGACTGCAGCACTCCAGGCCTTCCTGTCCATCACCAACTCTGGGAGTTTACTCAAACTCATGTTCATTTAATCTGTGATGCCATCAAACTATCTCATCCTCTGTTGTCCCCTTCTCCCCATGCCTTTGATCTTTCCCAGCATCAGGGTCTTTTCAAATGAGTCAGTTCTTGTCATCAGGTGGACAAAGTATTGGAGTTTCAGCTTCAGCATCAGTCCTTCCAATGAACATTTGGGACCGATTTCCTTTAGGATGGATTGGTTGGATCTCCTTGCAGTCCAAGGGACTCTCGAGAGTCTTCTCCAACACTGCAGTTCAAAAGCATCAGTTCTTCAGCACTCAGCTTTCTTTATAGTCCAACTTTCACATCCTTACATGACTACTGAAAAAACCATAGCTTTGACTAGTTGGACCTTTAGAGATGGAGCCAAAGCAAAAACAACACCCAGTTGTGGATGTGACTGGTGATGTAAGTAAAGTCCGATGCTATAAAGAGCAATATTGCATAGGAACCTGGAATGTTAGGCCCATGAATCAAGGCAAATTGGAAGTGGTCAAGCAAGAGATGGCAAGAGTGAACATTGACATTTTAGGAATCAGCGAACTAAAATGAAATGGAATGGGTGAATTTAACTCAGATGACCGTTATATCTACTACTGTGGGCAAGAATACCTTAGAAGAAATGGAGTAGCCATCAAAGTCAACAAAAGTGTCCAAAATGCAGTACTTGGATGCAATCTCAAAAACGACAGAATGATTTCTGTTCATTTCTGTGGCAAACTATTCAATATCACACTAATCCAAGTCTATGCCCCAACCAGTAATTCTGAAGAAGCTGAAGTTGAAAAGTTCTATGAAGACCTACAAGACCTTCTAGGACTAACATCCAAAAAAGATGTCCTTTTCATTATAGGGGACTGGAATGCAAAAGTAGGAAGTCAAGAAACACCTGGAGTAACAGGCAGATTTGGCCTTAGAGTACACAATGAAGTAGGGCAAAGGCTAATAGTTTTGCCAAGAGAATGCATTGGTCATAGCAAACACCCTCTTCCAACAACATAAGAGAAGACTGTACGCATGGTCATCACCAGATGGTCAATACCAAAATCAGATTGATTATATTATTTGGAGTCAAAGATGGAGAAACTCTATATAGAGTCAGCAAAAACAAGACCGGGAGCTGATTGTGGCTCAGATCATGAACTTCTTATTGCCAAATTCAGACTTAAATTGGAGAAAGTAGGGAAAACCACTAGACCATTCAGGTATGACCTAAATCAAATCTCTTGTGATTGTACAGTGGAAGTGACAAATAGATTAAAGGGATTAGATCTGCTAGACAGAAGAGCCTGAAAAGCTATGGACAGAGGTTCGTGACATTGTACAGGAGACAGGCATCAAGATCATCCCCAAGAAAAAGAAATGCAAAAAGGCAAAACGGTTGTCTGAGGAGGCCTTACAAGTAGCTGTGCAAAGAAGAGAAGCCAGAAGCAAAGGAGAAAAGAAAAGATATACCCATTTGAATGCAGAGTTCCAAAGAATAGCAAAGAGAGAGAATAAAGACTTCCTAAGTGATCAGTATCTGAGGTTACTGATATTTCTCCCAGCAATCTTGATTCCAACCTCAGATATGCAGATGACACGACTCTTATGGCAGAAAGTGAAGAGGGGCTGAAAAGCCTCTTGATGAAAGTGAAAGTGGAGAGTGAAAAGTTGGCTTAAAGCTCAACATTCAGAAAACGAAGATCATGGCATCTGGTCCCATCACTACATGGGAAATGGATGGGGAAACAGTGGAAACAGTGTCAGACTTTGTTTTTCTGGGCTCCAAAATCACTGCAGATGGTGACTGCAGCCATGAAATTAAAAGACGCTTACTCCTTGGAAGGAAAGTTATGACCAACCTAGATAGCATATTCAAAAGCAGAGACATCACTTTGCCAACAAAGGTTCGCCTAGTCAAGGCTATGGTCTTTCCTGTGGTCATGTATGGATGTGAGAGCTGGACTGTGAAGAAGGCTGAGCGCCGAAGAATTGATGCTTTTGAACTGTGGTGGTAGAGAAGACTCTTGAGAGTCCCTTGGACTGCAAGAAGATCCAACCAGTCCATTCTGAAGGAGATAAATCCTGGAATTTCTTTGGAAGGAATGATGCTAAAGCTGAAACTCCAGTATTTTGGCCACCTCATGCGAAGAGTTGACTCATTGGAGAAGACTCGGATGCTGGGAGGGATTGGGGGCAGGAGGAGAAGGGGACGACAGGGGATGAGATGGCTGGATGACATCACTGACTTGATGGGTGTGAGTCTGGGTGACCTCCGGGAGCTGGTGATGGACAGGGAGGCCTGGCGTGCTGCGGTTCATGGGGTCGCGAAGAGTCGGACACGACTGAGCTACTGATCTGATCTGATCTGAAGTGATCAGTATCAGTAAATCAGTATCAGTAAATATCAGTATCAGTAAATATCAATAACCTCAGATATGCAGATGATACCACCCTTATGGCAGAAAGTGAAGAGGAACTAAAAAGCCTCTTGATGAAAGTGAAAGTGGAGAGTGAAAAGGTTGGCTTAAAGCTCAACATTCAGAAAACGAAGATCATGGCATCTGGTCCCATCACTGCATGGGAAATAGATGGAGAAACAGTGGAAACAGTGTCAGACTTTGTTTTTCTGGGCTCCAAAATCACTGCAGATGGTGACTGCAGCCATGAAATTAAAAGACGCTTACTCCTTGGAAGGAAAGTTATGACCAACCTAGATAGCATATTCAAAAGCAGAGACATCACTTTGCCAACAAAGGTTCGCCTAGTCAAGGCTATGGTCTTTCCTGTGGTCATGTATGGATGTGAGAGCTGGACTGTGAAGAAGGCTGAGCGCCGAAGAATTGATGCTTTTGAACTGTGGTGTTGGAGAAGACTCTTGAGAGTCCCTTGGACTGCAAGGAGATCCAACCGGTCCATTGTGAAGGAGATCAGCCCTGGGATTTCTTTGGAAGGAATGATGCTAAAGCTCAAACTCCAGTATTTTGGCCACCTCATGCGAAGAGTTGACTCATTGGAGAAGACTCTGATGCTGGGAGGGATTGGGGGCAGGAGGAGAAGGGGACGACAGAGGATGAGATGGCTCGATGGCATCACTGACTTGATGGATGTGAGTCTGAGTGACCTCCGAGAGCTGGTGATGGATAGGGAGGCCTGGCGTGCTGCAGTTCATGGGGTCGCAAAGAGTTGGACACGACTGAGCGACTGATCTGATCTGAAGTGATCAGTGCAAAAAAATAGAGAAAACAATAGAATGGGAAAGACTAGAGATCTTTTCAAGAAAATTAGAGATACCAAGGGAATATGTCATGCAAAGATGGGCCCAATAAAGGACAGAAATGGTATGGACCTAACAAAAGCAGAAGATATTAAGAAGAGGTGGCAACAATACACAGAAGAACTATACAAAAAAGGTCTTCATGACTCAGATAATCACGATGGTATGATCACTCACCTAGAGCCAGACATCCTGGAATAAATCAAGTGGGCCTTAGGAAGCATCAGTACGAACAAAACTGGTGGAGGTGATGGAATTCCAGTTGAGCTATTTGAAATCCTAAAAGATGATGCTGTGAAAGTGCTGCACTCAATATCTTTGCAAATTTGGAAAGAAGCATCAGTAATAGTTAATATTATTATGTGCATGCATGCTTAGTCACTCAGTCATGTCTGACTCTTTGTGACTCCATGTACTGTAGCCTGCTAGGCTCCTCTGTCCACAGAATTTTCCAGATAAGAATACTGGAATGGTTTGCCATTTAGTTGACTGATTTTCTAGGAGCCTGAAGCCATTTATAATTTGTATGTGAACACTCAGTGCATTGCTCATTCCTTGGCATAGAATAGCCCTAGTTTTTTTTTTTTTTTTTATTCCTCCTTCTCTTGACCACTGTATGTTGTTGGCAAAATCTCACATTTTTTTCTTTTGTAGAGAGTTAACCTCTCTATGTTAATTTTCCTTTTAACTCCTAGAGTATCCCTATTCTGGGGTCAGTAAACTTTTCTATATGAAGTCAGATGGTTTCTATTGCAGGTATTCAGTCCTGTCCTTTTAAGGCAAAAGCAGCTTTAGACAATACATACAGAAATGGGGGTGATTGTGTTACACTAAATATTTATTTATAAAATAAGCTGCTGCTGCTGCTAAGTCACTTCAGTCGTGTCCGACTCTGTGCGACCCCATAGACGGCAGCCCACCAGGCTTCCCCATCCCTGGGATTCTCCAGGCAAGAACACTGGAGTGGGTTGCCATTTCCTTCTCCAATACATGAAAGTGAAAAGTGAAAGTGAAGTTGCTCAGTCGTTTCCGACTCTTAGCGACCCCATGGTCTGCAGCCTACAAGGCTCCTCCATCCATGGGATTTTCCAGGCAAGAGTACTGGAGTGGGGTGCCATTGCCTTCTCCACAAAAATCCAGGATAGACTGGATTTAGCCTGTGGGCTATAGTGAGATCCTTGTGCCTAACCCATTAGGCACTTCATTTCTCTTTTATTTTTAATTATTTTCAACTTACTGGCTCAAATATATTCACGTTTTTTTCCTATCATATCCCTCTTTTACTACCCACCTCTCCAAAGACCCAGCTTTCCTTAAACTTTCTTTCCCCTAAACTACATGTCCTCTTTCTTTGCCCATTACCTTTGGAAGGTCATCTCTCCCTCCTTTAATCTAGTAAACTCTCAGTAACCTGACTTTTCCTGTTGTTATCCCCGGGACAGTCATAACCTCCACTTTTCTAAATAAGATGTCTACTTCTTGGTCTTTTGTCTTTTTGATCTTTCTTTCTGTACTACTCATACAGTTGCACATATCAGACCTTTTTAGAAACCCTGCTCTTCCTTTGAGTTCTGTGACCCTGGAATCACCTTATTCTCCTCCTACCTCTGATGGTTATACATTACTGTCTATAAAAACATTGAGGTCTCAGACACTCACGTGCACATATAGGTAACATATAAACTGCTCACATATTAAGTATATGGCTTGATGGATTTTTAAATATGTTTAAACTTGTATAAACATCACCCAGGTCAAGATATAGAACATTTCCAGCATCCCAGAAGATTTCTCTCATGACTGATCACAATGAATGACCCCTAATTCTGCCCAGAGGTGGCCTTTATTCTGAATTCTATCCCTTCAGATTTAGATTTTTGTTTTTCTTTTTTTTTTTTCAAAATTGAATTTTGGTTGATTTATAGTATTATATTAGTTTTAGATGTACAAAATAGTAATTTAATATTTTTGTAGATTCTACTCTATTCTAATATTTTTGTAGAATCTACTTTTGTAGATTCTACTGTATTTATAATACAATCATTATAAAATAATGGCTATATTTCTTTATGCTATAAAATATATTCTTGTTCCTTATTTTTTTTATATACAGTAGTTTGTGTCTCTTAATCCCATACCTCTATTTTGCCCCTCCATTTTCTCTTCTCACTAGTAACCAATAGTTTGTTCTCTGTATTTGTGAGCTTGTTTGTGTTTTGTTATACACATTTGTTTTATTATTCTTGATTTTACATATAAGTGATAACAGAGTATTTGTCTTTCTCCATTTGACTTTTTACACTAAGCATAATACCCTCAAGGGATCAGTACATATACATTTTTTGCAAATGGCATTCTTTCATTCTTTTTATGACTGAGTAATATTCCTCTGTGTGTGTGTGTGTGTGTATGTGTGTGTGTGTGTTTGTGTGTCATCTTCTTTATCCTTTCATCTGTTGATGGACACTTTGGTTGCTTCCATATCTTGGCTGTTGTTAATAATGTTGCTTTGACCATTAGAGTGCATGTGTCTTTTCAAAGTAGTGTTTTCATTTTCTTTGGCTATATACCCAGGAGTGGAATTGTTAGATCATATAGTGTTTTATTTTTAGTTTTCTGAGGGATGTCCATACTGTTTTCCATAGTAGCTGTACCAACTTACATTCCCACCAACAGTGTACTAGGGTTCACTTTTGTCCACATCTTCACCAACATTTATTATTTATAGACTTTTTGAAGATAGCCATTTTGACAGGTGTGAGGTGATACTGCGGTTTTGATTTGCAATTTCTCTGATGATTAGTGATGTTGAGCAGTTTTTTTTTTTAATATGCCTGTTGGCATCAATATATCTTCTTTGGAAAAGTGTCTGTTCATGTCTTTGACCATTTTGTAATTGGATTGTTTATTTTGATACTGGGTTGTTTGAATATTTGGTATATTTTGGGTATTAACCTCTTATCAGTCATACCATTTGCAAATATTTTCTCCTATTCAGAAGGTTATCTTTCTGTTTTGCTGATGGTTTCTTTTGCTGAGCAAAAGCTTTTAAGTTTTTATGTCTCATTTGTTATTTTTTTTTTTTTTGCTTTTATTTATTTTGCCTTAGGAGACAGATTAAAAAATATTGCTATAATTTATGTCCAAGAGTATTCTGCCTATGTTCTCTTTTAGGAGTTCTATGGTTTTAGGTCTTACATTTAGGTCTTTAATCTATTTTGAGTTTATTTTTGTACATTGTAGGAAAATATGAGCTAATTTCATTCTTTTACATGTAGCTGTCCAGTTTTCCAGCATCAGTTACTGGAGAGATTATTTTTTTTTTCATTGTATATTCTTGTTTCCTTTGTTGTAGAATAATTGATCATAAGAGTATGGGTTTATTTCTGGGATCTCTAGTCTGTTTCATTGATCTATGTATCTGCTTTTGTGCCAGTACCCTGCAGTTTGATTATTGTTTAGGTTTAGTTTTTCTCAGTCTTGAACCTCATATAAATGAAATCATACAGAATATATGGGCATACTTTTTTGTATCCAGCTTCTTTCACTCATCATGCTGTGATAGTAATCCATGTTATTGTGAGTAGCTGTAGTTCATTTGTGTGTGTGTGTGTGTAGTTTTCCATTGTATTGCTATATTACAATTTATTTCTTTATTTTACTTTTAGGTGATATTTGTGTGTTTTTTTTTTTTTCTGGTTTTGGCCTATTATTACTAAAACTACCATGAACATTCTCATGCAAGTCTTTTGGTAGACTTTATTCACTTAATGAAATTGTTGAAGTTTTGAGATAGAAAATGCCACTAAGGTTGAGATGTTCAAGGGAAAAGCTTTGGTTGTAGAATCTGGAGTTTAAAGGAGAATTAGGAAATAGGAGTTTATTTATTTATTTGGCTGTGTTGGGTCTTATTTGCAGCACATAGGATCTCTAGCTGTGGTGTGCAAGCACAGACGTTGTGTTGTATGGGCTTACTTACTCCAGGGCATGTAGGATCTTAGTTCCCTGGCTGGGGATTGAACCCATGTCCCTTGTCTTGCAGGGAAGATTCATAATCACTGGACCAGCAGGGAAATCCCCAGGAATTAGAAGTTTTAATGATATAAATCATTTCTTCCCATCTCTTCCTTGTTTTCTTCTTATCTTCTATTTTTAGGATGTGTTTTTTATAGGGCATGGGGGCTGTGGTGAGCTGTTTATTACTAGGTAATAGAGGCATCAAGGAAAAGGCAATGGCACCCCACTCCAGTACTCTTGCCTGGAAAATCCCATGGACAGAGGAGCCTGGTAGGCTGCAGTCCATGGAGTCGCTGGCAGTTGGACACGATTGAGCAACTTCACTTTCATGCATTGGAGAAGATAATGGCAACCCACTCCAGTGTTCTTGCCTGGAGAATCCCAGGGACGGGGGAGCCTGGTGGGCTGATGTCTATGGGGTCGCACAGAGTCGGAAACGACTGAAGCAACTTAGCAGCAGTAGCAGAAGCATCAAAAGCTTAACAGCAGTGAGAACCAAAGACGATATGCCAAGAACCAGAAGGTAAGTGCACATTGGCTGTAAAACTGCAGTGTTGAGAAGAAACGTTCCAGGATGTAACACAGAAACAAGAAGAGTGTAGCAAACTCAAGTACTTGTAGTGAAGTTGACAGAACAAAATGTTCTAGCTGAGGGCTACTCTGGTGAATTCTGTCGATGTGAACCACATATGTAGAACATCTATATCAACTTCATCAAAACCACACACACACACACACACACACACACACACACCTAATCTAATGAAGAATACCTACTCTGAAAATACAGCAAATGAACAATATAAGCGACCATAGTGTGCTTGCTGTGCAGTGTCAAATCGTCTAGCACACCCATCTAAGCCAGGTTGTCATTCCTCCATATAGAAACTGAATCCCAGATCTTGCTAAGAACTGGTGTTGATATTTTAACTTGTTTTTATAAATATGATAGCTGGGCCATGGTAGATGGTCTGTGGGTTGAATTTAAACCATACTGTGGAATGGATCCATCATCAGGTAAGTGATTATTAAGTCTTAGGCTCAAATAATGTAACTTAGGGATAGCTGTTGGGGAAGGCAATGGCACCCCACCCCAGTACTTTTGCCTGGAAAATTCCATGGACAGAGGAGCCTGGTAGGCTCCAGTCCATGGGGTTGCTAAGAGTCAGACACGACTGAGTGACTTCACTTTCACTTTTCACTTTCATGCATTGGAGAAGGAAATGGCAACCCACTCCAGTGTTCTTGCCTGGAGAATCCCAGGGACAGGGGAGCCTGATGGGCTGCCGTCTATGGGGTCTCACAGAGTCGGACACGACTGAAGCGACTTAGCAGCAGCAGGAATAGCTGTTGATTAGAAGCCCTCAGTGCCCTGCCCATATCCTTGAACTAAGGCAGATCTCTTTCATAATCTTCTTTATATTCTCCCTACTTCCAACAATTCTTCCCTTGTAGCTCAGTCAGTAAAGAATCTGCCCACAGAGCAGGAGACCCGGGTTCGATCCCTGGGTTGGGAAGATCCCCTGGAGAAGGAAATGGCAACCCACCCCAGTATCCTTGCCTGGAAAATCTCATGGACAGAGGAGCCTGGTGGGCTGCAGTCCATGGGGTCACAGAGTCGGGCACGACTGAGCGATTAACACTACTTCCAACTGCCTGCCAATATCTGCATTTCTTTCCCTTGGGGGTTTTGAAGACCTTTCTGGAAGCTATGGAAAGAGAGGCCCCTTGCCTTTCCAGGCCTCATCTCCCGCCCCTGCTCCCATCCCCACTCTAGCCTCTCAGGAAGACTAAAAGTGCTAAGGAATGAATACTCACTTGCCTCCTACAGCAGCCATCAGCGAAGGACTGATCCCTGGGTGGGTTAACTGTGAAGCCAGTGGTGTTTTACACTGTTTCTTAGAGTTCCCCTGGGAATTAAGCTCCAACCACCTACAGTGTAGCTTGATTGCTTTCTCTTCTCTGTCTCACTTCCCAACTCCTCTAACAGGGTTTCCTGTACTTCCTGAAGTAAACTCCTTGTATCTGAATCCTCATGTTAGTGTTTGTTTATGGGGATCTTGAACTAAGGCAGATCTCTTTCATAATATCCTCAGCTGAGAGGTAGACAAGTGACAAACAACTGCATCTTTTATTTATTTACTTTTTTTTAACAATCGTTTTAATTTCTGACTGCTTCATGGAATTTTACTTGGGCATCCCATTGGTAATCTCAAACTAGAAATCAGAACTTAAAGAACAGACTGATTAAAAAGCAGATTGATTAGGAAAAGAAAAGATTTTTAGGATTTTGATTTATTTTCTATTCATCTCTAAAGTAAAAAATTTTCTAAAGGAATTCAGTATTACTTACTGTATGTTCCTAATTTTCTCTGATTTGCAGTGTGAATAGCACCTCGAACAAGTGTAACTTGTACTGTAATTTCACTGCTAGCTATTTTTACTTGATGATCTAAGTCTTGGCTTGAATTCCTAAAATCTGGGATCACTTAGCTTAAATTTTGATTTGCTATAGAAGTGTTAACCTCTGAGGTAGTTTAGGAAATATTCCAAGGACTAAAATAAACACAAAACACTATAATTCACAATCATAATCCGTGTATCCTACTTGGGAATCTGTCCTTTTTTGGAAATAGCCAACTTATAGATTTATCTTAAGAGGTTTTTATATAATACAGTAAAATTCTTCCTGGCATATAATTAATAATTGATGATTTTCATGACTTTGCCTTAAAGTATTTTAAAATTTCAAAAACAAATGGAATGTGAAATGTAAAGCAGGTAGGTGGTGAATATAATATCTCAATTGAAACATATTTGTTTAGGTTTAGTAAAATAATTATTCTCCAATTTTAGTCATTCGGTCATTCATGGTAAGGATTTCCCAGGTGACACAGTGGTAAAGAATCCATCTGCCAATGCAGGAGACGCAAGAGATGTAGGTTTGATTTCTGGATCAGAAAGATCCTCTAGAGTAGGAAATAACAACCCAACTCTTGTATTCTTGCCTGAAAAATTCCATGGACATAAAAGCCTGGCAGGCAACAGTCCATCGGTTCACAAAGAGTTGGATACTACTGAATGACTGAGCACATTCATGGTAAAGTGAATAATATAATTTACTTATTGTGATTCATCTATATATTGGTCAAATAATTATCTGCCTCCCACACCAGTATAGGTCTTCATAGTTTTGATGACCATACAATCCATTATTTGGCTATATCGTAATTTATATATTTTCTCAATTGGATATACTTAGGTTGTTTTCAGTTACAGGTGTTAAGGGATGGTTGGGATAGCATCCTTGTTCACAATGAAGCCTTAGCATTTTTGGTGATTTTATTAGTATTAATTCTTAGATGTGGTTTAAGCACATTACTTATGTTATACTTTTGCTGTATTTTCTAGTTGCTTTCCAGAATATTTTCTTTAACGAGAGGAAAAATTACAGGCTACCTTCAAATAAGTAAATTAATAACAAATTGTTTTGAGTATTATTTCTGTTGTTGGAATTTTTAAATTTAGTGTCTCCAGTTTCCTTTGGTTAGTAGTACCAAAGTCAGTGGATTATTGTTAAAGTGATGATTTATGTACACAAATGTGATGTATTTGATTTTCGGTTATATGAGATATCATTTGTAAGTAATGTTTCAAATTTAGTAATGTAACACACATTGGATTCAGTATAGTCCAGATAATAAACTGTGACATTTAACTGTTGTCTGTTATGACTAGTTTGTTTGAGTGTATTTGTGTCCTCTCTGGAAACCTAAATATTTCATTTACCAAGTTACTGTATTACGTGCATGGTCATTTTACTAAAAGTAAACCTAGAAAGAGGCTTCCGTCGTGGCTCCAACAGTAAAGAATCTGCCTGAAATGTGGGAGACCTGAGTTTGATCCCTGGATTGGGAAGATCTCCTGGAGAAGGGAATGGCTACCCACTCCAGTATTCTTGCCTGGCGAATTCCAGGGACAGGAACATGGTGAGCTATAGTCCATGGGGTTGCAAAGAGTCAGACACAACTGAGCAACTAACGCTTTCACTTTCAAGCCTAAGGCAAGTAAAATAATGTAATTAAATATCAAATGAGTGTTCTTAACAGTTTCTAATACTTTGAGAAAATAGTCATAAGCAATAAAACTGAATATAAATTCTTTGCAGCAGTTTTCTAAAATTATTAATTTAATTCAGTAAATATTTATGGAATACCTACTATGCTTAGAAAGATGTTTCTGTATTCAAAGGAAAATTACTTTTTTGTGAATATTTTTCTTATTTTCCATTTTGATGAATAAGAATATTCTAAGAATAAAGATTTTATGCTGAAATAAACATTTATCTTTTAACTACCTCTTGTCATTAAGAAGAATAGATTACATAAAATAAATAAAAAATTAAAGGGTAGACAGACTTCTAGACAACTTTAATGTTTATTATTAATATCTTTACCACATTTTACCACCTGCTTGGGTGAAGGAAAATTCCATTTGGCGGCTATAGAGATCGAAGTTATAAAATCAGCATTTCTATTTTTCTTTGACAGCAGAAAACGGAAACTCTGTTAGACAGGCAAACATTAGGAACTCGTAAGTTGAGAAAGATATCTCAGTTCTCTAGCTTTAGTGTTAGAAGCAGCCAAAAAAAAAATTGTTTTTTTAGGCCAATATCTTAGCTGACTTTAGTGTTTATAATAAAGCCTATTTTGCTTAGAACTTAGTTATAATATGTCTCTTCTAACTAGAACTCAACTGAAAGTCTAGAAGCAGGTATAATTGACTTTCAGCTAGCCAGAGGAGAGTAATGTCTTCATTGAAAACATGAATTGATTCCATGCTTAAGTTCTTATACTTTTAAGGGGTGGGTGAGAGTGGAGGAGCTTCCCTGGTGGCTCAGTGGTAAAGAATTTGCTTGCCAATGCAGGAGACATGGGTTCCATCCATAGGTTAGGAAGATCCCCTGGAGAAGGAAATGGCAGCCCACTCCAGTATTCTTGTCTGAGAAATTCCACGGACGGAGGAGCCTGGAGAACTACAGTCCATGGTCACAAAGAGTCAGACATGACTTAGTGACTGAGCGGACAGGGAGTGGAGGTGATGAGGAAAGAGGGCAGCGGAAATGGCAAGCAACTTCAGTTTGGGATCAGGAGTGATGGAGGGTGGGTACTTATGACTCCAGTGTTTTTCTGGTCCAATAATGTCATAGACAGGATCACCATCACAGGCAACTGTGATGTTGACTTTCCCTGATTATCTGCCACCAAGTCTTTGATAATGCCTATGGGCATGGTGCTTTTTCACACTTTACTCAAAATCAAGTCAGGGCCATCCAGCTGCCAAGTTGCTGCATTTCATGCCCTGTCCAGCCCTAGTACTGATGGGAACTAGAAGGTAGTGGTATATGAGGATGACTCCAGGCTAAAAGGCCACTCTCACTGTTCTTGCTCCAAGTTCAGTAGTTTTTCTTGAATGAAAGCTTTTCAATTTCATATATCCCAGAGTCCTGTGATGGTTGTTTTGACAGTTTTATGCAGTTTTATCATTGTTTTTAGGAGAAGAATTTCTGAACTCCTTTAGAAATTCTGCATTTGAAGTCCAATTTTAATTGGAATGTTGAAAGTTGAATTTTGAGTGAGGCTTGAATAGAAGCCTATCCAAATCATAAATGACCAAGACTACAATTTTTTTCTTTGATTAGGCCAAAGATTTTTAGAATTTTAGAGCCAGAAGGGGTCTTAGTTCTACTTTCTTCTATTTTTCATGTTAATAATTGGAGATGTTAGTATGTTGTACAGTTACTGCACAGATTGTTGATGTCAGAATTGCATTTGTAAATGGATCTCTCATGTGTCAATCATTGTTTCCCCTCCCTGTGTGCAGTTGGAGGTACTGATACTTTTTCTCTGAAGGTTTAACTCTTTGCTCTGAGCTAATCCTGCCCACGTCAAGAGTATGTAAGGTTTTGCAGCCTTGCTAGAATAAGTCTGACATGACTTGTGCTAGAAGTTTGGGGGTGAGGCCTAATGATCTTATTCAAGCCCTCCGGGAGATTATGATGCACATTCAGGTTTGAGAACTGTTCACATAGAGTAAAGTTTCAAATAATGGTTGGAGTTGTCATTAGTTCTATACACTTGAGATTTTAATAGCGGATGCACTGCTATTTTTCATTATGGTTAAGATCACATACACTGTAAAACACGTTGTTTATTGCAATTTCAGCTACAACATGGATGCTTTCTTGGTACTATAATTTTATTTTGTACATGTTGAAAGAGCTTTTTAAAGATAATTTTAAAAAGTAACCTAACTTTCATGCAAACAAAAATAAGAGAAAATATGATCTCTCTTGATCAGATTGATCAAGGCATTTCTTAAATTGCTTCACATTCAAAGGCAGATACTGTCAAATATCTTCTTCTTTAGAGTCCTCATTTTCTGGGTTTTTCTGTACATTATCCTCGGTGTCATTGAGAGTTAGTGATGTACTATTTCTTAAAAGAGTGTTCCATCATCTTCTCTGCGTTTTTTCTCAGTCTCTGACATCAATTCTGCAGATTTTGATGTCCATGTACAGGCAACGATCACTGTGTCAGCGCTGCCACCTGGCTGATAGTGATTGCAAGATGCATCACAGGTTTATATGTTTCTGACTGTTAAAAAGCAAAGCAATATGGCTTAGAATCAATGAAATATGGTGGTGATTATGAAATAATCTATATACTCTATTCATTTTCTCACTTTTGTTCTTGAGATAAATCCTGTAGATTGTTCCTTATACAACTGTCCTCATCCATTCTTTTTATAATAATCTAGAAACCTTAATTTAGGCCTTGTTTATATTTAGATTGGTATATCTTTTCCTCCAGAACCTTTTTGCTTTAAAATTTCAGTTTTAGTCTCATGAAATGTAGCCGACCCTATGGAATAATGAATATTTTACTCAGGGTTCTCTAAAGAAACAGAACCAATAGTATATACATAGAGTGGAAAAGACAAGGGGAAGAGGGAGAGAGATCAAGGAAGTGGGAGAGGGATGAAGAGAAGAAAGGAGGGAGGGAGAGGAGATGAGAATGCATATGAATTAGTTTATGTGACTGTTGCTGCCGCTAAGTCACGTCCGTCATGTCTGACTCTGTGTGACCCCATAGATGGCAGCCCATCAGGCTCCTGTCTCTGGGATTCTCCAGGCAAGAATACTGGAGTGGGTTGCCATTTCCCTCTCCAGTGCATGAAAGTGAAAAGTGAAAGTGAAGTCGCTCAGTCATGTCTGACTCTTTGCGACCCCATAGATTGTAGCCTACTAGGCTCCTCCATCCGTGGGATTCTCCAGGCAAGAATACTGGAGTGGGGTGCCATTGCCTTCTCCGAGTTTATGTGACTGGACACTGGCAAATTCAAAATTTGTGGGATTGGCAATCTCACAGGTATACCCAGTGAAGAGCTGATGTTGTAGCTCAAATCCAAGACAGTCTGAGACCGAGATCCCTGTTTCTCTGGGGACTTCAGTCTGTTTTCTCTTAAGGACTTCACCTGATTGGAGGAGACCCACCCATATTTTGAACACATGAAATGCTGTGGGGAATATAATACACAATATATACACTGTACTGAAGCTTATATTCTAGTTATTTAAAGAAGACATTTAAGTAAAATGGTTAATAAGCTAAATAATAGCAGAGAACAATGTAGGTAGACTAAAATTGCACACCAAATGTATATTGCTGTTTAAGATTCATATTTTCCATGCTCTTAAAGAAAGCAAATTGTTTTTTCTTTAATAGATTGACTGGGATGATATAAATGAAGGTTTTAAAAAATAATCAGTTAGTGTAAGTTCCAGTAATGTGACATGATAACCAAAGCCAGCCCAAGAGAGAAACAGGTGAATAGTTTTACAGTACCTGGATTAAAATTTTTCTAAAGATTGCATATTTTCCTAGTCAGCCTTATAGAGTATATGGATAACTGTTAATATTTTTCCTCTTATTGAAGTATAAAAGTGAAGTCGCTCAGTCGTGTCTGACTCTTTGTGACCCCATGGACTGTAGCCTATCAGGCTTCTCCATCCATGGGATTTTCCAGGCAAGAGTACTGGAGTGGGTTGCCATTGCCTTCTCCAGAGGATCTTCCTGACCCAGGGATCAAACCCAGGTCTCCCGCATTGCAGGAAGCCGCTTTACCCTCTGAGCCACCATGGAAGCCTTTATTGAAGTATAGTTCATTTATAATATTATGTTAGTTTCAGGTATACAGCATAGTGATTAAGTATATTCACAGATTGTAATCCATTATAGATTATTACAAGATAATAAGTATAATCCCCTGTGCTATACAGTATATCCTTATTGCTTATCTATTTTATATATAGTTTATATATAGTTTGTTTCTCTCAATCTGATACGATTAATCTGTCCTTCTCCCTTTCTCTTTCCCCTTTGATAACAGGTTGGTTTTCTATGAGTCTGTTTCTGTTTTGCATATACATTTATTTGTGTTGTTTTTTAGAGTCCATGTGTAATATCATACAATGTTTGTCTTTTTCTTACTCACTTTGCTAAGTATAGTGATTCTCTAGGTATATCCACATTGCTGCAAATGGCAGTATTTTATTCTTTTTATGGCTGAGTTACAATCAATTTTATACCCCATATTATACATATGTATGTGTATACACACACACACACACACACACACACACACACACACACACACACACCCCCACATCTTTGAGCTTCCCTGATAGCTCAGTTGGTAAAAAATACACCTGAAATGTGGGAGACCCTGGTTCGATTTCTGGGTCAGGAAGATCTGCTAGATAAGGGATAGGCTACCCAATCCAGTATTCTTGGGCTTCCCTTGTGGCTCACCTGGTAAAAATCCACCTGCAATGTGGGAGACTTGGATTTGATCCCTGGGTTGGGAAGATCCTCTGGAGAAGGGAAGGGCTACCCAGTTCAGTATTCTGGCCTAGCGAATCCCATGGACTGTATAGTTCATGGGGTCACAAAGATTCGGACACAACTGAGCGACTTTCACTTTACTTACCACATCTTTTAATCCAGTCATCTACTGATGGGTACTTGGGTTTCTTCCATGTCTTGGCTATTGTAAATAGTGCTGCTTATGAAAGTTGGGGTACATGTATCTTTTTGATTTAAGAGTTTTCATCTTTTCCAGATATATTCCCAGGAAAGTATTAGTGGATCATATGGTTAGTTTTAGTGTTTTGAGGAATCTCCATACTGCTCTTTGTGATTTCCCTGGTAGCTCAGCCAGTAAAGAGTCTGCCTGCAATGTGGGAGACCTGAGTTTGATCCCTGGGTTGGGGAGATGACCTGGAGAAGGAAATGGCAACCCACTTCAATATTCTTGCCTGGAGTATTCCGTGGACAGGGGAGCCTCGTGGGCTACAGTCTGTGGGGTCATAAAGAGTCAGACACGACTGAGTGATTCACTTTCACTTTCATACTGCTTGCCATACTGGCTATACCAGCTTATAGTTGGGGCCACCTGAGACAGACGGGTCATGGTGGAGAGGTCTGACAGAATGTGGTTCACTGGAGAAGGGAATGGCAAATCACTTCAGTATTATGGCCTTGAGAACCCCATGAACAGTATGAAAGGCAAAAAGATAGGACACTGAAAGGTGATCTCCCCAGGTCGGTAGGTGTCCAATATGCTACTGGAGATCAGTGGAGAAATAACTTCAGAAAGAATGAAGGGATGGAGCTAAAGCAAAAACAACACCCAGTTGTGGATGTGACTGGTGATAGAAACAAGGTCCGATGCTGTAAAGAGCAATATTGCATAGGAACCTGGAATGTCAGGTCCATGAATCAAGGCAAATTGGAAGTGGTCAAACAGGAGATGGCAAGAGTGAACATTGACATTCTAGGAATCAGTGAATTAAAATGGACTGGAATGGGTGAATTTAACTCAGATGACCATTATATCTACTACTGTGGGCAAGAATCCCTTAGAAGAAATGAAGTAGCCATCATAGTCAAGAAAAGAGTCTGAAATGCAGAACTTGGATGCAATCTTCAAAATAACTGAATGATCTCTGTTCGTTTCCAAGGCAAACCATTCAGTATCACAGTAATCCAAGTCTATACTCCAACCAGTAATGCTGAAGAAGTTGAAATTAAATGGTTCTATGAAGACCTACAAGACCTTTTAGAACTAACACCCAAAAAAGATGTCCTTCTCATTATAGGGGACTGGAATGCAAAAGTAGGAAGTCAAGAAACGCCTGGAGTAACAGGCAGATTTGGCCTCGGAGTACACAATGAAGCAGGACAAAGGCTGATAGAGTTTTGCCAAGAGAATGCACTGGTCATAGCAAACACCCTCTTCCAGCAACACAAGAGAAGTCTCTACACATGGACATCACCAGATGGTCAACACCGAAATCAGATTGATTATATTCTTTGCAGCCAAAGATGGAGAAGCTCTATAGAGTCAGCAAAGACAAGACCGGGAGCTGACTGTGGCTCAGATCATGAACTCCTTATTGCCAAATTCAGACTGAAATTGAAGAAAGTAGGGAAAACCACTAGACCATTCAGGTATGACCTAAATCAAATCTCTTATGATTGTACAGTGAAGTGACAAATACATTTAAGGGACTAGATCTGATAGATAGAGTGCCTGATGAACTATGGACAGAAATTGGTGACATTGTACAACAGACAAGGATTAAGACCATTCCCAAGAAATAGAAATGCAAAACAGCAAAATGGCTGTCTGGGGAGGCCTTACAAATACCTGTGAAAAGAAGAGAAGCAAAAAACAAAGGAGAAAAGGAAAGATATACCCATCTGAATGCAGAGTTCCAAAGAATAACAAGGAGAGATAAGAAAGCCTTCCTCAGCGATCAGTGCAAAGAAACAGAGGAAAAGAGTAGAATGAGAAAGACTAGAGATCTCTTCAAGAAAATTAAAGATACCAAGGGAACATTAGGCAAAGATGAGCTCAATAAAGAACAGAAATGGTATGGATCTGACAGAAGCAGAAGATATTACGAAGAGGTGGCAAGAATACACAGAAGAACTGTACAAAAAAGATCTTCACAACCCAGTTCATCACGATGGTGTGATCACTCACCTAGAGCCAAACATCTTGGAATGTGAAGTCAAGTGGACCTTAGGAAGCATCACTATGAACAAAGCTAGTGGAGATGATGGATTTCCAGTTGAGCAATTTCAAATCCTGAAAGATGATGCTATGAAAGTGCTGTACTCAATATGTCAACAAATTTGGAAAACTTGGCAGTGGCCACAGGACTTTCAAAGTTCATTTTTCATTCCAATTCCAAAGAATGGCAATGCCAAAGAATGCTCATACCACCACACAATTGCACTCATCTCACAGACTAGTTAAATAATGCTCAAAATTCTCCAAGCCAGGCTTCAGCAGTACATTAATCGTGAACTTCCAGATATTCAAGCTGGTTTTAGAAAAGGCAGAGGAACCAGAAACCAAATTGCCAACATCCGCTGGATCATTGAAAAAGCAAGAGAGTTCCAGAAAAACGTCTATTTCTGCTTTATTGACTATGCCAGAACCTTTGACTGTGTGGATCACAATAAACTGTGGAAAATTCTCAAAGAGATGGAAATACCAGACCACCTGACCTGCCTCTTGAGAAACCTATATGCAGGTCAGGAAGCAGCGGTTAGAACTGGATATGGAACAACAGACTGGTTCCAAATAGGAAAAGGAGTACATCAAGGCTATATACTGTCACCCTGCTTATTTAACTTATATGGAGAGTACGTCATGAGAAACACTGGGCTGGAAGAAGCACAAGCTGGAATCAGAATTGCTAGGAGAAATATCAATAACCTCAGATATGCAGATGACACCATCCTTATGGCAGAAAGTGAAGAAGAATTAAAAGCCTCTTGATGAAAGTGAAAGAGAAGAGTGAACATTCAGAAAACAAAGATCATGGCATCTGGTCCCATTTCTTCATTGTAAATAGATGGGGAAACAGTGGAAACAGTGGCTGACTATTTTTTTGGGCTCCAGAATCACTGCAGATGGTGATTGCAGTCATGAAATTAAAAGACACTTACTCTTGGAAGGAAATTTATGACCAACATAGACAGCATATTATAAACCAGAGACATTACTTGGCCAACAAAGGTCCATCTCGCCAACGCTATGGTTTTTCCAGTGGTTATGTATGGATGTGAGAGTTGAACTGTGAAGCAAGCTGAGCGCAGAAGAATTGATGCTTTTGAACTGTGGTGTTGGAGAAGACTCTTGAGAGTCCCTTGGACAGCAAAGAGATCCAACCAGTCCATCCTAAAGGAGATCAGTCCGGGATGGTCAGTGGAAGGACTGATGTTGAAGCTGAAACTCTAATACTTTGGCCACCTGATGCAAAGAGCTGACTCATTTTAGAAGACCCTGATGCTGGGAAAGATTGAGGCCAGGAGAAGAAGGGGATGACAGAGGATGAGATGGTTGGATGGCATCACCAACTCAATGGACATGAGCTTGGGTAGGCTCTGGGAGTTGGTGATGTATAGGGAAGCCTCGTGTGCTGCATTTCATGGTGTCACAAAAAGTGGAACATGACTGAGCAACTGAACTGAACCGAACTGAACTGAACTCCCATCAACAGTGTATGATGGTTCCCTGTTCTCTATACCCTCTCCAGCATTTATTATTTGTAGACTTTTTGATGGTAGCCATTCTAACAGGTGTGAGGTGATACCTCATTGTCTTGATTTGTATTTTTCTAACAATTAGCCATGTTGAACAACTTTTTGTATGCCTATTGGACATCTGAATGTTTTCTTTGGAAAGATGACTCTTTAGATCTTCTGTCCATTTTTGGATAGGGTTGTTTGTATTTTTGATATTAAGTTGTAAGAGTTGGTTGTATATTTTGAATATTAACCCACTGTCAGTCACATCATTTGCAAATATTTTCTCTCATTCCATAGTCTGTTGTTTAATTTGGTTAATAGTTTCCTTTTCTATGCAAAAAGCTTTTAAATTTAATTAGATTCCATTTGTATATTTTTGCATTTATTTCTTTTACCTTATACTTATCCAAGAAAATACTGCTACAATTTATTTCAAAGAGTGTTCCATCTCTGTTCACTTCTAGGAGTTTGATGATTTCTCATCTTATATGTAAGTCTTTAAACCATGTTGAGTTTATTTCTATATATGGTGTGAAAGAATGTTCTCATTTCATTTTTTTGCATATGATTGTACAGTTTTCTCATCACCACTTGTTGAAGTGACTGTCTTTTCTCCATTGCATGTTCTTGTCTCCTTTGTTGTAGATCAGTTGACCATAGGTACATAGTTTTATTTCTGGGCTCTCTATTCTATTTCATTGATCTTTGTGTCTGTTTTTGTGCCAATAGCATGCTGTTTTTATTACTGTAGCCGCGTAGTGTTGTTTGAAGTCTAGGAGGGATATACTTCCAGCTTTTTTTTTCCTTTCAAAATTGTTTTGGCAATCCTGGGTCTTTTGTGCTGCTATATGAATTCTAGATTTATTTATTCTCATTCTTTAGAAAATATCATGAGTATTTTGATAGGGGTTGTGTTAAATCTATAGATTACTTTTGGTAGTATGGCCATGTTAACAATATTAACTCTTCCAATCCAAGAGTGGATATCTTTCTGTTCCTTTGTATGTGTGAGAGCATGTGTGCAGTCAGTCACTCAGTCGTGTCCAACTCTTTGTGACCCCATGGACTGTAGCCTGCCAGGCTCCTCTCTCTATGGGATTCTTAAGGCAAGAAGACTGGAACGGTAGCCATTCCCTCCTCCAGGGGATCTTCCCGACCCAGGGATCAAACTTGGGTCTCCTGTTTGCAAGCGGATTCTTTACTGTCTGAGCCACCAGGTAAGTCCACAGAGATCTGATCTGCTGCTTATGTAAGTATCTGTGGCTCTGCTTAGATGCAGCTCCCAGTCCTCTTTTCCCCTGTGGTGGCTTCTCCAGGTCTAGTGCTAGTCTGTGGCATAGAGTGGATGGGCCAGAACATTTACCCAACCAGGACTGGGTAGTGCAAGGAGGTCTCATAAATTCAGGTGGCCATGGTACCAGGAGTTTGGGCTGCTTCTGGGGCATGCTGTTTATTGTAAGCACCAACAGTAGCCCCTACAGCTGTCCCACCTGGGTCACATCCTAAGCCCCTGGATCATCTGTGCATCCCTAGATCAAGTCTTTTCCCAGGTCCTGGCTGCTATAGATTCAGTGTCAAGCTGTGGCATGGATGAGGGAGGCTGGAGTGTTCACTTGACTCAGACTGGCAAGCGGAGAGGCAGTAGTTGCCAGGGCATACCTCTTTTGCCCTTTTGCCCTGTTGACATGCCAACACTGGTGCACTTCTCATCAGTGGAGTCTGGGCTTCCCCAGTTTCATCTGTCCCTGCAGTTCCCTATGCAGTCAAGGTGGCTTGTCTCCTGTGCTTTGGACCCCAGGACTGGGATATCCAGTCTGGGCTTGACCCACTCCTTCCCTAGGACAAGCTCCATCTGTGTGATATCCCTTTTCTTCTTAATTCTCTCAGGGGCATAGGTCCAACCTGAAGTGTTTCTTCCCATCCCACACAATTCTTTGTAAATCTTTCTTGCAGCCTTGGTTATATAGGAGTCCTTCTGCAGTTTTCTAGTTAGTTTCCCATGAGAATTATTGTACTCGTAGTTGTGTTTATGGAGGGAAAGGTGAGCTCCACACCCCCACCTCCACACCATCTTGATCTCCTGTATATGGATTAGTTTGAATATGAGGTAACATTAAAAATAATAAAGCTAAATCCTGTGAGGCACCACAGAAAATTAACTTCTTTAATTTTGTATAATAGTAAATTTATAACACTGAGGTGCATGTTGTGAACTTATGGTTATATGTTTAATTTGACCAATTGTTAGGATTGACTCTCATTAAGTATATTTCTATTGAAATAATCAGTATTTCAGTTTGTTTTAGATGAGTTCTTATCTTTTAGGTTGTTTTGGATATGCTAACCTACTTTTCTGAAGGATAAACATGTATGTCGAAGGCAGGACACATTTCTAATAAAAGTGGCTTAGACAGTTAAGAATCTGCCTTTAATTCAGGAGACTTGGGTTCGATCCCTGGGTCAGGAAGATCCCCTGGAGAAGAGAATGGCTACCCAATCCTGTATTCTTGCCTGGAGAATTCCATAGATAGGGGAGCCTGGAGGACTGCAGTCCATGGGATTACAAAGAGTCAGACACGAATGAGTGATTAACACTTTCGAAACAGTGAGCGTTAAAAAATGTTTATTGCCTTAATTAGAAAAGTAATGAAATAATGGAGGGTAACTAAACTTTTAAACAGAACAGTGATACAAATAGCTGTGAAAAGAAGAGAAGCAAAAAGCAAAGGAGAAAAGGAAAATATAAACATCTGAATGCAGAGTTCCAAAGAATAGCAAGAAGAGATAAGAAAGCCTTCTTAGGCGATCAATGCAAAGAAATAGAGAAAAACAACAGAATGGGAAAGACTAGGGATCTATTCAAGAAAATCAGAGATACCAAAGGAACATTTCATTCAAAGATGGGCTCGATAAAGGACAGAAATGGTATAGACCTAACAGAAGCAGAAGATATTAAGAAGAGATGGCAAGAATACACAGAACTGTACAAAAAAGAGCTTCACGACCCAGATAATCATGATGGTGTGATCACTGACCTAGAGCCAGACATCCTGGAATGTGAAGTCAAGTGGGCCTTAGAAAGCATCACTACGAACAAAGCTAGTGGAGGTGATGGAATTCCAGTTGAGCTATTCCAAATCCTGAAAGATGGTGCTGTGAAAATGCTGCACACAATAGGCCAGCAAATTTGGAAAACTCAGCAGTGGCCACAGGACTGGAAAAGGTCAGTTTTCATTCTAATCCCAAAGAAAGGCAATGCCAAAGAATGCTCAAACTACTGCACAATTGCACTCATCTCACATGCTAGTAAAGTAATGCTCAAAATTCTCCAAGCCAGGCTTCGGCAATATGTGAACCGTGAACTTCCTAATGTTCAAGCTGGTTTTAGATAATGCAGAGGAACCAGAGATCAAATTGCCAACATCCGCTGGATCATGGAAAAAGCAAGAGAGTTCCAGAAAAGCATCTATTTCTGCTTTATTGACTATGCCAAAGCCTTTGACTGTGTAGATCACAATAAACTGTGGAAAATTCTTAAAGAGATGGGAATACCAGACCACCTAATCTGCCTCTTGAGAAATTTGTATGCAGGATAGGAAGCAACAGTTAGAACTGGACATGGAACAACAGACTGGTTCCAAATAGGAAAAGGAGTACGTCAAGTCTGTATATTGTCACCCTGTTTGTTTAACTTATATGCAGAGTACATCATGAGAAATGCTGGGCTGGAAGAAACACAAGTTGGAATCAAGATCGCCGGGAGAAATATCAATAACCTCAGATATGCAGATGACACCACCCTTATGGCAGAAAGTGAAGAGGAACTAAAAAGCCTCTTGATGAAGGTGAAAGTGAAGAGTGAATAAGTTGGCTTAAAGCTCAACATTCAGAAAATGAAGATCATGGCATCCAGTCCCATCACTTCATGGGAAATAGATGGGGAAATAGTGGAAACAGTGTCAGACTTTATTTTGGGGGGCTCCAAATCACTGCCGATGGTGACTGCAGCCATGAAATTAAAAGACGCTTACTCCTTGGAAGGAAAGTTATGACCAACCTAGATAGCATATTCAAAAGCAGAGACATTACTTTGCCAACAAAGGTTCGTCTAGTCAAGGCTATGGTTTTTCCTGTGGTCATGTATGGATGTGAGAGCTGGACTGTGAAGAAGGCTGAGCGCCGAAGAATTGATGCTTTTGAACTGTTGTGTTGGAGAAGACTCTTCAGAGTCCCTTGGACTGCAAGGAGATCCAGCCAGTCCGTTCTAAAGGAGATCAGTCCTGGGTGTTTTTTGGAAGGAATGATGCTAAAGCTGAAACTCCAGTACTTTCACCACCTCATGCAAGGAGTTGACTCATTGGAAAAGACTGTGATGCTGGGAGGGATTGGGGGCAGGAGGAGAAGGGGACGACAGAGGATGAGATGGCTGGATGGCATCACTGACTCGATGGATGTGAGTCTGAGTGAACTCCGGGAGTTTGTGATGGACAAGGAGGCCTGGCATGCTGCAGTTCATGGGGTCGCAAAGAGTCGGACACGACTGAGCGATTGATCTGATCTGATCTGAGTTATACATCTCAATAATATTTATTTATTCTGGATGAGAAGGGAAAGTAGAGGTCAAGAGAAGAAAGAATTATTAAAAAAGAAATTTATACTATTGGAAAGTTTAGTGTCTGTGGGTATTATATTATTGAGCACTGGTTAACTTTGGGCACTAATTCTATTCTGCATTGTTATTGTTTTTAGAATGAAGGACAAAAATAGTTTTGTTTCTTTGCAATTCTATAAAAGGACTGGTTTCACAGCAAGGATTGTGGTGCCAGATAGTGTTTTTAAAGGTCTGGAATGACTTTGGGGAAAGAGTCTTATTTTAAAATGAGCCAAACTTATTAAAATATAGTTAAGTTTAATTAGTTAAGCTATTAGTATTTTACTTCTTTCCAAAAGCTGTTCTTGTAAATTCTCTTTCCACCTTGTGTAATGATCTAGAAATAAAATAGTCTTATTATTCCTTCTATCCTTAGGATCTTATGATGACACACTCAGCTTAGTTTAGCTGATGGGGGATACAGAGCATTATATGAACTAGGTTTGCGCATTTTATTTTCTTTCATATGGATTTTCTTTACTTGGACTGCCTGACTCTAAGACTATGGCTTAATTTTACTGGGATTTAATTTAATTTAGAAAGACTTGAACACTGTGACAAATTTACCTGATTCTAGAAATTAATACAATAGCAATTTAAAAGAATATACATTTGTAAAGGTTACACTCCATTTGCAGTTGTTACAAAATCTTGGCTATCTTCTCCAGTTGTGTAGCACATCCTTGTAGCCTATCTTACACCAGATAGTTTGTATCTCCCACTCCCTCACCCCTATGTTGACCGTCCCCTCCCTCATCACTGGTAACCATTATTTGTTCTCTATATCTGTGAGTACTCTTTGTTAAGTTCAAAATCTCCCATAGAATTGTATCTCTCTGATATGGAAGCTCAGCAGTTTAGCTCCTATGTTCCAGGCTCTGTGTTTGAGATTGAAGAATATGTAAATTAAAAGACATTTTTAAAGCTGCTGCCTTGGAGACAGTTACCTCATACAGGAAACGTATAATGAAGTCTCTTCTTATTTCTCTTGATTTTTGGCATTTTATGTAATCGCATTTGCATTTCAGGACGGAAGGAAGAAAGAAAATAAACGAGTGTCCATCACTTGTCTCCCTTCCTTTACTGGAAAGTTTCGCTCAACAACTTTCACCTACACTCACTGGCCAGAACTTGGTACATGACCGTGTATACCTCTAAGAAAGTCTGGGAAATGTAGCTCTTTAGATCAGTATGATGCCACATCTAATAATTACTCAGGTGACTTAGTAAGGAAGAACTAGTGAAAGGCTATTAGGTAGCTAATAGTCTTTCTTCATGTGTTAACTTACTAACTGATATGGATGACATCGGAGGCTTAACAACCCAATGCATTTTATACACTTAAGACTTAAAACACATTTTAGAATTATGTAGTAAGATGAATAATAGAACTAATATATACCCTAAAATTGGTTACAGGGTGTGCATTGAATGAGTATCAAACATGGAAGTCCAAGAAAGAGATAAAGATGATTTTGATTTACTTGACAGTAATGATGCCTTTGCCGAAATAAGAAACATAAGAGACATGCCAGGTTTTCAGCAGAAGCTAAACAGTTAAGTTTTGGACTAGAATGCTGGCATCAGATAACTTTTGGGTGATGTCATTTGTTCACCAGCTGTGCATTTTGGTATCTATTGTGCATTTTCTGGCAGGGAAGAAAGAACCGGATATTTTAAAAAATTCTCCACTTCCCCCAGTCCCTTTCTTTCATAGTGTGGTATAGGTTACTGAAATGGAAAGATGGGTCCGAAGAACCTCTAGTTACAACTTTATAGCTTAGAACAAGAGAGGGGTCTTTGTGGAGTCAGCATGAAAGTGAAAGTCATTCATCTGTGTCCCACTCTTTGTGACCCAATGGATTATACAGTCCATGGAATTCTCCAGGCCAGAATACTGGACTGGGTAGCATTTCCTTCTCCAGGGGATCTTCCCAACCCAGGGATGGAACCCAGGTCTCCCACACTGCAGGCAGATTCTTTACCAGATGAGCCACCAGGGAAGCCCAAGAATACTGGAGTGGGTAACCTATCCCTTCTCCAGCAGATCTTCCTGACCCAGGAATCCAACTGGGGTCTGCATTCAGGCAGATTCCTTACAAGCTGAGCTGCCAGGGAAGCCCAGCATGGGTTGAGTATTTTGAGGATGTGAGGTTCAGCTGTCTTAGATATGGTACAGCTCTTTGCAGGGCGGGGAAATGAAAGCGGCAAATGGATTTACAAAAGTGAATGGTATATCCACAAGTTAATTGATAACATAATGTGTTATTCCTAGGGAGCAAGTGAGACTTTCTTTTAGGTTACTGGAGAATTATATAGAACTGCAACATTATATTCTAGGAGAAATGTACCCAAAGCAGCTTTTAACTGTCCTTAAGCATTTGATGGCTATATTATGTAATCAGCCTGTCATCTGTCACTTTAATAACTGACTTATAGCTGATACTGGCTTTGAACTTTATTTAGTTCAACATTTTTGAGTGAGCTTTTTGCCTTTCTCATTATCATGAGTACTGGAAATACAGCTATTAATAAGGAAAACAGTGCTTTCAAGGTGTGCTATGTTATCATTACCTATTTATCAATCCCAATTTTTTCATGTCATACTACACTAAATTCCAAACACAAGGGATTCCACAGAGCTTAGTGGAATTTTGTATGGGTGCTGTAATTCAGTTGTAAACACTGAGCAGATACTAAGCAGGCTAAGGCAATTTGAAATATAAATATGCAGTACATTAGTGGGAGTTACCCCTGTTGGCCAAGGTCAATATTAATTGTTGCTAGAATGAATAAATACTTTTCTGTGTATTCTTATATAATGTTGCATTATGTAAGACTCCCTATTGGGTCTTTACAAGTGGTTGATTAAATGGTTTTTTTAAGGTCTAGAACACACTACAGAACTAGCTTTTGAAAATATACCCAGTCTGAGAAAGGGAGACAAAAGCTTCTATGTTCAGGGAGTATGTAGCTTCTCTAAAAATCCTTTTAATTTGTACACACAATGAGTGGTGGCAATGTATTATTGTTATGACAGTTGTTCGGGTGATGTCATTTGTTCACTAGTCAGACAGCTGGGCATTTTGAAAATCTATTATTGTTTTCTGGCAGAGAGCACAGAAATAGGAGCAGTTATGCTTCAGAAGGGACCTTTTTGTGTTTAACTAAAAGCATTTTATTTATAAAAGTGGATGTTTTCCTTATCTATAGTCATCACAAATTCTTTTGTCTTAGTTTCCGTTTTTTTCCATCCATCCTTTTCTGCAAATGTAAAATTGTGATCATCTTATCCCTCAAAATGGCTCTTCATTCTGCTTCTCTAGATGAATGGTGCTGTCTCCTGCCCAGTTCTCATAAGGCAGAGAACTGTGTCATCCGAGATAACTTCCTTCTTGATGACCAGGTTCTGCTGTTCTTCTGTAGTAACCCTATTCTTTCTCCCTGTGTCTGTTCCTTGGTCCATGATCAAGCTCTTACCATCTCTCTCCTGAAGTTTTGTAACTCTTGAAACTGCCTGTTCACTCCTGCCCCTTTTCCCTCCGTTCTCCACAATAGCTGCTGGTGTAACCTACCAAAAAGAAATTTGGATTATGTTGCTCCGTTTTAGGGGGCTTTCCTGATGGCTCAGCAGTAAATAATCTCCTGGAAATGTAGGAGGTACAGAAGACACAGTTTCCATCCCTGAGTTGGGAAGATCCCCTGCAGGAGGAAATGGCAGCCCACTCCACTCTTCTTGCCTGAAAAGACCCATGGACAGAGGAACCTGGCAGGCTATCACCCAGAGGATCTCAAAGAGTTGCACATGACTGAGGACACAACACAATATATTCCTCTTTAAATCCTTCAGTGATTCAAATGTATTCTTTTTAATGGCTGAGTAAAGAGACACTGATGTATAGAACAGACTTTTGGACTCTGGGAGGGAGAGGGCAGGATGATTTGGGAGAATAGCATTGAAATATGTATAATATCATATCTGAAATGAGTCGCCAGTCCAGGTACGATGCCCGATAACGGATGCCTGGGGCTGGTGCACTGGGACGACACAGAGGGATGGTATGGGGAGGGAGGAGGGAGGAGGGTTCAGGATGGGGAGCACGTCTATACTGGTGGCGGATCCATCTTGATGTATGGCAAAAGCAATACAATATTGTAAAGTTAAGCAAAATAAAATTTAATTAAAAAAAAAAAATCCTTCAGTGACTCCCATCACATTGCTCATGAATCAGAGTTGGACCTAAATTTTCAACAGTCTAATTTAGAATGTAATACTTCTAAGGAGACATACAGGGGTTCAAACAAAAGTATTTTCACTATTTCATTTCTGCCTATTCTTTCAGAAGGATATAATGATAAAGGTATATTCATTTTTTATATTAAGAGTTACATCTTTGGCATATAGAAGCGTAGATGCTCACTTTCTGTAAAACAGGAGTGTTTATTGGAGGCTCTCTGTTTCTCTCAAGAGGTATCAAACTTGGAATTTATCATTTTCTTTAGGGGCTTTACACTCTTCTTTTATATGCAATAATTCCTAAGAGATCTATATTATATCTCAATGTGTACCATATATTATTATTTTAATAATTTTAGACTTCATATAAATAATGTACTGCTGTATGTAGGGGCTTCCCTGGTGGCTCAGAGGTTAAAGCGTTTGCCTGCAATGTGGGAGACCTGGGTTCGATCCCTGGGTCGGGAAGATCCCCTGGAGAAGGAAATGGCAACCCACTCCAGTATATCTTGCCTGGAGAATCCCGTGGGCGGAGGAGCCTGGTGGGCTACAGTCCACGGGGTCACAAAGAGTCGGACACGACTGAGCGACTTCACTTTCACTTTCACTGCTGTATGTATTCCTCACCTCTCTTTGATCTTCCTTGTTTGTGAGATTCATCAATTCATCATGTAGGTCTAGTTCATTTATTGTCACGTGTGTATAGTACTTTCACTGTATGAGTATGCAACAGTGTAGGCATTCTCCTGTTGATTTGCATTTCGTCCACTTCCCCACCATTTTTCTGCTTTCCATGACCTTTTTAGATCAAGCTCCTGTGCTACTGATCCAACACTTGAGAGTAGGAGTCTTAAGATTGATCTTTGTGATTGCTATTAATTCTCAAATGTTTGTTTTTGGTAGATTGCTTGTCTTTAAAATGAATGATAAATTTAATTTAAAAAAAAAACTAAAAAAAAATAAAATGCATGTCTCTATTGGTCAACACTGATAACTGGTTTGGGCATGAACAGGAGTATAAACTCTCTTTCTAAATTAGCAGAACCTCACCTCACGTAGCAGGGCTATCTGCAGTAGCAAATGAGATCCTTTGAAGTAAATGTCTTCCCTTCTAGCTGCTCAGGGCCTTGGGTGGCATGTGGTTTCTCTACTTGTTGCTTGGCCAGGAGATTTTTATTTTTTGGCTTCAGTGTGGCATGTGGGATCCCCGACCAAGTATCAAACCCATGCCCTCTGCACTGGGAGTGCAGAGTCTTAACCCCTGGGTGGCCAAGGAAATCCTGACAAGGTGATTTCTAAGTCACCCATATGGCTTGGCTTCAGAAGACCGGTGAGGAGGGAATAGGCTCCAGCAGTGGTATCCCTTACTGTCTTAGAGTTTGTGCGTGCCACTGGCCCTTTGCCCTCTAATCCAGTGATTCTCAAACTTTAGCCTACATCAGAATTGTCTGGAGGGCTTGTCAATTGCTGGGCCTCACCCCAAGGTTTCTGATTCAGAAGATCTCAGGCTGAGTTTGAGAATATGCATTTCTAATAACTTTACAGCAGATGCTGATGCTACTGATTCTTGGCCATACTTTGAGAATCAATAACTGCTCTATGTCAACATTTCCTAGTCTTTTAAATTTTATTACTTTTTTTGACTCATGGACTCCTTTAATATTAATTTATAACTTACATCATTACTATAAAATAATTTTAGAATTTCATAATTTTTACATTTTATAAAGAAAGGCTTGAAATTAAAAAATAAATTCTATCAGCATAGCATTAAGCATTGTGGTTGTTTAGAGCCTTGCTGCAAAAGTATAGTCTCTGGACCAAAACTCCTGGGAACTTGTTAGAAATACAGACTCTCAGACTGTATTAGGCCCCAGGCCTAATGAGTCAGAATCTGAACTTTAACAACATACCCAGGTGATTAGTATGTACATTAAAATTTAACTTGGTGGCCTAGGGCTCACATTAAATCTAGTCCTAACAATATTAAAAAAATAATAAACATTTCAAGTTTTAACACTTAACAAGTGGTACATGTTTCATTTACTTTTATTTTTCAAAGTTTTCTCATAAGAAAAAGCATCATTTCTTTGAAAATAAAAAATATGTCAAATTTGGTTTGGGGACCAAATGCTGAAATTTAATGTTTTAAAGCACAAGAATGGGCAAAGTTGTATTCATGACCTGATGTTTGGAAATATTACTTCTTGTACCAACAAAAACCAACAGCCTTATTTTGATGATCTTGATGAAATAATAGATTTCTCACTGCTACTTGCAATAATGGTCCTGAAAATAAGACCTTATGAGTATAACGAGTGTTTTCCCCCCAAAGGAAAGCTTAATTGGATATAATTTTTGTTGTATTTATTTTTCATCTTTCTTGAAGTAGTCATTGAAACATCTTTCATCAGTTTAGGATGATGAAAGTTTAGGAATAACAGTTTAGGAATCTAGAGAGAATTATTTTCAGGTAGATTAGTAGAATTATCATTTTATAACATTCTTATTTATGTTTTAGTATCATTGCAATATACCTGTTTTCTTTAAACAGCTATCTATGGGGATAATACGAGGAAGGCAATGGCACCCCACCCCAGTACTCTTACCTGGAAAATCCCATGGACGGAGGAGCGTGGTAAGCTCTAGTCCATGGGGTCGCTGAGGGTTGGACACGACTGAGCGACTTCACTTTCACTTTTCACTTTCATGCATTGGAGAAGGAAATGGCAACCCACTCCAGTATTCTTGCCTGGAGAATCCCAGGGACAGCCGTCTATGGGATCGCACAGAGTTGGACACGACTGAAGCGACTTAGCAGCAGCAGCAGCAGCAGCATGGGGATAATAATACCAGAATACCATTTAGGGTTGGTAGATCAGAGTTTTTTAAATGTTGAAGCCTAGATGTGTGCCTAGCACATACTATGTTTTACAAAAGTGACTGTGTCAACACCATCTTCCTCATCTTCCTCCTTGTCTTATTCCTCTTTATCACTATTGTTATTTCAGTCCATAGCAGTTCAGGATAGAGAAGTTTAATTACCCACTGGGTAAAGCCAAGGACTGGACTGAACCCAATACAGAAACTTCAGCTATTTATTTTTCTAAGAAGGGGAGAATACTATAAAGTAGAGCTATGGAGAACGATAGAATAGTACTAGGTTCAAATAGAGAGTAATCAAAGTTTGAGTCTGTGGTGGTTCTTAGTGTTATTTACTAGCTTTTTTTCCCTGCTAGTCATTTGATCTGATAGCACTTCCTAACTCTTGTTCACTGCTTCAGGCTGTTGAATTGTGAGCAGAAATTCTGTCATTGGTTACCTGGATAAGATCCTCCAAAACTCTCTTTCCCTCTGGCACATTGTTATTATTAGGATGGCTGCTCTGACAGCTTGGGCTTCTGTGTGATTACGATACGTGGAGCACCCTGCCAGTCTTTGGTTTATATGTAGCATCATCAAGGACTAGACTTTAGTTGTTTTAAACTCCTGAGATTATTTCAGCATTACATACCTTGAACTGGATAATACAGATTTTTTTGATGAGTTTTTGAGAACTAAAATTATGGAAGTGGGGTTAGGAGTGAGCTAGATTCACAAAACTGTGATACTAGAAGCCGAGAACCAGAGAGGGTCCTGAGGAGTGTGTCACAATCTAATGTCAGTACAAGCTGGGGACACACAGTGGAGGGAGTGATTGAGATCTCACTCTCAAAAGTATGTAAAACCAGTTACATACATTGTAAGACATATTTGTTCCACCCCTGGTCAGTGTGAAAATAGTAATATAAAAATTAATGTAGAGAATAAAGACATAGGAAAACTAGGGTTTAGGAAGAAGAGTCACTTTGAAGGGCTTAAAGATTGTTCAGTATCGGGAAAGTAGTCAGTTTCCTCATTTTCTTATTATATGTGTTCATATCCGTCCATGTTTACATGCCCATATCTGCACTTAGGCATAATATTTTTATCAACTCCATTTGTGATAACAAGTCATTGCCCTCCTTGGTAAATCATCCCCAGTGAGGCCTGTCTGGATACAATATTTAAAATTACAAAACTTCATCCTCCCCACTGCCCTGCCCCACCACACTCTTGAAATCCTAACTACCAGCTCTGTTTTGTTTTTTTTTTTCTCCATTGAGCTTAGCATTTTCTCAAGTTTAGTTATTTAATGTTTGCTGTTATTATTTGTCTCTCCCCAACTAGAATGCAAACACCATAAAGAAAGAAAACTGTTAAATCCATTTTATTTACTGAGAACAGTACCTGATCCGTAACAATATTGGTTGAATTGCAATACATTCATGAAGGAAAACAGGAAGGTGATCTGAGTACCACCAGCTGCTGCTGCTGCTGCTAAGTCGTGTCAGTTATGTCCGACTCTTAGCGACCCCATGGACGGCAGCCCACCAGGCTCCTCCATCCATGGGATTTCCCAAGCAAGAGTACTGGAGTGGGGTGCGATTGCCTTCTCCAACCAGCTGCCTAGGGTATCCAAAAAGAGAGACTCAATCCGCTAGGACTTTGTAATCTCAACCACATTTTAAATTGCGGTTTGATTCTCTGGCTCTCATTCCCTAGCTTTTAAAATAGTTACAGTCAAACAGAGTTAAGCTTCTTTGAGAAGTCTTTAATATGTTTAAAGACTGAGTTTTGAAAGTAGCACAAAAAGTGGAAAAGAATATAGACTTTAGAGACAAACCACTTCATTGTCACCTATTAAGATGTGACTTTGGGCAAGTTACTTGCCATGAAATGTAAACTTTAACAAATGTAACATTAGAATCAAAAGTTCTTTGTATGGACTAAATATTACACATAAAGGTATGTGAAAGTGGTTAGTGTACAGTAGGTACTGGTTTGTTTGAGTCTCTTCCCCTTGCCCTCATTACCAGAAAAACAATTTCTTCCTTTTTCTTGGGCCATACTCTGTGACTTGTGGGATTTTAGTTTCTGAGCAGGGATACAACCCCAGCACCAGTAGTGAAAGTCCCTAGTCCTAACCGCTGGACCCCAGGAAATGCCCTTTTATCACATTTTTACTTGACATTATTTTATGTATTTTCAATTTAGCTCTAATTTTGATTCCAACTGACCTTTTTTGTTAGATTATTTTAGTAATTTATGGTAAGTTAAAATTTCACAAATATGTACACAAAGCCCATATATAGCATCTCCAAGGCATGGATTGGGGGGATGATTGGGGATGGTCAAAGTTTCCCTATTTTTTACATGTCTTCATCATGTTGTTATACAAAACAGCATCCTCAACTGGTTGACATTTTAGACTTTAGGGCTGGAAAGAATCAGTTCTTTCCTTCTCCATATTAAGAAATTAAGTCATCTGTCTGGTAAATGGCAGGGTAAAGGTAAGAATCGGAGAAGGCAATGGCACCCCACTCCAGTACTCTTGCCTGGAAAATCCCACGGATGGAGGAGCCTGGTAGGCTGCAGTCCATGGGGTTGCTAAGAGTCCAACATGACACAGCAACTTCACTTTCTCTTTTCACTTTCATGCATTGGAGAAGGAAATGGCAACCCACTCCAGTGTTCTTGCCTAGAGAATCCCAGGGACAGGGAAGCCTGGTGGGCTGCTGTCTATGGGGTCACACAGAGTCGGACACGACTGAAGTGACTTAGTATAGTATAGTATAAAGGTAAGAATTGTAACTGACTTCTTGCTCAGAGCTCTTTCTACCATATTCTTTCATCTAACTGAAATATAAAATTTGAATTTTTTATTCTCAACACGATAATGTTGACACAAACTTTTATCACAAGTATTTAACTTTTTGAATAGGTGATACATGCTTTGGGTACTAAAGGGTATACATGGAAGACTTCCTTACCTCTGCCTCCAGCTGTTAATACAAAAGGCCACTACTGCTCTGTGCACATATCCATCATTTTACAGAAATGTGAACTTTTATGTACTTTGCTTTTTTCACTTAAAAATATGAAAGTTATATATCTTGCTTCTTAGAGCTCCATAAGCACCTCATCTTATTCCCAGGTGTCATTAGTTAATTGATTATTTTCTTTAAATTCCTGAACAAGCTCTTATTGAGCACTCTGTTAGGCACTATTTCCGGGCCTGGCAGTGAAGGAATGAACAAGATAGAAGAGAACCAATGTTTTCACAGAGCTTGGTTTCTTGGTTTGTGATTGGTGCTGTGATTGGATGCGAATGGTCTCTGATAGACCAGAAGAGGGAGAAATGAATTTCTTCAGCCATGATCAGAAGGAACTTGAAGGAAAAAGGGGAAATTTATGTGGATTTTAAGTGATGGGTTGAAACGTGGGAAGCATTGTGCAGAAAGGGTACTGTCACGGTGTGTCAGCACCCTTGTTGTTCCAGTGTTACGTAGCTGTTGTTTTGCATAGTAGCACACTAGGTGTTCTACATTCAAAGTTACTGTTTCCTTGAAATTTTGGTAAGTTGATTTCTCTTGGAAACGGCTTCTTTACTTGCAAAATAAAATTGTGTTAGAAATCAATTTCTGCTGATCTCCTAATTCTTTTTTCTCCTAATTTGTTTATTGGAACTAGATATGAGGATTTTTATAGACAACTTTTACCTATTTGACCTTTTCATACAGTTATAAATGTATTCATCTTTGTTTTACATTTTTCTTAAAATTATGTGTGTTTACCTTGTAATTGAGGCTTCCCTCGTGGCTCAGACAGTAAAGAATCTGCCTGCAAGGCAGGAGACCCAGGTTTGATCCCTGGTTAGGAAGATCCACTGGAGAAGGGAATGGCTACCCACTCAAATATTCTTGCACAGAGAATTCCGTGGACAGAGGAGCCTGGCCAGCTATAGTCTGTGCGGTCACAGAGTCAGACAAGCTGAGTCACTAACTGAGGGACTCACACTTTCACTTTCACACTTAACTACTGTTTGCTTTAGTGCAGTGGTGTGCTTACAGCAGAGGTTGTCAGCCTTAGCTATACACTAGACTCATTTACAGAGTTTTACATTTATAATATCCATTGTATCATAGAAAAAGCAAGAGAATTCCAGGAAAACATCTACTTCTGCTTCCCTGACTATGCTAAAGCCTTTGACTGTGTGTATCACAACAAATTGGAAAATTCTTAAAGAGATAAGAATATCAGACCACCTGCCTGCCTGAGAAACCTATATGCAGGTCAAGAAGCAACAGCATGAACCAGACATGGTACAATGGACTGGCTCCAAACTGGGAAAGGAGTGCATCAAGGCTATGTATTGTCACCCTATTTATTTAACTTTACGTGCAGACTAACATCATGTGAAATGTCAGGCTGAATGAAGCACAAGCTGAAATCAAGACTGCCAGGAGAAATAACAGTAACCTCAGATATGCAGATGACAGTACCATTATGGCATAGAGTGAAGAGGAACTAAAGAACCTCTTGATGAAGATGAAGAAGGAGCCTGAAAAAGCTGGCTTAAAACTCAATATGCAGAAAACTAAGATCATGGCATCTGGTCCCATCACTTCATGGCAAATAGATGGGGAAACAATGGAAACAGTGATAGGCTTTATTTCCTTGGGCTCCAAAATCAGTGCAGATGGTGAATGCAGCCATGAAATTAAAAGACATTTGTTTCTTGGAAGAAAAGCTGTGACAAACCTAGATGACATATTAAAAAGCATAGACGTTACTTTGCCGACAAAGGTCCATCTAATCAAAGCTATGGTTTTCCCAGTAGTCATGTACAGGTTTGAGAGTTGGACCATAAAGAAGATTGAACACTGAAGAACTGATGCTTTCGAACTGTGGTGCTGGAGAATACTCTTGAGAGTTCCTTGGACTGCAAGGAGATCAAACCAGTCAATTCTAAAGGAAATCAACCCTTAATATTCATTGGAAGGTCTGATGCTGAAGCTGAAGCTCCAATACTTTGGCCACCTGATGTGAAGAACTGACTCATTGGAAAAGACCCTGATGCTGGGAAAGATTGAAGGCAGGAGAAGGGGATGACAGAGGATGAGATGGTTGGATGGTATCACTGACTCAATGGACAAGAGTTTGAGCAAGCTCCAGGAGTTGGTGATGGACAGGGAAGCCTGGCGTGCTGCAGTCCTTGGGGTCTGGGACTGAACAACAACAAGTGCTGCTGCTTAAGCCTCGCCTGGGTCTAGGGTGTGGCCGGGATACCAGGATTTTCAAAAGATCCCAGGTGATTTTACTTTGTAGCAAAACTTCAGAAACTGTTGGGTTATTTCAGAGGTAACTGAAACATGCTTCTCCTTATGGAAAGTAGGTAGCCATGGGATTGTCTGAGTGATGTGATCAATCTGTCATTTCAAATCTCTTGTTTAGAATAAAGTGAAATGGTTAGAACTGAATGACAGAATGAAGTCCTGGAATTCGTTAGAGCACTTTTCTTGTTATTCACCAAACCATAAATGGAATTAAGCATATCTATACGAGTTGGTGATGGACAGGGAGGCCTGGTGTCCTACGATTCATGGGGTTGCAAAGAGTCAGACACGACTGAGCAACTGATCTGATCTGATGGAGAGAATAATTTTAAGGCCTTTAATTCTTGTGTGGTTGGGGGAAGGAATAGTAGTTCTTGTTTTGTGTGCTGTGCTTAGTCGCTCAGTTTTGTCCAACTCTTTGAGACCCCATGGACTGTAGCCCACCAGGCTCCTCTGTCTATGGGGATTCTCCAGGCAAGAATACTGGAGTGGGTTGCCATGCCCTCCTTAAGGGGATCTTCCCAATCCAGGGACCGAACTCTGGTCTCCTGCATTGCGGGTAGATTCTTTACCGTCTGAGCCACCAGGGAGGCCCAAAAATACTGGAGTTGTTTGCCGTGCCCTCCTCTAGGGAATCTTTCCGACACAGGGATCGAACCCACATCTCTTGTTTCCTGCATTGGCAGGTGGGGTTTTTTGTTTTTTGTTTTTACTACTAGTGCCACCTGGGAAGCTCAGTTGTTTTGAGCCCTATATAAATCGAAGTTATATAGGGCCTCATTATTTAAGTTAGAAATGAATAAATTTGCTTTTACGGTGTATAACAATTATTGATTTATTGTTAGTATAGTTAGGCAAATATTATCTTTGAACTCTTCTTGTTGACTTTGTCACCTACTTTCAATGTAATAAGCACTCTGTTACTATAAGAGGATCTTTGTTTACTCCAATAACAAGGTGCTGGATAAGGACCTGTAAACTCAAATAGTTACCTAGGTATCAGAAGTTCCAGAAAGAAATCAACTGAACTTTAGACTACTCCTTTCTTTTATTCTGAAAAATGATCCAGTCTATTTCCAGCTTGGAATAGGAATCTATTATCAGGTTCAGGCTGTTTACTGTGATTTCACTGTTTGAAGTATCATGAATTCCCAGAATACTCCCATATCTTGCAGTATGGACTGCAGTAGAGTCACAAGCTTCTTGTACATCTGGATAGTATATTAGCATGCTGCCTGAAAATAGTGGGGCTCAATGAACAGAATAATCAGACAGAATTAGGTTCAAAACCTAGGTTTTCTTTTTATAAGATGTTTTACCTTGATTTAGTTAACTTGTTTAGCCTTAATTTCCGTATCTGGAATACTGGGGGAAATGAGACCCAAGTTCCAAGTTTGTTAATGAGGTAAAATAGTTTAGATTCTTAATATAGTACTTGCCCACAGTTGGTCTGTAATAGATAATATTTCCATAGTTTTGATTTTGAATTATTCTAGAGAATTATTGTAGTGAAAATGATTCCTGAAAACAAACTAACTTCTAAATTTTCTTTAATAATTAGTCTTATTTTTAATGACTGTTGGGAGTGAATTATGAGTCACATTTTGTGTAGCTGAATTTTCAAATACTTCTGAATTTCTCATAAACCTGATAGTCTCTTGATAAAGGTGTTGATATCATACGTTTGTTTATTATGATAGGTTTTATAACTTTTCATTATATTTGGAGACATTTTACATTCAAGATTCTTGATGTATGATGGGAGAAATTAGAAAGCTGATAATATAGTATAGTATAGTCAGGGTGCAACCCCTAGGTTCATATATACATAATGAAAATAAAAGTGAAATATAATACAGGCCATATTGAGGCATGGCCAAATCTAATTAGTTCATTCATTGCAAAATGTTTTATTGTGTTCCTCTGTGTGCCCAATAAGATCATTTTGGTAATGACTCCTCTCATTTTCTACTTTTCAAAATTGTTCTCATATTTAAAGGCATAACTCAAATGTGATCTATTTTATGTAGCCACCCCCTCCCCTGACACACACCTTAAAAGGGAATTTCTTTCTTCTCCATTCTGTCAGCATGTGACCTCTACCCTGGCACTTATTTCACCATTTCATACTAAAAGGGGAGCTGCAGCTGGGCTTCCAGGCATTGAGTTGAAGGTTGTATGGGGTCCTAATATCAGAGAGATACTATTTTAATCTCCACTTTGTCCCTTACTTTCTTTGTAAAGATTTGTCCTTTCTGAGCTCAACGTATTTACCTGTTAGAGATAAAAGCTTCTACCTTATAGTTTTGTTGAAAGATTAAGTGGTATGCTGCTGCTGCTGCTGCTAAGTCGCTTCAGTCGTGTCCGACTCTGTGCGACCGCACAGACAGAAGCCCACCAGGCTCCCCTGTCCCTGGGATTCTCCAGGCAAGAACACTGGAGTGGGTTGCCATTTCCTTCTCCACCGTATGAAAGTGGAAAGCGAAAGTGAAGTCGCTCAGTCGTGTCCGACTCTTAGCGGCCTGAAATAGAAAGTGTTCAATAAATGGTAGTGAATAATGTTATTGTTTTTATTCTTTGTGTAAATCATGTTATTTACTGTATGTAAGTATGTTTCCTTTAGACTGTGTTCTTCTAAAAACAGAGGACTGTTGCTTATGCATAAGGTTTAATAAATTAACTGTATTTGTTTATTGACTACATTAACTTTCATCTTTACTTGACTTTTAAAAAGAAGAGTATTGACATATATTGAAGAAAAAAATCTTAAGAGTTGTTTTCTACATACCTGTGTTTTAAAATTCCTGTAGGTACCTTCTTATCTCATAATTTCAGTATCCTGAAATCTGAGGATCCCACCAAGATAATATGATAGGAACTTTCAGTGATTTGGAGCCATATCCTACTTAGACTAATGTGGGTCTTCCGGGTTTCCTAAGAGCTTGTACAGCAACACACTCTGCTCGTTGATTGGCACAGACAAGAATGCCATCTCTGCCTCAGGAAAGAGGTAAGCAGCTTGATTTAATCATGTGGACCTACTATATAGATCTACATTTTATAGATCATCACTGGTAATCCTTCCAAGAATTAAAAATCAATTGGGGACCCTTAAAGAATAAGAATTTATACTTTTACCTTGTTGTGGTGGGCAGGGTTGGGGGCAGGGGCATTTGTGTTCTTTGGTGTGAAGTTCTTATTATTTCAATGATATTTGGTTGGTTTATATTTCTTTTAAAGTTATTCAGGGACCCACTCCCCTGGATCTGAATACAGAATTGCCTTATCAAAGCACGATGAAAAGGAAAGTCAGAAAGAAGAAAAAGAAGGGAACCATTACAGCAAATGTTGCTGGGACAAAGTTTGAAATTGGTAGGTCTCTTCAGAATAGTGAGATTTTCATAATTGTTGGGAAAGCTATTTGATGTTAAAAACAATGTAAAAATTCAGAGATTTTTCTTCTATTAATGGATTTTTGTATGCCTTCTATAGAATTTTCTTTTTTATGAGATATTTAACATGTCAATATAGACATGTTCATGATAGAACATCATTGAAGCTAAAAAGCTCTAGCTATTGATGAGATTGTATTAAATATATATGATTTTAATGCTTAGTTTTTAAGTCAAGTATAAAGTAATATGTGTTACAGTAAAACACAGTGGTTCTAGCTTTAATCTTGAAATACAGACATGATTAGTTAGGACAATTATATGAGTCTAATGAATTTTTCACTTGGGGCTAAAATTATTTTTAACTTTAACATTCATTATTTTGTAAATAATTTTAAAAACAAATTAAAAATATTACTTGTACACTGAAAACTACAGAATTTGAGATTCATGTTAAGCAATGAGAAACTAACTTAAAAATAGTGTAAGAACATATTTCTCTCTATGCTTTAAAAATAATTTGGATGATACTGTTTCTTTTTATTTATATAGTTTATTTTTTACATGTAAGCAGTATTTGCACTGGAGAGAATATGTAAGAATTAATTGCTTTAAATTAAGATATTCTTGCCCAGCATTGCATTGAGAACTCATCATTACTACAAGTACTCAAATAATCTTCCTTTTTAAAACAAATAATTTTGCATTAAGAGAGTTGAGGAAAACCATATGAATCTCAAGGGTATTAATTATTCTTACCCTTGTTAATCTTTGAGAGTCACATTTCTACTTACAGTATTTCACCAAAGTTCATCAGCAATCAGTGGAATATTTCATAGGAATTGAGGTCCCCTAATACTCTATTCCTCACAGGAAAAACTTTAAATCAAATTAATGTGGGAGAGTGAAATGTGAGTTATTTGCAGGGTATTTTCTAGCTTGAAAAAACAAGAGTAACCATTGTCAAAGTGATAGATGGGGTGGTGTTGACTTACCATCTTGTTTGCTTTTAAGATTGTAGTGGGATTTATAAGGAACTTGATCTAGAGGAGAGTGTTTTTAGGTGTAGTTCCCTGTCACTCCCAAGGGCTGAAGTTGCATTAGCCTTCTTCATACTGATTCCAGACCTCTGTGCTGAGCCTGCTCAGTTGTGTTTAGCAAAATCCCTGCTCGGTCAGACTTGGAGACTTGGGCCAGAGACTTCTGGGAGAAAACAGAGCCAAGTATAGGGGAGGAAAGAGACAGTTGGCCATGTATCCAGAAGATAATGCTACCTTGCTTTCCCTTATTTAACCTAGTGATGTGCAACAGATTACTTCTTGTAATTTAACTACTGCTTATTTGACAGGTTGGATTATGTAATGAAAGGTGGTTAAGCCATAGTCCGGATACTTGTGTTTTCTCCCTGGTGTTGCCTGTTTCCTCATGTAGAATACTTTAACCACTACTAGTTTCACTATTTGGAGAAGGCAGTGGCAACCCACTCCAGTACTCTTGCCTGGAAAAGCCTATGGGTGGAGGAGCCTGTTAGGCTGCAGTCCATGGGCTTTCAAAAGAGTTGGACACGACTGAGAGACTTCACTTTCACTTTTCACTTTCATGCACTGGAGAAGGAAATGGCAACTCATTCCAGTATTCTTGCCTGGAGAATCCCAGGGACGGAGGAGCCTGATAGGCTGCCGTCTATGGGGTCACACAGAGTCGGACACGACTGAAATGACTTTGCACAGCAGCAGCAGCAGTTTTACTATTAATGCTTTTATAATCCTGGACCAAATATTTTCACATGAATTACCTCATTTAATCTTCCAAATAACCCTGTGAAATAGGCTGTGTTACTTACTCCCTTGCTGCCACTTTCTCTGACTTTACTTGCTCTAATAGTGAATTTAAAGTGGCTAATAGCCATGAGAAAATAAATAAGGAAAAATAAAAATAATAAAATTGGATGAAGCTTGTGGTTGATCAGAATGTAACCTGCATTCCATGAAATTCTCTATAGTTAGAGATGTGTATGGATTTGACTCTGAGCTGCCTAGCAAGCAAAGCTAATAATTGCAAATAATCAGCTGTAGAATACACAGTGCCCAGAAGATAAAACCATACTGGTTATTCAAGGGAAATGCAATTTTCCTATCATGTATGGATGTGAGAGTTGGACTGTGAAGAAGGCTAAGCACCGAAGAATTGATGCTTTTGAACTGTGGTGTTGGAGAAGACTCTTGAGAGTCCCTTGGACTGCAGGGAGATCCAACCAGTTCATTCTGAAGGAAATCAGCCCTGGGATTTATTTGGAGGGAATGATGCTGAAGCTGAAACTCCAGTACTTTGGCCACCTCATGTGAAGAGTTGACTCATTGGAAAAGACTCTGATGCTGGGAGGGATTGGGGGCAGGAGGAGAAGGGGATGACAGAGGATGAGATGGCTGGATGGCATCACTGACTCGATGGACGTGAGTCTGAGTGAACTCCGGGAGTTGGTGATGGACAGGGAGGCCTGGCGTGCTGTGATTCACGGGGTTGCAAAGAGTCAGACACGACTGAGCGACTGAACTGAACTCAAATGAAGTCTTGAGAAAAATTTCTCCCATAATTTCTCATGGAGACACATTGTGGAATGGTGAACTACACTGTCACAGTAATCCTGTAATTAATATATGATGAAACTTTATTACTTTTTAAAACACCCCTTAGGCACAGTTGAATAAATGAAAGCTCAGTAAAAGCAACTTCCTCAAGGTTGTACAAATGGCAAAAGTAGAACTTGAACCTGAATTAATTTGCTTCCAAATTTAGTGTTCTTTTTACTATATCATACTGCCTAAATAAAATATGAATCAAAATTTAAATTAACATTAAAGTATCCTCTGCATCTAAAATTCAGAGAGTTTTTACGTGGATTCCTATTTTTAAAACTCCTGAACAGCTTCTGAAAGCTCTATGGGTGAAGGCAAGAAAAAAGAAGTAGGCCAAATTTGTGAGAAATGTATATTTGGCAATTTTTATTAAATGGGGACAAGACAGATTGTAAAAGGGAGTACTTAATTATGTAAAGGGAAATGTGAGAAAAATGGTTGGTGTGGTTATCTCTCTTTTACCAATAAGGGAATTTGGTTTGGTAGAAATTATACATTGAGGCAATTATTTCACTTCCTTTTTTAAGAGAACTAAAAGACTCAGCTGGTAAAGAATCCACCTGCAATGTGGGAGACCTGAGTTCAGTCCCTGGGTTGGGAAGATCCCTGGAGAAGGGAAAGGCTACCCTCTCCAGTGTTGTGGCCTGGAGAATTCCATGGACTTTATGGTCGATGGGGTTGCCTAACTGAGCAACTTTCACTTTGTTTTACTTTCCTAAAAGGCCAACGTTTAAAAGCAGCATTTACACTTTGGCTGCTAACAACCTTGTATTTGAAACTGACATGTTAAAGGAATTTCTTTTCTATGCAAGGGAGGATGGTATACTTAAAAGTATGCCAATTGATTTCTAAAATTTCATTTCAAACAAAAATATGAGTTGATAGCTTAGCTGAAAAAAAGTGACAGTTTAATGCCCAACATTATATTTTTTTTGAAGTTCAACTCTTTCAGCTCTTCAAGCTTTGAATTTCATAGTAGGAGAGATTTATATAAGACTGACCTTACAAATTTGATTTCGTGAATTTAGAGAAAGAATGGATTATTTCCATCATTGTTATGTATCCTGAATGTTCCATCCTCACCAGCTCATGTATACATGAATACCCACATTTTAGTAGCTCATTATACTCCCTCTGTCCGTAACTACCACCAGTGTCGTTTCTCTCATCAAGGTCTTCCTAGTGATTTCTGAGAGGACTAGGACAATGACTTGCATGTACTTGGGACCATGCCTGCTTCTGAGCTGTGGTTCTGACCTTGACATTGTTTTCTGCTTGTGAGCCAGTTAAAAGACCTCTCTCAGGCTGTGTCACTATGGTCCTCCCCCTCCCCACGAGCTCTAGATGACACACAAGCTCCTGGGCCTCAGGAGGCCAATGCAGCTTAGCAGTCTGGGGCAGAGAGGGGAACAGCCCTTTCCCCAAATTTGTACTGTATGTTGTCACCTGGGCCTTCAGAACAACCCCAGGTTTTATCAAGCTGTGCTCATGGAGAAAAGTAGCTTCACCCCAACAGTCCTCTCCCTAACCTCATTTGTCTCCAATCACTGTCCTCTTCTATTATTATGCCTGTGTTCCATGCATTATTGCGTAACAAGCCTGTTTTGTCTCCACGATCAAAAAGAAATCAAGAGTCCCTTGGACTTGAGACCAACTGGTGTCTGGTCATTAGTTTTATACTTGAGCCAAGTACACTTAGACAATTAACCCCTTTTTACTATATCTTCCTGCTGCTGCTACTGCTAAGTCGCTTCAGTCGTGTCTGACTCTGTGCAACCCCATAGACAACAGCCCACCAGGCTCCCCCGTCCCTGGGATTCTCCAGGCAGGAACACTGGAGTGGGTTGCCATTTCCTTCTCCATATCTTCCTTTCTATGGGCAATAAAAGGAAAGTAGGCATTGAAACACTCCTATCTAGTTACACCATTATATTAAGACTCCAAATTCTATTGGAACCCAAAATTTATCCTAAGTATTTTCTGATCTTTATTATAAACTTGAAATTCATTGGAAGAAAGATATCAATATGTTAATTGTTATAGCCAATATTGTGGAATCTATAAAGCAAGATTTTCTCTCAATATATTTTTTGCGCTTAGGATTAGAGGGTCGGGAGCTGATAGGAGGGCCAGAGTTTCTAGATCTCTTCTATAATTCTGCTTTATTATTTTGTATCCTGTGTCAGTATAACTGACTTGGTTTTTACTGCTAAAAATAATTTGAATTAGGGAGGTGGAAAGTATAGGATGGGTCTGATGATCGGGGACTATTTTTATCCCTTCTTTTTGTACCTAGCCCAAGGGCATGAAAAAGCCACAAAAGTACATTTTCCCAAGTCGAGGTGTTGTGTCAGCTGTGTGTGTGTTTTCACTGAGCTATGAATAATCACTAAGCTCTTTAACAGTATTGTGTACCTGTTATATCTCAGAAAATTGAAACTAAGGATTTTGGGTGCCAACTAAAAGCAGTTCTCTGTTGCTGTTGAGTATAATCCAGCTTTAGATAATTCGTTGTACCTAAATTGAGGTTATGCTATAACTAAAGGAAATTTTACAGATAAAATACTGTGAGCTAAAATTGATATATATATATATATGCACATAATATATATATATAAGATTTTTGCAATGACTGTGTTTCAGAAGCATTTTAATTTTGGTTTAATTTAACTGTTTACTTACAGTTCGTTTAGTAATAGATGAAATGGGATTTATGAAAACGCCAGATGAGGATGAAACAAGCAATCTTATATGGTGTGATTCTGCTGTTCAGCAAGAGAAGATTGCGGAGCTGCAAAATTACCAGGTAGGAAATTAATCATGATCAATTATTGGTCATTAGGAAAATTCTATGAATTCCATTATAGTTTTCTTTAGGTAGGGTTCTTAATATGTTGACATATTAATTCATTTATCCCTGATGGCCCCCATGGCTCAGTGGGTAAAGAATCTGCCTGCAATGCAGAAGACACAGGAGATGTGGGTTGAATCCCTATGTTGGCAAGATTCCGTGGAAGAGGAAATCGCAACCCACTCCAGTATTCTTGCCTGAATGGGCTTCCCCGGTGGCTCAGCAGTAAAGAATCCTCCTACTAATGCAAGATACACAGGTTTGATCCCTGGGTTGTGAAGATCCTCTGGAGAAGGAAGTGTCAACCCGCTCCAGTATTCTTGCCTGAGAAATCCCATGGACAGAAGAGCCTGATGGGCTATAGTCCATGGGGTCCCGAAAAGAGTCAGACACGGCTTAGCAGCTACACACACAACACAATTTACCTCAGTAGTCTGTTGCCTGAAGACTGCATCCTTTCAGATTTAACTTTAAGCTCTTTCCATCTTTAAGGAAGACTTGATAGAGGAAAGCTCTTCCTAGGCTGGTGCTTTGCATTATGCATACAGATGAACGATGTGGAATAGATTGCATAAAGGGATCCGAATACGACTACCCCTTGTAATGTCAGCTATGTGTAGTTTGGCTTCCTTATTTTATTATTAGAATGTAATACAAGTACATTAAAAAGTAAAAGCCAAATACATGGAGTTTTAGGCAATTGAGATTTTGTATAGTTCTCCTTTACCTGTGTTTGTAGTGATTTGTACAAAGTTGACTGTAGACAGCAAGTCCATTTTCACCAGCTTTTTTAGTCTTTAATCTCTTACTAAAAAACACTAAACTCAAAGGATGCCTGTAACTGTATCATAGTATAAATGAATATATTCATTAGGTCAATGAGAATATTAATGTTTGCCTTTTTATTTTGCAGAGGATCAACCATTTTCCAGGAATGGGGGAGATCTGTAGGAAGGATTTCCTAGCGAGAAATATGACTAAGTAATCTTCATTTTTTTTGTAATAGAGAAGACCTATTAAAAATTACATAGTGCTATCTTTAACAAATTAACATTGATTTGAAATGGAATTTCAATGGAAGAGATAGAATTTCAGAGCTGGAAGGGTCTTAAAATTTTACTGGTTCTGTTCTTTGACTTTGCAGAGGAGGTAATTGAGAGTCAGAGACATGAATACCTTGTGTAAAGTCAAAGTTAAGAGCAGAGCTGGAGTAGAATCTTGGTCTTCAGAATTTCAGAGTTCTTTTCACTGCAACTTGCTATCTCTCCAGCAAAATAAATTTTTCGTTTAAATATAAGAAGTTTTCTGTACTTAACATTCAATATATGCTTACTTATTTTCAGTTAAACCTTGCACAAACTAATTTGTTGCATTTTATCCCTCGTGTGGGTGTGTTCAGAGTACTGGTTACTGAGCATCTGATATGTGCCAAGCCCTGTAGTAGGTGCCTGTGTGCACACATACAGAACACATGTAGATGTGCCCACTCAGGGCTACATGCACAAGTATTTATTTTGGAGACCATTGTTTAGAGTACTAATATGCTTTCATGGGAAAAACTGTTAACAGGTAAAGTTTTATAATGAATATAGTGCAGAACTTTTGTGCAGTTTATATTTTTGTTAATTAGATTTTTTATTTTCAGAGGGTTGATAAATTGAGAAAAATATTAATAAGAGGATTCTTTCACAGATAAAGGTTAGGAAGATGCATGTAATTCAAGAAATATTAGTATTCATCCATGGGAAAGCTTAGAATCCATTCACACAACAATATTTTTTGCATGCCTATTGTATGCCCCTGAGACTGCTAGCTTTGAAGTAAACAAGTTAGTTAAAGCCTAGTTTCTGCCTAGAACTCACATTTTAGTAAGAGAGGAGCACTGATACATAAATAGTTCGGTGCTGTCACATTCGAGGTGGAGACTGTGTGACGAAGATGGTGGGAGAGATTCTTTATGATACATCAGGGAAGGGTCTCTGGAGAAATTAAATTATGAGATGGATATTGAAAGGAGTAAAGGAGTTCACCCTTTGAGAAGAAGAAGGGAAAACTGTAGGCAAAGACAACAGTGGGAGAAGGTATATGGAGACTTAAATCACATGATATGTTTGGGAGAACCTCAAGCAATTTTTCTGGTTAAATAGGATATTGGGAGGCTCAATCTCAGATGATGCTGGAAATAACTGTAAAGACTAAGCTGTGTACGCTGTATTATTGTATTTTGTTTAATCATTTAATCATTGATTCTTTAGCCTCTTTACTCAACAAACATTTCTGCCTATCCTGAAAGAAATAAGGAGCTATTTAATGGACCTAAGCAGAGAAATAATCTGTTTTAGATAGTTTTGGTGGCACCATAGCATAATGGATTCAGTGATGGTAGACCAAAGAGTGAAAGCCCTGGAAGAGATGCTTGTCATTATCTAGTACAGAAATAATGAACGTCTATTGATCCAAAAGAGAGATAGGACGAATGGGGAACAGAAGATAAATCTGAAAGATATGAAGAACATGGAATTGCTGAGACTTGAAAACTGCTCCGGTACGAGAAAAGGGAAGAGAAAGAAAGGGGGAGAGAAGTCACCAAGATTCTTAGGTTTCTGGATTAGGATGTTTTGTGGAGGGTGTGATTTGTTAATATAGGAATTACAAGAAGGATGGACTTGAGAGGAATGGAAATTAACCTCTAATTTGGACATGTGTTTCTTTTACATCATTTAACACATATTTATTAAGTGTCTATTAAATGGCAGGCATTGTGCTGGGCTCTGAGCACATGAGGTGATCAAAAGCAGAGTTATGGCTTTTACAGCCTCGCATTGCATTTGTGGTAAGTGCTATGAAGTAGAGGTATGTAGTCCTAAATTAGTGCATAGTGAAGGACTTCTAACTTAGGGAAGCTTTGGAGAGTTTCCCTGAGGAAGTGATATGGAAGCTGAAGTATGAATGATGAGTAGGAGTTTATTGGTACAGATGGTATGTAATAGCCTTCCGGGCTAGAAGATTAGTATGGGCGTAGGTCCTGTGCTGGGAGAAAACATGGATAGTCAAGATTCTGAAATAAGGCCAATGTAGCTGGAGCACAGAGAGGTTGATGGGGAGCAGTGGGGGAGATTGGTGCAAGAGTGATTTTTCAGGATGATGATCTTTATCCTAAATGCCACAGAAGAGGAGGGGTAGATGAAGTTGATAATATGACCAAATCTGCATTTTTCCAAAATCCTTCTGGCTGCTTTGTAGACAACAGAAGTCTGTATGGCCCAGGAGAGGCAAGAGGGTTAAATGTAGACCCATTAGTAGGCTGTTGCAATTAGGCAATTTTCCACTCTGTAGAATCCTTGCAAATCTCCTTGAGGAAAAAAAGATCTTCTATTAGGTAAAAAGTGATGACCAAGTAATATTAAAAATAGAGTTTAAAAAAACATGTTCAATATCATTTAGTAAATCTATGACAGAACTCTGAGCAGAAATTATTCCAGTATCCTAAATTCCTAAGTGAGACTGCTTGTCTCTGTTGAAGTTACGTATTTTTACATTAAATGATTTGTGCTAGATCACCTAAATTGAATAAAGTATTTTTCTTGAATATATGTATGCTTGAATTTTTTTCAAATGTATATATGAAGAAATGGTATTGTTCATAAACAGTTCATGGTTAGTTTTAAATATATTGTTCTATTAAAGATTTAACGTAATCTAATTTTATATTACTGTTACAAATGTATTTATAAAAATGTGAATATGTATAAGGGTATTGGAAGCAACAGTGGTACATTAGGACTGTTATTGTCCTTCCATTAGATTTGTGTGTGTTTGTGTGTTTCAGACCAATCAATGTTAGCCTGTTTTGTAGTGAGGTTGTTTAGCTGGTTGGTTTATTTTGGATTTGATAGATGGAGTTGGTGATTATTTTTCTTCTCATAGTGGAAACAATTTTTTTTACAGGGTTCTCTTGAAAGAGCACTTGAAGTATAACTATATGACCTTCTAGTCATGGAGTCCCGTGGCTTATATATTCCACACTCTAGTCTTACAAAATGGCCCTACTTCTGTGCATATTGTGTACTAGGGTCCCATTTTAATTTTGACTAACCTCATTTGGGAATAATATTTGCTCATCTATAAAAGACTTGCATACATTTATAAAGAAAACTTTTTGAGACAATCAGATTTTTCTTTAATAGACAATAATTTAAAATAGGAAATATTTTAAATTATTGTTTAAATTATTTAAAGAAATATTTTAAATTATTGTCTATTAAAGAAAAATCTGATTGTTTCAAAAAGTCTTCTTTATAAAATTGTCATTGAGAATCAATGTGTACTAAATAAATGGCATTTGGATTAATCAAAAGCCAAACATTTTAGATCTAGTATTGTATCAATATCCCTAAGTTATGTATCATATAGGCAGCCTGATTTATAGCAAATACAAACATGTCAGGACAAACATTATAGCAATAAAAACACATGCGTAGGTAGATAGTAGTTCGTATAAGCAAAACCTCTGCTGACTCAGAGGCTTTGCTGGTTTTCTCACAGAAGTAGTAACACTCAAAAAGTACTGGGGTAAAAGGGAATTTGAAAATTCCTCCCCGTGTATGACCCAGTGAACTCCAAATCATCTTTTAAGAGGCAGTATGAGTGACACCCGGCTGTGAACCATACTGACCACCCTCATCCCAGAGCCAGAGTTAATAATTCCTTCCACATTTTACCTTGCCTTATATACCTTTTTTGCAACTATCACATTGTATTTAATTAGTGGCTTGTATGTAAATACCTTAGAACCAAGACCATGTTAATCCTCAGTGCCCAGTATATAGCATATACTCAAACATTTGATCTATTAATATGTAAATTTGTAAGTACATAGGGCAGAAATTCTTGTCTGTTTTTTTTCACTACTGTATCCCTAGTATCTAGAATAGTGCTTAACAAGTAGTAGGTGATTAATAGGCATTTAAAAAAATGAGTCAATGAATGGATCAATAAATGAAGAAATGGAGGGAATTTAAATCATTGTAGTAAATGTCAGTAGCACAGAAAAAGGAAGTTTAGACAAGTTGGAATAGAAAGTACTTTTCATATTATCTCTAATTTACAGAATGATCAAGTCCCGGCCTCTGGACTATGCCTTCGTTCCTCGAACATGGATCTTTCCTGCTGAATATACACAATTTCAAAACTATATGAAAGAATTAAAGAAAAAAAGAAAGCAGAAGACTTTTATAGTAAAACCAGCTAATGGTGCAATGGGTCATGGGTAGGTGTTTTTCATCTGGAATATATAAAATTTTTAAAGAATTTGGAGAAAGAATAAATGTGACCTATCTGTTCGTGGTTGAGTTCTAAAATGAAAAAAATAATAAAATAGATTCCTAATTGTTGCTTATTACACCTCTTGGATGTGTAGGATAATATTTTTCATCAGATTGGGAGATTTCCAGCCATTAATTCTTCAAAGTATTTTTTCCCCTTTTGAGACTGCCATTATGAGCATGTTGATATTATTGATACTGTCTTGTGGGACTCTCAAGTTAGTTCATTTTTCTTTTATTTTTACTTTCTTATTTCTCAGACTAATCTCAATTGATTTATTTTCAAGTTTGCTGATTCTTTTCTGCCTTCCCAAATCTTATGTTTAACCCCTCCAATGAATTTTTGTTTCAGTTACTGTACTTTTCAACCTCAGAATTTCTGTTTGGCTCCCACCCACCTTCCCCAACACCTTTAAAATATAATTTCTATCTCTACTGATATTCTGCATTTGGTGAGATATTATTCCTATGATTTCCTTCTGTTCTTTGTACATGATTTCCTTTAGCTCTTTGAGCAAATTTAAAATAGTTGATTTTAAATAATTTATTGTCTAGTAAACAAAATATCTTGATTTCTCCAGGTATAGTTTCTATTAATTGAGAATTTTTCTTTGCATGGGTCATACTTTTTTTTTTTTTGCATGACTGATGATATTTTGTTGAAAACTGGACATTATGAATATTGTAATGTAGCAACTTTGATAATTAGATAATTCTTCTACAAGGTATTTTGTTACTGTTAGTTCTAGATGTTGTTTATTTGTTTAGTGACCTTTCTGAAACAATTTTGTAAAGTCTGTATTCTTTATTGTGAGTGGCCTCTGAAGTTCCTTTTCTATTAGGCCAGTGGTCAGCTGTAATTGTCCAACCTGTTAGTATTTGAACAGAGATTTCTATAAACACTTGGAACAAAAAAATTCCCCCAATCCTTACAGATGGTGTGTGTGTGTGTGTGTGTGTGTGTGTGTGTATGCATGTTGTAGCATGCCTTCAGTGCTTACCTAAGCTGCCTTAGCCATCACTTCCTGCTTGTACAGAGCTGGATGGTTAGCTAGAAGTAAGAGCTTAGGGCCTTCTCGAGTCTTTTCCTGGGCATGCATTTAACCCTGGCCATGCATATGGGCTTCCAGAATCTTAGCAATAGTTCAGAGCTTTTCAAAGCCCTTCTTCCCCAAACACTCCCATTCCCCAGTCTTTTATCCCAATCTTTGCAGTTAGTCTGTTATTTTCCCCAAATATTTGTTGCCTTAGGCAGCAGGGACTAATACATCTGTCTCTAAATGTTTATCAGCATTTGTCTCCCATCCCCCTCCCGCAAGTAGCTGCCTCAGCACTGGGAGAGTTCTCAATTAGACAAGATAAAAGCAAATCCTTTGAGATTCTCCAGGGAACCCTCAAACTGATTTAAATACATGGGCAAACAAAAAAACCCACAAGAATAGGTCTGTTCTGCTCCCTCTAGAACCAGTGCCTATGTTGGAACAGAGGCTGCTGCCCGAGGCCACTGCTGAGCTGGGAGATGGAGTGGTACCAGAGTAAATTAAAATGCTAAGAAGTTCTTTTAGAGAGATTTAACTGTTTTGGTTTTGTTTTATTTTTTATTATAAGTTCCCTGGTTATTACAAGCTTTTGGTTTGTATCCAGGATTCCAAAAAATTGCTTCTGATAGCATCTTTATGCTATTTTTGTGTGTGTGGAATCACTTTCCTCTTGAGTATTGTCTGCAGCTTTGTAAGCATCTTGACTCCAAAATTATTTTTAATCTTTTCTTTAAATTTAGAATTTCTTTGATAAGAAATGGAGACAAGCTTCCATCTCAGGATCATTTGATTGTTCAAGAATATATTGAAAAGCCTTTCCTAATGGAAGGTTATAAGTTTGATTTAAGAATTTATATCCTGGTAACATCATGTGATCCACTAAAAATATTTCTCTACCATGATGGACTTGTGCGAATGGGAACAGAGAAGTACATTCCACCTAATGAGTCCAACTTGGTAAGTGATACTAGACACTATGATTTTATTCATTTGTTCAGGATCTACTTTTTAAAATACCCATTGTGTATAAACATTAAATGAACAAAATTCTTCCCGTCAGAATTTTATAGTCTAGAAGAATTATATACATAAACAAGACTGCCTCTAATTTATAGACAGCTTTGTGAAAATTAGAAAAAAAATATGTATCTGCTGTTCTAGGAAGACTGATTAGAAAAAGGCACCCCCTCTGGGTGCTGTGAGCATAAGGCTGGATTTTGAAGTATGTATGTGTATATAGTGGTCCTGGATAGAAGTGACTGATATGGAAATATAAATTAAAATAATATGCCATTGAGAAGTGCAGATAAAGTGTAATGGAATTGAGTGTAGGAATAGATTTTGTTCAATTTCTCATGGCAAAGGTGGTATTTGAGCAGGTTTTATATGAAAGGTATATTTTAGAATGTGGGAGAAAGTACATGAAACAGAGAAAGAAAATTTTATCAGAAAGTAGAGTTATTAATTTTTGTTGGAAGAAAAGAGAGGGTTTTAAATTTACATTAATTATGAAGTAGAGAAATACATTGGCAGTTTTGGGGTACATTTTTAATTCTATTTAGTGGAGATCTTTGTATTTTTCCATTAAGATTACCTTTGTGCAGCCATAATATATAGATGAAAGTCATGCCTGTATAGTTTTGAAGTTCTAACTACAATTTATTATCATAATTTATGATAAAAGTCATAACTGTAATTTATAGTTTATGAGAGATAAACTATAGTTTATTCTCCATACTTAAAAGTTCAGTTAACCTCTACCTCTTTTTTTGGATCTACTAATTATAGTAAAAATTACACCTAATTAAGTATTGTTTCCCATTTTTGTCAAAAGTCTGGTTATTGCTTTTCTCCAATATTACACACATAATTAACTATACCGAGTGGTCATTTTCCAAAATTAAATAATGACTGATCATAAAGGTTACTATGTTCAATTATCTAAAAACGTTTTAGACCTGGCCAAGGAAGAATACGGGAACTGCCAAAATTTTTACAGGAAAGGAAGATGAAAGAAAGCATCATCTCTTTAAAAGTCATAAGGCGTAGATATATCCAGTCTCCAAGTAATGTTTGGACTCTACTGCATTCTAGACATTGTGCTGGTTTTGGAAAAACTGTGGCCATGTACTTGATCTTACAAAGCAACAATCTAGTGGGGAGGCAGAAAATAAGATAAGCAATTATAATGCCCAGTGATGAGTGTAGTGTTTTAAGAAACTGAGGGTACTATGGCAGTGTTAGCAGGGGCATCTAACTCAACCGGAGATGAAGGTTGGAGACGGAGTTTATAAAGTAAATAGTGAATAGTTTGAATAGTGAGGTGCTAGCTAGGCCAGAGATGGAGTGGGATGGGTTATAACTCCAGGCAGAAGAGTGGCCCAGAGATGAGAAGGGAGCATGTTACGTCTGCAGACAGCAGATGTGTTCAGCATGGCTGAAGCCCAGACTAAGAAGGGCTTCCCAGGTGGTACTAGTGGTAAAGAACCTGGCTGCCAATGCAGAAGACTTAAGAGATGTGGGTTTGATCCCTGAGTCAGGAAGATCCCATGGAGGAGGGCATGGCGACCCACTCCAGTATTCTTGCCTGAAGAATCCCATGGCCAGAGGAGCCTGGTGGGCTATGATTCATAGGGTTGCACAGAGTCAGACACGACTGAAGCAACTTAACATGCATGCACGACTAAGAAAGAATGGATGTTCATATATCAGGATGTAGAGTTCTAGAGGCCAGATCTTGGTAGACCATGGCTAGGATTATAGAATTTACCCTTACAATAAAGAAAGCATCGAAAGATATTAAACAAGGAAAAGAAGGAATGAGATTTTTGTCCTAAAAAGGTCACGTGGTCTACAGTATGGGGAATGTGAGACGGTGCTATAAATGGATGGGAGAGACTAGAGTAAGGGGGATAAGAAACTGTATTCTAGTCTAACCATGTGTGAGAAAAAAGATGACATAATTTGAAGTAAAGAATAAGAACATAGGTTTCAGATATATCTATGGTAACATAGATAGCATTGATATACTGACAGGTTGATTTGTTAGATGAGGGAATGAAGAGAGAAATTAAGGTTAAAACTCATGAGTTTTGGCACAGACAGTTGGATGGATGGGTGACATTCACTGTGATAGGGAGTACAGCAGCTTTTAAAGGCTTTGCAAAAAGCTGATGTGTCTGGCTTGAGATGAGCGTGTAACTTCAAAATGGATCTATACTATTGGCATTTGGATATACAATTTAGGTCTGATGTTCAGATGAGAGAACTGAGAGCTACAGGCATAATTTGGGGCTTGTCAGGTCATAGATTATAATTAAAATAGTTGGTATGGATAAGACTGGATTATATAAACGGAACGCAGATAGTCCGGTTTTGAGAGGAAAGAGGAAGGGAACAGACAGGAAAAGGTAAGACTTAGAAGCTCATTTGGATGATAAAGTGATTTATTCCAGTTTCTTAAGTTGTATGTATATAATTTGCTTAAGTACACTGGGTTAGGAAGTCGTATTGAAGATTGAGAGTCAGGAGATGTGGCCTCTAGGTTTTGCTTTGCCAAGTACTGTCAAGTCACATGGTCTCCTGGCTTCGGTTCTCATATGTATGAAAAAGTACATTCTCTTGTATAAACCTCAGTGTTCCTCATATATCTCTAAAATTTCATGATTGAATTCCTACATGAAGGTATGAAAAATTTAAAGAGTGAAATACAAAACTTCTTCTAAAATGAGGTCACTTTATGTAAAAAAGTTTAAGAAAAAAAGGAGGAAAAAGGAAACCAAAATGCTCCCTTTGGTTGTTTTGGGACAGCAGACTGCTGCATGTTTTTTTCCTTCTTCATATTTCTAATTTTTAAAATAGTGTGTATTTTATGCATTTTGTCTTAAGTAAGAATTAAATATTGATAAACTACATATAAAGAGATCATATAAGAGAATATCAGAAATTGAAATATAATGAACATTCATTTTTTTGCTACCAATGTATCAGTCCACCAATCCTTGTAAAACTTTGTAACCCCAATTAATTATTTTGAGCCTATACGTTGAAAAATAGGGTAGGGAATGTAGGTTGCTATTGATTCATAGCTGCCATCACTTCTCCTTGTGACAAATGTCCAACTGACAATTAACTGTTTAGATGGGGATTTTTTGTCAAGGTAGATGTAAAATTGTGGAATTTCCAATCCCACTTACAAAGATAATGTTTTAATAAAAATGCCGTTTCATTTCTCTTTCACTAGGATAGCTAGAATTTTTATTATTGTTGTTAGTATTCTGCCAAATGGAGAGCTCCTTAAAAATTATTTTCCAAACAAAAAAATGATTTCTAGTTTGGAAGCTAGGAAATGTTAATTTGATTAATTTCTTTTTTCTTTAAATCAAGCACTTAAAATTAGACAAGCTTGGGATTTATGCACTTTCTTTTAAATATCACTTAAAGCTTATCCTAATTGTAATGAAAGGAAGGATTGTGTCTGTCCTGTTCATCTTTGTGTCCACAGTGCCCAGCACACATTCCTCCCAGTAGTGGATGTTCCTAAAATTTTGTTCAATGAATGAAAAAAAGATTCTTAATTACTTGTGGGCATCAGATCAGATCAGATCAGTCACTCAGTCGTGTCCAACTCTTTGCGACCCCGTGAACTGCAGCACGCCAGGCCTCCCTGTCCATCACCAACTCCTGGAGGTCACTCAGACTCACATTCATCGAGTCAGTGATGCCATCCAGCCATCTCATCCTCTGTCGTCCCCTTCTCCTCCTGCCCCCAATCCCTCCCAGCATCAGAGTCTTCTCCAATGAGTCAACTCTTCGCATGAGGTGGCCAAAATACTGGAGTTTCAGCTTTAGCATCATTCTTTCCAAAGAAATCCCAGGGTTGATCTCCTTCAGAATGGACTGGTTGGATCTCCTTGCAGTCCAAGGGACTCTCAAGAGTCTTCTCCAACACCACAGTTCAAAAGCATCAATTCTTCGGCGCTCAGCCTTCTTCACAGTCCAACTCACATCCATACATGACCACAGGAAAGACCATAGCCTTGACTAGGCGAACCTTTGTTGGCAAAGTAATGTCTCTGCTTTTGAATATGCTATCTAGGTTGGTCATAACTTTCCTTGCAAGGAGTAAGCGTCTTTTAATTTCATGGCTGCAGTCACCATCTGCAGTGATTTTGGAGCCCAGAAAAATAAAGTCTGACACTGTTTCCACTGTTCCTCCATCTATTTCCCATGTAGTGATGGGACCAGATGCCATGATCTTCATTTTCTGAATGTTGAGCTTTAAGCCAACCTTTTCACTCTCCACTTTCACTTTCAACAAGAGGCTTTTTTGTTCCTCTTCACTTTCTGCCATAAGGGTGGTGTCATCCGCATATCTGAGGTTATTGATATTTCTCCCAGCAATCTTGATTCCAACTTGTGTTTCTTCCAGTCCAGCATTTCTCATGATGTACTCTGCATATAAGTTAAATAAACATGGTGACAATATACAGCCTTGACGTACTCCTTTTCCTATTTGGAACCAGTCTGTTGTTCCATGACCAGTTCTAACTGTTGCTTCCTGACCTGCATACAGATTTCTCAAGAGGCAGATCAGGTGGTCTGGTATTCCCATCTCTTTCAGAATTTTCCACAGTTTATTCTGATCTACACAGTCAAAGGCTTTGGCATAGTCAATAAAGCAGAAATAGATGTTTTTCTGGAACTCTCTTGCTTTTTCCATGATCCAGCGGATGTTGGCAATTTGATCTCTGGTTCCTCTGCCTTTTCTAAAACCAGCTTGAACATCAGGAAGTTCACGGTTCACATATTGCTGAAGCCTGGCTTGGAGAATTTTGAGCATTACTTTACTAGCGTGTGAGATGAGCGCAATTGTGTGATAGTTTGAGCACTCTTTGGCATTGCCTTTCTTTGGGACTGGGATGAAAACTGACCTTTTCCAATCTTGTGGCCACTGCTAATTTTTCCAAATTTGCTGGCATATTGAGTGCAGCACTTTCACAGCATCATCTTTCAGGATTTGGAATAGCTCCACTGGAATTCCATCACCTCCACTAGCTTTGTTCGTAGTGATGCTTTCTAAGGCCCACTTGACTTCACATTCCAGGATGTCTGGCTCTAGGTCAGTGATCACACCATCATGATTATCTGGGTCGTGAAGCTCTTTTTTGTACAGTTCTTCTGTGTATTCTTGCCACCTCTTCTTAATATCTTCTGCTTCTGTTAGGTCCATACCATTTCTGTCCTTTATCAAGCCCATCTTTGCATGAAATGTTCCTTTGGTATCTCTGATTTTCTTGAAGAGATCCCTAGTCTTTCCCATTCTGTTGTTTTCCTGTATTTCTCTGCATTGATCGCTGAAGAAGGCTTTCTTATCTCTTCTTGCTATTCTTTGGAACTCTGCATTCAGATGTTTATATCTTTCCTTTTCTCCTTTGCTTTTCGCTTCTCTTCTTTTCACAGTTATTTGCAAGGCCTCCCCAGACAGCCATTTTGCTTTTTTTGCATTTCTTTTCCATGGGGATGGTCTTGATCCCTGTCTCCTGTACAATGTCACGAACCTCAGTCCATAGTTCATCAGGCACTCTATCTATCAGATCTAGGCCCTTAAATCTATTTCTCACTTCCACTGTATAATCATAAGGGATTTGATTTAGGTCATACCTGAATGGTCTAGTGGTTTTCCCTACTTTCTTCAATTTCAGTCTGAATTTGGCAATAAGGAGTTCATGGTCTGAGCCACAGTCAGCTCCTGGTCTTGTTTTTGCTGATTGTATAGAGCTTCTCCATCTTTGGCTGCAAAGAATATAATCGATCTGATTTCGGTGTTGACCATCTGGTGATGTCCATGTATAGAGTCTTCTCTTGTGTTGTTGGAAGAGGGTATTTGCTATGACCAGTGCATTTTCTTGGCAAAACTCTGTTAGTCTTTGCCCTGCTTCATTCTGTATTCCAAGGCCAAATTTGCCTGTTACTCCAGGTGTTTCTTGACTTCCTACTTTTGCATTCCAGTCCCCTATAATGAAAAGGACATCTTTTTTGGGTGTTAGTTCTAAAAGGTCTTGTAGGTCTTCATAGAACCGTTCAACTTCAGCTTCCTCAGCATTACTGATTGGAGCATAGACTTGGATTACTGTGACATTGAATGGTTTGCCTTGGAAACGAACAGAGATCATTCTATCGTTTTTGAGACTGCATCCAAGTACTGCATTTTGGACTCTTTTGTTGACCATGATGGCTACTCCATTTCTTCTGAGGGATTCTTGCCCGCAGTAGTAGATATAATGGTCATCTGAGTTAAATTCACCCATTCCAGTCCATTTTAGTTTGCTAATTCCTAGAATGTCAACATTCACTCTCGCCATCTCTTGTTTGACCACTTCCAATTTGCCTTGATTCATGGACCTGACATTCCAGGTTCCTATGCAATAGTGTTCTTTACAGCATCGGACTTTGCTTCTATCACCAGACACATCCACAGCTGGGTATTCTTTTTGTTTTGGCTCCATCCCTTCATTCTTTCTGGAGTTATTTCTCCACTGACCTCCAGTAGCATATTGTGCCCCTACTGACCTGGGGAGTTTCTCTTTCAGTATCCTATCATTTTGCCTTTTCTTACTGTTCATGGGGTTCTCAAGGCAAGAATACTGAAGTGGTTTGCCATTCCCTTCTCCAGCGGACCACACCCTGTCAGATCTTTCCACCATGACCCGCCCATCCTGGGTTGCCCCAGGGGCATGGCTTAATGGGTCAGTAAATAACTTGTAGCTCATATGATCAGTTCTATATATTTGCTTCAAAGATTTCAGTACTATAGACTTAAGTAACTGTAGTAAAAATAAAATATGATCTAAATATCATTGGTTACTAACAAATCAAAATAATAATCATAGATCATTGGTTATTAGCAAATCACACTAATAATCATATGCTTGAAGTATATATTAGTTGCGATGCAACATAGTTATCTAAAGTGGTCTCTGGGAGAAGGATCATGAGTGAGTGTTTATGATAGATTGACATGGAGCCATTAAATTATGAAAAGGTTTAAATTTTGAGTTCTTTTTCAAGTTTATTTGAGGATAACAGGGTCAACAAGCATACGACTATGAGGAGAATAAGACCTAAGAGCGCCAATGTGGAGCACTGTAAATTTACTGTTAGTCATTTAGACATGTGTACAGCGTTGTGTGCTGTTTATGCTGCTGACTCTAAGTGCACTCTGTCGTGTTAACAAGTTACAGTGATCTCCCAGTCAGGATGGAAGAGCAGAGGTTATGGTTGGTTTATAGCTTCTTAGTTTCTGCTACTTACTTGAACTTTCACTTTAAAAGTTTTGTTTGAAAAGACTCAGAATGCTGTCTCAGAAAATGCTTTTCCTAGAACAAATTAGGATGAAAAATTTGAAAAACATGAAAAGAAACCAACTAAGAAAAGCACACTTCAGAGGTAGAGCACTTTTCTTGCTTAGCAATGTATAGTTTTGCATTTTCATTGAATTAGCCTACATATCATTATTATTTTCATACTTCTATGGTAGATATATTTTTAATAACATACAGAGTAACTTTGTAGATGACTACATTCATAATCCTTTTTAGAAAAATGTGCCATTGAATTTTATTTGAAAATTATATAATCATGAAATTATCAATCTGTATATTTTAAACTTTAAAATTATCTTTTCTCCTTGGATACTTTCTTTTCTGTGAAACGTCGTGGTTCTAGAGTTTCATAGGTGATAACAACTTTGGTTCTTCCTTGTTACAGACCCAGTTATACATGCATCTGACAAACTACTCTGTGAACAAGCATAATGAACGTTTTGAAAGGGATGAAACTGAAAACAAAGGCAGCAAACGTTCCATCAAATGGTTTACCGAATTCCTACAAGCAAATCAGCATGATGTGGCTAAGTTTTGGAGTGATATTTCAGTAAGATTGTACCATTTCCTAATTTTAATTGTCTCTCCTCCTATTACTTGAAAGGATCATCAACCATTTAAAATACAGAACCGATTACATTAGATTGGGCAGATATAGTGTATTTTAATGGAGAAAGTGAAGTTTGTCATAAGTAGTACTAATAGATAAGTAGTACTTTTACTGCTTGTGATTGGAAAGGAAATTTTAAGTGGAGGCCAAAGGATAAGCTGGGCTTCCCTTGTAGCTCAGCTGGTAAAGAATCTGCCTGCAGTGCCAGAAACCCTGGCTCTATTCCTGGGTTGGAAGGTCTGCTGGAGAAGAGATAGGCTACCTACTTCAGTATTCTTGGTCTTGCCTGGTGACTGCAATGAGGAAGACCCTGGGTTTGATCCCTGGGTTGGGATGATGCCCCGGAGAAGGGAATGGCTACCCACTCCTGTATTATGGCCTGGAGAATTCCATCAACAGAGGAGCCTGGCAACCTACAATCCACGGGGTCCCAAAGAGTTGGCACGACTGAGCAACTTTCACTTTCTTTTCAAAGCATAAGTCAAGGCATGGAGGTATGAGAATAGTTAAAAGAGGTCCAGATTGGCACATATTGTATTTGTGGGAGATTCATGAGGACTTATGATAATATACGTGAAGACTAAGTTTTAGGTCTGAAAAGCAAGACTTAACTTGGTAGACATTACGGATTCATTCAGTTTTTAAGGGAAGAGAGTAATAATGCCAAAGGCCATGACTTTAAAAGATAAATCTGAGAATGAGTGCTAGATGGATTAGAGTGAAGACCAAGAGTAGACAGAGGAGGGCACTTGAGAGTAGCTTAAGTGAAAAGGATGGTCTGAATTGAAAGAGGTGACAATGAGGTGGACCTTAGAGATGAACTGAATGTTCAGAATGGGAAGGTGGGAAAGAAGTATTCAGAGATTCCTCTGTAGTTCTAAGGAATAATTATGAGGCAAATGGGTGTGGCATTATTTGAAACAGAATAGAAAGAAATTTATTTTGAGAAGATGTAGAGCTTAGTTTTGCAGATGAGAGAAAAGAGTTCTCTATGTATATTTATTTGCTCATTTATTCAGTAAACATTTGCTGAAGCTGTACTATAAGCGTGTCTCTGGCTGTTTATTTGAAGATACACAAGACACAACTCCAAGCCTCAAGAGTTTGGTAGGAAAAACCTGCACATAAATTGTTAATGAAATGCAGTGTATCAAGTACAAAAATATAGGCATACACTGGATTTGTGGGGATATAGATTAAGATCACATAGCCTGTGTAGTATAGAGGGTATAGATGGGGTATAGTGTAGATGGAGATAGGAAGACGACTTCCTGGAGGAATTAACACCTGAATCAAGTTTTTAAAAGTCCTCTAGGCTATGATGGATTTTACTTTAGATATGTTGAACTTGAAATTCTCTCTCAGGTAGAAAAGCAGGCAGTTAACAGTGTATGTATGGGGTGAAATTCATAACTAAAGCCATGGCAGGGGATGCAATTCCAAATGGTAACGGTTAAGAGAGAAAAGGAAATATATATGAGAAGATAACCTTGGTGAAACAGACCCTTTTATTAATCTTAACAGAAATATTAAAGTTATACTCATAGTTAGAGGAGTATGTCTATTGAAAATACTTAACGTGATGAGGGCTATACAATATGATGTTGCTTTCCTTCTGGGACAAATGACATATATTTATATAAAGATATCATGGAAAATGGACGTGGAAATTCACTGTTGGTTGAACTCAATTCTCTTGAGAAAATCAGAGAAAAAGTCAGCATCATTGTAGTTCTTCCTTTTCTGGATGTTTTGGTTGTTTCTTTCTAAATCTTTTCTGTGTCACAGAATGTAAACCCAAAGGTCCTTAGGTGTCAGACAAGTAAAAAGGAGTGAAGTAATCTGGATAGAAGAAAATAGGGATGCTTAGAACAGTGGTAATTTGAAGAGCATCCGAGGTCTAAGGGGGATAGACACTAGTCAGCACCGGCTTACTGGTTCCTTGTGGCATTTTGGGCCCAGTGTGCCTCATTCTCCTGATTTGTCAGTAGGTACCATAAGTCTCCTGATTTATAAACGTTGGCAACAGATTCAAATTTTTTAGAAATTTAGTGGTTCCTTCAAATTTTGAAGTTTGTCACTTGGATTTGGTCAAATTCTTACCAATTTGTTAACTTTCTATTATATCTTCCCGAGAGACTAAATACATCCAAACAAGAAATTTGATTCCAACAATGCTGTTTGTCTATGTATTTTATAAGCCAGTTTTTTTTTTTGAAATTCCAAAAATATTCTCATAATGATAGTTTACTATCCTGTGGGTCAGAAGCATCAAATTGCTGAAATTTGCAATTTTGGAAAATAACTCATTGATGGTAGATCCTACTTTGTGATACCTGGATGATTTAGTGAATGGGTTGTTTGATGACTAGCTCAGAGACCAAGTTTTAGACACGCTCTGGTATTCTTTTTTTCTTTACTAAATTCTTCACTTTGATTCTTCAGGGAAGTCTTTGTGAAAAGGTGGAATCTGTTGGGTTGTCTTGGTGAGGAATATACAGAGAGTCAATCAGAGAGAAAAATGAGCCCCATTAGCTTTACAGACATTGGTTTTAAGTGGTACTTTCCCCACATAATTGAATTAGGAGTACAACTAATACTAATGAGTATGGAAATTAACTTTTCAGTTAGAGCCTAGAATATAATTTTCAGATATGACCTGAACATAGTAATTGTGCTCTGATCCATTTCATGATCTTTTCTATAAATGGATAAATTTTGCCTATATTAGTTACATATTAATTATCTTATAAATAACCAATTAATAAATAATAGACTGATAGCTTCCAAATACTTTCCAACTGACTGTATTTATGTAATTATTTTAAAATTTCCCTTCTTTATTAAGAATTGCATATACTTACAGATATCTTAAGATCAATCAATGGGATAATATAAAAAAGAAAAGGTGGAGAGGGCAATTGTGCAATAAATTTTTATCTTAATAGTTTACAAATTTAATGAATTTAACTTAGAACTTTTTTCGGTGACCACTTTATTGATGGTAATTTATCTAAGAAGTAGCTGTCTATATATGAAAACTAACATTCATCAATACTCTCTATGTGTGCTTTTGTGCTGGTCAAGAATGAATAAGAAATCAAGAGAAAATCAGGCCATGAAGGTTAAAAATGACTAAAACCATTCATAAAATCATCCTTACTGAATGCTTTTTATATACTTTAGGTAAAAAATCAAAAAAATCATCAATACTGGAAATTCTTAGAAGCATTAGTGGCATTTGTGTTTGATTATGTCATTCTTGACTTCACATATACATGCAATCTTGTCTTTACATTCTTGAAAATATGTTGTTTTTTATGTAGAAAAAAACACAGATTTGCAATTCAGAGTTTAAATATTTGTCCCCACCTCCTCACCCCCAGCATGTCTTATTTCACATAGACAATTGTTAGCCAAAATTTTAACTTTTTCCCTAGTCAAGTCGTTTCAATAATATATCAAGATTTATGTAAAGTAGTCTTTTCTCTTTTATCTCCATATCTGTGGTGCTATTAATACCATGACTTTGTTATTTTGAATAAAATTTCTGAAAAGTCTTACAGGGCATCTCTGGTAGACCCAAATACAGTCTGTGTTGGGATTCTGAGTAACAGTGAAATTAACTTTGTCTTCCATTTTTTCTGTCATGTAGTAAGTGCTACTTCCCCAGGCAGGGGAATATTTGTGGCTAACCAGGCATATGAGGGGAGAAGGCAATGGCACCCCACTCCAGTACTCTTGCCTGGAAAATCCCATGGATGGAGGAGCGTGGTAGGCTGCAGTCCATGGGATCGCTAAGAGTCGGACACGACTGAGCAACTTCACTTTCACTTTCATGCGTTGGAGAAGGAAATGGCAACCCACTCCAGTGTTCTTGCCTGGAGAATCCCAGGGACGGGGGAGCCTGGTGGGCTGCCGTTTCTGGGGTTGCACAGAGTCGGACATGACTGAAGCGACTTAGCAGCAGACATATGAGGTGGAGCTCTAGAAGAGTGAAGGATAAACACAGCAATAGTAATTAAGTTGCTTACCCCTCTTGAAGATTTACTCTGTTCTAGGCACTATGGAGAAGGGGACAACAGAGGATGAGATGGTTGGATGGCATCACCGACTTGATGGACATGGGTTTGGGTTGACTCCAGGAGTTGGTGATGGACAGGGAGGCCTGGCGTGATGTGGCTCATGGGATTGCAAAGAGTCGGACACGACTGAGCGACTGAACTGAACTGAAGTGAGGCACTATGCTAAGCATTTCACATGGAGTCTCATTTTGTCCTTCCATCAGTCTTTTAAAAGCAGGTATTATTACTATTATTGCCAGTTTACATTTGGGAAAAATGGACTCCCAGAGTTTAAGCAACATGACTGGGGTTGCACATCCAGCAAGTAGAAAAGCCTGGAATAACCCAGAAAGTCTGACTTTGGAGCCAGATTCTTAATTGCCATACAATATTGCCTATATTGAATAGTTCAGTTCAGTTCAGTTACTCAGTCATGTCCGACTCTTTGTGACCCCATGGACTGCAGCACGCCAGGCCTCCCTGTCCATCACCAACACCCGGAGTTGACGCAAGCTCATGTCCATTGAGTTGGTGAGGCCAGCCAACCATCTCATCCTCTGTCGTCCCCTTCTCCTCCTGCCTTCAATCTTTCCCAGCATCAAGGTCTTTTCAAATGAGTCAGGTCTTCGCACCAGGTGGCCAAAGTATTGGAGTTTCAGCTTCAACATCAGTCCGACTGATTTCCTTTAGGACAGACTGGTTGGATCTCTTTGCTGTCCACGGGACTCTGAAGAGTCTTCTCCAACACCACAGTTCAAAAGCATCAATTCTTCAGTGCTCAGCTTTCTTTATAGTCCAACTCTCATATCCGTACATGACCACTGGAAAAACCATAGCTTTGACTAGACGGACCTTTGTTGGCAAAGTAATATCTCTGTTTTTGAATATGCTGTCTACCTGTAGAGAGGGGCTTAAAAAGAATATATTCTTAGCGAAAACCATGGGGACAGCTTTTATGCAATCCATAGCTTGTTCTCAGACTTCAGTAAACCAACTTTTTCTTTTATTAGCATTAGTAACTCACCCTAGTCATGTTATGTGTCCTCACAGAAAATGTTGATAGTTCGTTGATTGGCATTACTCTGATCTCAGATAAACCTTTTGAACTACAAAATCATCACTGCATGGAGAAGCCCACCTCTCCCAAATTTTGTCCTCTTGGCCTTTCAGCCTTTCTCTAAATGGAGGTTCTATAATGTTGTTTGTGAAATACTTATTCTCCTTGGAATTTTTTTCCCTCCCATGCCCTCCCCTTTTGTATGGGTTTCTGAGAAGGTGCACTTAAGATCCTAGCTTACCTATTTAACAAATTCAAGCCACATTCATAAACTTTTATTTTGTTTGTTCACAAATGATTTTCAGCATTTACTAAATGCCAGGTACTATTGTGAGGACTGGGAATGGGGTTGTAAATGATACAAAGACTCTGCTCTAAAAAAAAAAAAGAAAAAAAAGATCAGCTGGGCCTATGCTATGTAGTGACACAGTAAGGAATAATGTTTGGGTGCCTACTTTTGACTCAGGTGTCAGGGAAAGACTCTCTGAATATCAGGGAGCCAGACATTGAATTATTGGGAGAAGAGTGTTCCAGGGAGAGGGATCAGCTAGTGCAAGGAGCCTAGAGAAGGCGAGCATGCCTGGACCACAGTGGGCAGGGTGTGAGTTGGGTGAAATACAGTCTGAGCAACAGTAGGGATAAGATACGGTAGAGTTTCGTGAACCTGGCCAGGATGCTACTTCATAAATCCAGGCCTTATTTCTATGTATATCAATGAGACATAAAGAAATAAAGCTATTCATTTTTTTTTAAAATCATAATCCTTATAGGAATTGGTGGTGAAAACTCTGATTGTAGCAGAACCTCACGTCCTACATGCGTATCGAATGTGCAGACCTGGTCAACCTCCAGGAAGTGAAAGTGTCTGCTTTGAAGTCCTGGGATTTGATATTTTGTTGGATAGAAAACTAAAGCCATGGCTTCTGGAGGTAAGGTGTTTCTTTAAGAAGAAAGAGAAATGAGTACTGTTATTTCATTCATTGAGCATAAAGAGGCCTGAGTGGAGTATGTTGGAGGAAGAGAATGAGAATTCAGGGAATACATTTGCTAGAGTGGATCAGTGTGTTTGATCTTACTTTTCCCAAATCTGAATTTCTAGGCTGGACATTTTGTGTATATGCATGGATCTGCTGTTACTGATTTGAAGTCTACTTTCTCTACTGTTTTCTCAGCCTCGCAGATCTATCACCTCATGACTTCAGGATGTTGTGTTTCTTCTGTGTGGGTGCTTGGCCTGCTGGACTGTAGCTCCCGGGCTTCAGTGCCCCTCCCTTTCAAACTCTCCTAGAGGAGAGGGGCTCCAGGTAGCTCATTAATCTTAGTTAATACCTAACACACTGGGTAACATGAATTCTTCAAGACCATATTATGTGCCTAGGGCTCCCCTCATGTCCAGCCTGTCAGCTGTGCCTTTGGATCGGTTTTCTGCCAGTCCTTGTGGTTGGAGTCATCATTATTTTTCTTCCATTATAAAAGGTCACTTAACATTTAGAAAATACAGAATAAAGGAAAAATAAAAATGATCTCTGTTTAAGATTTTTTACAAAATCTTGGAGTTTTTACCTTTCTTTTCTGTCATGTTTTTATTATATATAGAATAAACCTAAGAAACAGTACCCCAACCAGTACACCTGGTTCTGATCATCAAGCTCCATTGTCACAGATCACAGGGCCACAAAATCCTGTGTTTAGGAAAATAGCACCTATCTAAAGACTTAGTATTTACTAGATTACTTACATTTTAAGGAATATATTATTATAGAAGATATCATCATCAACTACCTTTAAGTTGATTACCTTTTTTTGTTAATGATTTAGAAATTAGAAGTTACATCTGTAATACCAAGGTTTTGGAAAGCAAATTGAATGAGTGATAGGTGAAATCAAGACATTCAAAATATATTTTTAGGAAAGAACACTTCCAGTTTGAGGGCTTCTGCTTTCATGTGTGTGTTTGTTGAATCTACTGTGAACAAATAATGTGTATTATATTGCTAATCAAATACAATTCTGTCAGGTATTCAAATTATGCTACTGGCTTGGATCCTAGAAATAAGTAAATGTGAAGAACTTTATGTATCCTTTTACTTTCTCTGTTCCTTGAATATGAAAGCACTTGACTCTGAACAGTGGCCCTTCCTCTTAGTCCTGACATTTTCTTCTTTATTTATACCATTTTCGTATTTACTTTCCTTTCCTGTTCTTTGTTGTTTAGTTGCTCAGTTGTATCCGACTCTTTGTGACCCCATGGACTGCAGCACACTAGGCTTCCCTGTCCCTTACCACCTCCTGGAGTTTGCTCAGATTTATGTCCATTGAGTTGGTGATGCTGTCTAATCATTTCATCCTCTGCTCCCCTCTTCTCCTTTTACCTTCAATCTTTCTTCCCAGCATCAGGGTCTTTTCCAGTGATTCGGCTCTTTGCATCGGGTGGCCAAAGTGTTGGAGTTTCAACTTCCACATCAGCCCTTCCAATGAATATTCAGTGTTGATTTCCTTTAGGATTGACTGGTTTGATCTTCTTGCAGTCCAAGGGACTCTCAAGATCTTCTCCAGCATTACAATTTGAAAGTATCAATTCCTGTTCTTACCTGTATTTTTTTTGCCCTATACTTGTCTTTTAGCTTTGATGGGGTGGGAAAGAAGTGAAAGCGTGTGCATGAAATAGAACTGAAAGGATAATAAGAAATAATGATTTGATAGGTATTTTATTCACCCAATTTTAAAAGCATTTGCCTAACTGAAGCTGACTGTTGCTTGGTTAGATCAGAATTGACTGAATGGTTGAATTATGTACTTTTTAAAAGCTCAAAAATACATTGTTTGCATTCATATTTCTTCATACTTTATTTTCTCTATAACTTCCTGATCAACAAACCACTTTAAAAAAAAAGCCACAATAACTTATTTTAATTTTATATTCATTGTTTCATCATTTTCAAGTCAATCATAGCCCTTTAAAAAAACACCACAATAATAGGCAGCTGTGGGTACTGAACATGTATTATATCAAAACAGTTGAAAGAATCTTAGATCATAGTAGTGCGAACATACATTGTGAAAAACCTTTTGGCGCCATCAAGTGGAATAAGGCAGAGGATGCTTCAGAGCATGTGATAACTTTTAGTTAACTTCATTAACGCAGGCGATGATTCATAGTGTCATAGAGATTTTCAATCATAGAAAACATTTTTAGGGAAAAACATGGCAATTAAGTGGAGTATAAATATACTTCTAGTATGTTAAGTATCCTTAATTTGCAAATCATTGCACCAGATGATGGAGATAAAAGAAAAATAAGAGAATACTTGTCCTGTTTTTGTAGGGGACTCAGTTATGTGTTTTATAATAATAATTACAAGTATAAGTAGGAAACAGGAGGCAGCACAAACAATGATTAATCTCTCTGTGTACATGTGTATATTTGTGAGTTCAAAAAAAGTCTTTGCAAAAGCATGAACACCTGGTCAGAGTACTTAAGGCTGTAGAAAGTGGGGAGGGGCCAGGGATTAGGAGAGTTGGGGCTGAGGTTGGCCTAAGTTATAGGCCAGAGGCAACGGCACTAATTTAGGAGCCCAGAAACTATTATGGAAACTTTCATCTGTGCATGAAATGATTGTGTTTAACTTGATAATAAAACTATGATTTGGACAGTTAATAAATATATTAATTTAACTTGCTTTCTATTAATTTTCCTTTTGTGTGCATTTACAAGCTGCTGTGCTTTAAGACTCTAACACTTGTGAGCTTTGTCTCTTGTACAACCATGTTAGGAAATGAGAACGAAGACGTCATCACATAGTGGAATTTGGCTGGATGGAGCCATAATTTTCGGCGTTTCTTCTGTCAGCCATTTGTGGTTTTTCTTTTCGTTTCTTTTTTTCCTTTAAGTTTCTCATAAAACTTAAAATCCAAAATGTTAATTAAGTTTTTCTACCTTTCCATATATCAGTTTATTTAGTCTGTAGGCATATTTCTTCATAGACCAACGTCTTTCAAATGATAGTAGAGTGAAGAATCTGAAATAGATAAGAGAGAGGATTGTGATTGTATTGTATCAAGACCTCCCTTCCATCCTGGTGGAGGGATATGCCTGGCAGAATTCCAGGCTGCAAGTTTGAAATGAAACACTAAAATTTTCTGTACAGATAGATAACATTTCGGTGAACCACTTAATCATCGATTCCTAAATGTCTGTTTTATTTTAATAATCCTGTTATATCTAGCAGCAGAACTGTCTTTGTTTTATAAATTATAGAGATGAAATGCTTGAAACTTATTTTATATAAAATATAATACTCTATCCTTTCTCTGCACTTGTAAGAGGAAATGCATGAAACTTTGAAGTAGTAGAATAAACTCCCTCTCTCAAAATCCCCTGGAATAAATGCATGTTCTTGCAATAACCAAGTTATACTCTTCCCCTTGAGACTACATCACAAAGATAGAAATAGGTTCATCACCTTTTAAATCAGAAATCAGCAAGGACATAGTACAGTAAGGCATATATCTATTGAAGAAATTAGTTTGCCATCTCTACACAAGGAATACCATGTAGCCATCAAAATGATGGCATACAAGATTTATATGACAGACTGTTCAGAGAAAACCTTGGTTATAAAATAAAATATTTAGTATAGAGATATATATGGAATGTAAAATGAATATGATGAATATGTGTAGCAAATATCTGGAACACCGCTTATCAGATGGTTAACAGTATGCTAGGTGATGGGATTGCAGGTGATCTCTCTGCTGTCCTTTTGGACTTTATTTTCTAATTTTTCTGCAGCGATCTTGTGCCACACTTCTGATTTGAAGCACTTATATTCCTGGATGATTTCACTATAATGTGGTATTTCCTTAAGCTGCCAGTTGTAAAAAGCATGCTGTCAGCTACCTTGTCTCTTATGGTGCTGGATTCGTATAAGATGACCCTCTTCCATGAGTAGCAGCATGCATGTTTTTTGAGATAGTCTGTGGAATTAGTTGGTGGTCAAGAAGCTAAGCTGTTTTGAACAGCTTAGAGTTTTGAACTCAATAGTGTTCTCATCAATTGAGTTAATAGAATAAGTAATTTCCCTAAATATCTGCTATCCCAATTACATTTTCATAACATCAACAATAACAACAAAACCCAACAACAGCAAAGAATAAACAAAAACTCTAGCTCTTGAAGTTGTAGCATATTATAAACTACATTTCTGGGTGTGTATAAGTATATAAAGTGTATATAATTGCTTGTTATTTTTCTTCTTAATGAAACTTTGGAAATGATGGAGTAAAGTAGAACAGCCACAAAAGGCTCACTGATTTCCATGAATCCTTAAAGAGTTAGAAAAGCTAATACAGGTTAGTCTTCAGATAGCTTTAATGGTATCTTCCAAGTAATTTCAGTGAAATGAAGTAAAATGAAAATTGATGAATTATTGTCTGACCCAGGTTGAAAGAGAAAAAATTTATTTTTTAGGCAGCAATGGATGATCCATCCAGCAGACCTGAAAGCAGTGAAAAGAGGGCACTGATAATCTCAACATACAAAATACATATATGAATATAATTATAACTATATTGGTAACATGCATGTTATTTTTTGTTCCATGTTATTATTCTTATTATTATTACTGGACATCCAAACTTTTTGTCAGGATGAATTACTTTAACTTTCTAAATTTAATACCTGGAATGCATGGGGTGATAATTTGGGGAGAGTGAACTGGAGAGAGAGCAGATAATGCTGACTGAAACATCCTGAGCTAAGGCAGCAGCGGGAAGGAGCAGTGATGACAGTCAATTCCTTGCAAGTCCTTGGCTTAAATTAAGGTGGTGGGGAATGCAGGTGTGGCAGTGGTGACTGGACCATCGACTATGTAGAGCTTTGAGATTTATTGTAGAGTCCTTCTACTGGTTGGGGATGCCACATTAGGTTAAAAAATTTTTACTGAATATAGGTTGATCTGCCAACATTTGGTTACTCATTGTTTTCTTTGTTAATTTCAGATCAATCGAGCTCCGAGCTTTGGCACTGATCAGAAAATAGACTATGACGTGAAAAAGGGAGTGCTGCTAAATGCACTGAAGCTACTAAATATTAGGTAAATTGTTTCTTCTGTGTTTTGGAATTTTTTTTCACCATGTTTGGTGTAGAACAGTCATTTGTAAATAGAATTGGCTTATAATTTTAGTATTTTATATTTTGAGTTTCTTGATCCTGTTCTTTAAACCCATTTAGTTTTCTTCTTTTTAAATATCTTTTCCTCTCCTCCTGAACTCTACTTCCCTTTCCCCCTTTATGATTTGAACCTATAATAAATATGCTTAAATTTCATTATTGGTATAATTATTTAATACAGAGTATGAGGTGGAATTGGAGCATACCTTAGGGAACCTTCTAGATTGTTTCCTTACTTCATAAGAAGAAACTAAAGCATAAAGGTCACTCAGAAAGTAAAGAAAACTCAAAAAGGCATTTCCTACCTTTCTGTCCAGAGGTCTTCCTAGTATTTTAGGCTGCCAGGGTAAACGGAAAAGAGAAGCAGTTAAGTGAGCTTAACTTTTCCCATTGAAAAGAATAGACAAGATTTCCTCCTTTTTAAAGGCTGAATAATATTCCATCGTACCATATTTTTTTTATCCATTCATCCACTGATGAACATAGGTTGCTTCCTAGTCTTGGCTGTTGTGGATAATGCTGCAATGAACATGGGAGTGTGAGTATCACTCCAAATCCTGATTTCAACTTCTTTGGATACATACCCAAAACTGGGATTGCTGGATCAATGGAATATTATTGGACTGGCTGCCATTTACATGATCATGAAAATCAAATATCTGAAATGTTACTATGTGGGAAGCTGTTATCTATCTTATTATGAGAGAAACTTGTTAAAAGTTTAACTGAATTGTTTAATGAAATAGTGAGCTGTCTGCTAGTATAAGTGTTCAAATAACTTCTAGGACCTCTTGAGGTCACTTAAGCTCGGGAATTTTGTGATCTCAGTTGATTCTAATTGTTATTTCAAGAACTCTCTAGGAGCTGTGGGATGCCTCCAAGCAATTTATTTACTTGAAATATTTTCAAACATTTAGTAAATGCCTGGTTGAGAAGTAGATTTATATGGAAGGCATTATTAAAAAGAGATTGAGATATAGCTTGTTCAGAAATTTTCATATGACCCCTTCTTTTGTGTGATCAGAGAATGATTTGCGTAAATTCTAATATTTCAGTTATTCTAAAGGAAATGAATAGGAAGGAAAGAGATATAGAATGGGAAATTTTTATTTCACTTATTCAAGTGTATCAGGTATTTTAGATTATTTAAGCAACAATGCCTATACATTTTTTGGCATACATATTGTTTAAGTAGTCCTGTCAAATGTATGACTTAAATTCTTAGTCTCCTCTTCAAGTTTAAGGACTTCTCATTTCTCTCCAGGTCTGTTTTATTGATTCCCTTGCTTCAGCACTGACTTTCAACCCATCTTGTGGTTTCCACTCTGTTGCTCTCCAAGTCATTTGAAAAGTGCTTATTGAGTGCCTACTGCTATAGGAGTAAGTGCTGGGAGTTCAAAGTCTCCCATGATTCCTAGGTTTCTGGCTTGGATGAGTTGTTTGACAGTATGTCCTTTATTTAGATAAAGGTTTTAGGCAAGAAACAGACTTAGAAGTGATGGGGGAAGTAGAAATTAAGAGATAATTCAGTTTTAAACATGCTGATTTTGAAGTGCTTTGAGACACTCCCAAAGAAAGACAATGCCAAAGAATGCTCAAACTACCTCACAATTGCACTCATCTCACACGCTAGTAAAGTAATGCTCAAAATTCTCCAAGCCAGGCTTCAGCAATATGTGAACCGTGAACTTCCTGATGTTCAAGCTGGTTTTAGAAAAGACAGAGGAACCAGAGATCAAATTGTCAACATCTGCTGGATCATGGAAAAAGCAAGAGAGTCCCAGAAAAACATTTATTTCTGCTTTATTGACTATGCCAAAGCCTTGACTGTGTAGATCACAATAAACTGTGGAAAATTCTGAAAGAGATGGGAATACCAGACCACCTGATCTGCCTCTTGAGAAATTTGTATGCAGGTCAGAAAGCAACAGTTAGAACTGGACATGGAACAACAGACTGGTTCCAAATAGGAAAAGGAGTACATCAAGGCTGTATATTGTCACCCTGTTTGTTTAACTTATATGCAGAGTACCTCATGAGAAACGCTGGACTGGAAGAAACATAAGCTGGAATCAAGATTGCTGGGAGAAATATCAATAACCTCAGATATGCAGATGACACCACCCTTATGGCAGAAAGTGAAGAGGAACTAAAAAGCCTCTTGATGAAAGTGAAAGTGGAGAGTGAAAAGGTTGGCTTAAAGCTCAACATTCAGAAAACGAAGATCGTGGCATCTGGTCCCATCACTTCATGGGAAATAGATGGGGAAATAGTGGAAACAGTGACAGACTTTATTTTTCTGGGCTCCAAAATCACTGCAGATGGTGACTGCAGCCATGAAATTAAAAGACGCTTACTCCTTGGAAGGAAAGTTAAGACCAACCTAGATAGCATATTCAAAAGCAGAGACATTACTTTGCAAGCAAAGGTTCGCCTAGTCAAGGCTATGGTCTTTCCTGTGGTCATGTATGAATGTGAGAGCTGGACTGTGAAGAAGGCTGAGCACCGAAGAATTGATGCTTTTGAACTGTGGTGTTGGAGAAGACTCTTGAGAGTGCCTTGGACTGCAAGGAGATCCAACCAGTCCATTCTGAAGGAGATCAGCCCTGGGATTTCTTTGGAAGGAATGATGCTAAAGCTGAAACTCCAGTACTTTGGCCACCTCATGAGAAGAGTTGACTCATTGGAGAAGACTCTGATGCTGGGAGGGATTGGGGGCAGGAGGAGAAGGGGACGACAGAGGATGAGATGGCTGGATGGCATCACTGACTTGATGGATATGAGTCTGAGTGACCTCTGGGAGTTGGTGATGGACAGGGAGGCCTGGAGTGCTGCGATTCATGGGGTTGCGAAGAGTCGGACACGACTGAGTGACTGATCTGATCTGATCTGTTCTTGAGACACTCAGGCGGAATTGTCAAGTGGGAGATTTGATATACAAGGTCCCAGGAGATAAGAGACCTCTATGTGACTGACATACATGTATAGATTGCTGTTGAATCCAGTGGATGAGAACATAGAGTGTATATATTGAGAAGTAGAGAGGGGCAAGGGCAGAGCCAGAGGGATGCCAACATTTAAAGAGATACTTGTAAATTCTACTATTCTGCTCAGATTGTTGCCACATTATCAGAAAGTTTAAACACTGCCTATAAGTCATTTTTGATCTTTAGACACAGACTCTTTATAATCTAGCCCTTGCATCTCTTGCCAACCTGATCACTTTTTGTTCTTCTCTTTTCCCTGCCTTGGAATTAATTTTTTTAAGGAACTCTTATATGATGCTATATTGAATGTCCATAATTTTGTGTGTATTCTCACTTAAATTTTCTTTTAGCTTTGTCCCTCTGGTGAATGTTGACTCATTTTTAAAAAACTGTGGTAAAATATACTTGAATCGTATTACTGTAACCATTTTTAAGTGTGCAGTTCAGTGGCAATAAGTACATTCACATTATAATGCAATAATTACCTCCATCCTTCTCCAGAACTTTTTCACTGTGTGAAAACTGAGATTCTGTACCTATTAGACAGCTCCATATTTTTCCCTCTCACCAGCCCCTGGTAAACACCTATTCTGCTTTCTGTCTCTATGAATTTGATTAGGTACTTCATACAAGTAGAATCATACAATATTTGCTGTGTTGTAACTGCCTTATTTAGGTTAGCAGAACGTATTCAAGTGTTAGTCTTTCAGTCATGTCCGACTCTTTGCAACCCCATGGACTATAGCCCGCCAGGCTCCTCTGTCCATGATATTTTCCAGTCAGGAATACTGGAGTGAGTTGCCATTTCCTTCTCCAGGGGATCTTCCTGACCCAGGGATCAAACCCAGGTCTCCAACCCAGGTCTCCTGCATTGCAGGCTGACCGTTTACCATCAGAGCCACCAGGGAAAGCACAATGTATTCAAGATTCATCCATATTGTAGCGTGTAGTCAGAATTTTCTTTGCCCATTACATGTATATGCCACATTTCGATTAACTCACTCTTGAATACCTAGTGCAAACCTGACCTTCTCTTTGAAGCCTTCGCTGTAGCAAAGTGGTTTACTTCCTCGCTTTTGCCGTCACCCCTACTACTATCACTTTTTAAGTAGCATCCACTGTAACCTGTGTGTTTATTCACGTGGTATTCCCTCTCCCCCTTTAGACCATTGCAGCTTGAGGGCAATGTCTCTATTCATCTTTGTATTTCCAAGGCCATGTCTAGAACTAGAGTATTGTGAGTACTAAATAAAATGATGACAAGGATGGGGAAGGACATTTCATTCAAAGGTAACTCCTTGTAGTAAGATAAGGAAATGAGGCAAGCACAGCATCTTCATAGAACTTCCAGAGTTTCCATATTAAAAGAGCTTGTATGTGTGAGGCCAGCTGATTAGAAAGAGAAAACCCTTGGATGGAATCACAGGATAATGAGCAGTGGAAAGAACTCCAGAAAGTGTAAACAAAACTCCTTAGGTCAGTATATGGATACAGCTGAGCAGAAAAATACTGATTAAAATGCTGAGTGAATGGAGATCCTTTGGTCTCTGGTTAAATTTTGTTTTGGACTAAGAGTCATTAGTGCTTATTCATACCAGTTTTTATAGGAATGCAAACATAGTTCTTTATTTGTACGTGCTTGAGCTGGCTGTGTGTGTGTCCTTGTCTGTGAGTTAAGTGTTTGCTGTGTAGAGGTGCATATATCTCTGCCTTCATTTCTTCCACAGCATTCTCATCATGGTATTTTCAGTCCTTTTTTTGTTCTCCTTTCCTCTATTCTGTCATTTCATTTTTTCTTTCTCTCTTACCTTTTTTCCTTTCCAATTGTTTAGTCTTTGTTCTTTCCTCTTCCTTTTATTTATATTCCCCCTTTCTCTCCTGTCCTTCCTTTAAATTATATGGTATATGGAAATGATTTGTCCTAGGTAAAGGGAATAAAATAAAAGTTACTGCTACTGCTGCTAAGTCACTTCAGTCGTGTCCGACTCTGTGCGACCCCATAGACAGAAGCTCACCAGGCTCCCCCGTCCCTGGGATTCTCCAGGCAAGAATACTGGAGTGAGTTGCTACCTAAATCACATTTTCCATCTTCCTAAACAAAGGAAACTCAGCCAAATTTCGTATTTATCACTGGAAAAATGATATTCTTAATCATACAATCATTAAAATGAGAAGTCTTGTTGCCATCTCAAGTTCAACCCTTTTTGTTACTTCTCACATTTAATTAATAATAGTAATTAATCACCAAAGCAAATTTGGAAAATTTAGCTGTGGCTACAGAATGGGAAAAGGTCAGTTTGCATTCCAATTCCAAAGAAAGGCAAAGAATATTCAAACTGCTGTACAAATGTGCTCATTTCACATGCTATCAAGATAATCTCAAATCATTCAAGCTAGGCTTCAACAGTATGTGAACCAGAACTTCCAGATGTACAAGCTGGATTTAGAAAAGGCAAAGGAACAGAGATCAAATTCCATCATCTGTTCCATTCATTCATGCTCAGTGTCCAACTCTTCGACCCTATGAACCGCACACGCCAGCCTCCCTGTCTATCACCAACTCCCAGAGTTTACCCAAACTCATGTCCATTGAGTCAGTGATCCATCAATACATCTCATCCTCTGTCTTCCCCTCTCCTCCTCCCTCTATCTTTCCTGGAATCAGCGTCTTTCAAAGAGTCAGCTCTTCGCATCAGGTGGCCAAAATATTGTTTCAGCTTCACATCATCCTTCCAACGAACATCCAGACTAATCTCCTTTAGGATGGACAGGTTGATCTCCTTCAGTCCAAGGACTCTCAGTCTTCTCCAACACCACAGTTCAAAACATCATTCTCCACACTCACTTTCACTCTCACATCTGTACATACTACTGGAAACCATAGCCTTGACTAGATGGAGCTGTTGACAAAATAACGTCTCTCTTTTAATATCTATCTAGGTTGTTCAGACTTCCCTTCCAAGGAGTCATCTTTTAATTTCATGGCTGCAGTCACCATCTGCAGTATTTTGGAGCCCCCAAACAGGTCAGCTACTGTTTCCACTGTTTCCCCATCTATTTGCCATGAGTGATAGGCCTGGATGCCATGATCTTAGTTGGATCATAGAAAAAGCAAGAAAATTCCAGAAAAAATCTACTTCTGCTTCATTGACTACACTATAGGCTTTGATTGTATGGATCACAACAAATTTTGGAAAATTCTTAAAGAGATGGCATACCAGACCATCTGACCTGCCTCCTGAGAAATCTGTATGCAGGTCAAGAAGCAACAGTTAGAACCGAACATAGAAAAATGGACCAGTTTCAAATTGGGAAAGGAGTACATCAAGGCTGTACATTGTCACCCTGTTTATTTAATGTCTATGCAGAGCACATTATGGGAAATGCTGGGCTGGATGAAGCACAGCCTGGAATCAAGATTACCGGGAGAAATATCAGCAACCTCAGATATGCAGATGATACCACTCTAATGGCAGAAAGAGAAGAGGAACTAAAGAGCCTTTTGATGAAGGTGAAAGAGGAGAGGGAAAAAGCTGGTTTAAAACTCAACATTCAGAAAAACTAAGATCATGGTATCTGGCCCCATCACTTGGCAAATACATGGGGTAAAAGTGGAAACAGTGATGGATTTTATTTTTGTACTCTAAAATAATTATGGATGGTGACTGCAGCCACAAAATTAAAAGATGCTTGCTCCTTGGAAGAAAAGCTATGACAGTCCTACCAGCATATTAAAAAGCAGAGACATTACTTTGTTGACAAAGGTCTGTATAAGGCCTTTGACAAATGTCAATGTTATGGTTTTTCCATTAATCAGGTATGAATGTGGAAGTTGGACCAGAAAAATGGCTGAGTGCTGAAGAATTGATGCTTTTAAATTGTGATGCTGGAGAACTCTTGAGTCTCTTGGACAGCACAATGATCACACCAGTTAATCCTAAAAGAAATCAAGCCTGAATATTCATTGGAAGGGCTGATGTTGAAGCTGAATCCCCAGTACTTCGGCCACCTGATGTGAAGAGGTGACGGTGGAAAAGATCCTGTCCTGATGCCGGGAAAGATTGAGGGCAGGAGGAGAAGGGGAGACAGAGGCTGAGGTAGCTGGATGGCATCACCAACTGAATGAACATGAGTTTGAGCAAACTGCGGGAGATAGAGAAGGACAGGGAAGCCTGGTGTGCTGCGGTCATGGTGTCACAAAGAGTCTGACACAACTAAGCAGATGATCATGCTTGCGCTGTCACTCCAGGTTAATCTTTATAAGAACTTTTGAAGAGAAATGCTGTTGTTAACATTTGATAGATGGAAAAACAGACCCAGCAATTAATTGACCTAAGACTGTATAGCTAATCAGTTGCTATACTGTCACCATTTTCTCTTGTTACCTTCAAAACTTCTGTTTGTTGGATGGAAATCCATATTTGATGAATGATTAGATGAATATATGTGTGAATATATAAATTTAATAAACATTGATTCCTGTTCCCACTGTATCTCCTCTTCTGCTAATTCTCCTTACAGGGATAAGATCAGAGCTTATTTGAATTCTGGAATATGGTCTTATGTTCTATATTTTAGGACCAGTGATAAAAGGAAAAACTTGGCTAAACAAAAAGCTGAAGCTCAAAGGAGGCTTTATGGTCAGAATTCAATAAAAAGACCCTTACCAGGTTCCTCAGATTGGGAACAACAGAGACATCAGTTGGAGAAGCGGAAAGAAGAGCTGGTATGAAAATTTTAACAATGTACCTACAGTTTGAATTACATAATTCGCTTGTCAGGTTTTATTTGTTAAATGTCTTCATTTCTAGAAGGAGAGACTTGCTCAGGTACGGAAGCAGATCTCGAAAGAAGAACACGAAAATCGACATATGGGGAATTACAGGTAACTGTGCCTTTGCTTTTTTTATAGATTGAAAAAGTGTCAAAACAGCAGTGTCTATATTTTTTAACTTTTAGGCTTATTTTGAGCCGTGTTTATGTCATGCTGAGAAAGTGCTTTTTGTTTTATTTACTTCCAGCAAGTAGATGGTTCAGACTTGGTGAGAGCTCCTGCTTGCCAGCCTCAAGGGTGGTTGTGTAGTCTTTTAAGCCTGATGTTATCCTGTTATCTTATTTTATTATCATATGGTATTTTGAGAAAGTCAGGTCTCTTAGTATTCTTTCTGTCAGTTCAAAGTCGTTTTTGTACTTTGTTGTAAATTCAAATGTATCAGGAACCAGGCAAATAGTGAAACCGTCTGGAGGAGCCAGGTATGAGACAGAAAGGGACGTGGATTGTGTGGGACTGGACCCCTCCAGTGTCACATTTGGCAGGAGAAGACAGGGGCCCCTTTAAGCTCTTTGTGTTCCTGGAAAGACTGCCCCTCCTCCCAAGATTTGATAATGACTCAGCAGAATTAGGAGAATTTGATATCACTGAACTGCCTGCCCTCCCGGTAAGGTGTTTTTTCCAGTCTTAATACCATCAGCAGTAGTGATGAAAACACATTCCTCTCAACCTAATTGTCTACCTAATTCTCTCCAGCAGAGAAAAAATTCTGCCACCCCTCAAAAGATCATTAGGGTTAATCCCTACATTCTTGTATACATCAATAATCACACGAAGTCTAAAACTTTCCAAACCTTATCACTTAAACTATCTCTGATAAAGCTCTCCAGTATTTCTCCAATATGTCCCATTACAATTCTTCTTAAACCACCTCCCCTCAACCAGATCTTTATACTATGCTTTCTGGAACTCATCACTTAATGATAATTCTCTAGATAAACTTCAGTTTGTATGGGTAACAGATAAAAATTTATGGATATCTCATACTGTATTCATCTTTATTTCTAGCACCTAGTACAGTGACTGATACGGAGTCATGGATTATCTTTGTAGTTTACCTTATGTCTTGCACTATAATAGCTTTTTAAAAAAGCTGGTTTATCTGATTTTATTGTAGGCGAATTTATCCTCCTGAAGATAAAACACTACTCGAAAAGTATGAAAATTTGCTGGCTGTTGCCTTTCAGACCTTCCTGTCCGGAAGAGCGGCTTCATTCCAGCGAGAGCTGAATAATCCTTTGAAAAGGATGAAGGTAAAAGAATGAATGTTTATAAAGAAAAGAATGAAGCCAAACAATATGTCTTTAAAAACAACCCATCTTAGTTCCACATGTAAAACCATTTCACTTTTAAGATGCACTTTTCTTCCATTTTAACAGTTGGCAGTGTTTCATAACAGCCAAACGATTCCATAAGTAAGTTGTCTTAACAGGAAAAATTACGAGGTAGAGAATGTTGATGTTATTTTGTAATCTATTGTAATAAATATTTTATTGTAGAGTTGTGTATACGTAACTGAATAAAAAATAGGTTGAAATAACCTAGTGGTTTGTGATGTTTTCATTATTTGGATTATAAATAGTACTATACAATATTTTTTTCCTGATGCTGCATACACATGGCATATGAGAAATAATTGAAACACACACATTCACATGCGGAATAACCTGTATGCCTTATTAAAAGGTCTATTGGTTATCTATTGCAGTGTAATAAGCCATTTAATTTATTTGCTCATTATTCTGCAATCTTGGCTGGGCTCAGTTCAGTGATTCTTCTGCTGAGCTAGCTTGGAATGAATCATATATTTGCATTTATTGGAAAGCTCATCTGGGGATGGAAATCCAAGGTGGCTACACCCATATGTCTGGTGCCTCAGATGAGAGAGATGGAACATCTGGGAAGCAGGTTGGGTGTCTCTTTCTTTTTACATGACCATGTAAGGAGGGTAATCAGAACTCAATATGATAGTTCAAGTTTCCAAAAAGGAGCATTTCAAGAGGACAAGCCCAGCATGCAGAGGCTAATCAAGCCCCTGCTAGCATCGTGCTTACTAATGTCTCACTGGACAAATAAGATTTTTTTTTTGTTGTCTAAAGAGTCAGTGGTCTTTAATAGTTTTTTAAGTATTCATATTTACTCATACTTACATTTTCTTGTGTTCTTAATTCCAGCATGCAGACCTATTATAGTTGTTTATATTTTATATTGCTGGAAATCTCCCTAGTGTGATACCTCCGTATCTTGGCTACCCTATTATACTGAGTGATTTAAAAATCGTGGTAAAGTTTATTATAAATAGATTTTTATATAGTCTTTGCATTCAAATTCGGGGAAGGCAATGGCACCCCACCTCAGTACTTTTGCCTGGAAAATCCCATGGATGGAGGAGCCTGGTAGGCTCCAGTCCGTGGGGTCGCTAAGAGTCGGACACAACTGAGCAACTTCACTTTCACTTTTCACTTTCATGCATTGGAGAAGGAAATGGCAACCCACTCCAGTGTTCTTGCCTGGAGAATCCCAGGGACAGGGGAGCCTGGTGAACTTCCGTCTATGGGGTCGCACAGAGTCGGACACGACTGAAGCGACTTAGCAGCAGCAGCACTCAAATTCTGCAATAGAATGTTATAAAGCCATTTTCAAGAGGAATAGGCCTAAGGAACAGAAGCAGAAGGGATATTGTATACTCTAATGCTCTTTTCCTTCCAATTTCCTTCTTTTGACATATGCAGTTATTTCCACTGTTAGAATTATGTTCCATAGTTTTTTTGTTTTTCCTGACCCAGATAGTCAGAGACCTTTGTTAATTTTCTTTCAGCTGTTCTGTAATGTTATTTCTCTCTCCTGTGAATACAGTCTTTGATCCATCTTCCCATCACCCTGTACTAAGAAATCCTAAGCATTTTGGACCCAGAATGGGTGGACAAGCCTACGTTCAAATTCTAGCTACCCTATGTTTCAATTTTGTAACCTTAAACTAAACTATTTGTTTAATTGGATCACTAAAATAGTAGTATTAAAAGTATACTTGACAGGTTGTGAAAATAAAATTGAGGTTAATTAAAATAGTCTGTTTAAAGTACTTTCAGTTCAGTTCAGTTCAGTCGCTCTGTCATGTCCAGCTCTTTGCGACCCCATGGACTGCAGCACGCCAGGCTTCCCTGTCCATCACCAACTCCCGGAGCTTGCTCAAACTCATGTCCATCGAGTTGGTGATGCCAACCATCTCATCCTCTGTCGTCCCTTTCTCCTCTGGCCTTCAATCTTTCCCAGCATCAGGGTCTTTTCCAGTGAGTCAGTTCTTCGCATCAGGTGGCCAAAATATTAGAGTTTCAGCTTCAGCATCAGTCCTTCCAATAAATACATTTCAAAATTTAGTTTAAATGTTAACACTTTGCCTGCCCCATTCCATTGGTCTATGAGCCTATTCTTATACAATCTTCATGCAATTTTCATTACTGTTGTTTCATATTGTCAAAACTAGGGATAGTGAATCCTCAAATTTCTTCTTTTCTTTTAAACTCTTAGCTTTTCTAGTCCTTTTATTTGTTTTATAAATTTTAGAATCAGTTTTATTCTAAATCTTTATTAATTGTTTAATTACAAAAAAGGCTGCTGGTATTTTAATTGGGATCGAGGAATTTATAAAACAATTTCTAGGGAATTAACAATACTGAGTCTTCTGATCCATTAATATGGCATATCTCTCCATCTACTTGGATCTTTAATTGGATCTTTCTCTATGTTGATAGTTTTCAGTTTATATTTCTTGTGCATACTTCATTAAATTTATTCTTAAGGATTTAATTCTTAATTTTTTTGCTATTGTTGATGATAATATTATTTGTAAATTTTTTTGTTTTTGATTTGTTGTCAGGTTGTAAACATCTGGTTATTTTTGTATATTGCCTTTATATCTAGCATTTTTATGTATTGTATTTTTACTAACTGAATTTCAAATTATGTTCTGACTTTTATTTTGGTTACTTAGAACATACATTTAAAAAGTTCTAGTTTTATTTGTGGTAAGGATTTCTAGTTTAGTTCATTGGTGTTAGAAAACATATTCTGATTTTAGTCTTGTAAATAAATTGAGACTTGCTTTAACTTGATATGATAACTATTTTAATAAATTTCCCAATTTACTTGAGAATAACGTGTATGCTACAGGTGATGGTTATAGAGTTTTATATATGTCTTTTAAGTAAATATGGCTATTACTGTTGTTCAAATATTCTATAACCTTTCTTATTATTTTGTGCCACTTGTACTAGCAATTACTGAGAGATTTGTTAAACATTCCAACCGTGATTGTGGATTTAGTTCTGTCAGTTTTGATTTCATATCCTTTGAAGTTATAAAGGTGTCTTTTTAATGAATTCATGTATTCTATTTTACCACTATGAAATGTAAATCTCTTGGGTGATACTTCTTGTCTTAAGACTTACTTTGTGTGATTAATGCAGTCATACTAGTTTCTTTCTTATGATTGCTATTTCAATTACATATCTTTTCCATCCATTTATTTTCATACTTTTTAATCTTTTATTATACTATTTTATCTTTTTCTATCAATTATTTTTATTATACTATTTTATCTTAGTATTCTATTTATATTTGTAGCATAATATGATTTTTTAATTAATTTTTTATTGAAGGATAATTGCTTTACAGAATTTTGCTATTTTCTGTCAAACCTCAACATGAATCAGCCATAAGTATCATAATATGATTTTTTCTCAAAAGAAATTACAGTATGCATCCTTTAATCATAATAATCTACCCGGAATTGATATTTTACCACTTTTGCCTGGAAAATCCCATGGACGGAAGAGCCTGGTAGGCTGCAGTCCATGGGGTCGCTGGAGTCAGACACGACTGAGCAACTTCACTTTCGCTTTTCTCTTTCATGCATTGGAGAAGGAAATGGCAACCCACTCCAGGGTTCTTGCCTGGAGAATCCCAGGGAAGGGGGAGCCTGGTGGGCTGCTGTCTATGAGGTCACACAGAGTCGGACATGACCGAAGCAACTTGGCAGCATGGACTATATAAGGATCGTATCAGTTCAGTTTCATTTAGTGTCTCCTTCCATAGTTTGTGCTGTTATCATATACTTTACTTTTATATAAGTTGCAAGCCTCAAAATGTATTATTGTTACTATTACCTAAGCATTCGGTGATTTTAAATTGTTTTCTATATAACTTCTCATGTTTACTTACATATTTGCCTTTTGTGTTCTTCGTTCTATTGTGCATATTCATGCTTTTGACAAGGTTTATCTTCCTTCTGTTTGAAGAAGTCTATTATTTCATGTTCCTTGTAGCATGAGTATAGTGGTGATGAGTCTTCTGCTTGTTTTTGTTGTTTATTTGTTTGTTTTTCTTGGTTTTGGTTTTTGTCTGCAATTGTCTTTTATTTATGCCTTTACTTAAAATTGTAGTTTAACTGAGTATAGAATTCTATGTTGGCACTTCTTTTTTAAAATCCCAGCACATCTGAATGTAATATGTTGTTGTTGTTTTTTCTCCTGGCAGCCTTTTTTCTTTATTTTCAGAATTTTGACCTTGATGTGTCTGTGTTTTGTTTTTTTTTAATATTCACCCTGCTCATAATTTTCTTGACCTCTTAAACCTGTGGATTCATCTCTCTCATTGGTTTTGGAAACCTGTCTTTTGTTTTCCTTCAGATTTTTTGCTGCGTTATTTTGTATATTGTCTCTTTATGGGACTCTCATTACACATATTAGGTCATTTGACAGTATCTCACATACAGTTGGCCTTCTGTATTCACAGGTTCTGCATCTGTGAATTCAACCAATTGTAGGTTAAAATATTTGGAAAAAAATTCAGGAAGTTCCAGAAAGCAAAGCTTGAATTTGGCATGCTCCACCAACTACTTTAATAGCATTATATTTATAACTATTTATATGGCATTAACTTTGTATTATGTATTATAAGTAATCTAAAGCTGATTTAAAATATATAGGAGGATTTGTGTAGGTCATATGCAAATATTGCACCATTTTGTATGAGGAACTTGAGCATCTACAGATTTTGATATCTGCAGGAGGTTCTGGAACCAACGTCCATGGATACTAAGGGACAAACTGTATCTTTGATATTATGTTCTGTTTTCCTTATCTCTCTCTTTCTCTCTGTCCTTCAGTTTGGATGATTTCTATTGATGTATCTTTGCTGAATTCAGTGTGCCAGTAAGGCTATCCAATCACTTATATTTTTCAACTCAAGAATGTCCATTTGGCTTTTTGAATTCTGTTTCTCTATTAAAAGTTTGCATGTTTTATTCATTTTGTTTTTATCAATTTTATCTAATATGTATATAGATTATTTTAAAATTCTTGTCTGTTAATTTTAATATCTGGATCTTTTATGGACTTGCTTTTATTGATAATTTTTCCTTTTAATTGTGGGTCACATTTTTCTGTTAGTTTGAATGTCCTATAATTTTCATTTTTTCTATGCACATTGTTAAAAGCATCAAAATTGAACTGATACTATTTTGTTCAAAAGAAGACATTTCTTTCTTATTTCAGGGTGCTAGGTCAAGGGGCTGCTCTTTGAGGCAAAGAAAAGTTAAGCAAAAGCAAAAAACCAACAATGGGAACTGTATCAAACTTAAACGTTTCTGCATACCAAAAGAAACAATCAACAAAATGAAAAGGCCACTTACAGAATGGGAGAAAATTTTTGCAAACCATATATAAGAGAAAGGGTTAATGTCTAAAATTTGTAAAGAACTCATACAACTCCATAACACACATACAAATAAATACCTTGATTAAAAATGAACAGAGGAACTAAGTAGACAGTTTTCCAAAGAAGATATTCCAGTGGCAAACAGGTACATAGAAAGATGTTCAGCATCCCTAATCATCAGGGAAATTTAAATCAAAACCACAGTGAGATATCACCTCACACTTGTTAGAATGGCTATTATCAAGAAAATTAGAGGTAGCTAGTGTTGGAAAGGATGTAGAAAAATGGGAACTCTTATAATCATTGAGAAGACTCTGATGCTGGGAGGGATTGAGGGCAGGAGGAGAAGGGGACAACAGAGGATGAGATGGCTGGATGGCATCACTGACTCGATGAATGTGAGTCTGAGTGACCTCTGAGAGCTGGTGATGGATAGGGAGGCCTGGCATGCTGTGGTTCATGGGGTCGCAAAGAGTCGGACACGACTGAGCGACTGATCTGATCTGATCTGATCTGATAATCATTGGTGGGAACATAAATTTGTTCAACCACTAAAGAAAATAATACAGAGGTTCCTCAAAAAATTAAAATAGATCTACTATATGATCCAGCAGTTCCATTTCTGAGTATTTACCCCAAAGAAATGAAAACAGGATATCAGAGATAAATGCAGCATAATTTATTGCAGCATAATTCTCACTAGCCAAGTTATGGAAACAACCTAAGTGCCTGTCAGTGGATGAGTGGATAAAGAGGATGTGGTGTGTATATAAATGGAATATTATTCGGCCATGAGAAAAAAGGAAATCCTGCTATTTGTGATAATGTGGCTGGACCTTGAGGACATTATACTAAGTGAGATGTCAGACAGAGAAAGACAAATCCTGTATGATATTGCTTAGATGTGGAATCCAAAAAAGACAGAGGCATAACACAAAAGAGTAAAATGGTGGTTACTAGGGCTGGGGTGTGATGGAGTAGGAGAAATACTGTTTAAGGGTACAGTCTTGTAACTAGAGGTAAATAAGCCCTAGAGATCTAATGCTCAGTAGAGTGAGTATAGACAACAATATCGTATTGTAATTATCAAACATTACTTGATTATCTCAGTCTCAAAAAAGAAATGATGATTATGTGATGTGATAAAGGAGCTATTACTAAAACAGCAATCATGTTAAATGCATAAAAGTATCAAGTCAACATTTTGTCTCCCTTAAATTTATACAATGTTATATGTCAAATATATTTCAACTAAAAATGAAGTAAGAAAAGAAAACAGTTGAACTGAGGCTCAGGCTGCATTGCAAAAGGTTTGCTTTAGTTTTCCTCTGGTTTCAAACAGCTTGTCAGCGATTTCTATTCAGTCTATTACAGGCCTCATTCTCTACTGGTATCTAGTAATTTCAAGACTATAGAGAAGTGTTTCTGGTTTTCTATCCATGCCTCTATCCTCCTATTCCACTACACACTCAACTAAAATTGCTGTTGGATAGGCAGAAGGTGAAGAGAACCAGGTCTGTAGGGCTCTTCTAGGTGTCTTACAAGCCACGTGACATTAGAAAATTCCACTAGATTCTGTTTATCCTTGCAGAATCTCTGTGCTTATTATAGACCTAATCTCTGCTCAACTGTTTCTAGGCTTGACAAGTGACCCCAAAGTCGAAAGTGGCCACTTATCTCTGCTCAGTTAGGAAGCACTTTTCCCTCTCTGATAATTCCTTTTACATTACTTTTATCCATAGCTTTCTGATGTCTTAAAAAGTATGATTATTTAGTTTATCATCTTTTTTTAGCTGTTTTGATGAAAATATTGTCTTTCTCCTAACAAAATCGGAACTCCTTACTTTTTTAACTATTGTGTACTGCTCTCTTTAGAATTCATTGTAGGATTGTTGTTTAATCAAAGCTTTATAACAAGAGTCTTTTGGTATTTTAATAACTAAATCTTAGGTTGGGATGAAGAGTGACCTTTTTTATGGATTTCCATTGAACAGTGAGATTTCTGGTTTCTTTTAACCCCCCTTTAAAAAAAGAAACACAAATACAAATCATAAATATATAAGTAAAGATATGATATTTTATATGTTGAATAAATAACTCAATGAAAGCAGTTGACTGCGCCACTTTTAGTATAGCTGTTATGCTCCTGTTGCTCCTGCCTTTTCATAATGTTACCCTTTGACTTCAAAGTGACTCTCGAAGAGTGTAAGAGAAGATATTAGACCTATAGAATGAAAACCTTTCATAAAGTTCTAAAGATATTGTTCAATAGTTAAAAATTTGAGTTTCAGGAAACTGTGTCCATTACCTAAATACGAACATTGGATTATTCTAAATGAACCTATTAGGCCAGTTGTCAGTGTTCGGCCAGAAGTTGTAATTTTATTTTATACTAATCAATATGGAAGTGACTGGTGAAATTGTGGTTTAGAGAAATCAGAGTGAACTTTTAGAAATTTTAAAGTATCCAATAGGTTAATTTATTGAAGTATTGTATTCTACGATCTTAATAATTTATGGAAACATAAGGATATATTGTGTATGATTATTAATACATAATAATTTCAGCTTAGTACTATTTTTATTACCAGATCTTAGTGAAAATTTTTTCAAGAGTTTGCCATGATCTTTATTTCTCATTTGATCTGAGCAATCTTTGTTAAATAGTTTTCAGAATCTTTATTATACACAAAGACTAATGAACTTGGAAAAATTCTGGAGTCCATTAGTGATCATGATTTTAATTAATTTTTTTTAAGGAGGAAGACATTTTGGATCTTCTGGAACAATGTGAAATTGATGATGAAAAGCTGATGGGCAAAACTACCAAGTCTCGAGGACCAAAGGTACCTTCTCCCTTACTTCCTATCAAAGTATACTCTTCTATGGACAGTTGATTTTCTTTTCACTTTTCTGACTCTACGAATGACTGATGCCACATTCATGAAACTTTGTTTACTACAGAATTAGATGACATTATCTTGTATTTAGGAGAAACTTCATTTTGTTAGTTTTTCTCATTTTCTGATTCTATCCTTAATCAAGTGAAAGCCCTATGAGTCAGGGTCAAATGAGACCTAGAACTGGTACCATCATTATATACTCAGTACTAAGTTTTCCTTATATCTCCAGACATATAATTTTCAGAGATGCGTAGCATTTTAGATAAGACAAATCATGACTCAAGAGATACTAATGAGGAGCCCCATCTTCTACTAGCCCTGCAACATTAAATTTGTGTAAGGTAAAACAGTTAAAGTTTGTAAGAATACATAGAAATCTATCATGCTGGCAAAAATAGGCAAGTGTCTGCTTTACCTTCATCTGCTCTGTGCTTCATCCATGTGTTCTTTTGTTATATGTGAAAGGCTTTGCAAGTAAAGTAGGAAATTTGAATTCCTAAAATCTTGAAAAGATTTGCATTCTACTTTTTTTCACTTTACATTTGAGCAGTACTAAATCTATCACTTCATCCTCACAGATATCCTGCTCTGTCATGCATTTATGATTCTTATTACATGCCTTAGTAAGTTCTCAAAACCATTAGTTAGTAGGTTCTCAAAACCATTAGTTAAATTTGTTGAATGTGTCCACAGGGACCTTGTTGACTAGTGGAAGGGCAGATATGAACCAAAAACCAAGGTATATTGTGGCAAGTAGTGCAATTAAGAGAGTGAAAAGTGCTACAGCAACATAGAGAAGAAAGGGATTGGTAGACTACGGATGGCTTCATAAAGGAAGCACCATTTGAGTTGCGTCTTGAATAGTTCTCTAAACATACAAGAAGGGTAGAAGGACATTTAGGGTAGAGCGAACATTAAAGGCAAAGACATGGAGATATAGCACTGCATACAGTATTGGAAAAACAACAAGGAATTTGGTATGACTCAGGTGAAAGATTCTTGGAGAGTAAATGAATATAAGACGAATCTGGTAAAAGATATGTATCTAGTGAAGACCAGAAACATGGATGTCAGGCATTGTTCTTTTGAATTATGTGTTCTATATTAAAGAACTGTAGAAGATGTTGGTAATTCCTTTGGAACAAGTATATTTTTAGAGTATGAGTAAAAGTGAATACCTTCATGTTATTCCTTCATTTTGGAAAATACAGGGAAGTTTCTAAACTTTGTATATTAATTATTTAGCAATTTGGCAAACCAGATGTGAGGCAACCTGGGTGCACAATATTTGTGGAAGATTTGCAAATGCAAAGGCTCTAAGTCACCCTTCTGCTGTCTTAAGGCTTATCATCCAAATAAAAATACTACCTCCAAGAGGACAGAATTCACACCGTGTATTTCTCAACCCCTCTTATTCCAGGTGAATAGTAGGGGCTAACAATGGTGGCACTAGTGGTAAAAAACCCACCTGCCAAAGAAGGAGACATAAGAGACACACATTCAATCTCTGGGTTGCAAAGATCCTCTGGAAAAGGGAAGGGCAACCCACTCCAGCATTCTTGCCTGGGGAATCTCATGGACAGAGGAGCCTGACAGGCGACAGTCCATGGGGTTGCAAAGAGTCAGACACGACTAAAGCAACTTGGCACATAGCACAGCACAACAATGTATTTATTGAAATGAATTGATTAATTCCTATAGTTATTAACACTAGCAATATTTCGAAGTACTGGAAGTTACATAATCAATCTGAAATAAAAGTACTTTTAAAACATCTAACATCCTGTACACCGAGGGTCTGGAGTATACTAAATTTCAAAACGGCATTTCCTTTTGAGAGGGATGTAGTTGTTAGTAGTAGTAGTTAAGTCGCTAAGTCATGTCCGACTCTTGCGACCCTATGGACTGTAGCTTGCTGGACTCCTTTGTCCATGGGATTCTCCAGGCAAGAATACTGGAGCGGGTTGCCATTTCCTTCTCCAGGGGATCTTCCCAACCCAGGAATTGAACCCAGGTCTCCTGCATTGCAGGCAGATTCTTTACCGACTGAGCTAGAGGGATGCTGCTGCTGCTGCTGCTGCTGCTGCTAAGTCGCTTCAGTCATGTCCGACTCTGTGCGACCCCATAGACGGAAGCTCACCAGGCTCCCCCGTCCCTGGGATTCTCCAGGCAAGAATACTGGAGTGGGTTGCCATTTCCTTCTCCAATGCATAAAAGTGAAAAGTGAAAGTGAAATCGCTCAGTCGTGTCCGACTCTTAGCGACCCCATGGACTGGAACCTACCAGGATCCTCTGTCCATGGGATTTTCCAGGCAAAAGTACTGGGGTGGGGTGCCATTGCCTTCCCCGAGAGGGATATTATCACACACTAAATATTGATTTCCAATGTATTTACTGGTAGAATAATTGAAGGTAATCAAGGATAAATGAGACTGGTACTAGGAGAAACAAAGAATTTAAGAATATAAGAAATATTAATTAGCTATTAAGTACATAAATATGTGCTTATTCTCTCAGTTGTATATACATAAATAATATCACATAAAGTATTATCATTGTTCTTCAGTCAAGTAGAATGTATTTGGTATTTGTTTTATTATTCTTTATACCATTTATATATTTTTAATATACAACCCAGTTCATAATACAGTTGGACATAAAAATGAATGATATGGTTTGTGTTAGAACTCAGTACCAGTTTGCAAATTTCATTTTGTAGTTAAGGCACTGTTTGGAGTTTATTTGCTATGACTTCTTATTAATTACTGCTTAAACAATGTATTTTTAACTAGTCCCAAATGCATGTATGAAACAAAGATTTAGGTGTCCATTTCTGCTTGTGATTCTTTGTAGACTCAAATAACTCATTATGTAGTCAAGTTCCTTGACCCAGAGGGATGGTACAGGGAGGGAGGAAGGAGGGGGTTTCAGGATGGGGAACACGTGTATGCCTGTGGCGGATTCATGTTGATGTATGGCAAAACCAATACAATATTGTAATTAACCTCCAAAAAATAAATAAATAAATAAAGGGAAAATTCAAGCAAAAAAAAGAAAGAAAGAAAGAAATTTTAAAGCTGCTTGCCTACTTGAAGGAAGGTACTACTAGCAAGCTTCATTGTGCCATTGTTTCTTCTGGGTATGCTAGACTTCTGAAGAAACATCCTTTCTCTAGAATTCAAATTCCCCAAGACTATCAAAATGTTTGAAGATTGTGTTACTGGTAAATGTTTTTCTGTGTATCTCTTTGAACATGGTTAGATCTCAGTAAATATTAAACTATCAAAAGAAGAACATATCTTAAACACAAGTTGGTACTTTAGTGTATTAAATTAATTCCCTGCTTTATTTCTCATCCTTTGCTAAGCCAGTGACTTTAAGACTGTGCTTTGGCTTACTATGTATTCTAGGCACTTTGTGAAATGCTTTTTCTTTCTTTATCTTTCCATCCTACACTGCTACATGAGAAGACATACCTCGTTTCCATGAAATCCCAGGGTAACCAAGGATTTCATTACAGTGTACGCTAACATCAAAACATTTTTGTTTGATTTAACAGAGAACAAGAAACTAGTATACAACTGCAGGAACCTTCCCTAGCAGGAATAAGAGGCATATAGCATGTGCAGTTGTCTCTTAAAATGACTAAGTTACGAAACTGTCTTACTCTACTGGGCTGTGCACGTTCTTTCTGAAGTGAAGATGCCCCACTTCCCTTATGTTTTATTCCTTCCGCTGTCATCATTGGAAACACATTGACTGGGAGATTCAGTGACAGGTGATTCTGATAGAGATCCTGGAACATGATATCATGGCATTTTGAAACTTTACAAACTTACCCATCTACATAGCACTTATTTTCTTAAAAAAAATTATGTAATACTGAAATTTTTATATCTCCTTTTAAAATATAGTGTGGGCAATGAAAAGCAATGTTGTTCCATTATGACCAGACCCTATGTGTCAAAGGTAGGAATCCTCCAAGAAAAGACATGAGCCAATTGGGAATGTGGAAGACTAACTAAAAATTTTGTTTCTTAAAGTGTCCATAATTAAGTTAGACATGTGAGGAATATCTTGCTTCTTGTTGCACATTATTCAAGTGGAGAGGCTCATAGACTGTTTTAAGATGTGGCCTGTTTTGTTTATAGTGAATTATCTTACTTATAATGGCTTATCGGACTGCTGCTTTCTTTTTTTATTTTTTGCCTCTTTTGCTTTTCTTTTTCTTCCTTCTGTCCTCCTCCGTTCTCTCTCACAAACGCACATGCACACATACACATATACACATTTATTGAATGATTTTGAACATTTTGTTGGTCAGCGTCTGAGTCTTACTCTTTGCAACCCCAGTGGACTGCAGCACACCAGGCTTCCCTGTCCTTCACTATCTCCCGCAGTTTGCTCAAACTCATGTTCATTTAATTGGCGATGCCATCCAACCATCTCATCCTCTGTCTCTCCTTCTCTTCCTGACCTCAATCTTTCCCAGCATCAAGGTCTTTTCCAATGAGTCAGCTCTTCACATCAGGTGGCCAAAGTATTGGAGCTTCAGCTTCAGCATCAGTCCTTCCAATGTATATTTAGGGTTGATTTCCTTTAGGATTGACTGGTTTGATCTCCTTGCAGTTCAAAGGACTCTCACAAGTCTTCTCCAACACCACAGTTCAAAAGCATCAATTCTTCATCACTCAGCCTTTTTTATAGTTCAACTCTCACATCCATACATGACCATTGGAAAAGCCATAGCTTTGATTATATGGACCTTTGTCAGCAAAGTGATGTCTCTGCTTTTTAATACACTGTCTAGGTTTGTCATGGCTTTTCTTCCAAGGAGCAAGTGTCTTTTTAATTTCATGTCTGCAGTCACCATCTGCAATGATTTTGAAGCCCATGAAAATAAAACCTGCCACCTTTTCCTTTTCCTCATCTATTTGCCAAGTGGGAAACTAGACATACTAAACTAACCATGTGCATAAGACTTTCTGAATTCTAACAAAATAAACATTTCCTTCCATTTTAGCCTCTGTCTTCCATGCCTGAGAGTACCGAGATAATGAAAAGACAGAAGTACTACAGCAGTGACAGCAGCTATGGCAGTAGCAACAGCTCTTCAGAATCCGACGAAAATGAAAAAGACGCAGTACCAAAATAAGAAAAGAGAAAAGCAAGTTACATATAATCTTAAGCAGTCCAACCACTACAAATTAATCCAACCATCCAGTAAGTTCAATTCTTCTAGCTTAGTTGTTATGTGAAGAAGTATGGAACTGAAATCACTGAACTCAATAAAAGACCTTGGGCCAAATGAACCCTTGTGTGTGAGGAGACCTAGATTCTACCCCACTTCCTTCCCCAGCCAGACCTCAGTTAGGTCTGGATCCCACAATCCCTTTCGGGGTCTGCAAATGGGAAACAAAAGGAGTTTGACTTAAGGATCTCTGTAGTCTTTTGTTCCATATTTCAAAGTCTTCCTTAAGTCCTAAATTTCTGCATGAGTCTTTGAAGCTGTGCCTCATGGTTGATCTGCCGATGGCATTCTCTTTTAAGCCCCAATATTCTCTCATTCCGTTCCCCACTCTGTCATTCATTTTGTTTTATATTCTCCCCTATTTCAAAAAATGTGTGTTTCTCTGTAGGTATTTGACTTGAATGTATCTGTGAGCCACACAATTGTGAAATAGTTGAAGTTTGTTCCCTCCCATTTTCATCACGGGTAAGCACTTCAGTCAGGACTTTGGTGTACAGGAAGTATTCAGGAGAAGAACCAACTAGCTTCTCTCTTTCCTTCTTTCTTGCTTCCTTTTTCTGCTTTCTTCCTGTATTTCTTTCCCCATTTTCTCTCTCTTTCATTCCTTTTTCAATCCCAAATGTCCAGTGTTGTGTTTCTTCTTTCATCCCCAGACGTCCAGCTTGGTATTCGTGTTGCCCAGGTTCGTTCGGATACCCCTTCCTGATGTTGTCTCCAGTGCAGGACTTTTCTTAACCTCTGTCTCTCATCTCTCTGACTGCCTTGTCCTCCACTGTCCCAGAGCTTCACAAAGGGACTGGGTCAGTCACTCAGTAAACACAGTTCTGAGCCTCTGTTGCTCTGTCTCCAGCAATGGCTTAATATGGTAGTTTCCTGATAAACTCGGCCTTCCATACTTACGGGAAATGTGCATAAGCAATGCAGAATTAATACATGAAGATTTTTAATGATCTTTCTTTTACTTTCAAATTATTCCATAAAAATACTTCCTGTCTTTGAGAGCTTATATGTTTTGAGGAGAAATAGTGTATTATATTTTGTTTTTTTTTTTATTCTTTTAATGTATGTTTATTGAGCACCTTTTTCAGAGTTTGTAAGCTCTTTTATCCTTATTTCCTCTATTTTAAATATTCCTTAAGTACTTTCAGTATGTCTCTGTGTAAGTATGGCTCTGTTTCTCTTTTGGAAGCTGACATTGTTCTGCCCAGATTTAATCGGTTTTGGAGCCCCTTTCCTATTGGCTAATGTGTGTATCCCTAACAGCATGAACTGACAGAGGATGGAATAGGGATGAGAAAAACTACTAGGGTTCTTGTACTCGATTCTTTTTTCTTCTAAGACCAGTAGTTTTAATAAATTGAGATTAGACAAATCGTGTACTAAAAATGTTTTTAAGTATAAATTCACATTTTAAAGCTTGTCTAATTCACTTAATATCTTTCTCCTTATTAGTTGTATTTTGTTTTCATAGCCATTAAGAATTGCAACAAAGGTTTCAATTTCTTATATTCTCTTTTTAATCTTACACTAAGGAATGTTATAGCCACAAGCCTTCCTTGAATTTTCTCTCCAAAGAGATGTTTATAACTGAGGATAAAAATTCAGATTATGTACAATGCTCTCTGTTGTAGAGGGTTAATATAGGAAATTTAAACTTGTTACAGTACCAAAGGGTATATTTTGATTTGATATGTGGTAGTCCTATGCAAAACTGTATGAAGTATTTTTTCTCAGATAATTTACGCATGAAAGTTTCAACCATTTTTTGTTAGTCTCCCTAAATATCATTGTCACATCTAACTACTTAGTTATTCTGTCTGAATTCTAATGTATGCAGAAGAAAAAATGAAAATCTCTTGTGATTCAAGAGAAAGTCTTGTTTCCCTTCTGCAGCTATAATCAGATTATACATATCCAAACCATCATCATAAGCCCTTGAAGAAAGCAGGACCAATGTGTATGTATTAGTACATGCTTATGAGTATTTCTTAGGAGAAGATTGACCAGTGGTGTGTTTCCACACAGCCCTTTTTAGAAGCGCCATTCTTTCAAACACTAGTGTGACTTTCAGAAGGAGATTAACAGTTGGAACAAATGGAAGCTTTTTTTGTTTGTTTGTTTGACATCTTTTATAGCTTGAATGAGTATACTTTTTTATACTCTGCAGAACTAAATAGGACTATTAGACTTATCGTCAATTCAAAATATCCTTTAGAAATACATCTCTAAATATAAAGCTCAAGTCCATTGCCTTTATAAAGGTTTACATTTTTTTCAACAGCAATTGAAGAGAAATATTGGGGTATTGAACTTGCCTTCATGTGAGTTTTATGAAATTATTTAATTAATGAAAAGTGATATATTTCCTAAGCAGGGAGAAAATATACAACAGAAGGTATATAGAACATATGTGCTAGGAAAGTTATAGATGTTGATAGTATTGAATAACATTCTATTTCTTTGTGTCAGGCATTAAAATTTGTCAGGAATAATTGGTTCTCCCTTTAAATGTTCTCACTTTGCACAAGCATAGAAGATATTCTATGATTTTTCTTAGTTGTTCTGATAACAATCGTTGATCCAGACATTTTTTTCTTCATTTAAATATTTTACTATGATAATTTAAATCTAATTTTTAAAATTCGTCTGTCCTGTGAATGTCTGTCTAGTACTACTCTTATAATAACCAGCTATATAATTTTTGTTTTTCTTCTGTTATATTATTATTATTGCAATAACTGCATCCTTCCTAGGTGGCGCAGTGATAATCAACCCGCCCTCCAATGTAGGAGCTGCAAGAGATGCGAGTTTAATCCCTGGGTTGGGAAGATCCCCTAGAGTAGGAAATGGCAACCTGCTCCAGTATTCTTGTCAGAAAAATTCCATGGACAGAGGAGCCTGGCAGGTTACAGTCCATGGGGTCGCAAGGAGTCGGATATGACTGAGCACACAATCACACATTATTGTTATTATTGTTTTATTTTCATGGGCCCTAAATTTGATAACATCAATTTATCCTGGCCATTCTCCCCTATTCATTTTCCGCTATGAATCCTTCTGTAAAATATTCTGTTTCTAACATCTGCCTAGATTCTAATAAGTGACCAGTCTATATTATAGAAAAGGGCATTAAGTCAGGGTTTAGAACTGAACTTGGGAATCTTCTTGTCATGTGACAAGTTCTTTCTCTGAGTCTCCACATGATAGAGATTTGTACTTCAGAGGGTTTCTGTGAGAACAAAGAGAGTAGTGTACCACCTAGCATGATGCCTGCTTTGTAGAATGTGTTCCATACATGTTAGCTTTCTGTTCTTCTGGTCCTTTTGTCAAGTTTCAAGAATAGAACACTAAAGTACTGTTTAAGTATTATTCTCACAAGAGCCATTCTTTATACATGATAGGGGTTCTGGACTATGTGCACTGTTTAAATTGAAGAAATAACTCCAACTGTATATTCTCATGATGATGCCGATGCTTTGACACTCACCGCCACCCTTCTAGGGCTTCCCTGGTGGCTCAGCAGTAAAGAACCCGCCTGCCCAATTCAGGAGACGTGGATTCGATCCCTGGGTTGGAAACATCCCCTGGAGAAGGAAATGGCAACCCACTCCACTGTTCTAGCCTGGAAAATCCCATGGACAGAGGAGATTGGTGGGCTATGATCCATAGGGTCACAAAGAGTCAGACATGACTTAGCAACTAAAACAACAAGTCACCCTGCTAATCATTAGTGTGTATAGATGCATTACAGTGGAGGACTAACTCTGCTACTGTGCCATCCCTTTTCTTCATCGTCTATAGGCTCCATAAGGCGTTCAGTCAGTTGTCCTCGCTCCATCTCTTCTCAGTCACCATCCTGTGCAGACGTCCGCCCCTTTTCTGCTCAACAAGTGATATCAGCATCCCGGCCGTCTTCAGGGTCTCGGTCACATTCTTTAAACCGTGCCTCCTCCTACACGAGGCATCTGCCTCAAAGTAATGATGCCAGTTCCTCTGACTCTCTGATGGTAAGTCTTCTGTTTTGCTGTCCTGAGATGAGCGCTGTACTCAGGAATTAGGTGGCAGAGGGATTAGCTGGGAGGAGGATAGACTGAACATCAAATCCTTTCTATTCAACTCATGGCCTCCTGGAATTTGGATTGTTCCTCTTTCTTCACCTATAACCAAGTATGGATTCTTAAAAGGCCGGCTTCACTATATCACAAAACTTGAGGATGAACACTAAGAATATATTTGCTGTATTTTCTATGTGCTCATGGAGTAGGGTAATTTGCATTGATTGTACAGTGTGTCTGAATTTGGGGAATTTTGTTTTATGGAAAATTTTCCTTAATGGGACTATTGATGAATAAATTAAAAAATTAACTATTGGTAAATTATCTTTTGGAGAAGGAAATGGCAACCCACTCCAGTGTTCTTGCCTGGAGAATCCCAGGGACAGGGGAGCCTGGTGGGCTGCCGTCTCTGGGGTCGCACAGAGTCAGACACGACTGAAGCGACTTAGCAGCAGCAAATTATCTTTAGAGCACTGAAGTATGGAATTTTTAATAATGTTTTCTGTATATTAAATTAGCATACATTATTATATATATACATATATATAGTATTTCCTCCTTTAGCATAAATCTTAGAGATTCAGTATTGAGGAAGTTAGTGAATTTTTTTGCAACCAAGTTTTCTAATAAATGCTCAAATATTGGGTTGACCAACAAGTTCAATCAGGTGTAAAACCCAGATGAACTTGTTGGCCAATTCAGTAGATACCTCCATGTACGTTCACATAGACCAATGACTTATTTCATTTGTTTATTTAATGTGGATGTTGCTTCCAAAGCAAAGAGTCTGAAAAGTATAAGTGAATGAATTTCACTTGGTAACAAGTTTCTTTCTTTCTTTTTTTTTTGCTAATCAAGAATTGCCTGAGATATATGTAGAAAATGAAACTTTTTTAAACACTCCTATTTTTGTTTTGGTATTTTGAACTACATAAAATGCAGCTGTGTGGAAGCATGAAAGACACTCTTGGGAAATCATATCCATTTAATCCTAAGATTTTAATGCTAAGAACAAAGGCAAAAACATTATTTTCTTCCTTTTTCATCATTATTTTTCAATTGAAAGTGCATCATTTTTACCTAGAAATATCTTTTAGATTATAGTGACACAGTGAAATAAGACCCCCTCCAAATATCTGTATTCTTTCAAATTTAAGAGTGAGTCTTTGCGGAAACTGAGACCAAAAGACCAAGAAGATGATCTAACAAGTCAGACCTTATTTGTTCTCAAGGATATGAAGATCCGGTTTCCAGGAAAATCAGATGCAGAATCATTAATTCTGATAGAAGATGTGAGTATTTGATGTATATAAAATTCCAAGGAGCTCATACATTTTTATTCTTCTTAAAATATTAAAATTTATTTCCTGATGTCATTATCTTCAATGACATAGTAAACTTAAATGACCTCCACAAGCTGTAGAAGATACAGGGGTTATTTGAATTATTATGATTCCTGAGCAATTAGATCACATTAATAATCAGCAATGCAAAATATCTTTTAGTGTATAGTCCTATTTTAATGATGCCTCATCAAGTTGAAAATAATTAGTGTTAAAGTTATTTGTTCCTAATGATTAAAGACACATCAAGTTAAGCTTGCTTCTATAAAGATTTTGAAAGATTTAATATGGAGTGAGATAATAAGGAAAAAAGTGGGCCATGGGCATGAAGTAAATATTTGAATATGATACCTTGAATGGTATTAGTCGAATTTTGAAACGGCTTACGTTGTGTGTGTTTTCTTGTTACATATGCATTTACGCCACCCAGTGGAATGTTCTAAAATGGCAGAGTTCTAAAATTCACATTAAAGTTGGTAACTTATTCCTGATTTAGGAAGAAGGTCGAAGATATTAAAATATTCGAGTGAAATAGCATTTCTTCACTCAAAGTTCTATTGATATTTCTTCACTGAAATATCCTTTCAGATTGTCATTCTTAGATAACTTCTCAGTAATAGAATGTTGTTTTCTGGGTTTTTTTTTCGTTGTTTTTCACCCGGAGAAGGCACCATCTAGTGGCCAGTTGTAGGATAGAAACCACAGCCATGCAGTTGGCTTTTTTTTCACTTTTTAGCAGTACTTTAGACCTATGAGTCGGACACGTCTGAAGCAACTTAGCAGCAGCAGCAGACTTATCTAAAGCGCTGTCTAGAAACAAAACAACCAAAAACAATAATAAAAAAAGACTTTTGTAGTTAAAAATCAATAATGGCAATTTGTATTTTGCAATCATAACATAGTTATAACTAAAACCCCCAAATATTATGCTTTGTGTTTGTTATATATATATTTTAAAAAGTGAAAATGGTATCTTGTTTACAAATGAGATGCTATTTGTTACATCAAGGGAGAAGGAAGAAAAATGAACATTAGTTGTAAAATATTATGCCAGATATATTTCTATTGACATTGTTATATTATTCAATAGAGTAGAGGTTGTGTTTTTGCACCAGACATTTTGTTTTATTTCTTAAGATGTAAGTTGTATACTACATTTTTCAGTCAAGAAGATGAAAAATTAGGTAATCTGAGGGTAACACTAATGTTTGTGGATAACTGTGGTTGTTCTGTAAAGAACATGTGTATAGGCTTATATAATTGATATAATATATTAGACATTAGATTAGTTACAACATGTTTACTTATGCAGCAACTATTTTAATCTATTTGTTATAGTGTATATAACTAGAATATATATTCAGATATTTTGCATATTTGCACCAAAAAATAAAAGAGGGTAATAGAATTCTCATTATATATAGGCTATTTTCTAATGTGCTATTTAATATTTTGTTATTATGAATGATGCTGTAAATACAGTTCTTGGAATTAAAATGAAAAATCTATAGTTTTGGCTTCTTCCCAGTCCTTATATTCCTGAAGACATTTGAGTTTCATTAATTAAAGATTGTTTGCTTTTTACAGCAAGAAGAGAAAAACTTTAAATTCAGATGGCTTCTTTACCTTATGTTAAAAAAATCTTTGCACTCTTTTTTTTTTTTTAATGAAAGTTCAGTTCATTTCAGTCGCTCAGTCACGTCCGACTCTTTACGACCCCATGAATCGCAGCACGCCAGGCCTCCCTGTCCATCACAAACTCCTGGAGTTCATTCAGACTCACATCCATCGAGTCAGTGATGCCATCCAGCCATCTCATCCTCTGTCGTCCCCTTCTCCTCTTGCCCCCAATCCCTCCCAGCGTCAGAGTCTTTTCCAGTGAGTCAGCTCTTTGCAAGAGGTGGCCAAAGTACTGGAGTTTCAGCTTTAGCATCATTAGGCATCCTTTATTTCAAATAGTATTATGGTGTTTTCACTTCACAAATTAATTACATTAAATTTCTTAATATTTCTTCCCTCAAACAGATCATTGATAACTGGAAGTATCATAAAACAAAAGTGGCTTCATATTGGCTCATAAAATTGGATTCTGTAAAACAACGAAAAGTGAGTAATGAATACCCCAAAACAGGTTTTTGCTCTTTTGGATTATGTATTAACCTAGGATCATTAAACCACAATCATAATCAAACTAATACACATGCTCATTTGTTTACTAGTTTCCTTTACAAACATTTGTTATCTACTATGTTTCAGGTGCTGTTCTAGGTTCTGAGGATAAACAAGTGGATTAAAAAAAATCCTATGGTCTCATAGAGCTTGTATTCTAGTTAAGGTGTTTGATAATAAGTCAATATATAACAGAATATATGGTGATATTAAGTACAGTGGAGAAAAATAAATCAGGATTAAAAATTGAGAGAAGATGACCTAAATGAAATGAGAAAAATACTATGCAGACATCTATAGCTACATTGCATCAGACAGAGGGAAGAGCAGATACAGAGGCCTGGGGTATAAGTTAGCCTGGTCGATCCATGAGATATAGGGGACACCATTTATTTCTTGATTGACAGGATGGTTGGTTTGTGCTGGTCAAGAGTGAGTGATGTGTTGGTGACAGTTGAAGTTGAATAGATAAGCAGGATCAGATCACAACTTTACAGGTTGTCTAAATACTTTGGGTTTGATTCCAAGTGATGGACCACCACCAGAAATTTTTGAGCAAAGGAGTTACATAGTATGGTTTCTAATTTAGAGGTATCATGAGAGCTACTTGTGAAGAACAGAACTAGGGTAAATGGAAAATGGCAGAACAAAAGTAGAGACTAGGTACTCTATGGTTTTTAGAGTAACTGAGCTGAGAACTAATAGTTGCTTAGCTAGGTTGATAACTGAATTGAGTGTACACTGGAGAAAGAACAGGACTTTATTTTCCCTGTTGTTTTGTTTTGCTTTGGTTTTGAACATACTAAAGTTGATATACTGATTAGACATCTAATGCAAAGGTTGAGTGTGTCATTGTATATATGAGTTCAGAGCTAAGGCTGTATGTGGAGATACAAAACTTAAGAGTCACTGTTAGAAAAGGCAGAAGAACCAGAGATCACATTGCCAACATCCACTGGATCATCGAAAAAACAAGAGAGTTCCAGAAAAACATCTACTTCTGCTTTATTGACTATGCCAAAGCCTTTGACTGTGTGCAGATCACAACAAACTGTGGAAGATTCTTCAAGAGATGGGAATACCAGACTACCTGATCTGCCTCCTGAGAAATTTGTATGCAGGTCAAGAAGCAACAGTTAGAACTGGACGTGAAACAACAGACTGTTTCCAGTTTGGGAAAAGAGTAACTCAAGGCTGTATATTGTCACCCTGCTTATTTAACTGATATGCAAAGTACATCATGCAAAATGCCGGGCTAGATGAAGCACAAGCTGGAATCAAAATTGCTGGGAAATATCAATAACCTGAGATATGCAGATGACACCACCCTTATGGCAAAAAGTGAAGAAGAACTAAAGAGCCTCTTAATGAAAGTGAAAGAGGAGAGTGAAAAGTTGGCTTAAAGCTCAACATTCAGAAAACTAAGATCATGGCGTCTGGTCCCATCACTTCATGACAAATAGATGGGGAAACAATGGAAACAGTGACAGTCTTTGTTTCTGGGGGCTCCAAAATCAATGCAGATGGTGACTGAAGCCATGAAATTAAAAGATGCTTGTTCTTGGAAGAAAAGCTATGACCAACCTAGACATCATATCAAAAAGCAGAGACATTACTTTGCCAGCAAAAGTCCATATAGTCAAAGCTATGGTTTCTCCAATAATCATGTATGGATATGAGAGCTGGACTAAAAAGAAAGCTGAGTGCTGAAGAATTGATGCTTTTGAACTGTGGTGTTGGAGAAGACTCTTCAGAGTCCCATGGACAGCAAGGAGATCCAGCCAGTCCATCCTAAAGGAAATCAGTCCTGAATATTCATTGGAAGGACTGATGCTGAAGCTGAAACTCCAATACTTTGCCCACTTGATGCAAAGAACTGACTCACTGGAAAAGACCATGATTCTGGGAAAAATTGAAGGTGGGAAAAGAAGGGGACGACAGAGGATGAGATGGTTAGATGTTATCACCGACTCAATGGACATGAGCTTGAGTAAGCTCTGGGAGTTGGTGATGGACATGGAAGCCTGGCGTGCTGCAGTTTATGGGGTCACAAGGAGTCACACAGGACTGAGCAACTGAACTGAAGTGAACTGAAGGTATTTAAGCCTTGGGACTAGATGAGATTACCTCAAGAATAAGTGTGATTAGAAAAGAGAGTTTTGAGGGCTCAGCCCGGGACCAGTGCTATGTATAGAAATCAGAGAAATGAGGTAGAGGGGTTAATCTAAGGGGACTGAGAAGGAGTAGCCAGTAAAGTATGAAAAACCATGAGAACTGGGTTACCTTGAAATCAGTTAATCACTTTAGGGATGGAGTCATCAGCTGAGCTAGATGTTGCTGATGAGAGTTATAACATGAGCACCATGACCTGACTGTTGTTTTTGGTAACTTTGAGGATAGTGGTTACCAGCTGAGCTTCCAGGGAAGGTCATAACAAATTCAGAGGAATGGTGCAGAGTAAAACTCGAGTGGAGGAGGTTCAAGAAATGGGTAAAAGTATGGCTAGCGCAGGTAATTTTTCAAGGAATTTTGCTGTAGAGGGAAAAGGGAAATGTAGTGGTAGCTGGAGAGGGATGTGGGTTAATGACAAGGTGTTTTTTGTTTGTTTTGTTTTTCAAAAAGATGCAGCTATTTACAGTTATTAGTTGCTGATGAGAAGGATCCAGAAGAGACGAATGGTACAGTAAAGAGTGGAGATAGGAAATCCTCCAGCAAGTTATCTAGGAAGGTTTGTCCTAACCAGGAGCATTTATTCTCATAGGGAAGGTAGAATCTGTGGCATTGTTGTGGAAAGATGTGAACATTTTCTTCTGGTGGGGAGGGGCTTTGAAAATTTGAGGAGATAGTACAGTATCTCACAGAGTAGGAGAAGGGAGTGGCCAGCAGCCTGAGGGGCCCATAGATGGATTGCAACATTCTTTTGGGGGAGCTGTACTATTTTAGTAGCTATAGTGAAGCTATTGTATTCCTAAATAATGAAAACTATCACTTCCCCTTTCTGAAATGTATTGCTACTAAGGTGAAAGTTGACATTGATCAAATGACTTTGAAATTAGGTACTTTCCTCTGAGTAAACTGAAACCATAATTAAGCATTAACTCATTCATCAAAGGACAACTTGGCGTCCTGTCACGTGCCAAGTGCTGTTCAGGAGAGTGTAGCAAAGCTGGTAGCAGAGGTAGATTGAAAACATCCTGTAAGCCCAGAATTCCTGTTCTCTGAGTCACTGACTGTACGTAGCCTTGATTCATTAAAAAAGGAACCTCTTACTGAAATGTTGAATCTTTTTGTAAGTACAATATACTTTTTCTAACCTAGGTGATAGATAAGAAAGTTGGTAATTAAAACAGATAGCCCAGAAACAGATTAAAATATTCATAAGATATTAATACCTGATAAATATGACATTTCAAATCAATGGAGTAAAGATAAATTTTCCCATAAATGATACTAAAACAATTGATGATTTGTAAGAAAATTAAGTTGGAGCATTATCTCTCACCCTATGCAAAAATAAATTCCAGAAAATGCTGTTCTGTTTTTTTACATGTGATATGATTATACAGAGTGATCAAATGATATATGTGTCTGATAGTAGTACTATTTATGAATTAGGTGAAACTATTTTGTGTTTTAAGGGTGTCATGCTCAATTGTGTTTATAAATTTCAAGTAAAAATATTTGACAACAAGAATGCCAGTGTAATAATAGTAAGTTGCAAGCTGTATTGAAAAAAATTTAAAAGCTTTTACATGTTGATACTAGACTAAAGGGGTCTAAAAATTTGTCTGTTGGGTTGTAATATGCTAACCAGTCATTGGACTATCTGTTTGATACGTGTGCTATTGCTTAAGAAACTGCATCCAAGAAAAATAAAAAGAAACCTAGAAATGCGGATCAACTTTGGAATGTAGAATTGTTGTTGTTCAGTCGCTAAGTCATATCTGACTCTTTGCGACCTCATGGATGGGAGCGCACCTGGTTCCTCTATCCTCCACTATCTCCTGGAGTTTCCTCAAATCCATATCCATTGAGTTGGTGATGCTATCTAACCATCTCATCCTCTGGCACCCACTTCTCCTTTTGCCTTCAATCTTTCCCAACATCAGGGTCTTTTCCAGTCAGTTCTATGCATCAGGTGGCCAAAGTATTGGAGCTTCAGCTTCAGCTTCAGCGTCAGTCCTTCCAATTCAGGCTTGATGTCCTTTAGGATTGACTGGTTTGATCTCCTTGCAGTCCAAGGGACTCTCAAGAGTCTTTTTCAGCACCACAATTTGAAAGCATCAATTCGTCAGCACTCAGCCTTTCTTTATGGTCCAACTCTTATGTCTATACCTGATGACTGGGAAAATCATGGCTTTGACTATATGGACCTTTGTCAGCAAAATCATGTCACTACTTTTTAATATGCTGTCTAGATTTGTCATAGTGTTCTTTCCAAAAAGCAAGCATCTTTAATATCATGGCTACAGTCACTGTCCACAGTGTTTTTCAAGCCCAAGTAGAATTAGATATTATTAAAAGTTACCCACTTAGAGAGTCAAGAACTTAACTAATTTAACATCTAGATGTGGATTAATAAGAACTATCCTTCTTTGGACTATGATCATAGTCAATAATTATTGGATGGCTATATCAGTTCAGTCCCCTGGAAAGCAGACATATGACAGAGTTAGAAGTGAAAGAAATTTCTGAGAAAAGACACACAAGAAAGATAAAGGTGGAGAGAGTTTGAGCAGACAGGAAGAGCCTTCTGACTGCAGCTGGTCTGACACCAGTGAATGGAAAACAGGAGGACTAGGAAGGAAGAAGTTCAGACTAGAGAAGTTCTGAGTAAGACCTGTCAGGCTGATTGGGAGCCCAGAACACAAGTTGCTTGTGAGAGAGATCACACTGGGCAGAAATAGCTTCCCTCTGGTATCCCAGCCATGCGCAATCCTTGGCCAAGAGCAGTCTGGGGAGCACCTAAACTTGGCTTGAAGTTGTAAAATCATTGATCCTCAATGGGGATGCTGTCAGCTAACTGCACTCTTAGAGATTAGTTGATTCAAATGGCATGTCTCCAAGGTTACCACAATGGTTGTGTGTGATAAAATTTAGTGTGACAAACATTTATTGGTTGCCAACTTTGTACAAGAACTATACTGGACACTTGGGGATTTTGAGAGTTATTCATTCATTCATTCATTTATTTGCTCATCAAAACATGTACTTAACAATATTAATTGAGAGACTACAATGTCCCAAGCACAGTTCTAAACAAGACTCATTTAAATCTGTTAATTTCATTAGAAACCATTGCTGAGATATATATTTTACTTTTTCCATTCTAGTATCAAAGCTTTTGCTAGTTGCTCATTAGAATGTTGTAAAACTCTCAGATTAGAATGCCACACACACACAAATGTTTCCACATACCTTATTTAAAAACTTCCTTAATGGGTGTAAAATTTAAAGGTCAATGATGTGGGACTAAACTACAGGTGAAAATTGAATCAGCTAATCTTACTTAATGTCATGTTATGGTAACTTCACACTAGCACAATTTAGCCTTCTCCCAAGAATGCAGTTGTAAGGAATATACCTGAAGTATGAAAATATTACAGTGATGGTGGATAGTGAAGAATGCCACATTTTCTGAAGAGCTTTTTCTCTGGTATCAAGTAGTGGTAAATAGGTTGTATTATACTTACATTTATTTTAGGATTCTAAGAAATCCTTGTTTATCAAGTATTTCTTCTCTAAATAACAGTTTTTAAAATACCTACAGTAGCTGCTTCTGCATGGATTTTGATGTTATTATTTTCTATCTCTTTTTCACTTGGGCTGACATGGATGCTGTACAGGGCCGTTCATTTTGCATCAGCAAAGATGCCTTTACCCTATAGCCTTGGCTGCTGCATGCATCATTAGTGCAGTGTGTAGTGATTTTAATGTTATTTCTAAACCTCCCTCACCTCATGCCATTATTTTAATTTAGGACCAACTGTTCAGCCATATGGAGCAGTTTGTCATTCAACATCTGTATGTACTTGCAAAATATGAATTTGTCTGTGTGCTTTATGCTTTCAAATGCGCTATATTTCATATGGAAAAGACATACCTTTTCACTTTATTAATGCTTTCATTGACTGAGTCTCCCATTTATTTTTTCCCTTGGAGAGCTTAATGTTGGATCATGATGCTTTTAAAAGTCACAATGTCAGGAAATGGATACCCATATTCTATAAGTTAGCCTCACTTGAGTCCACAGATAAACAAAGGCCGCCTTGCTGACCATTGGTTTTTGTGTTTCACAAATTATTCATCTTCCATCCATTTGCTTCTAACCCCAAAGCACCCAGAAAACCAAATAGCATTGCAAATAGTACTGACACTAATTTACCTCATTCCAGTCTGATTTCTTGCCTGTTTTCTGCCTTCCTAAAAGTATTCAGTTGGTGTTTTGCTAAAGGTGCAGATTCTCTCCCCATCTGTGTGGCCTTTTAAGCAAACTGGTCCCTGATGGATTCCATGGTTCTGTCGGAGGGCATGCCTGCGTAGCCTTGTATGTACACAGTGACTCCACCCATCTTCTCAAGTATTGCTTGACTGAAGGTGAATCTGAATCTAAGCAGAGACAATTTGATTATCTTCTGATTTTGCTGTTGTCCCCTGGACACATCAAATTAATTGTGAAGTATTGCTGGGTAGTGGTTAAGAACAAGGGTCTAGCTACAATGCTATCCATTACCTAATTGTCTGATCTTGGGTAAGTTACTTATCTTTTCTATGCCTGAATTTTCTCACCTATAAAATGAGATCCAAACATTCTCAAAACTAAAACATTTTTCAAAACTATTAGGCAGCAAAATCTACCCCACCTGAACTCTTTCAGTGACAATGACATGACAGGAAGTTATTTTTGTTTGTTTTGAGTATTAACATGTTTTCCTATAGAAATATAATGTTTATGATTGTGGAATCTAGCCTCAAGATTTTTGGAAAGAAATTATGGACAAGTCATATCTATCTCAATGTTTTTATTTTGAGTATTAAATGAATTGCTGTCTATAAAAGTGATTAGAACAGTGCTTTGTCCATTGTAAGCTCTCAATAAGTGTTAGCTCTGATTTTTACCTTGTCAACATAGGTTTCAATTCCTTGCAAGGAGCATTTTCACTAAGACAAACACCTACTAAGTACTAGGCCTGTCTTGAGCCTTGGGGATCTGGTAGGTATAATTCTTATTTTTATGTAGCTGACAATCTCCATTAACTACACAGGAAATTAAAATAAAGTGAGATAATTATTAATAGTAGAAGAATTGGGCATTAAGGGACCATAAGGTATTTAGTGACAGGTAAAGGTCTCCCTGAAGAAGTGATGTTTGAGGTAAAACATGGAAATTCACCAGGTGAACACAGGCAGTGGAAAGTCTATATGAAGACTCAGAGGAGAGATGAAAGGTTTGGGCTCTTCATCCCTTGGTTTTTATTCTCTTATGGTTTCCAAATTACAGGTCTCCCTAAACCACTCCTTTCTCCAGGACCAGAGCTTGAAATTTAAAGGCAAAGGAAGCAAAAGAGAATGTATCTTTCCAATAGGCACTCTGGCAAAGAAGAAACAAATTTGTGGGTTGCCCAGACCATGCTAGTCCCATAGTCAGGAAAATCACTCCTCAGGCAGTGATGTTTGCTGGCATGCAAGATGCCCGAAGGTCTATCCATCTTCATGTTGGAGGAAACATTAGGAGTGGAGCTGCTGCATTCCCCACCCCTAACTCTCTGCCCACTTTCTGAAGTTGCTGCTTTTAGCCATGTGTTTGTTCAGTGGTAAAGAATCCACCTGCCTACGCAGGAAACACGGGTTTGATCCCTGGGTCAGGAAGATCCCCTGGAGAAGGAAATGGCAACCCACTCCAGTATTCTTGCCTGGGAAATCCCGTGGACTGAGCAGCCTGGTGAGCTATAGTCCATGAGGTCACAAAAGAATTGAAGATGACTTACCCACTCCAGTGTTCTTGCCTGGAGAATCCCAGGGACGTGGGAGCCTGGTGGCTGCCGTCTGTGGGGTCACACAGAGTCGGACACAACTGAAGTGACTTAGCATAGCATATTAACTAAAACAACAAATAATAACAGCAAGACTAGTATATTAGGCCATCATGCTTTAAAATCCCATCAAAATTAAGAATAAAACATAAACAGAGTAGTGGCCAAGAGAGTCTCCTCTAAGTGATGTACTAGTACAGTACTTGGCACGGAGCAAGTAGCCTGTACATACGATTCACCCTCCTCTTAGACTCTTATGCATCATATGCATTTCACGGTGCACATATTCAGAAAGAAATGAATAACCTATCATCTCAAATGCTATGTCACTTTGTGTGTGTGGGTGTTTAGCTGCTTCAGTTGTGTCCAACTCTTTGTGACCCCATAGACCACAGCCTGCCAGGCTCCTCTGTCCATGGAATTTTCCTGGCAAGAATACTGGAGTGGGTTGCTTTGTCCTTTTCTAGCGGATCTTCTCCACCCAGGGATCAAACTTGCATTTCCTATCATTTCCTATGTCTCCTGCATTTCAGGCAGATTCTTTTACCACTGAGCTTGTGGGGAAGCCTTCTGTTACTTTAAAGTTGAATAATTAATAATAGAATACAAAATGAAGATAGTTAACATTTTTTAACACTTTAATTTCATTTATTATATAGAACTCATATTTATTCTTAAAAGCAGTTTATGGATTATCTTTGCTACTTTTTAAAATTCTTCCTGCATTATGACTTTTGGGTAAATTATTACTCACTAATACATAGAAAGGAGGAAGAAAAATTGAGAAGAGCATTGATTAAAATTCACCATTTACTGCTAGTGTTGATTCTTGTGTCACATCAATCATAAGTCCTATTTTCCACATTAAAAATATGAGGTTAAACTATTAGCTCAACTGCAATTGTAAAAAAAAAAAAGGTGCGAATTAATGTCTGATGTGCATATTTTATCAGTATTATTGTGAATAATTCATATTAAAAATTTAAAATCCCTCTTCATAATTAAGGTTTCATTATCTGTAATAACAAGGTTTTCTGGGACAATTTTTTCCACAAGCTACTTTATTACAGATGGTATTATCTTTCCTCATTCTTCTCTCCTTCAACCCACACACCCTTGATCGCTTTTCGGTTTACATACTGTTCCCACTTCATAGTGAAAGAAGCTGGAGCAGGAAGGGACGGCACCGTGGTGCTTACACAACTAATTTGAGAAGCTGTAGTTGATATTCTTCTATAAATAAAATGTTATTTGGAGATACTTTTTCCTAAATTGATTTTTAAACATGTGTTTATTCTAAATTTGCCTTCATCAGGGAGAACTAATATCACTTCTTTAAATTGGCTGTTTTAAAGAGAAACAAATTAAATTCTTCTGTCTGCTTCCAATGCTCTTATACATTTGTGCCTATGGAGAAATATCGTATCTTCTATCAGGCTTTGTGTTTGAAAGTTGTTCTTTTTTCATCTTTTACTGTCATATTTACAATCAGTTCCTTATATTACTGCTACTGCTAAGTCACTTCAGTTGTGTCCAACTCTGTGCGACCCCATAGACGGCATCCCACCAGGCTCCCCTGTCCCTGGGATTCTCCAGGCAAGAACCCTGGAGTGGGTTGCCATTTCTTTCTCCAATGCAGGAAAGTGAAAAGTGAAAGTAAAGTTGCTCAGTTGTGTCCGACCCTCAGCGACCCCATGGACTGCAGCCTTCCAGGCTCCTCCGTCCATGGGATTTTCCAGGCAGGAGTACTAGAGTGGGGTGCCATTGCCTTCTCCAACCTTATATTAGATGAATAAAATAAGAAATGAAAAATTTACTTTGGTGAATTGAAATTAGGATACTGTATTTGTGATATTTACTTTTTAAGAAAACATTTCATTGGAAATTTGTGAATTGCAAAAATATTAAATATGTCAAACTAGACAAAGTAGCTTTCTGGAATTTATACTTTTTTAGAATAGCTAGGATTTTAGTTGCCCAGAATTAGATTAATCCTAGCCATTGTTTTGTGATACTCTCTCATTAGTGGTCCATATATGGCCTGCTTTTATTAAATAGTGTTCTTAAGTTTCTGTACCATTTGTGAACCCAACACCCAAATCACGGATTTTGGCAATAACCTATTATCTTATCAAATGACTCCCTTCCTATCCCCCTGGTCCTTCATTTCTCAGGTAGCCATTTTCATGAATTTGGTATTCCTCAGTCCCCCCTTTTTTTAAATATGATCTTATTATATCTATGTGTATTCCTCATAAGTATTTTAAAAATTTAACTATTTTACTTATATAAAAAGTTTCACTTTGTATGTATTGACTGGTATGTATTTTGTAAAAACTTAACCATTAATTAAGATACTCTATGATATGTGCCCTTGTATTTCATTCAGTTGCTGTATAAAAGTCTTAAGGGAATGAGCCTGTGACTATTTATTTATTCACTTTCTCACTGATGGAGGGTTAGGTTTTCTTCAGGTGTCTACATTTGTGACCAGTTGTTTTGAACATTCTTGTACATGCTCTTGCTCTTGTACATGCTCTTGCTGGGTCATAGGATATCTGCATTTTCAACTTTAGGAGTTAATGCCCAGATAATATTTTCCAGTTTGTACTCCTGCCAGTTTTGTTTGAGATACTACTATATTTCTCCAATACTTGGTCAATTAAGTAAATAGAAAATGATATCTAATTATAGTCCCAATTTTTATCCATTATGTTTATTGGGCATATTTTTCTTCTTTTGTAAATTATGTATTTTTGTCCATTTTTTTCTGTTAATTTGTTGGTGTGTATATTAACAATTGGTTAGGCATTCATTATATATTCCTGATACTATTATTTGGTTAGATGTATATGTTTTGAATGTATTTTCCTAGCTTGTAACTTGATCTTTTATTGCCTTTAAGATATCTTTTGATGTCCAGAGTTCTTAATTTTAGTATAATCAAAATCTGTTAATATTTTATATTCTATACTTTTTTGTTATTTAAGTAATCTTTTTCTAACCCATGATAAAAGATATTCACTAATACTTTCCACTAAGATATTTAATGGCTTATTTTTCAAACTTAAAGCCCTAATCACTGTAGAGTTGATTTTTGTGCATTGAGTAAAGTAATGATTTCAGCTTCAGCTATCTTTTTCATGAATATTACTATTTTAAAAAATTCTGTTTATTCATTTACTTTAAATTTAACTTAAATTTAGTTTTTAAATTTAATGTCTTTTTACTCTAATGGTCAGACTTGACACTTATATACCAAAGTTTCATAAATACTGGATCTATTTCTGGACTTTTCATTCTGTGCTTTTAGTGAATGAGTGAGTCAGTATGTGTGTGTGTAGTCATATTTGAATTAAATATATTCACCTTTGAATTTTAGACACATACATATACACCTAGATTTTTTAATATTTTGGTTTTTGCACTAGGTTTTGGACATAGTAAAAACAAGTGTCCGCACAGTTCTTCCACGCATCTGGAAGGTACCTGATGTTGAGGAAGTGAATTTGTATAGGATTTTCAACCGAGTTTTTAATCGCTTACTCTGGAGTCATGGCCAAGGTCTGTGGAACTGTTTTTGTGATTCAGGGTAAGTTTTAAGTTATTCTCTATTACTGTCATTTTTTAAATCTTTTACTACTTAATTATAAAGATAGCCCAATCAAATGGCAGAATTTCTTTACTCTTAAAATGTGATTTTGTAACTGCATATAAGTTTCAGTGCTTAACTATAATTTATAATATTTAAGGTGATGTAGATGAGATGATCGGAGAAGGCAATGGCAACCCACTCCAGTACTCCTGCCTATAAAATCCCATGGATGGAGCAGCCTGGTAGGCTGCAGTCCACGGGGTCGCTATGAGTCGGATGCGACTGAGCGAGTTCACTTTCACTTTTCACTTTCACACAATGGAGAAGGCGATGGCAACCCACTCCAGTGTCCTTGCCTGGAGAATCCCAGGGACGGCAGAGTCTGGTGGGCTGCCGTCTATGGGGTCGCACAGAGTTGGACACGACTGAAGCGACTTAGCAGCAGCAGCAGATGAGATGATGGCTGTGAACACAATACCACCTAACTAATTTGAATTTAATGGAGAAAAAGTATTCCTACCTGTGGCAGATTCATTTTGATATATGGCAAAACCAATACAATTTTAAAGTTAAAAAATAAAATAAATTTTAAAAAATAAAAAAAAAGGAAAAAAAAGAGAAAAAACTCAATTACATCAGTATCCTTATGGTTCTTCTACTGTTTACTTTATGTAACCATCTTCCAAAATCATGGCTACACTCCTGCTCCTTTCCAGACTTTCAGTCCTGTCAAAGCTGTTGTGACTCCCTGTCATTTTGTCTTCAAGGTATCTAAAGCCAAGCATTCCATACCTCCCTTTTATTTGGAAATGGCTTCCCTTCTGGACTTCCCAAAATCCCATATTACTCTCCCATACAGGTTTGATATCTCAGGGGCATCCATGTCCTTTTTCTCCTTCATTGTCTTTTCAGCCATGGGCTAAATCTTGTTAGTTTTTCTATCACATCCCCACTGTAGTTACTGTAGATTATTTTTATTTTTTTTTAACAGTTCTCAATTATTTAATTCAAGATTGTTCTTCATTGTTCCTAACAATTATCTAGTATTTACTTGATAATTTAAATACTTTTGGAGATATAGTGCTGAATTTGATATAGTCCCTGCCCTCAAGAGGCTTCTAGGGGTAGCTCAAATGGTAAACAATCTGCTAGCAATGCGGGAGATCTGGGTTCCATCTCTGGGTCAGGAAGATTCCCTGGAGGAGGGAATGGCAACCCACTCCAGTATTCTTGCCTGGAGAATCCCATGAACAGAGGAGCCTGGTGGGCTACAGTGCATGGGGTCACAAAGAGTCCGACATGACGGAGTGACTAACACTGCCATCAAGAAACTTAAAAGCTAATGCTATACCACTTATTATGTGCCAGGCATTGTTCTAAGCAATGTGCATGTACTAAGTGATTTAATCCACATAACATCACTTTGAAGCAGTTTTATGATTATCTTCATTTTAGAGATAAGGAAACTGAGGCACAGATAGGTAATAAGGACCTAAGTGCAACTGAGATTTGAACTCAGGCAGCCTGGCCCCAGTCTTTATTCTGTTAATCAATAAACTCTGCTGTCTCTAATAGACAAATAAGATACATGAAAAGTCATTGTTATGAAAGAGACACAAAGTATTGTAGGATTTCAGACATGATGAGCCTTTAAGGGAGAAGGGCTAAGTGAAGTTGATAGATTCCTAGGCATTTTTGCCTCTAGTTTTTTGTTTCCCTTATCCATCCTAATGTCACAGTCATTTCCTAAAATCTGTAATCATTTCCTTCTTTTACTGTTAATGTCTAGATTTCTTATTTAAAGATACAAGACTCTCTAATATACTAATTCTCTTAGTATTTTTCCTGTCGTCTCTCTCATTACTCTCCTACTTAAACTTTTCTCCCCCCAAACAAATTGATTATTTTTCAAGCATCTTAAAATTTTTCTTTTTTCTTTCTTCCAACTATTAATGTCAATGAGTATCTGATTGGACTGCCTTCTTCAAACCCATTTATCCAATCTCCTCTCCATTATTTGAATCCTATGTAAAGACCCAGACTATGTCTTTTTTGGGTAAAACCTTAACAGCCTTTCTAGTCCAAAATGATCTGAATGTCCTCTGTTTAAATATTCACATCATCTAGTACTGAATCATTTATACCATTTGTAGACTTACTCTCACCACCATAATTTTCCTCAGCTATCATTCACCAGCAGGGAGAATCCATAAGGTGCTCTGGATTGTAATGAAATCTGAGAATAGTCTTGGCTATAAATTATTTCTGCCGCTGCTGCGTCGCTTCAGTCGTATCCGACTCTGTGCGACCCCACAGACAGCAGCCCACCAGGCTCCCCCGTCCCTGGGTTTCTCCAGGCAAGAATACTGGAGTGGGTCGCCATTTCCTTCTCCAACGCATAAAAGTGAAAAGTGGAAGTGAAGTCACTCAGTCGTGTCTGACTCTTAGCGACCCCATGGTCTGCAGCCTTCAAGGCTTCTCTGTCCATGGGATTTTCCAGGCAAGAGTACTGGAGTGGGGTGCCATTGCCTTCTCTGTAAATTATTTCTACTGAGACTTAAATAAAACATTTGAACTGTACTCCATGACCCTTAGTTGCTGACTATCTACAGAACTTCTTTTATCTTAAATCATAATTAGAGTTTTTTCTTTCCGTTTTTTGATCCATTGGTTGGAATGTTGAACATGAATTTCAGCTTCTTTTCACAAATGGAAGACAGTAAGATAGTCAGCTATTGAAATGGGTGCTGGTGACTCTATTTTGGTCTTGGACTCCATTCAGAATTCTTTCTTCTTGTACCTGGAATAGTACTCCACTCACATTTCTCTGGTGGTGTCTATTACTACTGGTAATGATAATGAAAATAAATAACATTTTTTGAAGGGTCACTAAGTGTCTGATACTGTTTTATATATTAAATATTTTTATAATTGCCACTATAATATTTTGAGTAAACTATTATTATTATTCTCATTGTATAGATGAAAAAATTGAAGCATAAAGTGTATAACTTGCCCAAGTTTTCATAGTGAGCCTGCATTTAAACTCAGGTTGTGTGAGTCAAGAGTCCAAGTTCTTAACTCTCTCCTTTATTCACGCTTCTCAAAGCAGCATTGCCAGTGGTTGCCAAGCTTGCTATGTTGCAAGCCCTGTAGCACTAGCCAAATCCTCAACCCATCAAACTGAGCAAATGGAGCAGGAATAGCTCTGCATCTGATTTGACCTCCTCTCTTTAACCGTTTCTTTAAAAACTAGGTGGTTTGTAGAGATGAGTTTTACATCAGATTTATTTTATACCTTTACAAGTGACATTCCTCGGGTTCCTTAATTTAATGAAGTCAGATAATGTGTGTGTTTGATTGGCACTTTGAATCCAGGATAGTTCTACTTTTTATTTGAATCATGTCCAGTCAATGTATACTTCTTTAACCTTTGATCTAACAACCTAGCGGTCTAGGTAAAAAATCTACTCTTAAGCTTAGTTCTAAAGGAATAATTTTCATAAAGGTGCAGCTTTCACAGTTAGGTATAAAACTCTTGGAAAAAATATAATCCAAATAACTCTGGACCACCTTGATTCCTGCCACTGCCTGTCTCAACTACCAATAATAAAATGAATAAACCATTCCCTGTCCACATCTCAAAACATCAAATAATGTGGATGTTTGTCATTGGTTTTCTGACAGTTGGCCCAGGGGTTTTGCTGATGCACTGAATAGAAAACATGCTCACCCTTTTCTCTTGCTCTTTCAGGCTGCTGAAGCCCATGCCCAGGGACTCTTAATCACATGCAGCCGGGGAGTGCTATTCAGAATGATGCTCCACATTCTGAATGTGTCCTCTCCAAGGGAATAGCTCTTGGAATTTTCATAAATAAAATTATCCACCACGTTTTACTGAGATAGGGCAAGCCTGGGTGCTATGGGACTTAAACTTGGGCCATAGAGCTCGCAAGAGGTGTCCAAGGGAAGTAGCATTGAAGCCTAGACTTGCAGGAGGAGGAAGAAGAGGAGGCAGGGGCCTATGGGAGAAGGAATGTATTATTTGGAAAAAACCCGTCTTCACTCAAAATCCTGATGTGTAAACCTCAGAGAAAAGAATCTAGTTTAGACTGTTTAGTCAAAGACATTTTCTTATGGAAATTCATCATAGAAATGCTTTCTATTTTCATTTGTTTTATTTTTTAACAATCTTGGGGGAAGAAATTGTAAGGAATATTCTAAAGCAAGGGTCTGCTTCTAGGCTGAATTATATGCCTATGTGAAAATGTATGCATATCATATATGCTACTTATTAATAAAATGATGTGGCTCTTACTGTTCTCTATCACTTTAGTTGAATGTTGCATTGTTAGTACTTTTCAGCTCATTAATCTTTCTGAGCTTATATCCAGTTGGTGATGTCCAGTTTTTTTTTTTTTTTTACTTTCTTCTTTCTGCTACTTAACTGGGCTCCTCAATCATTCATTACGGTTCCTACCAGAGGAAAAAGAAATAAATGTTTTTTTTTAGATAGCTGCTTTATTAAATATTTTTCATGAAAAAGGTGGTGAAAACTATTGGATTACTGGATAATATGAAGCTTTTCAAGTTTCTGGATTTCATTAATGATTCCCCTTTATTACCAGGAGGTTATTCAGTATTCTGTATCTTATTATTATATTATTTTAAGATGTTATTTGAAGTTGTTACTTTTCATATTTCTCTGAGGATTCAGGAGTGCCAGAGAGAACTTTTTAACCATTTAATTTTTTTTTCTGAATTCGTGGATTTTGGTCCTCCCATTTCCTTGGAATTTCGATTCAGAAAGCAGGCAGATAAGACCCTGGGTTCTTTGATAAAGGCATTAGTGTTATAAATTATTCTCCATCCTTTCATTTACTTCAAATTTTTTGTGTTAGTATTGAAAATTGAAATACTGTAGTGTTCTAGAGGGATTTCACATTACTCAGCTGTGCCAGGTGGCAGGTTAGGAGACTGGGGACACAGTTCTTAAACACTCATTGAAGAATAGGTTTCTTTTCTGCAGAGGGGGTACCATTAGCCTAGTGCCAAGCAAAGTAAGTCCTGGTCATTTTTGTTTTTGTTTATGAGTGACTCTTGCATTCTGACACTTAAATATGGATTAATAGTGTAGAATGTAGCCTTCAGTCAGTGGTAGTAAACATACACAGCAAAATTAGGTAGAGAACCTTGTCATGTTTATTTTCAGTATTTAAGAAACAATGACAGAATGAAAGGCCAAAGCTGCCTGTATTATAACTCACATATCACTCAGAATGTTATGTCAAATTAAGGTGTTATATTGATAAAAGAAGCTCATTTGTCTTTCTTCCATTTTGTTTGTTCTTTTCTTACTTCAAGTCAGGAAAACAAAAATTACCATGATGTAAGTGATCTGATAGTGAATCTAATCAAATAGCTCCCAAGTATTAAAATAGAAATATATTCTTATTCAGAAGAGAGGGTGGTGATGGAGGTAGACTTTTATGGAAATAACTAGAACCCCAGGGAAGAGAATGTAAAACTGCTCAGCCAAGAGTCAGAACATTTTCTTTGTGTATTTACATTCATACGAAACTGGAATTTCTCTGAACCCAAGCATGTAAGACTTACTAGGCCAAGACATAAACAAATCCCCTCATTAATTGGCATTCTCCGATATTTTTCTTGATCACATAAAGTAAATTGGTGACATATATGTGTATGTATATACAAATATAGATATATAAACATGTATGTCATATCTAGTTTTTCTTATATTTAGTAATAAAATAAAAATTTAGAGTTAATTTAACTAACATATTACTGTTTCTTGAATGAAAATAACCTTTAATCCCTTTTAAATAATAAAAACTATATTATATGATTAGCCCTGAACATCTCAGAACATAGAAGAAAGTTTATTTCTTTCAGTCTACTTATTTGAATCTTATTCCCTTTAAGAAAATATGTCATTCACTGATGACATGCTGTCTTTCTGGGACCATGTTTCTCCTGAAAAAATAAACAATAGACTTTCTACTAAAAAATACCTTTATGAGTTCCTACAGCATTTTTTAAAAATTCCAAAGATATCAAATATCCACAGAAGATTGAAAATGGAGTCTTTGAATTTCCCATTGGGAAATGCAGTTCTTTAGAAAAATATTTTTCTTAATAATTTTTTTCTTTCTTAAAATCTAGTCTTTTCTTTCTCTGAGGATTAAGTGAATTGGTTTATGTAAAATGAGACTTGAACTACTACCAAGTCTCAAAGCAAACTTTCCCCTTGAAGCTTGAAAGGAGTTCCAGTTACACTAAGGAAATCAGTCTCTCTCTCTCTCTTTCCCGATGCTGGTGGGGTAGTAACATGTTTTCTCATTTGGGTCATAACAGTCAGCTTAGGAATTGTGAACAAATATATATGTGTACACACACACGCGTGTGTAAACACACACACACGCGCGCGCGCACATACACGTGCGCTCAGTCAAGTTCACCAAGGCACTGTGTACTACCACGTGCTGTGTGCTAAGCTGAATGTGCTGAGGGACACTGCCTTTGGAACTGCGGCAGGGCAGCACTTGTTGAGATTACATTACTTCTACAGTATAGAGCGTGTGCTCTAGGAATATCATGGACATAATTACATGTGAACATGTTTTGAAAGCGGTGGTCATAATCATGGGATTAATCTAAATTTTGTTGGTTCGGAGAGATCACAAAAAGTTACAGTGACTTTTTAATCTGTGGAATCATCATTAATATAAAAATAAATATAGCTTCCCAGAAAATCTGTATTTCTAGAATACCTAAGTTTTGAGAAATTAGCTCAGTGTTTTACAATTCCTTCAATGTAAAGTAACTCAGTTTTTAGGAGCTGTTGGGAAACCATCCTGTTAGCTAACTCAGAGCTGGCATCAGTTAAGTCTTTAAAGATAGGAATTCTGTGTTGTATTTTTTTAACATAAAGATTACCTTTCATTTTGCATATTTACTGGATAACTTTAACCATCTGTAGTCACTTCAAATATGTGAGGCCATTTATATTTTTTCTTTATTGGTTTGTTGCTAGGTAAGTGATATTGTTGGTTGCCATTTTTAACAGCCACATCAGGTCATGTCTGTTTCCATGCCAACAGATCCTCTTGGGAGAGTATTTTCAATAAAAGCCCGGAAGCAGTGACTCCTTTGCAGCTTCAGTGTTGCCAGCGCCTGGTCGAGCTTTGTAAACAGTGCCTGCTAGTGGTTTACAAATATGCAAGTGACTCAAGAGGATCACTCTCAGGCATTGGTACTGATTGGGGTAATTCCAGGTACTTGTTTTACATTTCCTAGATCCTGTGTGTTTTATATAAAGTAATGCTGCAACGCACTTTGAAAGTGAAAGTCTCTTTTTGTCTAGATGGCTAGAGAAAAGCTAAAGACTAAAAATTTGTACTTGCTACTATCTACAAGATTCTTTTAACTTGAACAATCTTTACCTTTAAAAGACTGAACAAGAACAACAATCACAAACCTGAAGGTTTCAAAGATAAGCAACATGGAAATGATGTTATTTAACTTAACATACTTTTCTTTCAAAAGCCAAGTAAGAGAATACAAAATGGTAATAAATTTATTTTTTCCCTCAGCAGGGATATTTTGTCTTTTTCCTCTATCCTAATATAGTTGAGAAGATGCTTTTAGTTTCATTTTTAATGTTCTACTATTCCCTTTATCACCAAATAGATCTGTGGGAGGTAAATTTTAAGATCCATTTAAAAATTGGACTTTTATAAATATTTTCCAGTTAAAATAAGTAGTTTTCTAAAAATATGAAGATATTTTTTACTGCAAAGATACACAGAATAAACAAGAAGTACATTTTAGCACTTCTCAAGACAATCATAGTTCCCATTAGAATTAAAGACAAATGTCTTGGCTCACATGGTAAAGAATCTGCCTGCCGTGCAGGAGACCCAGGTTTGATCCTTGGGTAGGGAAGACTCCCTGGACAAGGGCACGGCAACCCAGCATTTTTGCCTGGAGAATTCCATGGAGAGAGGAGCCTAGCGGGTTACAGTGCATGAGATCGCAAAGAGTTGGACACGACTGAGAGACTGACACTTTCACTTTCACGTGACTTTTAGTATGTGTAAGTTTTTGTAGTATTATTAAGAGAGAAAAGTATAAACCATGATTTTGAAAAACTAAGTGATAGTCCAAAGATAATAGGATCTGGTAACAATTGAATGGCTTTCCTGGTGGCTCAGTGGCAACCATACCACCTACCAATGCAGGAGCGTGCTAAGTCATTTCAGTCGTGTCCGACTCTTTGCCACCCTTTGGACTGTAGCCCATCAGGCTCCTCCATCCATGGGATTCTCCAGGCAAGAATACTGGAGTGGATTGCCATGCCCTCCTCCAGAGGATCTTCCCAACCCAGGGATCAAACTTAAGTCTCTTTTGTCTCCTGAATTGGCAGGCAGGTTCTTTACCACTAGTGCCACCTGGGAAGGGACCGTCAGCTCAATCCCTGGGTCAGAAAGATCCCTGGAGAAGGATATGGCAACCCACTCCAGTGTTCTTGCCTGGGAAATCCCATGGACAGAGGAGCCTGGTGGGCTACAATCCATAGGGTCACAGAAGAGTCAAACATGACTTAGTAAACAACAAACAGCAGTAATTGAATAGATAGTGAGGAAAATAAACTACCATAGCTTGGATTTTCTTTTTGAAACATCTAGAAATTTATCTGTTTATTAAAAAGATCATGGAGATATAATATAGCTAACTTTCTACAAAATTCACCTGCAACAGCAGAATGGCTTGGAATGCTTTTCACAGAAAGTATTGAGAGATAAATATTTACCCTCCGTTTGTCTTGTACCTGTCATTACACTATTGAGGTATAATGCAGTATCTTTAACTCTCCCCCTGCAAACAGAAGCTGATTGATTTTTAAAATGGTGGAGGTAAAGTTAGACATTGATATTTAAAATATGTAAATACCAAAGCTGTATTTTGTAGCTTTAATGGTTTGACAGAAGCAAATTATTGAATAAAGCTCATATTACTTTTATTAATATTCTCATGTGATTTTAAAAAAATGATGGCCATCTTTAAAGACATTACAACATATAAGTGAAGGGCCTTCTCTTTAAGAATGATACTCTGGGATCATGATCAGGAAAACCTTTAATTCCACTCTAAGAAGGATGGTTTCAAACTCTTTAATATCACTCTTAAAAATCCAGATTTCATAACCTATTTTATGTTGAAGGATCATGTAACTTTTATGGCTAAGGAAAATAAGATGAGTTTTGCTGGCTATTCTGGAGGAAGAAATTATACCTTACAGTTGCTTCAGTTTTCAAAATTTTCCTCCCCTTCTTTTGGTTGGAAGAAATATTTCTCCTCTTGCGATCTTGAGTTACGGACCCTGATAAATGTTCAGCATGACCCCAGTATAGTGATTATAAGCTTCTTAGAGGAGAGAGGTCAGTAAACACATCCTTCATTCCTTGCCAAGTTCAGAACCATTTGAGAGAGAAATGTAGGAGTCCTACAGATGATCATCAAAATGTAGCTTCATTACTGAAAAAAGCTATTGAGAGACATGATATAGATGACAGTCACGTGTTTTCTAATGTCGAATTCTAGAATTAAGTGTATCCATCCAGTCAAATACAGAACTTTATCAACCCAAACCTTCCACTAGCACTATCCATGAAGGCTTATTCTATTAGCGTTGGGAGGAGAGCAAGTAAAAATGCCTTCTTTCTGCAGATAGGCTGATACAAAAAGAGAAAGGGGCTGAGCCAAGCCTGACTGATTCCTTCTTTTAAACCTGCAAATCAAATAATTTACTTCTGGTTAGAGCCCAGAAAATTTATATTGGTCAAAGTTTTCCTTGGAAACACAAAGAGAGAGAAATGAACATGTCCTTCCAGGTGGCGCTAGTGATAAGGAATCCGTCTGCCAGTGCAGGAGACGCAGGAGACGCAGATTCAATCCCTGGGTTGGGAAGATCCCCTGGAGGAGGGCATGGAAACCTGCTCCAGTATTCTTGCCTGGAGAAGTCCATGGATAGAAGAACCTGGTGGGCCCCAGTCCATAGGGTCGCCAAGAGTTGGACGTGACTAAGTGACTGAGCACATCTAATATCAAGCTCTTAAAGTCCAAGTTAATGTCAGTTCAGTTCAGTTCAGTTCAGTCGCTCAGTCGTGTCCGACTCTTTGCAAATCCATGAATCGCAGCACGCCAGGCCTCCCTGTCCATCACCAACTCCCGGAGTCACATTAATTTTAAAAAAATGGGAAAAGGGGCTACACATTCTTTCCCTTGTATATTAGGAACCTAGAGCATTTTACTTTATATATAGGAGTCAATTAATTTGATATTTATTAATAGATTGACAGAATTCCAGTAAACTCTTCAAAACTCTAAAGGATGATGCCATCAAGGTGTTGCATTCACTATTATCAGCAAATCTGGAAGACCCAGCAGTGGCCACAGGACTGGAAAAGGACAATCCTCATCTCAGTTCCCAAGAAGGTACACTAAAGAATGCACTAACCATCAGATAATTGTACTCATCTCCCATGCTAGTGAGGTCATGCTTCAAATCTTGCATGCTTGGTTCAGCATTACATGAACCAAGAACTTCCAGATGTCCAAGCTGGGTTTAGAAAAGGCAGAGGAACCAGAGATCAAATTGCCAACATTTTCTGGTTCGTAGAGAAAGCTAGGAAATTACCCAAAAAAATCTACCTCTGTTTCATAGACTACACCAATATTTAAAAAAACTAAGAGTATGACATTCAGCCCCATTACTTCATGGCAAATAAAGAGGGAAAAGATAGAAGCAGTGGTCAATTTCCTCTTCTTGGGCTCTAAAATCACTGTGGATGGTGACTGCATCCATGATGCAGCTGTCAAATCAGAAGATGTTTGCTTCTTGGCAGGAAAGTTACAACAAACCTAGAAAGTATGTTGAAAAGCAGAGACATTACTCTGCCAACAAATGTCTGTATAGTCAAGGCTATGGTCTTTCCAGTGGTCATGTACAGTAGTGAGAGCTGTACTGTAAAGAAGGCAGAGCACTGAAGGATTGATGCCTTCAGCTGGAGAAGATTCCTGAGAGTCCCTTTGACAGCAAGAAGATCAAACCTATCATCTTAAGGGAAATCAACCCTGAATACTCATTGGAAGGACTGATGCTGGCGTTGAAACTCCAGTGTTTTGGTCATCTGATGTGAACAGCTGACTCGTTGGAAAAGTCCCTGATGCTGGGAAAGATTGAGGGCAGAAAGAGAAGAGAGTGTCAAAGAATGAGATGGCTGGATGGCATCACCGATGCAAGGGACATGAACTTGGGCAAACTTTGGGAGATGGTGAGGGGCAGAGAGGCCTGATGTGCTTCAGTCCTTGAGGTCACAAAGAGTCAGACATGATCGGGCAACTGAATGACAATAGCAACAACAGATTGATAAATTTTATTTATAAAGTATACATAGTAAAATATAAATTTATATTTATAAGTAAGTATAAGTATAAATAAAGGGATTCCCCGGTGGCTTAGACAGTAAAGCATCTGCCTGCAATGCGGGAGACCAGGGTTTGATCCCTGGGTCGGGAAGATCCCCTGGAGAAGGAAATGGCAACCCATTCTAGTACTCTTGCCTAGAAAATTCCATGGATGGAGGAGCCTGGTGGGCTGTAGTCCATGGGGTTGCAAAGAGTTGGACGCGACTGAGCGACTTCACTTTCACTTTCATCAGTTCACTTTCATAAGTATGCCTAATATAAATAACGGAGAGGGTATACCTAAATATTTCATGAGGAAATATATATTTGACTAATTTATCTGTAAAATTAGAACATAAAGCTCACATCAGTCAGGTTAATGGACCATCTTTATCTTGGCCACACATCTGCAGGATATTAATATTTCTTAAGAATATATTAAAGGTATATGTGGCTTAAAGGTATATGTAGCACCTGTTACATGGAAGAGAGTGGCCTTCATCCTTGCAGTCTCCGAAAAATAGCAATTTATTATTTTTTTATCAAGAATCTCTTTTATTGATTATCAGAAACATTACAAACATCTAATATAAACAAATTGTAACATGACAGTATTTAGTTTGAACAATTAATCCTCAAAAAACTGGGAATAGAACTGCCTTATGATCCAGCAATCCCACTGTTGGGCATATACACTGAGAAAACCAGAATTGAAAGAGACACGTGTACCCCAATGTTCATAGCAGCACTGTTTACAATATCCAGAACGTGGAAGCAACCTAGATGTCCATCCACAGATGAATGGATAAGCAAGCTGTGGTACATATACACAATGGAGTATTACTCAGCCATTAAAAAGCATACATTTGAATCAGTTCTAAGGAGGTGGATGGAACTGGAGCCTATTATACAGAGTGAAGTAAGCCAGAAACAAAAACACAAATACAGTATACTAACGCATATATATGGAATTTAGAAAGATGGTAAAAATAACCCTATTTACGAGACAGCAAAAGAGACACTGATGTATAGACCAGACTTTTGGACTCTGGGACCGGGAGAGGGTGGGATGATTGGGGAGAATAACATTGAAATATGTATAATATTATATCTGAAATGTATTAATTGTTCGAAAAATAGCAATTTAATAGACGTACCAAGAACTTCCCTGATGGTCCAGTGGTTAAGACCCCTCTCTTCCAGTGCAAGGGGCATGGGTTCTGTCCCTGGCCAGGGAACTAAAATCCTGCAGCTGTGTGGTGTGACCAAAAAAAGAAAAAAACAATAGCCATACCAACTGAGAAGCCATTTCTGAGAGGTGGACTCATAACTAAGCAAATCTAACTGATATTCACATCTGGGTCATTAAATCTACCTCTGTCTCTATATCTGTATGCATATCTATATCCATATATCTAGGATACTAGAGTCTTTAGGACCAGCTCAATGCCTTCTCTGACTATCTCACTATAGCTAGCCTTATTTCAGGAGAAGGCAGTGGCACCCCACTCCAGTACTCTTGCCTGGAAAATCCCATGGACGGAGGAGCCTGGTAGGCTGCAGTTCATGGGGTCGTGAAGAGTCGGACATGACTGAGCGACTTCACTTTCACTTTTCACCTTCATACATTGGAGAAGGAAATGGCAACCCACTCCAGTGTTCTTGCCTGGAGAATCCCAGGGACGGGGGAGCCTGGTGGGCTGCCGTCTATGGGGTTGCGCAGAGTCAGACACGACTGAAGCAACTTAGCAGCAGCAGCCTTATTTCAAAAGCTTTGGGATTGCCAAACAATTTTTCGTCTCAGCATCTCTGTATTTCTATCTTTTATGTACTGAGCCTTCACATAAGCTCATTTTTGTGGCTAAAGTCATTTTTTAAATCTCTGAGTTAGAGCTTCTGCCTTTAGCAGTAGAGCACTAGGTGTTTGGACAAATCCTCCCTCTGATGTTGATAGGAAAAGCTGGACAAAATACCAACAAAACATTTGCTGTGAAAACATCAGAGAGTCAAAACCAGGTACTTGTTAGTACTGAATAGTGCTTTTGACAGACAAACGGACCTAAGAGAAAAAAGTTCAGGACCTGTCAAAGATTGGGGCTTTGATAACAGCATAGATTCCTACATGTAATAATATCCCAAACATTTTGCAAAGCAAAAGTTGGCAGAATTATAGGGGAAATTATACAAATCTACAACCATTGAAGGAGATTTTAATATATATTTCTCAAAAGATTTAAAAACAAAGAAAATTTTAACAATATGATTAACAGATTTAACTGTCACATAATAGTGAAGTCAGTCACCTCAGAATACAATACAGTAAGCATACCTGAATCTTTTATAAAAATCAACTAGTGGAATGATGAAACATTCAAAAAGTTGAAATTACGCAAAGTATCATCACAGGACTTTAAAAGTAACAAAATTTGGAAAGATAAAATATAAAATCATAACGTATGTAAATGTACTTAGGTAACAAAAATATTAGAAATAAAAGCTTGCAGTATGTACATAAATCATTATCACAGGGAGACTTATAGACTTAAAAGAATATATTAGGGAGGATAAGGCAAAAATTAAATGATCTATCATCTTGAATGATGACATAATAACTTTAAAGTAAACCCAAAAAATACAGAAAAAGGAAATAATAAAAACAAAAGCAGAAATTCATGCTATAATGAAGCAAACAGAATAAAGAAGATCAACATGGCAAAAGTGGGTTTTTAAAAAGACTAATAAAATTGATCATTGTTGGGACTGATCAAGAATATAAAAGAAACAATTAACATCAAGAATAGAAATAGAGACATAACCACAGATACTACAAATATTAAAAATTTAATGCTGATAAATTTGGTAATTTACATTAAAAAATTCCTTGAAAAACACATTACCAAAATGACACAAGACAATATAGAAGGCTACCGATACCAAAGGCTACCATACCTTTGATACTAAAACCTGACCCGGATGTTACGGCAAAGGATAATGAAAGTTCAGTCTCACTCTTGAACATAGATGCAAAAATTTTTCATAAATATTAGCAAAATGAACCCAGAAACCTTAAAGAGGATAATGTATCATGACTAACTTTTGTTTATTGAATCTATTTAAAGTTACAATAAAATTAAAATGTGATCAGTGTAATTTTAGTAGAATAAAAAATCATTTAAAATACACAGACAAGTCATTTGATAGAATTCAGTATACATTTTTGCTTTAAAAAATGATTAACAGGTTAAAAACAAAAGGGAAATTCCTTAATCTAATAAAGAGTAACTACAAAACCCCTACAAGCATATACTTAATGGTGAAATGTTGAAGGCTTTTCTTTTGAGAAGAGAAACAAGACAAGATTACCTATTAACTACAACTTCTGTTTATCATTATACTTGACCTGGCTTACTCAAGGAAGCAAGTCAAGAAAGTAAAAGGCATTGGATTTGAGAGAAAGAAATAAAGCTTCTTACTAATGGTTTTGATGACATTCATAGCACTCATAATCTAAATAACTCTACAGATAAATTACTTAAGTAAACCTACTAATTTTGATGAAATCAAAATGTGAATAAAATCAATATTTTTTTCTATATCAATAACAAGCAGATTAGATAAAATGTCATTTTTAATAGCATCAAAGAATAACCAATACTTCAGAATAAAAGTAACAAAAACATGTAAGACCCTTATGCAGAAAGATGTAAAAGATGTAAAGTTATACCTTATATTGATTTTGAAATCAATATCAATATGTCATTTCTTCTCAAATAGTTCTTCATATTATAAATTCAACATATTCCTCACATAAATCCTAACAATTTCTTTGCAGGGTGAAGAATTTGACTAAAATTTGTTCTAACATTTATACAAAAAAACAAAAGGCCAAGAATAGACAAGATATTCTTGAAATAGTAGGATTGATTTACTACAGTGTACTCAGAATTATAATAAAGCTATAGTGTCTGAGAGAAAAAGTTGGCTTAAAGCCCAACATTCAGAAAACTAAGATCATGGCATCCGAGGCCATCACTTCATTGCAAATAGATGATGAAACAATGAAAACAGTGGCTGACTTTATTTTTGGGGCTCCAAAATCACTGCAGATAGTGATTGCAGCCATGAAATTAAAAGATGCTTACTCCTTGGATGGAAAGTTATGACCAACCTAGACAACATATTCAAAAGCAGAGACAATACTTTGCCAACAAAGATCCATCTAGTCAAGGCTATGGTTTTCCCAGTGGTCATGTATGGATGTGAGAGTTGGGCTATAAAGAAAGCTGAGGGCAGAAGAATTGATTCTTTTGAACTGTGGTGTTGGATAAGACTCTTGAGAGTCCCTTGGACTGCAAAGAGCTCCAACCAGTCCATCCTAAAGGAAGTCAGTCCTGGGTGTTCATTGGAAGGACTGATGCTGAAGCTGAAACGCCAGTACTTTCACCACCTGATGCAAAGAGCTGACTCATTTGAAAAAGCCCCAGTGTTGGGAAAGATTGAAGGCAGGAGGAGAAGGGGATGACAGAGGATGAGATGGTTAGATGGCATCACAGACTCAATGGACACGAGTTTGGGTAAACTCCGGGAGTTGGTGATGGACAGGGAGGCCTGGAGTGCTGTGATTCATGGGGTCACAAAGAGTCGGATACGACTGAGCGACTGAACTGAACTGAAGACAATGCACTAGTACCAAAAGGATAGACAAATAGACCAATAGACGCATTCAGAAAGGCTATGGACTTCCCTCATAGCTCTTTTGGTAAAGAATCTGCCTCCAATGCAGAATAGACTTGGGTTCAATTCCTGCATTGGGAAGATCCCCTGGAGAAGGAAATGGCAACCCACTCTAGTATTTTTGCCTGGAAAATCCCATGGGCAGAGGAGCCTGGCAGGCTACATTCTATGAACTTGCAAGAGTTGGACACTACTTAGCAACTGAACCACCACAGAAAGGCCATAAATAGACCGAAGTTTATATAGAGACTTGATTTATGACAAAGGGGGGACCCTTAACTTATAACAAATGGGTTAAAACCTTGTTTAAACAAATGGTTCTGGGGCAATTGAGTTTCCAAATAATAATAAAAAAAGAAACTTGAATTTACCTACACCGTATACAAAATCATTTCCAAATTATTGAGTACACAGATGTGAAAGGCAAAACTAAAGATTTTGGAAGAAAATATAGGAGATTTTTTTCATGACCTTGAGGTATGCAAAAAGTGTAAAATATTAGGCCAAGAAATTACAAATTTTAAATGAAAAGATAAACTTTACTATATTAAAATTAAGACTGTATGTTTATTAGCAGACTCCATTAAGGTGAAAAAGCAAGCCTCAGAATGAAAGTTGGTATTTGCAACCTGTTTAACCTACAAAAGATTGTTATACAGACTGTTTAAGAACTCCTACAGATTTCTAAGAAGAAAATAGGAGACTCCATGGAAAAATGGGGGAGATACTTGAAGAGGCATTTTTAAAGGCAGTAAGTATTTGAAGTGTTCAAACTCATACTCAGGGAGACCTGAAACCCATCTTTCAGACCATGAGTTGATGAGAATGTAGAGTAATGGAAACTCTCTCACACTGCTGATGATAGTGAACATCATTACCTTTAAAAAAGTTTGGATAATCCACTAAAGTTTACCATTTTCTCAGTTATCTTATTCCCAATAATTCTAAGCAGAATGTATGCCCATGTGCATCAAGACCATATTAGAATCATCACAGTAACATTTACTTATAATGGCTAGAAATTAGAAATACCTAAAATGTCCTGGGTGTTCATTGGAAGGATTGATGCTGAAGCTGAAACTCCAATACTTTGGCCACCTCATGCAAAGAGTTGACTCATTGGAAAAGACCCTGATGCTGGGAGGGATTAGGGGCAGGAGGAGAAGGGGACGACAGAGGATAAGATGCTGGATGGCATCACCGACTCTATGAACATGAGTTTGAGTGAACTCTGGGAGTTGGTGATGGACAGGGAGGCCTGGAGTGCTGTGATTCATGGGGTCACAAAGAGTTGGACATGACTGAGTGACTGAACTGAACTGAACTGAAAATGTCTATTCATGGAAGAATGGACAGTTTTTGTAATGTCCACTCCATGGAATATTTTACAGCATTGAAATGAAACAAGTCACCAGTCCAGGTTCGATGCACGATACTGGATGCTTGGAGCTGGTGCACTGGGACGACCCAGAGGGATGGTAGGGGAGGGAGGTGGGAGGAGGGTTCAGGATGGAGAACACATGTATACATGTGGCAGATTCGTTTTGATATATGGCAAAACCAATACAATATTATAAAGTTAAAAAATAAAATTAAATTAAAAAAAAGAAAATGAACAAACTGCATGCATACATAGCAATATGGATGAGCCTCAAACAGAAATTGAGCAAAAGAAGCCAGAGGCAAAGGACTACATACTTCATTTCATTTATATTTAAGAAAAAAAAAAAAACTAAATTATAGTGTTACAGAATATGTACTTAGGTGGCAAACAGGAAGTAATTGCTACTGAAGTTTGGATAGTTCAGTCACTCAGTCATGTCTGACTCTTTGAGACCCCCGTGGACTGCAGCATGCCAGGCTTCCATGTCCGTCACCAACTCCCAGAGCTTGCTCAAACTTAATTTCCATTGAGTCAGTGATGCATCCAACCATCTCATCTTCTGTCATCCCCTTCTCCTCTTGGCTTCAGTCTTTCCCAGCATCAGGGTCTTTTCCAATAAGTCAGTTCTTTGCATCAAGTGGCCAAAGTATTGGACCTTCATCTTCAGCAATAGTCCTTCCAATGAATATTCAGGATCGATTTCCTTTAAGATTGACTGGTTGGATCTCTTTGCAGTCCAAGGGACTCTCAAGAGTCTTCTCCAACACCACAGTTCAAAAGCATCAATCTTCGGTGCTCAGATTTCTTTATGGTCCAACTCAAATCCATATATAACTACTAGAAAAACCATAGCTATAACTGGATGGACCTTTGTTGACAGTAATATCTCTGCTTTTTAATATGCTCTCTAGGTTGTTCATAGCTTTCCTTCCAAGGAGCAGTGAGTGAGTGAGTGAAAGTCACTCACTCTTTGTGAACCCATGGACTGTCCATGGAATTCTCCAGGCCAGAATACTGGAGTGGGTAGCCTTTCCCTTCTCTAGGGGATCTTCCCAACCCAGGGATCAAACCTAGGGCTCCCACATTGCAGGCAGATTCTGTACCAGCTGAGCCACAAGGGACACCCAAGAACACTGGAGTAGGTAGCCTATCCCTTCCCTGAGCTATCAGGGAAGCCCTCCAAGGAGCAAGCGCCTTTTAATTTCATGGCTGCAGTCACCACCTGCAGTGGTTTTGGAGCCACAGAAAATAAAGTTTGTCACTCTTTCCATTGTTTCCCCATCTAATTGCCATGAAGTGATGGGACCGGATGCCATGATCTTCATTTTTTGAATGTTGAATTTTAAACCAGCTTTTTCACTCTCCTCTTTCACTTTCATCAAGAGGCTTTTTAGTTTTTCTTTGCCTTCTGCCATAAGGGTGGTGTCATCTGCATATCTGAGGTTATTGATATTTCTCCCAGCAATCTTGATTCCAGCTTGTGCTTCATCCAGACCAGCATTTTTCATGATGTACTTTTCATATAAGTTAAATAAGCAGGGTGACAGTATACGCCCTGATGTAACCAGACTGTTGTTCCATGTCTGGTTCTAACTGTTGCTTTTTGACCTGCATACAGATCTTAGGAGGCAGGTCAGGTGGTCTGGTATTCCCATCTCTTTAAGAATTTTCCAGTTTGTTGTGATCCACACAGTCAAAGGCTTTGGCAGAGTCAATAAAGCAGAAGTACATGTTTTTTCTGGAATTGCCTTTTTTTTTTCTATGACCCAACAGATGTTGGCAATTTGATCTCTGGTTCTTCTGCCTTTTCTAAATCCAGCTTGAACATCTGGAAGTTCTTGGTTCACATACTGTCTTAGCTTGGAGAATTTTGAGCATTACTCTGCTAGCATGTGAGATGAGTGCAACTGTGCGGTAGTTTGAACATTCTTTGGCATTGCCTTTTTTTGGATTGGAATGAAATCTGACCTTTTCCAGTCAGCTGTGACCACAGCTGAGTTTTCCAAATTTGCTGGCATATCGAATGCAGCACTTTCACAGCATCCTCTTTTAGGATTCGAAATAGTTCAGCTGGAATTCCATCACCTCCCCTAGCTTTGTGATGCTTCCTAAGGTCCACTTGACTTCACAGTTCAGGATGTCTGGCTCTAGGTGAGTGATCACACGATCATGGCTATTCAGAAGTCTGGAGAGTGGGTAAGTTTATGGGGCAGCAGTACGTGGTTCTGGGGTGCTAGGAATTTAACCTGGGTAGCAGCTATATGAGTAATCACTTTATAATATTCATTTACTAGATGTTTATTTTATGTACTTTTTGATTAAAAAGTTTTAAAAATCAAATTATATATATGATACTATTTTGATCTTAGGTTAAGATAGCTTGGTACATCTATCTTAAAACAGGCATGGTCTTGCTAAAGAGGCTGATGTTGAGTGAGTACTCAGCTGTTCAGTTGTTTTCAACTCTTTGCGACACAATGGACTGTAGCCTACTAGGCTCATCCATCCATGGAATTTTGCAGATAAGAATACTGGAGTGTATTGCCATTTCCTTTTCCTGGGAATCTTCCTGACCCAGGGAGGAAGGTCTTGCATCTCCTGTCTTGGCAGGTGGACTCTTTACCACTTTGCTACCTGGGAAGCAAGGCTGATGTTAGTAACACATAAATAATAATATTTCACCTATATGCACTATTCCATTTGGTCCTTACTCTGTAAGACAGGCATGGCAGAAACTATTGTATTCTTTTCACCAGTGAGAAAACTGAGGCCCAAAGAAGTGAAATGGCTCATCCAAATCCATGTTGTTAGCAAATGACAAGAGGTAGGATTTGTAGTTAAAACCACAGTACAATGTTCTGGGTGTCATATTTAAAATACAAAATAATAAGTGTTGGTAAGTATATTGAGAATTTAGTACTGGTTCAGAATGTAAAGTGGCATGAGTGTTGTAGAAGACAGTGGCAGTTCCTTAAAAAGTTAAATATAGAATTACCATGAAAAGTGTGAAAGTATTAGTCGTTCAGTTGTGTGTTACTCTTCATGACCCCATGGACTGTAGCCTGCCAGGATCCTCTGTCCATGGAATTCTCCATGCAAGAATACTGGAGTGGGGAGCCATTCCATATGACCCATCTTTCCCCCTCCTAGGTACGTACATACCCCGAAGAGTTGACAACAAGGACTCAAGCCAATACTTGTACACCAATGTTCATAGCACCATTATTCACAATAGTCAAATGGTGACAGCCACCCAAATGTCCATCAACAGAAGAATGATAAATAAAATGTGATATGTTTATATGTGTATTACTACTCTCTGCTCTTTTTGCATGCGTGCTCAGTTGTGTCTGACTCTTTTCGCTGTACTGTGCTTAGTCACTCAGTCATGTTCGACTCTTTGCGACCCCAAATACTGCAGCTAAGCCCATCTGTCCATGGAATTTTCCAAGCAAGAATACTGGAGTAAATCGTCATTTCTTTCTCCAGAGTATCTTCCTGACCCAGGGATCGAACTTGCATCTCCTGCACTGGCAGATTGATTCTTTTATCACTGAGCTGCTTGCATGTGTATTATTATGCCTATGTAAAATTGTAAATATAAATATAGTATTATATAAAATAGAAAATATTATTCTATGTTAAAAGGTTATACTTATAACCTTTTAACATAGAATAATACTTAATTATTATACTATGTATAAAAATATAAAAGCATAAAAGTATTATACTATGTAAAAATGAGTGAAATTCTGATACATGTTATTGCATGGATGCACCTTGAAAGCATGTTAAGTTAGATAAGCCAAACATAAAAGGAGAAACATGGTATGATTCCAATTATGTGCAATATCTAGAACGAATTCATTGAGACAGAAAGCAGAATAGAGGTTACCAGGGACTGGGAGGAGGAGGAAATGGGAATTTAGTGTTTAATGGGTACAGAGTTTCTGCTTGACATGAAAAGATGTGGAAGCAGGTTATAGTTTTGATTACCCAGCCATTTTACACAGCCAATATTACACAGTGGGAATATACTTACACTGAACATGAATACCTAAAAATCATAAGGAATTTCATGTTATATATTTATTTTACCACCATCAAAATAGTTAAAAAGAACACAGCATAAATAAAGTGATCAAATTTATTTACCTTGTGTTCCCCAAACTAGGAAGCTGAGTTTACTCTGGGGGCAGGGGGAGGTGTGCTCAGGGGTCCTGGATCTTTCTCCAGGAAAATCTCAGGGGTGTGTGTATTTTAAGTTTCAAGGCTAATTAACTTACCAGTCTTGACATGCTTCATGTTCTAGAGATTCTCCATGGTCAGCAATAAATTGGTACGTGACAAACCAAACAATTCTATGTCAAATAGGAAGTATATAAATGCATGTTTTACACTTATATGATGGATATGTGAAGATGTGTATCCCTCGTCTCAGAATTGAGGAGTAAGGGTATGTGTATGAAACAGAGAGGATAGTTTGTGTTATTTCTTCTTGGAATGAGTTAGCTACGCGTTGGCTATATTTGTATTTCGAGAGAAAGCTACAATATAAATAAAGCTGGAGACTTCACATATTTTTGTGCTTTAACAGACACTCTTTAGATACTATCTATAAATTCACTTTCTAGAGATTCTTCTTGCTAAAAAGTCAAATTGTATTATTTAACTTCATTGCAGAGAAAATTTAAAAATAATCTTTGATATTCAGCTACTGTGGGCTCTCCCAAGAGATCTTAATGGAGATATTAAGGCAAATAATCCATTGTGTTTCACTGTAATGCTTTAAAATATCCCACAGCCCTTGCTTTAGGGAAGCAAAGTGTTTCTTACAGTGTGATTTTATATGCTTTTTTACGTTCATACTGAATTTCTTTTCCTTTTTACGTCTTTAGTTTCATTTTAGCCTTTTCTGCTTCTATTAGAAGTTTAGTTTTGTGGCTAATATTTTTCTACTTTCTAAGTTGTATACTTCATATTTCTGAAAAATAAATGTAATCATTGTATTTGTCAGTTTTAAAATTGGAATTCATACACAGAAATGGCAATATAGTATTTTGGGGGAGCGATAGTTCTGGAGTGAGACCAAATGGATCTGAATCTTGGCTCTAGTCACTTTTGTGACTGTGGGCAAGGCATTTAACGCCTGTACACTTTGGTGTATTCATCTATAAAATGGAGCTGATAATAATATATACCATGCTGCTGCTGCTGCTAAGTTGCTCCAGTCATGTCCGACTCTGTGTGACCCCATAGACAGAAGCCCACCAGGCTCCTCCGTCCCTGGGATTCTCCAGGCAAGAACACTGGAATGGGGCGCCATTTCCTTCTCCAATGCATGAAAGTGAAAAGTGAAAGGGAAATCGCCCAGTCGTGTCCGACTCTTAGCAACCCCATGGACTGCAGCCGACCAGGCTCCTCCGTCCATGGAATTTTCCAGGCAAGAGTACTAGAGAATCATTAAAAATAAATATTTTTAAAGCAAGTGTAATGGTGCTGGCACACACACACACACAAATACTTTTTAAATACAAAATAGTGTTAAATAAAATAGTATAAGTTCACTGTAACCCTGGACTTTGTGGTTTTATTTGTTCACCTGTGTAAATGGAAATCTTTAGCTCAGAAGACAATGTGAATGTTATTGTAATGCCAATAATAACTATTGCTTGGAGATTCTTTAAAAGAAAGTTGGTAAAAGTTACTGTTTACTATAATTATTATCAATGTAACCAGGATGTAACCAATTTTCAGTAGGAGAGAGAATAACTCTTAAGTAGTATGGAATAGTGGATTTTGATTGAACACCTTAGTTTCCTTTGCACCTTTGCCCTAGATAGGAAGGGCAGCATGTTTCTTGCAGAAGATATCAGATCAGTCATCATGATACACTAGCTCTTGACATAATAATTAATTCATATGAATTACCCAAGTGATATTAAGAAAATGATTTATATAATCTATGATGTGAGAAATCAATTGTTTCATTATTCATCACCCATTGTGCAGTTTTGATTTAATTTAGTTTGTTGTAGATTATTTTACTGCTCTATTAACATAATGATTTGAGCGATTATTTATAGTTTGTGATATTAAGTAATAGATTTAGGGGATATTATCAGATAATTCACGATGAAATGATGTCTATGAATATTATGTGGAATTCTGCCATTTTAATCTGAGTGCTGTATGCAGTTTGATCATAATGAATTCATATTCTTCTACAAAACTCATGGAACAACAATATAAATGTAATTTTCCATTGACACAGAAGTTGGTAGTTACCAGTATTATTTAATAAAGAATTGGTAGCTAATAATATCTTTGGTCCTCAGTTTCTTCATTTGTCTTTGGAAGTATGATACTGTGGCTGGAAGATTCTACAGTCACATGAACAAAATAAATGATTTGATCTTTACCTTTGTTTCTTTTTAAGACTAATTATAAATCTCCTTCTGTTGCTACTTCTTCTCTTAGAAATTTTTTATAGATACCTGTCTTGACTTTCTAGCCTGTCCTCATCATCATCTGGACTTAGGCTTTTTAATAGTGATATTTGTGTTTGCTCACGTCTATTTCCTTAATCATTTCTCTCTCGACATATAGATTGGAATGGCCTAATGCCAGTCAAAGGCTTTCCAGAGGAATAAGATTATACAGGCACACATTCTTATTTGCAACTCCTAAATCTCAAAGCTCTGAAAACTCAAACTAATAGGAATCAAATAAAAGTACCCATTTATTGGCACATCTAAATTGACACAAAGTTGTTTATAGTCTTTTTCCAATTTATTGTGAATATTTCTGCATTTCATTACAGAAATAATAATGATTTGTTTGCACAATGCTGCCCTAAGACTCTGATGAAGATGTTGCATTATATATAGTCTATACACCATATTGTCCTAAAATCTGGAATATTCATATATTCTGAAATACATTTGGGTGCAACCTGTAATCATGATTGTTTTTGGTATTCTGTAATCTAAGCACCCAGTAGTCTAGGAGTATAAAATTTACAATTTAGTTATAAATTTTAACCTTTAACTTTTTCTTTCAGATTAACTACAGTCATAATACATCAATGTATATTATGAAATTAAAATCAATGGTTTCAACATCCTTGAAATAATTATTTTCATGTGGTTAGCCAAATTCTCATGTTACATGATGTTACATGTTTTTAAGAAATACTTGACTGGCTACACATATTATTTACAGAAATTATTAATGAATTCCAAATTAACATGAGTGATATAAACAGTTTCCTAGCTTGTGAGTCCATGGCTCTTTATGGGATATCTTGGGATACTAAGACCACATTTTGCATCTATATGCAGCTCTTTGAGTGAGGCTTTATGACCCTTTCCTGCCTCCCCTCCTCAAGAGAGGAAATCCTTTTATGTGGATTGCATTGTTATAGTGTCATTTCTCATGTAAGATGTACAAATTATTAACCACATAACACTTTAGTGGGAGATATTAATATTAATTTGTTTGTAAAAGTCTAATTTTTAAACTATTATTTTTAGGTATTTACTACCAGGAAGTACACAATTCTTCATGAGAACACCAACCTACAACTTGAAATACAGTTCACCTGGAATGGCTCGCTCCAATGTTTTGTTTACATCCCGATATGGCCATTTGTGAAACAGAAGGGAAGATCGCCATGGGTTATGCATAATAGCAATTCATATTTTTCCCAATTTAACATTGAAAAGACAGTGACCATTAACTACTGTTTTATGTATATATGACATATATGTGTGTGAAAATATGTACACACATGCACTCAAATAACATATTTATTATAATATATGAAAGAAGAGTTAGCAGGAAACTGGATATAAGATTTAACCTAATAAACCATGTTAAAATTGTTTACACAAATATGTGAATGTCTAGAATTTGCTAGGTTTATAATGAATAACTTCCTACTAGAAATGTTATTTTTGCTGCAGAGTATATAAAACAGAATTGATCTTGAAGATCCCATTTACAGTGTTAAATTATTTTCTAGATAATACTTTTGACTTAAAAAGAATTAATAGTATATTACTTTATTAATTCTCTTATATATAGCTGGTAGCCATTTAAAGTGAAAACAAAAATTAGAAGCTTGGTGTTGCTTGATGATAGGATTAAGTATAAAATGGGTTTGTCATTACTGTAGCACACAGTAGCATGCTATTAATATAAAAATCCCACCTGGATTCTCCAATGTTTTTATTCCTCAGGGTGGGAATCTAGCTACTTGTGAAAATGATAATATAGATTTTCAGTAAGGTTCTAGTAAGATCACAATAGTGTCTAAAATGGAAGACAATCCAGTGGGTTAAAAATTAAATTTACTAGCTTATATTTTTACTTTTTATTGAGAGTCACATAAAGGGAACAGAAAATGGTGGTAATAGCAAAATCTTTCCATATGGTTTTTGTATCTCTTACCACTCATACCACTTACGTTTTCTTTTTTGAAAGTATACCTCTGATGGGTACATATGGTCAAATACAATTGCTTTTCTTCTTCAGAAGGGGAAGAGCTGATATTTTAAACTTATTTCAATGTTACAGAATGAATGTGTCACATTATTTTATAAGTCTCTCAATTTTGAGACCAACATACATTGCAAAGACTAATACAGAGTTTCATATTGCACCATAGAAAGTCATCTAAATTATTACAAAATGAATATTCTGATTAAATGTTATTAGTCATGGATGTTCTCTTCAGAATTTTTAAAAAATCAAAATAGAGTATGAAGTTTTCTTCTTGTCCAAAGTTATTATGCATAATTTTCATAGCAGTTTACTTCCATTTTTGCTTATAGTTTCAAAAACTATCTATGAGTGAGCTTTTAGTTTTCTATGCAAATATAAAAAATACCATGGATATCCTTGAAGACTGCAATATTCACCTTTTAGAATTTTATTTTAATTTCTCCCAGTAGTTTTATTTTTCACAGATGGTAATTATTTGCAACATTCATAAATGTTTTACCTCCTTTTACTATCCTGAAAGCTTTTTCCAGTAAATCAAGAAATGTCCCAAAGCAGAAGGAGAACTGAGAGGGGCAAACTGGCCTGCTTTAATTCACAAGCTGGATAACTGACAACCCAAAGTTGTAAGTTAGATATATTTTGCTTTTAAAACCATAATCTGAGGCTGTATTTGGATAAAATAGGTTATTCCCTAAATTATTGCTAGTTACTGGATTCTTTATGACTACCAAACACTCATATTCCAATGGATACTCTTCCTTGGTAATTGCATCCCAAAGGAGAGTTATTGTCTTTGTGGGAAAAGAGGATAAAGATGTCTGAATGAAGGACATCACAGTGTAGCTCTGAGTGTTTATGACACCAGTTTGTGAATTCCTAAATATGTTTAGAATTTTGGAGAATAAATAATGCTGAAATTGGGATATTAATAAAATCATTGTAAGAATGATCAGCAAGTAGGCCTTTTCATGGAGCAATTTTAGTCATTTCTTTGGTTCAAATTCATGATTTGTTCATGAATGAGACATAGTTTCAAAGGTCTGATGTATGATATCAGTCCAGTTTCTTGGCCACTCACTTGCGTTAGCTTAAATCACAATGGTGACTTAATTTGCTAGAGTGAAAAGAATGTCTAACATGTCTCCCCCTAGGAAAAAAATAGTTTAAAAAGAGTAACTTTAAATGTATGAAACTACCCAGTTAGTTATTAACAATCAAATTTGATTCCTCTAGCTACCCAAGTCTGACTTTGTTTGAGTGCTAGAATTTTCTTGCCCACATTTGCCTCTTTAGACTCATCTAGTTCTGATATGAGGAAGATGTGAATAAAAGCCATGTGCCCATTATTTATGTATACTACCTGGTACCCTGTGGACTATGGTTGTGTTCACGCTTATTCCTTAATAAGATACTAAGAAGACACAGTAATAAACTGTGAAAGTATCTAGAGGCCATAGAAATGTTTTAGTAATATAAAATATTTTTTAGTTTTTATTATAAATTTTTTATTCATAGAGTTAAAATATATCAGTATAAGTGATAGTATGGGTCTGACTCTCTTCTAGGAGAGAACATACCTTTTTATCTGAAAAACTCCAGAAACTATTCAGTCTTACCAGAGTTTTTAATAGGGAGTTTGGTTTACTTGTGATGAAAGCATATTTTCATTTTGTTATTAAAAGATATGTCCCTGATCATTCTGTGACTAATGCTTTCCAGAACTGTATATGATTGAAGTTATTCCAGAACTGTCCAAGAAGCAACCTTTTAATGTTAAATTATCATATATGAATATTGTATGAGGTTGCAGATTCGTTTTCACTGTAATAATCCAGCATTGTAATAGTATTTGCTTCATGTATTCTGTTGAAGGAACTATTGTGATTCATATTATGATTATTAGCAACAATTTTTATTTTACCTTGCATGTGTAAAAATTAAATTATAGTAGGATCAAATATGAAAATGGCAATAGGAATGTTAGATGCAAAGATCTGTACACATTTTTTCATATATCTGAATTAGGTCTAAATACACAAAACTTTTTTAAGTTCTCCCCCTAAAACTAATATGAACCAAACTCAAGCAAAAAACCCCAGTCTTCTCATCCAATACTTACACACAGCTAGATGATAGTGGCTTGTGGACATCAAGAAAAAGATTTCATTCTAATTCTTTTTTCATTAGAAAGTATATGATTATAGATTTTAGTTATCAAACTTTAAATTTCATGTTTTAATATAAATTAATCCAAATGCTTTCTTCTTTAGCACGACAGTCATTCCATTTAAAAATTCTCTTTAAATCTAAACTTCCACATTACTTGACATTTTCAAAAGTACCAAAAAATTGATAGTTGCATAAGCTCTATTATTTGTAGTTTTCTATAAAGCATTTGATTAATTCCTATATGTATATTCTTTAAAATATAATAGCAAATATGTTGAGAAGAGTGACAATAAATACCTTCCTTTTCTGTTCTGTAATACTTTTTCAACATTTTGAGTCCTAGTTTACTTGGTCCTAAGGGTTAAATGATAAAATGTGTAAGTACAATTGTTGTGTTCTAATGACCTGGTGATTTGTGAAAATTTCTTTTATCTTGAGATTGAGAAATTTAATAAAGCTTTCCAGAACTGAATTAGTTATCTAAATATTTTGGACAAGTGCTACTTACAAATAAAATTTTAAAGTGTATTAATCAAAATTTTATTCCTTAAACTGTTTTTTTCTTTCTTTTCTTCTTTTTTAAACTTGAAGTTCCATTTAAAGTTTTGACCTTTGCATGGACAAAGTCAAGAAAAGAGAAATCCTGCTTTTTAAAATATTGGTTTATAGTGATATATTTTTGCCTCAGCAATAAATTGGCAGGTGACCAAAAGTGTTAAATTAAAATTAATTGCACACTTTGAGATTGTTGCCTTTCTTGGTGTTTTTCCATTTTGCCTTATTATGAGTGGGTATATGGTATTGAAAGAAAACTATGCAGGTGAAACAGTTTCTATTAACTGGACTGTATTAACTAAAAAGAACTACACAAAGTTTTTACTTTATCCTCACCTGCCAATTTGAAAACTATTGGTGAAATCATTATTCAATAGGCTAATATTTTCTAAATTAGTAAGACTTACCTTACAAAAGTTATCAGACAATGCTGATATTTCTCTTTCAAAGACTAAAACAACAGTTTTAGTCCTGAGCTGGTTGGTTCATATAATAACTAATATATATACTACAACTTTGAATATTAATAGATTGGCTGAAGATTTTAGGTTTGAAGATTAGTTTGAAAGCAATACATTTGCTCTCATGAATCATGATGCAGATTATCCCCGTGTGTTTTTCTGCCTGTATATGAATGCAAATGTTGTTACAGAAAATATGCTTGAAATGTCAACACAGTGTGCAATTAGTATTGCATCATCATGCTTCAGCATGTGATACCTGTATGATGACATTATTTCAACTACTCAGATATGTTACTGTAATAAAATGTTTAACATAAGAAAGCTGCATATGTCATCAAATGCTTATTTCTGTTTCACACACACACACACACACACACACACACACGAGTTTTAAGTAGAAGAGATCGGTTCTCAATTAAGCTTTCAGGGTGATGAAACATATTTTCACTGTAAATTTCTTCTGCTGCGCCAACAATAGCACTGTGAGGATCACTTTGTGCACATGTGCTCAGTCATGTCTGACTCTGCAACCCCATGGGCTGTAGCCCACCAGGCTCCTCTGTCAATGGGATTATCCCAACAGGAATACTGCAGTGGTTTGCCATTTTCTCCAGGGGATCTTCCCACCCAGGGACTGACTGTGTCTCCTATGGCTCCTGCATTGGAAGGCAGATTCTTTCTTTACCACTGCGCCACCTGGGAAGTCAGGGATAACTTTATCTGCTATTAAAGTCAGGTCAAGTAAGCAAAATTGGTGTCAGTTCCTCTCTTAGTTAGCTGAAAGGAGACTGGCCTAAAATTTATAAATGGCATTTTTAGTATCGTTGAGTATGACATAGCATCTTTCTAGCATCATTAATTATGACAATAGGATTACTAACCCAAATAGAAGTACATCAGCATCTCAGCTATGATGTTACTTTTTTCAGGAATTTATAATTTTGTCATGATTAAAACACTCATCCTCAATAAGAAGCATACCTTGTCTTATTACCACTATTACCATTGTCTGTAACATGATTGCAAAGAGTTGACTCATTGGAGAAGACTCTGATGCTGGGAGGGATTGAGGGCAAGAGGAGAAGGGGACAACAGAGGATGAGATGGCTGGATGGCATCACTGACTCGATGGATGTGAGTCTCAGTGATTTCCGGGAGTTGGTGATGGACAGGGAGGCCTGCGATTCATGTGCTGCGATTCATGGGGTCGCAAAGAGTCGGACACAACTGAGCAACTGATCTGATCTGATAACATGATTATATATAAATAAATTTTAAAATCTATCATATGACAGGAACTTTAATGCATGTATACATTATTTTTTTGAGGTGACAATTCAGCAAGTGACATAGACATTGACTTTTTAAATATATTTTTTAAAATTTATTCTTTTACAAAGTAAAAATATTCTGTAAAAGCTTTAAACTTTGAGTTTTTTATTTTTTTTCAATGACAGATGAACATGAGGCCAATGTGGTTAGTTCAGTATCTCCCTATTGTATCAAATAATTTGTAAGATCAATATACATGTAGTAAATGATTGAAAATAAAACTCTAAATAAGTCATCCTAAAATAATCTCTAAAAAAAGTGCTGAAGTTCCATTACTTTGGCCACCTAATGTGAAGAGCCAACTCATTGGAAAAGACCCTGATACTGGGAAAGGTCGAGGGCAAAAGGAGAAGAGGGTGGCAGAGGATGAGATAGTCCGATAGCATCACTGACTCAATGGACATGAGTTTGAGCAAGCTCTGGGAGATGCGGAAGGGCGGAAGCCTGGCAAGCTTTTGGGGTCACAGAGTCAGACATGACTTAGTGGCTGAACAACAACAAAATAATCTCAAGTGTTAGAAAAATTTGTGTAGTGCCTTAAAACAAAATTATCACTTAGCTCCATTGTAGAAAGTAAGATTAATATTAATAGATCTTTAAACTGATTTATCAGAAAGTTCTCTCTTAATGACTATTCATATACACATAGAATATGGTGATGAAATAAATACAGAATATGGTGACAAAAATGTCTGTCACCAGGGTCTAGTAAATGTGGAAAACATTGGGTCTATACATGGGAATGTGTTTCTTTTTACTTCCAGAACCTCTCAAGAGACTTTAGTGTTCTAAGATGCTTTAAGATTCCCCAGCAAGGGACTGGAACATACAGTAGTTTTTAAACTAATTTCACTATGGGATCTTTTATCGAAAGGCACCTCCCAGGACAATTCTTCTATTGACTAACATTTGAAAAACAACTACCTAAATGAAGTCATTAACCAATAAAGGAATCAGGCTATTTATTTATTTACTAAATATACACTGTGGTATAATTAGGAACACTGACAAATCTAGTGCAAGAATTTACTTGCACTTGTCACTTGAGAATTTGACCATTTCCAGAGGAATATTTGACCAAGTATTTCAGCTGCAATGTCTTGACCTGAGAAAGATGGCCATACAAAAATAGTCTTAATGGTAAACGTGAGCTATATTAGATATTTGAAATGTAATCATGAAATGAAAAGTAATATGCTTAAGATGTAGTCAGAATGTGATTCAAGTCTTTATGAGAAACTATTAATGATGTAGGGGCTTCCCTGATATCTCAGTTGGTAAAGAATCCACCTGCAATGCAGGAGACCCTGGTTCGATTCCTGGGTTGGGCAGATCAGCTGGAGAAGGGATAGGCCACCCATTCCAGTATTCTGGAGGAGCTAACATGATAAAAGTTTGTCTTCACTGAGATTCTAATAGTACCCATTTGCAGATGATAAGAGCTTTATATAACAGACAATATATTAATACCTAGAAGCCCTTGCTGGCCTTCTGAGAGAATCTTCTTATATAAACAAAAAAAGATCAGTTTGTGACTGATAGATTTCCTACAAGGCTAGAATTTATGAAAAATGTGTTACATTATTTGTGAGAAACAAAATTTATTGAGCCGTTTTTTCCTAGTGTTTAAGTTTTCCTTAAGCAGTATGTTAGACACTTCGAAAGCCTTCAGAAGTTTTGTCTTTCAGTTATTTGTCCTTTAGGTAATATTGCCAAATTAGCCTCCCTCTTTACAAATATTGAAAGAATACCGCCATTCAGTATATTTAGGGAGTTATACACTGAATGGTCCTATAATGACCTAAACTGAACTACTTTATGTAGTTATCAAAAATACTGAAACTTTGGCTTGGAAAATAGTGTCTAGACTGTTGCACAGAAGTGACACTCACCATTTTTATAGCTTTACAGCAAGGCAGCCTATAGTATTTTATGTAGTAATAGAAATATACAGTAAGAGTAAGCGAATTCCAGATTTTGTACTAAGAACAGGTGCAGATGAGCACAAACCACCTACATTGGCACTGCTCTGACAAAAGCTTTCAAGGATAATAACAAAACTATGTAAATTTAGCCAAGCTCTGTTCTATTACAGATGCTGCTGTTTTTAGTGTTAGAATAACATAATTTTTAAAAGGTCAAGAAACACAAAATTTATTTTTTTAAACTGCAATATGCTGTTATTAGTGAAGACATTAATATATTGTTATATTTATAATATATGTTATTTGAGGGAAAATATGTGACAATGAAGGTGAAAATATATAGACTATATAAACCTGAATACAAACCTGAAACCTAAGAAAATACGATTTCACATAATACCTCATTTTCATTAAATGATGAAAATGTACATTCAGGAAATCACTTAGGCTAAAAATAGGTATATCATACAAACCTAATATCACTTTAACTCAAATTGGTATTTGTTCAACAAATGTTCTACATCATAATGTGATGTACAAAGGAAAACTCAAATTTGTGGAAGAAAATGAAGGGATTTTTTTTTTAAAGCAAATCTAGCTAATTCAGTTATGTTTTTGACTCTATGAAACTGGAACAACAGTCTTGTTGTTGTGAAACATTTACTACAAATAAAGAATAAGTAAATTCCTTAGAATTAGCTTGGCTTTTTATTTTAGCCTCAGGTTTCTCAAAGATTACTTATATTTGTTTTTTTTTTTTTTTTTTAATTTTTTTCCTGACCACTTTTAACTTTTTATATTTAATCTCCCTGCTGCTAAGTCACTTCAGTCGTGTCCGACTCTGTGCGACCCCATAGACGGCAGCCCATCAGGCTCCCCCGTCCCTTGGATTCTCCAGGCAGAAACTCTGGAGTGGGTTGCCATTTCCTTCTCCAATGCATGAAAGTGAAAAGTGAAAGTGAAGTCGCTCAGTCGTGTCTGACTCTTAGCGACCCCATGGACTGGAGCCTACCAGGGTCCTCTGTCCATGGGATTTTCCAGGCAAAAGTACTGGGGTGGGCTCCCTGCTGCTGCTGCTGCTGCTAAGTCACTTCAGTCGTGTCCGACTCCGCGTGACCCCATAGACGTCAGCCCACCAGACTCTCCTGCCCCTGGGATTCTCCAGGCAAGAAAACTGGAGTGGGTTGCCATTTCCTTCTTCAATGCACGAAAGCGAAAAAGTGAAAGTGAAGTCACTCAGTCGTGTCCGACTCTTAGCGACCCCATGGACTGCAGCCCACCAGGCTCCTCCATCCATGGGATTTTCCAGGCAAGAGTACTGGAGTGGGGTGCCATTGCCTTCTCCGAGGGTGGGCTCCCTAGTTCCACTTATTTTCATATGATTATTCTCACTCTAAAAATACTAAGTATTCATTGCCTAGTTTGGTTGTTTTAACTAAAATATCAAGTTCTTATCATAAATGTATAGAAAGAGCAAAGGCAGATTCCACTTCTGCGTTATTATCTATGCTTTGGATTGATAGTTTTTCCCAGCATTTTGGTCCACATAATATCCATTTTCTCTGGGCAGCAAGTAAATGGTTTCACTTCTCCCAGTTCTGTGGATATTCAGAGTCTCCAGAGAATGTGCATCCTGATAAACCATGAGAAGCCCACTTCTAGAGCTGAAATTTCTAATATTGATCCTCTTATACATACTAGAATTTTTCACACCAGTTTGCACATCTGACCTAGATACTTCATTATTAAATAGGGGATTATAAATTTCTTGAAGAACTCCATGGCACCATAACACCCTTCCAAGTAATCCCAAGGATTGGGCAAATAAAATGAAGCTCCTTATGTAGATTGGAGTCTGCTTTATCATCTCTCTTAGCTTCTTCTCTCTCATCTATTGTCTTGTCTACTTTTATGTAAGAGAACATCCATTGCAATAAGAAACAGATGGTGTGAGTTCCAATCCTGGTTCTGCTGTGTGGGACAGGGTCTTCGTTTCTTAAAAATAAATACTGATTTTATCTATGTGAGTTTTTTTGTGAGGAATATGCTGCTGCTGCTGCTAAGTTGCTTCAGTCGTGTCCAATTCTGTGAGACCCCATAGATGGCAGCCCACCAGGCTCTCCCTTCCCTGGGATTCTCCAGGCAAGAGCACTGGAGTGGGTTGCCATTTCCTTCTCTCATGCATGAAAGTGAAAAGTGGAAGGGAAGTCACTCAGTTGTGTCCAACTCTTTGCGACCCCATGGACTGCAGCTTACCAGACTCCTCCATCCATGGGATTTTCCAGGCAAGAGTACTGGAGTGGGGTGCCATTGTCTTCTCCCAGGAAGCACTGAACTATATAGTATTGTCATTCTCATTGTATTAAAAAATAATCTCACCCATAATCAGAAGACTCTTCTTGTGATCTGAGTCTGTCAGGGTGTCATCAGGATGTCAGTATCTGTAGGAATGGGATGAAGGAAACTTGTTACCAGTTGGTGATCATCTTCATCCATTCTGTAAAACCACCTATTATGTACCCACAAAATCCACTCTCAAGATCACAAGTAAGTTAAAATTATTTACACAGGGATTTTAGACCAAGCAAAACCAAAATCCCTAGATATTGTTATCCTCAGTAAAGTAAGATGCTGGTTGAAAGAGTGGCCTCAGATACCAGATGACCTGGGTTTCGTTGCCTTTGAGTCTCAGTTTCTTCGTAGTAGCATAGGGCTTTCCCTTATAGTGCTGGGAGGGAACTAATTGGCCCAGTCTATGCAAGGTTCTGAGCCTGGTACATGCCCCCCAATAAATGTTCTTTGTTGTTATTTTATTTCCATGTGATGCCTTTCTCCACCATCCCAGAGAAGCACAATTTCTGTGGAGATATTTTAGGATTGCAAGCTCCCCAACCGATCACGGCACTCTGGGCCATGATCAAGGTCCTCCCATTACCTATTTCCAGCTTTGCAGTCTAGCTCATTCTTACTCTTGTGTAGCAGGTCAGCTTTGAACAAGGAAACATTGTGGCTGTTCAGTTCCCCCAAAGATCCTCTAATCATTGAGATCTCTGGAAACATTGAATAGAAGGGGAAATTGAGTTTTCTATAAGGAACAGACTTAAGTATTTGTTTTTTGGAAATACTAAGTATAAACATCACAGAATTACCATGCACATGCCTTCTCTGAAACAGGTGTAGAGAAAAATCATAATAAAGGCTTTATATGGGCTGCTCTTGGAGAAGGAAATGGCGACCCACTCCAGTACTCTTGCCTGAAGAAACCCATGGACTGAGGAGCCTGGCAGGTCCATGGGGTCTCAAGAGTCGGACATGACTTAGTGACTAAACCATCACCACCATGGGCTGCTCTTGGTTTTGCTCAACAGAGCTTGATGAATGCTGTTAGCACCACAAACATTACTAGGCCTATGCTATGCTAAGTCACTTCAGTCGTGTCCGACTCTGTGCGACCCCATAGACGGCAGCCCACCAGGCTCCCCCCATCCCTGGACTAGGCCTACTACTGGCCAAGTGCCACTGAATGGAGCTCTGGAGTATACAGAGCTCACATTCCAGGTAGGGGGATGCGCAGGTCTCTGCTAGATAGCACTAATGCAGACAGGTGGTACAAGGAAGATGTGAGGGTTTTATGTGTGCAAGAATAGCAGAAACCACGTGCATCTTGTGTGGGAGAACCGGGAACAGTGTCACAAGAGAGCAGTGGAGTTAGATCTTGACATATGAGCAAGACTTCAACAGCCAAAAAGAGGGTTCCAGACACAGGGAGCATCAGAGGTTAGAGGGCAAGACTCACAGAGCTGAGAAATTCAGTGTAGCTCAATGTGGGTTGGGGTATTGAGTAAATGAAAAGAGGTGTGTGTGTGTGTGTGTGTGTGTGTGTGTGTGTGTGTGTTAGTTGCTCAGTCATGTCTGACCCTTTGCGACCCCATTACTATATAGCCTGCCAGGCTCCTCTGTCCAAGGGATTCTCCAGGCAAGAATAACTGAGTGGGATGCCATTCCCTTCTCCAGGGGATCTTCTCAACCCAGGGATCAAACCCAGGTCTCCTGCGTTGAAGGCAGATTCTTTATTGCCTGAGTCATCAGATCAGATCAGATCAGTCGCCTCAGTCGTGTCCGACTCTTTGCGACCCCATGAACCGCAGCACGCCAGGCCTCCCTATCCATCACCAGCCCTCGGAGGTCACTCAGACTCATATTCATCGAGTCAGTGATGCCATCCAGCCATCTCATCCTCTGTCGTCCCCTTCTCCTCCTGCCCCCAATCCCTCCCAGCATCAGGGTCTTTTCCAATGAGTCAACTCTTTGCATGAGGTGGCCAAAATACTGGAGTTTCAGCTTTAGCATTATTCCTTCCAAAGAACACCCAGGGCTGATCTCCTTCAGAATGGACTGGTTGGATCTCCTTGCAGTCCAAGGGACTCTCAAGTGTCTTCTCCAACACCACAGTTCAAAAGCATCAGTTCTTCAGCGCTCAGCATCTGGTCCCATCACTTCATGGGAAATAGATGGGGAAACAGTGGAAACAGTGTCAGACTTTATTTTGGGGGCTCCAAAACCACTGCAGATGGTGACTGCAGCCATGAAACAAAAGACACTTATTCCTTGGAAGGAAAGTTATGACCAACTTAGACAGCATATTGAAAAGCAGAGACATTACTTTGTCAACAAAGGTCCGTCTAGTCAAGGCTATGGTTTTTCCAGTGGTCATGTATGGATGTGAGAGGAGTATATAGTAGGAAGAGGAAAATATAAAATTTTTCTTCAGAAAGGATTCCTGGATTTTCTACAGTTTCATTTTAGTCCAAATGATGAGAGGTATATAATTCAGTTGCCAGGAGGCAAGACTCAGGGGTGGAACTGTCAGTATTTGAATCCCAATTCTACCGTATCCTAACGGCCTGACCTTGAGTAAGTTCCTTAACACAGTGTTTCTCATTTTCCTTATCTGTAAAATGGGGATGATAATGATAGTGTCGATAGGGTGTTTATGAAGATTGATGTGTGTATTTCTGAAGTAATCAAAGAGAGAGATAAAGTCTTATTTTCATTGCTTATGATAGATTACCTTCAAAATAGGTGTTTGGAGGTCAGGCTTTTATTTTATTTAGTAAATACCTTATTGATTTGATGCAGTTTCAAAAGTTATTTTTATTGTATGGTTCCAAAATAAATTCTGATTATATGTTGTATTTAAAGCTGATTCTCATATATCTTCAACCTAATGACTTGTAACAGTGAAAATTGCATTCCCATTGATTGTTCTTTGCAGTGTGATAATTCTTTCTTTCTGTGTTACTGATATGATGATCTTCCTGGTCTTCTGTCAATAATATTAGCAGCAATCTTACATCACTAGATATTCTATTCTGAAGTTTAAATGATAGAGAGACAACTCTTGCTGCTTTAATGGTTATATCTTCTCTAGAATCTTTTCATCTAAAATATGCTCTTGTTATTGGTTTTCATTATGAGGAAATACATGGAAAGATTAATTTAAAAGACAGTGCTTCTGTCCTCAGTTTCTGGAACTATTTATCAACTCCATAGCTCTGCTGTCATTCTTAGTGACATTGTCAGAGCTACTTCACTGAACTATTGCTCAATTAGTCTCTTCATTATTTATATATAATCATTAATTAATTAATATTATATTCTTTTCAATAAAATAGTCACCGTGAGGTATAATATCATCAAACAGATGCTGGGGGCAGAGGCAGAACTGGAATTATAATAATCAATCAAACTTCCACTTGATAATCCTCCCTTCACTGTGAACTGTACCTAATGCTGGCACAGGCTACCAGACCATGCAGTGTGAGTTCCTGGCATTGCCTTTGACATCTGTGAGCTGCAGAAGACGGATACTTCAGAAGTTAAATTTTCTTATCTCATAGATGGGCTTCTCTGGTGGCTCAGTGGTAAAGAATCTGCTTGCCATTGCAGAGGTCCCTGGATTGGGTAGATCCCTGGAGTGGGAAGATCCCCTGCAGAAGGAAATGGCAACCCACCCCAGTATTTTTACCTGGGAAGTCCCAGGGACAGAAGAGCCTGGCAGGCTACTGTCCATGGGGTCACAGAGAGTCCAGCGCAACTTAGAAACTAAACAATAAAAAACAACTTTATAGACTGAAGGTCCTGCTCTACGGTTTTAAACACCGTAACAGTTCTTGAGGTTACTTCTCTAAACTTATGGGTATGTCTTCTAAGGGAAAGGACAGCTCTCAAAAGTCCCTGAGTGTTGCCTTCCAAAGATGAGAAACTCAATCAGCAGATGAGGGACTTGGCTGATGGAACACCATTTTCAAGTCTTTGTCAAACAAACTTTGGCCTGTATCTTTGATGTCTTCATTTACGTGATTGAACATCTACTTTATTCTGTTTCATATTTAAAATACAAAAGCACGTAAAATGTTTTATCACTTTCGTTGAGTGTGGTATTTTGGTAAGTTAAATTTCCCAAAGGTTACTGAGCTCTATTTGACTGCTGCTGCTAAGTCGCTTCAGTCGTGTCTGACTCTGTGTGACCCCATAGACTGTACCCTACCAGGCTTCTCCGTCCATGGGATTCTCCAGGCAAGAACACTGGAGTGGGTTGCCATTTCCTTCTCCAATGCATGAAAGTGAAAAGTGGAAGTGAAGTCGCTCAGTCGTGTCCGACTCTTAGCGACCCCATGGACTGTGGTCTACCAGGCTCCTCCATCCATGGGATTTTCCGGGCAGCAGTACTGGAGTGGGTGCCATTGCCTTCTCCCTCTATTTGACTGATGCAGGTTAGAGTGTGACTAGAGTGCCTCTCTGAAAAGACTCTTGATTTGGAAGAGTAGAAATGGTAATTGTGAAGTTTCTATTCTAATAATAAAATGCTATATGTTGCTTGAGTTATAAGTGAATTAAAGAGAGAGAAAATATGCTTGGTTATTCCAAGATTCTATAATTTAATTTAGCATTATTTTCACTTTTACAATGTCTAGTAGGTAGACTTACCCTGACAGGTTCCTTATTCAGTATTTATACTCATTGCAATTAGGAAAAATTTTTTGTGTGTGTCAATTTGTTAATTATATATCAGCTGTCATTGACCAATGGAAAGATGGTTTTGGCATGCTCTTCAGCAATTCTAGTGATATGCTGGTAAATACACATATAGAAAAATGGAACCTTCACTTATAGTGTTTGCCAGTTGCTGTAGTGGAAATACTTCCACATGACAGATTTCTAATATCAAAATTATGTCAGTGAACATGAAATTGTGACATTACGTTCACAGTTAACTTTTACAAGTTGGTAATAGTTGGCTCTGGGGCTTCCCTGGTGACTCAGTGTTAAAGAATCCCCCTGCAATGCAGGAGACATGGGTTTGATCCTTGGGATGGGAAGATACCTTGGAGAAGGAAATGGCAACTCAGGAAATACCATGGACTGAAGAGCCAGGCAGGCTAACACCCATGGGGTCACAAAAAGGTCAGACACAACTTAGCAACTAAACAGCAACAACAATAGTTGGCTCCAGCAGATCACTGGCTCTGATTTTAAAACTGGTAATCAGTTTTGTTTTGTTTTTTGTTTTTTATACCAATCAATTGGACTTTTTGCTACCACTTGTGCTTATACAGTAAGTTTTCTTTTCAAATGGGTCATAATTTGTTTCTGCAAATATATAAATACATAGAGCACTTAGGAGCTAGCAAATACTTTCACCTTTCAGTAAATCAGATTGTCAAAGTACAATTTCTTAAGTAGTTAGTCCCCTCCTGTTCATTTTCTTTGGTACTCTGTTTATTACAAAGTGAAATTTCCTGGGAGTCCATAAATGAAAATGTTTGTGTGCTCCAACTGGCTTTTAATTCATGTCAATTTAGAAACTCAGAATTATTTAAAGTAGTGCTAGCTGTTCTAAGGTTAGCAATTAGCACTTCAATTTGTGCAAATGGTACTGAAAATGCTGTTTCAAAATAAACTGTTTCTCTTAACAAGAAAACCTTTCTTAAAAGTTTTAAAAAACCAGTGGCAATCAATTTGAACAGTACCACTTTTTCACCAAGAGAGAGCAACATAAGCACATTTTACAAAAATACATTAAGTGGCCATTTTACATTGTAAATGGTAGAATCATGTCTGTGCTTTACTTAGGAATCTATTACTTTACCTGCCTCTAAACATGATGGATGAGGTCCAGTGATTAGTTAGGGTAATAGCAGTTGATGAGTTTTATAGAGATCATATTTAGCCTTCAAATATTTTCTACGCACAATATGTTTCTTCATTATGATTTCATTTATCATCCATGTTTGAGTTTCTGAATATTGACATTGTTTGCCTGGTCAGAAATAATTTTCAACAGGATGTATTTGCTCCATCTGATTTAATGACACTAAGTAAAACTGTAAGAGTTTTACATGTGTGAATGGTGGATTTTTAATGTTTATATTGCTTGAAAATAATGAAGGTGTGTAATATCTGACTTTAAGAGAACTGGTATATCTGGAAATTGTCCTCAGGGAGATTTTAGTACTATTAAATGGAATGGCAACTCTGAATACAAACAATTGACACTTGACCAAAAAGTGGAACTTTCAAAGAATTAATTGTGATTAACTTTAATTGGAAATTTTGCTGGATTTTGTGGCTTAAAGTCTTGCTGTAAATATTTTAGGGACACTATTTCCTCTTAAGGTTTTCATACTTGAGTAAGACAGTGTCTTTAGGTTGCAGTAACTAAATATTAAACTTATATTGCTTCCATATAACAGCAGGAGAACCTGCAAAACCTATCAGTTAAAATTCGATAAGGACAAATCTTAAAAATGTCAGTGACAAATGATTTATTATACTTATTAAATTCATGTTTTATGGATCTTTAGGTACTTGTCAACCTCTGGGGGGCATTTACCAGGGTGAGGGCAGAAGCAGAAAAAAAAAAAAAAGGTCATGGCTACAAATAAATGCATCAGTTCTATGCTTTTAGGAAAGTTATTTTCATGTGACTTTAAATTGAGGAAAATTCAGAAAAGAAATACACTCAAAGCATTTATTTATATTAGACTTACTTTTAGAAGTCTTTGTAGGAAGAAGCTTGTGGATTTTACGGATTCTGTGTAAATATTTGCATGCTTTCTGTAGCTTGCTGTTGGGACTGTTGACAGGCATGTGTTAGGAATGTTAATGCCACAAGGAGGCATTGCCCTGTGTCACGGTGCCCTTGAGGTCTGGTACTGTTCTTGTCCTTTCGTACTTAATTTTGAAAAAACAGTAATTACATTTAACATTCTGGGACTAACTCTATACTACACATAGTTACCTCAGAATATAACAAATTTCATGCATTCAGTGAGTCATTTACTTTTTAAAAGATATACATAAAAAATATCGCTAGATCATGTATATATGTACATACACATACACACATACTTGTAACTGCAAAATCCCTATTTTAAAGTTGTAGCTTAGAAATTATTCTGCACATTTAAAAATATTTTACTTCAGAGTTCTTTATATAGAAAATTCCCCTAAAGAATTTAAAATACAAATTAAAAGAATAAAATTTTGACTTGCAGACCCATCAATCAGTCAATCAATCAAAAAACTATTAATAGAACACACACTATGTTCCAGGCAGTCTATTAAGTACTGGAGATTCAAGGTAAACTATCCGCACAGTGGAAGGACAGCCCACCAAAGTCAAAGTCCTTGAAAAGTACAAGGTATGTTTAAGGAACAAGAGGCAGGGATTGACCCGTGAAGGTTAAGGAGGGCAGTGCAGATGAGAATGGAGAAAAAGGAACTAGTCACATGGGCTATATAGGCACGGTGTGGAGGCTGGATATTTAAAGCGTCTGTCTATAATGCGGGAGACGTGGGTTCGATCCCTGGGTTGGGAAGTTCCCTGGAAAAGGAAAAGGCAACCCACTCCAGTACTCTTGCCTAGAAAATCCCATGGATGGAGGAGCCTGGTATCCATGGGGTCGTAAAGAGTCGGACACGACTGAGCGACTTCACTTTCCTTTCACTTTCCATGAAAAGCCACTGGATGCTTTTAAGCAGAAAAGTGAGGCGCTAGTGTACCTTCTAAGAAAGATCATTCTTACTGCTTTGTAAGTGACATTGTAGGATGGAAAGAGTGAACATAGGAAGGACATTTGGGAAATTGCTAATGTTAGTAGCTTTCATTAGGATGAAAGAGAAGATGAAGATGAAGAAAACAGGAGAAATCTGAAGTATTTGGGATCTAGAGCAGTAAGACTTGCTGGTGTTGGGAGTCAGTAAAGGGAAAGAATCAAGGATGGTTTTAGATTGTTTTGACTTGAACACCTGAGTGTATGGTTTATTGACATTTACTGACATGAAGAGGAAAGGTTTGTAGGGGATTGGGGAATACAGAATTTATTTTTAACAAATAAATTTGTACTCAAGTGGAATTATTAGGAAGATTGTTGTATATAAGAATAGCTACTATTTTCTTACCCATTTTCAAATGAGAGAACTGAGGCACACAAAGGTTAAGCAACTAACCCAAGATAACCCAGCTTAGTTTAGTCAGTGGATCTAGGATTACAATCCAGGAAGTCTGGCTCAGAGTCTACTCTGTGAGCCACTTCTCTGTCATTTGGTGGTCAAAGTTGGAGATATTTAAACCATGGTGTTGGAATAAATTCACTTTGGAAAATGAAGGCAGATAAAGAGTAGAAAGACTCATAACCTGAATACTCCTACAGCAGAGGAAGTGCAGGAGATAAGAAGATAGCAAGGGAGACTGAAAAAGAGCAGCCACTGAAGTCTAAGGAAAACCAGGAGTAGGAAGGGTCATAGGTGCCAAGAGGAGAAATTGTTTCAAGGAGATGAAAATTGCATAGACAATGGGGAGTGAGATGAGCAGAGAGGTGAATTGGCCAACATGGGGCTGTCTCTGACCTTCACGAGTGCTGTTTCAATAGAGTGGTTGGAAAGGAAGCTAGTTTAAATTAGATTGACTATATCATGGGAAGTACAATACCTTCAAAGAATTAAGAAGGCATATCCTGTTGCTACATATGTGTAATATGGATAGTGAATTTCATTCTGTTTGGGGCAATAATGTGGAGAGTGTGGGCTCTGGAGTCTGATAGACCTGAGTATTAATTCTAAATCTAATACTTGTTCTGTCATCTTAAGCCCTTTACAAGAGTTTTTAAGCCTCTTTTTATCTTAAGCTTCTCTGAGCCTCTTTGTTTATCTGTAGCATTTGTTTCATGCAATTCTTGGAAGAGGCTCTGCTGGTTACCTCCTTGCTTTGCCTTTTGTAAAATGCTATTCCCTTTCCTTGAAATCTGTCAAAATCTCCACCTGCCCCTAACATCCTCATTACTAACTGCCTTTGTCCTTTATGTTAAGGCTTATATGCATTTCTAAAGTCAAAACCTCTACACTCCTAGTAAATTGTGTGACAATTAAAATAAGGTTCCTGTCTTTTCATTTTGTATCTCTAAATACCTACCTGATTGTGTGGAATAGAGTATATATTCCAAATATTTCAACTGAATTGAATCATTTTAGTCCCATGGTATGAGTTGAGCACGAAGCCAGTAAGGACTGCTGGGCAAGGAGAGCCGAGAGAACTGGAGCTACACAGGTGCACTAGGCCGTGGTGAAGTGGTACCATCCATTTTCAGTTTAAAATCCAAATGCAGACATGTGACCAAAGAGCTTTCAAACTTCTCCCATCACACAACATAGAGAGAAGGCAGCTGTCAGAACAAAGGATCGAAGGTCCCCACAGAGAGAAGTCAGACATGCTTGTTGTGCGGCGTTAGAGAGACAGGGAGCTGCAGCAGTTTACACTTGTGTCCAGGAGTGCATAAAGTGGATCGGAGGAGGCGAAGTTTTCAAGAGAAACCAGTTAATAATATATTCAGTCAGTACTCTGGACCTAAGACTAGGGTAAGGCTTCATAATAAACAGTCCCCAAATAAGAATCAATAAGGTGTACAATCTAATTTTTTGAAATTTGCAGTTTCACAAGATAGGGTGTAATTAATGTACATGTAAACTTGATCTCATTTTCTATGTGGCAGTTAATTATGTAAAGACATGAAATACAGTGAAATGGTGATTGAGCCAGGTTTATTCTTATCTTATTTTCTAGGTATGACAGTATTTTTCTTCTTGCTCAAAATTTGTACATTTCCTGATTTCTTTTATGGGCATTTCTTACTGCTCTCAAATTAAATACCTTTATTCTGGCTCACATACTAAGAACATAAAAGAAATGAGGTTAAGTCTAATGAAAATCATAGAGTGAGAAATTTGTTATCAGACAATGGGTAGAGATAAGAAATGAATGTAATCATCCTCTATTATTTATGAATTTTTATTATTATCATTATATATCATAAGAAATTATTTTGAGGATATAATCCAAGCATCCAAGTATGAAAAGAACCTCAAAGTTGTTAACTCAGAGGGTAGAAAACCTGCTTTTCCGTTGAGTTCTACTGACTTGTACAGGGAGAAATTTATCTAAGGGCTGTGCTGTGCTTAGTTGCTCAGTTGTGTCTGACTCTTTGCAACCTCATGACTGTAGCCTGCCAGGCTCCTCTGTCCATGGAATTCTCCAGGCCAGAATACTGCCGTGGGTGGCATTTCCCTTTTCCAGGGGATCTTCCCAACCCAGGGATCGAACCCAGGTCTCCCACATTGCAGGCAGATTCTTTACCACCCGAGCCACCACGGAAGCCCAAGAGTACCGAAGTGAGTAGCATATCCCTTCTCCAGGGGATCTTTCTAACCAAGGGATAGAACCGGGGTCCCCTGCACTGCAGGTGGATTCTTCACCAGCTGAGCTACCAGAGAAGCCCCCAACCTAAGGGCACCTGAGTAGTAAAGAGACATTTTAAGTGTAAAAATTAAGATTTGCGATTAGGGAACACAAAAATCTAACAAATTTAACAAAAATAAAATAAAATATACTTTCACTTTACTCACTAAGTAAAGAAGAAGAAATATAAAGAAGTTTGAGGTGAAAGGAGGGAGAGGACCAGAAAAAGAAATAAACCTCTGACAAATATGTGGACAGCCAGCAAGAGAGGGAGGGAGAATCGGATTTCACCTCAAACACAGCAACGCCAGTATGAATGCAAGGTTTAACAGGCACACCCCATTTATCTAGATAAATTGAACAGAAAAAAAAAAAGAGAGAACACTATATAAATACGTGAAATAAAAGAGATTATGAACTCCCTAAAGGCAAGGCTTCTCGTTCATCTTTGTGTCTTCAGTTCCTAGCACACCAAAGTAGGTTCTTAGTAAATGTTTGTTAAAATGTTAAAAAAAGAAGAAGAAAACAAATTTTTATTGAGCAATATCTCACCCTGTAGCCTACAAAGATACTTTGCAACTATAGGTATGAATAGAATATATAAACTGTAGCCACTCATCCAAGAGCTGTAAGAGATTTGTTGAATATTGAAGGTTTTTTCATTATGCTTTAGCTTATTGATTTGGAAAGCAATGGAGGGAGTTGTGACTTATAATTGTTAAGGTCAATACTGACAGATTCTGAAATGGTCAATACAAATAGATTTCAAAAGATCCCGAAAAATTTCCAAGTGAAACGAGATATTTGCTTGTGAATATCTAGAGAAATGTGGGATGTACTATGAACACTTTTTATGGCCTGATAAATTTTAGGGATTTAATTTTGAAAACTGATTATTACTGAATTCAATATAGAGCCTCTTTAAGTACCTGTGTTGATTTGACTTCAGAATGCCTCATAGTTATACCACCTCTGCATATCCTCCTTCTTCTCTTATCAAGTTTTTGATAAGAAACTTATCTGATATACTTAGAGTTTTTAGAAAATAATAAAGTAGTCTTGTTATACTAGTCTTCATATTTGAGACCTTGGGAGAAAGTACTTTGAAGGCCCACTATCCAGGAAAGCCCACTTCCCCACATAGTTTAGTTGTGAAAGTTGTCACAATAGCTAGTGTGACAACCTGTGGCAAGATGGAAACTTACCTTGCAGTATTCTGCCTTTTTTAGGTTGTCAGGTTTTATTGTTAATGTTGTTGTGTTTCCCCCCTAGGTAAACCTTGATATGTTTAGACCTTATCCTAAGAGAAGCAATGATAACGATGGTGTTTTGGCATGAAGGCTACTAAGGGCATTGGGTGAGATTAACACTCAATACAACCCATGTACAGAAGCTGGGGGCAGGTAGCCCCTCCTGCTGCTGTCACATCACCACACTAAGACTCCAGTGCACTCTGTTGGAGACTTTCAAGTGACCTGAGCTTCCAGAGCATCAGTGGGAGGAGGTGGACTGTCCATAAAGAATGATTCAGATAGGGCTGAACAGATAGGCATGATAATCAGGTGATAAGCAGATTGCAGTGAATAGTAAATTCCTGGATGTAATAAAAGAGCAGCCAATAGAATTTCTTAGCATCAATGATGTGTAGTGGTCCACTGGATGCTCTTAGAATGGACATGAGACAAGAGACAGTTTTCTATGCCTCAAAGAAAATGGCAACCCACTCCAGTATTCTTGCCTGGAAAATTCCATGGACTGAGGAGCCTAGCAGGCTACAGTTTATAGGGTTGCAAAAAGTTGGACACGACTGAGCGGTTTCACCTCATGGTGCTGATAACATGTACCTTTTGCTCTGGCAAAGACTGGGCAATTTCAGGGTGTATTTTGTTTTTCCTCTAGGCTCAGGTCTCTGTCTTGAGCCTCAGGGACCTCTTTCCTTAGTCACATCCTCTTTCATTATTGTCTTTCCTCTTCCAGCCCCCTGAATCTTTATCTCCTCTGGAGTGCAGTAACCTGACTCACTTTTGGTCTTTCTAATTAGTGTTTATGGCATAAACTTTATGTCCCAAGTTCTTTCAGTGCTTTGCCTTTTTATTTCTTACCCAATTCCCCAAACCATGCTTTTGAATTAAAAAAAAAAAAAAAAAAAAGTCTCTTTCTTGCAAAAAAAAAAAAGTCTGGTTCTTGTGAGGAAGAGCTTTATCATTCACAATTTGCTTTCTGCTATCAGTTTCACAAATCTTTAAAATTTAAAAACTGAGGACTGACTGTTTGTTTCTCTCTCTCTCTCTTCTCATGTTATAACAATACTGATCTCCCAGAGACAAAAAAAGACTATTCATTACTGAGTGATGGTTCATCAAGATTTTGTGCGGCTTACAGAGCCATCTGTGAAGGGAGAAGTGGCAGCATTAAGGTAGGCCCCTGCTCCCATCAGTCAGTGTCACACAAATAACTATTTTTCATAGAGCAGGTTCTCCATGTTATCAGGATACAGGTGCTTAGATGGGACATGTGCGTGTGTGTGTGTGTGTGTGTGTGTGTGTGTGTGTGTGTGTGTGTGAATCATAAGAAATTAAGTGGAGAGTGCCCATATCAGCCTGGGAGTCTGAAGTACCCACAAATGACCACAGCAAAAAAACAGACATGTGAATATACAGATCGCATATAAAGCATTAGGGACAGCCAGTACAGAACTATAAGCATCATTGCCTAAATAACAATATTTTGTCCCTTTTTTTGGACATATCTCTCCCTGCTCTAATTCTAGAAAAGCCACAGTAGATGGTGCGAGAGAAAGGAGAAGAATAGATCATGTCCAGCTTTTCTATTATAGGATCCTGAACTCAGGTTGGGTCTGATCATGCTAGGAAGAGAAGAGAAGTTTTGAATGAGATGTGAGATTAAAGTTCTACATTTAACAGAACATTTTATTACCTGGAACTGAGTCATAATTATTGAAATTGGACTGATTTTTTTTTTAATACTGCAAATGACTGGAAAGTTACCCAAGCTGCTTGAAAAGTCATTCAGGTATGGGAGAGGGGAATCTGACATGTTGAAAGGCAGTGGTAGGAGGAAAAATACAGCTGCTTCCTGTTTGTACTCATTATGTTCACCCCTTTCAATAGACTGGTTACACATCTATCGATTCTCATGTAGTCATAAAATGACTAATAGCAACCCACAGATCAGATCAGATCAGTCACTCAGTCGTGTCCGACTCTTTGCAACCCCATGAATTGCAGCACGCCAGGCCTCCCTGTCCATCACCAACTCCCGGAGGTCACTCAGACTCACATCCATCGAGTCCATGATGCCATCCAGCCATCTCATCCTCTGTCGTCCCCTTCTCCTCCTGCCCCCAATCCCTCCCAGCATCAGAGTTTTCTCCAATGAGTTAACCCTTCGCATGAGGTGGCCAGAATACTGGAGTTTCAGCTTTAGCATCATTCCTTCCAAAGAAATCCCAGGGCTGATCTCCTTCAGAATGGACTGGTTGGATCTCCTTGCAGTCCAAGGGACTCTCAAGAGTCTTCTCCAACACCACAGTTCAAAAGCATCAATTCTTTGGTGCTCAGCCTTCTTCACAGTCCAGCTCTCGCATCCATACATGACCACAGGAAAGACCATAGCCTTGACTAGGCGAACCTTTGTTGGCAAAGTGATGTCTCTGCTTTTGAATATGCGATCTAGGTTGGTCATAACTCTCCTTCCAAGGAGTAAGCGTCTTTTAATTTCATGGCTGCAGTCACCATCAGCAGTGATTTTGGAGCCCAGAAAAATAAAGTCAATCACTGTTTCCACTGTTTTCCCGTCTATTTCCCATGTAGTGATGGGACCAGATGCCATGATTTTCGTTTTCTGAATGTTGAGCTTTAAGCCAACCTTTTCACTCTCCACCTTCACTTTCATCAAGAGGCTTTTTAGTTCTTCTTCACTTTCTGCCATAAGGGTGGTGTCATCTGCATATCTGAAGTTATTGATATTTCTCCCAGCAATCTTGATTCCAACTTGTGTTTCTTCCAGTCCAGCGTTTCTCATGATGTACTCTGCATATAAGTTAAATAAACAGGGTGACAATATAGCAACCCACACTACATCCCAAATGTGAGAGTCAAAAGATGGAGGATCCCAGGCAGAGTGTGGAGAGACAGATTCTTTAGCTCACGTGGACAGAGAGAGACGCAGCAGCTCACATCCATGTCTAGAGCATCTATGCATGGAACACTGACTCCCCTTGTTTTCTTCAAGCTCCAGCCTGAATTCATTAACATTTTTCTTTTACTCTCCTGTTCATCCTATGTTTTCTATTTCTTTTGCAGGATCATCCTCACCATCACCTAGGGTTGACCTTGTCTTTGACACCTTTCACAGCTTCATCATTCCTGTTTAACAGGCAACAAGCCTATAAATTTACATGTGCAATGGCCCTCAAAACTTCTGGTTTAAGACTTTACTGCTTCTGAATTGGACCATTTATTGGTTTATTCACAAGTGTAGGAAGGCCTCTGATAAAGCACCTAGCTAGAAAGAAATACAACTAGTTTTCTGGGCCCTCATGGTTGAGAGAGGGATGGACTTGTGAGTAAATCGTTGCAATGCAATGCGGTGAGTGTGATAGTGGAGACACAGTCCAGCTGCTATGAAGTCTGGTGAGGGGAAGAGCAACCTACTTAGCAGAACGGAGAAGACTCACCAGGGGAGGGGCATCAGAATTGGTCTTTAAGGATGAAATACAGAGACGTGAAAAGAAAGGGGGAAAATCAGGCAGCAAGAAGGCATCAAGTAGAGGCAGACCACAAAAGACAGTGAGAACTGCCAGTAGTTATTTACAGCTGGAGCCAGAGAGGGCCTTGGGAAGACAGAGATGGGGCTAAAGAGAGACAGTTTACCATTTTACAGTATTCCTTTAGAACAGATTCCCAGGAACAAAATGATATTAGTATGTCTTCTGGGAGAGAAGAGGAGCACAGGACATTGCAACAGAGGTTGAATGGCCTTTAGGAAATGTTGGGAGGATGTGTGGGTGGGTATGTATGTATGTGTGGGGGGAGCGTGTGTATGTGTGTGCACGTTTGTGTTGGAAGCAGGTAAAAGGTGAGTTAGAGGTCTGCTTTTGGCTAACCAAGTACATACCATGTCTTCTGTTTAATAGGCAGCAGGGAGTGATCAGTGGTGTTAAGTAGGGTGGTGAGGAGTATACATACAATTTAGGAACATGATTCCAGCAATAACAAGAAAGTGAGGCAGAAGGTATTGCTGTCATCTAGGTGAGGAGTAACGAGGACATAAGTGGACAATGAGGATGGGTGTGAAAAGAAGAGACAGACTGAATGAGAGGCAATTGAAAGCAGTGGCTCCCAACTTGGTTGTGTATCAGATCACCTGTGGATTATTATAGCTATAGATTCAAAGGCTGTACCCTGGGCCACCTCAGTTAGAATTTCTTAAAACTGAAGACTAATCAAATTTGTGAACAGCAGCACTGATTGGTCTGCCTTTGTCTTCTCTCCTACTTCGTTTCACTAGTAGCTCTGATCCTGGCTAACCACCTAGTTGCTCTGAACATCTACCAGCTACTGTTAGTGCTCCACTACAAGTCCCTTCTCTGCCCCTTTACCTTCTCTGCCTCATTACCTTCTTCTGGAATGTCCCCTATCCTACTTCCCTGTCTGCCTATCCTTGGAGGATCATCTCAATTGAAATTTATCATATAAAGCTTACCCACATCCCTCTTCTTGCCTCCGCCAGTGAATGAGATGATAATCCTGTGAAGCTTTACCTTCCCTCAAGCTCCAGAATAGTTTGCTGCTGCTGCTGCTGCTGCTAAGTCGCTTCAGTCGTGTCTGACTCTGTGCAACCCCATAGACGGCAGCCCACCAGTCTCCACCGTCCCTGGGATTCTCCAGGCAAGAACACTGGAGTGGGTTGCCATTTCCTTCTCCAATGCATGAAAGTGAAAAATGAAAGTCAAGTTGCTCAGTTGTGTCTGACTCTTAGTAACCCCATGGACTGCAGCCTACCAGGCTCCTCCGTCCATGGGATTTTCCAGGCAAGAGTACTTGCCTTCTCCGCCAGAATAGTTTACCTATATATAATTCACAGATGCAACCATCACTTTTAACCATGCAGTAAAGTTATATATGAATATATCTCATTGCTTTGATCAGGCTGTGAACTCCTTAGGTAAGGGATTGTATCTGGCATATGATAGGTGCTCAGTAGATAATAGCTAAGTTAATATTGGTAATCATTTTTACTAGCTCAAGAATATATGACCCCCCCCCACCCCTCTCTTCTCAATGGGGGGAAGACATAACTTTTAGAAGATACAAAACAGTTTCAGCTGTCTTCCAGTTTGATCAGTATCTTTAAAATTTGGCACAATTGAGGAACATATTGTATAACATTAAGATCTAAATATATAAATCCTATTCATTCCTTTATTTTAAATAGGAATTAATTTCTTTTCAAAGAAAAACTGCAATCTTTCAATTGCAAAATTCACAAAAATGACTTCCATAATTCTGTTTTAAAAAACAGAGGAGAATCTCAGAAAAACAAACATAGTCAGGTAACTGCACCCACATTATTGTGACATGTTACAGCTCTCTAGATAGCTTTGCTATTTTCCAACAGGCATCTTTATATTTTTTCCATGTATATTAAGTACCTTCCTTAAGGTTTACTGGAAAACTAAATTTTTTTCTAGTAAATTATGAGCAGTATGGATGAATGGACATGTAGTATTTCATTTTTGCCTCATTATGCCTTAGATTTGGGATCTCCAGTTTTGTAAATGATAGCTATGATATATCAGGCCATCTTTACACATGCTCATGCTTGAATGCATCCTGCTTCTCCTCCCATATGGAACAATGTCAATCATTGATGTACAGCTGTTGTTAAGATACATCCTATGTCTACTGAAAATAACCCGTAAGTATTTGTTATGAAATAATGCATAAGATTGCAGGAAAACACAGGAGAAAAGGTCTTGGCTTAAAAAAAGGAAACAAGCAAGCAAAAAAAAAAAAAAAAAAACCCATTGGCATATTTTCAGGTAGAAGGAGACAGGAAGTATTGCCTTTTCTCATGGCTCCAAGTTCCCCTTGCAGCTCCTGCTACTCCCTGGGTGACCGAGACTTTTGTCATCATCCTCCTGAACCTCAGTTTCGTCATTTGTAATTCTTGGAGTTGTGAGGAACAACAAATAAAAATGCCTTGAAAGTGTTTCACAAGCCTACAGTACTCTGTAAACGCTTAATGGTAATAATATACAGTAGGGCATCTTCCCTTGAAAACAGCAGGAGCATTTCCTTACATAATGACCTGACAGATGGGTTATGGTATCTAATCCCCTTAAACCCCCAAAGCTCTTTGATAGTGGATGTTGTAAAAGGCCAGATTAGAGCGCATGCTGCTCTTTTATTGAGCCCTTTCTTTCAGTGTCTATGCCATATTCAATTGCTTCCTTCTCTAAGTACATTCCATGCTAACCTACTACCTGCAGGAACAATTAGGAACAGAAATAGAGACTAAAGGACAGTGCACTCCAGTAGGAAAAATTAGTTAATGCTTGTTGTCCCCAGTATTAAAAATCCACTTTGGCCTTCACATGTGGCTTTTATCGAAGGTTTCTGCCCTCCTAATTCCTGACTATTAATCTCAAGCTGTGGGTATTTGTGAATGTTGAACACAGGCTGTGTGTGCATGCATGTGTGTGTGTGTGTATGTGTGTGTGAGATAGTCCTAAGTGGTGAGAATGGAGCTATAGTGATATTAATTCTAAACCAGTGAGGCTTACAGAAATCACAGGCAGTTTAAGATATTTGTAACATTAATGGAAGAGTTGGAGTTTTCAATCTGTTCAAAATGCGAAAAGGGTGATTACCAGTTATTTTGCTATAACCTTAATTCAGCTCTTGAACCTGCATTGGACCAGGAAGTTTTTTATGTTTCCTCTCTCTGCAGTGCCTGTCTTTTGAAAACCCTTTGTGACAATCCCTTAACTCAAATTCATCATCCTTCCTTAGTGACAAACTTTTCTTTATTTGTCTGCTGGAAGAAGTGTAAATTGTGAAATCACCCAAAAGAAAAAAGAGGAGTGATAGTAGCTTGTGTGTGTGTGTGTGTGTTTGGCAGTTGAGTATCTGCCAGCACTGTATTAAACATTTAAAATGCACTATATCTTTTAATTTGGGGTATTTAAAGAGATCAAGATGATTGCTCATAAACCTTTCTGAAGAGCCCCTGCACTTAATGCTGAATCCACCTCCTCTCACCTTTTTAAGAATATCACTTTTATGTTTGGGTCTTCTTTCCCTGCATTTTCATGTACTCCTTCTTTTCTGAATCATGGTACAAAAGTGCTGAAATAACACCTGACTTTATAAAAACAGCATTACTTAGACCCAAGATTCCCTTCCTGCTCCATTTTTTTTTTTCTTCTGAGTCTCTTTATAGCAGAACTTCCCAAAAGAGTTATTCCTACTTGGTATCTCAAATTCTCTTTTCCTATTCTGTTTCTCATCCTCTTTATTTCTCTCTCTCCCTCTTTATAACTCTCACTTTTTTTCTTATTGATATATATATATATATATATATCTGAATATTCCCCAACCCAATAGGCAATCATCATTCTTATTTTTCATAGCCGTATTTGTTCTGTCTGTTCTGGATTTCATGGAATAATAAAGGATGTGTTCAGCTTTTTTTGGCTCAACATAAGACATTTGAAATTCATCCAATTGTTGCTTGTATCAATAATCCATTCTTTTTTGTTACTGCTGAATATTAACCCATGGTATGAAAATACCATGGCTGTTTGTTGTTTTTACTGTATTTTCTTGTTGAGATTTTTCATTGTTTCTATTTTTTGGCTAATATGAATAAGGTCCCTACAAACACTCTGGTATAAGTGTTTGTCTTGGCATATGTCATTATTTCTATTAGGTAAATATCTAGAATAGGAACTTCTAGGTAATCAGAGTAAATGTATGTTTCACTGTATAATAAACTGCTAGTTTTGAAAGTGGTTGTAGCATTTTTATACACCTGCCAGCAGTATATGAGAGCTCCAGTTGCTACACATTCTCACCAACATATGATTTTGTCAGTATTTTTATGTAAGCCATTTTTAAAAAGTGTGTATAAGATGGTACCACATTCTGGTTTAAACTTGCATTTCTCTGATGAGCACTTTTTGCGTGCTTATTGGCCATTTGTGTATCTTTTTTTGTAAATTGTTCAATCTTTTGCCCATTTGGAAAAATTGGGTCATTTTTCTTTTTATTATTGATTGTAGTAGTTTCTTTTATACTCTGTATACAAATCCTTTGTTCAGTGTATACACTATAGGAGTTCCTTGCAGTCCACTGATCTCCCTTTTTATTTGCTTAAATGGTATATTTTGTCAAGGATGAGTCTTCAATATTGATGATATCTACTCAATATTTTCTTTTATGGTTAATTATTTTTGGTACTTTATTTAAGAAATCTTTGTATACCACAGGTGATTAAAATATTCTTTATCTTTTCTTCTCCAAGTTTTACAAGTTTAGTTTTTACATTTAGTTTACATCTCAAATTAGTTTTTGTATAGTGAGATAGGGGATGAAGTTTATTTGCTTTTCCATAAGGATGTCCTGTTGTTTCAGTTCTGTTTGTTGAAAATATTTTCCTTTCCTCATTGAATCGTCATGATATTATACTTTAGTCAAAAATATCCTTGATCATATATACACCCTCACTTTTTTCTTTACACAGATTTTGTCATCATTATGCTAATACTACATTTATACCACATAATCATGGTAGCTTTATATTAGAGTCTTGAAGTCAAATAGTGGTATCAATATAGTTTTATTGTGCTTTTAAAAAAATGTTTGACTGTTTTAAGTCATTTATACAATCATATAATTTTATGACATATTTGTTAATTTTTTACAAAATTCTTCTAGGGTTTTTATTGGAATTACATTGACTTTATACTAATTTGTGTAAAATTAACATCTTAGCATTATTGAGTCTTCTAATCTCTGAATATGGTTTATCTATATCCATTTACATAAGAATTCTTTAGTATTTCACAGAATGATTTGAATTTCAATATACATGTCTTGAGTTTTTTGTTAGATATATTCAAAAGTATTATACATTTTGGATGCTTTTTAAGTGCAAAACTTATTTTCTAAGTTTTTGATGATAGGATACAAAAATACAATTGCTTTTATTTATTACCTTGTACCCCAATACTTCCTGTGTTAGCCTTTTCACATTTCTATCTGGGATAAGAACATCTGGAGGTTTTTCTTTTCCTACATAATGCTATGCTATGCTAAGTCACTTCAGTCGTGTGTCTGACTCTGTGCGACCCCATAGACGGCAGCCCACCAGGCTTCCGCGTCCCTGGGATTCTCCAGGCAAGAACACTGGAGTGGGTTGCCATTTCCTTCTCCAATGCATGAAAGTGAAAAGAGAAAGTGAAATTGCTCAGTCATGTCCGACTCTCAGCGACCCCATGGACTGCAGCCTACCAGGCTCCTCCGTCCGTGGGATTTTCCAGGCAAGAGTACTGGAGTGGGGTGCCATTGCCTTCTCCGTCCTACATAATATGGCTCCTCAATTTCTAGTGTTTGGGTAACTTGGGGTTCTTTCTGTGCTCAGTATTTTGATTGGTCTTATAAACCTTTATTTTATAGTTTATCTGACCTACCTTGTCTTGGTTATTATGATGAGAGTGATAGTGTCTTATAACTCTCTGTATCTAAGCCAGAAATATACTTCCTGTCTTGATCTCTTGTTCTGCCCACTAGAACTTTATCATTATTTTTATTCTTCTCAAGCAACTGTCTTTTGATTTTGTTAACTTTCCCTGATGTTTGTTTTCTATGTTTTCTGCCCCAATATTTTCATTTTCTTCCCCCTACTTACTTCGGTTTTCATTTGCTCTTCTTTTTCTAGATTCTTAATGTAGAAATTTAGATCACTACTTTTACATATTCTTTCCTTCCTAACATATGTGTTTAAATGCATAAATTTCCTAACTAAACACTGCTTTAGATGCATCACACAAATTTTATTATGTTGTATTTTTATTGCTATTGTTATTTAGAAATTTGTTACTAAAATTAAAAATAAATGTCAATTAGGTCAACTTTGTTATTCAAATCTTTATCTTGACAGATATTTTGTCTAGTGTTTCCATCAGTTTCTGAGAGAGTAATGTCAAAGGAATCAACTGTGATTATAGATTTTAGTTTATCTTTTTAATTCAGTCAGTTTTTCTTCCTGTATTTTGAAATTCAGTAAGATTATTATATGTGCATTGAAGGACCTCAAAAGAGTAAAAACCAATGGAATAAAAGAAGATATTTGCAAATTACATACCTAATAAAGGATTAATATAGAGTATATAAAGCACTCCTACAACTCAACAATAAAAAAGAACAATCCCAACTAAAAAACAATGGGCAAAGGAACTAAATAGACATTTCTCAAAAGAAGATATACAGATGACCAACAAGGATTAAATCTGTTCTACATCACTAATTTTTAGAGAATGTTATTAAAACCACAATGAGATACTTTATATCCATTAGGACAGTTATTACATATTTAAAAAAGAACAGAAAATAACAAGTATTGATGAGGATGTGGAGAAATTGGGACTCTTGTGTATTGCTGATGGAAATGTAAAATGGTGCAGCCACTGTATGGCTAGTCCCTCAAAAAATAAACATAGAATTTCTATATCTTCCAGCAATTCCATTTTTGAGTATATGCCCAAAAGGATTGAAAGCAGGGAATTGAATAGATATTGTATGATCATTTTTGTAACAGCATCATTCACAATAGCCTAAAAGTGGAAACAACCAAAATGTCCCTTGGCAGATGAATGGATAACCAAAATGTGGTGTATAGATGCAATGAAATAATGTTTAGTCTTAAAAAGGAAGGAAATTTTAACACATTTCACAACATGAATGGACCCTGAAGATGTGCAAAGTGAAATAAGCCAGACACAGAAGGACAAATATCGTATGATTCCACTTGTATAAGGTACTTAAAGTAGTCAAGTTTATAGAGATATAAAATAGAATGGTGGTAGTGAAGGGGTTGGGGCAAGGGGAAATGGGGAGTTATTATTTAATGGGTATAGAGTTTTTATCTGGGAAGATGATGATTTTCTGGAGATGAATGGTGACCAAGGCTGGGACAACACTGTGAATGTATTTAATGTCATGAACTGTACACCTGAAAATGGTTAAATGGTAAATCTTATGTATATTCTCCCACAATAAAAATGATTTTTGTATCTTTCAGATGAATTTACACTTTTGATGTTGTAAAATGTTCCTCTTTATATCTGGTAATGCTTCTTGTCTTAAAGTCTCTTTTGTCCGATACTAGTAAAGCCATACTTGGTTCCTTCTGGTTAGTGATTACATGACACATCTTTTGCTATTCTATTGCTTTTGATCTCTCTGAGTCTTTATTTAAGATTCTTGTAGACATCTGTTTTTTTTTTTCTACATAGCACACAGTTGTCTTGATTTTTTAACCAGACTGATAATCTCTGATTTTTAATTGGCTTAGACCATATGTATTTAATGTAATTATTGATGTGGTTGATTTACATCTTCCATCTTGCTATTTGTTTTCAATCTGTCCCATCTGTCTATTTTTCTTTTTATTTTTTCCTGTATTTATTTTCTGTTTTTTTAGTGTCATTTTATTTTACCTGCCAGACTACTTTCATTCATTGTGGTGAACAAAGCCAAACATAGTTCCACCTCAAGGCTTTGCCCTAATTATTCCTTCTGCTTATGAAACTCTCCTTGCAAATATCTTACAGCTTGGTTCTTCCCTTCCACTATGCTCAAATGTAACCTTGAGAGGCCTTCCTTCATTACCCCATTAATTAATGCTCTTGCACCATCTTATTTTTTTATTATAACACTTTCACCACCTGACATTATATTTATATTTGCTAATTTTATTTCTCCTCATATCAGGATGTAGGCAACAAAACCCAGATCTTTGCCCTTTGTTTTGTTCATGAACATATCATTGGCACTTAGAAAGGAGCTGGCAAATTGAAGGATATCAGAGATATTTTTTGAATAAATGAATTAAAAAGACATGTAAAAAAGATTTAGAAGAGGACATTTAATCATGGTGATTAAAAGAGAGTGGACATACCTATAATAATAGTGTCAATCAGATTAAAACACAAAATACTGAGGTTTAATTTAATTGTTAAAGACTGATGGTATAATATTGGAAGAAAAGGAAAAAATAAAGCTTTCAGAGCTTCTCAATTGTTTTTACTTCTGTGTTATATATCAAGGAAGCTAATATTCAACAAAATATGACAGAACTGAAGTTATACAGAGAAAACAGATCCGAAGAGACAAAGAGATTTAAGAAAACCTAGATATTGTCCTTAATATAGATGGCTATACTTTAAATGTCATTGTTTCTTTGATTATGGGACATTCTAGGAACCCTCTAGGGTTCAGATTGGCTGAATGGGAATTAAGGAAACAAAGCAGAATACCTAAGAACTTGCAGAAGAGTTACTCTTATTCACAGTGAAGCTAGACAGACATACAAGGCCTCTAAATATAAGAGAAGATAACACATTTTAATTCTAACCAAGACTCTAGTTATGTAAAGAGGTCCTTTGAAATGGTAGATAGGGCATGGCAATTGGTAGGTCATATTGTTCGTCTTGTTGTAACAGGTCAGTAACAGGAGTGTCAGAAGCAAGATCCAGTCTCCGCCTGGCAATAAAGAGAAGGGTTCAGTACCTCAAGCTTAGGAACTAGTGCCAGGCCTCAGTTCCAGATAAAAATTGGTCACAAGGGTAGTCAGGCATATGCTAACAAACAGTCCAGTCTATATGTGCTCAATGTTAGAACAAAGAGCTAGAGATCATATCTCTTTTAGACACTCATGGAACAAAATTTACTGAAGAATCATAGGGTATGAGAACTACAGACATACTCACTTCTTGGGAGGGATAATACTTTGCCATAATCACCTCAGGGTCTATTTAAGGCTGAGCCTGCCTGTAACTTCACATTACTTCCTGGACATCTGGAGCAGAGAACTTGAGAAATTGTGTGGGGAACAGAAGACTAGGAACATAAATGCCATTTTGAATTTTTAAAAAACGGGACCAGTGACTTCTCTGAACCAAAGAGCCATTCATTCATTCAGCCAACCAACCAACCAACCAACTAACCAGCTAACCAACATTTATTGTCTACTGGATGCTAGGCACTGTGCAGGCCTTTCAGGACACAAGGCCGTATGGTATCCTGCTATCGTTGGGCTTTCCATTTGCCTTTATTAAACCCAAAGTTAAAGTCTAGAAATTAACATAAAGCACAGGCAAAATTATAGGTGAGCCATTGAATGGATAGCTGGATTTACTAAAAACAAGACATGTTAATCTAATTCGTTCTTTGTCAGAGCTATTTTACTAGACGATCTTTGAAATGTATTATTTTATTTTGACTTTTTCCTTTGTGTCATGATAGCTTAAATTGAGGAGACAAAAAGACTGCTTGGGAGTAAAATTAGACAGTGTCATAACAAGTTAAGCAACTATATAAAAATATTTCTGATGAATTCATCAATATTAATCTGATAGAAAGTTTATAACATTTCTGTCTTCAAACCTGTTCTGTACAATATTCTGTTGATAGTGTGCTTGAAAATATGAATGATTTTCAAATTTGCTGATAGGATGAAGCTGGGTAGAATATCAAATATTTGATAAATAAAGACAACAAGAGATGAATTGGAAAACCTGTTTTCCACATTTTATTGGCTTCCATTAGAAGTTTTCTTAGTCTTGTCTAATATGTTCAGCAAATGCTCCTTTAAAAACTAAATTCCAAGTAGATTCATGCTCCTGTCATCCTTAAAGACACTACTGTGTAGAAGTTTTGTGGCCACTTTAATATGGAAGACAAAATTACTAGCATGACTGAAGATATTGACAAGCTGAAGGGGTAAGCAAAATATAAAAAAGACAAGTTTTTATGAGTTAACTGTAAGATTATGCATGTGGGTCCAAATAAAAAATTAAATAAATGACAATGGTACAGAATTAGAAAAAGGAGTGGGGGGCTTAGCTTGACAACAATTTTTGTTAAAATGATTTGGAAGTCTTATTAGTGAGCCATATGAGATATGGTAAACTAAAATGGAGAGGAATGGGTGAATTTAATCCATATGACCATTATATCTACTACTGTGATCAAGAATTCCATACAAGAAATGGAGTAGCCCTCACAATCAACAAAAGAGTCCAAAACACAGTACTTGGGTGCAGCCTCAAAAATGACAGAATGATCTTAGTTTGTTTCCAAGGCAAGCCATTCAACATCACAGTAATTCAAATGTGTGCCCCTACCACCGATGCTGAAGAAGCTGAGGTTGATCAGTTCTGTGAAGACCTAGAAAACCTCCTAGAACTAACACCAAAAAAAGAAAAAATGTCCTTTTCATCATAGGGGACTGGAATGCAAAAGTAGAGAGGCAAGAGATACCTGGAGTAACATGCGAATTTGGCCTTGGAGAACAAAATGAAGCAGGGCAAAGGCTAACTGACTTCTGCCAAGAGAATGCACTGGTCATACCAAACACCCTTTTCAACAACACAAAAGATGACTTCACAGATAGACATCACCAAAAGATCAATACTGAAATCAAATCGATTACATTCTTTGTAGCCAAAGATGGAGAAGCTGCATACAGTCAAAAAAAATAAGACCTGAAGCTGACTGTGGCTGATATCATCAGCTTCTTATAGTAAAATTCAGAGCTAAACTAAAGAGAGTAGGCCAACCAGGTATGACTTAAATCATATTTAAGCATATGAATATGCAGTGGAGTTGACAAATTGATTCAAGGGATTAGATCTAATAAACAGTGTGCCTGGAGCACTATGGACCGAGGTCTGTAATAATGTACAGGAGGCAGTGAACAAAACAATCCCAAAGAAAAAGAAAAGCAAGCAGACAAAATGGCTATCTGAGGAGGCTTTACAAGTAGCTGAAGAAAGAAGAGAACTGAAAAGCAAGGGAGAAGGAAAGTGAAAGTCACTCAGTCGTGTCCAACTCTTTGTGACCATACAGTCCATGGAATTCTCCAGGCCTGAATACTGGAGTGGGTAAGCTGTTCCCTTCTCCAGGGGATCTTCCCAACCCAGGGATCAAACTCAGGTTTCCTGCATTGCAGGTGGATTCTTTACCAAGTGAGCCACAAGGGAAGCCCAAGAATACCTGAGTGGGTAACCTATCCCTTCTCCAGCAGATCTTCCCAACCCAGGAAATCAAACCGGGGTCTCCTGCATTGCAGGCAGATTCTTTACCAAGTGAGCTGTGAGGGAAGCTGAAGAAAGAAGAGAACCGAAAAACAAAGAAGGAAAAGGTACATCTAACTAAATTCAGAGTTCTAAAGAATAGCAAGGAGAGACAAGAAGGCCTTCTTCAATAAGCAATGCACAAAAATAGAGTAAAACAACAGAAGGGAAAAGACTAGAGATTTCTTCAAGAAAATTGGAATTATCAAGGGAACATTTCACTCAAAGATGGGCACAATAAAGGACAGAAACAGTAGAGATCTAGTAGATGCCAAAGAGATCAAGAAGAGATGGAAAGAATATATGGAAAAACTGTACAAAAAAGACCTTAAAGAACTGGATAATTATGATAGTGTGGTCAATCACTCAGAGCTAGACATTCTGGAGTGTGAAGTCAAGTGGGCCTTAGGAAGCACTGCCCTTAATAAAGCTAGTGGATGCAATGGAATTCCAGTAGAGCTATTCAAAGCCCTAAAGGTTGCTATCAAAATGTTGCACTCAATATGTCAGCAAAATCCAGCAGTGGCCACAGGACAGGAAAAGGTAAATTCTCACCCCAATTCCAAGGAAGGGTAGTACCAAGGCATGTTCTAACCCTCAGACAATTGCACTCATCTCCCATGCTAGTAAGGTCATACTTAAAATCTTTCATGCTAGGCTTCAGCATTATGCAAGCCAAGAACTTCCAGACACCCAAGCTAGGTTTAGAAAAGGCAGAGGGACCAGAGATTAAGTTGCCAATATTCACTGGATCATAGAGAAACAAGGGAATTCCAGAAAAACATCTACCCCTGTTTCATTGACTATGCTAAAAACTAACTGTGTGGTTCATAACAAACTGTGGAAAGCTCTTCAGTTCAGTTCAGTTGATCAGTCATGTCTGACTCCTTGTGACCCCATGAATCACAGCACTCCAGGCCTCCCTGTCCATCACCAACTCCCGGAGTTCACTCAAACTCATGTCCATCAAGTTAGTGATGTCATCCAGCCATCCCATCCTCTGTCGTCCCCTTCTCCTCCTACCCACAATCCCTCCCAACATCAGGGTCTTTCCAATGAGTCAACTCTTTGCATGAGGTGGCCAAAGTACTGGAGTTTCAGCCTCAGCATCAGTCCTTCCAATGAACACCCAGGACTGATCTCCTTTAAGATACACTGGTTGGATCTCCTTGCAGTCCAAGGGACTCTCAAGAGTCTTCTCCAACACCACAGTTCAAAAGCATCAATTCTTTGGTGCTCAGCCTTCTTCACAGTCCAGCTCTCACATCCATACATGACCACTGGAAATGCCATAGCCATGACTAGACGGACCTTTGTTGGCAAAGTGATGTCTCTGCTTTTCAATATTCTGTCTAGGTTGGTCATAACTTTCCTTCCAAGAAGTAAGCGTCTTTTAATTTCATGGCTGCAATCACCATCTAGAGTGATTTTGGAGCCCAGAAAAATAAAGTCTGACATTGTTTCCAATGTTTCCCCATCGATTTCCCATTAAGTAATGGAACTGAATGCCATGATCTTCGTTTTCTGAATGTTAAGCTTTAAGCCAACTTTTCACTCTCCTCTTTCACTTTCATCAACAGGCTTTTTAGTTCTTCTTCACTTTCTGCCATAAAGAGATGGAAAACCTGACCATCTTACGTGTTCTCCTTCAGATCAGATCAGATCAGATCAGTCGCTCAGTCGTGTCCAACTCTTTGCGACCCCATGAACTGCAGCACGCCAGGCTTCCCTGTCCATCACCAACTCCCGGAGGTCACTCAGACTCACATCCATCGAGTCAGTGATGCCGTCCAGCCATCTCATCCTTTGTCGTCCCCTTCTCCTCGGGGAAGGCAATGGCACCCCACCCCAGTACTCTTGCCTGGAAAATCCCATGGATGGAAGAGCCTGGTAGGCTGCGGTCCATGGGGTCGCTGGGAGTTGGATGTGACTGAGCGACTTCACTTTCACTTTTCACTTTCATGCACTGGAGAAGGAAATGGCAACCCACTCCAGTGTTCTTGCCGAGAATCCCAGGGACAGGGGAGCCTGGTGGGCTGCCGTCTTTGGGGTCGCACAGAGTTGGACACGACTGAAGCGACTTAGCAGCAGCAGCTCCTCCTGCCTCCAATCCCTCCCAGCATCAGAGTCTTCTCCAGTGAGTCAACTCTTTGCATGAGGTGGCCAAAATACTGGAGTTTCAGCTTTAGCACCATTCCTTCCAAAGAAATCCCAGGGCTGATCTTCAGAATGGACTGGTTGGATCTCCTTGCAGTCCAAGGGACTCTCAAGAGTCTTCTCCATCACCACAGTTCAAAAGCATCAATTCTTCGGCGCTCAGCCTTCTTCACAGTCCAGCTCTCACATCCATACATGACCACAGGAAAGACCATAGCCTTGACTAGGCGAACCTTTGTTGGCAAAGTGGTCTCTGCTTTTGAATATGCGATCTAGGTTGGTCATAACTTTCCTTCCAAGGAGTAAGAGTCTTTTAATTTCATGGCTGCAGTCACCATCTGCAGTGATTTTGGAGCCCAGAAAAATAAAGTCTGACACTGTTTCCACTGTTTCTCCATCTATTTCCCATGTAGTGATGAGACCAGATGCCATGATCTTCGTTTTCTGAATGTTGAGCTTTAAGCCAACCTTTTCAATCTCCACTTTCACTTTCATCAAGAGGCTTTTGAGTTCCTCTTCACTTTCTGCCATAAGGGTGGTGTCATCTGCATATCTGAGGTTATTGATATTTCTCCCAGCAATCTTGATTCCAACTTCTGTTTCTTCCAGTCCAGCATTTCTCATGATGTACTCTGCATATAAGTTAAATAAACAGGGTGACAATATACAGCCTTGACGTACTCCTTTTTCCTATTTGGAACCAGTCTGTTGTTCCATGACCAGTTCTAACTGTTGCTTCCTGACGTGTTCTCCTTCAGTTCAGTTCAATTAAGTCAGTCAGTCATGTCCAGCTCTTTGGAACCCCATGAACCATAGCACGACAGGCCTCCCTGTCCACCACTAACACCCAGAGCTTACTCAAACTCATGTCTATTGAGTCAGTGATGCCATCCAACCATTTCATCCTTTGTCATCCCCTTCTCCTGCCTTCAATCTTTCCTGGCATCAGGGTCTTTTCAGTCAGCTCTTTGCATGAGGTGGCCAAAGTATTGGAGTTTCAGCTTCAACATCAGTCCTTCCAATGAAACTCCAGGTCTGATCTCCTTTGGGATGGACTAGTTGGATCTCTTTGCAGTCCAGGGGACTCTCAAGTCTTCTCCAACACTGCAGTTCAAAAGCATCCATTCTTTGGTGCTCAGCTTTCTTTATAGACCAACTCTCACATCCATACATGACCACTGGAAAAACCATAGCCTTGACTAGATAGACCTTTGTTGTCAAAGTAATGTCTCTGCTTTTGAATATGCTATCTAGGTTGGTCATAACTTTCCTTCCAAGGAGTAATCGTCTTTTAATTTCATGGCTGCAATCACCATCTTCAGTGATTTTGGAGCTCCAGAAAATAAAGTCTGCCACTGTTTCCACTGTTTCTCCTTCTATTTGCCATGAAGTGATGGGGCCGGATGCCATGATCTTAGTTTTCTGAATTTTGAAAAAGTTGGCTTAAAGCTCAACATTCAGAAAACTAAGATTGTGGCATCTGGTCCCATCACTTCATGGGAAATAGATGGGGAAACAGTGGAAACAGTGGCAGATGTTATTTTTTGGGGCTCCAAAATCACTGCAGATGGTGACTGCAGCCATGAAATTAAAAGACGCTTACTCCTTGGAAGAAAATTTATGACCGACATAGACAACATATTAAAAAGCAGAGACATTACTTTGCCAACAAAGGTCCATCTAGTCAAGGCTACGGTTTTTCCAATAGTCATGTATGGATGTGAGAGTTGGACTATAAAGAAGCTGAGCACCAAAGAATTGATGCTTTTGAACTGTGGTGCTGGAGAAGACTCTTGAGAGTCCCTTGGACTGCAAGGAGGTCCAACCAGTCCATCCTAAAGGAAATCAGTCCTGAATGTTCATTGGAAGGACTGATGTTGAAGCTGAAATTCCAATACTTTGGCCATCTGATGCGAAGAGCTGACTCATTTGAAAAGACCCTGATGCCGAGAAAGATTGAAGGCAAGAGGAGAAGGGGACAACAGAGGATGAAATGGTTCGATGGCATCATCGACTCAATGGACATGAATTTGAGTAAACTACAGAAATTCGTGTTGGACAAGGAGGCCTGGCGTGCTGCAGTCCATGAGGTTGCAAAGAGTTGGATATGACTAAGAGACTGAACTGAACTGAATTAAAGTTGTTACCAATGAATGTAAATCAATACACAGTTTAGTACATTTTGAGTCAAAGCAAAAAAAATTATATATGATTCAAATCTTTCATTATGTGTTTATGGCTGCACTATTCTGCTCAATATAGACATCTGTTAAAGTTATTATATGCATGTTGGCCTGGCAGGGCATCCTGCCCCACAATAGTGTTTGATAGACACCACCTGGGCATTCCTTATGTGACTCTTCTTTTTCTTTGTTTTGAAATGATAGATCCATTTTGGATGTGCTAATTCTTTCAATTTAGGTTATTGGCAATTCCTATGTCATATTGGGCTCAGATCCCATCCATTTAAGTAAACTTGATATTTGTCACTTTGTTTTAAGAAGAGTAACTCTATTTTCAACTTTGAGACTTTTCAAAGAATCTTTAACTCTTTTTTTTTTCTATTTCACATATATACCTGAGCTTCATTGGTCCTTAAGCCCACACATTTCGTCTTCATTTTTATATGAAATGGCACCTATATAAGCACATCCAACTGCCATATAATCCTCACAGCCTAAGCCCAATTAGTTGAAGCTTTTGTTAATGAAGACAAGCTTTCTCTGGGTGCATCCAATTGGCACTGGCTTTTAATTGAGGTATACTTAGGACAAAATTAAAAGTTTGTCAAAAGAATCAAGAAAAAGCCACAGACTGGGAGAAAGTATTTGCAAAAGATATACTTGGTATAGGACTGGTATCCAAAATATATTTAAAAACTCTTAACACTCAACAACTAGAAAATAAACAATTTAAAAATGTGCCAAAGACCTTAGCAGGCACCTCACCAAAGAAGATATTCAGATCACAAACAAGCATATAAAAAATGCTTCACATATCATCAGGGAAATACAAATTAAAACCACAAGATACCACTATATACCTATCAAAATGGCCAAAATCTAGAACACTGACAACATTAAATGTTCACAAGAATGTGGGGCAACAAGAGCTCATTCATTATTAGCTGGAATGCAGAATGGCACAGCCACTTTAGAACAGTTTGGTGGTTAATTACAAAACTAAACATACTCTTACCATATGAGCCAGCAATTGCTCTCCTTAAATTTACCCGAAGAGTATGACACCTTATGTTCACACCTAAGCCCATACTCAGATGTTCATAGCAGCTTTATTCATAACTACCAAAACTTGGAAGCAACCAACATGCACTTCAATAGGTTAATGAATAAACTGCCGTATATCCAGATAATAAAATACTATTTAGCACTAAAAAGAAATGAGCTACCAAAGCCATCAAAAGACATGGAGGAACCTTGAATGTATAATACCAAGTGAAATGAACTAATCTGAAAAGCTACATACTGTATGATTCCTACTATATGACATTATGGAAAAGGCATAATTATGGAGACAGTAAAGATATCAGTGGTTTCCAGGGGTTGGGGTTAGGGGAAGGATGAATAGGTGGAGCACAGAGGATTTTTAGGGCACTGAAACTTCTCTGTGTGATACTATAGTGATAGATGCATGTCATTACACGTCTGTCCAAGCCATAGGATGTACACCACCAACAGTGAGCCCTAATGTAAACTATGAATTTGGGGTGATTATAATGTGTTGCTGCCAAGTCACTTCAGGCATGTCCAACTCTGTGCGACCCCATAGACGGCAGCCCACCAGGCTTCCCCATCCCTGGGATTCTCCAGGCAAGAACACTGGAGTGGTTTGTCATTTCCTTCACCAATGCATGAAAATGAAAAGTGAAAGTGAAGTTGCTCAGTGGTGTCCGACCCTCAGTGACCCCATGGACTGCAGCCTTCCAGGCTCCTTCATCCATGGGATTTGCCAGGCAAGAGTACTGGAGTGGGGTGCCAACGCCTTCTCCGATAATATGCTAATGTAGGTCTATCATTTGTAACTGGAGAAGGCAATGTCACCCCACTCCAGTACTCTTGCCTGGAAAATCCCACAGACGGAGGAGCCTGGTAGGCTGCAGTCCATGGGGTCGCTAAGAGTCGGACATGACTGAGCGACTTCACTTTCTCTTTTCACTTTCATGCATTGGAGAAGGAAATGGCAACCCACTTCAGTGTTCTTGCCTGGAGAATCCCAGGTATGGGGAAGCCTGGTGGGCTGCCGTCTATGGGGTCACACAGAGTCGGACACGACTGAAGTGACTTAGCATAGCATAGCATCAATTGTAACAAATGTATCTCTTTGAAGAGCAATGCTGATATGAGGGCGGGTATATGGAAATCTCTGTACCTTCCTCTTATTTTTATTGTGAACTTAAAAACCTCTTTTTTAAAAAAAGTCTTTAAAAATCTGAAAAAATATTGTAAGCTCCTGACTTATTAAAATATTATAGGCTACTGACTCAATGGACATGAATGTGAGCAAACTCCAGGAGACAGTGAAGAACAGGGAGGCCTGGCGTGCTGCAGTCCATGGAGTTACAAAGAGTTGGACACGATTTAGTGACTAAATAACAATACAACATCCTATAAAAAGCTGATCCCAAAGTGATGTGTCATTATTCAAGAGTATTTCCAGACAGAATATTAAAAATTCACCAGTATTTAAGATGATGTGTTATACTGGACATGGTACAGTGAATAAATAGATTTGCAATTTCTTGAGGGTCAAGCTGGGTCAGATTGATTTTTTTTTCCTCTTGCAGTATGTTTGTCTAGAATGCAAGATATGTTATATCTAGTTTTGCTAATGATTTTTTCCAGTACCTAATTGGCCTGTTATTGGCCTGCTGTTTATTAGGGGATGTACAATATGAGATAGTCTCAAGTTGTGAATTTCTACATAAGAACTAACATACTTACTGACTCTGGGTTCTCCTCATATAGCTAGAGAATTGATTCTCAATTTTATCAAATCATTTAAAGAGAATATGAAGTATCACTTGACAAATGGTTAGTCTCTTAGATATAGGGGATTTAGCTATATGTTTAGGTTAGGGGATTTAGCTATATGTTTATACAGGGCATTTAGGTATATGTCCAAATAACATCTACTTAAAATGCCAAAACTATGAATTTTAATCTTAGTAACATAAAATATTCAGGCATGTGAATGCATGGATACTGTATTAGTCATACAAGGGACCCACTATAAAGAGAAGGTAACACATGAGATAATAGTTTTGTGCTGTGCTTAGTCGCTCACTCGTGTCCAACTCTTTGCCACCCCATGGACTGTAGCCTGCAAGGCTCCTCTGTCCATGGGGATTCTTCAGGCAAGAATCTGGAGTGGGTTGCTCTGCCCTCCTCCAGGGGATCTACCTAACCTAGGGATCGAACCCAGGTCTCTTGCACTACAGATGGATTCTTTAATATCTGAGACACCAAGGAAACCCAGGTGAGACAGTAGTGAGAGTATGTCAAATAACATGTCAAATCATGAAGTTCAGTTCCAGAGAGAACTGAGTTAGAATCTTGTCTTCACTCTATTTTATTGGCTGGATAATCTTGTATAAGATGCTTAAGTTTCATTGTCATTGCCTGCTGCTGCTGCTGCTGCCAAATTGCTTCAGTAGTGTCCGACTCTGTGGGACCCCATAGACGGCAGCCCACCAGGCTCCCCCGTCCCTGGGATTCTCCAGGCAAGAACACTGGAGTGGGTTGCCATTGCCTTCTCCAGTGCATGAAAGTGAAAAGTGAAAGTGAAGTTGCTCAGTTGTGTCTGACTCTCAGTGACCCCATGGACTTCAGCCTACCAGACTCCTCCATCCATGGGATTCTACAGGCAAGAGTACTGGAGTGGGGTGCCATATAGAATAAGAATAAAAAGTAGTATTTATATCATATTTTGTATGAATAAAATGTCAGTGATGTTGCTCTAAAAAAGTTGTGGAAATTGTTTCTTTGAGTAGCAGTCTTCTTGCTGCCCCTTCTTAATATCTCTTCACTAAGGTGTTTACAGGATGGAACAAGATGTTGACTGTTTTCAAGTTTCAGACATGCAGGCAATCCCCTAAAATGAGAACAGTAGGCCTCCCATTCTAAAAATTGTCTCCAAAAACCCTTGCAGATCATACTAAGAGGTAGCCAAACTATGTGAAGAGTTTTCTACACCATCCCACCCCTAACCCACTTAAAACCAAATTAAATAGGGGTAGGGTTGCCAGATATAACTCAGGACATTCATTAAACTTGAATTTAAAATAATGAATCATTTATTTAGCATAAACATGTTCCAAATATTTCACAAAAGACAAATATTGGATGGAGTGTACTAATCCTAAAAAATTATTCATTGATTATCTGAAACTTAATTTAGCTAGGCATCCTACATTTTTATTTGTCAGATCCAGCAACTCTAATAAAAGCCATTTATTCTCTTGATATATACTGCTGACCCTGCCCTCAAGCATGTCTAAACCTTAGTTATGCTGATTTATCCATGAGGAAATGTCTATAATCCTTCTGCATTGTAAACCATAGTAGAAACAAACTTTCATTCTTTAGCTGAAAAAAAAAAAAGAGAGAGAGATGACAAAACTAGCCCCTCCATTTATTTGAAAAAGTCAAGAAGAATAATTTGAGAAGTTGTCAGCTTAGAGGACAATGCATTCTTGGAGGACCTACATCTCACAGCCAATAGATCATTTGAAGGGAGAGCTAAGGAAGCCACTTAAATTTGTATGCAGGGCTGGAAAAAAGGGAGAGAGGCTTGCGTCTTCTCTCCAGGTGGACTTCTGTGTACGAAGAGGATTTGCTGATGTGAACAAAGGAAAAAGGAATTAGCAAGAGATGAGAATGGAAATATTGCCTCAGCTACACCATTGTCTGGCCTAAGAGGGTTCCATGAGATTCTTCCTCTTGGACCCTGGGGGTGGGGGGAGGGGGCGGCAAGCTGGGCTTGAACCGTCTGGCTAGGATGCTGACCAAGTGCTGGAAGAAGTGACACCAGTCGCAAGAGGGCTGCGGTGAGTTGTACCAGGTGCCAATAAAGAGAGAAGATCTGAGGAAATCATGGCAGAGAGCAACTTGCCTACAAGAAAGTATGAGGCAGGGACTGAGCCTTGTGGTGTCCAGATTGATCAATACACCACTTACATTTGCTTTCCATGAGATTCTTATCTGCAGTCACAACAGGATCACAATAATAGTGAAAAACTATAATCTGTGGCTTAGCACCTCCTACTGAAGTTACTGGAGCCCTTGTTCCCCAAAGTACTTCCTATTGATGACAGGAGTACCTGTGTTTTCCTGTCAAGTTCTTCTATTCTGCTGATCTCCAGTATTGTTATTTCTGCTCTCACACTCTCAGCAATGGCCACGATGTTCTCAGGTACCTGCAGTATTATCTTCTGCTATTTTCTTCCTTTTTAAAAAATCTTTTTAAAGTTGAAGTATGGTTGATTTATAATATTGTGTTGGTTTCAAGTGTACAGCATAGTGATTCAGTTATGCATATACATGTATCCATTCTTTTTCAGATTCTTTTCTCATCTAGATTATTATAGAATATTGAGTAGAATTTCCTATGCTATACAGTATGCTGCTGCTGCTGCTGCTGCTAAGTTGCTTCAGTCATGTCCGACTCTGTGTGACCCCATAGACGGCAGCCCACCAGGCTCCGCCGTCCCCAGGATTCTCCAGGCAAGAACACTGGAGTGGGTTGCCATTTCCTTCTCCAATGCATAAAAGTGAAAAGTGAAAGTGAAGTCGCTCAGTCGTGTCCGACTCTTAGCGACCCCATGGACTGCAGCCCACCAGGGTCCTCCGTCCACAGGATTTTCCAGGCAAGAGTACTGGGGTGGGGTGCCATTGCCTTCCCCGGCGATACAGTATAATATGTGTATTAATCCCATCCTCTTCTGCTATTTTAAAATGGTTTAGTTCCAGTTGTCCTTCAGTCTTGCACAAAGAAGAAGTCTTGTGCAAGACTTGCACTTTATTTTCTTGGGCTTTAAAGTCACTGCAGATGGTGACTGCTTACTCTTTGGAAGAAAAGCTATGACCAACCTAGACAGCATATTAAATAACAGAGACATTATTTTGCCAACAAAAGTCCATAGAATCAAAGCTATAGTTTCTCAGTGGTCATGTATGAATGTGAGAGTTGGACCATAAAGAAAGCTGAGAGCCAAAGAACCAATGCTTTTGAACTGTGGTGTTGGAGAAGACTCTTGAGAGTTCCTTGGCCAGAAAGGAGATCAAACCAGTTAATTCTAAAGGAAATCAGTCCTGAATATTCATTGGAAGGACTAAGGCTAAAGCTGAGGCTCCAATATTTTGACCACCTGATGAAAAGGACTGACACTGGAAAAGACCCTGATGCTAGAAAAGATTGAAGGCAGGAGGAGAAGGGGATAACAGAGGATGTAATGGTTTGATGGCATCACCGACTCGAAGGCCATGAGCTTGAGCAAGCTCTGGGAGTTGGTGATGGACAGGGAGGCCTGGCGTGCTACAGTCCATGGGGTCGTAAAGAGTCGGACATGACTAAATGACTGTACTGAACTGAACTTGCAAATGGAGACGGGGAAATACCCTCTTTTCTCTCTTGCTTTGCTCCTTGCTCATCTCTGGTGGCTTGATCTTCCATGCGACTCAATATTTATATTCATTTTCCTTTAAGGTGATGTTACTGGAATGCAAAAGTAGGAAGTCAAGAGATACCTGGAGTAACAGGCAAATTTGGCCTTGGAGTACAAATGAAGCAAATCAAAGGCTAACAGAGTTTTGCCAAGAGAATGCACTGGTCATAGCAAACACCCTCTTCCAACAATCCAAGGGCAGACTCTACACACGGACCTCACCAGATGGTCAATACCAAAATCAGAGTGATTATATTCTTTGCAGCCAAAGATGGAGAAGCTCTATACAATCAGCAAAAACAAGACTAGGGGATGACTGTGGTTCAGACCATGAATTCCTTATTGCCAAATTCAGATTTAAATTGAAGAAAGTAAGGAAAACCACTAGACCATTCAGATATGACCTAAACCAAATCCCTTACAATCACACAGTGAAAGTGAGGAATAGATTCAAGGGATTAGATCTAATAGACAGAGTGCCTGAAGAACTATGGGCAGAGGTTCATGACATTGTACAGGAGGCAGAGATCAAGACTATCCCCAGGGAAAAGAAATACATAGAGGCAAAATGGTTGCCTGAGGAGGACTTAAAAATAGCTGAGAATAGAAGAGAAGCGAAAGGCAAATGGGAAAACGAAAGATGCAGGCATTTGAATGCAGAGTTCCAAAGAATAGCAAGGAGAGATAAGAAAGCCTTCCTCAGTGATCAAAAGAAATAGAGGAAAACAGAATAGGAAAGACTAGAGATCTCTTCAAGAAAATTAGAGATCAGGAACATTTCATGCAAAGATGGACTCAATAAAAGACAAAAAAGATATGGACCTAACAGAAGCAGAAGATACTAAGAAGAGGTGACAAGAATACAAAGAAGAACTATACAAAAAAGAGCTTCATGAGCCAGATAACCATGATGGTGTGATCACTCACCTAGAGCCACACATCTTGGAATTCGAAGTCAAGAGGGTCTTAGGAAGCACCACTATGAACAAAGCTAGTGGAGGTGATGGAATTTCAGATGATGCTGTTACAGTGCTGCACTCAATATGCCAGCAAATTTGGAAACCTCAGCAGTGGCCACAGGACTGGAAAAGGTCAGTTTTCATTCCAATCCCAAAGAAAGGCAATGCCAAAGAATGCTCAAACTACTGCACAATTGCACTCATCTTACATGCGAGCAAAGTAATGCTCAAAATTCTCCAAGCCAGACTTCAATAGTATGTGAATCATGAACTTCCAGATATTCAAGCTGGATTTAGAAAAGCCAGGGGAACCAGAGATTGCCAACATCTGTTGGATCATCAAAAAAGGAAGAGAGTACCAGAAAAACATCTACTTCTGCTTTATTGACTATGCCAACACCTTTGAATGTGTGGACCACAACAAACTGTGGAAAATTCTGAAAGAGAGGGGAATACCAGACCACCTGACCTGCCTCCTGAGAAATCTGTATGCAGGTCAAGAAGCAACAGTTAAAACTGGATATGGAACAACAGACTGGTTCCAAATCGGGAAAGGAGTAAGTCAAGGCTGTATATTGTCACTTTGCTTATTTAACTTATATGAAGCATAAATCATGAGAAATGCCAGGTTGGATGAAGCATAAGCTGAAATCAAGATTTCCAGGAGACATATCAATAACCTCAGATATGCAGATGACACTACCCTTGTGGCAGAAACAAAGAACTAAGAGCCTTTTGATGAAAGTGAAAGAGGAGAGTAAAAATGTTGGCTTAAAACTCAACATTCAGAAAACTAAGATCATGGCATCTGGTCCCATCACTTCATGGCAAATAGATGGGGAAACATTGGAAACAGTGAGAGGCTTTATTTTTTGGGACTCCAAATCACTGCAGATGGTGACTGCAGCCATGAAATTAAAAGATGCTTGTTCCTTTGAAGAAAAGCTATGACCAACCTAGACAGCATATTAAAAAGCAGAGACATTACTTTTCCAACAAAGGTCTGTCTAGTCAAAGCTATGGTTTTTCCAATAGTCATGTATGGATGTGAGAGTTGGACTATAAAGAAAGCTGTTTGCCGAAGAATTGAGGCTTTTGAACTGTGGTGTTAGAGAAGACTCTGCAAGGAGATCCAAGCAGTCCATCCTAAAGGAAATCAGTCCTGAATATTCATTGGAAGGACTGATGCTGAAGCTGAAACTCCAATACTTTGGCAAACTGATGCAGAGAACTGACTCATTGGAAAAGACCCTGATGCTGGGAAAGATTGAAGGCGGGTGGATGGAGATGACAGAGGATGAAATGGTTGGATGGCATCACCTACTCGATGGACATGAGTTTGATTAAGCTCTAGGAGCTTGTGATGGATAGGGAGGTCTGGCGTGCTGCAGTCCATGGGTCACAGAGTCGGACATGACTAAGCGACTGAACTGAACTGAATGTGAGTGCCACCAAACTGAGAAGTACTTAAAGTCATTCATCTTCTGTGACCTCCCCGCCCCAAAACCGCATTCCTGGGTCAGCTAATTAACTTCCACCTTGTCTTCTTAGGATGGCTTGTTTCCACCATCAGACCATAAGCATCATCCATTTCATTTTTTCACTGTGTTTATCCAGGTGCACTGCTTGGTGTCCATTGGAAGTCTCATTCTGGAGAGTTCAGGATGTCAGTCCTCCCAATCATGTGTCAATCTCAGTATGTCCAAAGCTTTTTTGATACGTTGCACCTTCTTGCAAATAAGACCTGGTTGGCCTTCCTTGCCAGCTTCTGGGGCAAGGAAAACTCACTAAACTTTGTTGTGTATATTCAGTTAAAACTTTGTTTCAGTACCCTCTAAGAAAGCTAACAATTTGTGCTAATGGAGAAAAAGTTATGAAGAAAAGGTGGTGTGTTCATAGCATTTCAAAAATATTCTCTCAGTTTATTTTCTCTGGTGAATCATATGTTCATAACTGAGCTTTACCACGTTGGCAAATATCAAAGCTTTGCTTTCCAACTGCTTTGAAAAATGCTTAAAGGTACAAGTGGTTGCTAACAATCATATACAGTATTTTGCAAGATAATGTTATGTATAGTTCAGAGCTTAATAAAAGGGAAAGGGCCAAGCAAAAAATGTTTGACAAAAATACAGAAATTGAGCATTTGACAGGATTTGTTTTCAAGCTTTTTGTGGGGAGATTTAAAAAAATCCTAAGTACTCCAACTTTTGAGCCTTGTAAGTGTGCCTTAGTTAGGTTTAAAAATGTTTTTTTGTTTTTTTAATCTGGTAAATGGGAGTGTAAAGAAAGTCCCTCCCAGTTTCTGGACATGATGAAGTCTTCCCTCTCAGGTTCATGGAAGGTTATGCCATGAAACCTGTGAAAGATGTTTCCATACTAATTATTCTACTTAAAAAGTTGTCTCTAGTACTTGAGATTTTTAAAGACAATGACAGCATTTTCAGGATTCAACCATTTTTGAGATCAAAGTCCACATCCAGGCTCAGCCTAATTTGAGTTTAGCAATCAAAGATTCACTCCCCAACTATAAATTTCACTTTCCTGTTGTAGAACCCCCAGGAGTATATCTGTCAAAAATGGAATATTTAGATTAATTGGGCTTTTGTGATAGCATCTGGCCTAGAAGGACCTAATCACCCCAGATGTATGGATTGTCCTTTGGAAGACCTTCAGGCATAGTGGTTCCAAAACCTTCTTCAATTCTTTTCACCATCTAAATGTCCTGTGCCCTTTCTTAGTATTTTTTTTCTTCTAGTGAAGATATGGAACAGCTGGTCCATATTTGTATACAAATTTTAAATTTATGATTATCTTATCCCTTCCATACTCTATTAAAAATGAATTCCTAATTTCTTTATTTAAAATATTCCTTAATTTAAAAATGAAATCCCAGCTCCTTATACACTTAGTAAAACTTGCTACTTATTGAACCCATGGGGAACACAGTGTTTTGAAAAATGACATTTGCTGCTTAATAGTTCCAAGTCTCTTTCAAATGAACAGTTAAGCAGAGCAGTTTGCTTGCAAGAGGACCATCTTCATGGAGACATGGGTAGATGTGAACATGTGGCCATTTTCCAGAAACTGTACTTTCTCGGGGTGGGCTCAGAGATCTTAAATGACATTCCATTCATACAGTCATCCCCAGGCTCCCAAATTTACCAAAAAAAAAAAAAAAAAAAACAAGGTATGACTCTGTATTTAATTAATGCTTTGGAACTGGTCAATCCTGATATAAGAGAATTAATTTAACTAACAGTGAAATACTGAAAGACCAATTAGAATAACAATAAAGTCATATCAAACACTTCTAAACTGTCACAGTTTTTAATAATTTTGCAGTTGCTTCATGTATGGGTGAGATTTTAAAAGTCAAATTTTGGTTTATAATAACTATACATTCACAGCTGTGCAAACTGGCTTTCCTCTTCTTTCTCAATTTATGACCATTCAATGAGAAGAACTTTATTTCATATCTAGAGACATTTTAATAAAAGCCTTCAGCTTTTATGTCCTTTCTTCAAATGTTTAACAGATGACCATGTATCATTCTTGATTCTTAAAGAGACAGCTTGCTTCAGGTATATGAAAAACACGAACTTAATGTAAAACAGCAATGTATATTTCTTGGCCAGAGGCTGAGGACAGAAAAAAGCTTGCAATCAGCAATCATGTTAATGGTGGACTCCTGTTCTTTTAACAGAATTTTCCTGTATCTAACAATACAGTGAAAGCAGCCGTATAAATTATTGAGTGGTTCTTACATGTTGATTATGCTAATAAGTCTGTAACAGTATTTCACAACCCTAGGAAATAGCTGTTGCCTTTTCTACTTACACTTCTATTAAATCATTAAACTTCCAGAGGAAAAGTGACCTGTCCAAGGTCATTTGTTTAATAAGTTGCTGAGCTAAGATTTGAACCCAAGCTACCTGACTCCAAAGTCATGCTTTGTTAAGCCACCTGATTGCACTTCATTTCCCACTAGAAAAACATATCAGCTGTTCACTCCTTGAGGTCTTTAAAAATCTCTGCTTTTCCATTTTAAAACCACAAAGTCATGTGCAGGTAGTTTAAAAAAATGTTGAGCTCAGCCATCCTGAATGTCAAGACCTTGTCTTTTCTGGCAAGTTTAGTCTGGTCACTAGTGTTTCAGAGATGAGTATTAGTTGCAGCAATTGTATTTCTTCATGAACAGAGCTCAGAGAACAATACCTAAAGCTGTGTTTTTCTTTTAAAAAATGATTTATTTTATTTTTATTTATTTGGCTGCACCAGTGTTAGCTATGGCATGCGGGATCTTTAGTCTTCATTGTGGCATGTGCGACCTTTACTTGCAGCATGTGGGATTTAGTTCCCTGACCGGGGATCAACTTGAGCCCATGCACTGGGAGTGTGGAGTCTTAGATACTAGAGCAGCAGGGACGTTCCTGTTTTTTCTTTTTTTATTCCTTGGAAGAAGACTGATTTTTCCACTTATTAAAAAAATGTTGAGCCTTTACCTAATATATGCAGAATTGACCCCAGTCTATCTTACGTTGACCTTTGTTTACAATTTCATTTGGCTTATCCCAGAAGGACCTGCTCCTTGAACTATTTGAATGGTCGTGATGACATAAGATCATTTCACATAACTCCAATCTGTTGGAAGATGACTTGAAGATAAGGGTGCTTCAAATATCTTACCTGTCTAAAACATTTTCTCTTTCTTTTCCTGTGTGATTTTGTGTGTGTGTGTGTGATCAAAAGTACTTAAGTCCTGTGATTCATACCAACTGCTACTCTGGGTTAGAACCATTTTTAGCTTATCATGTCTGTGGTTTGCTATCCAGAAGTTCTTTCTCTTTTTAAATAATGTAACCAAAACAAAAATAGATAAGTTAGAAGTTATTTTATAATATCCACAGTTCTATTACTAGATACTTTGTGTATCAGAAATTACCTTCATTGCTTATAAAATTTTGAAATTTTAAAGTCCGATATATTGTATGATTAGGATTACCTGTAATTTAAATTAATGTTGAATTCACAAAATTAAAACTCCCTACTTTTTTCTGAATCTGGCAGTTAAATTTATAAATAGTACTTGTTACAAATTTAAAATTTTAAATAACTAAGAAGCATAACTTTGAGGGGGGATTCGCTAAGTGTTTAATTAACTAATTTCTCTTTAAATAGACTCATTTACAAACTTGGTTTTAAACTCAGCTATAAATGTAATATATTTTTTCTTTGTAAGCACTTGATGTACTTTACCAGATAAGTTTAAGCCTCAAATGAGCAAAACTGTCTTGAGAATTCAAATATGTCATTTCCATCTAATAAATTGTTAAATTTACAAATATAGTAAATCTAATTCTCTTAAATGTTCTAATTCTGTTTACAAACTTAATCAAAAATCTTACACCTCAACTTGAAATCACAAGTCAATTACATGCTTAAAATTGGAATCACAAGGTTAATCTGCCAGACTGTCTCCTATGCCAATTTTAAACCATTGCAAACACTTTAAATACAGAATATACACAGATTGTCCCAATGATGAAACATCTATTCTTGAACTTGACACCAAAGTATTAATACTTCATCATCTTCACAATTAATTCTAAACCATCCTGGATTTGGAAAGACACTTACTAAAGGAATAGTTTTTTCATCTCAGGTGTGGAATCGGGCTTTGCATATTCAGAGTTATTTTTTTTTATCTCAAATATGGACACCTGGAATCCTTTTTAGTTGTTGCTATGAAAACAGAACTTCAAGTTACTTTCTACGCATGAGGTTGTTGTATAACCCATATTTCTTGGGTTCAAGATATATTTTATCTAATCAGCTCAGCTGATCTGTTTAGGATACCAGCCTTATAATGCATTCAACCAGGATGTAACTACCTGCCAAAACTTTGCTCTTTATTTTCTAAATTTCCTGATTAAATTATGGATCCTTCCTGCCTTTTAGGGCCACAATACCTATGGATATTTTAATAACATTTATTGAATTCTGCTTATTTCTCATCTACATATCTGATTCTAAACATAACCATAAAGACATATTCATGACAGACACATTTTGGAGGGAATACATTGCAAACTGGAAACTAGTTTTAGCAAATTCTTGCTCAAAAATTAATATAGAAGATCATAGAATACACCTTTACTATATCTTCGTCAAATCGACAAATTAGTTTTTCTTTTCAATGAGTTTGTGAAACTATAAGAAAGAGAAATTTTCTAAGAAGCATTTCCAGATACAGCAAAAGCAACAAGAAAAGGCAGATAAATTATACTTCATCAAAATTAAAAATTTTGTGCATCAGAGAATACTATAAAGAAAGTAAAGACACAGTCTTATAGAATGGAAGAAAATATTTGCAAATCATACATCTGATAAGGGCTTAGTACCCAAAATATATAAAGAATTCTTACAACTCCACAAGAAAAAGATAAAAATACACTTAAAAATGGGCAAAGGACTTGAATAGACATTTCTCCAAAGATGGTACACAAATGTCCAACAAGCACATGAAAAGACATTCCACATCATTAGAATGAAGGAAATGCAAATCATTAAAGAAGCATACCCGTCAGAATATCTACAATTAAAAAAATACAGAAAACAATAAGTGTTGACAAAGATGTGGAGAAATTGGAACAGTTGTATTTTTCTAGTAGGTAAATAAAATGATATAGTCACTATGGAAAATAATTTGGCAATTTCTCAAAAAATTAAATTTAGAATTACCATATGACCTAGCAATTCTACTCCTAGATATAGATCTAAAATAGATATTCAAACAAAAACTTGTACCTGAATGTTCACAGAAGCACTATTCATGATAGCCGAAGGATGGAAACAACTCAAATATCCATCTACTGAAAAATGAATAAACACAAAGTGGTAAATCCAAACAATGGAGTATTATTCACTCATGAAAAGAAATGAAGCACTGTTCTATACTACAAAATTGGTGAACCTTGAATATATGTCAAGTGACTTAAGTCAGACAAAAGAGGTCAGTTATGGTATAATTCTATTTGTATGAAATGTTTAAAATTCATATGAACATAAAACAGGTGGTTGGCTTTCAAGAACTCAGTTAAGAGGTTTCCTTTGGGTATGAAAATATTCTGGGAGTTGGTAGAGGTGATGGTTGAACAATATTTTGTGTCAAATGACGCTGAATTATACACATTAAGATGATGAATTTATGTTGTATGAATTTTTAACTCAATTAAAAAATTTAAAAAACGAAAAAACTTTTTCAATGAAGTCCCATTTTTTTCTCTACTAAGGGTGATATCAAGAATCAGATAATTGCCTGCATTCTTTCTCATAATTTTTCTGGTGAAATTTTGTCACAAAGATGGAAGTTCTCTGTGTAAGAGGTGAACAAAATAGAAACAATGTGCTCCCAGCTATATAGGAGCAAAGTTTCCTGACATTTCTTATGAGAGGATTGACAATGATGATGCCAATTATGACTTTTCTTTATGGGGCCACCAAGAAGCCGGCTTCCTCTATTAAACAGAAATTTTACTAAGCTTCAAGATTTCATTATCCAAGACTGAGATCAATAAAATTTTCATAGTATTCTGTATATGACCCACCATCCTCCTTTTTTGGTTTTAACAATCTGTAAATCATTTGTAAATGAAATGGCTCATTGTTGTAGTATCTTGCTCTAGAAACATTTATAATAAAAACTTACAATGCACATAATCTGTGGAACAAGCTTACAAAATAAGTGGCATTATTTCCATTTGATAGGAAGGAGATGGAGGGACAGAGAGATGAACTGAATTGGCCAAGTATGCTTAGCTACTAAGAGGTGGAGCTGGCAGTCAAATTCAATCTCACTCTAAAGTCCAGAGTTTTAAACTAACGCTTTTCTATCTACCTCTCTTAGAATCAGTTTATCAAACCTAGTATGTTCTAGGTGAAGAAAGATGTTGCAAAGGAAGTTTGTGCTCATTAAATCCATGTGCTTCTTTATAATTCCCAGCTCTCTTTGCAGTTGTGTTGATGTCATGTGACTACTTCTGGTCTATTTATTGGGAGTAGAAGTAATTCATGTCACTTCCAAACCAAGGCAATTAAGAGCCAGAGTATTTTTCTTGCTCTTTCTCATTCATTGGCTAGGCTAAAAAGGAAAAACTATGAGATGGTGATAGATGCAAGATGAAAGCAGTCTAGATCCCTGAGGCACTGTTGGAGGAAAGTTGTCCCCCTGCCCTCAAAAAAAGCAACCAGATCCACATTAGATTTTGACATGAAGGAGAAACAAACCTTTACTGTGTTAAGCCATGAGTTAATTTGCTACCTGATGTGAAGAGCTGACTCTTTGGAAAAGACCCTGACACTGGGAAAGATTGAAGGCAGGAGGAGTAGGGGATGAGAGGATGAGATGGTTGGATGGCATCACCAACTCAATGGACACGAGTCTGAGCAAACTTCGGGAGATAGTGAAGGACAGGAAAGCCTGGCATGCTGCAGTCCTTTAGGTCACAAAGAGTCAGACATGACTTAGCGGCTTAACAGCAACAAATATACTGCCAAAGTATATCCTAGTCTCTTCTACCTATCTCGGGATTGTCATATGATAAATGACCTAAAGTCTTGACTCAAGGAACAGAATTTCTCTAAAGGCTTTCTGGTGTGTCCTTAGTGATTGTTAAGGGCTGAACTGTGTCTCCCTCCCAAGTTCATATATTGAACTCAAGTACCTCCAAATGTGACCTTATTTGGAAATAGTGTTGTTATAGACATAATTAGTTAATATGGGGTCAATAGCATGAGCTCTAACCCTAGATGACTGATGTCCTTATCAAAAGGAAAATCTGGACAGAGAGGCACTCACACCAGAAAAATGTGTTAAGAGGAAAGTATAAATCAGTGAGCCAAGGAGGGCCAAATGTTGCCAGTCAACTACTAGAAGCTAGGATTGTTGTTATTATTGAGTCCCCAAGTCATGTCTAACTCTTTGCGACCCCATGGGCTGCAGAACACCAGCCTCCTCTGTCTTTCACTATCTCCCAGAGTTTGCTCACATTCATGTCTATTGAGTTTGTGATGCTATGTAACTAGGTCATCCTCTGCTGTCCCCTTCTCCTTTTGCTTCAGTCTTTCCCAGATCAGGGTCTTTTCCAATGAGTTGACTCTTCACATCAGGTGGCCAAAGTATTGGAGCTTCAGCTTCAGCATCAGTCCTTCCAATGAATATTCAGGGTTGGTTTCCTTTAGGATGGACTGGTTTGATCTCCTTGCAAGAGAAGTCAAGAAGCTAGGGGAGAGGCACTAAACAGATGTCTTCTCACCATCCTCAGGCAAAACAAACCCTGTTGGCATCTTGATTTTGGACTTCTAGCCTCCAGAAATGTGAGACAATAAATTTCTATTGTTTTAAACCTATTCTATTGTGTTTCACAGTCTGTGAAACTTTTTATGGCAGCCCTCATAAAGTAACACAGCGATTCCCATAAGCTCCATCTCATTGGAACTGCAGTTGGGATGCATTCAGATCTGGGCAGACCAACCAGCATGGGAAGAAGGCACACTCAAAGCTGTGATTCTCCACTAACTCCCTTAAGAACTGCCACAAGCCTGTTAAGAATCCTTTGGGACACTGGATAAAATGGCCCAGATGAAGAAATAAGTCTTTGTTTTAAAAGAAAATCTCTTTAAAAACAAACAGGGAAAGGATCATAGGGTGAAAAAAAAAAGTTCAAACAGTTATAGGAAGTATATTACAAATACATGACATGGATAGAGCTTGAGGCCAAGCAAGACAATTTTAAGGTCTGAAATTGAAATTTCTCACTAATAAATTTTTTACCCAGTGACAAAGGGGAGTCTTGAAAGGCAGATCTCGACAACTTTTGGGAGCTTGTTCAGACACTGATAGCAAACTCAATCTTCCTGGGCCAGGCAGAGGTCAAGTCCCAAATAGAATCCTTTTTTTTTTTTTTTTTCTGCCTGTGGATTCTGGCAATTGCCCTGTTTGCTTGAACTACTTTCTGTCTCCTAAGTGGAATACTTGAGGCTGGGTGCCCTCATGTCAGCAACTCCTGCTGAAAAAAAAAAAGGAACAAACCTTCTCGTATTCCAGCCTTAGAAAGTAAATATTTCTGTGCAACAGTATCCTTATTCAAGAGGTCCATCTGATCATGAAAAACCTTGCCCTATACACCTGGGCCTAAAAATTGCCAGAAGATTTTTTTTTTCTCTGAGCAAAAACTATAAAGATGGTTAACAAATCTCCCCAGATGACCCCAAGCAATATGCCTTGAATCTGACCTGAGCAATCCACCTTGTGTGCAGTTTACAATCTTTATTATTTTCCTCTCACCTAACTTAACTAGAAGTATCTTAAGGGCTAGGAATCATGGCTGGCCCAGCTATTTACTTACATAGGTGACTTTTATTCTCCAAAGAGAGAGTTTGGAAAAGTGACTGTGCTTTACCGGCTACCCCTTAGATTCCCTGTCTATGCCTTTCTTCATATACCCTCCAGCAAGGTTTGTTTAGTGAAAGCTGTAAATAAGTAAGATATAGATTGCCAGGGGGCTGTTACAAACTGATGGCTAGCTCTTCATGGCAGGGACTTGCAGGAAGCATGATGCAATATAATTGCTGACTGGGATTAAAGGGGAAGGGAAATCATTTGAAAAGGACTTTGGTTCTTGCTCCAGGAAGTACAAGACTCCTTGCTTACCTCCCCCCACCCCCCACTGTGTGCTTCCTTGTGCTAAAGAGGGAAAATCAGAGAAATGGAAATACTTGCCTCTGTGGCAGTACACTAGGTCTCTAAGTTCAGGAAATACTTGCTAAAATATTGGGTTGGCCAAAAAGTTCATTTGGATTTTTCCATACAATGTTCTGGAAAAACCTGAAAAAATGTTTTGGTCAACACAATAGCAATCCTCACCCTTCCATCAATCAACAACCACTTAATGAACACATGTGTTTCATTCAATTCAGTTATTTGTGTAAAGCGATGACAGGGGCTGTAGAGATATAAACTTGAAGCAAACAGAGTCCTGAACTCAGAACTTTCATAAAGAAAGAAGGAAAGATCAACATACAGGTAACTAATGCAAGACATATTGTGATGAGTATCCTGCTGCTGCTGCTAAGTTGCTTCACTCGTGTCCGGCTCTGTGCGACCCCATAGACGGCAGCCCACCAGGCTCCCCGTCCCTGGGATTCTCCAGGCAAGAGCACTGGAGTGGGTTGCCATTTCCTTCTCCAATGCATGAAAGTGAAAAATGAAAAAGAAGTCGCTCAGTTGTGTCCAACTCTTCGCGACCCCATGGACTGCAGCCTACCAGGCTCATCTGTCCATGGGATTTTCCAGGCAAGAGTACTGGAGTGGGATGCCATTGCCTTCTCCGGATGAGTATCCTAATCCAGTTCAATTTTATTAAACAAATGCTATTAGATATTGGAAAGACAAAGATAATGGAAAGACAGTAAACATAAAAAGTATAAAACTATGGCAAATTTATTTGCATGGGGCTTTGGCTTAAGGATGGGTCTTTGGCGGACCCAAATGGGCATTCCAGGGTGGTAAAGGGGGATGGTGCTGCTAAGCTGGACACAGACTATTGAAAGGGTGATGAGATGAGGAGGGTGGAACCTAGGACACCAGTGGTAAGGAAGGTGGTGAGGAATGTGACCGAGTACCGGGCACATGTTGAAGGTGATTTCCAAGAGTGACACAGAGATCTCTGCTCTGAAACTAGAGCCTTCAGCTTATAGAATTTGAGGGACTTTTTCTAAGAAAAATATATAGAAAATTATGAATGTAAAATTCCATATGTAAAATAAAAAATTATTTTACAATAAGAAAAACATCCATCAAATTATTGGAATCTTGACGGTGAGATCTCTACTCTTTGAGATCTCTTTAAGCATTTTATCAGAACTGCCTACATGGAAATGTTCATGACTGCAACCTGGCTTCCTCCCTCCTCAGTAGGATGCTCTGTATCTCCTAGCATGTTCACTACTCCCAGGAGCCTGTTCTAATAAAGGGCAGTGGAGATTAAATCTCTTTAGTGTCACAGTAAATCTACCTATGCTGAATCTCCAAATTTTGATGATTCCTCAGTAAAAAGTTTGAGTGTGAACCCTGACTGTGGCATGGGAATTGGGTACCACAATTAGTCCCCTCTAAGTCAGGTGCACACCAGGACCACAGCCTTGTCTAACTCAATGAAATTAAGCCATGCCCATGGGGCAACCCAGGATGGACGGGTCATGGTGGAGAGATCTGACAGGGTGTGGTCCGCTGGAGAAGGGAATGGCAAACCACTTCAGTATTCTTGCCTTGAGAACCCCATGAACAGTATGAAAAGGCAAAATGATAGGATACTGAAAGAGAAACTCCCCAGGTCAGTAAGGGCCCAATATGCTACTGGAGATCAGTGGAGAAATAACTCCAGAAAGAATGAAGGGATGGAACCAAAGCAGAAAGAATACCCAGCTGTAGATGTGTCTGGTGATAGAAGTAAAGTCCGATGCTGTAAAGAACAATATTGCATAGGAACCTGGAATGTCAGGTCCATGAATCAAGGCAAATTGGAAGTGGTCAAACAAGAGATGGCAAGAGTAAATGTTGACATTCTAGGAATTAGCAAACTAAAATGGACTGGAATGGGTGAATTTAACTCAGAGGACCATTATATCTACTACTGTGGGCAGGAATCCCTCAGAAGAAACGGTGAGGCCATCATGGTCAACAAAAGAGTCCGAAATGCAGTACTTGGATGCAATCTCAAAAACGACAGAATGATCTCTGTTCGTTTCCAAGGCAAACCATTCAATGTCACAGTAATCCAAGTCTATGCCCCAACCAGTAACGCTGAAGAAACTGAAGTTCAACGGTTCTATGAAGACCTACAAGACCTTTTAGAACTAACACCCAAAAAAGATGTCCTTTTCATTCTAGGGGACTGGAATGCAAAAGTAGGAAGTCAAGAAACACCTGGAGTAACAGGCAAATTTGGCCTTGGAACACGGAATGAAGCAGGGCAAAGACTAACAGAGTTTTGCCAAGAAAATGCACTGGTCATAACAAATACCCTCTTCCAACAACACAAGAGAAGACTTTATACATGGACATCACCAGATGGTCAACACCGAAATCAGATTGATTATATTCTTTGCAGCCAAAGATGGAGAAGCTCTATACAATCAGCAAAAACAAGACCAGGAGCTGACTGTGGCTCAGACCATGAACTCCTTATTGCCAAATTCAGACTGAAATTGAAGAAAGTAGGGAAAACTACTAGACCATTCAGGTATGGCCTAAATCAAATCCCTTATGATTATACAGTGGAAGTGAGAAATAGATTTAAGGGCCTAGATCTGATAGATAGAGTGCCTGATGAACTATGGAATGAGGTTCGCGACATTGTACAGGAGACAGGGATCAAGACCATCCCCATGGAAAAGAAATGCAAAAAAGCAAAATGGCTGTCTGGGGAGGCCTTGCAAATAGCTGCAAAAAGAAGAGAAGCGAAAAGCAAAGGAGAAAAGGAAAGATATAAACATCTGAATGCAGAGTTCCAAAGAATAGCAAGAAGAGATAAGAAAGCCTTCTTCAGCGATCAATGCAAAGAAATAGAGGAAAACAACAGAATGGGAAAGACTAAGGATCTCTTCAAGAAAATCAGAGATACCAAAGGAACATTTCATGCAAAGATGGGCTCGATAAAGGACAGAAATGGTGTGGACCTAACCGAAGCAGAAGATATTAAGAAGAGATGGCAAGAGTACACAGAAGAACTGTACAAAAAAGAGCTTCACGACCCAGATAATCATGATGGTGTGATCACTGACCTAGAGCCAGACATCCTGGAATGTGAAGTCAAGTGGGCCTTAGAAAGCATCACTAGGAACAAAGCTAGTGGAGGTGATGGAATTCCAGTGGAGCTATTCCAAGTCCTGAAAGATGATGCTGTGAAAGTGCTGCACTCAATATGCCAGCAAATTTGGAAAACTCAGCAGTGGCCACAAGATTGGAAAAGGTCAGTTTTCATCCCAATCCCAAAGAAAGGCAATGCCAAAGAGTGCTCAAACTACCGCACAATTGCACCCATCTCACACGCTAGTAAAGTAATGCTCAAAATTCTCCAAGCCAGGCTTCAGCAATATGTGAACCGTGAACTTCCTGATGTTCAAGCTGGATTTAGAAAAGGCAGAGGAACCAGAGATCAAATTGCCAACATCCGCTGGATCATGGAAAAAGCAAGAGAGTTCCAGAAAAACATCTATTTCTGCTTTATTGACTATGCCAAAGCCTTTGACTGTGTAGATCACAATAAACTGTGGAAAATTCTGAGAGAGATGGGAATACCAGACCACCTGATCTGCCTCTTGAGAAATCTATATGCAGGTCAGGAAGCAACAGTTAGAACTGGTCATGGAACAACAGACTGGTTCCAAATAGGAAAAGGAGTACGTCAAGGCTGTATATTGTCACCATGTTTATTTAACTTATATGCAGAGTACATCATGAGAAATGCTGGACTGGAGGAAACACAAGCTGGAATCAAGATTGCTGGGAGAAATACCAATAACCTCAGATATGCAGATGATACCACCCTTATGGCAGAAAGTGAAGAGGAACTAAAAAGCCTCTTGATGAAAGTGAAAGTGGAGAGTGAAAAGGTTGGCTTAAAGCTCAACATTCAGAAAACGAAAATCATGGCATCTGGTCCCATCACTACATGGGAAATAGATGGAGAAACAGTGGAAACAGTGTCAGACTTTATTTTTCTGGGCTCCAAAATCACTGCAGATGGTGACTGCAGCCATGAAATTAAAAGACGCTTACTCCTTGGAAGGAAGGTTATGGCCAACCTAGATAGCATATTCAAAAGCAGAGACATCACTTTGCCAACAAAGGTTCGCCTAGTCAAGGCTATGGTCTTTCCTGTGGTCATGTATGGATGTGAGAGCTGGACTGTGAAGAAGGCTGAGCGCCGAAGAATTGATGCTTTTGAACTGTGGTGTTGGAGAAGACTCTTGAGAGTCCCTTGGACTGCAAGGAGATCCAACCGGTCCATTCTGAAGGAGATAAGCCCTGGGATTTCTTTGGAAGGAATGATGCTAAAGCTGAAACTCCAGTATTTTGGCCACCTCATGCGAAGAGTTGACTCATTGAAGAAGACTCTGATGCTGGGAGGGATTGAGGGCAGGAGGAGAAGGGGACGACAGAGGATGAGATGGCTGGATGGCATCACTGACTCGATGAATGTGAGTCTGAGTGACCTCCGAGAGCTGGTGATGGATAGGGAGGCCTGGCGTGCTGCAGTTCATGGGGTCGCAAAGAGTCGGACACGACTGAGTGACTGATCTGATCTGAAGTCAGGTGCTTCCTCTGAGATGAGCATCTTTCCCTCATCCCAAGACACATGGTTTGAATAGGAAAACAACAGCTCCTTAAAAGAATGGAAATGAATATAAATTTTTGCTATGCACAAAACAACTATGGTGAAGTTGTAAAAAAAAGATACTGGAGAAGGGAGAGGCTCTATGTGGGAGGCCCAGCTGGGAGAGTGTAGGTCTGAAGAACTGAAGTCTTGGACAAGGCTGATGACTTTGGGAATATAAGTGAAGGACAAGCCATGAATACTGTTACAAAGAAGGATTTAAGAAAACTTGGACCTTACAACATTCACCAGCATTATTATATCTATTACAACTTAGCACATCACCAAACACCATTCACTATGCCATTCACTATTTAAGTATAGATACGGCTGTTTTGAGTTTTATTTCTTATCCATTTGGTGACCTCCAAGTGAGCCATGAATATATCTGTGACCTGTTTCAAATCCCATACACATATGTCTGCTCACCAATTTTCAGGCTAAAGGTGTTTTCCTGTTTTTTCAATGAGGTCACCACACATACCATCCTTGTACATCGAGGTGGCAGAAAACTGTGGCTTGATTACTCCAAATGATCTCCTAGTTCAATCTTAGTCTCTTAGCAATGGTAATATTATTATTTCTTGAATACTAGTCTCTGGCCTCCTTATAAGTAACAGTCAGGTCAGCTTCTATATGCAATAGCTCCCATGCAGCCTATAAAGCTTTGATATACTTAAACTAGTCTTTCACCAAAAGTTAGCAATAAACAACTGGTCTATAAAGCTTTCCAAGAAGCAAGAGAACACCCACTTGTTTGCTATAATTATGACTTCTCTCTTCATGACGACCTTTGAGGAATATAGTTAAAAAGCAGAGATGCCACTTTTCTGTTTTTTCCACTGTTTATTTTGCACAGTAAATTACCAGCTCTGTGTTTGACACAAGAGTAAAACACTGCTGGGCCTCTTATCTCTAATTCTTGAGAGAGCAGCAAAGCATATACCCTTTAATTCCAACATAATCAAGAATTTATTTTCTACAAACTACATTTCATCTTTTTCCCTTTCACGTGGCTATTGGTGTTTGGAGTATTTTCAAGTTGTTTGAGGATGTGCTTACATCAACAAAATGGGTAATATATTTCTGCACACAATGTAAAGGCAAAGAAAAGGATACTCCAGGGAGGTTAAGGGAAAACCTACCTGTGGCTGGCTTGTTCTTCTGGCCGGTGTGACACTATTAGTCAAAGAATGCTTAGTCAATATATTTGTAAAAAATAAATGCCACAATCCTAACTCTGGCAAGCCAAGTATCACTAATGTAATTTTGTGCATCTCAAACACTTCACAATCAAGGCGAATGAAACTTTTCTCACTACTGGAGGTCTGTTTTGGCAATACCAGTTCAGCAACTGTGACTCTGAATGGCATTGAGTGTGGAGGGCTTATTCCTCAGGGGAATTTAATAAATGGAATAATGGATTGTGCTCTGAGTAGTTATGCACTCAGAGATGGTTTAGATGTTAATTAATTTACACATCTGCAAATCTCAGTTCAAATATTTAGGTTTTTTTGTTAATTCAAAAAATTAAATCAGTTGGTTTACAAAGTTGTATTAGTTTCAGGTGTACAGCAAAGTGATTCACTTATATGTAAATATTTTCCTTTTTGCCCTCTGTACTACCAATAGATAACATGTTATGGACTGAGAACCTAAAGCTTAATAAAATATGGTCTTATTTTATTTATTTATGCTTATTTATGCTTTCTTTCAGAGAAGGCGATGGCACCCCACTCCAGTACTCTTGCCTGGAAAATCCCATGGACGGAGGAGCCTGGTCGGCTACAGTCTCTGGGGTCGCTAGGAGTGGGACACAACTCAGAGACTTCACTTTCACTTTCATGCATTGGAGAAGGAAATGGCAACCCACTCCAGTGTTCTTGCCTGGAGAATCCCAGGGAGGGGGGAGCCTGGTGGGCTGCCGTCTATGGGGTTGCACAGAGTTGGACACGACTGATGCGACTCAGCAGCAGCAGCAGCATACTTTCTTTTGGTGCATGTTCTGATAGAGGAAGAAGCATTGTTCATAGATTATCATAACGTAGCCTGGCAAACTCAGTGGTAGCAAAGTGTATCATACAAGGTCACATGGGATAAGGGGTACTTGACCCAGCCTTCAGGGAGTGGAGGAGGAGGACAGGAAGGTTAAAGGAGGGGCAGCTGGAACTGAATATTTGAAATAGAGTAGGACTGAGGGGAACAATGAGGGCAAAGGCTGGGAGGCATGAAGCAGCATGGAGTGTGTGGGTAACACAAGCAGCTTGACTTTCTAGTGACTAAAGAAACAAGATAATGAGTAGAAGAGTTAAGAGCAGAAAAGTAAACTGAGATAAATCCTGGAGATGCTTGAATATCATCCTGAATAGGTGAAGCTTGGTCCTCCAGGTAGTAGTTGGGGAATGGAGTAGTAAAAGTCATGAAGTGAAGGACCAGCATGCTTTAATTTGGGTTTAGCAGCCGGAGTGATATGGATTTGAGAATGACCTCAAAATTCCCCAAGCCAGGCTTCAATAATACATGAACTTCCAGATGTTCAAGCTGGTTTTAGAAAAGGCAGAGGAGCCAGAGGAACCAGAAATCAAATTGCCAACATCCGTTGGATCATCGAAAAAGCAAGAGAGTTCCAGAAAAAACATCTATTTCTGCTTTACTGACTATGCCAAAGACTTTGACTGTGTGGATCACAACAAACTATGGAAAATTCTGAAAGAGATGGGAATACCAGACTTCCTGACTTGCCTCTTGAGAAACCTGTATGCAGATCAGGAAGCAACAGTTAGTACTGGGCATGGAACAACAGACTGGTTTCAAATAGGAAAAGGAGTACATCAAGGCTGTATATTGTCGCCCTGCTATTTAACTTATATGCAGAATATATCACAAGAAACATTGGGCTAGAGGAAGCACAAGCTGGAATCAAGATTTCTGGGAGAAATATCAATAACCTCAGATATGCAGATGACACTACCCTTCTGGAAGAAAGCGAAGAGGAACTAAAGAGCTTCTTGATGAAAGTGAGAGGAGAGTGAAAAAGTTGGCTTAAAGCTCAACATTCAGAAAACTAAGATCATGGCATCTGGTCCCATCATCATGGCAAATAGATGGGGAAACAATGGAAACAGTGACGTAATTTATTTTTCTGGGCTCCAAAATCACTGCAGATGGTGACTGCAGCCATGAAATTAAAAGATGCTTACTCCTTGGAAGGAAAGTTATGACCAACCTAGACAGCATATTAAAAAGCAGAGACATACTAAACCATTTCTCCAACAAAAACTAAAGGACATTCTCTAGATAGGAATCACTAAAAGGGTGTATAAATTCGAACCCAAAACAATAAAGTAAATCTTACTTATCAATAATTACATTAAACGTTAATGGGCTGAATGCCCTAATCAACAGACAAAGACTGGCCGAATCAATACAAAAACAAGACCCCTACATACCTTGTCTACAAGAGACAACCAAAAGACTAAAATGGGTCTAATGGATACAAAAACTAGACCCCTATATATGTTGTCTACAAGAGAACCACCTTAAAATAGGGGATATATACTGACTGAAAATGAAGGGCTGGAAAAAGATTTTCTATGCAAATATGGACCAAAAGAAAACAGGAGTAGCAATACTCATATCAGATAAAATTGACTTTAAAATAAAGGTCCTGAAAAGGAGACAATGAAGGTTACACATAATAGCTTAAAGGAACAATCCAAAAAGAAGTTATAACAATTATAAATATATATGCACCCAACATTGGAGCATTGATATATCTAAGACAAACACTAATTAGTATGATAGAAGAAATGTACAACAACACAATAATAGTGGGAGACTTTAATACGCTACTCATACAATCTGGCTGTAATAGACAAAGTAAAGAGGAAAACATTCACTTATGAGCCTCAAAAAATTCAGTTCACTCAGGAGAGTTTTTTTTAAAAATAGACTTATTTGTTCATCCTTTAAATGTTTATTGACTATTTTATGGGTCTGGTACCACTTTGGGTATTAGGGAGGAAGAAGTGACAAATGTGATCCTGTCCTAAATAATATACTGTTGTAAAGATAGACCTACCAATACAAAATACAAGATGTGCCTAAGATGAGGACACCCAAACTGGACTTTTAGTTTCCTAAACTTTTCATATCCAGATCAAACCTCCTAATATAAGATGAATTTAATATGATTTTTTAAAATGTTTTTTGTGATTAAAAACAGAAAGCCATTGATTAAGAAATTACATATACTCCTCCCCACCATCACTCCCCTTCTTCCTTCCCATTTCCTTCCCACCCTCATTGATCCTCTCCTTTGTCCATTTTACCCTGCAAAAAATAAAAAATAAAAAGCAGAGACATTATTTTGCCAACAAAGGTCCATCTAGTGAAAGCTATCTTTTATCTGGTAGTCATGTATGGATGTGAGAGTTGGACAATAAAAAGAGCTGAGGGAGGAGGGTTCAGGATGGGGAACACATGTATACCTGTGGCGGATTCATTTTGATGTATGGCAAAACCAATACAATATTGTAAAGTTAAGTAAAATAAAATTTAAAAAAAAACACAAAACACAGGAACAAGTGACCAAAAAAAGAAAGAAAAAAAAAAAAAAAAAGCTGAGCACCAAAGAATCGATGTTTTTGAACTGTGGTGCTGGAGAAGATTCTTGAGTCCCTTGGACTGCAAGGAGATCCATCCAGTCCATTCTAGCCTAGATAAAATGTATCAATTCCTTGGAAGACAATAAACTATTAAAAAAATAAAATAAAGGAAATCAGTACTGAACATTCATTGGAATGATGTTGAAGCTGAAACTCCAATACTTTGGCCAACTGACTCATTTGAAAAGGCTTTAATGTTGGGAATGATTGAAGGCAGGAGGAGAAGGGGACGATAGGGGATGAGATGGTTGGATGGCATCACCAACAATGGACATGAATTTAAATAAACTCTGGGAGTTGGTGATGGACTGGGAGGCCTGATGTGCTGGAGTCCATGGGGTCACAAACAGTCGGATACGACTGAGTGACTGAACTGAAGCTGGAGGTCAAGGGACGTTGCATTAATCCTGGAGGGAATGGATGAGGAGGTAGGAGAGGACAGTAGGACAGAAGACAGAGGGAATGGGCGGATCTCAGGGGAAGGTTGAGGTTGGAGATGGGATGTTGGAATCACCATGGTGTAGGCTGAGATTCAGGGCAGCTTAATTGTGATTAGTATGTTCACATAGAGGGTGCTCAGTAAGAACAAGAGGCCAAGCTCAGTCCTCTGGGGAATATGATCTCTTTGAGTGGACAGAGAAAGAGAATGTCAGTGAAGGAGACTGGTACAGAGGAAAAGTGACAATCAGCAGAGTGAGCTGTGACAGAAGCCAGGTGAGCAGAGCTGGAGACATTTTAACAATGATGCTGAATCCTCACTTGTGGCACTGTGGTACTTAAGCTAGCTTTAATTAATCCATCCAACAAATATTTACTGGGTCCCAACTATGGATCATGTATGTGAATGTTTATAGTATTCTCACATAATTTTCCTGGAGTAGCTGTAGTGTTAGTTGATGATCAGTTGTGTTTGATTGTTTGCAGCCCCATGGATTGTAGTCCAGCAGGCTCTGCTGTCCATGGGATTTCCCAGGCAAGAACACTGGAGTGGGTTGCCATTCACTTCTCCAGGGGATTTTCCCAACCCAGAGATCAAACTTGGGTCTCTTGCATTGCAGGCAGATTCTTCACTATCTGAGCCACCAGAGAAGCCCATAAATTTTTTTGTGAAACCAACTTGCAGATAACTAACCTAATGGAAGCTACGAAACAAGTTTATTGGATTTCACATGCATGTGAAAACTAGAAGTACATGCATGTACTTCTCTAGTGTTTTGGACCCATCATTGTTTTCAGTTTATTTCCACTTCTAACTTTAAGATTTTTTTTATACAGTACAAGAAGGCAGAGACTTCCATCTGAGCCTGACATGCAGAAGGGCAATGGCAGAGATGTTGACTGCTGGTGAAATAAATGCTGTAGAACGAGGAAAGCATTTGTTCTCTCTATTCTTGGAGTCAGCAGGCTGGACTGTGTTGGGAGAGACTGGGGGTTCCTCAGGATTGAATGACAAAGATTTATATTCATTACAAAAATTTCCCCTCTCTCCCTATGCTTCTAGTTCCTATAATAGTCAGTGTAAACGTGTCATATTTTTTCCACACTGTTATGTGCAAACATAGCTTAACATCTGCTTGGTTCCTGATGTGTGATGCTGAAACCCAACTGAGGTTATTCTTTGTGTCAGATTAGCAGTGGATTTGGCTTCTTTTATCATTTCCCTATGTAATAGAAAAGAACTGGGTCCATTATAGGTAGTCAGGGGTGTATTAATAGTCACATAGTTGCTTTTTACTCCTTGGTATGTTGAAGTCCCAGGGTTTCCCAAGTGGCCCAGTGGTAAAGAATCTACCTGCCAATGCAGGAAACGCAAGAGACATGGGTTCGATCCCTGGGTCAGGAAGATCCCCTGGAGTAAACTGCTGCAGGATTCTTGCCTGGAAAATCCCATGGACAGAGGAGCCTGGTAGGTTACAGTCCACAGGATCGCAAAGAGTCTGATGTGACTGAGCGAGCATGCACTGGGAGAAGCGAGGGGGACGAAGCATGTTTCAATATAATCATAAACATCAGTAATCATACATCAAATCCCAATATAATTAGTGTATTTGAGCACTTGTAATTGCATAATGACCAATGTCTTATTAATTAGTGAAAAACATGGTTAATATAATAGTCTCAACAATATGCCCCATTTTCTAGCTAAGGGTTTATGTACACAGGTTTGTTCTTATGGTTAAACATCTTATCATCGCATTCTCTTCTTACTCTCAAAATACCATTTGGCTTAAAGAACTGATGTTTTCTCTGGTAACTTCCATATGGCATCTGCTTGAACTACCCTTCACACTACTTCATTAATTGGCTGAATGTTTATCTCTTTGCACTTGCCTTTTGGAAACTGACCTTTTACTGGTTCTCTTTCTCCTAAATCTACAACCTCAGCCTGCTTCATCTAGCAATATGATTGTTTTTCACTTGTCAACATGGAGTAGTGGCAAGAGCATGGGACTTAGAGTCCATCAGGCCTGGATTTGAGTTCCAGCTCTAGAACTTTCTAGACATGAGCTCTTGAACAATTTACTTCAACTCTCTGTGAGATGCTTTCCAACTGTAAAATGGGTTAATTAATGTTAGCCATCTCATAGGGTTATTGCAAAGTGAATAGCATTGTGGTGTATCATCCTGCACAAATGCTTACCAAAGTCTTCTTTTTTATTATAATCTTCTTACTATAGTGGGAAGCACACAGCCATTAAAATCAGATGGACTTTTTTGAACTATGCCACTGGGCAAGCCAGCTGCCTTTCTGAATCTGTTTCCTCATCTGTTAGATGAAAATATCAGTGTCTAAGAGTGCTGACATGCTATTTCAAAGATAGAGATAAAATATATAAAAAATAAGTCATGATGTGTTCTTGCCTGGAGAATCCCAGGGACGGGGGAGCCTGGTGGGCTGCCATTTATGGGGTTGCACAGAATTGGATACGACTGAAGCGAATTAGCAGCAGCAGGTGCCTAATAAAGTGATAAAAACCTGCATGTGTGCGTGTGCTCATTCGTGTCCTATTCTTTGCAACCCCACAGACTGTAGCCCATTAGTCCCTTTTGTCCGTGAGTTTCCTATGCAAGAATACTGGAGTGGATTGCCATTTTCTCCTCTAGGGAATATTCCTGACCCAGGGATTGAACTCGAATCTCCCGAGTCTCCTACATTACAGGCAGATTCTTTACCTGCTGAGCCATCAGGGAAGGCCAAAGTGAAAAATATTGTTTATCAAATCTTGTCAAGGATTTCTACAGTGACTCAATCCCCATACCTAAAGCATTCCTCCTTAAAATCAATCTCTTGTCCAATCTACAAGTATATTCAGTATCATAGAAGGCTTTAGCACATATAAAACATCTGGTCTCCTGGACTTGTGTTATATACAGTTTACTAATCATGGAGTGCTTTCTTATTATTTCTCCTTAGGTACAGGTATAAATGTTTTATTAGAAAATATTTTATCTCTAAGTACACTTGAAATTGTCTGTAGTTCACGCCATATTGTTTGCCCACATTGCAGCAGTGCTGGGAGTGTGCCCATGCATGCCTATGCTCATTCACTCATTCGACAATACTTGTTCTCCATCTACTATGCCCTAGGCAGTGCTATAGGCGTTTGAGATGATCAATAAGCAAGACAGAGAAATGTGCATTTCTTTGTGAAATGTATATGCCAGTGGAGGTAGGAAGAGAAACGATGAAAGTGGTTACTAGTTATATTGATAAATTTTATGAAAAAAGGAAATACTAAGGAAGAGTAAGGGGATCAGGAGTCTGGGGTGGAGTCTCAATTTTCCATAGGGTGGTTAGAAGCAACCTCATTGTGAAGGCGACATTTAGTCAAACATTTTTAAAAAGTTACTCAGAAATAACTCAAAAGATATACTACTTTTTTTCTAACTTAACAAGAACCCAATATTTCTGACTTGATTACTACATCCTGCCTTGCCTTTGTCTTACTTGGATGTCATGGTATTTCCCTGTTCTCGTTATGTTCTCCTATTCCCAACCCCAGTTCTCTGTAACTGACAGTCCCACATTGCCGTAAAATGATATTCCAAAACTATAGATTCAATTGTGTGACTCTCCTCTTCAAAGGATCCAGTGGTTCTCTAGTGCTTTCAGAATCAAGATGATGCCCCTTGACAGGACCCAATGTTCCTGGAACGTTGCTCCAACACCTCTTATGCCATCTCCCTCATTAGGGCAATAATTCAACGACTCTGGACTTTCTATGCTTTACATTTGCCATCATTCCTATCAGAAATATTCTTTCCCACATTTTATGCCTATTAGAAGTTGCACTCATTTTTCAAGTCTCAGCTCTAATCACATCTTCTTTGTGGAGACATTCTGTGCTTCCAAGTGAAGTTAATTGCTCTAGGCCTTCCTCTATGTCCTTGGCCCTGAACACTATATTGTTAGTGGACTAGATAGTCACCGTCTCTTGAAGCTGTCGATTTTTTCTCTACGGACCATTGTTCTCACTTATTATGAAACCTTTTAGAGTTTAGCACACTTTTTGACCCACGGCATCACCGACTTGATGGACGTGAGTCTGAGTGAACTCCGGGAGTTGGTGATGCACAGGGAGGCCTGGCGTGCTGCAATTCATGGGGTCGCAAAGAGTCAGAGACGACTGAGGGACTGAACTGAACTGAACTGAGACAACCCTGCTTACTTGAATCAGTCGAAATGGACAAGCCACGTATCAAATTTAAGTTCTAGTTTCCTCATCTTAAAATGGGCCAATGACACATGTTCATGTGAAATAGATAGGGGTTAAATGAAATTACATGAGACAATGTCTCATTAGTTGAATAAGCATTGGGTGGCACGTAACTTGCCTTCAGTAAATATGCTATGAATCTAACTTTGTTTTCTAAATTGCCTTTTAATGCTGACGAAATTCCATCACACATCTTTTTTAGTTCTTTTCATTGCATCATGGTTTCATAATAGTCACTATTTTTTCTTTCTGGATTTATGAAAGTACTTCTTCAGCTTTCTGTTTCGAAATGACTTTCATATAGTCTCTTTGGCTTAATTAATATTTTTTTTTAGAGTAGGTTTTGGTTTATAGAAAAATTTGCTGAAAAGTACAGAGAGCTCTCATACACCCCACACAGGGACCCACTCCCTCACTATCTACATCCCCCAAGGCACTGAGTAACTTGTCACAAGTAATAGATGAACCTACATTGGCACATTACTTATCACCCAAAGTCCATAGTTTGTATTAGGTTCACTCTTGGTGTGTACGTTCTATGGGTTTGGACAAATGTATAATGACGTGTATCCACCATCATAGTATCATACGGAATAGTTTCCCTCCTGAACAATTCCAAATCTTTTGTGTCATTCTAATGGGATTCTTCTAATCTAAAAGACTTTTAGGGAAACTGAGGAAACTTGAGTGTGATCTGTTGGTTAGATGGTAGCAAAGTATAAGTGTTAATTTCCTAATTTTGAGAAATAATTGTAGACAGATAAATTATGGGTATTTAAAACAATATAGGAGAGTTACTTCTGCTTATAGGACATATAAATAAAGTATTTGCCCTTTCATACTGTTCATGGGGTTCTCAAGGCAAGAATACTAAAGTGGTATTCAAAAAACTAAGATCATGACATCCAGTCCCATCACTTCATGGCAAATAGATGGGGAACAATGGAAACAGTGACAGACTGTATTTTCTTGGGTTCCAAAATCACTGCAGATGGTGACTGCAGCCATGAAATTAAAAGACACTTGCTCCTTGAAAGAAAAACTATGACTAACCTAGCGCAGTTCAGTTCAGTTCAGTTGCTCAGTCGTGTCCGACTCTTTGCAACCCCATGAACCGCAGCACGCCAGGCCTCCCTGTCCATCACCAACTCCCGGAGTCCACCTAAACCCATGTCCATGGAGTCGGTGATGCCATCCAACCATCTTATCCTCTGTCATTCCCTTCTCCTCCTGCCTTCAATCTTTCCCAGCATCAGGGTCTTTTCAAATGAGTCAGCTCTTCGCATCAGGTGGCCGAAGTATTGGAGTTTCAGCTTCAACATCAGTCCTTTCAATGAAACCCCAGGACTGATCTCCTTTAGGATGGGCTGGTTGGATCTCCTTGCAGTTCAAGGGACTCTCAAGAGTCTTCTCCAACACCACAGTTCAAAAGCATTAATTCTTTGGTGCTCAGCTTTCTTTATAGTCCAACTCTAACATCCATACATGAACACTGGAGAAACCATAGCCTTGACTAGACGGACCTTTGTTGGCAAAGTAATGTCTCTTCTTTTTAATATGCCATCTAGGTTGGTCATAACTTTCCTTCCAAGGAGTAAGCGTCTTTTAACTTCATGGCTGCAGTCACCATCTGCAGTGATTTTGGAGCCCCCCAAAATAAAGTCAGCCACTGTTCCCACTGTTTCCTCATCTATTTCCCGTGAATTGATGGGACCAGATGCCATGATCCTAGTTTTCTTAATGTTGAGTTTTAAGGCAACTTTTTCACTCTCCTCTTTCACTTTCATCAAGAGGCTCTTTAGTTCTTCTTCAGTTTCTGCCGTAAGGGTGGTATCATCTGCATATCTGAAATTATTGATATTTCTCCCGGCAATCTTGATTCCAGCTTGTGCTTCATCCAGCCCAGTGTTTCTCATGATGTACTCTGCATATAAGTTAAATAAGCAAGGTGACAATATACAGCCTTGACATACTCCTTTTCCTATTTGGAACCAGTTTGTTGTTCCATGTCCAGTTCTAACTGTTGCTTCCTGACCTGCATAGAGGTTTCTCAAGAGGCAGGTCAGGTGGTCTGGTATTCCCATCTCTTTCAGGATTTTCCACAGTTTATTGTGATCCAACTAGATAGCATATTAAAAAGCAGAGACAATTATTTTGCCGACAAAGTTCCATCTAGTCAAAGCTATGGTTTTTACAGTAGTCATGTTTGGATATGAAAGTTGGACTATAAATAAAGCTGAGCACCAAAGAATTGATGATTTTGAACTATGGTGTTGGAGAAGACTGTTGAGAATCACTTGGACTGCAAGGAGGTCAAGCCAGTCAATCCCAAAGGAAACCAGTTCTGAATATTCATCAGAAGGACTGATGCTGAAGCTGAAACTCCAATACTTTGGCCACTTGATGGGAAGAACTGACTCACTGGGAAAGACTCTGATGCTAGGAAAGACTGAAAGCAGGAGGAGAAGGGGATAGCAGATGATGAGATGGTTGGATGGCATCACCAACTTGATGGACATGAGTTTGAGCAGACTCTGGAAGATGGTAAAGGACAAGGAAGCCTGGCGTGATGCAGTCCATGGAATTGCAGAGAGTCAGACCCAACTGAGCAACTGAACTGAACTGAAATAAAGTATTTAGGATTCAGGATATCATTTTAGCAACTTACTCTCAAATCCTTTAGGGAAAATACTTCTTTGTACTGTGTGCACAATTTTCTCCAAGTCTGAGATTACTTTTTAAAAGTTGGGAAAGTGGAAAAGAAGTTTCTGTGGAGAAGTCCAGACATGTGAGCAGCAAACACATTAGTGGGGGCTTCTTTAATAGTTATGGGAAATGCAGCTCTAGAAATGTGAAAGGGGAATTTGCCTATGATGGTGCCAATACACAGCCAAGGCTGGGATTCTAGGAGTGGGGAGCTCAGGCCTGATTTTGCAGTTTCACAGTGGGATATTTTTAGAGTGAGTACCTACTTTCTCTGGCTGGCTCGTTCCTCATCTATAAAATGAGGGGCTGATGTAGCTCCCTTCCAGCTCTAAAATCCAACGCTGTGATTTCACCTTCCGCTATACAGCAGCTCACCAGCAGCAGCCTTTGTGGCCAAGTTCTCAGTCCTCTGTGTCTTGCTGCCCCGAGGAAGTCTCTGACTGATGTGGTGCTGCTTCAGCTGACAGTTTGGTCACCTTGGTTTGATTTAATTCTCCTCAGGCAGGAGAATTAGTGTCTCTGACATGCAGAGCTCCAGGAAGGGAGTGCAACCTGGTCTAATAGTACAGTGATGACTTCAAGATAAATCCAGTCTCTCCTCTGGCCTGTATAATTCCAGCAGCGTGACTTGAGACTCAATTGCACACTGGCCACAGAGAACATTTCCTTGGAGGGTCTCCAAACGTGAACTCTGGACATGATGGCAGAGCCAGAAGGTGACAAGCCAGATGGGCAGTGCTGGTCCATGATGAGAGCCCATCTCCCCACACCCGGGCCTGTCAAAGTTGGAGAACACACGAGGAAATGTTAGCAACCTCCACATGTATACATGCCAACCACACATAAAAATCCGTCATTCCAGTTGACATTTTGCCAATGGAAATTAATATGTCATCGTGTGCTGGGAATGCTCTCTACTTAATAATAACCAGACTTAAGAAAATGAGAACAATATGAAAGACTACTGAAAAATTAAGGGCAATAATCTGTATGTCATATTTTTCATATAGTGTAAATTTCCAAGTTCCAAAGGCTGCAGACTTTATATGTAATTTAACGGAGGAACTTTCCATCAGGTGTTTGTTATTAAAAATCAGTGATGTATCAGGAGGACTTAGACGCTTAAGAAAGAACACCAGCAGAATTTAGGAATTTCTTTACTAAATTAACTGAGTGCTTGGCACATAATTGGTGCTCAATAAACACTCAGTGAATAAAGATATAAAAGAATATATTTACCTATAATGGTAACATTCATGGAGGTGGACTCAAGTAGCTAACAATATATTTAAAACATTTCACAATTCAGGTTCTCACAAATTAGGTAGAATTCCAAACCAGACAGAGAGTTAATAAAAATTGATTAAAACTAATGATAAATATTTCCTGAATGAAATAGAGAGCTCAGCCTAAGAGATCTTTTTCTGTTTTCTTGAATTCAGTTTCTCTTTTTGTCTTTTTAGCTCCAGGTAAAACAGTTTTGGGAGCTTCCCTGGTGGCTCAGTGATAAAGAATTGCCTGACAATGCAGGAGACCTGGGTTTGATCCCTGGGTCAGGAAGATCACCTGGAGAAGGAAATGGCAACCCACTCCCATATTCTTGCCTGGGAAATCCCATGAACAGAGGAGCCTGGAGGGCTACAGTCCAGGGGGTCACAAAAGAGTCAGACATGACAGCGATTAAACAACAAAAATGGGACAGTTTTGGAGATTGCCTCTTCTACACCCCAGCTCTCCAACGTGGCAGGTAAGGTCACCATAATATAGACTGATTTTTCCCTATGCTTACACTGAAATGTCTCTAGTGCAGCTCAGCCTTGCTGCAGGGATGATGGCTTGCTTATAAAGCTTGGGTAATGAATAGCTCAAGATTTATTTTCACATTTATTCAGGACAATCTTCTCACTGTCACTGTGCCAACACCATCAGTACAACTGGATGTTGCATTGAAAAAAAAAGCATAGCTTTGGAGAAAAAGAAAAAAGTTCGAGCATAAATGTCTGCTCTGTCACTCATCAGTTGCATGCATGACCTTGGGCTGGTTACTGAACATATTTGAGCTGTGTTTTCTGGCTCAGACAGTAAAGCATCTGTCTGCAATGCAGGAGACGTGGGTTCGATCCCTGGGTTGGGAAGAACCCCTGGAGAAGGAAATGGCAGCCCATTCCAGTATTCTTGCCTGGAAAATCCCATGGACAGCGGAGCCTGGTAGGCTACTGTCCATGGGGTCACAAAGAGTCGGACACGACTGAGCGACTTCACTTCCCTTTCTCTCAATTGTTGTTCCAGTTAAACAGGAACACATCTGTAAAGAGCCTGCTACCTAATGGGCCTGCAGTGTTAATTTCCTCCTAGTTAATTTCTAGGGGCCCACCTAGGCTTTCTTGTTTCCTGCCTGTCTTTCTCTGTTCTCCCTTCTCTTCTGGCTCTAACCTGAAGCAAATAAGTAAATCACTAGTTCACTCTATCTTGGACTTCCCTGGTGGTTCAGTGGTAAAGAATCTGCCTGCCAATGCAGGAGACTTGCGTTCCATTCCTGCATCGGGAAGATCCTTGGGGAAGGAAATGGCAACCCATTCCAGTATTCTTGCCTGGGAAATCCCATGAACAAAGGATCCTGGCAGGCTATAGTTCATGGTGTCATAGAGTTGGACATGACTTAAACAACTAAACAAAGCTTACCCTACAGTTGGACCATTCCTGTGATGTTGTAACTTGGTCAGCATCTCCTTGTTGATCTCATAGGGAAGGTGGGAGTTTGTGATTCTTGGAGGTGCCCCAGGATGTCTTCAGCCAGAACAGAAGCCAGAAGTCTGTTATTTGAAACCCTGATGGTTTCAGTAGAAACATGTATGATTTTTAAGTTCACATTCATGCTTTAAATTCATACTCTTGCTCAATTTATACAGCTTCACATGAAAACTTTTCCCTCAGGGTAGACTCAAATTGCCCGGCCTCTTTCTGTGGGAAGTGAGACACCAGCCATTGCCACAGCTAATGCTCAGCATCACGGCTGCCTCCAAACCCCCGAGTGGCTGTCCCCTAACATTAGTACTATTAGGTGTTATGGCCTATTTTCAAAATAGGGCTAGAGTGATTGTTTAAAAACATGTCACATAAAGAACAGTGAGGGCTGCATTATTTTAAAGAATAAATGTGTTCATCACCTCACTCCATATGTAAATTTCTATTTAAATGCATGTATATATTAAAACAGAGAAGGCAATGGCAACCCACTTCAGTGTTCTTGCCTGGAGAATCCCATGAGCGGAGGAGCCTGGTAGGCGGCAGTCCATGGGGTTGCGAAGAGTCGGTCATGACTGAGCAACCGCACTTTCACTTTTCACTTTCCTGCATTGGAGAAGGAAATGGCAACCCACTCCAGTGTTCTTGCCTGGAGAATCCCAGGGACAGGGGAAACTGGTGGGCTGCCGTCTATGGGGTCGCACAGAGTTGGACACGACTGGAGTGACTCAGCAGCAGCAGCAGCATGTATTAAAAATGTTTCAGAGTACTACTTTCATGTGAATATGAAAACAATATTTCAGTGAATGCTTATGGCCATCCACTTGTGTGCATTTAAATCACTATTATAGACATTCTTGAAAATTAAAAAAAAAGTGAAGAACACACCCCTCTCAGGGCTGTCCAGTGTCTTCACATCTTACCTAGAATAAGATCAGGGTCTTGCTCCCCAGGGCCCAGGTGAGCCCAAGGGACCTGGCCTTGACTCCTCTGCAACCTCACTTTATTCTTGCCCTTGTTCACTGTGCTCCAACCCCATGGGCCTCCTTGCTGTCTCCTCACCCCAGGTTGTTCAGCCCGTGGTACCTATGCCTGGATGCTCCTCCCTCCATGGAACTATGCCATTCTACCTTCTACTCAAGTGTGATCCCTGCAGGGAAGTCTGACTACTCTGTCTAAATTAGCACTGGAGACCATCACTCTCTGTTCCTCAATCTGCTTTATTTTTCGGAACACACAAGCACACATTGGTCATTTGTTTATAGCCTGTCTCTCCCTCTGGAACATGGGATCTCTAGAATGCAGGGACATGGTTTTCTGCACTGCGGTATCCCTTTTGCTGTGTTATCTCCAGAGCCTAGAAGAGTGCCTGGCCTGGAGAAGGCACTTGGTAGATGTTTGGTGATTAAATGAAGAGATAGTTTAGTTTAGAACAGCACTGAGGCTGTTCAGTGATTTGGTAAGAACAGGGCTGTGAAACCACTTTTGTTCTAAAAAGACATCTAGATGCCATATCTCCATAATAAGGACAAGAACAACAGCAATGTAATAGCTTCAATTTATTGAACATTATGATGCCTTGCTCAGTGGGAATCTTCAAGTTGTTTGTGATCATTCATGAGCTTATAATTTTATCACTTTGGTCTATATAAAAATATGCAATAGTTTATTAGAAGGTTATTACAAAGAAAATGTGCAGTTTTTATGCTACTAGACTAAGCGCTTCATGAAAATTACACTCCCATCTCTTGATGTACACAAAATGTTATGTCGGGTCCTCCTACAACTTAGGTCCTTTTCCTGACACAGCCCCAACACCCCACCACTTCCCCATCTCCTGGCAAACAAATCCAGACAGAGCATATGGGATCACAAGATTGGGATTTTGAAACCTGAGCACTAGAATGAGACAGATCTGATTCAAATGGATATGCCCTTGGACAAGTTATCTAAAGTCTCCATGCCTCAGTTTCCTCATTTTTTAAATGGGGGGAATTATAGTATATAATCATGGGTACGTCTTATTTGATATATGCAGATAAAACAATACATAATGTGATTAACATAAAGCTAACACTCAAAAATTGTTAACATTAGAAAAGAGGGGGTGGAAGGGTTGGGGGTTTAAGAAAGGCAGTTCTTTTCTAACATTCTAACATGAGATAAAGAAATGCTTTTCTTTAGAACATATAATCACAATTACACCAGAAATTCATATGAAGTTGACGATATGCCAATTTAAAATGGTGGCAGATCTCTGCTCTGCAAAACGCCTTATGAATCCCAAATGCAATCGTCCTCAGAGCTCTCACTGGGTCAGCTACATGACTGGGGTTCTTTAAGGTCTCAGCCCCAGCGAGTGAATCTTCAGAGTTTGTTTCAAGCCATTTTCTTTGATTTTTTTTTCCTTTTTTTTAGCACAATTTTCATCAATTGCTTTACAGAAAATCTTTTTGCTCCCCCCGGAATGATGTGGGAGGAGTAGTTTCAGAATGACTAAGGCATGATGGGTTTGCCTGTACATGGGTCAGATGTGAGAGAGCTGCCCCACAGGCGAGGGCAGACCAGGACCCTTTGTGTTCCTCAGAGGGAGACATTAAGAGTTCATGGCCTTCTCTTAAAACACAGCCACTTCTCTTAAAACTGCATGCAAAAGCAGGCATTACTGACCTCATGTGGGCATTAGGGCAATTTCTTTAGTATTCCTTTTATTTAGCATCAGCTTTTATTTGGAGGAAGAATATATATTATTTCAAATGGTTACATACACACACACACACACACACACACACACACACACACACACACCAGATACCTGTATATCTGAGGCTGAATAAGATTCAGAGAGACCAAAATAAAGTAAAATAATCCAAGGACATATCCTTAAAATGATCTTGAGTCAACTCAATAACAAAACTTCGTCTCTCTAAGGTAAATTTTATAGTCCTAGAGGAGGTGTTAGCGCAGAGGTCTGCCATGTATATATATGTATGCACGGTTGAAAGTGGGGGCAGGGCCACCACGATAAAGAAGGCTAGAAACAGACACTAGTCCAACAGAAATAATTTTCTCCTTCTTGTATATCCTCCCACTCATAATAAAATATACTTTTCCAAATTACACATCAGCTGTTTGCAATGTCTGAGACTGAGTGCCTGGGCTGTGATTGTTTTCCCCCCAGCAGGAAACTAGGAAATGAGTCATAAAACATTAATACTGCCTTAAAATAACTTAGGGTAGGGTGATCCCAAGATGAACTCGAGTTGAGCACCAGAGGGAAGGAAGCTGCACCTCCAGAGGAGAAATTTCATTAAAGAGGACTTGGCCTTTCCCACGGAGAGCTCTGGGTCTGACTTCTTGAGGCTGGGAGGGCTGTATCATGCTGAGTGGAAAGTCTGCACTCTGGCTGCTTCACACATGTGGGGAACACTCGACTTCTCAAAAACAGAAATAAATGAAGAAGTGAGGCAAACTCTTTATTCTAAACAAAGGGATTCTAACCTATCAGCTGGACCACTTATGAAGTATTTTTAAGTTTCCACAATCTCAACTGAATTCAGGACTTCACTGATTTGGACATGTAATAAGTAGGCTGCAATATTCAATAATGGTTAAGGGCATAGATTTAGGAGTCACACAGTCACGCAGGTTAGAATCCTGGCTTTGCCTTTAATAAGCTGTGACCTTGAATAATTTTTTTTTCTCTCTCATTTCTGTTTTCTCTCAGGCAGATCTGGGACAATAGTAATTAAAAATTCATTTTGAGAATTAAATGAGATAATGAATGCAAAATCATCTGTGATTTAAAAGTAAAGCCATAGTCCCTTTCATAAATTATCATAATCTTTCACTCTATTTATTATAAAAAGTCCAATTTTCCATTGTATCCCCTTTCCCCAAGTTATTTCTGGGAATACTAAAGACAACACTTCTAGTTCTACAAAATACCCTTGGAGATTATTCTTCCTATGAAAGAGCTCTGTTCCAGACTTCTCCCATAACCTCATACCATTGCGGAACTCACCTCTCTGCGGTTGGATCAGTTAAAATGAAGTCCACTAGGCCACATAGTGCCTTTGTGTGAGTCAGCAAAAATTGCTCTTTCCGGATAGGGTGAGGGTTTCAGGATCAGACAGACTAGACCTTTGGATGAATTAGAAAATAGAGTCCTATTTATCCAAATGGACTCAGCTCTACATCAGATTCATGGTTTGTTAAGGGGAGCACAGGGTGACTTCAGCCCCCATTCCTTTTACCAGTCAGATGCTTTTGTGCAATAAAAAATCAATAGAAACATAAGTAACTCTGGGTAGTCCCTGGCTGCATGCAACAGAAAATCCCAAAGCAATATTGGCTAAAGCAAATTAAAGGTTTATTTCCTGCTCATATAAAAGGAAGAAGAGCTTCTAGGGTGGATCTCACCACTTCATAGTGTCATTAGATTGCATAGTTCCTGTTTTTCTGTTTCACTATCCTAAATAAATAGCTTCCATTGTCAAGGTCATCTAATAATTTACAATAGACACAGAGCTCAAACTATCTTATCCAAGTTTGAAATAGAAGAATGGAGGAGGGGATGAAGATGAGCATCACAAGGATACTTTGGCATAAATCTTATTGATCAAAAATGATCATATGAGAGATTTTAGGTAACTTATCCAGGGCCATATATGGTGATACTATTATTGAGCACAAGAAAACAATGGAATGTTGCAGGTAGGCAATTTGAAATTTTTCAAAAGGCTTTTGTTGCTCCTAGTTATACTTTGCTCAAAAACACAGTCTGACTTGATAGATTTTAATTGATGTAGAGAAGAATAAGAAAACCAAACTGCAGAAAGCTGAAGGCAGTTAAGCATGTGGGTTCTAGAGTCAGATTAGCTGGGTCCAAACATTGGCAGTATGATAATTTCTTGACTGTGATACCTGGGCAGCTTTTGTCCTAACCTTTCAGGATATTTAGTTCCCAATCTTCAAAATAATAGGGTTGTTAGGAATATTGAATGAGATAATATACATGTAGCCCATTTAATGCAGAATGGATGTATTCTCACAAATTTACACTCTCAAGGGTGTGAGAACAGACAGACTATGATAAACCTCTGGCCATGGTTTCTTGAAGATACCATTTATAAGAATGTTGGTCTATCCTTCCATTCTGCAGTGATGTTTAAGAAGTCCTTCTTATTGTCAAAAGACTTACTAATCCCTACTTCCCTCTCTCTGTGTTGAAGGCCATGCTGTTTCCTTCCTGATAGTAGAAACTTTCACTTCCTTTGGGGATGTTCCTAATCCTACCCAGAGGTATAGTTTGAATTCCATTGTCCTGACAAGATGATCACAAAGGTAGAAAGTACATCACTCAAAAAGTAATTTTTTTTCCAACTTTAGTAATACCATGCATGAGTTCTAAAATCTAGTCTAAGTTTTTCAATATTTTGGAAACACATTTCTCTACATCAGCAAAGACAACATAGAGCTCGATCTAATTTGTAATTACAGCAATAAACAAATACTTCATATCTTAGTCTAAAAGCATCACAGGGTGACATCATAGTTTTTCTTTTCCTAAAAATCTATGGATGGAACTTGCTTTGTATCAGTAATAGCAAGTTGTTTTTTTTTTTTTTTTCCTGATCATAATCCCAACCTCCCATTCTCTAAAGGTCCCTGAGGTCTCTATCTGGAGAAACTGAAAACTGTCAAGCACTTCCAAATTGAACTTCTGTTGCTTAAAGCAAAGACAGGTCTCTTTCACTGGAGACCTCACTACAATATATTTAGTTCTCGCCAGTGATTAACATATGATAAGCACTAAAACAGTAGCTATTGTTCCTACCTGCATCTTTCCAACCACAAAAATTACTTTTCATAGCTTTGAATAAAGGGCTGATGTAAAATAAAGTTGCAATATTGTAAAAATCATGATCATGTAAAAGTAAAGGTCCAATGTTAATTGCAAAAGACAATACATTCCTGTGAGTTTCCTTGTAGCCAGGACAAAGAAAGGAAACATGCCAAGCTTTATAACTAAGTATTCTCATTGTTCAAGTGAGCAATTTTTTTCACAGCAGTACACTCTAAAAGATATTTCCCCAATGGTCTACTATTGAAAGCACTGAGACATACTAATACAGTGTCCTTGAAAACTGATTTACAAAATCTTTACTAACACGTTTCATATGTGTATTTGTTATGAAAACTAAGAAAAGCTAAAGGCATAGGGTTTTAGTGCAACTTAAGGCAATTCTAAAGGCAGCTAAGCTGAAGTGGAGGTATGCCTAGACAGATGGGTGGATGTGAGAATGCAAGGGAGCGTGGTGTAAGGCTTGTGTGTTAGGCCAGCTACCCCCAATATTCTTCCTTCTCCATTGTATGCAAACATATGACAATGAACTGTCTAGTAGCTATTTTCAGAGGATGTGGTAAAAGCCAGAGGAGTTGTTGAGAGAGTTGAGGTATCTTTAAAACACCTCAACTTTATCTTTAAAATAAAAGGTGGAGGTATCTTTAAAAAAATAAAGTTTGCTGAGTGATTTAAATACACTTAAATACAACTTTCCCTTTTAAAGTTTTTCTTATTGTAAAAATAAAATGCATACAATATAGAAATGAAATTGGTTAATAAAGAAACAAATGACTTACGCTCCTGCAATTATATATTTGCATGCTAAATCACTTCAGTAGTGTCTGACTCCTTGCAACCCTATGGACTGTAGCCTTCTAGGCTTCTTTGTCCATGGCGTTGTCCAGGCAAGAATACTGGAGTGGGTCACCATGCCCTCCTCCAAGGGATCTTCCCCACCCGGAGATCAAACCTGCATCTCTTGTGGCTCCTGCATTGGCAGGTGGCTTCTCTACCACTAGGACCACCTGGGAAGCCTCATAATATGATTATGTCGTGATTTTAAAATATATCCATAAGTTCTTTGATAATCCTCTTTTCAAAAGGGAGAAGCTGATTCACCTTTCTTTAAGTGAGGGCTGGATTTAGCAACTTAATTCTAAGAAGTAGAATGTAGTGACAGTGAAAACACATGAGACTTCCAAGCTTATGTCATGGAAACCTGTGGGTTCCTCCTTGCTCTTGGATCACTTGCTCTGGAGGAAGACACATGCCATTATTTAAGGATACCCAGGAAATCTTAGAGAGGCCCACATGGTGAGGAACTGATGCTTCCTACAAACAGACAACCAGAAACTGAGACCTCCTGCCACCAGTCATGTGAGTGAGTTTTCTTGGAAGCAGAACTCTTAGCCTCAAACTTTCAGATGCTTGCGGCACTAGCCCTAGATGGCAGCTTGACAATGACTTAATGAGAGACCCTGAGCCAGAACTACCCAGTGAAGTCATTCCCAAATTCCTAACCTGCAGAAAAATCTGAGATCATAAGTGCTTGTTGTTCCAAGCTGCTAAGTTTGAGAAATAATTTAGTTATAAAGCAACAGGAATTTATATAATCACCATTAATACTCTCAGTTTAGTTTTTCAACTCTCTATTTCATTTGTCTCTGCTCTAATCTTTATTATTTCCTTACTTGTGCTATTTTTGGGTTTAGCTTGTTCTTGTCTTTCTAGTTCCTTAAGTTGTAAAGTTAGGCTGGTTGATTTCAGATCTTTCTGATCTGTTTCTGTGTCTCTTCTTGAATCTTTGAAGTAGCTGGTTGGCGTGTATTGTGAGTGCAGACTGCTCCAAGTGGGGTCTTGAAGACCTCAGACACTAATTTCAGTTGAGTTCTGTTGCATCATTACTTACAAGTGCACCAAAATTCAGACAGCAGGGACCATGGTCCAAAACCCTGGGAAGCAAGACATGAGCTTATGAGCTGTATGACCATGAGTAGGGTCAAGGCTCGTTTTTGTCACTTACAAATTTATGGACTAATAATTCTTACCTTATAAGGAGGGTAGTGAGGATATAATTAAATAGGTTTAGTAAAAGTACAAAGTAAAAATATAAAGATAGTATCTGTTCCTAGAGCATGAGCATCGTGGAGGCAGGGAACTGTGCCTTTTTCTCCTTTCAATGAATGAATTCTGTAGCAGCTTTGACTGGGCTTGAATTCTATATAGAAGCCATGTATCTCCAGCATCTAGCAAATGATGGGCACTTAGCAAATGTCAATTTCATGAAAGAACCAATTACTCTTACCTTGAGTGATGCCATGTGTGACCTTTGATAAGAGTTCACCATCGTATCCCTCTGCTGTGCTTCCCACTAGTGCAGTTCCTTCATCAACAGGAACTCCTCCGGGTCAGTTCTTTCACAGAAAGAGCCAGTACCAGCACAAATGTTTGCCGTTATCTTGGGAGATGCTGTCCTACTGAGGTGGCTGAGAAGATGCAGGAGAAAAATCAGGAAGAGGAGTAGCATTTACTTGTCTGTGTTTCTTCATCTGCTTCTTGTCATCTTTCTTGCCTCCCTAACTCTCTCTCTCTCTCTCTCATACACACACACACACACACACACACACACACACACACACTTGCACGTCTGCTCTCTTTCACTCAGAAAGACACACACCGCACCTCCCGAGTAGTACTTTCGGGCTGAAATCCAAAGTCTTCTCTTATCTGAAATTCACTGTGCATTTGCCACTTGGCAGAGCCTACAAACAGCTCAGTGGGTGTTTTTATAGTCAGCACTAAAAAAAATTGCCACACTACTAATAAAGTTTTCCTTATTGTTGTAACTGTTGGCAAGGGCAAATGTCTGGGGAGATTGACTGCCTGAAAGGCTTCATTATGCTCCAAGAATATTTTTGATAGAATTTCAATAGCTCCTGAATGACTGTCAACTTTACCATGTGACTTACACCCCCTGTAACCCTCCTTAATTGGTCTTCAAACTCACAAAAACATTCAGGTCAGTTGTTGAGCATCTGAATCTTTTCAAGTAATTAGTAGCTAGAATTACCAGATAGCAGGCAGTGTTTGCTTGTGATCTATCAATCAGGGCTGCTTTAGGGGTAATTGTCATCTGGAATGGTCTTGTAACCATGTTCAGGTTAAAGTGTTGGGACTTCCCTGGCAGTCCAGTGAAGACTCCACGGGTTTGATCCAAGGTCAGGGAACTAAGATCCCATATGCTATTCAGGGAGGCCAAAAAGTTTAAAAAAAAAAAAAAAGAAAAGTATCAGTAAAAAGTTTATTACTGTCTTTTGTTTCCACTAGGTTGTGAGTTTTCCCTTTAAAATCCAGACTCAAAGTAAGACAGATATTTGGAACACGAAAATTTCAAGGGAAAAATTTCCCCAGCAACCTCAAATATACAAAAGCATTTAGGCATCATTCCTCAAAGACTTGATAGGGTTATATCAATTCATATATTCAAGGCAGATATGTAGTATCTGATGAATGTAAGATGGACATTAAGCCTTTTACCAAGCAAAGTTCTACTTTGCCAGCTAGGTTGAGGATCAGCTGTGGTGCACATAAAGGTCTTCTAATGCTAACACTTGACTACTAATATTGGTGGCTGCTACCACCATTAGCGGGGAAGGCAATGGCACCCCACCCCAGTACTCTTGCCTGGAAAATCCCACAGACGGAGGACCCTGGTGAGCCGCAGTCCACGGGGTCGCTAAGAGTCGGACACGACTGAGCGACTTCACTTTCACTTTTCACTTTTATGCATTGGAGAAGGAAATGGCAACCCATTCCAGTGTTCTTGCCTGGAGAATCCCAGGGACAGGGGAGCCTGGTGGGCTGCTGTCTATGGGGTTCCACAGAGTCGGACACGACTGAAGTGACTTAGCAGCAGTAGCAGCAACCACCATTAGACTTCTTTCTTTTTGGCAACCCATGGACCTGTTTTTCTTAATTCTTCACTGAACTGTTTTTTAGCTCAAGATAGATAGATGTGCCAAAACGACAAAGTGTATATTGAATAGACAACACGCCTAGATTTACAGAGCACTGGTTCAGGAACACATTTTTCTATTAGCAGAGCCCGGGTCTTGGCTGCAAAGTTTTGTGACAGCTCTTGGGATCAGTCCTGGGTCAAGGTGCTGTGAGGTCCAGCTGACTGCTTCATTCTCAGAAATACCTTCCCTCTTCAAAGTCCCCTTGATTGGAAAAAATCACTCCTTGCTTTATATTTAAAGACAGTGTCCTCTTTTCTTCCTTCTTTTCTTTTCCTTTTTTTTTTTTTCTGACTCACATATAGAACCAAGATGTTGGGTTCCAGAAGCCCATATGCTAATTCACAGATGGTTTTGAGTGATAATTTTTTTCCTTGCCATTTGAATCATTTAGGTAATGTGTTTTGTTTTTTAATACGGAATAAAAAAAAATTCTAAATAGACATCAGTGTCATATGGTACCTTACAATGCCTTCAGGTACTGCAATCAATGTGGTTTGGATACAGATTTTACTATGAAGTTTTTCTTGGACTTGCTTTCTTGAAGAGTTCACTTAAGGATGAATTCTAAAATGCTGCTGATATAACAGCTCATATTTAACATTTTTTTTTGAATTTATATCTAATCAAGATAAATATTGCAACAGATTCTCTTTATAGGTAAAAGAACAAGTGGCACTGGAAAAAAGAGTAACTTGCTTATAATCTTAGAACCAATACATTCCATTAATATATTTTAAGAAAGCATAATCAATTTTTATTGGGGGAGAAACATAACAGCAAGGAGAGAAATGTGTTTTCACATGGACTTGTCTTTAGTATATTATCACAGAAATGGAGACTGAAACTTGAGAAAGTACACCCACTGGAAACTTACCTCCATAATGTGCAGATGATTAAAAGTCTTGCCCCACCCCCGCCCCCACCCCTGCCGCATCTCTTTTATTAAATGGCCATCAGCCAATATGCAAGTGATCTTTGTAACTTTGCATATAAAGAACAGCCAATTCGTGGTATAACTAAGCTTCATTGCATAAGTCCTACTCTATTGAGGATTTCTGATAAATTCTGAGGCAACCTGACAGATGTGTCATAATGTCTAATCCCTTTAAACACCCGGAGCTCTCGGAAAGTGGATGTTTTAAAAGAGCAAATTGGAAAGCAAGCTGTTTTTGTACTGAGCTTTCTTCTCCACCGTCCACACTGCCCCTGAATCCATTCTTCTGCAAAGTACTTGGGGACAGGCAAACCCAGGCATTTACACAGTGATAGCAACCCATTCCCGGGGAAGGCAATGACACCCCACCCCAGTACTCTTGCCTGGAAAATCCCATAGACGGATGAGCCTGGTAGGCTCCAGTCCATGGGGTCGCTAAGAGTCAGACACGACTGAGCGACTTCACTTTCACTTTTCACTTTCATGCATTGGAGAAGGAAATGGCAACCCACTCCAGTATTCTTGCCTGGAGAATCCCAGGGACAGAGGAGCCTAGTGGGCTGCCATCTATGGGATTGCAAAGAGTCGGACACGACTGAAGTGACTTAGCAGCAGCAGCAGCAGCAGCAGCAACCCATTCCAGAGTTCTTGCCTGGAGAATCCCAGGGATGGAGGAGCCTGGTGGGCTGCCATCTATGGGGTCGCACAGAATCGGACACCACTGAAGGGACTCAGCAGCAGCAGCAGAAGCAGCAGCAGCAGGGAAGTGAGAGCTAGATGGTGTGTCTTTGCAGCTGAAACAATAAAGATACAAAGACATGAACCTAAATGAGCTTGCCTTTCCCCCAACAAACCCTGAAGGCCTACAATTTTATTAAGGGATCTCCTTCAGCCCAGCTACTCAGTGGCAGCATGCCTGCATAACTGAGTTAAAGAAATGCATCCTGGATAGGAGTCTGGGAGGGCCAGAGAAAAAGTGGGGATATTCTCATAATGAAAGAAATAAGAGCTGCCCCCCAAAGATCCTTTCAAACCTGCTCCATGTTTTGGAGCTCTGTACCAGATTTCTGGATTGCATAAATCCATGCTCAGCGATGGCACGCTGCCAGATTCCATGGAGGCCAGGAGTTGCTTTCACGGAGAGAAGTGACACCCTCGGAATTGCACACAGTTGTGAGGTCTGCTTCTCAGACATTTGGATTACTGCCACCAGGAAGGGAGGGAGGAAATTGGGCCAGTATGCATTCTGTTACAGACCAGCCTTTTGGATGACAGAATTCTTTCCAATCAAAATGCCATGGATTACTCCCTGCTGTGAGCTAATAGGGTGCTAATTAGCATATTTCATTTATTTACTTAACTGGGATAGAAACCATTGGGCACGTGGCCCACTTAGAATGGTTTCCTGGGGAAGCCATGAACTGCTCTAAGCACTACCTCCACGCATTAAGAAAATCAGTTCACAGAAGCAGAGCACTGGGCCCTCTCCCGCTGCCCTTCCTTTCTTCTTTCCTTCACCCCTCCCTTGACTCCAAACGTAAGCACAGAACACAGACCAGGGCTTGAGTCTGACCTGGTCTCACTTCAGTGAGAACCTGAAATGAGGAATGAAATTTGCACAGCCAGTTCCATCTCCATGGATGATTTTTGGCAACGTTGAGGACCACTCTTGACTTGCTGCTTCACCTGTGATAATGACACTTGGGCATCAGGGGACGCAAAGGCCTCTCCTGATCTCTTCATCACTCCCTCTTTCAGACCAAGAGCCAAACGCACACAATAAGTGAAGATGGTTGCTGGGTTCCAGAACCCTCTCTGGACTGCTACTTGGGGAATCTTAAAACGCCTGTTTGCCATGGTTTCCGCCTTACTTAGGGAAGAACTCATTTTACAAGTTTCCTGAAAGTACTTTTAGATACTTAGGCATTCCATGTCGGCTCATCTTTCTAACGGCATATTTTCTTTGTTCAAGGGCAGACCATTAGCAACACGCAATGAAAACAAAGCAGCCAAAACTCACTAAGCAAAGAGAGTTGGATGGGCCTTTCAAACTGCTTTCCCTTGGTGTGGAGGCCCGTTGCATGGAGCACTAATACCGAGAGGCGGGTGTGCAGGCAGCCAGTGCTCTCCAGAGAATATTTGACTGGGCAAAGCCTCAGAAAGCCGACTCACTCAGTTGAAATATTTCTTGATAACTTGGTAGAAATACATAGATGTAAAGGGTCTTGTGGAGTTTCTGCAGAAGACTATTTTCCAAGGACTCAGTTTAAGGACTCAGTTAACAGCACCATAATCCACTCTATTGTCCAAGCCTGACAATCTCAGAGTCATCCTGAATGTTTCTTTTTACCCTAATCAGTCACTGAGTCATGTCAATTTTACTTCCTGGCTGCTTCTTGGCCCTTATAGTCTCTCCTTTTTTTTTTTTTTTTTGATCACTGTCTAGGTCAGTGTTAAGTCCCCTGTCACCTAGACCTTAGCTACTCAAAATATGTCCTATGGACTGAGAGCATCAGCTTCATTGGGGAGTCTGTTAGAAATTCAGGATTCAGTGACTTTCACTCCCAGGACAAATCAGAAAGTGCATTTTAACAAGTCCCCCAGGTGACCTGAAAAGTAAAAGTGTTTGTCACTCAGTCATGTCACACTCTTTGTGGCCCCATGGACTATAGCCTGCCAGCCTCCTCTTTCCATGGAATTCTCCAGGCAAGAATACTGGAGTGGGTGGCCATTCTTTTAACCAGGGGATCTTCCTGACCCAGGGATGAAACCTAGGTCTTCTGCATTGCAAACAGATTCTTTACCATCTGAGCCACCCGCAGGTTAAATTTGAGGATTACCTGAGTCAAGCCATCTAGTATCCTTCCACCATCCATTTCCTCTCGTTACACTTTCCTCACACCTTTTTAACAGCCCATAGATCTGATTGTGTCATATTCTGCTTGAAAGGTTCCATACTTCTCCATTAAACACAGAATGACATCTTGGAGCAGAAATGATATTGTAGTCCCTGATATAAGGTAGCCCCAAGATATAACTATAGTTTTGTGTACAGAACATAGTTTCTGTGTCAGGGTTTTTTCATATGGTCTGATGGTGGAAAATATTTCTAGTCAATTCTAGGAGAACACAGTCACTTGATTTTCTCTGTCACTTCATATTTAAACTCAGTCATGATTTGCTGCTTTTTACATTTCACCTCACCATGGCATCAGCATTCCAAAGGACTAATAATTTTGTGTTATCATCTGGAATTAAATTAACCATTTGTGGTGCCTTTCCCTGGAGCATGGCCATTGCTCCATGCTGGTGTCTGCTAAGCAGGCATACTCACATGGTTCCATCCTCTCCCTTCTTCTATAGTCTCTGCTGCTTTCTCTTGTGGCACTTTGTGAAAACCAGGGAATCCCCTTTGGGCCAGCTGGCTTTCTCTCTTTTTCAGTTAGTTTATGAACTGGTCTCAGGGGACAGAAAGATTTCTCTGTGTTTCGTAGCTGAGAGAACTGTAGTGTGGCTGCCTGGATCCTCTGGAACCTAGACTCCCCACAGCCATGTCTCTTTCTCTAGCATCAGTGCCTGCACACTTGAGATTTCTAAATCTGCTTTTGAGCCCTTCTTCTCACTTTTGCCTCTCAAAATTTTGCACTGTGCCTACTGGAACCATTATCATCTGAAATGACACTTATCTTGGTATTTTCAGGCTCTTTTCAGAACACACTCTTCACCTTTCACCTAAATAGTGTCTAGGTTCCCAAGAAATAAATTAATAATAATAAGATTCTAACATATACGTATAAAATGCTTTGTGCATTACACAGCTCTTTAAAATTCTCCTCCTCCCTCAACCCATTCAATTTACACAGGTAGGTAAGCTAGATGTCTCAGGCAATTATTCCCAGATGAAGAAACCTTATTTTAGAGATGTTAAATAACTTTCCTAGCATTACCTGATGCCTAAAAACTGGAGGGAAAAATAACCTTGAGGCCTTCTGACTCTGGATCTACCAATATTCCTTGTAATATATCTTACAGAAAACTAATTTCTGGTTCTTCCCCTCAACTCACATGGTTTTTATGCAGATCACTTACACTCCCTGCACCCATGCCAATCACATTGTAAAATGCTTATGAGAATGATACTCTCTACTAGATAATTATGATGTGCTTTGAGCCCCCTGGGAGACAGAAAAACTCTAGGTAGCATTTGCATTTCTCAATTTTGTCCAGAAATTTTCTCCCCCTTTATTTCTACATATCTTATTTTCTCTCTTAGGTATTATGCAACCTGGCAGGCAAGGATTCTTTCCTCACCTTTTTTTATTTCTTCATAATAATTAGTGCAATATGGGGTAGACAGTTGGTAACTAGTGATTGCATACCAGCTTAATAAATACATAGAATCTTATTCATGTATTTGCTGAACCGTGTGGAAGGCTCTATATCTCTGTGAAGTTTGCGATATGTCTTGTTGCTTTATTCCAAAATATCATAATTTTAATATAACAAGCTGTTTCTTAATTTAAACCATTGGTACTCAGCTTCAGAGCTGCAGCTGTATCTTGCCAGAGGTAACATCAAGTGTTCTTGTTGAGGGCAACATCCTTCCAAATACAGCTGAAAAATTTCACATATTCAGCAGCAATTTATTATTCTCTCATTCAGGAATTTCTTACTTCAGTCATTTATATATAAATAACTTTACTAATGAATGAATTTACTTATTCCCTCACTGATTTGTTTCAACTTTTCTCAGAGTGCTCCTTTTGGAAATCCTACTTAATTTCTCAAGTCCTGATTTCATAAAGCCTAAAGCATTTTCTCTTCATCTCAAATTGATGTGATCTTCTCTTCATAAAAATTCATCATATTCTAGCATTTATATACCTTTACTGTTTTCCTGATCAGGATTGAAGTTCCTCTAAGAGTAGAATCAGTATGTTACTCTCTCTTGACCCACAAAATGCCATACATAACTGTCCAGTAACTCTCTGAGTTTGGTTAACTGAAATAACAAGACATTCTAATTTTATTTTTGAACACAAAAATGGGATTATTTCTTGCTGGAAATATTATGGCAACTACTAATTAACATTTTAATGCTGCTGCTGCTGCTGCTGCTAAGTCACTTCAGTCGTGTCCGACTCTGTGTGACCCCATAGACTGCAGCCCACGAGGCTCCCCCATCCCTGGGATTCTCCAGGCAAGAACACTGGAGTGGGTTGCCATTTCCTTCTCCAATGCATGAAAGTGAAAAGTGAAAGTGAAGTCGCTCAGTCGTATCCGACTCTTAGCGGCCCCATGGACTGCAGCCTACCAGGCTCCTCTGTCCATGGGATTTTCCAGGCAAGAGTACTGGAGTGGGGTGCCATTGCCTTCTCCATTTTAGTGCTGTAGCCTACTTTTCCTAAGATTTCAACCTAACAAGTGAACGTTCCAAAAATGTCAGTGAGTATGCTATTTGCAAGAAAATTACAATGAGAAAGGAAGAATCTCTGATCTCATTTTTTTTTTTTTTAGTGCTAGGTTACTCTGGGCTTAAGTGATAGAATTTATGAGTTACTCTAAGTTGTTGGTCATATACTAATACAATTATTTATATGCTTTCATTGCTAAGGTTTTAAATTGTAATTGTATCCACGTCTGGTATCCGTTCTGCTCCCCTGAGCATCCACCTACTATCTACTGGAAAATAGCCATGAATCTTAAGAACTAGTAAAAGGCAGTCTCACTGAAGCCCCAAATCAAGAAAATATTATTTACTTATAGAAGGAAAGCTACCTTTTAAACTGGACACCATGAGTTATAAAATACATTACTCTAGTGAATACACTTCAAAATGAGATTGGGACTACATTTTCTTTCTTTTTTTATTTAGGTATGATTTACAATACTGTGTTAGTTTCAGGTGTACAGCATAGTGATTTGATTGCTTTTTTTTACAGATTATATTTCTTTATGTATTGTTATAAGATACTGGGTGTAATTCCCCATGCTACAGAGTAAATCTTTGCTACTTATCTGCTTTTTGTATAGTAGTTTATATCTGTTAATCCCATACCTTTCCTCCCTTCTTGCCCTTTTGTACTCATACACATTTTTTTTTTTTTTTAATCTCTGTTGGGACTACATTTGCAATGTTAGGAAACACACTGAATAACAGTTGTGACTATCTTCTATATATTATATAAACGAGAGAGGACATATTTAGGGCAAGTAGTACACAAAACAGTGTAGTTGTCAAGGCTGCTGAGCTAGTGCAGAGTTATAAATTGGCTGCGGTATCCTTGATTTACTCAGAGTAAGACCTGATAAGAAATGATGTGAAAGTAGGAGTCAAACTCTTAGGTCTAGCTCTCTTTCCAAAGGACCAAGCTGGTCACAACATCTCTGAATCACTGAATCTCACTGAGTTTCTATCTCCGAGAATTTGTATATTGAAACCCTATCCTCCAATGTGATAGTATTAGAGGCTGAGGCCTTTGGGAAGTATCAATATTAAGATTAGACAAAGGCATGATGGTGGAGCCCTCATGATTGTGATTATTGTTCTTGTAACAGTCATGAGACAGCTTGCTTCCCCACTCTGCTCCCTGATGTATGAGGATGCAATGAGAGGTTGATGGTCTATAGCCCAGAGGAAGGATGTAATCAGAACTTGTCTAGGCTGGCATCCTGCTTTCAAATATCTAGGCTCCAGGACTGTTAGAAATAAATTTCTATGGTTTATAAGCCCCTCAGTCTATAGTACTTTATTAGAGCAGCCTGAATAGACTAAGACTCTAGTGCTTCTTATTTGACAGAATATAAGGGAAAAAAAGAAACTATTTGGAAAACCAAAAGCATGCATCAAACCACGTATATCTCCTCCCACCTTCTTTCTCTGGCTTAGTGGTATGTGTGGTTTTAGAAGAAAGCCAGATCATCTCTCATGAAACGTCCAGTGTGGGAACTTCTTTTAAATGATGCTCTCATTCCTCAGCTTATCCAAGGATTTCCTAAAGGTCATTCTGGGGACATGTCATTTCCTACTGAATGTGATACAGGAGGAAAGGGAGGAGATGATAGTATAAGCTACAGTTGCTGTTAAAGGGAGTATTGTATTTTGAGAAGTACAGTGAGTTATATGAGCCAAGGATGTGGCCAGGTTTGCTGGCTGCAGGAGTTGGGCAGTGAAGTTATTCTTCAAGAATACAATTTATAAAAATTATTATTCTGAGGATGGTGAGCAGTACATGGGAAATAAAATCTTGGAAAATTTTAAACAGTTCCTTTATGAGCTTAAAAACCTTCTAGGAACTGCAGTTTTATGTTCAATAGCAAAACAGTCCATGGAAGCAGAAAACTCTTCATTAGATGAGTTTTCAAGGATGGCAGTGGCAGGTTGGTGGAGGTAAATTCACCTTCATATTCTGATTTCCAAAATGTGGCTCTTATCCAGTATTTTGAGGGTTCTTGAACTTACGAAATTAAAAAGGAAAAGTGCTCAGAGACTGATAATCCTCCCCACCTCAGGCCCCGGATTCCAGGATGATCTTGCCTGCTACAGTCTAATAGCCTTCAATGGGATGAGCTGAAAGGCAATATGATATTTTCAAGAATCAGAAACCCAAAAGAACATCAACTCAATTGGAAATAGACATTGTCAATTGCACTCATCTCACACGCTAGTAAAGTAATGCTCAAAATTCTCCAAGCCAGGCTTCAGCAATATGTGAACCGTGAACTTCCTGATGTTCAAGCTGGTTTTAGAAAAGGCAGAGGAACCAGAGATCAAATTGCCAACATCCGCTGGATCATGGAAAAAGCAAGAGAGTTCCAGAAAAACATCTATTTCGGCTTTATTGACTATGCCAAAGCCTTTGACTGTGTAGATCACAATAAACTGTGGAAAATTCTGAAAGAGATGGGAATACCAGACCACCTGATCTGCCTCTTGAGAAATCTGTATGCAGGTCAGGAAGCAACAGTTAGAACTGGACATGGAACAACAGACTGGTTCCAAATAGGAAAAGGAATACGGCAAGGCTGTATATTGTCACCCTGTTTATTTAACTTATATGCAGAGTACATCATGAGAAATGCCGGACTGGAAGAAACACAAGCTGGAATCAAGATTGCTGGGAGAAATATCAATAACCTCAGATATGCAGATGACACCACCCTTATGGCAAAAGTGAAGAGGAACTAAAAGCCTCTTGATGAAAGTGAAAGTGGAGAGTGAAAAGGTTGGTTTAAAGCTCAACATTCAGAAACCGAAGATCATGGCATCTGGTCCCATCACTACATGGGAAATAGATGGGGAAACAGTGGAAACAGCGTCAGACTTTATTTTTCTGGGCTCCAAAATCACTGTAGATGGTGACTGCAGCCATGAAATTAAAAGACGCTTACTCCTTGGAAGGAAAGTTATGACCAACCTAGATAGCATATTCAAAAGCAGAGACATTACTTTGCCAACAAAGGTTCGCCTAGTCAAGGCTATGGTCTTTCCTGTGGTCATGTATGGATGTGAGAACTGGACTGTGAAGAAGGCTGAGCGCTGAAGAATTGATGCTTTTGAAGTGTGGTGTTGGAGAAGACTCTTGAGAGTCCCTTGGACTGCAAGGAGATCCAACCAGTCCGTTCTGAAGGAGATCAGCCCTGGGATTTCTTTGGAAGGAATGATGCTAAAGCTGAAACTCCAGTATTTTGGCCACCTCATGCGAAGAGTTGACTCATTGGAGAAGACTCTGATGCTGGGAGGGATTGAGGGCAGGAGGAGAAGGGGACGACAGAGGATGAGATGGCTGGATGGCATCACTGACTCGATGGATGCGAGTCTGAGTGACCTCCGGGAGCTGGTGATGGACAGGGAGGCCTGGCGTGCTGCGATTCATGGGGTCGCAAAGAGTCGGACACGACTGAGCGACTGATCTGATCTGTTGCCCACTTCAGCATATTGGAGAGGACATGACATTCAGAATGAAAAAAATAAGATGCAGGAGTGGCCTATGAATCCAACCAGCCAACATAAAATTATTGGAGAAAAATGTGCAAAACAGCAGAGAGTAAGGGAATAGAGGACAGAGACCAATAAACCGTGAAGTGAGTGGGTGGTTTGGGTTGCCTCAAAGTCACTCATTGTTGTTGTTTAATCAATATGTTGTGGCTGATTCTTTGAGACTCCATGCACTATAGTGAGGCTTTTCTGTCCATGGAATTCTACAGGCACTAATACCAGAGTGGGTTACCATTTCCTCCTCCAGGGGATCTTCCCTATCCAGGGATTGAACGCATGTCTCCTGCATTGGCAGGAAGGTTCTTTACCACTGAGCTACCAGTAAGCCCCAAAGTTACTTACTCCAGACCTTAAGACAATATAGGCCAAACTCCCTCCCCAGAACTTTCAGTGAAAAAACTATATGCCAGTGTTTTCAAAAACACATGTCTTGGAGTCGACCCAAAGGTGATGGCATCAGGTAGTTGATAAAGGTTCTGTCTCATGGGATATTTCTAGACATGGCACATTCACATATCACCCAGTAGGCCATGTCTTCTTGATTTGAGTGATCATTTTGGTCACCCTTTACTCATCATCAGATATAGGTGAGGCAGCAGGTGTCCTGACTTATTTTGTAAAGATTATATCCCTTTGAAGCTACCGTTTCATTGGAAGCTGGTAATGTTCACATTGGTAATTATGAGTTTCTTGGAAGAAGCAGAACTCCGATTTTGTTTTAAAAGATCTGGGATCCATGTAGTGTGAATAAATAGCTTGATGGCCTCCTTCTCTGAGCTTGTGTGCATGTACTTATTGAGCACCTTGTTCTTGGCTTTGGAAAGACACAAAGCTTTGGAGAGACTCCAGCACAACACAAATTTTGTATTATTTGTATAATTATATTGCCATATTGGGCCAAATCCTCAGGAGTTTTTGCTAAACAAACCTACTCAAGATGCTTCTGAGACTTGACATTAGAGCAGAGGAAATTCAGTTCTCAACAGAAGCAAATAGTACCAGCATCAGACAGCTGAGAATAAAAGAAAGCCTGGATTTTCCAGAACCTGGGTCAGGATACCCTGACTAATAAAAGCCTAGAACAAAGGGACATATGAGCAGCAAGTTATGGGAAGCCCTAGTTTCTTGCTATCTCAGCTGGAGGACAATGGTTTCTTGGATTACTGATATCTCAGGAAAAGAGCAAGGGGCTTAGGACAGGGTAGGAGACTGGTAAAATGGCCTAGAATTTGGTCTTTATATGTGCCATTTGATGCTTTTGAACTGTGGTGTTGGAGAAGACTCTTGAGAGTCCCTTGGACTGCAAGGAGATCAAACCAGTCAATCCTAAAGGAAATCAGTACTGAATATTCATTGGAAGGACTGATGCTGAAGTTAAAGGTCATACTGTGGCCACTTGATGCAAAGAACTGACTCATTGGAAAAGATCCTGATGCTGGGAAAGATTGAAGGCAGGAGGAGAAGGGGACGACAGAGGATGAGATGATTGGATGTCATCACCGACTCAATGGACATGAGTTTGAACAAGCTCCAGGTGTTGGTGATGGACAGGAAAGCCTGGTGTGCTGCAGTCCATGGCGTTGCAAAGAGTAAGAAATGACTGAGCAATTGAACTGACTTACCTGCCATTAGCCCTGAGACTGACTACTCATCTGTGATGCAGGCCCAGGCAGCTGGTCAGTCTGAACATCACCCTTCCACTTCTGGTAGATAGGGACTGGAAGCCATTTCCTCTTGTCTCATTGGCCAAACTGGGTTACGTGCTTATCTTTGAACTGATCACTGTAGTTTCATTAAGGAAGATGAATTTCACTAATTGGATTAAGTTAATCAGAGCCCTTTATAGATATTTAAACCACTAATTACTTTTGCTAATTTGAAATAAAATGTATATTGATACTTAAACATACTCATAATTTTTAGTATAGCTGAATTAAAATACAGAAGAAATCTTAGTTGCCTGTTATTTCCATGAAGCACTACGTAAAGCATAAAAGACTTGCCAACTTGGTTAAATTATTTTATATAAAATGTATTGATGGCTGAAACCACCTTTAAGATTTTGAAAAACATTTCTTTTCCAATAGATGCCTGGTCATCAAGATGTGACCTATGTGAAAACCTGCTTTGAAACAAGAGGATGGAATAGATAAAGGTTAAAAGATCTTTTTGTCTCTGCAATACTAGGAAAAAAAATAAGAAATATTCTTCATTCTTCCTACCACAAAACAAATAGTAAAGCCACACAGTTGTAACATAATATCTTAGTCCATACAAGCTGTTATAACAAAATACTATAGACCAGATAGTTTACAAATGACAGAAATTTTATCTCTCCCAGTTCTGGAAAGTTCTGAAGAGAGTCCTCTTCTTGGCTCACAGCCAGTGCCTTCTCACTGTGTCTTCACATGGTGGAAAGGCTGAGGGAGCTCTCTAGAGCCTCTTTTATAAGGTCACCAAGCCCATTCATGATGGTACCACCCTCATGACCTAAGCACTTCCTGAAGGCTTCACTTCCTAATACCATCAACTTTGAGGGTTAGGATTTCAACATATGTATTCTGAGGGGACACATGCAGACCATAGCACACAGTTTTTCTCCTAGTAGATGATCTGATACTATAATCTATTAATGTATGCATGCTCAGCTGCTCAGTTGTGTCCTACTCTTTGTGACCCCACGAACTACAGCCTGCAAGGCTCCTCTGTACCTGGAATTTTCTAGGCAAGAATACTTAAGTAGGTTGCCTTTCCTACTCCAAGGGATCTTCCCAACCTGGAGACTGAACCCACGTCTCTTGCATCACCTGCATTGGCAGGCAGATTCTTTACCACTGTGCCACCTGGGAAGCCTATTATCTTAGCAGGGAATGGGAATCCAGAGGGAACTGGGTTTTGGTATCTCCTCTGCTACAGACAAGCTGGGTTATTTTGGTTAAATCATTTCAGACCTTTGAACCTGTTTCCTTATCTATAATATGTAGATAAAATGCTTACCCTCCAGTTACCTCTGCCATGAAGATCATATAGGGAGGTAATATGTCTTAAAGTATAAGATAATAATGTCTAAACTATAAAACTGTCTAAACTGTAAAAGGAATTTCTGAATGTATTCTTATTACTAATACTATTCTTTGACTACTAAATGTATTCAAAGTGAATTTGCAGGCTTGACTAAGTTATTTAACATTTTTCACTCTTATTTTCTGTTCTTAGACTATGAGGGTTTAAATTATATGAGCTCTAATATGTCTTTCAGCTCAGCTTTGGGGTCTTTAAATTATATTTTTTTTCTGATAACTATTGAATGCTGCTTCCTCATTGGACAGAGAGGTAGGGAGGCATGGGTTTACAGTGGCCAGCTGTGGACAGTGATACTGAGGGTCAACTACACTATATTTCTGACACATTTCTTTGGAATTTTAATGATAATAATTGCAATCAATGTAGAGTTTTCTTTGATGCCCTGAGTTGTTTTACTTTTTACATGCAGCATTGGGTATATAAAAATTTGCAAGTTCGTTTCTGGGAATATGTTTTGAGAGAGAATGTATGCAATTCAGAGAGCAGATGAGTTAGCCAAAGACATTCAATTTAGAGGCAATTTCAGGAACCGAATCACATATCTTGATCTCCATGGAGCAGGATTTGCAGTTATTATATTCTTAGTTTTAAAGGAATAACTGAATTAGTGAGAAAATGACCTTCGAAACTAATGAGAGAGGGTTGCCTTTGATAGGTTTTGAACTATCTAGACAGATAGGAAAAAGAAAGACTAGCTCAGAGAATTAGGACCTTGAAACAGTGAACTATTAGGTTTATGAACTAATAAAGGAGTGCTATATGAGAATCTTGCCTAGGTTTTCATTCTAGACGGAGCTTTCATTTGTTCATATTTCCAGGCCATAAAAACAAATTTCTTTGGCAGAGATGATGATGATGATGACGACTACTGCATAATGACAATAATTGCTAACATTCATCACTTGCTTATTCTTTGCAAGGCCCTAGTCTAAGTTCTTTATATGTATTCTCTCCTTTGATGCTGAATAAAATTTCATGTTCTTTACCATCTGAGCCACAGGGAAGCCCATGGGTACGATTCTTTACTCTTCGTTCAGTTCAGTTCAGTCGATCAGTCGTGTTCGACTCTTTGCGACCCTGTGAATTGCAGCACGCCAGGCATCTCTGTCCATCACCAACTCCCAGAGTTTACCCAAACTCATGTCCACTGAGTCGATGATGCCATCCAACCATCTCATCCTCTGTCGTCCCCTTCTCCTGCTGCCTTCAATCTTTCCCAGCATCAGGGTCTTTTCAAATGAGTCAGTTCTTCGCATCAGGTGGCCAAACTACTGGAGTTTCAGCTTTAGCATCATTCCTTCCAAAGAAATCCCAGGGCTGATCTCCTTCAGAATGGACTGGTTGGATCTCCTTGCAGTCCAAGGGACTCTCAAGAGTCTTCTCCAACACCACAGTTCAAAAGCATCAATTCTTCGGCGCTCAGCCTTCTTCACAGTCCAGCTCTCACAGCCATACATGACCACTGGAAAAACCATAGCCTTGACTAGACGGACCTTTGTTGGCAAAGGAATGTCTCTGCTTTTAATATGCTGTCTGGGTTGGTCATAACTTTCCTTCCAAGGAGTAAGCGTCTTTTAATTTCATGGCTGCAGTCATCACCTGCAGTGATTTTGGAGCCCAAAAATATAAAGTCTGCCACTGTTTCCGCATCTATTTTCCACGTAGTGATGGGACCAGATGCCATGATCCAAGTTTTCTGAATGTAGAGCTTTAAGCCAACTTTTTCACTCTCCTCTTTCACTTTCATCAACAGGCTCTTTAGTTCTTTTTCACTTTCTGCCATAAGGGTGGTGTCATCTGCATATCTGAGGTTATTGATCTTTCTCCCAGAAATCTTCATTCTAGCCTGTGCTTCCTCCAGTCCAACATTTCTCATGATTTACTCTGCATATAAGTTAAATAAACAGGGTGACAATATATAGCCTTGACGTATTCCTTTTCCTGTTTGGAACCAGTCTCTTGTTCCATGTCCAGTTCTAACTGTTGCTTCCTGACCTGCATACAGGTTTCTCAAGAGGCAGGTCAGGTGGTCTGGTATTCCCATCTCTTTCAGAATGTTCCACAGTTTGTGGTGATCCACATAGTCAAAGGCTTTGGCATAGTCAATAAAGCAGAAATAGATGTTTTTCTGGAACCCGCTTGCTTTTTTGATGCTTTTTTGATGATCCAGAGAATGTTGGCAATTTGATCTCTGGTTCCTCTGCCTTTTCTAAATCCAGGTTGAACATCTGGAAGTTTACGGTTCACATATTGTTGAAGTCTGGCTTGGAGAATTTTGAGCATTTTTTAGTAGCATGTGAGATGAGTGCAATTGTGCGGTAGTTTGAGCACTCCTTGGCATTGCCTTTCTTTGGAATTGGAATGAAAACTGACCTTTTCCAATCCTGTAGCCACTGCTGGGTTTTCCAAATTTGCTGGCATATTGGGTGCAGCACTTTCACAGCATCATCTTATAGGGTTTTAAATAGTTCAACTGGAATTCCATCACCTCAACTAGCTTTGTTTGTAATGGTGCTTCCTAAGGCTCGCTCTTCGTAGGTGAGGAAAATGAGGCACAGAAGTGTTAATCACCTTACTCAAGATCATACAATAAATCACGGACGGAGATGGTGTTTTGCCCAGATTCCTGATCCCCAGACGGAGAGAGTGAGTCGCTCACAGTACTGCAAAAGCACGAAGGAGTTTATTTCTAGCTCAAGCTAGGGCTCAAGTCTCATCCAACGCAGTGCAGTCTCGACAAGAGCCCCGAGCTCTGGGTTACATGTCTTATATAGGGCAAGACTGTTACCCTACAAGTTTCTGCTTGCAGATTAGTTGTTCACTGGGGATTGGCTGTTTGGCGCGCGCGGGGAACAGCCAATCTCAAACACAACCATCTGCATAAGCGCCGTGGGTATTTTCCCAGGGTTTTCTAGGGCAGTTCCCTGGAACTGGGGCTGGACTTTTTCAAGAAACCCAAACCTAAGTATATCGATACCTAGGCCTGGTGTTCGAGGCCTGTCACGGCTGTGCTCTGGTCCTTACATTGGAATGCAAACCCATATAACATTGAAAGCACACTTACCCAGCTGGCACTATCACTTAATGCTACCGCCAACAATATGTACTTCTCCTATTTGTATTTTTACTCTTCTAGACATGTCACCCATTAACTTACTTTATCTTCATTACAACCCTATGTAGTAGGTACTATCATCATTACCTGTAATCTTATAAATATGAAAACTAAAGAACAGAAGGCGAACTCTAGAGTTTGTCCTCTTTGCTATTGTACTATTGCAATAATGTTTTTAAAAGCAGTAATGGAAAACTTAAAAATAATAGATACAAGTACTTGAGAGATTTTTACAAGCTAGCTACAAAATGCTTTGTGCACATTGTCTTTATTATAATCATACTAGGTGTGAATAGTGTTTAATCACTTTTTATAAAGGATAAAATTGAGACTTAGAAAAATTAAGAAATTTTCCTATTATCTCATTAATCTATACTGTTGGAACCCAAGATTTAAGACTTTGGGAACTAGCCCCAAAGCCAAAATACAACACTGAATTAGTGTTTATGACCAATAACACTTGTTAACTCTTTCATTCAACAAATATTTATTAAGCACCTATGTATTGTGTGGAGCTTCCTAGGTGGCTCAGAAGTAAAGAATCTGACTGGCAATGCAGGAGATGCAGGAGGCATGCAGGAGACATGCAGGAGACATGGGTTCCATCCCTGGGTTGAGAAAACCCCTTAAGTAGGAAATGGCAACCCATTTCAGTATTCTTGCCTGGAAAATTCCCTGGAGAGAGGAGCCCCAGTCCATGAGGTCAAAAAGAGTCGGACACAACTGAGCACGCTGAGCATGCACCTACACATGTATTCTGTACCAAGAGAGACCTCCCTATGTGTTCCCAGGTGGGTTGTAAAATAGAACATAACATTTTCTCAACCACAGAAAGCCTCTGGAAGAATGGATAAATGGTGGCAAAGATGTTAAAACAAAATGCAGTGGTAGTTTGACAATGATCATTCTAGGCTTGATCTCAGAAAATATTTAAATTAACTGTTCCCATTTTAAAATGAAATATTTAAGTTCACAAGTAGCAGCAAAAAAAAAAAAAAAAAAAAAAAATCCCAGAAATGCATATAAAAACTGAACAGGATGTTTTAATCACTAATCTTCCCACAAAGAGACCTCTCCCCATTTCAATAACTAAGTCTGTGAAAATCAAATGAGATTACCTACTGCAGTGTTTTGAAAGTATGTTGAATAGCTTCTCCCACTATTTCACTTGCAAAGTGAATGCTAATTGGATAAAGCCAAGGTCTTTGGGATGGGAAATCTTGCTGGGAATAAGGAGTAACAACAATTACAAAGATAGCAGATGTCACAGGCTGTCCTAACTGATGAGCCTTTGTGTGATCAACTGTATCCTTTCTCTTCTGTTGACCTTTTATTTACTTCTGATATTTTCTACCTGCTTGAATGCACTGGACTTTTCATTTCAAGGAAACTAGTATCATGGCAAATATTTACATTTATTTTGTAGAGATAAAGCTAGTTGTTTTTCTTTTGAGTTTTAAGACCAAAAATATTTCCTAATTGTGCATTAGTTGTGAATATACAAGTTTGTTGAAACTTCCGTAACTAACCAAAAATGACAGAAATACAGCTCCCTGGTTAAGGGTGTGTATCTATCTTCCTCTCAGTTTTAAATGTAGCATTTTTACAGTGTAACATAGTACCTTCAAACAGTAGGTTTTCAATTTATGCTTGTTGAATTGGAATTTAAAATTTTAATTAACACAATTAACATAAAATGAAATGTATGCATCTTATTTATTCATCTGGTGAATTTTGACAATTCTTTCCAACTCTGTAAGTGCTATCCCCACCAAAAAAAAAAAAAAAAAAACAAACCCAAAAAACCAACCCCACAAGAATCATTTTCATCATTCTGAAAGTTTTCATGCCTCTTAGTCAATCCCTAGCCTATACATGAGTTCAACCACTTCCTACTTCTATCTCCATAGATTAGTTTGCCAGTAATTAGAATTCATATGAATGAAAACATGCAGTGTATTTTTACATCAAGATTCTTTTTCTCATCTAAATGTTTTTGAAATTAATTCAAGTTGTCACTTGAATTTGTACATCATTATTTTATTACTGAGTAGTGTTTCACTTTATGAATGTAATACAATTTGTTTATTCATTATTTCATTGATAGACATTTTAATTGCTTCCAAGTTTCAGCCTATCGACTGTCTAGAACAAGCGTTTTTGTGGATGACTTTTATTTCCTCTTGGTAAATACCCAGAATGAAATTCCAGGTTATAGGATGAATGTGTATTTAACTTTATGCAAAACTGCCAAAAGTTCTTCAAAATGATTATGCCACTTTGCATACCAACAAATATGAAAGTTTTAGTTGCTCTTCATCCTCACCAATATTTGGCATTTTCAGTCTTTCAGATTTTATCCATCATAGTGGGTATGAAGTAGAATCATACTGTGGACTTAATTAGCATTTTCCTGATATTGAGCACTGATGGGTGCTTATTGAGCATTTGCTTATCTTTTTTGATAAAGCATCCTGGCCTTTTGCCTTTTTTTAAAAAAAGTTAGAGTATAGCTGCTTTACAATATTGTGTTAGTTTCTATTGTACAACAAAGTGAATCGGCTATATGTATACATGTATCCCTTTTTTTGGATTTCCTTCCCATTTATGTCATCACAGAATATTGAGTAGAATTCCCTGTGCTATAACAGTAGGTTCTCATTATATAAACCATGTACTTTACACATAGTATAAACTATGTACTTTATACATAGTTCTAGTAGCTTATGTATGTCAGTCCCAATCTCCCAATTTATCTTACGTTTCCTGTCCCTATTGCACTACACCTGTATCTCTACTTCTGCTTTGTAAATAAGATTGTCCATACCAATTTTTTTCAGGTTCCACATATATACCCTTTTTAAATTTGTCTCTTTATCCTCGATTCATAGGAGTTCTTTATATAATTTTTATGTGTCTACATGCCTTTTTCAAATGCGTATTCCGAATATTTTTTCCCAGTGTGTGGTTTGCCTCTTCATTTTCTTAATGGTGTCTTTTGATAAACAGAGCATTTTCATTTTGATGAGTCTAACTTAACAGTTTTTTCTTTAAATGCTGTTGCTTTTTGTGTCTGTCCAACACATCTTTGCCTAACTCAAGATTGCAAAGACATTCTCTTGTGTGTATATTTTCTTTTTAGAAGCTTTATGGTTCTGGGTTTTTTGTTTAGGTCTATCATCCATTTAGAATTAATTTTTGTGTTTGAAGTGAAATAGAGAACAGGGATTCATGTTTATTATTTTTCATAATTTTTCATAGTTATCTAGTTGTTCCAGAAACATTTGTTAAAAAAATGTTTTGTCTCCATTAATTTTATATTGAGGTAAAAAATCTATTGACCTTAATTGTAAAGGTCTATTTCTTAACTCATTTTTTTCACTGATTTGATAGTCTATGTTAGTACCACACTATCTAGATTATTATGATTTGTAGTAAATCCTGAAATCATGTAATTTAAGCCTTCCAACTTCTTCTTTTCAAGATATATTATTCTAGATCTATTGAATTCCATATAAAAGTCTAGAATTAACTTGTCAATTGCTTCAAAACACTCTACTGAAATTTTGAAAGGGATTGCATTGAGAATCTAGATAAATTTTGGAAGAATGGGCATAGAGACATTATTGAGTCCTACAGTCCATGATGTGACATATCTCTCTTATCTATTTATATCTGTATTTTCTCAGCTGTTTTGTAGTAGTTGGTATATATCTTGCACATTTTTATTAATTTTTTCCTAGGTATTTTATGTTTTGGAAATCATATTTCTAAAATTATATGCTCTAATTATTCACTACCTGAATATAGAGATGAAACTGATTTTTAAATATTGACCACTGTGTATTCTATATAAAATTCTCTTATCAGCTCTTGTCATTTGTCATTTTTTTGTAGCTTCCATAGGGTTCTCTAAGTACACAATTATATTACTTGTGAATTTTTCCAATTTTACTATTTTTCAATATTTATCACTTCTTGGCATTTATCTTCCTTTATTGCACTAGTTAGAGCATCCAATATTATGTTGAAAAGAAGTGACAACAGCAGTCACATTTGCCTTGCTTCCAGTCTTAAACTATAACCATTAATTATGAAGTTAGCTATAGATTTTTATTAGACCCATTTAGCAGGATGAGGAAATTCCCTTTTATTCTTAGCTGACTGAGATTTTTTTAACCATAGACAGCATTGTTAAATTTTTTCTGCTTCTATTGTAATGATCTTTTTTTCCCCCTTCCACTTATTCTGTTAATGTGGTGTGTTTTACATTGATTGATTTTTCAAATGTTGAATCTACCTTTCATTCCTGGGAAAAACCCACTTAGTCATGATGGGTGTGTATATATATATATTTCTGGATCTGATTTGCTAAATTTTGTTAAGGATTTTTATATCCATCTCAAGGAACCATATTGGTGTATAATTTTCTTCTCTTGTCAAATCTTTGTTAGATCTTGATTTCAAGGTTTTGCTGGCCTCATAAAACCAGTTGGAGAGTATTACTTCCTCCTCTGTATGCTGAAATAAGTTTCAGTAAGATTAGGATTATTTCTTTCTTGGTTGTCTGATAGAATTCACCATTGAAGTTTTGTTTGTAAAAACATTATTTATTGCATATACAATTACAAAAAAAAGATTTTAACATTTTTCACAGTGTACCTAACTTCCATAAAGTTAGCAGCTTAAAACATTATATAATTGTTATCTCACATTTTCTGTAAGTCAGGAATCCAGACATGGCTTAGCTGTGTTTTCTGTTTCAGAATATCATGGGGGCAACGAAGGTTTGGTCAAGACTGAGGGCTCATCTGTGGCTCAATTGGCGAAAGATCTGCTTCCAAGTTTGCTGCTAAGTCACTTCAGTTGTGTCCATAGTGACCATAGGGTCACTTGTGACCCTATGGATTGTTACCTTCCAGGCTCCTCTGTCCATGGGATTCTCCAGGCAAGAATACTGGAGTGGGTTGCCATACCCTCAGTGAGGGGATCGTCCCAACCCAGGGTCCAACCCATGTATCTTGTGTCTCCTGTATTGACAGGTGGGTTCTTTACCACTGGGGCCACCTGGGAAGCCCACTTACAAGTTTATTCTGTTCAGTTCAGCTCTGTTCAGTCACTCAGTCATATCCAACTCTTTGTGACCCCATGGACTGCAGCACACCAGGCTTCCCTGTCTATCACCAACTCCCATAGCTTGCTCATGTCCATCCAGTTGGTGATGTCATCCAACTATCTCATCTTCTGTCCCCTTCTCCTCTTGCCTTCAATCTTCCCTAGGACCATGGTCTTTTCCAATGAGTCAGTTCTTTGCATCAGGTGGCCAAAGTATTGGAGCTTCATTTTCAGCAATAGTTCTCCCAACGAACATTTAGAACTGATTTCCTTTAAGATTGACTGGTTTGATCTCCTTGCTGTCCAAGGGATTCTCAAGAGTCTTCTCCAACATCACAGTTAAAAAGCATCAATTCTTTGGCTCTCAGCTTTCTTTATGGTCTAACTTTCACATCCATACGTGACTACTGGAAGAACCATAACTTTGACTAGATGGATCTTTGTCGGCAAAGTAATGTCTCTGCTTTTCAACACATTACCTAGGCTGATCATAGCTTTTCTTCCAAGGAGTAAGTGTCTTTTAATTTCATGGCTGCAGTCACCATCTGCAGTGATTTTGGAGCCCAATAAAATAGTCTTTAACTGTTTCCAGTCTATTTGCCATGAAGTGATGATCTTAGTTTTTGAATGTTGAGTATTAAGCCAGATTTTTCACTCTCCTCTTTCATTTTCATCAAGAGGCTCTTCAGTTCCTCTTCACTTTCTGCCATTTTTATTTGGTTACTAACACAATTTAGTTGTTTCCAGGTGGCACTAGTGATAAAGAACCTGCCTGCCAATGCAGGAGATGCAGGTTTGATTCTGGTTCAGGAAGATTCCCTGGAGGAGGAAATGGCAACCTGTTCCAGTATTCTTGCCCCAAAAAGTCCATGGACAGAGGACCCTGGTGGGTTGCAGTCCATAGTGTTGAAGAGTTGGATATGACTAAAGCAACTTAGCATACACACACAGAAGCTTCATTTCTTTGCTGGCTGTTGTCTGGAAGTTCTACTCAGTTTCTTGTTGTGTAAGCCTTTTTACCTGGTGACTTCATTAAAGCCAGCAAGAGAGAGTGTCTACAGAGAGAATGTGCTGGCAAAACAGGAGTCACAATCTTGTAACATAATCATGGAAGTGATAGCCCATCAGCTTTGCCTTATATTATTATTATAAGCAGGTCACAAATCCCACCCAATCCCAAAGGGAAGGAATAACATAAGATGAATACTAGGAAGTAGGGAGAATTGTTAGGTAATTGTTGGAGTCTGTCCACAACATATAGGTCCATTTTAGATTTACTATTTATTCCTACATTAGTTTTGGCACGCTGTGTTTTTCAAGGAATTTTTCCATTTCATCTAAGTTGTCAGATTTATTGGCATAAAGTTATTCATGCTATCCTCATTATCTTTTTAAATATTTGTTGAATGATATTCTATTTTTCATTCTTGATATTAATGATTTGCATTTTCTTTCACTTTTTCTTTACCAGTCTTACTATAGATGTGTCAATTTTATAAATATTTTTAAGGAAATGAACATTGACTTTATTTTCTCTATGATTTCCCATTTTCTAGTTCACTGATTTCCTCTCTTATTTATTGTACTATTTCTTTTTACTTTTACTATCTTCTTTTCCACTTTTTTAAAATAGTTTTTTAAAGTAGAAGCTGAGATCATTAATTTTAAGCTATTTTTATTTTTCAAATATAAGTCAAAATTTTAGAACTATGTCTGTGAACACTTAATGAATGCCTTTCACAGAACATCAGAAGAGACTATGCAATTGAAAGTCCCTGAAGCTAAAATTTCATTTGGTTAAAATAATCCACCTCCTCTACTATTGGATTTAAGATGCACATTCCCCACCCTCCAAAATTTTATTCCATCTCTGAAAATGGAATAAATCTTATAAACTATGGGTGTGGCACCTCATAATTGTTATTAGCCAGGCAGAAGTCATGGCATAGTCATCATTGTCTATGTAAGCATAGACTTGGCAACAATGTATTACCAGCCTTTCAGTTGAGTCATTTGCATGATTGGTACCTATATTGGTTTTCAGTGTTAAAATACTATACAATGATTATGTTGTGATCAGTACTGAAAACAAAAAATAGTATATGTTCAGAAAAACAAGAAAAGAAGGGAAAATGTAACATCAATGAAGCAAACCTTATAGGAAGACTGCTTGTAATTTAATGTTTCAGTTCAGTTCAGTCACTCAGTCGTGTCTGACTCTTTGCAACCCCATGAATCGCAGCACACCAGGCCTCCCTGTCCATCACCAACTCCCAGAGTTCACTCAAACTCATGTCCATCAAGTCGGTGATGCCATCCAGGCATCTCATCCTCCGTCGTCCCCTTCTCCTCCTGCCCCCAATCCCTCCCAGCATCAGGGTCTTTTCCAATGAGTCAACTCTTCACATGAGGTGGCCAAAGTATTGGAGTTTCAGCTTTAGCATCAGTCCTTCCAAAGTACACCCAGGACTGATTCCTTTAAGAATCTGGTTGGATCTCCTTGTAAAGAGAAACCAATTTATTTCATTGCAGTTTCCTTTTTATATGTGTATTATAATTATATTTTGTAATTACTACACATGTAATATTATACTTACATGTGTATTTACTCCAGTATTATAGTAATACGGAAGAAAAACTGTGTCTAAATCGTAGCTAAAATAAAAATTTTAAGTGGTGAGAAAGCATTGAGTCATACTGTAATTGGGAGAATTATTTTTCCTAATGTATATTCTGTTGACAATGTCTCTATTTAATGAAATATAGGTAACCTATTTAGTTCTCACATACATGGCCTTGAAGTTGCTATTATTCATTTTCAGTGATGAGAAGATTGAGGCCCAGGGAATTAAATTCTCCACGGTAACACAGCTGGTAGGTGGCAGGTCTGAGATTAGAACATAGGCTTCTGAGGCTTGAGTCTCTGCTTTGGGCTTCACTGATGGCTCAGATGATAAAGAATCTGCCTGCAATGTAGGAGACCTGGGTTTGATCCCTGGGTTGGGAAGATCCCCTGAAGGAGGAAATGGCAACTCACTCCAGTATTCTTGCCTGGAGAATTCAATGGACAGAGGAGTCTGGCAGTCTACAGTTCATAGGGTTGCAAAGAGTCCGACACAGCTAAGCTACTAACACACTATTGCTTTGGCAGATCAGGAAGAGAGGAGAAGTTTCTTGTTCAAGATCCTCATCAACTAAAAATATTAGATTTTCCAGACAGCTCTTGGCCTTGTCTTTCTCCTACTTTACCACCACTATGGATAAAGCCTAAACTTATTAAACTTGAAAGTGGTTCCATGATCTAACCTCAGCCAGCTAACTCCTGCTCTTCAGCAACATGGAACTAGGGTGCCTATATATGTCCATACCCAGGACATTTCTTGACCTAGTCTCTTATTTAATTCATCTTTCTTTCTTATTTTTTTAGATCTATTTTTTCTTTTAATGTGTGCCATTTTTTTTAAAAAAGTGTTTATTGAATTAGTTACAATATTGCCTCTGTTTTATGGGTTCTTTTTTCTGGCTGTGAGGAAGCATGTGGAATCCTACCTCCTGATCAGGGATCAAACCCTCACCCAAAGCTTTGGAAGGCAAAGTCCCAACTGCTGGATCACCAGAGAAGTCCCAACTGATCTTCCTTTCACTCCTAAAAACTTCTAGCTATTTTTTCCTTGTCTAAGTTATTCATGTTAATCCTTTGTATAAAAGCCAGTTGACATAGTAGGCCTAATGGCTGTCTTTTGAAAGGCCTGATTGCAAGGCTGTCCCTTAAGTGGTGTCTGGAAACTTGGACTTGGGAAGGGTTCCAGTCATTTCTAGAACCGCTGAGTGTCTAAGCTGTTTATGGAAATGATACAGTTTATGCTGAACACTTGTTTTCCTTTTGGGATTCTGGAATATTTGTGCATTCTAGGCAAAGGATGCCTAAATGAGTATCCCCCAGGAAAATTCATGGGCTCCAAGTCTCTAACAAGCTTCCCTGATTGGCCATAATTTGTATGTGTAGCCACACTCATTGCTGGGAGAGAATTAAGTTTGTTAGGAAAGGACTCCTGGAAGTTCATTTGTGGTTTCCCCTGGCTTTCTCAACATGCATGCCTTTTCTTTGCCAATTTCACTTCATATCGTTTCACTTTAATAACTCATAGCTATGAATATTTGCTAAGTTTATTATAAGTTCTCCTAGACAATCATAAAATCTGGAGGCAGTTTTGGGTGCCCCCAATATACCCCTCTGCTGAGAATCCCTTCCAGGAAGCTAACTCTGAACCACTCCTATATCATTTTGTTGCATTTGGCACACTTCCTTCAGTTCAGTTCAGTTCAGTTCAATGGCTCAGTCATGTCCGACTCTTTGAGACCCCATGCATCACAGCACGCCAGGCCTCCCTGTCCATCACCAACTCCTGGAGTTCACTCAGACTCATGTTCATCGAGTCAGTGATGCCATCCAGCCATCTCATCCTCTGTCGTCCCCTTCTCCTCCTGCCCTCAATCCCTCCCAGCATCAGAGTCTTCTCCAATGAGTCAACTCTTCGCATGAGGTGGCCAAAATACTGGAGTTTCAGCTTTAGCATCATTCCTTCCAAAGAAATCCCAGGGCTGATCTCCTTCAAAATGGACTGGTTGGATCTCCTTGCAGTCCAAGGGACTCTCAAGAGTCTTCTCCAATACCACAGTTCAAAAGCATCAATTCTTCGGCGCTCAGCCTTCTTCACAGTCCAACTCTCACACCCATACATGATCACTGGAAAAACCATAGCCTTGACTAGACGGACCTTTGTTGGCAAAGTAATGTCTCTGCTTTTGAATATGCTATCTAGGTTGGTCATAACTTTCCTTCTAAGGAGTAAGCGTCTTTTAATTTCATCGCTGCAGTCACCATCTGCGGTGATTTTGGAGACCAGAAAAATAAAGTCTGACACTGTTTCTGCTGTTTCCCCATCTATTTGTCATGAAGTGATGGGACCAGATGCCATGATCTTTGTTTTCTGAATGTTGAGCTTTAAGCCAACTTTTTGACTCTCCACTTTCACTTTCATCAAGAGGCTTTTTAGTTACTCTTCACTTTGTGCCATAAGGGTGGTGTCTTCTGCATATCTGAGGTTATTGATATTTCTCCTGGCAATCTTGTTTCCAGCTTGTGTTTCTTCCAGTCCAGCATTTCTCATGATTTACTCTGCATATAAGTTAAATAAACAGGGTGACAATATACAGCCTTGACATACTCCTTTTCCTATTTGGAACCAGTTTGTTGTTCCATGTCCAGTTCTAACTGTTGCTTCCTGACCTGCATACAGGTTTCTCAGTAGGCAGGTCAGGTGGTCTGGTATTCCATCTCTTTCAGAATTTTCCACAGTTTATTGTGATCTACACAGTCAAAGCCTTTGGCATAGGACTACTATAAATCCTGGGGTTCTCTATTATTACACTTATCATACCATTTTATTGGGGCTTCCCAGATGGGGCTACTGGTAAAGAGTCTGCCTGCCAATGCAGGAGACACAAGAGACCTGGATTTTATCCCTGGGTTGAGAAGACCCACGATCCCATGGACTGCAGCCTACCAGGCTCCTCCATCCATGGGATTTGCCAGGCAAGAGTACTGGAGTGGGTTGCCATTGCCTTCTCCGCCCCTGGAGTAGGAAATGTCAACCTACTCCAGTGTTCATGAAGTGAGAATACTGGGAAATTGTATGGACAGAGGATCCTGGAAAGCTACAGTCCAAGGGGCTATAGAGAGTCAGACACGACTGCGTGACTAAGCAGCAGCAGCTGATAGCTTATGGAATATCGTGAGGATCAGAGAACAAAACTTGTGTATCAGAGTCAGGGGAAAATGCCTACCCACCCCATGGGAACTTTTCTAAGGGAAACAGTTATGAAGTTTTACCCATTTTTAGGGAAATATGGCTGGCCTGAATGCCAATGTTCCACCATGCTGAAATTTTATAATTATAGGAACATTGTCTTTCACGCACTGGTCTGTGATTTTCTGGAGAGCAGAAACTGTGTTATATTCATCTTTATATCTGCATGCCTGTTACACAATGGAAGTCAACTAATATTTGTTGAATGAATACCTTAACCAATCTGAGATAGTCTTTTGATTGTTAGTAGTATACATAATTAAAATAATTGACAAAGAAGTTTGGAATGAACTTGGAGAATTATTTTTTAAAACGTGTACTTACCTACATAGTTATTAAATTGTTTCAACTTTCAGAAATGACTTAAGAAACACATACTGTGTATTATATTTTAGGTGAGAGTTTTGGGTATTAAAAAAAAAAGAAAAAAGAGGGCTAATTTGATGTTCAGATCAGATCAGATCAGTCGCTCAGTCGTGTCCGACTCTTTGCGACCCCATGAACCGCAGCACGCCAGGCCTCCCTGTCCATCACCAGCTCCCGGAGGTCACTCAGACTCGCATCCATCGAGTCAGTGATGCCATCCAGCCATCTCATCCTCTGTCGTCCCCTTCTCCTCCTGCCCTCAATCCCTCCCAGCATCAGAGTCTTCTCCAATGAGTCAACTCTTCGCATGAGGTGGCCAAAATATTGGAGTTTCAGCTTTAGCATCATTCCTTCTAAAGAAATTCCAGGATTGATCTCCTTCAGAATGGACTGGTTGGATCTTCTTGCAGTCCAAGGGACTCTCAAGAGTCTTCTCCAACACCACAGTTCAAAAGCATCAATTCTTCGGCACTCAGCCTTCCTCACAGTCCAACTCTCACATCCATACATGACCACAGGAAAGACCATAGCCTTGACTAGGCGAACCTTTGTTGGTAAAGTAATGTCTCTGCTTTTGAATATGCTATCTAGGTTGGTCATAACTTTCCTTCCAAGGAGCAAGCGTCTTTTAATTTCATGGCTGCAGTCACCATCTGCAGTGATTTTGGAGCCCAGAAAAACAAAGTCTGACACTGTTTCCACTGTTTCCCCATCTATTTCCCATGCAGTGATGGGACCAGATGCCATGATCTTCGTTTTCTGAATGTTGAGCTTTAAGCCAACCTTTTCACTCTCCACTTTCACTTTCATCAAGAGGCTTTTTAGCCCCTCTTCACTTTCTGCCATAAGGGTGGTGTCATCTGCATATCTGAGGTTATTGATATTTCTCCCGGCAATCTTGATTCCAACTTGTGTTTCTTCCAGTCCAGCATTTCTCATGATGTACTCTGCATATAAGTTAAATAAACATGGTGACAATATGCAGCCTTGACGTACTCCTTTTCCTATTTGGAACCAGTCTGTTGTTCCATGACCAGTTCTAACTGTTGCTTCCTGACCTGCATACAGATTTCTTAAGAGGCAGATCAGGTGGTCTGGTATTCCCATCTCTTTCAGAATTTTCCATAGTTTATTGTGATCCACACAGTCAAAGGCTTTGGCATAGTCAATAAAGCAGAAATAGATGTTTTTCTGGAACTCTCTTGCTTTTTCCATGATCCAGCGGATGTTGGCAATTTGATCTCTGGTTCCTCTGCCTTTTCTAAAACCAGCTTGAACATCAGGAAGTTCACGGTTCACATATTGCTGAAGCCTGGCTTGGAGAATTTTGAGCATTACTTTACTAGCGTGTGAGATGAGTGCAATTGTGCGGTAGTTTGAGCACTCCTTGGCATTGCCTTTCTTTGGGATTGGGATGAAAACTGACCTTTTCCAATCTTGTGGCCACTGCTGAGTTTTCCAAATTTGCTGGCATATTGAGTGTAGCACTTTCACAGCATCATCATTCAGGACTTGTTAACATTAGGAAATTAAATATAGGCCTCAGGTTTGTTATTCTGCAAAATGGTGCTAAGAATATCTGCTCTTCTAAATCCACAGTCATGATAAGAAATAAAGTTGCCTAGGGTGATGCTTTGTGAGAAGGTGCTAGGTAATTCCAGGTGTTTATCAGTAACTTGTACTTCATTAATTCCAAAGAAAATGCATCTATCACTTTTGTGGATTAGCTATTGATTGGAAACTTACACTCTTGTTCTGGTGTACCTCCTTTCTTTATACTTTCATAAAGGTGACATTTGGATTTATTTTCTTCCTTCTTTCATTGTTTGCTAATGCCTTACTTTCTCCTTGCACAGTTATATAATCAACTTTCTATTTTTAATACTGTACTTCTGACAAAACCAAATCTGAGCTTTAACAGATACATTTTCATATCCTGGAAGTTACCTCAGTGATTCACTCTGCTATGAACTGAATATATTATGCATCTTTTTGATTGTTCTTACTCTTTAAAAAGGATATTGAGTTTCTTGAGGTGTGATTTTTCAAGTTAAAATTAGAGCTAGGAAAATATACCTTCTTTGGATGTGTTGGGGTTGTACGGCAAGAAGTGGAAGTTGTTGGTGACAGGATAAAATAGGTTCAGCTTCGCTTGGCCAACATTGTAATTATATCTTATATTTTCTAATCATAATGGGGGTGAATATGTGGGAATAGCTGGTAGGGAATTGATCAATGTCCGTGTCATTCACTTTGTGAGGACTTTAGCTGATCTCAGTCTGTTCAAAACACCCTTCTTAGCTACTCTCCCTGAGTCGTTAACAGCCGTTATCCTGTTACGGAGAAAATAGTGTGTGAGACCCTGCTTTCAGCCTTGGAAGGCTCATGGAATTCAACCCATCGAGATAATTGCTTAACTCTTCTTTTCATTTTAGTTTCTATACCAATTTTGCCTGAATCGTATATAATTTAAAAAATTATTGTATGTGACACGTGGAAATATTTTGGATTATTGTTTTAACAGTAACAAAAGCATCTGTTTCATAATAGAAAGTCCAAAATCAAGGTTGAAATATTCAGACGTAAACTTGCAAAGAAACTCCTGAGATAACCTTTTTTAAAGAATAAAAACATTATTTAAATTTTTGTATTGCTCAAGCCTTATTTAATTTACCAAGATAAAAAAGATATGTCTAAATCAAGCTGATCATCTAGACTATAGAAGAAAAATATCCACAGAGGTTAAATAAAAAAATCAGTTTGGAAAGATTCGGCCACCTCACTCTGAAGTGTTCTTGCTCTTATGCTCTTTTTCTTCTCTCAGTGAAATAAACTATGAATCCTTAAATTATCTGTTTTCTAATCATGGGCTTTTAACATTAAAAAAAAAAATCCAGCATACTTCTGGTAATGTTCTGATTTTAAATTTTGAGATATTTTAGGGTTTTTGTTCTTTCATCAGATCAATGCACTGTCCCAAATTTTGATTTTCTGATCCTATCTAAAGCTTTGAATGATGCCTAAGTATTATAACTTAGTATAATCCTTTTCAGATATATTTATACTGATACAGCTTTCATGGCTTTCTGTTGTATTCTTTTTATAAGTCCTACCTTCAAGATGTTTCCTTTATTAAAAAAAAAAAAAAAAAAAAAACTACTTCCTAACATTCTGATATTGCAAGAGAAACAAGGACAAGACCTAAACCAGATGTATACTTTGTGTGATGAGGAGAATATAGAGTAATAGCCAAAGGGTGCCATCATTCTGCTTTCTGACTTCTACTGTTTCTTTTCACGTTGCTATTGTTCAACTGGGTAAAGAAGCACGAACAAAGTCCTATTCTGTGAGCTCAGCGATTCTTCTGCAGGGAAACAGCTAAATGTTCGACATCTTAGTGTGAAAATAACTATTGGTAGAACAAAAGACTCAAACCAAGAATCTGACTCACACTTGAAGAAATATTTTAGCAACAAAGTTCAAGCTGTATTATTAATAGGAAGCTGAATTCTTGCTGATCATAAACACGTGTCTGTGGACCAATAAAGGCTATTCTAACGACTATTGCCCCCCCACCCTGCCAAGATGTCTCATCCCAGCTTTTACATTTCTTTATTTTATTTTTTTATTGAAGTATAGTTGAATTAATGTTTTCTGTTCAGCGAGGTGACTCAGTTATACATACACACACACATACATATATATATATATATATATACACACACACACATACCTTCCTTTTCATATTCTTTTCCATTATGGTTTATCACAGGATATTGAATATAATTCCCAGCATTTTACAGTAGGACCTTATTGTTTAGCCACCCTATATATACCAGTTTGCATCTCCAGCCTTTCCATTTCTGATTTCTGCTCAGAATTCCAACCCTTTGAGGCAGACTGTGAGCGCTAATAGCTCTAGAAAACTGAGCAGTGTCTGAACACACAGTGATTGGTTCTTGCTCTAATTGCAATAGCTTTGAATGAGAAGTTACCGTATGAGAAAGATTATTTATTTTAAAATCGCAACCGAAATAGTCATATTTTCAAGAACACTCTGGCTTAATAACCATTTTTCTATGGTTGTGATATATTTGTAAGTGTTGAAAAAAAAAGACAGCATCAGCAAAAGGCTAATTGAAATGTAAAGATATGCGTTTATTATTAGGTTCTTCAATTGGTTATTTTTCACCACTTGTTTTATTAACACACATCTTATGTTACACGTTGCTTTAATCTCCTTTATTAAGACTAGCTGAAAAGTCCTGTCATTATGTATCGTTTCAATGCCTCAGGATCCATGTTTTGTTGAATTTTCTATGCCAACTTCTTTTGACGTGAAAGTGAAATATTGTTGTTTGGGTAGATGTGCAAATGGGTCTAGGGTGGGTGTTTTATATAAAAACAATCACAGAAAATCAGTTATGTGAGCAAATTCTATCTTCAGGCAAAATAACACTTTTGCTGCAAACGATCTCCCTCTGTAAATGTTCTCTGATCATCACTTTCTCTGGGCTAATGTGGTCCTTTCTCATTGCTCCCCTCCCTTTCATGCCCCCCAACTCCAATAAAACCAAAAATACTATTGTGTAAATGGAGAAACACACATACTTCTTTCCAGAGGCACTTTTATCGGAAAGGGAATACACCCCACACTGTTTTACCACTTTGACGCAGCTTCGGTAAAGAAGAAAGAGTTAAGTTCTCGGTCTGCAGCTGATCCATGCTTAAGCAGTTCACTGGGGCATCATGGTTATAAATGTGATAGAGTATCCAGGGAGCCTTGCATGATTTTATACTATTTTTCATAAATAAGTAAAAATGCATCAGACGGCATTCCTACTTCCCAAGGAATGCACAATTAAGGAAGGCAGAGAAAAAAAAAACGAGATCGAGGATGTGGTACTCTGGCTTCAGTCCTGTGGAGGAAAATGCGTTCACTTTTTTCCTTTTTGTTTTGCTTTTGCTTTACTCAGTCCTCTGATTGAGTAATGACAATAGTTCAGTAGGAAACCACACAGGAAGAAAATCGTGCCCCAGAGCACATCAGTAGTAAAAGTAATTAGTTCATTGTTAACATCAGGGTGCTGTTAACAAGCACACGGGCCCTGCTCTCTGGCTAAGCTGCTCCGTATTATGATAGCCGACTCCAAAATAAAAATTACTTTGTGCAGCAGGAAGAAGAGCGGGGATTATAAGCTTGGAAAAGACGAAATTTGGGGATCGAGGATATTTTTCAAAAGCATAATCAGAATCTACAAATGCAGCCTCGCCTCCCAGATCTGGTCATTATGCACCACATGTGTATTCAAAGCATGCATGCTTATGAGAGGCACAGAGACAGAGGAGAGAGCTAGAGAGAGGAAGAGAGAGAGGAGAGAGAGAGAGAGTGCGCCAGAGCGAGCTAGTGAGTGCGGGAGACTGAGCAAAACCATTATTATACACAGCACCTAGGGAACACAAGATCTAATTGGAGAATCAATAACTGAAACCCCATTTTAAATATTCTGCTCTATTAATTCTTCAGGTTAATAAAAACTGCCCGCGTGATGATATTTGGGGATATAGATATTCAGAGTTGGATTACTTTTGACAAGAGCGTAAGGAATCTATTCAAAGCTGATTTTCCCCCCTTTTGTTCACTGAGGACCTGCAGAATCTAAGATAAAAATGGCAGTTGTCCTGAGGGCACCCTGAGGCATGTCATTAAAATCGGAATTTGATCCTCTTTTCATGGTTACTTGGGACAATCAAGCACAGGAAACCTGAAAACTCATCAGTTTTCCAAAATATGACATGCCCTTGACTTTGTCAGTTTGGCTGCCATAGAGCAGCCCTGGCTATTTCATAATCCCTTTAGATGTCACTCTGTCTTCAGAAATGCATGCTGCAGATCTTCCGTGAAAGATGAGAGACTGGAACTTCCTCCTGGCGCCTTTGCCCAGTTGAAGCACTTGCTTCTCTGTTTCCCATCAAAGAGAAATTCCATCACAGTCTTCCAGTAAAAGGCCAGTAAAAGGCTTGTGTTTTAAGAGAAATGAAGCAATTTACTAATTGTACTTCATGTCAATCTGAGAAGTGTTTTCCATCTACCCGTTCAAGCATCCCAGGTAATGGGTTATTTTGGATTTTAAAGCTTCAGTGTGTGGTAGATTAAGGGACCACAGAGAATCTTAGAGAAAATTCATTGCCATATAAAATTATATGTCTTACTATTGTCCATTTGTTTCTGTTCTTTTGCTCTGTTTTTTAAATGTTAACTTCCACTGATAAAAGCTTTCTTCATTTTATTGTTTGAGTCATGCAAAGTTGGAGACTACACAAAACTAGAAAACTGGTGCCCTGGGGTTGCTAGGAAGATTTAATGTGTATTTCACAAGACAAGCTCCAGGAATCATAGTTTTCTTTTAACTATTAGTTAAATTCTTGAGTGAATCTGTGAACCAAGGCTTCTTCTCACATTTTACCCTAATCCTTGTTTGTCCAGGATGAATGATAAGGAGAATCCCCATCTCTGAGCTATATGTATTGCCATGACCTGAGAGACACTTGAGTATTCCCAGCAGTGAGAAGAGCTTTTCATGAGGAAAGGCCAAAACTCTAACCCCAGGGCAAACAGGAGGCTTTTCCAAGTAGGGAGCGTGTGAGTTAGTTTTTTTCCCACATGCCTTAAAACTAACTCCTCTTTTTATAAAAGTGAAAATAAGAAAAGCGATTTGGCTACTGAACTTTACCTGCCCACTGAAGCCAGCTGCATTTTGATAGATGTTGCATGTTGCAAATATTGTCAGGTCAAGACAGTACAGGGTCAGCCACATGACCAGCCAATGTGTGGAAGGATAGGAATTCAGCATGGCTGGCGAGGCTAGGAAATTCTGGTTGTGCTTGGGTCTTTTACTTGGGACATTCCTCTGCCTATGCAGAATTTTACATAATGGAACTTCAGCTGGTTAAAGGTATTGTAAGTACACAAAATTTCTATACAAGTTTAACTCCCTTGTTGCTATCAATTTACTACCCATCACATGATAAAATTCTCCTTTGAAAGAGGTGCTTAAAAAGATCTATTTCTACAAATCATCTCATTCCACAGGGCTAGCTTTTTAGAACTTTTTGTTAGACTGTAGGTCTAGTACTCAAATAATGTGTACAAAATGGAGTAACTTTGAGTAAGCAAGATCTTGTGCAAATCTTTAATATTGTTTCTTGTTATTAGCCAACTATTTCATGTAACCTAATCAGCTTGTCTTTTACTTTGCTTTGTTCTAAGGCTTTACATAGGTTTTCCCTCCCACCTGGGATGCTTTCTCCTCCTCTACTTAGCCTGCTCTCAAAAACCAGCTCTGAGATCAGCTCCTGCTAAATGCTTTTCCTGATGTGTTCAACTTTCACTTTGTGTGCATTCGTGTGATATTATAGCTCATAGTTCATTATTGCAGAAACTTGAGTATCTTGTAAATTAATGACTGTGCCCCCAAACCTTGGAGAAACATCCTGGTATGATACCTTTTGCCTGGTGTTAGTGCTATGAAGTGACCCAGTGGCCAAGTTAGCCCTCCTGGGAGTATTTCTTGATAAACTCTGCTCATGTGGGTGTGTTATTGAACATAAGCAATTAAGGCTACTATCTTCTCTTCCTTTATGTTCTGTAGGATGCCTAATACTATGTTAGCTGCTGCTGCTGCTGCTAAGCCGCTTCAGTCCTGTCTGACTCTGTGCGACCCCATAGATGGCAGCCCACCAGGCTCCGCCATCCCTGGGATTCTCCAGGCAAGAATACTGGAGTGAATCGCCATTTCCTTCTCCAATGCATGAAAGTGAAAAGTGAAAGTGAAGTCACTCAGTCGTGTCCGACTCTAGCAACCCCGTGGACTGCAATCTACCAGGCTCCTCTGCCCATGGGATTTTTCCAGGCAAGAGTACTGGAGTGGGGTGCCATTGCCTTCTAGTGCACCTCAAAAAATTCTTATAGCTCAGTAAAGTAGAACTGAGTATTAACCATATGCAAAGCACTAGAGGTAACATGGGACTTCCCCAGTGGCTCAGCTGATAAAGAAAGTGAAAGTGAAGTCGCTCAGTCGTGTCCGACTCTTAGCGACCCCATGGATTGCAGCCTAACAGGCTCCTCTGTCCATGGGATTTTCCAAGCAAGAGTACTGGAGTGGGGTGCCATTGCCTTCTCCAGCTGATAAAGAATATACCTGTAATGCAGGAGCCATAGGAGACACGGGTTCCATCCCTGGACCTGGATCCAGGAAGATTCCCTGGAGGAAGGCATGGCAATCCACTTCAATAGTCTTGCCTGGAGAATCCCAGGGACTGAGGAGCCTGACAGGGTACAGTCTAAAAGGTCGCAAAGAGTCCCATATGACCGAGTGACTATGCATGCATGCAGAGGTAACAGGAAAATGACCGCATGCCACTCTCTGATGGTCACTTAGACTCTAGATCAGGGGTTGGTAAAGGCATACAGCCCATGTGCCAATCTGGTCCACCACCTATTTTTTTGTTTTAAATAAAGTTTTACAGGTACGCAGCTAAGCTCATTCACTAATATGTCACCTGGCTGATTTGGGGCTACGATGAGTGAGTTGAGCGGTTTTGACAGAGACCACATGGCTCACAAGACTGAAATATTTATTATTTGGCCCTTTACAGAAAAAATTTGCTGATACTTGACCCAAATCTTTGCAATGATTTTAGGAAGAAGACAACTATTAGCTTAAGATTAGTGTAAAAACGAACCCAAATGAATTATTAACAGATAAATTATAAAAGTACAGTATTGAGCAACTAAAAAGGCAGCTTCTTTCCATGAATAAATATTTAGGAACTTGTATTTTCAATGGAGGAAAAAAAAGAACAAAAATCCGAAGTCTAGAGGATTAAGATTAGCTTTTCTTAAATCTAGTTAGAACAAGTACTGTTTATATGTGACATAATCATTTCATTTATTTACTCAACAAAACTTGTTGAGAGATAGCTTTGTTCTAGGCACTGATGCAAGGGATTCGGTGATAAGCCAAACTAGAAACCCATACTTTTCTTCCCATTTCTTCCATAAGAAAACGGAGTCTCTGTAATGAGAAGCTTAGCCAGGACTGGAACCCAATATTCTGACTTTGATTTCAGAATACTCAACTTAGTAGTCATTACCATGAGAGACACAGATTGGAAAAAAAATATATAGTTTACTATAAGCATCATCTTTCTCTCCAATGGTAAATTTATTGGTTTGTGATATCCTGTCTATTGATCCCCATAAATTTTCAAATATGAGATAATCCAAGTGTGACCCTGGTACTGATATTTATTAGCTGTATGAACACTGTTTCTCTGAATCTCACTTTCCTCATCCTTGTACTACGGTTGTTTGTGCTTAGTTGCTCAATCATGTCTGACCCTTTGCGATCCCATGGACTGTAGCCCACCAGGCTCCTCTGGCCACGGAATTTTTCAGGCAAGAATATTGGAGTGGGTTTATATTTTCTACTCCAGGGAATCCTCCCAACTCGGGGATTGAACCCATATCTCTTGTGTCTCCTGCATTAACAGGCAGATTCTTTACTGCCTCATCCTTAGAATGTGGGTAGATAATATTTAATTTGTAGTTTATAGAAGGTAATCCGATAGGACACTCTACTCTGAAACTAAAGGGCAAAATCCTGAGCAGTTTAAAGTTAAATATCTGAATTTTTAAACTTTATATTTAGAGAATCTTTGCCTAGCATGTGGTAAAGCATATTTAGATGTGAATTCATAAGTTTACTAACAAATATTTACTGAAAGCCCACCATATGGAATCCACCCTGGCATTCCCATTTTCTAGCTTGTGACCTACTTGCTTAATGCTGAGTCACACTGTCCTTATTGTAAAAATGGGGAAAAATGTTACTGACCTAACAAAAGATGTTGTGAGAATGGACACAAGACATGTGAAGGCATCTAGCAAGGCCTCTACTTTGTATGAGGGGCTCCAGAAGTGTTGGTCTCCTTTCTTCTATCTGTATCCACTATAATATTAAAATCTAATCAGGATACTATTACTACGATTAGGAAGCAAATTAAGTTGTAAAAATATGAGAAGGAAGAAAATGCCTAAATTTTTTAACCTATCCAGGCACACTGTGAAATGGTCGTACTTTCCAAGGTGATGCCATTGATGAAATTGCAGGATACTCTATCTGATAAAAATCTGTTAGCACCTCCCACCAAAAAATCCTGTTTCTTTGCCTAGGTTTGAAATTTGAAGACAGAATAGCACCCATTTTATCTCTGTAGTTGCCAGGAGTGATTGGACAGATTACACGTAAAAATAATATTTAAGGGTCAGGTAATTATTCTAGTGACTTGGGGGAATTATCTTGGTAATAAAAGAAACACTCTCTTATCTCTTCTTAATTCTGAAATCTAAACTTCGTTAGTGCCAGTCTGCTTTAAAATCTGATGACAGTGCTGCTGGCTGTCGTTCCATGATGTTAGAGAAAGTGTTGAACACTTAATGAATTCAAGGGTGTGTTTTTAGTGATGAGAAGTGCTGTCTTGTGTTAACAGTGTCAGTATGAGAGAGACTTGAAGGCACCAAAGACTATGTTTATATAGGTACTCTTTCATGTCGGGTGCTACACTTATTGCTTTTGATTAAGATGTATGATTGAGTTACTGGATATGACATTTGTTGAGAGAAGGAAGATTACCATGGGTGAAGTGCAAGAGAGTAAAGAATGAGGTGGTGGATGAAGTGTGAATGAAAGGTTACGTGCATTGATGTCTTGTTTATTTGATTTAGGGGTTTGAGATAGAATCAATCTATTTCATTTTTTAGCATGTTAGTAAAAATGTTTTAAGAATGTACCTTCCAATACATAATCAAAATATATCAAAATAGACTTTGGAAGTTAGCTTAAGTTGTAGAAAATTGTGTGTTGGGGGCAGGTGGAGACGACACTTGGGGACACTCCCCTTAGGAAAGCTTAGACTGCTCTCACATGTATTATTCAATTTATATTTACCATATTCCACTGCAATAGGTAAAGCCAGATCTTTTTTATGAAGCTTAAATGCTTCAAATGAAAACCCATTTTATCTGCTATTTTCCTGGAACACTGTGAATGCAAACCAAACTCATCATCTCTGAACACAGAAATTAAAGAATGAAATGGACTATAAACTGAAGCTGAACAATCTAATTTCACTGTTGCAGTTAATATGGTGAAAAAACCCCTCAAAACCATGGACATTTAAAGGGCAGAAAATAAATGCAGTGTTTGAGGTTGAATTCTCTAAATAGCACCTGGATTTTGGCAGCCAAAAATGATGCTAAAATCCACAATGAAGAACTGAAAATTCTCCCAGAGCTAATCTTGCTCTAAATCTATACACTCACTGTCTCCGACTGTTTGCTAATTCTGCTTTGCTAAGAGTAAGCTGGACATATTATCACTTCCATTTTACAAATGGGAAAAAGGAAAGAATGGGGTTCTAAACTGTCCCAATTTATAAAGTGATTCAGTGGCAGGGTCAGAAATAGAAAACTAGATCTCCTTATTCTTAGGCCAGAGCTCTGTTCGCTAAACCAAATTCCCACTCCCTGGTCCATTCTAAACCGGTTTGTTTATTTTCATCCTCAGATAAGCCCCGGCATTGGGGTTATTAGTGCTCTTCAAGTGGTCTGGGCTGGCTTCCCCCACCCGAACCACTGACAGCCACCAGGGACTTACGCTTCTTTCTGTTTTCTAATCAGACCCACCCACTGCAAAGCAGTCTCATTCTGCTCTGAAGCCTGTCTGCCTCATTTTGTTTTAGAATGTATTATAAATTGACTAAATATTTCTCTCTAAATTAAAAAAAAATTTTTTTAAAGTGATAACTAATTTTTAAACTCTGTGGATCTTCCTTTTAGGACAAAATTTCATAGTTTACTAGGAAATGTTAACTCTTGTTACGAATGAAATAAAACAAATATTATCTTCATTTTAAACCAATTCAGATGGTTTTCCTCGTTGGTTTAAAGTAGAAAACTTTTACTGTATGTTTGCGTGTCCCTGGGTATGTGTGTTTACGTCTGTATCTAAACATACAGATATATACACTGAATCAAAGGAAATGTTACTCTTTCCTCCTTTCTATTATTATTGCTTCTGCTCTAGTTTTCTATCCATTCCTTGTTAAGAGAATGACGTTTGTTGCTAGCAATGTGGGAGAGATGATGGTAAATCAGTTAGTGAACTTTCCTGTTGAATCCCAGAACACAAAAACAAGTCTTAACAAAAACTTCATTTTTCCTTCTCCCCTACACACGATCATTTAAAATTGCATTCATTTTAGGATTTCTACAGAACCAAAGGTCTGAAACTGTCTATCAGAACAGCCTGGAATTTAGCAATGCCAGCCTCACTCAAATGACTGCCTGACTCCCTGGGACTCCAGATCAAGTGATCTGCCAGAGGGCATGGATGGAATCTGATATGAAGGCAGCCTATTGATTCTTTAGGTTACCTCCTTGGGAAACTAATTATTGTTTAATCTTTATATGGGTGGATTTTTGTATTTGAAAATCTACTCTTTTTTGTCAACAAGAGAAATATTAGTTTTCATCCTCAAAGTTCTTGCCTCTGATTTTAAAGGGATATCACTTTAGTGCTCCATCCTTTATGGTATCAATAAGCTACTGGAAAAGGTGGCAAATAAATCCCATAGAAAGTAGTTAAAGAAGATCAAACATAACCTTCACTGCAGAAGTAGAGGTGTCTATTCTTCTTTACTTGAAAAAGAGATCCTGACTTGGAGATGCCCTCTTCTTTTAGAGAGTCTGACATGTTCTTTTATTCTTCCACTAATATTTACATGAAAATCAACTTTTATTGTTTGCTGCAATTGATTGTGAGCTTTGATATATAGGGGGCAGATTTCAATTACAAATCAAACGCTTGCTTAGTAGATTCTTAACCAGTTATCACTGTAAAAGCACAAATAATACAATATACTTGGTCACTGGAGAAGGAATATTAATGAATTATGAACTTTTAAGGAACAGGGTTGCTAAGAATTTTAAGATAATTTAATCTTGCTACAGTGCATTCAGTTGAAATATGCTTTAAAATTACTATCCATCTTTGCTATTTGGGGGTTATTTCATTTTTCAGTAATGTGGGCAGACATTTAAAGATACTTAAGAAAGATTATCCTTTGAAGTATATTTCATTTATCTTTCTTTTAAACATATGAAAAATAAAATTTAAATTTAACTTGTCTGGGTCTTTGAAATTTCTGAATGCTTATATTTTATGTGCAATAGCATATTATTTCAGTTAGAGTTTTCACAACAGAAATAAGTTAGTACCTTGGGTACAAATCTTATCGTGAAGAACTTTATGCTAACGTGGCAATTGGGTAATGAGGGGTTTGTAAACCGAGTCAGACCATGTAATTCTCCTCATAGGTTGCTCTCTATCCAGATTTTATGACTTTAAGTACTTCATGATCAGTAAATAATAAATTCAATTTACCGGATAGAAGTTTTGTCACTTAGAAATACTCACTTGGAATATATATTTCTTAATTGGCATCAATGGCACATTTCCCAGGAAGCATAACAAAATGGATCATTTAATAGATGCCCAATCTCTCCATCCATCTATCTATCAGTGCGGCACATGATGTTTTGACTTTAATATGGTAATTATCTCAGGCTGACTTCAGAGCAGGAAGCTGCCTCCCACACAGCAGTGCTTAATTACTTTAGACTTCAGCTTGCCAAGTGAAAAATTGACTGTTTTTTTGCACATTGCATGGAATTGAAATGATTTCATTGTCATTTCATTTGAAATACAGCCTGACATCAGCATAGAATCATGGGAAAGATAATGCAAAATTTCTCTGAAATTCTAAAATGGTCTGAAAGCTGCCTTATTTTTTTATGAAGCTGCATTTCATTTTCAGAATGTTAATGAAGATCCACTTCATCATGAGAGAAGCAAACTTTCAGGAATTCACTTCTGTGAAACCATTGCAATGGCAATTCAGTGAAGGGCAATATTGTCAGGTAGCTACAACTGTGGGGGCCTAAGCCATTGAAATGGGTATTGACATAGTTAGTAGTAAAAATTGTTAGCTTGAGTGTACTGCTAATGAAATCAAAGGAACAATAACGGCTCCATTCAGAAAATTTAAGACAACTTGCCTTTATGTGATTATGTGATGTAAATAAAATCACAAATAAAGTCATCTGTACAATAAAGTGACAAAAATAAGTCCAGCCTATCTTGTGTTGAAATTTATAAAATTTTTTTTTCTTCAGATTTCAGCTGTCAGCCACATTCTACTAATTGAATAATTTCCAAGATACTAAAGACAGATTTCATGAATAAAATGTCCACAAAAATGTACTCTTGGATAGAGGCAGAAAGTAAAATTATGAGAGAAAGCATTGGTATTATGGAGCAAATCAAACCCAAGCTTTCACTTTGGCCAGAAGCACTCGGCAAGTAGCAGTGACACCTTTGCCATGTAAACCGCAGGGGAAAATAATTAAATTTAACAGAAGCTGCCCTTGATTTAAAGCCACAAGGGAAGTAATTAAATTTAATACAAGCCACTACTTCTAAACAAAGATATATGGTATTTCTATCACCAAATGTTACCTTATTTTTTTCAAATGTGCCTGTAACTTCTAGTAGCCTGCTTGCGGAAACTAGTTCCAGAACATCTAATGGACAATATGATGGAATATTGTGAGCCATACTGGGCAGTAATGTAATGTGAGCACATTTGAGTTGCAATCTGAGAAATGTCAAGGTGCTCCCCTCTATGGCAGTCTGCTCAAAACCAATACCAGGCCTTAAGATGAAGGCAAGAAATTTTGGGAAAAAAAGTAGACATGTGATTTTTTTTGGGGGGGGGTGGTGGATCTGTTTTTTTGTACATCTGTTTGAACTGTCCCCTAACCTTAGCCCCCAGGGCTGCTGTTCTCTTATTGAGTTGATTCATTATCCTGGTTTTGGAAGAAACAAAGTTCTATTAATAAAATGTGTGCTATTAATAAAATGTGTGCTCTTGTCATCAGGGTTCTCCATGCCAGACCATGAGGCCCTACAAGTTTTCTTGCCCATTGGGCCAGCCCAGTTGAAGCTGGTCCCAGGGCCACCACGGATATGTATGCAGAATGCTCATTTCAAATGGTGGTCTTTCCATCAGGCCTTATACCCTGGCTCTGATGTCTTGAAAGAAAGTTTGCTTTTCAAAATTTTTGTGTCAGGATCCCTTTCTTGTCAGCTTATGCATCTTATGAACTTTGTCCTAAGCCTCACAAAGGCCATAAAACCAGCATGTCTTGGTTTGCTCCTGATTTATTTCAATATGATGTTAAGAATACCAACAATGAACATTTTTTGACACTTTTTACATAATAAGTTTGGAAGGAGTGATAGTGATTAAGTGTGAGAAGACTTACTTTCCTTCCTGAATTTAAAATTAAGAAGACCAGAGATATCTGCCCTTACTTATAGGGCATAAGCAACAAAGAAGTAGTGGAATAGGTGTTATTCAGAGAAGTGGTACCAGTGAAAAGTTTCAGTTGTCATACAACATTGTTTACAGAGGCAGAGGGAAGAAGAGTTGGACTGTATAGACTTCTTGCTTGAATCTTGAGCAGACTCTCAAGCTGCATGACATTGGTAAGTTCCTTTCTTGGTTTTATTATCTATGAAGTGAGGGCAGTAATAATATCTGCCACACAGAGCTGTGGAAAGGATTGAATAGGTTCATACATGTCAAGTGGCTAGAACAGTACCTGACACACAGTAAACGCTATCTAACTGTTGACTCTCATTACATGAAATATATGTAACAGTTCACTGCTATTGATGGTGACAGTTCCACATCATATCCAGTGTTATAAAAACTGTGCCCCATGGTTTTATTTGAACTCCATATCCAAACTACATTGTAAACATGGATCCTTATATATTATGTTTTAAGTGGAAGCTATGCAGCCACAGCCCCTATTGCTCCAATAGAAGAGTAATGGTGGTCTAGTTGGGAGGTGGGGTGGGGATTTGGGGCTGAAGGTATAGAGAGATGGACTAGAAGATAAACCTAGCAAGGAGGCATGGTGGTGAAAGATGCAGCTCAGTGTATTTTGCTACATTTCTAACAAAAGCCCAGATAATGCCTCTCTAGCAGTTATGGATTATACCAGCTTTCTTGGTTAGCCCAGAACTGGCACCAGAATAAGTAAAATCAGTTACTCTTTCTTCCAGGACTGAACGCATAGATTCAACACATTTGTCAGCCATATCTTTTCCTGTCGAGTAGTCATTGGGTGGAAAATCATCGAAAAAGAATTTTTCTTTGTCAGATAAACTTTTAACAATGGAGGAATGTAGTGAAGATTTCTGAAATAAATCTAGTGGCACTGGGGAGTTTACAAATACTAGCATATTAATATACAGCTAAAATAATAATAAAAAACACCATGCTGCTAAAGATGTTTAGTATTATCAGCTCACTGCAGGAGTTTATTAGAAACTCCTGCTTTCTTTTATTAAAATTTCAATTGGCTTGGTGAATGAGATCCTATGTTAGTGTCATAAAGTGAGAAGCCAGAAGGAGAGGATATTGGCATTTAAGTGCAGATTTCATTTTAAAAACACTTTACATTATAAAAGAAGATTGCATATTGTAAATATCACATATAATGCTAGTAGTGTTAAAAGGAGTGTTAGTAATTTTTTAAAATTCGTCAAATTGTCTTTGTTTATGATGATATCTGGCAGATTTTATGTTTCTGTAGTAAAGCAAAGTTTTAAATTTATCCCAAGATGTTTTTAGTTATAAGCAGCAAACATATTTTTCAGAAAGTTTCATAAAATAATGCATAAGTATAATTTAATGGGAATCTTTTTTGGCAATAGCACATGACAATTGCTTAATTCTATAATTAGCTGATTATTTTCCTTCTGCATTTTGGAAGCTTTTGCTAAACTAACTTGGTTTAGCTGGGCAGCTGGAAGGATTGCAAATCTCAATCTATGGTTGAATGTTTGGGTTGGCAATGCTGTAGTAAATTATATGGAGCACCTTCTGAAGGAAGCCAGGATTTTCTTTCCTGGTATTAAATGATCACAGCTTCTTTACCTGGTAAAAAATTGTTTAAAAGATGGTGGCAGGCAATGCTCTAAGGTATAACAGCTAGGGAGCCACGGTGAAAATCTTGCTTCCCTGTCTCGGCATCTGGAGTCTTCATGGAAGTGAGAAGTTTGTAGGTTTGCAGCTGCAGCCCTTTCATGACAAGTTCAGTAAATTTTACACATGGTTGCTTGCTTAGAAAATATTTTCCAGATTTAACATGTTTACAGCATTGACATTTGAAGCTGAAGCCCCTTCCTCCTTGATTAGAGCAGAGAGTACACACAGACTGCTTTCTAACTTTATGGGGTTGGAAATCTGGGACTGGGTCATTTACAATTTTCAAACAAATCAAAATGCACTTTGATCTCTGGTCCAAGTTTCTTTAAATGCAATGAGTAGTAATAATAGATTAGCCCAACTTAGCTATTTTCCCCTTAAATATGGTCATTTTTAATGTAATCATTTTATTGCATTCTAAAATCCAACCAACCATATTTAATTCATCTTATTCAAAGTATATATTTTTTGAGAAGGAACATTAACTCAACAAATTAGGTAGAGACTATGTGTGTGTGTGTGTGTGTTTGCATGTGTATATTTTTACATTTTAAACCACAACACAGTTTGTGAAAATACATATTAATAATAAAAGCAGCATTTTTTTTCTTTACACACATTTTCTAACTGAAATCTCATTTGATTTATGTATTTTAGGTAGGTGCACAGAATATTGTCAAAGCAATATATGGAATGGTTCAGCAATAACACACATTCAAAAGAAAGAGAATGTGATTTTGAATTTTCCAGTGTTAATTAAGATCTCTAATTTAAAACTTATTTTAGCAGATTAATTTTACATTAATAACATCAGTTCTGTTGAACATTTTGACCATACCTTTGAAATAAAATAAGAGATAATTAATATTGGTACTTTTTTTAGAACCATAAAAATTTAGTCGACTGTCACCTTGTTCTTAGGTTGCTAGCGGGTGTGCAAAAGACATTCATATAATGTGATACATTTCAGCATCCTCATCTCCACAGATGTAAACCCTGTTGCTTTAAACTGGATTTACTAGAGGCCAGATGCAAAATGCTCAGAATTTTCATTAACATTTGTCACACTGAATACAGTGTATCTCCTTCATGATTTAAGACAAATGATGGCACATATCATATGAAAAAGTCTTTCCTAGAATAGTCTTTAGGTTATAATATTTCATATTCAAAACAAAAGCACCTCTATCCCTCCAACAAAACAAAGCAGCTTACAATTGTGAAACAATGCATTATACTGTATATATGATACTACATATTATAAAATGATAATTAGGTACCAGTGTATCACTCATCTAATTTGGAAAGGGTAAAAGCAGTTTGTTCTTTTTTGTGTACTAAGTTTACTTAATTCCTCATCTTTAAATAAATGATAACTGTTTGCTTTGAGTAATGTTTAATTCAGCCCAAAGATGACTTATATGAGCAGCCAAATGGTTTGTATTGATTTTGATCTTTATTATTTGTAGAAGGATATTTTAGCAAGTTTTTGAAAGAGAAAAGCATTTCAAAATCACATCCTTTTGGGATTAATTGCAGAGTCAAACATTTTAATTTTAACTGGGAGAAAGCAAAGAACAAATGAAAAAATATGAAGATCTGTAATGAAAAGCAATAAAATAATCTGAGTGAATCATTTTATTAAAATGGTAGTTTCACTATAAATAAGGAACCATAAAAAATACAATTTGTATATTCTGTTACAAAAAACCGCACTCTAGGCAGCCAACTACTAAAATTTTATATAAAAAAAAATGCTCCCCTAAGGAAAATGTGCATATCTGCTGTTTCTTTTTAACAAAGATTGAGATGCTTATAAAGGACTTAGAAAAGAATTCTAAAAATAAAACCTCTTTGCCGTCCCTCACCCCCTCTACTTAGCACACGCTGTGGATGTGAGGGTTTTTTTTTCCCCTATTCACGCTGAATTGTCTGATTCCAATTTAAATTGCTAGTCGGTATTTCACAGCTTTGCACAACACTTTCTAACCTTTTCCTCTTGGGCATCTCTATTTGAAATGAAGCTTTACTGTCGCTCATATATCTGAAACAAACAAGTGTACCTACTTGATGGTTTAATCGCAACTGGCTAAGCTCAAAAAAATGAGCAGCAAGTTCAGGAAAAATGCATGGGACACAACCAGTCGACAGAACCAAAACCCTCAGCAGAGATGCAAATGATATTTTATTATTTGAAACAGCTGCCTTGCAGTCTCAGACACTTATTTTTTTCTTTACAGATTTTTCCTGAATAACTTTGTGCTGGTGTAGTATATTCTTTCATGCTTTCCCTGGTGACCACAGCTCTCATGCCATTTACCTTGCTCCAGGTAATTTGGAGAAATACCACAGACACATATCATTACAGAGTCTGTATAGTTGTTTAGCTGCTAATTGATTCTCAAAGGAAGCCGACAGATACTGTCACTATTATGTCATTTTAAAATTCTTCGAGATAAGCATGCTTATTTTAGTGAAATTAAAACTGCTGGATTTTCTGGATATTCAACTATAAAAAGCTTTTACAGAAGAGGTTATAATCAATATAGCCTTTACTAGCAAAAGGAAAAAAAAAGGAAATCTATGTACATTTTTAAGATTGAGTTGTTTTTTTAATTTTCATTTTTAAAATTATTATAGTTTTAATTTATAGAAGTACTTGATGTCTATCATGAGAAGAAATCAGTCTAGAAGCTTTTAACACATAGTTCAAAAGGACTCATAGCCTAGAATCAGAATCTTAGAAGACAGTGCAATGAATACGTGTTCTAAAATGGTTTCATTTTTCTTCATTTTACCAGGTCACCCTGTTGTTAGTGTCTGTGTTGTAACGAATGCTGTGATATCACAGAAACTTGCACAAAGTGTCCTCACTTAAAAACAGAGTGTGGTGTCAATTTTTTAAATGTACATTACTTCTATGAATGGGTTTATTAGCAGTACAACCACATTACAAGACAAGCTAAGCCATAAAAAGGATTAAGTGGCTCTGTGTAATACTGATTAAGTAACAGAGCAACACAGGCAAGTCGTGAGAGTAACTCCTGCTGCCAAGCCTTCTGAAACAACACAGTAATAAAAGTTTACTTTCCTTGCAGGCCCAGCTCTTTCCTCTGGGATCTTCTCTAACAATATTCAAACATTAGTTCTTCTACAGTCACTAAATTCTGCCCACATTAAAAATAGTCATCAACAACAAAATCCTTGATACAAATGAACTCATGTACAAAATAGAAAGAGACTCACAGACATAGAATGCAAGCTTATGGTTAATAAAGGGAAAAGATGTAGGGGGTGGGGAGGATAAATTCGGAGATTGGTATTAACATATATACACTACTATATATAAAATAGATAACCAACAAGGACCTACTGTATAGCACAGGAAACTTTACTCAATATTGTATAGTAACCTATGAAAAAGCAGAGACATTACTTTGCTAACATAGCTCTGTCTAGTCAAAGCTATGGTTTTTCCAGTAGTCATGTATGGATGTGAGAGTTGGATTATAAAGAAAGCTGAGCACCAAAGAATTGATGCTTTTGAACCATGGTGTTGGAGAAGACTCTTGAGAGTCCCTTGGATGGTAAGAAGAGCCAACCAGTCCATCCTAAAGGAAATCAGTCCTGAATATTCATTGGAAGGACTGATGCTGAAGCTGAAACTCCAATACTTTGGCCACCTGGTGCAAAGAAGTGACTCATTTTAAAAGACCCTGATGCTGGGAAAGACTGAAGGTGAGAGGAGAAGGGGACAACAGAAGATGAGATGGTTGGATGGCATCACTGACTCAATGGACATGAGTTTGAGTAAACTTTGGGAGTTGGCGATGGACAGAGAGGGCTGGCGTGCTGCAGTCCATGGAGTCACAAAGAGTCGGACACGACTGAATGACTGAACTGAACACGGGAAAAGGGAAAAGAATCTAAAAAAGAATATATATATGTGTGTGTGTGTAACTGACTTTGCTGTATACTTGAAACTAATAAGACATTGTAAATCAACTATACTTCAATAAAAAAATAAAAGTAAAATTAAAAAATAGCTAAAACAACCCTCCCCTCCAAACATCCCTTTTGCTGTCTTCTTGCTTTCATAACACTTCTGGGATGTGAAAAAAGACGGGGTTCCATTTGGATTCTACCACATACCCTTGAGCGTGAGCCTTCACTTCTGTTTCCTTATCTGTAAAAAGAAGGTGATAAGACTCCCTTAAAAAGTTGCTGTGAGGGTCAGTCAATGCCTATAAAGTGCTCGATGCAGTACCTAAGACATTTTAAGCATTAAAATATTGGTAACTCTTATTAGGGAAATAATTGTTAAGTCCTTTTCCCCAATGATAAATATATTTTGAGCAAGTAACCAGCATTTGGTTTTGAAATCTACAGAGAAGTTCTTATTTGCTCTTATTACAACACTAAACGGTGGCAGGTACCCAAGAATACTTTATAATACTGTGCCTTGAAATTTAAGATAGGTGCAAAAGAAGATTTCAGAGACATATACCTTTAAAATGCCTTTTACAAATGAGTTAGTTGGGCTATTTGCTTCAGTAATCTATTTAATATAACGAATATTCCAAAACTGAAGTTAACACACTGGATATTCTTTACCTGTTAGCTGCTTAAGAGAAGGGTCCACTCAGTTCAGTTTTATGTGAGAAATTAATTTCAGGAGATAATTTCATTAATATCACTTGAAATGTTTTCCATGTGGGCTATTGAGAATTATAAATTCTAACTTAATAAAAAGGCAAAGCAAAAAAAAAAAAAAAAAGACAAAAAGATAAATGTCTGTTGGATTTCACACACTAAATCCATCTCACATTGTTTTTGATAGTTTTTCCAAGATCCAGAGGGAATTCAACAATAGGTTATATTGAGTGCAATTAACATCATTAATGTAGAAGCCAGTAAATTAGGGCAGATGTTGAGATTTCACAACTAGCCTGCTTTCCTTATATTCGGACATAATTCACTAGATGTGTTGGGAAGTAACAATGTCTCCTCTTCAACGCATCAAAATTATTTTCAGAAAATAGGGAAACAACACCCATTAGCACATTGCCAAAATCTGGCCCCAAACAACTTTTGGAACCCTTGATTTCGAGTGTTTAAACCTAATTTTATGGAATTACCTTTCTGGGATATGCCACAACCCAGGAAGCTGGGGTGTGAGCTGGAGTGGGGTGCAGTGGAATTAGAGCTGGGCCCAACCTGGGCAATAGGATAAAGGCCACTGAGCAACGCTTTGTATTAGATATCAATCTGCTCATAACGGCTGGGCGAAGCTGCTTTTGATTCGGAAGGGCTTCTCTGCTTGAACTGGAGAGAAGTAAAGAGGAAGGAGCTGCTACAACGGAGTCAGACGTGGGGTGGGAGAGGGTGGGGAAGGTCCGCGATGATGGCAGAGAAGGAAGCTTGATTGCGATGATCTGCAGACAAGGAGAAGTGGGCTGATGGCAGGCAGGTAGGCTTGGGAGGGGAGCTCAGAGGCCGGGTCCTGGAGCAGCTTCCTGGAAAACCGCTCTCCGGTTCTCTTTGAAAACAGAATAGCAGTGGAGACAGCCAACCCCAGAGGACCTCTTCAGCCAAAGAAACTCAGTTTGGAGGGTATCTTTTATTTTTTTTTTTTTGTATGATCACAACACAAACTATACATTAAAACCTATTTGGGTAATTTCCCCTAGGAAGAAAGCTGACCCCATCCCTCCCTCCTCTAAAAGTGCTAAGAGTGTCACGATGCATTTGGAATGCTTTCTTAAAAGTTCCAGATCATTCGACCACTTCCACCGCTGTGTCAGGGCTTCTGCTTCTATACAGGGGCTGGCAGCGGTGGGCAGGTCTGACAGCAGCTGGGAGGCCGCACCCAGGGAATCTGTGGCAGGTGGAGGTGGAGGAGGAGATAATGACCACTCGGAGACAACCTATTTAAGCAACTGTTTGCTCTACAATAAAAATTACTCAGTGGCTCTGAGCTTGAACTCTCAAAGGGAGGGTGCTGCGGGCGACAGTTGGAGACTTTGTTTTAACCTAATGAGCAAACAGGAGCCTGGGGCTTTGTTTGAGAGGAGGGCCTTCCTCACTTCCTCAGGCTTCATTTGCTTATGAGGCGACAGGGCTGCCCCCAGGGACGAGGTGGATGAGGCAGCTGCAGAAGAGGTTCCAGGAGGATTCTCAAGGGCTGGGAAGAGGGAGGGGAGCGGCTCAGTCAGAAAGTGCAGGGAAGGGCTGGACAGAGCACAGCTCGGAGCCCACCTTTCAAAGCACACAGTCCAGAATACTTCTTTGTCTTTTTTGTATTACGCATATTTTCACAAAAATGGGAGCAATTGAGCCTACACCACAGCCTACAGGACAAAGTCTGAACTAGGGCATCTGAGCGAAGCTGTGATTTTCAGGGCCCAGGACCCAGGGGAGCGGAATCTCAGCGGCCTCTGGAGGAGAGAAGCGGGTGAGCAGGACAAGAGGGACCAAGCCCAATCAGACCCCAGGAGCTCCCCCAATGGCTGTATCTTCTCTGAGATTCCACCAGCATCCAGATGTCTGGATGCTGAAGGGGAACACTGGCATCAGAAACACTGATCCTCATCTCCATGTTTCCCTCATAATCAAAATTTTTTTAATGTATGCTGTCTGCTTACTTCAGAGAAAAGGGTCAGCTGAAGAGCAAGAGGAGGGCAAAGAGAGTCTGGAGCATTCCAGTAATGAAAATGAGGTCAGACAACACAGTAGCATTGCAAGGCTTGCCAACAGGCAGGGTTTTCTGGATTGGTTTTTTATACCAAACAAGAGGCAAAAAGCCAGTCGACCTGTGGCCGCAGGAATTGGCGGAGGACAGCTCTGGGGCCAAGCTGGCCTCTGGAGGAGTTATGTTCTCCATTGCATCTGGGGCTGCTATTTGAGGCTGTCCACCAGCACGTCAATCTCAGAGCATGTAAAGCTAGTGATTAGAAGACTCTGTCTCTGTAGCTCATCTCTTTGAACCAGTTCCTGGCTCAGAGAATCTCCCTGCTGGAAGGGCTGGGAGTCTTCTGTGGTCTGTGGGTCTCTCCTGCAAGCTGTCTGCTCGCTTTGTACTATCTCTGGAGTTTGTTCTGTGCTCTGCTTGCATCTAATGTATATTTATTCTCAAAGGCAGGCAACTGAAGTTTCAGTAAGTGAAGGGCTCTTCAATCCTGGGAAAGATTCATTATCAGTGCTTTTCTAGGCTGTTTGACATGGGAGATTTGGTGTTGATTAGCAGTTGATGTGGTGAAGAGAAAGCAGAATGACAATATGGAAACCTCTTAGGATATGCAAAAAAGTGCAACCCACACAAGACTGCCATTCATTAGATAATAAATGTGATGCCAGATTTTGCCAAACAATAATATAGAGAATAAATACTCAAGACATAGACCAAAGTCCAAGGAGAGGCATTGAGTCCTATTCATGGCTTTCAGCACCTCCTAGAGACATCATTTCTCTAGATGAGATTTAGCTTTTAGCAGCTACCTTATGAGGCAGGGTTACTAATATGACTCCTTTGAATATGAAAAATAGAAAGAAACCCCTTTTTAATCTTTGTTTTTATGGCTGCAAACATGATTACATAGAGGAAAATCAATCCCAATGGAGTACAATGGGAAATACAAAGTAATTGATTGGTCTTTATCATTTTCTATTACGGTATTAAAATAACACCATAACATCAAGCAGCAGCCACTGATACATAAAGGAAAACAGGAGTTGATTATGTCTAAGCGTAATCAGGTCAGGGAAGTGTGAAGGTAAGATAAATAAGGTAAATACAAAAACAGAAAAAGTCTTCAAAGAAGCAAAAGGGAGTTGGTGGCAGAGAGTCGGCACAATAGAAGGGAGGTCTGCTGTTGGCAACGTCATTAAGCAGTAAGCCACGAGAGACAGTCTATTGCAGCTGTGTGATTGCAGTATGTCTCGGTTGGTGTCCCAAGCCATGGGGGCAAAAGCTGAACGACTTCAACTTCTCAGAAAGTGCAATAATCCTTTCAGAATACAATGCCTGCAGCCTGACTGCCATCAGGCTATGAAATTCAGAAAATGAAGGAGAGGAAGCATTTAGCTCTTGGTATTTCCCAGGCACTAAGGCCACCAGCATGGTTTTGTGAGCAGCCACTTAGAAAACCTCCATTTGCAGCCAACTTTGCAAACTGCCCGAGACAAGTGAGGCTTTGTCAGGTCCTCAAATGCCGTGGTCTGTGTCCTAGTGGCAAGTAGCTGAAGCGGAGCCCTGGAGAAAAATTCCATCAGTAGAATGCCTAGATATGTTATGCTGCATTCTTGCCTGTTTTATCTCTCCATATATATTTATTCTCTCAACAAATATCACAAGAATACTGGAGTAGGTAGCCATTCCCTTCTCCACTATATTTATTCTCTCAACAAATCCACACTTAACTAAAGCTTGCATAAATGTTACTAATTACATAGTTTGATATTAAAATATGACCAAATTTTAATTCTTACCAACATTTTTATTCTTTGAAAATACTTTTTGGGTCAAAATGCATATATGCACATTGTGTCTGATCAATAAACAAATACACTCAAGGACTATTTTATTCAAATATACAAGATATTAGTTCTGATTTCTTTGTCACTACCTAACACTCTTCTAATTTAAAGTTAACATAATGCAATTTATGTTAACCATCCAGAAAAGCTTTGTTGTTGCTGGAAGTCAGTTTTTCACATTCACACTTAAAATACAGTATAAAAATGTCATGTCCACCAGAGTGACCCAGTCCTAAGGATAAGCAGTAATGAGAAATATAGCTTAAGGTGATAGAATAAGTCATCATGTGGAGTGGGAGCAAAAGAGAGCTGGTTAGCTGTGATACCCTCAAGAGATGTGAGAAGTAGTTTCTTACTCAGAAGAAGGACTCTTGATAATATTTAATTTGTTTCTAACTTTTCTAAATCCTGGGGGGTTGAACTTTGTTCATTCATTCACATATTTATTCCAGTAATTGAATGCCTATTATGGGTCTAGAACGTAACTTGGTGCTGTGGTTATGGAGATGGCCTCAAGGAGCCCATGGGCTTTTAGAGAACATTGACATATATAGACAGATATATGAAAATGTCCTCGTTGACATGACACAGCTGCTATGAAATATGGAGCAAATGAAAGTCAGAAAAAGGCTTCACAGAGGTGAGCATGGATGGAAAAGTAGATTTCCAGACAGAAAAGATGGATACGGGCATTTTAGGCTGCAGACTTTCACATGAATGGCTCAAAAGACAGAAAGAGAGGTGCTGTGGAACAGAGGGAAGAGCAGAATAATGCACCTGTGCATGGAATGAATGGTGGGAGTTGGATAGGATGGTAAGTGAAGCCCAGATTCCCAAGGACCTTGTCTGCTATGCTAGAGAGTTGTCCCTATAGGAAATATAAAGCCTGTAGAGGTGTTTAAGCAGAGGCACAGTCTGATAATGATATTGGGGTGGTGGCATTTGGGTATAGGATAGAGCATAGGAAGGAATGGGGACGAGAGAGGCCATTGCACCATATAGTAATCTGTGTTCCTGGTTGAAGCATAATAAACCACCTATGCTCCATGCAGAGGGGATTGCATCAGAATTATCATGCCTTGTCTGTCAAATGCTCCCAGTAGCAAGTGACAGAAAACTGAAGGGTATCATCTCATCTAACAAGAAATTCATAAAGCCATGGCTCTGTGTGTGGTCTCTCAGGGTCAAGCTTCATTTCTCAGCTGTTCTCTTAGTGATGCTTCTCCCATGTGTTGTCTTTGTTCTTGAGCTGGAGGCAACATGACTGCAATGGCCGAGATGGTAAAAAATCTACCTGCAGTGCAGGAGACCTGAGTTCAACCCCTGGCTTGGGAAGATCCCCTGGAGAAAGGAATGGCTACCCACTCCAGTATTCTTGCCTGGAGAATTCCATGGACAGAGAAGCCTAGTGGGCTACAGTCTGTGGGATCACAAAGAGTCAGACAGGACTGAGCAACTAACACTTTCACTTTCTTTTCATCTAGACACACTGTGTCCAGAGGAAGAAGGACCATCTTTTTTTCCTAATGTCTCTTCCTTAGGAATGAGGACATCTTTCCCAGAAATTCCTAGCAGGTCTCCCTCATGTTTTATTGTCTATGTTAGGTCAAATTCCCATTCCTGAACCACTTACTGATAAAAACTCACAATGGACTTTGGAAAGTCAACTATTACGCCTGTCCCGTTTTCCTTTAAATATCTTCCCTTTGGACTTTGTGTCTCCCTCACTAAAATGATAATTTGTATGATAAGAATTACTTAATGTTAAGTAGTTCTGTAATGGGTATTGAATTATTACATGCCACCCTGGGCATAAATACTGCTTTACTTCTTTATCAAGATGTCATGTTAATTCTGATCCCTATCCTTGACGACAAATGAGATGTCTTCCATCAGGCACTGTTCGTAGCTTCCTTTCCTTCTCTCTTGCTGATGGATGGGATTCATGCTATTTACACATATTCAGAAGACGCAGGGAGGCTCTGGTCCCCAGTCTTCACTATTGTGCTTCTTGCCAGGCCTATAAGGTCTTCTCGGATAGGTCCATACACCCTCTCAGAACCTGCAAGTCTCACCCTACTCTCAGGTCCTAGAGAACCAAGCCCCTTCTGGTATAACAGGTTGCCATTGTCAGATAAATTCAGTTTAATTATCTCAATGAACATGCCTGATGGTGGTTGTCTGCCTGGATTCATCTCCATCTGACAACTTCTCCCAAAGCCTTGAGGACCCAAATATCAACTGACTTTGGCTGGGGAGATTGCAGATGTGCAGTGGGGAGTTGATTTCAGTTCTTCCTGATGAGCCTAGAGTCCACCAAATAAGATGCAGTCAATTACTTAATTGTCCATTGTATACTACTGAGTATTCTTAAATGTCTTTATACAGTGCATCGAAGGAATAAATACAACTGTCCTGGGCCAAGCTGAGTCTTAATTGGTCTCTTAGAGGTAGTCTGACTTTGGAGGCTCTCTAATCCTGCAAAACCAATATTCCCTTTTTGCGTTACCCTTGCTCCTCATGCCCCTCCCCCATCTAAAAAAAAAAACAAACACACTTACTAAGTTTACTGATTTAAGAAGCTTGCTAGTGGGAAATGATTTGATTAATTAATTCACACCAAGTTTGAACAACTGACAATCCTGATTAAGGTGATATGCTTTCCAGGGCTATTTAAAATTTAAAAGAGATGTCTTCTAACCCAGATGAATCGAGCTCTAAAGGTGAAATTTCAGGCAATATAGAGGAACATAATTATTGCCTCAGAGTTGCAAGTGTGACCTCTTAAATCCACACCTTTTATAAACCTCTGCTGTAGAATATTATACTTTAATACTCTGCTGAAGAGCCTTTCTTAACCATGAAACTGACTTTACCAGAAGACCAAGCCTCATTTATTGTTTTGTCCTCAGCCCTTAGCACAGTTTATAACACACAGCAGCTTAATGCTTTTCGGTGGTTGCTTGAAGCATTTTTTTGCAGTTAATCTGTTTTATGGGACTTATGTGCGTGCACGCTAAGTCACTTCAGTTATGTCCAATTTTTTGTGACCCCATGGACTGTAGCCCACAGGCTCCCCTGTCCATGGAATTCTCCAGGCAAGAATACTGGAGTGGGCTGCCACGCCCTCCTCCAGGGGATCTTCCTGACCCAGGGTTGGGACCCATGTATGTTATGTCTCCTGCACTGACACGTGGGTTCTTTACCACTGAGCTAGCTGTGTCTGTTTAGTCACTAAGTCATGTCCACCTCTTTGTGACCCTGTGGACTGTAGCCCAGCAGGCTCCTCTGCCCATGGGATTTTCCAGGCAAGAATACTGGAGTGGGTTGCCATTCCTCCTGCAAGGGATCTTCCCGACCCAGGGATTGAATACCCAGCTGTTGCTGAGTTTTCTGCACTGGCGGGAGGATTCTTTGCCACTGAGCCACCAGGGAAGCCCTTTATATGGGACTTGGGGGAACTCAAAAAAATAAAAGGTGACTTTTTTTTTTTTTTTAATTTTGGACTTGGGGAATAAAAAAAAAAATCAATTTCTTCTTCTCTATCCACTAAATAATCCATATTTTTCTAACTTTTCACTTATATTCTGTGAAGTAAGACCTTTCCTTTGATTATATAAATCTCTATTGTCCAATTTGGAGCTGCCTTAATTTCCTCATGATCTCCTCAAAATGAAGAATTCCCATCAAGGCTTGGAGTTTTACTACTGGGTGTTTAAGTGACCAGCTAAAGAATTTCCCTCCATTTGCTTCTCAGTGCCACTGGATGGCCAGATGTGTTTAATAGAGATTTCTTCTCAGGTGAGATTTCTTTGGTTTTCCAGTCATTTTTCTGGGGATAAAATCCTCGACTTTAGCTTGAGTCCACAGTTTAGCTTTACCTTTGAAATGTTCATTTCTTTTGATTTGGAATAAGGGTCGAAGTGCCTGCAGGTTCTAGGGGTGGTTTTTACTGAGAGCAGAGGCAACCCTTTTTCAAGCTGAACCACCAATAAGGCCTCACATACTCAGTCTCCTGGCCTAGTGCACAAATGCTTCACATTCGATGGTTTCATGTTATGATGAATTATTATGTTGTCTGCCCAACCTCTTTTTTTATGTATTTATTTATTTATTTGGCTGTGCTGGGTCTTATTAATAGTTGTGGCTTGCAGGATCTTTAGTTGTGGCATGCGAACACATGTTGTGGCATTTGAGATCCAGTTACCAGACCAGGGACTGAACCCTGGTCACCTGCATTAAGCAGCAAGGAGTTTTAACTGCTGGACCACCAGGGAAATCCCTGCCCAACTCTTTTTTATTTCAGTAGTCATTCCTTATAGCTTGGTGAAATGTTGGTCGCAGTAGTTGCCTCTCCTGCCATGTTGGTGACCGTGTGACTCAACTGGCCGCTCGTTACCTCCTTCTTCTCCTGCGATACTTCCTAGATGGCCAGATGACCCAGATTTAGCCAATCAGAGTCATCCTCAGGAATTCTGCTGAATGTGTTAGGAAAGTATCCCTGACTTCTCTTTGTAGTTAACTGTAGGTCAACAGAAGCTTTGGGTTGATTTGCTGGGGACTATTTGCACCATTAGGTATGAAAAATCTAGTGGTGCAAAAAGAAAGCAGCAAGGAGGGATGGATGGATGGATAAGAGGTAAAGAGAGAAGGAGCACTGGGGACAATAACAGCCATATCTGAAAAGTTGAAAACTTCTCTTTTATTCTGTTTAACTTTATTTGAACTGGGTTTCTGTAAATGACATTAAAAAGACTCCAGATAAACAAACAAGCATGTTCTCAGTTTATTTATCAAGTACAAAATTATATGAGCTTTGTGAGATAAAGTTGTATATATTTTTAGCCATTTAAAAATTGTATTTTGAATCCACTGAACTGGGTATTATCACACATTTAACTTTGAACAAATGAAAAATAGCATGTGCTTTGTGCTATATAATGTACATGACATTACTTCACCACAGAGAAGTTTCTGTATCCTACACTTAGGTGAATTCAGCTAACTAATAACTTTATAAAGCAACTGAGAAGTATTGGGAAAGTAAACAACCTGAGGCTCAGAACTAATCAGGAAATTATACTTAACACAGAATTATCTAAGAGAGAGGGAGAACATGACAAGAGCAGAAATTTTAAGTCAATGATACAGAAAAAAAATAAGTGATTTCCTCATGTGTGAACAGGCATTGGTAGCTTTAGAAACATCCCTGTTTTCGGATCACAGCTTGGGTACCACTTCCTCTGGTAAACCCTCCTTCATTACACCCAGAACTTAAGCTTGGCCAGCACTTACTACATGAAACTGAAATTGCAGGTTTACTTCTTGGTTCCCCAATGAAACAATAAGCATTTGAGTGCAAGGACTGTCTCATTCATCACCATATCCATCTCATCTCTCTCAGTCCCCTACACCTGCTCCATTTATCAGGCAGACTGAGCAATGGGACATGTCTGCTGATAATGGCACAGAGTTGCCTGTGCATGGAACCTGTGGTCTGGGATCTTCATCCTCTGGGGCCAGCTACTATTCCTTTTTGATCATCTACCATCCCCTTGATGTTGACTGTCATGTGATGTTGTGTTTATTATGTAGATGCCTCAGCCAGAGTCCAAAGCTCAGAAGAAACATAATCATACAGTTGAAAGTGTATGAAGATTTTGTTATCTGACAATAGTGTCTCCTTCTTGTGCACAGACATGTTAAGCTGCTGTGTTGTTAGACTCAGCTTCCAGGGTTGGAGAGAAAGAATATTTTCAGTGTGCCAAGAATGGCTTCGGTCAGTTCCTACAGGCTTAATTTCACCTGCTGCTGCTGCTGCTGCTAAGTTGCTTCAGTCGTGTCCGACTCTGTGCAACCCCATAGACGGCAGCCCACCAGGCTCTGCTGTCCCCGGGATTCTCCAGGCAAGAACACTGGAGTGGGTTGCCATTTCCTTCTCCAATGCATAAAAGTGAAAAGTGAAAGTGAAGTCGCTCAGTCATGTCTGACTCTTAGCAACCCCATGGACTGTGGCCCACCAGGGTCCTCCGTCCACGGGATTTTCCAGGCAAGAGTAGTGGGGTGGGGTGCCATTGCCTTCCCCATAATTTCACCTACTTCTCCTAATTACCCTATGAGTATTATTCTATTTTATGGATGATCAAATTAGACTAAAAGCAATTTACCCTAAAAGAGAAAGCTTATAGTGAGACAGGATTTGAATCTAATTCAAACTTCCCAAACTGTGGCATTTTGTACAACCCTACTTGGAAGAGCAACTTCAATCCTGGGATTTTTCAAGCAAAGGTTAGACTAAATTAGTTTATTTAAAATTATATAGTCTTTGACAAAGCTTAGCCTGTAAAGAATCTGCCTGCATTGCAGGAGATGCAGGAGACATGGTTCAATCCCTGGGTCAGGAAGATCCCCTGGAAGAAGAAAATAGCCACTCTAGTATTCTTGCCAGAAAAATCCCATGGACAGAGGAGCTTGCTAAGTGCTAAGTCGCTTCAGTCGTGTCCGACTCTGTGTGACCCCATAGACGGCAGCCCATCAGGCCCTGCCGACCCTGAAATTCTCCAGGCAAGAACACTGGAGTGGGTTGCCATTTCCTTCTCCAATGCATGAAAGTGAAATGTGAAAGTGAAGTCGCTCAGTCGTGTCCGACCCTCATCGACCCCGTGGACTACAGCCTACCAGGCTCCTCCGTCCATGAGATTTTCCAGGCAAGAGTACTGGAGTGGGGTGCCATTGCCTTCTCTGACAGAGGAGCTTGATGGGCTACATTCCTTGGGGTCACAAAGAATCGTAGACAACTGAGTGACTGAGACATACATCGACAAAAAAGCAAATTTAATTACACCATATTTGTATTATCAGCAATAGAAAGGTTACAGAGAAAGCAGATTACCTGCAAATTTTATGTTTCTTACAAAACTCATAAATAATATATGAATAGCTGAAAGCTGCCATCAAACTACACTCTCAGCTGTAAAAAGAAGCTGGTTATAAGTGAGGTGTGGTGATTACTATGTTAGGTCAACTTACTTCTCCAGAGTTTATGGCAAATGATTATTTACCAGATGGAATTTTCCCTAAGAAATTTCATTTACTTTATTTCCTCTTATCCAATTTTTTCATAAAGTTGATTCTACTTAAAAATAACTTCTGGGATATTATTTGAGAGTAAAAGGTAGACTTAACTTGATTCCAGAGGGAAAACAAAAGATTGTCTAAACATCAGCTTAATCCATAGCATGGAATGGAAGCATTATGTCTATCTATTCTCTGTGAGGAAGTCTGGGGGAGCAGAATAAATAGTGTGTGGAAAATCCAGAAGGGACCTCTGTCGTAGAGTCTAAATTATGAGGTGTTTTTAGGAAACATGTATTTTATCCCAGGTCAAGGCCAGCTGGGGTTGGAAAGGCAGCCTCCAATGATTTGACATTTCCCTGATGCCTCCTGGAGGAAATAGTCATGTTCCTAGAGGGGAGTGTGTTCTGGGCTGACAGCTCATGTCTTTTTTCAAGGCACCATTACCTATGGCAGATGATGAAATACTCTGTAAATTTTGACATGGGGAAGGTAGGACTAATTCAAAAGGGTCTTGCCCTCCTAGGTTAAGATGACTACCTTTCCTGTGAGTTTTTACAGACCCCTACCTCTTGTATACTCAGTCACACAAACATAGAGAACTATTTACACCCACACGTGTGTGCTCTTATGCACACATATGCACACATATACAGGCTCAGGCTCTCACCTACCCATGCTGCTGCTGCTGCTGCTAAGTCGCTTCAGTCGTGTCCGACTCTGTGCGACCCCATAGACGACAGCCCATCAGGCTCCCCGTTAATTTCTAAACTTTTACACTTTTAAAAAGTCTTTAAATTTTGGTGTTTTGTAACAAGGGAAATAATATTTTAGAACTATTAGGCTATATAATTTCTTTCCCCTTAAATTTTGTTCTCTTGAAGTCTTCTACCTTCAAGGTAAAGCATGACTCATATGTTCATTGGAAGATGTGCGTTAGGGGATGTACCATGCAGAACAAAGGAATCAAAACTATGATTGCTAAGAATTGAATATTTGTATCCCCCCAAAATTCATGTGTTGATACCCGAATCCTCAAAATGACAGTATTTGGAGAAGGGCCTTTAGGATGTAATTATGTCATAAGGGTGGAACTTTCATGATGGGATTAATGTTCTTTATGAGGGATAACATGAGACAGATTGCTTCCTCTTTCTGCCATATGAGGATACATACATTGGGAAGATTGTTGACAAATCAGCAAGAAGACTCTCACCAGGAATAGAATTGATCTGGCATCTTAATCTTAGTGCATGTGTGGTAAGTTGCTTCAGTCTCTTCGTGATCCTATGGACCATAGCTCACCAGGCTCCTCTGTTCATTGGATTCTCAAAGCAAGAATTCTGCAGTGGGTTGCCATGCCCTCCTCCAGGGGATCTTTCCCACCCAGGGATCAAACCCTCATTCTTTACCCTAGTGCCACCTGGGAAGCCCATCTTGATTTTAGACTTAATGTAAATGTTGACTCAGTCTCCCAGTCTTCAGTGATTTATTATACTGTAATAAATTGTCAAAGTCTGAGCTGGCTAAGAGAAAGATGAAAGAAATGGTCTGGTTAAGGAGGAAGAGAATATAGAAATATTGCTATCTCATGAGATGGTAGACAAAAAAGTGGAAGTAAAGAAATAAATAGTAAAACTTGTTCTGAGCACCTGATCTAGATCTAGGTCACAAAATGTGGGTCACTGACCTCAGCATAGCTTCAGGTTTGGCAAAGACTACCGAATTTTGGAGTCAGGCATCAAGGAAGATGGCCTTGTTCTCCAAGAACTTCACCGGCTACAGCTGGTCACTTCAAAGATGAACACAGTAGGATGTTCACCCTGGGTACAGTCAAAACTAGATCAGATAGCCCATCATGGACCCTGCCCTTATACCAGCATGAGACCAAGGGCCTCGCCAGCCCCATGTTCTGAAACATATCCTCTACATCCAAGCCGCATTTGATGAAAGAAGAGGGGAAAGAGGGGAGCTGTTCCATTATGGAGTAAACTTTGAATGAGTGAAAAATTATCCCAAAGAAACTATGTAACACAGCAGTGCTGAAACATCATAAATAGGCAAATTTAAAGTTAAAGACTGTTGCTCCCCACCCTCCACCCCCATCAGCTAGCCAGCAGAGTGAGAATTTTTGAGAAAGATTCTATGACTTGTAGAAAATAAAGAAGTTCATTTTTCTCTGCACATTTGATATGTTAATTGTGACCCTCTAGACATAAAAGCAATACCTACAGCATAGTTTTGGCATTCCTGCTAGGACTAATGTCATTTTCTGGGCCCAGGGAAACATCACGAAGAAAAACTTCTTAATGTGACCTGATGTCTTGTTTCTTTAACAGACTCCCAGTTTGGTTGGTGCTTGTTTGGGAAATGAAAAATGCCTTTTGGCCTATATTTCCCTGTGCAGATAAAGATCCTAATTGTGCCCTTACAAGCTGGTACATAAATCTGTGTCAGGTTTCTCATAATATTATATCTGCAAATGAGATCTTGGAGGTATTGTTCTCTTTTTCACTTGATGACAGAACAGGATTCTTCACTGGAAAAAAACTGGTAAAGGATGATTGAGTTCAATTCAGCCTAAGCATTTGAGTTTGTATATTTTAGGGGAAAGGGGATCAGAAAACAGAGTTTTCAGACAGACCAAGAAAGCTAACTGAAATATCTAGGAAAATCCCTTTGAGACTGAAAGCATGTGATATACAACAAAAGCAGCGAGAAGTCTCAATCTTTATGTTTTTAAAGTTTCTTGATTGCAGTGGGGAAACTGAGTCACCAGCAACCTATAGATCCCAACTTGGTCCTTGTTAATCCCTGGTGTTATTTGCCAAGATACTGAAAATCCTCAAAACAGTGAGATAAGAAATGTTAAATACCTGAAACACTCCTTACAAATTGAAGCAAATCTGGAAGAAAATAATCAAACCATCTAAAATAATTGGATTAGGAGTTAGTAGATATTACCCAAATCTCACTTTTATTGTGGCTTTTTTTCCTGGCAGGATATTTACTAGTGTTAATAAGAAGCCTTTATATTTATTAGTATTTTTATTCCAGATAGCTCAGAGGCTCCACAGACATTCTTTTATTATTTTTCACAACATCTCTATAAGGTTTTTGGCAAGAGGATAGGTATTACCCTTGTTAAACCTGATGCAGGAAAAAGCAAGTGTTTTCAAATGTAATTTACAGAAAAGCACCTCTTAGGCTGAAATCTAAATTGCTGGTGAGGAACTTTCTCTTGGGAATGTTTTTCTCCCTTTTCCCCTTTAATTTAAAGTATGAGACTGTCATTTCTGTCATTAGTTACTGCAGTAACTTTTTCCTCTTCAGACCAAGGTCAAAAGTCTCCTGCTGTTAGTGTATCCAGGAAAGTGCTTGAACACACACAGCCGCATATCATGCATATTTATGCTGCACAAGTATTAGAGTAAACATAAGAGGAATGAATTATTAAGGGCGAAGTAAGACTGATGAAATGCTGTTAGCTTGAATATTTGACTGATTTGTACATTTATAAGCTGACATGAAGCAGTTGAAGGCAAAGGAAACAAACTTGGTCTTCATGCTAATTTCTTAAAAATGATAAGTTTTAGGAATTGAGAATGAATATATATATATATATTCATATATATATATATATAGGGCATCCCCAATGGCTCAGGAAGTAAAGAATCTGCCTGCAATGCAAAAGACACAGGAGACACAGGTTCGATTCCGGGGTCAGGAAGATCCCCTAAAACAGGAAATAGCAATACACTCCAATATTCTTGCCTGAAAAGTCCCATGGACAAAGAGCCTGGAAGGCTGCATTCCATGGGGTCACAAAGAGCTGGACATGACTGAGCGACAAAGCATAGCACATATCCATATATGCTCATATATAGGATTATACATTACACATTAGTGACATTTCCAGAAATGCAACAAGAGTTTCTATTTGTATTTATCAGGGTGCCAAGGGCCCATGAACTCTGCCTAGTAGGGGCTCCTATTGGTCCTTAGTTCTTCTATAGCTCTTTCAGATCAGATCAGATCAGTCGCTCAGTCGTGTCCGACTCTTTGCGACCTCATGAACCGCAGCACGCCAGGCCTCCCTGTCCATCACCAGCTCCCGGAGGTCACTCAGACTCGCATCCATCGAGTCAGTGATGCCATCCAGCCATCTCATCCTCTGTCGTCCCCTTCTCCTCCTGCCCTCAATCCCTCCCAGCATCAGAGTCTTCTCCAATGAGTCAACTCTTCGCATGAGGTGGCCAAAATACTGGAGCTTCAGCTTTAGCATCATTCCTTCCAAAGAAATTCCAGGATTGATCTCCTTCAGAATGGACTGGTTGGATCTTCTTGCAGTCCAAGGGACTCTCAAGAGTCTTCTCCAACACCACAGTTCAAAAGCATCAATTCTTCGGCGCTCAGCCTTCTTCACAGTCCAGCTCTCACATCCATACATGACCACAGGAAAGACCATAGCCTTGACTAGGCGAACCTTTGTTGGCAAAGTAATGTCTCTGCTTTTGAATATGCTATCTAGGTTGGTCATAACTTTCCTTCCAAGGAGCAAGCGTCTTTTAATTTCATGGCTGCAGTCACCATCTGCAGTGATTTTGGAGCCCAGAAAAACAAAGTCTGACACTGTTTCCACTGTTTCCCCATCTATTTCCCATGCAGTGATGGGACCAGATGCCATGATCTTCGTTTTCTGAATGTTGAGCTTTAAGCCAACCTTTTCACTCTCCACTTTCACTTTCATCAAGAGGCTTTTTAGCCCCTCTTCACTTTCTGCCATAAGAGTGGTGTCATCTGCATATCTGAGGTTATTGATATTTCTCCCAGCAATCTTGATTCCAAATTGTGTTTCTTCCAGTCCAGCATTTCTCATGATGTACTCTGCATATAAGTTAAATAAACAGGGTGACAATATGCAGCCTTGATGTACTCCTTTTCCTATTTGGAACCAGTCTGTTGTTCCATGACCAGTTCTAACTGTTGCTTCCTGACCTGCATACAGATTTCTTAAGAGGCAGATCAGGTGGTCTGGTATTCCCATCTCTTTCAGAATTTTCCATAGTTTATTGTGATCCACACAGTCAAAGGCTTTGGCATAGTCAATAAAGCAGAAATAGATGTTTTTCTGGAACTCTCTTGCTTTTTCCATGATCCAGCAGATGTTCGCAATTTGATCTCTGGTTCCTCTGCCTTTTCTAAAACTAGCTTGAACATCAGGAAGTTCACGGTTCACATATTGCTGAAGCCTGGCTTGGAGAATTTTGAGCATTACTTTACTAGCGTGTGAGATGAGTGCAATTGTGCGGTAGTTTGAGCACTCCTTGGCATTGCCTTTCTTTGGGATTGGGATGAAAACTGACCTTTTCCAGTCCTGTAGCCACTGCTGAGTTTTCCAAATTTGCTGGCATATTGAGTGTAGCACTTTCACAGCATCATCATTCAGGACTTGGAATAGCTCCACTGGAATTCCATCACCTCCACTAGCTTTGTTCGTAGTGATGCTTTCTAAGGCCCATTTGACTTCACATTCCAAGATGTCTGGCTCTAGGTCAGTGATCACATCATCATGATTATCTAGGTCTTGAAGCTCTTTTTTATACAGTTCTTCTGTGTATTCTTGCCACCTCTTCTTAATATCTTCTGCTTCTGTTAGGTCCACACCATCTCTGTCCTTTATCGTGCCCATCTTTGCATGAAATGTTCCTTTGGTATCTCTGATTTTCTTGAAGAGATCCCTAGTCTTTCCCATTCTGTTGTTTTCCTCTATTTCTTTGCATTGATCACTGAAGAAGGCTTTCTTATCTCTTCTTGCTATTCTTTGGAACTCTGCATTTAGATGTTTATATCTTTCCTTTTCTCCTTTGCTTTTCGCTTCTCTTCTTTTCACAGCTATTTGTAAGGCCTCCCCAGACAGCCATTTTGCTTTTTTGCATTTCTCTTTAATTGAATTGAATTTTTCTAAAATTCAAGAGTTAGTCTTTACTTCCAGAGCCACTTCCACCCAATCATCAGAGCCACTATCTAGAATGAAGTTTCATTTCTAGATCTTTGTCTCTGATGTGGATGGTAAATGTCATTGCACCCCCTGGCTTCTTAGAGGCAATCTTCCTTCCATGTTGCTGCTGCTGCTAAGTCGCTTCAGTCGTGCCCGACTCTGTGCGACCCCATAGACGGCAGCCCATCAGGCTCCCCCATCCCTGGGGTTCTCCAGGCAAGAACACTGGAGTGGGTTGCCATTTCCTTCTCCAATGCATGAAAGTGAAAAGTGAAAGTGAAGTCGTTCAGTCGTGTCCGACTCTTAGCGACCCCATGGACTGGAGCCTACCAGGCTCTTCTGTCCATGGAATTTTCCAGGCAAAAGTACTGGGGTGGGGTGCCATTGCCTTCCCCATCCTTCCATGTTAAGTAGCCCCAATTGTTTGGCATTTAAGGTTCATCATACTTTACAAAGCCTGCAAGTCAACTCTACTGGAGACTAAAACTGTGGGTAAACAAACCCCAGTAGATTTCAAGGGAAAATGGTCTGTTTTATCTGCTAAGCCTGCTCTGTCTCCTCTCTGATTGCTTCAGAGTGGCTGGACAGAGGCTGCTGAGGGTTCCAGCCCACTGTAGCAGTTTGTTCTAATTGCTGCCAAAGGGTGGCAGAGCTGGAAAGCTGCATAGTGCGAGAAGATATCTCCTCATCCTCTTTCAACAGCTCTGTGAACTCAGGTGCTAGAATGAAATTGTGACTAGGGTTCGGGGGTGACAATGGGCAACTGGAATGAATCAGTAAAAGGCGGGCATGGAATTTTATGCTCAGGAAGTTCAATTCAGTTCAGTTGCTCACTTGTGTCTGATTCTTTACAACCCCTTGGACTGACGCATGCTAGGCTTCCCTATCCATCACCAACTCCTGGAGCTTGCTCAAATTCATATCCATCAAGTCAGTAATGCCATCCAGCCATCTCATCCTGCTTTCAATCTTTCCCAGCATCAGGGTCATTTCCAGGATGTCAGTTCTTCCCATCAGGTGGCCAAAGTATTGGAGTTTCAGCTTCAGCATCAGTCTTTCCAATGAATATTCAGGACTGATTTCCTTTAGGAAGGACTGGTTGGATCTCCTTGCAGTCCAAGGGACTCTCCAGAGTCTTCAACACCACAATTCAAAAGCATCAATTCTTCAGTGCTCAGCTTTCTTTATAGTCCAACTCTCACATCCATATGGGACTACTGGAAAAACCGTATTTCCATAGTTTTCATTAGACGGACCTTTGTTGGCAAAGTAATGTCTCTGTTTTTTAATATGATGTCTAGGTTGGTCATAACTTTCCTTCCAAGAACTAAGTGTCTTTTAATTTCATGGCTATAGTCACCATCTGCAGTGATTTTGGAGCCCCAAAAAGTAAAGTCAGCCACTCTTTCCACCGTTTCCCCATCTATTTGTCATGAAGTGATGGGACCGGATGTGATGACCTTAGTTTTTGAATGTTGAGTTTTAAGCCAACTTTTTTACTCTCCTCTTTCACTTTCATCAAGAGGCTCTTTAGTTCTTTGCTTTCTGTCATAAAGGTAGTGTCATCTGCATATCTGAGGTTATTGATATTTCTCCAGCAGTCTTGATTCCAGCTTGTGCTTCATCTAGCCTGGCATTTCTCATGATGTACTCTGCATATAAGTTAAATAAGCAGGGTGATAATATACAACCTTGACACACTCCTTTCCCAATTTGGAATTAGTCTCTTGTAACATGTCTGATTCAAACTGTTGCTTCCTGATCTGCATACAGGTTTCTCAGGAGTCAGGTCAGGTGGTCTGGTATTCCCATCTCTTTCAGAATTTTCCATAATTTGTTGTGATCCACACAGTCAAAGGCTTTAGCATAAGCAATGAAGCAGAAGTAGATGTTCTTTTGGAATTATTCTGCTTTTCCTATGATCCAACAGAAGTTGGCAATTTGATCTCTGGTTCCTCTGCCTTTTCTAAATCCAGCTTGAACATCTGGGAGTTCTTGGTTCACATATGGTTAAAGCCTAGCTTGGAGAATTTTGAGCATTATTTTGCTAGCATGTGAGATGAGTGCAATTGTGTGGTAGTTTGAACATTCTTTGGCATTGCCTTTTTTGGGGGATTGGAATGAAAACTGACCTTTTCCAGTCCTGTGGCCACTACTGAATTTTCGAAATTTGCTGGTATATTGAGTGCAGCACTTTTACAGCATCATCTTTTAGGATTTGAAATAGCTCAGCTGAAATTCCATCACTTCCACTAGCTTTGTTTATAGTGATGCTTCCTAAGGCCCACTTGATTTCACACTCCAGGATGTCTAGAGAAAAGCAGTTCTCATTTCTAATGTTGCTAGAGTCTCATTTGTGCTCCTGCCTCTCGATTATTTTGCTTTCTGTGATGGAAGAGGTTGTAAGTTGTCAAACAGAAAAAAGGAAATGTTATGAACTGAACTTGGGTCCACTCACCCGCTGTGCTGCAAAGCCAATCTACTGACACTGGGATGTGGTGAAGGAAAGTGCAGTGTTCACTGGAGGGGCCCAAACAAGGAAAACAGACAGCTGATGCTCAAATGACTTGGACTCCATGATGGCATTCAGGAAAGGGTTTTTATAAGCGGCATTTCAGGTGAGTGTTGTAGCTCGTGGGCTTTTCCCTGATTGATTGTTGGTGAGGAAACAGCGCGATGTTTGGGGAGTTGTAAGCATCATACTTCTGGTTCCAAGCAGTCTGCGGTCTACCTGCTCAAGCTTAGCATGTAGTCATCATTCTCTACCTGAGGGGTGGGCGTCTTAATTTTTGTTGAACAACTCAAAGATCTGTGTCAGATTTGTTACGTATATTCCTTGAGAAGGAACTAAAACTCTGTTTTATCACTCAACCATTGTTTCTTGATGGCTTTTCCTTTGTTTCTGCATCCTCCTACTTCCCTTATTAGTAACTGCTTGAGTTTGTTCTCTGGAACTCCCCACTTTTCTTTCATATTCCTCCATCCTGAGGGGAGCAAGGGTGGAATAAGAAAGGGAATAAAGTTTTGGATAGAGAGGATTATAACCTTCACGGGGGAGCTCAGTTTTAGAGGGATTCAGTTTCAAAATCACAAAGACATGCCACCAAAAGTCATAATGTGGAAAAAGCTCTGCTTTTCAATTTTGCACAAAGTAAATCAGAATCCTTAAAAAAAAAAAATGTTGGTGTATTGTTGTCTGAAGAGAGCAAAGAATTCCTTCCATTATGTTCTTTAGGAAAATGACAGCAGCAACCAACAACTTATTGCTTGATACGATTTGACTCAAAATTTATTTTTTAAGTTGACAGACCTATGGCATCTGGAGTAGTAAAACCATATACCCACCAAATAGCCACATTTCACAAAGGTACATTTAAATAGAAGATTGTCACATTGTCCAGGTAGAGCTTATCACTTAAAAAATAATTATTTCTCCCCTATTGCTTATAATAACTACTTTAAAGCTCAAAAGTGAAATCTATTTCCTCACCTCAATTTTCTCTCCTCCATCAGGTTTGCATACACTGTGGGACCTCTGGTGACTGCTGGGCTGCTGCCATTGATCTTTCGTTTCCCTGAGTGGGGAAAGAAAAGTAGCCTTGAAATTTTTCCTTTGGGGAAAAAAATATCACACTTTTTACAGGATAACCAGATTTTCTCTTCTTTCTTCTGATTTGGGTTATTTTATGTTATTAAACAGTCTTATACTAGTGTAACAGTCATTTATATGTCCATTTATATATTAGTACACTTAACTATTTATCTATTCATTCATGGAATATTTTCGTGCCACTCATGTGCCAGGCATTTTTTAAGGTGCCTGAGATGATGTTAGGTGAGACTGCACAGGTTATGTCCTCACCTTCATGGGGCTTTAGGTCTACTGGTTTCCATTAAATTGAAGAGAAAATGGTACTCTTCACTGTGTAGTTGTTTGTTCTCATATACATATAAAATGATAAGAATATTTTCACCGAAGAGAAGATTGCGATGATAAGGAGATTACCCTTTGGATCCACTAATCTCAAAAATAATATACTAATTGCTTTGTTTGGTTCTCTCATTGTGTAACGGGCTTTTAGAAATATTGGAGCATTCTGAAAGGAGTAATATATATTCAGATTTTCAGAAGTTATATAGAAGACTATGAATTAATATAAAATATTGATTTCTCAATCAGTTTACCTGAAGGGAATTTCAATCATTTTATTATGTATGTTCTCAATAGAATAGTGCCATCTTGGACCTGGTGATTTTAAAGCTTTGGGTAAAAGTTCAGTTCAGTTAGTTCAAACACTCAGTTGTTTCGGACTCTTGGCGACCTCGTGGACTGCAGGATGCCAGGCCTCCCTTTCCATTACCAACTCCCGGAGTTCACTCAAATTCATGGCCATTGAATTGGTGATGCCATCCAACCACCTCAGCCTCTGTCGTCCCCTTCTCCCACCTTCAATCTTGCCCCAGCATCAGGGTCTTTTCAGATGAGTCAGTTCTTCACATCAGATGGCCAAAGTATTGGAGTTTTGGCTTTAACATCAGTCCTTCCAATGAATATTCAAGACTGATTCCCTTTAGGATGGGACTGGTTGGATCTCCTTGCAGTCCAAGGGACTCTCAAGAGTCTTCTCCAACACTATAGTTCAAAAGCATCAATACTTCGGCGCTCAGCTTTCTTTATAGTCCAACTCTCACATCTATATGTGACCACTGGAAAAACCATAGCCTTGACTAGATACACATTTGTTGGCAAAGTAACGTCTCTGCTTTTTAATATGCTGTCTAGGTTGGTCATAACTTTTCTTCCAAGGAGTAAGCGTCTTTTAATTTCATGGCTACAGTCACCATCTACAGTGATTTTGGAGTCCAAGAAAATAAAGTCAGCCACTGCTTCCATTGTCACCCCATCTATTTGCCATGAAGTGATAGGACCAGATGCTGTGATCTTAGTTTTCTGAATGTTGAACTTTAAGTGAAGTTTTCACTCTCCTCTTTCACTTTTATCAAGAGGCTCTTGAGTCCTTCTTTGCTTTCTGCCATAGGGTGGTGTCATCTGCATATCTGAGGTTATTGATATTTCTCCTGGCAATCTTGATTTCAGCTTATGCTTCATCCAAACCCAGCATTTCTCATGATGTACTCTGCATAGAAGTTAAATAAGCAGGGTGACAATATACAGCCTTGATGTACTCCTTTCCCTATTTGGAAACAGCCTGTTGTTCCATGTCCATGTTCCATGTCCAGTTCTAACTGTTGCTTCCTGACCTGCAAGTTTGGGGAAAAGTTAAGCTTTGTTAATTAAAATGTACGGTTATGCGTCCTGGTCTCTGACCTCCTCAAACACTGTTGAATTCTGTGCATCAAGTCAGTTGACTCTTGATACTGGGTCAGGGTACTCTGGTCTTGGTGGTAGCCTTGGCTTGCCATGTGTGAGATTTGGTGAGCATGGATTGATTCTCATCTGTGGTTTAATTGAAAACAAATTTTCTCATGCGCTCTGAACTCCAGACCAGAGGAAAGTTTCATTGCCAGGACAGTGAAGGGCAAAAGGAGACCAATACTCTTCTGACCCCTCACTTTAAAACTGCTCACCCCTGTTTTATTGCTTTTTCAACTCTGCATCAAAACAAGGAACTTTAAAATCTCAGTGAAGGAGGAGAATTTTGCTTTTCAGGAGCCAGAATAACTTTAATTAAAATTGGGTTTCATTTTGGAATGTTTTGCCTTGTATTTGAAACAGAAAGAAGAGAGGGAGACTGAAAAATAGGGCAGTTGATCATCTCCCTAATGGCAAAAAGATCAATTAATTTACAATGAGAAGAAAAAGAACTCCATTACAGATTTACAAAATGTTCATTATCTATGGACTTTAGATATGAACCATCATCAGCCTAATATCCAAGAGAGATCTGACAGCTCCAACCCTGAATTCAGGGACCAGTTGATAAATTAAAAATCATTTTAAAATTTAATATTAAAATTGATAATTGCTCTGTGGGAAATAGATTTTTCTGAACTTAGACCCTTTTCCTGCAGTGCTGAGCAAATGCAAAGCAATAAACTGTCCATTTGTCACAATGATAGATGGACAAATCCTACTTTTACCCTTGTTCCACAGTTCTCATACATTTCAATTACGGAGAATAAGTGCTACCATTTGTATCACATATCTATATTGTCTTACATAGTTCTTTAGGGATTAAAGAATTCTCTTTAGGAGTAGAAAAATGTTCCCCAGCATACCCATACCACTATTGGGAAGTATTGCCCATCCCTTCAAGTAATGTGGCAGGTGGACTAAAGAAGAGTGTTGGTTATTATTTGTTTCTTAGACACGTAGCATAGAAAGTAGTGTCTAGGAATAAATGCTAATTTTATAAATCCAGGGAACAACTAATTCATGTTAGGCCTACTGAATTCTCTTTTGCCTGGCGAATGCTGATGTATCCTTCAAATTTTAGCACAGTTGTCACTTGAGATAGGATTATTGGATTACTCTTCTCTGTTATTCAATGATTTCCTTTGCCCTGTGATTTTGAAAGTGTTAAAGAAAAAACTATTCATGACACTTGTTACAGGATGGTAAGGCAGACTTGCTTCGGGGGATGGTTGGGATAGGAAGGACTTTGTAGCAGGAGACAGAGGCTGGGCTCAACTCCAAATACAACAAAGAAATAGGGGGATTTATAGCCAAGGAGCAGGGTGAGCTGTTGGGAAGTTACTAAAAAGAAACCTCAGGAGTAAGAGGGGATTCTGGCTAAAATGACCTAACAGAATTCTTGCTAAAGGCAAGGTTAAAAAGACCACTGAGGGTGGTGGAGAATGAGGAACCTGATTAAACACTTAGGAGATCAGGTATTGAGAATGGGGGATTCTGTCTAAACTGACTTAGTAGGATTTTGCTATAATTAAACAATGCAGAGATGAACATGAAAGGCAAAAAGTCAGGACCCGTTGAAAAGAGAGTTTAGAGAAGCCCGACTAGAGTTTGGGAAAGGACAGACACTTTGTCAAGTAAACTAGAGTAAGTGAGGTCTACTTGCCATTTCACTGATGCTAGGTTTGTTTATGACTTGCTTTAAGCCATGGATGTATTAGGGGATGTGAGACTGGCAGTCTTTAAATATGCTTGTGAGTTTGCTTGTGACCACTTGGGCTCCTTCACTTGTCATTAGAAGAACAAGTTCTAAGTAGCCGTTGGCTCTTTGCCCAGAGTCCCAGAATGAGGAACACAGAACAGATATGTCTCTAACTGGAAGCTTGAGCCAACCCGAGTCAAAACAGAGTCTGAAGCAGAAGTGTCCCAGACAACCTGCAGACTTGTGAGTGAGAATAAGAAGTCCTTATTGTTGAATGCAGTAAGTCTTAGGGTAGTTTACTGACCAGCATTAATTGCAGCCACAGCTGCCTAATACAAAATGCTCTAAATAACACCTCCAGTGGCCTCAAGACTTTGATTTGCTGCTAGCATTTATCACAACTGTAATCCATCTATGTTTTGTTCACCATTTTAATGTAGCACAGGGCATGTAGTAAGTTCTTAATAAATGTGTGTTGAAGAATAAGTTACTCTATATTTCATATCATGCCCAACTGCCTTGCCTCATGTACAATGTTTTTAGTAAGTCATCTTGAAAATATGTGACTTTGTTTCCAGCTGTGTCTATCCTCAAGCATTTATGATCCTTAGCAGTTGATAACACAGATTAATAAGTGTGGTGAAAAAGAAGTGTTTAGTGAGTGCAAAGTTTGGGAACTGAACCCAAACTGACAGTGATGTCATTAGGGGATGAGGAGTGTAGATGTCCCAATGAACTTCCTGGAGAAGAAATGCTTGAGCCACTTTAGAGATGTCCAGGCAATGGCACCCCACTCCAGTACTCTTGCCTGGAGAATCCCATGGACGGAGGAGCCTGGTGGGCTACAGTCCACGGGGTCATGAAGAGTTTGACACGACTGAGCGACTTTACTTTCACTTTTCACTTTCATGCATTGGAGAAGGAAATGGCAACCCAACTCCAGTGTTCTTGCCTGGAGAATCCCAGGGACTGGGGAGCTTGGTGGGCTGCCGTCTGTGGGGTCACACACAGTCGGACACGACTGAAGTGATTTAGCAGCAGCAGCAGGCCAAATTCTGAAGCTAACAGTAGTTGTTAGGCATTTGCAGTAACTGTTTTACATATGCTGTTTCACTTGAGATAGATATCCTGATTATACCTATTTTACAAGTACAGAAAGTCACGCTCAGAGACATCAAGTAACTTGCCTGAGTTCACAGAGCTACTAAGTGAGGGAGATGGGATTTTTATTCAGGACTGCTTGACTCCAATATCAGCTTGTAATATCAGCCAAAAAAAGTCATCAATATACCTGCTGAGTCCTAGACCCAAGTTGCTGTCTCCTGAGATCTTTGACATTCCCCTTGTTTGGCTCATTATCTCCTATCCTCCTCCTTTTTCCCCCCTCTGAAACAAATTCATTCATAACTGTAGATGTGGGTGAAGAGAGAGGTGTTCTTGTTCTGTGCAGTGGAGAGAAGAGAATATGCAGGAAGGGGGCCTCTAATTAGCTGGTCCCAGCCCTTCACTAGGCTAGCAGGGTTTCTTTATTTTTAAGGCTTCAAGGCAGGGGCCAGGCTAGGCCGAGAACAATGAGTAAGTCATAGAGGTAAGGCTTTTAATGATACATTCGTTAATGAAATGGCACTCCATGGGTTCGCTTATTAGTAACTTAGCTCAAACAGCCATGTCCTACTGCCAGCTTGCCACTGACGACCCAGTGTGACCTCAGAATTGTCAGCTCCACCTAAAAAAGAGCACATGTAGCAGAAAATAACAGAAGCAGCAGCATAATTTGAGTGGAAAGATTAGCAACAACAGAGAAAGCTCTTGAATCTCTGTATTTCTAGTTTGCTGTGAAATTATGCCACCAGTGCAGCTATTTGAAGAACGGGCTAACCTTGCGGTATTTGGGTTTGTGTGTGATTTATAAACAATAGGATGACTTGATTGAATGTTTTCAGAGCCTGGATGACAGTGCTCGCACTAGAGGAGTGACTAGCTCAACTCCATTCTCAACTAATTATATAGTGTGGATCTTCTTTATGTTTTCCAGGGCAATGGGGTTTTTAACTTTATGTTTGGAAAATGATTTATAGGGAAAACACTTGTATACAGACCTTGCTTGACAACTAGGGAATCAAATGATATGTGGATGTGAAAGTTTATAATACTTCCCATTTATATAACCTCATTTATTTGAATAACTCAATGACCTTTCCATCAATTATTGAATTAAACACTTTAATATTCCTCTGCAAAAAGGGAAGTGTGCATTTACTCTTTATTTTATGGTTGGATGATGGGGTCATGATTTGAACTGCTTTTCTGGGATGAACCAGACCTTACATTCACGCTTTGCATCCATAGTTAAAGGCTGCTTCCTAAATGGGACACTTATAAATAAAATGTCCTTTTTTGTGACTCTGATGGGATTAGGGCAGACGGCCTCCAAATATGCCACTTTAGCATATTGATTATTTAGAATTAAAGCTACTTAAGACATAGCAGGTGCCAGAAGGACTCAGTGCCTCCTTTGTCCGTCTGAAGGCAGGAAATAAAGTCCCGAGCTGAAGGTAGTCAGTCTCCTTGCACCTGGAGGGTGGAAGGCATTCTTAATGCCAGAGATAGGAAATTCAGGACTGAGAAAGCTATATTAACAAACTTTGTTAGTTCTGAATTAATTTATGACTCCAAGTCTAAAAACCCTTTTTCATGTCTTCACAAATAATTTTTGTCTGTTTAAAAGTATAAAGTTTGCCTGCTTTGGTCACTTCTTTGAGTCTTATATTCTTATGAGCTCCTGTGCATATGAAATTAAATTTGTTCTTCTGTTCTTCTATCTTATGCCAATTGAATTACTAGACCAGTCAAAGAACCTAGAAGTGAAGAAGGGAATCATTTTCTATTGTATACCTCTGTACATTCTTATGAACAATTCATGATTCCTGTGAGTGGTTCCTATGCACTTTCTTTGTGTAAAGCTAAACAAATGTAGTTTGTGTGTGTGTGTGTGTGTGTGTGTGTGTGTGTGTGTTTGAGGTCTGATTGTAAAACTAGAGATTTTCCAGGGTGAATGAATTCCTAGTAATTTTATAGCATGAAATCTAATGGCTTTCACTTTCACTGCTGATCAAGTCTTATTTTTTAGTGAGGAAATTGTGGAAAGGGCGATGAATTTGAATCATAATCAACAGCTTGAGTCAGAAAAGCTTTCCAGATGTCAGATATATGGTGGACACAGGTTGGAGGTGATCCCTTTTTCATATTGTCATTTCAGAGTTTCTCTTCACAATTTTTTAGTTCCTGTGTCTTTTTACATAGCCCCACCGGTTTCTCACTTTGTCTCCTGTAACTACAGCATAATCAGCTCATTTCTCTCAGCTTCTAAAACAGCTCCACTTGCCACCAACTCCTACACCCTTCTTGCCTTTGGCTATCTAGTCACGAAGCCAGGCAGTAATGAAAATGGGTTTCATTAAACAGGAATCCTACTTATTTTCTCCAACCACTATGTTAATAATCTCCCTCCTCAATATAAAGGCTTAAACACATACCAATATAACTAGTTTTTTCAGCTATTTTTTCTAAAGAAGATTATTTCCTGGGGATAAAAATATCCCTCTTCAAAATCCAGGACTTTGTTGTTAGAAATGAAGACCTAAAGTATATAGAACTCTTTTTTTTTTTTTTTTTCCTTAGCTCCAGAAGCAAACGAAGCTTGAAACTCCCAACTTCTAGTTATTTGGTTTTGAAAATGAACACAAAATAGATATGAGGAGCTCAAACATTTCCTTACTAAACCATGAATTTTGCAGGCCCTTATGAATAATCAAGGTGAGTATTTGAATACAGACATAGTTTACAGGCATATGAATATAAAAAATAGAATATAATTTTTCCCCTGGATCAACCGAAACATGTACCAGGACATACATAGTATAATACTGAAGGAAGAATGAGAAACTCTGATGTGTGTTGTGTCTTTCTAGAAGAAAGCCAGCCATGCAGGGGAGTGTTACCCTTCTATCTCAGCAGGCTGCTGTCATAGAGTCCATCGTGATTGGGGTTGAAGTTCTTCAGCCTCTGCACCTTCTATCTAATGCCTGTAGTTCCTGTTTGAGTATCTAACTTACTATTTATCTGGAGGCCTGTTTTGAAATCATCTGCCTTAGCAGTTATCTTGACATTCTGCATCACAGCTTCAATTTCCCCCTTTTTCCCCCTCTCCCTTGTCATGAAGTTTGTGATCATCAACAAGAAGTCAATTTTGACTCTTTTCACTCTCGGGGGCTTTTAGAGCTCTTTGCAAATACAAGGAGCGTGACCCTGGAAATTTCTTTTCCCCCAGCAAAGGAAAAAGCTCCACTTGTCAATCAGTCATCTTGAGCATAAGTTCTCACAAAGGAACTCAGAGCAGCCCCTGTCTAAATCTATCAAGGGGGAGGGGAAATGGGGGAGGGGTGGGTCGTGTTACCAAATAACTGTGATCAGCTTTAAAGTCTGGCTTCAGGGTTATTACTTACATCGCCTTTCATACTACTCAAACATAGCATAGGCATAGGCGCACAACAAATGAAAAACACCAAATCCTTTGTTCCTGGACAAGTTTGGGGATCCAGACATTCTGAGTAATGCAATTCCTGGTTAATTGAATATCAGCCTATTTATGGACAAAGCTTATGCTATGGCAAGGGTTTGCCGAAGCGCACAGAAGGATGAATGCCTCTTTTCAGATGTGCACAGTTTAAGGATTCATCCCATGCTGCCATGTATCCTTCTTCCAGTTCTTATATTTGTTTTATTTTATAGTGAATTGTCCATATGTTTCTTTTACCCAGGAAGTAATAAGCAATTCAAGAGCAGAAGTGTTTTTTCCATCTTTGTAAAACCTGTAAAATATTTCCTATTATAAAAGCTCATTAATTATTTGCTGAGTTGAATTGATTGTGCCTCTCTAATATGTTTTTAGATATATTGCTCTACCAATGATAAATGCCTGCTATGTAACGTCAATGCCTTAAGTGCGAAAAAAGAGGCCTGGAAATATGAAACTAGTGTGTACTTTGATGACTTTTATAAAACTTAAAAGAAAAACTTTCTTTTAAAACTAATACCTTCATAAAATAATACCTGAAATCTTGAGGTATACACGCCCCCCAACACATGCGCTGTTTGAAGTATATTCCACTGGAAATGTGAAAGATAAAAGTGGGTCATAGAACAATGAAGCACCTTGAAAATATTAGATATGTGATTTAAAGAGAATGAAAGTGATTTAATAATGAGTATTCAGTTTCTCTTGGGCTTCCCTGATGGTTCAGATGGTAAAGAAACTGCCCACAATGTGGGAGACTTGGGTTTGATCTCCCGGATAGGGAAGATCTCTTGGAGAAGAGAAGATTCTCCAATATTCTTCCTGGAGAATTCCATGGACAGAGGAGCCTGGTGGGCTACAGTCCATGGGGTTGCAAAGAGTCAGACGTAACTGAGCGACTAACATTTTTAGCTGCACAGTGCTGTATTTGGTGTCAAGAGGGTACGAAAATTACGAGACCAAATTGGAGCTCCTACTTTGTTTCACGCAATCTTCTAGGTCTATAGAGTTCACTGCGCTGTGTGCTGTGCTAAGTTGCTTCAGTCATATCCGACTCTTTGTGAACCTATGGACTACAGCTTGCCAGGCCCCTCTGTCCATGGGGATTCTCCAGGCAAGAATACTGGAGTGGGTTCATTTTCCTCCTCCAGGGGATCTTTCCGACCCAGGGATCCAACCGTCACCTCTTACATCTGCATTGACACTAGCACCACCTGAGAAGCCCATTCAGTTCAGTTCAGTTCAGTTCAGTCACTCATCCTGTCTGACTCTTTGCGACCCCATGAATCGCAGCACGCCAGGCCTCCCTGTCCATCACCAACTCCCGGAGGTCACCCAAACTCATGTGTATTGAGTTGGTGATGCCATCCAGCTATCTCATCCTCTGTCGTCCCCTTCTCCTTCTGCCCCCAATTCCTCCCAGCATCAGGGTCTTTTCCAATGAGTCAACTCTTCGTATGAGGTGGCCAAAGTATTGGAGTTTCAGCCTCAGCATCAGTCCTTCCAATGAACACCCAGGACTGATCTCCTTTAGGATGGACTGGTTGGATCTCCTTTCAGTCCAAGGGACTCTCAAGAGTCGTCTCCAACACCACAGTTCAAAAGCATCAATTCTTCGGGAATCAGCTTTGTTCACAGTCCAACTCTCACACCCATACATGACTACTGGAAAAACCATAGCCTTGACTAGATGGACCTTTGTTGGCAAAGTAATATCACTGCTTTTTAATATGCTATTTGCTGCTGCTGTTGCTAAGTCGCTTCAGTCATGTCTGACTCTGTGCGATCCCAGAGATGGCAGCCCACCGGGCTCCCCCGTCCCTGGGATTCTCCAAGCAAGAACACTGGAATGGGTTGCCATTGCCTTCTCCAATGCATGAAAGTGAAAAGTGAAAGTGAAGTCGCTCAGTCATATCTGACTCTCAGCGACCCCATGGACTGCAGCCCTCCAGGCTCCTCTGTCCATGGGATTTTCCAGGCAAGAGTACTGGAGTGGGTTGCCATTGCCTTCTCTGAATATGCTATCTAGGTCATAACTTTCCATCCAAGGAGTAAGCATCTTTTAACTTCATGGCTACAATCACCATCTACAGTGATTTGGAGCCCCCAAAATAAAATCTGACACTGTTTCCACTCTTTCCCCATCTATTTTCCATAAAGTGATGGGACCAGATACCATGATCTTCGTTTTCTGAATGTTGAGCTTGAAGCCAACTTTTTGACTCTCCTCTTTCAATTTCATCAAGAGGCTTTTTAGTTCCTCTTCACTTTCTGCCATAAGGGTGGTGTCATCTGCATATCTGAGGTTATTGATATTTCTCCGGGCAATCTTGATTCCAGTTTGTGCTTCTTCCAGCCCAGTGTTTCTCATGATGTACTTCTGCATAGAAGTTAAATAAGCAGGGTGACAATATACAGCCTTGATGTACTCCTTTCCCTATTTGGAACCAGTCTGTTGTTCCATGTCCAGTTCTAACTGTTGCTTCCTGACCTGCATATAGATTTCTCAAGAGGCAGATCAGGTTGTCTGGTATTCTCAAATCTTTCAGAATTTTCCACAGTTTGTGATGATCCACACAGTCAAAGGCTTTGGTATAGTCAATACAGCAGAATTAGATGTTTTTCTGGAAGCCCATTAGGGACCAATAAAATAAGTCCTTGATCCTCACTCTCATAAAAGGAAAAGGTAAAGCCCAACAATTAGCAATTAACATAATGAGTGAATTACATAGTGGTCAGAAAGGAGGTACATATAATAGACAAAGAAAAATCAGATCAGGGTAAGTGAGACTGACTGGGTAGCAAGTTAAAAAGTGTGATCAGAGTAGGCTGCATTGAGAAGGTGGTATCTGAGCTGAGAACTTATGAGAAGTGGGAGAGTTAGGAGCATTTCAGGGAAAGGGAGTGGCCCATGAAAACGGTGAGAGCGAGCCTGGCATGTTGTGGGACAGGAGGCAGAACAATGGAGGAGGATAGTAGGAGGCGAAGTCAAGAGAGTTTCTCAGGATCAAACAAGATCTCTTAGGCTGTGGCGAATGAAAACTTCCAACTAAGACAGGGATTCATGGCACAAATTTTAGCAGTGAAGTAATGTTATCTGATGGACCTTTTAGAGTGTGCATTTACCTGCTGAATGGAGGAAAAACCCTAGAGGTACTGCTGCTGCTGCTGCTGCCGCTACTAGAAGCAGGGAAAGGCTTCTGTACAATGTAGGTGGGACAACTAATATCTGATTAGTTGTCTGGGTCCCCATTAGACTGCCAGCTCCCTTAGGGAAAACACATCTTGTCCAAGTATCCCTTCCAACACAAACTTTGCTACCAAGTAGATGCTTAGCTATTTTTTGAATAAATAAGTGTATATAATTTCAGTATATCACAGAAAATCACTGAAATGTATCCCCAGAGTTTAGGATATAAAGCTACAGACATGTAGAGAAGGGTGAAATCGTAACTCGTAAGGCTTTTAGAGGAGGGAACATTTCAATAAGACTACCGAGGTCTCACGGTCATGGTAAGAGTAGGAGTAAAAAATAATAGCCGCTACTTTTTACCATCCGCTGGATCATGGAAAAAGCAAGATAGTTCCAGAAAAACATCTATTTCTGCTTTATTGACTATGCCAAAGCCTTTGACTGTGTGGATCATCACAAACTGTGGAAAATTCTTCAAGAGATGGGAATACCAGACCACCTGATCTGCCTCTTGAGAAATTTGTATGCAGGTCAGGAAGCAATAGTTAGAACTGGACATGGAACAACAGACTGGTTCCAAATAGGAAAAGGAGTACGTCAAGGCTGTATATTGTCACCCTGTTTATTTAACTTATATGCAGAGTACATCATGAGAAACACTGGGCTGGAAGAAACACAAGCTGAAATCAAGATTGCCTGGAGAAATATCAATAACCTCAGATATGCAGATGACACCACCCTTATGGCAGAAAGTGAAGAGGAACTAAAAAGCCTCTGATGAAATTGAAAGAGGAGAGTGAAAAGGTTGGCTTCAAGCTCAACATTCAGAAAACGAAGATCACGGCATCTGGTCCCATCACTTCATGGCAAATAGATGGGGAAACAGTGGAAACAGTGTCAGACTTTATTTTTCTGGGCTCCAAAATCACTACAGATGGGGACTGCAGCCATGAAATTAAAAGATGCTTACTCCTTGGAAGGAAAGTTATGACCAACTTAGATAGCATATTCAAAAGCAGAGACATTACTTTGCCAACAAAGGTCTGTCTAGTCAAGGCTATGGTTTTTCCAGTGGTCATGTATGGATGTGAGAGTTGGACTGTGAAGAAGGCTGAGGGCCGAAGAACTGATGCTTTTGAACTGTGGTATTGGAGAAGACTCTTGAGAGTCCCTTGGACTGCAAAGAGATCCAACCAGTCCATTCTGAAGGAGATCAGCCCTGGGATTTCTTTGGAAGGAATGATGCTGAAGCTGAAACTCCAATACTTTGGCTACCTCATGCAAAGAGTTGACTCATTGGAAAAGACTCTGATGCTGGGAGGGATTGGGGGCAAGAGGAGAAGGGGACAACAGAGGATGAGATGGCTGGATGGCAACACTGACTCGATGGACGTGAGTCTGAGTGAACTCTGGGAGTTGGTGATGGACAGGGAGGCCTGGCGTGCTGCGATTCATGGGGTCTCAAAGAGTCAGACATGACTGAGTGACTGAACTGAACTGATCTGATCTGATCTGACCATTTATTGAGAACATACCACATTCCAGGTTGTGGGCTAAATTCTTTACATGTACTATCGATTACAAAGACCAAAGAAGGGAGTTCCCAGTATAGGACATAAGGAGGTGAAGTCTGGGGTTTGGAAAGGAGGCTGACTAGTTATTTTGCTTTGTTGAAAACCTGATGCAGAATATATGTGTGGGTGCATGCTAAGTCACTTTGGGAAAAGTTGGTAAGGTTATTTGAGGCTGGATTGTGGAAACCCTTAAATTCATGCATCATGCAAATGTTTTGGATAATTTCCAGGTTTTTCACGCTTATTTGTTTATTCAGCAGGAGAGTGCTAGGTTTAAAGCTGAGCTCAGGGAAGATTAATATAACTCTTAGATTACCTCTGGATCATTTAGCTAGAGAATAAAACTAGATGAGTGGCTGTTTCTAAGGTCAAAATTACAGTTTGATCATTTGGAAGCACTGATGTAGAAAACAGAAAATGACACACCCCTAATATTTGTACAAGCCTGTGCTGTTTGTACAAATACAGAGCCCTTGCCTGTGTAGGATCCGCTTGATCATCACAGCAGCCCTGCTAGGTGGCATTGCTATCACACTTTACAAATCGAGATGATTTGTGCAAAAGCGATCAGTGTGCAGTCTGGCCTGTAGTAGATACTCAAGAAATGATAGCTGAAGTGGAAAAATAAGGAAACACAGGCTTGGAAAGGCTAAGCATTTAGCCCAAGGTCACATAGATGGAGATGAATGACAGAGCTAAAACTTAAAGCCAGTTTCTCTGAGTGTGAGTCTAATTCTGTTTACTGGTATCTTAACTACTTCCCTTCCAGTCACCAGAGAGCCTCATAAGTTCTTAGAAAATGACAGGTGAAGACATTAAGCATACCTGTTAACTAACTTAGTTCAAACTCTCAGTATGGGAAATGTTATTTAGTATGTAATATAAATTTTTACTTTAAGGATTCTCATATATACATACATAATCTATTGTATATGTCCTTTTATATGTTACCATATAGTTGTATGTATGTATGAGTGTGTGTGTGTGTGTGTGTGTGTGTGTGTTGCATTAGATTGCTAGGGCTGCCACAATAGAGTATCACAGGCTGGGTGGCTTAGACAACAGGCATTTATTTTGTCAGCTGTTTTATTTTATACTGAGACCTCTCACTTTGGTTTGTACTTGGCTGCCTTCTCTCTCGGAGAAGGCAATGGCACCCCACTCCAGTACTCTTGCCTGGAAAATCCCATGGATGGAGGAGCCTGGTAGGCTGCAGTCCATGGGGTCACAAAGAGCTGGATACAGTTGAGCGACTTCACTTTCACTTTTCCCTTTCATGCATTGGAGAAGGAAATGACAACCCACTCTAGTGTTCTTGCCTGCAGAATCCCAGGGATGGCGGAGCCTGGTGGGCTGCAGTCTATGGGGTCGCAAAGAGTCGGACACGACTGAAGCGGCTTAGCAGCAGCAGCCTTCTCTCTGGGTCCTCATATGATCTTTCCTCTGTGTGCATGAACCCTTGTGTCTGTTTGTATGTCTAAATTTTCTCTTGTTATAAGGAAACCTATCAGATTAGAATGGGGCTGGCCTAATAGTCTCATTTTAACTTAATCTCCATTGTAAAGTTTCTATTCCAAATAAAGTCAATTTCTGAGATACTGGAGGTTAGAGCTTTAATGCACAAAGTTTGAGGGAATACAATTTAACCCATAACATACACACATACATATGTACAAATATTTATAGATTATTTATCTATTTGTTTATAAGCCTTTTAGAAATAGATGGTACATCCAATTGCCTCCTTTGAATTTCCAAAACATAGTATTATCTATTAACCACTTTCTGAGAAAAACTAAGGCCCTGGCACAATGACATAAGCATAGGTGCGATGGACATGGCATGGGGTTTAAATCCCTGTAACATTGGTTTTAATGCTGATTCCATCATCATTTCCCACCTGTGTGGTCATAGGCTTGTTACTTAACTTCAGTTTTTTCATCTGTAAGTTGCAGATAAAATGGTCTTCCTGGCAGGTTTGAGTTAAGTTTAAAAATAATCCACGTGAACCTGTCTAGGATAGGGCCTGTCCATTTGTAGAAGCTCAAAAATGTTAGCTCCCCTTTCCATCACTGCCCTAGGTGAGCTCTCAGGGCCATGATCCCTCAAACAGAGGCAGACATCCACACAGATGATTCCAACTGGACTTGATATGTGCCAGGAGGGCTGGCTGTATATAATAAAAGACTGTGTTTGCTTCAGTGTTTTTTTTTTCTCTCTTGTATTAGCCTAATCAGAATGTTTCTATAATAAATACACTAGGCACCTAATTCACAATTCTATAGAAATATAATTAGCTAAGCAGGGAGCAAGACCATTTCCAAGAAAAAAAATGCAAAAAAGAAAAATGGCTGTCTGAGGATGCCTTACAAATACCTGTGAAAAGAAGAGAAGTGAAAAGCACAGGAGAAAAGGAAAAATATACCCATTTGAATGCAGAGTTCCAAAGAATAGCAAGGAGAGATAAGAAAGCCTTCCTCAGTGATCAATGCAAAGAAATAGAGGAAAACAACAGAAAGGGAAAGACTAGAGATCTCTTCAAGAAAATTAGAGATACCAAGGGAACATTTCATACAAAGATGGGCTCAATAAAGGACAGAAATGGTAGGGACTTAAAAGAAGCAGAAGATATTAAGAAGAGGTGACAAGAATACACAGAAGATGTGTACAAAAAAGATCTTCACAACCCAGATAATCACGAAAGTGTGATCACTCACACTCACCTAGAGCCAGACATCCTGGAATGTGAAGTCAGGTGGGCCTTAGGAAGCATCACTGTGAACAAAGCTGGTGGAGGTGATGGAATTCCAGTTTAGCTACTCCAAATCCTGAAAGATGATGCTGTGAAAGTGCTGCACTCAATATGTGAGCAAATTTGGAAAACTCAGCCATGGCCACAGGACTGGAAAAGGTCAGTTTTCATTCCAATCCCAAAGAAAGGCAATGCCAAATAATGCTCAAACTACCACACAATTGCACTCATCTCACACGCTAGTAAAGTAATGCTCAAAATTCTCCAAGCCAGGCTTCAGCAATATGTGAACCGTGAACTTCCTGATGTTCAAGCTGGTTTTAGTAAAGGCAGAGGAACCAAAGATCAAATTGCCAACATCTGCTGGATCATGGAAAAAGCAAGAGAGTTCCAGAAAAACATCTATTTCTGCTTTATTGACTATGCCAAAGCCTTTGACTGTGTGGATCACAATAAACTGTTGAAAATTCTGAAAGAGATGGGAATAACAGACCACCTGACCTGCCTCCTGAGAAATCTGTATGCAGATCAGGAAGCAACAGTTTGAACCAGATATGGAACAAGGGACTGATTCCAAATTGAGATAGGAGTACATCAAGGCTGTATATTGTCACCCTGCTTATTTAACTTATATGCAGAGTAAATTATGAGAAACACTGGGCAGGATGAAGCACAAGCTGGAATCAAGATTGCTGGGAGAAATATCAATAACCTCAGATATGCAGATGACACCACTCTTATGGCAGAAAGTGAAGAACTAAAGAGCCTCTTGATCAAATTGAAAGAGGAGAGTGAAAAAGTTGGCTTAAAACTCAACATTCAGAAAACGAAGATCATGGCATCTGGTCCCATCACTTCATGGGAAATAGATAGGGAAACAGTGGAAACAGTGTCAGACTTTATTTTTCTGGGCTCCAAAATCACTACAGATGGGGACTGCAGCCATGAAATTAAAAGATGCTTACTCCTTGGAAGGAAGGTTATGACCAACCTAGACAGCATATTAAAAAGCAGAGACGTTACTTTGCCAACAAAGGTCCATCTAACGAAAACTATGGAAATACGGTTTTTCCAGTAGTCCTGTATGGATGTGAGAGTTGGACAATAAAGAAAGCCGAGTGCCGAAGAATTGATGCTTTTGAACTGTGCTGTTGGGGAAGACTCTTGAGAGTCCCTTGGGCTGAAAGGAGATCCAACCAGTCCATCCTAAAGGAGATCAGAGCTGACTCATTGAAAACACCCTGATGCTGGGAAAGATTGAGGGCTGGAGGAGAAGGGGACAACAGAGGATGAGATAGTTGGATGGCATCATGGACACAATGGACATGGGTGTGGGTGAACTCCGGGAGCTGGTGATGGACAGGGAGGCCTGGCATGCTACGGTTCATGGGGTTGCAAAGAGTCGGACACGACTGAGCGACTGAACTGAACTGAACTGAAAGCTAAAAAAATTAAAATTATAAAAATGTATGCTATGTCCAAACTATCAGCTTAAAAGAAACGGAGTGACTATAAACCTAGATATTTTATCCTATTGCAATAGGCAATCTCAATGTCCCTCAGTGAGCCCCATCCCCTCTATTCACACGTATGCATGTGTGCTAAGTCGCTTCTGTTGTGTCCAACTCTTTGGGACCCTATGGGCTGTAGCCCACCAGGTTCCTCTGTCCATGGAATTCTCTAGGCAAGAATACTGGAGTGGGTTGCCATGCTCTCCTCCATGTGATCTTCCTGACTCATGTCTGGAACCTACGTTTCCTGCAGCTCCTGCAATGCAGGCGGGTTTCTTTACCTGGGAAGCCCCCTGGTATTCACACTCTTGTTTAATTCCTGCTTCTTTTGAATGTGGATTGGATTTAATGATTCCCTTCTAATGAATCTAATGTAGTAACAGTGATAGTATGACGCTTCTGAGACTGAGTTGCAAAAAGACTGTGCCTTGTCTTAATTCCTCTCTAAACCCATTTCTCTCCATCCCATTACCCTCTCTCTTTCTGTTTCTTTGTCTCTTTTTCTCATCACCAGATACCACATTGGGGGGTTACCCAGGCAGCCCATGGACAGGCTCATACACTGAAAAACAGCATGACATGAAGCAGATCCTGTAAATCTTGTCAAGGAAACATTCTTGGGAGCAGATTCTCCAGTGCCAGTTTAATCTCAACATGACTGAAGCTCCAGAACAGCTTGAATATATCTTGAACTAGAGGTGGTCTTTTAAGATACATCCAGCTTCCTGACCCATGGAAACCTGGAGATAATAAATGTTCATTCTTTTAATCTGCTAAATTTGCAGGGTAATTTGACACACAGCAATAAATAAGTTTGTTGTGATCCACACAGTCAAAGGCTTTAGTATAGTCAGTGAAGCAGAAGTAGATATTTTTCTGAAATTTCCTTACTTTCTCCATGATCCAGCGAATGTTGGCAATTTGATCTCTGGTTCTTCTGACTCTTCAAAGCCCACATTGTACATTTGGAAGTTCTCAGTTCATGTACTACTAAAGCCTAGCTTGATGGATTTTGAGCATAACCTTGCTATGAAATGAGCATGTGAAATGAGCACAATTATATAGTAGTTTGAACACTCTTGGCATTGCCCTTCTTTGGGATTAGAACAAAACCTGACTTTTTCAATCCTGTGCCTGTGCTGAATTTTCCAAATTTGCTTACATATTGAGTGCAGCACTTCAACAGCATCATCTTTTAGGATTTGAAATAGCTCAGCTGAAATTCCATCACCTCCACTAGCTTTCTTTGTAGTAATGCTTCCAAAGGCAGCCCACTTGACTTCACTCCAGAATGTATGGCTCTAGATGAGTGACTACACCATCATGGTTATCTGGATCATTAAGACCTTTTTTGTATAGTTCTGTATATTCTTTCCACATTTTCTTAATCTCTTCTGTTTCTGTTAGATCCTTTCTGTTTCTGCCTTTTATCATGCCCATCCTTGCATGAAATGTTCCCTTGATATCTCCGGTTTTCTTGAAGAGATCTTTAATCTTTCCCATTCTATTGGATTTTTTCTATTTCTTTGCATTGTTCATTTAAAAGTCCTGTACAGATGTGAGAAATGAACCATAAAGAAGGCTGAGCACCAAAGAATTGATACTTTGAATTGCACTGAAGAAGACTCTTTAGAGTCTCTTGGACTGTAAGGAGATCAAAGCAGTCAGTCCTAAAAGACATCAACCCTGAATATTCATTGGAAGGACTGATGTTGAAGCTGACGCTCTAATACTCTGGCCACCTGATGTGAAGAGCCAACTCATTGAAAAAGACCATGATGCTGGGAAAGATTGAAGGCAAAAAGAGAAGGGGGTGGCAGAGGATGAGATAGATAGCATCACTGACTCAATGGACTTGAATTTGAGCAAACTATGGGAGATGATGGAGGACAGAGGAGTCTGGCATGCTGTAGTCTATGGGGTCACAAACTGTAGGACACAACTTAGTGACTAACAACAACAAATAAATAAGAACTTTGCCCAACTTGGGACATGTGTCTAAGAACAGAAATATTTGCATTTCATTCAACTTAAATATTTTAACAATCCAATGGGAAACTGTATTTTATTTTTTATGAAGGTCTTTGCACTTGTGTGTCAAATCTATACCATTAAAAAAAAACAGAAGAGACATTCTAATCAGAGGATGACTTGATACTGTTTCTTTTTCTTAGTAGAATCATTGGATGAAATACTGCTAGACTTAATAAAATAAAAAATAAGCAAAAATATTTTATTTTTGCCTACTGGTGAAAGAGTCAAGTATGGCATAGTATTACTGAAAATCACTTTGAATACCACAATAATAAATCACAACACAACTTAGGATCAAGGCTCATAAATGAGATCTATGCGCAGAACTTTAGCTGTCTAAAGGGTTGTTGGAAGGAAGCACAATAATGGAATCTCAGGAAAGGAAGAGCTGTACAACTGAACAGAAATATATTTAATTTTTCCTCTAGTAGAGAAAAATGCAAATAGATACATCTACTTTTGAAAAGATAGGTTTCAAAATATATAATAGCAGTGACAAGTTATATTTATAGAGCACTTCCCTGTTCCTTCCTTATATCTTTCATATCTGTAATATCCTTGTTCACAGTTCAGTTGTGAAACAGGTCAGCCTAAATTATTTTTTCCTCATTTTACAGATGAAAACAGAGATTTCGCTCTTATCACCTTAGGGATGCAGATTGACTAAAACATCTTTCATTACAATAGTTTGGAAATTTTAGGTCATACCTCATGAAACAGGTATCTGTCTATTTATGTATCCATTCATCCACCGAACCCCTCCATCTATCTCCTGTCTGACAATCACAACCCTCTAGAAGATAGTCTGTGAGGCTGGAAGTAAGGCAAAAAGTTCTTAACATTGGCTAAAATAACTCCCAAAGACATATGTACTAAAATCTTAGCTGTAAAATGTTAATACTTAACTCTTTAAAAGAGTTTCTCAGACTTTCTATGCAGAACCTATGGACACTTGTTTTAAACAGAATGCTAACAGGTTTGGTTTTGCTCTTTTGCTCCCAAGACCAGAGTAGACTAACTGAGGAGAGGCAGACAAGCTGACAGAATAATCTGACAGCAAGGATGGATAAGGAAGAAATTAAAAAGAAACCATGGAACCAGAGAAAGTAGGTTTTGGACACTTAAAGTGGAGGCAGACATTGTGACCTGTTTCAAAGCACTTCACAATAATTAATGCTGATAATTATCACTCCGAAATCAGTAAAATGTCAAAATAGGATCAGCACCTTTAAGGAGACAAACTAACTGTGGCTGGCATATTTTGAGTATTTACTTTTTAGCAAGAACCAAGTAGATGTAGGTGCTTTACATACATTATCCCTAGTCCTCTCAACCCTCAAGGTTTTAGAGTGAGAAAAATGAGACTCGCAGAGTTTAAGCCACTTCCTTACGGTCACACAGGTGCCAATAAATGATCCAGAATTCAAGTTCAGATATTTCTAATTGAAAACCTCCCTTCCATCCACTATTCTACACAACCTGAAAGATGCCCATCAAAACCTGCTTAACAACAAAACCAGTGTCTTAGTTTCTAAAAGCATAGTTTGCTAATTTGGGAACCAAATCATTTCTGTTCTACCTGTCATTTCCCCAAAGTACTAGTGAAATATTAATCTTTGTGTACTTTTTGGCAAAGAGCCGAGTACATTTTTTGCTTGGCATGAACAGGATATCTTTTTAAAATAAGAATTATACAACAGCAGAACAGACTGCTTTGTGAACTAGTGAGTTACTCATCTCTGAGAATATCATAGCCATAGGTATTTAATACTTTCCAGGGTTGCTGAAGACAATCTTTCTTTACAGAAAAGAAAATAGATCACTAAGGACTTGCCTCATTTCTAAGAATTCGTGTCTTGAAAATCCTGTTTCATTCTTATATGCAGTATTTCTAACAAATCCTAAATGGTGAAGAAAGATTTCCTACTAGATGAATTATCATTCTTGAGAGCACAAAAATAGTGGGTTCAGCTCTCTTAAAAGTTGCATTTAGTTAAGAAATTTTTTCTCTCTTTAATCCTTTGGTGTCAAATGGATTACTGCATGTTCAATACTTAATTACTGAATCTTCATCATCTCCAAATACTTCTGTGCTTAATATTTATTAAAACCTTTTTTTCAGGGAGACAAACCTCATCTACCATCTGAAATCTAATTTTCATGACATTTTGTAGATAGTAGTTATGAACTAATAATGCACAGTGCTGTTTGAAATCATCATTCCTTATGTTATACTATGAAATTAATTTTCCCTTTTGATTTTTAATACGTTTCTCTTGTTCAGTAGGGTGCCCTCCTAGTGATAATTTTGACCAATCATTTTAAATTGCTATTCAAAACAGACTGAGTAGTGTTTCACATGAACATTTCTATTACATTTCCCATGATGTTACTTATGATTAAAAAATAACTACTGTGGTAGAAAAAAAATAAAGCCAAAGAAATATATAATCAAATATTTAATATCTTACTCATGACAGATGAAATAAACCTAAATCAGCTTATGTAAGTACAGATAAATATTTGTAAAAAGTTTCATTGATGAATACATTTGTCCATTCACTCTGCTGCTGATACTGCTGCAGCTAAGTCACTTTAGTCGTGTCTGACTCTGTGTGACCCCATAGACAGCAGCCCACCAGGCTCCCCCATCCCTGGGATTCTCCAGGCAAGAACACTGGAGTGGGTTACCATTTCCTTCTCCAGTGCATGAAAGTGAAAAGTGAAAGTGAAGTCGCTCAGTCGTGTCCGACTCTTATCGACCCCATGGACTGTAGCCTTCCAGGCTCCTCCATCCATGGGATTTTCCAGGCAAGAGTACTGGAGTGGGGTGCCATTAGGCTCAGTAAGCATAGGGGTACCATATACTGAGTTGTGTGGGGTCTGCCATATATTTAGGAACACACAAAAATGTTTTATTTTAAAAGAAAGAAAAAACAATGAACTTTTAGGTTAAAGAAAATGTTTCAATATATAATGTTACTATATTCATTTTTATACCAATGCAATTACAAAATATAATTTTAAAAAATCTTTTTTTAAATGGAGAAAATAGCCCACAATGGCAATAGTGCCCAGGACCCATGGAAGATGTACTGTTTTTCAGATTTACTCCTTCTAATAAGATTTAGTGAGCTCATTGCTGTTTATTATCCCTACTCTAGAACAGATATATAGGTGGTGAGGAAAAGTGGGGTAAAATGGTGGATGGGATAAAAGACACAACTTTTGTCTTCAAGGAACATATAAACTCCTAGTAAATGAAGTATATGCATTGATTACAATATGGTAGATGCTATTATTGACACGGATAAGTTACAAGGGAATATTGAGGAGGCGGTGACCAACTCTGCCTGGTGGGAATGGTGTGTGGCGTAGCACATGACAGTTATACTAGGCTTTGAGAAATGAGATGGATTAATCTCATTTAATCCAAGGGTAGTGAGAGGCTTTGCTCTTGGCAAATGGATGGCATTTGCAAGGGCCTTACAGTGTAATAGGCCTTGGTACTTTCTAGAAACTGTAGATAATTCATTATAGCTGCACAGAGTAAGTGCAGGTACCCCAGAAGTTGTAAAAAGGTAGACTGTGTCCACAATAGGAAAAGAAGGGCCTGGGTGCCATCTTTGTCATGCCAATGAGACTGCATTTTATTCAATAGGATAGGGTTTCTGAATTTCTTGATCTTGACATTAAATACTTTACCCTTTGGCTCTTTAGAGAACCATCTCCCATGATACTCTCCCAAAATACTCCAATGCTAAACATCCTTATGGGTTTATTTGCCTAATTCTACTCTTTTGTACATGTTCTCACTCTTTCTGGAAAACATTCTGTCCTTTTCTCAAAACAACCATCTCAGCATCCTCAGCTTGCCTCCCTCAGCTGCAAGGAGTTGAAAACTGAGAAGAACCTTTGGAAAAATTTAGTCCTTTCTTTAAAAAAGGATATTCATTTATTTGTTTGGCTGCCTTAGGTCTCAGTTGCAGTGTGGGGAATCTTCGTTGCATTATGCGGGATTGTTGCGATACACAGACTCTCCAGTTGTGGCTCTTGGCCTCAGTAGTTGTGACATGCAGGCTTAGTTGCTTCGAGGCATGTGGGATCTTAATTCCCCAACCAGGGATTGAACCTGTGTCCCTGCATTGCCAGGCAAATTCTTAATCACTAGACCACCAGGAAAGCCCATGGAATTACCTAGTCCTTAACCTTTGTTTCACTGAAAAAACTGAGATCCAGAGGATCAATTAACTTGTGCCCATTTCCATAGTCAGCAAGAAATGGAAATGAAATGGGACCAAATTTGTCTGACGGGTGGCTCACATGGTAAATAATCTGCCATCTGAGCTGATGTGGCATCCCTGGGTTTGAACTCTGGGTCAGGAAGATTCCCTGGAGAAGGGAATGGCAACCCACTCCAGTGTTCTTGCCTGGAGAACTCCATGGACAGTGGAGCCTACCCGGCTACAGTCCAATGGGCCACAAAGAGTCCAACATGACTTTCACTTTTCATGGTGGGAATGGTTTTTGTGGCAATTGTCTTCCCAATGCATTTGGTGATTAATCATGAACTGTGCATATTGACACAGCTTGTGTCATCATCAACTATTTAAATTTTACCATTTGATTTGTTTATTCCCTGTTATGTTTTCCTAACAAATGTTAATGCCCTGTGGCCCTGAACTTCCTCTTACAGTGCTTTTCTACAAGGCCTAAAGCAGTGATTTGACATATAAGGAAGCCTTTAAAGAGTTAACAATCACCCTCGTGAAATGATTCGCCTACTTTTAGAGATGATTGAATTTACAATGGGACAGAGAAGAAAGCAGCACTTGGCTCTTTTCTGCTAAGGACAATCCCTGGAAAGGGGATAGAGGCAGCTGTGAATCACTGGGAGACAAAAACCACAGCAACTTGTGATGGGTGGACTGACTCATTAAAGGGAATCTGGGCATAGCACCAGCAGCAGTGATTACCACTATCATTTAGGGGGACAGAGAAGAATAAAAACAACCAACAAATAAGCAAGACAACCCAAGAAAACAAAACAGAAAACCCAGATAAAAGGAGGCAAAAAACAGATCTTCTTCCTCTGAAGTCTGGCTTCTTTTGTTATGTAATAAATTTTTTCAAGGTCCTCCCACAGAGCTTTGCTTAACCTAATGTCCATATTGACCCCTATTCTAATAAAAATTTATTGTACAGATTTCATGTACAAACAAATGAATCACTTCTAATAGTGTAGCTTGTCTATCAGAGGAATGCAATCACTGTTAAGGAAAAAGTGCCATAGATCATCAGATACTCTTCAAAACCTTTCCAAGGTTTTGAAGAGCAGATACTGCAGTTTCTGATTTTGCCTCAAAATAGCCATAATGATGAAAGAAAGGACCAAATCCAAAAATTAATCCCCCTCACACCCCTGAAAAAACCTTCCAAATCATTTACCCTACAGATAACATTGAAACAAACCAACAAACCAATAAAGGCTCATATAAATGGAAATTTTTCTTAAAGATCTAACTGGCACCAAAATGTCTGTTGGGTGCAATGGCACAGCTCTGGAATTAACACACAATCTGCCCAGCAGTGCAGGGTCTGGCTGTGTGTGATGGATCCTAAATACATTCTCCCCTTGGGCCTTGAAAGTAATTTTGGTTGTTTTAATCTTAGTCTGAGCCCAGCAATTAGGATTCCATCAGGTCTCTGCTATTTCAAACGGCCCCTGTTTTCACTCCCATCATTTTCACAACAGAGTTGACTTTTTTACTCCAGCCCTGGACAACTCAGTTTACTTCAGTAAATATGCATTGCCTCCCATGGAGCACATGGCTCTGCATCTGAATTTGGGCTTAGTAACCAAAGGAGTCTTTGCTCTTTCAAAAGCTTCTCCTGGTGAAGCCAAGTAGTACGAGAAAGGTTTGGACCCATTGTGTGGTTTCTCTTTATAGCCATCTCTACCTGCCTCTCCTGGGCTGTTTTATTTTACTTTTTTTTTATCTTCTTTATTCTGTAAACCTCTCACAGTGTGAGATTTAGAATAATTCAGCATTACATTGGAAAGATATAGCAGGAGGTTCTTACAGATTTACTTGAGCACCATGAAGCTTAACTGGGATCCCGGCCCCTGTGCTATTTCCTTTATAAGTCCCCCAATCTGACCAGATGCCAGTCGGTCCCTGTGGTTTGCACAGCATGTTAGGAATATAAATTTTGAGAAAATTATTAGTAATAATCATTTCTAAGAAAACTGGGGTCAAAACTTCCACAATGTTTACTTTTCTGTTTAATGTCTACCTAATTACATTATATTTAAACTATGACAAACTCTTAATGCATTTTGCCCAGGGAAAAAAACAGGTAACAAATGGGCACTCAAAAATGTTTCCCTGAGAAGCCATTTTATCATGCAACCTCTGTAATTATAATTCTTCAACCCTCAGATTATGTTGGAACTCATGAGAAGCTAAATAAGTACTTAAAATGCACAATAGTCCCTCACATCTTCTCTAGCTTTCACTTCACTTTACATATTTTTAAAATTTAAAATCATAATTAAAGGATGATTTAAAATCATGGATTTTCCTATGACCTATTACCAATTACCACATAAATGAATTTTTACCAGAAGATCATAGAGGAGAGAAAAGTTTTGGGTGACTCCACATTTTCTAGCCGGGGAGGTGGGGGGAGAACATCAGTGGAGTTTAGGAGAGTAAACTGCTTTGGTAGGAAGGTATTAGCAGCATTGATTTTGTACATCAAATATTTGAAGTGACTTGGGACACCCAAGTGTCCATTCCATTTGGAACCATGGGGAACTGATGAGAAGTAAGACTCAGTGAAAAATCATCACCATCTTTCATACCTGAGGCTCTCTCCTAAATGTCACAGATTTATCTGCCCATATTCACCTGTATTTAGGATAAAAAAAAATATGCTAAGCATCATAGAGTTTGCACAAGGGGTACCTACTGAAGGCAGTCCTGCAGACCATCACATGACAAATGCCATTGCATTCTTGAGGGCAAGGGGACAGCAACTGAGTGACTCCTACAAGCCCCACTCTATATGCTAATGCTTTTAATGGGTTTGTCCTGATGAGAATTCAGAGATTGGCCGATTTTCATTCCCATTCAACTGATAAGGGATGGTCAGTGAGACACTTTAAACCCCAGGAGATTACTAGTTTTGGCTTCGCTGCCCACATAACTAAAGGAGGCCACAATTTCGAATAATTTCTTCTCCTAGAGGGGAGAGAAAGCCAATGGGAAAACTGTTAGTCTGGCCTTAATTCTGCACGACAAGGGGAAATTGGTTGGTGAGGTGGAAATGATGAAACTGAGTGGGGAGAGTGTCTATGCCATGTCACCCTAAAGTGATAGCCAAGAGGCTGGGGCTGGATTTCAGGAAGACTGACAGTTTCAAGCAGAGAACAGATAGGTGGAGTTCCACAGCAACATTTTGAAAGGGAAGAAAGTTTAAGAGAACTGGAAAACATTCATGAACAGGATTCTACCTGTATAGTTCCTTATTTTCCCCCGCCAGCTTTACTGAGATATTATTGAAAAAAAATTGTAAGATGTTTAAAATGTACAATGTTGTATACATTGTGAAAGACTCCCTCCATTGAGTTAATTGACACATCGATCACCTCACTTCTTTACCTTTTGGAGGGGATGAGAACATTTAAGTTCTGCTCTCTTAATAAATGTCAATTATACAAAATAGTGTTATCAGCTAAAGTCATCACAGTATACAATGGATCGGTATGTGTTATTCATCTTGCAATTGAAAGTTTGTACCCTTTTACCAATCTTTCCTTATTTCTCCCACCCTGGTAACTACTTTTCTCTTCTCTGTTTCTTTGAGTTTGCTTTTTTTTTGAGTCCACATGGTAAGTGGGACTATGCTTATTTGTCTTTCTCTTTATTGTTCAGTTGCTCAGTCATGTCTGACTCTTTGCAACCCCATGGACTGCAGCACACCATTCTCCCCTGTCCTTCACTATCTCCCAGAGTTTGCTCAAACTCATGTCCATTGAATCACTGATGCCATCCAACCCACTCATCCTCTGTTGCCCTCTTCTCCTCTGCCCTCAATCTTTCCCAGCATCACGGTCTTTTTCAATGAGTTGGCTCTTTGCATCAGATGGCCAAAGTATTGGAGCTTCAGCTTCAACATCAGTCTTTCCAATGAATATTCATTGTAGATTTCCTTTAGGACTGACTGGTTTGATCTTCTTGCTATCCAAGGGACTCTCAAGAGTCTTCTCCAGGATGACAGTTTGAAAGCATCAATTCTTTGGTGCTCAGTCTTTTTTTTTGTTGTCCAGCTCTCACATCCATACATGACTACTGGAAAAACCATAGCTTTGACTATACAGACTTTTGTAGTCAAAGCAATGTCTTTGCCTTTTAATATGCTGTCTAGGTTTGTCGTTGCTTTTCTTCCAAGGGGTAAGCATCTTTTAATTTCATGGCGGCAATCACTGTCCACAGTGATTTTGGAGCCCAAGAAAATAAAGCCTTCACTGTTTCCATTGTTTCCCCATCTATTTGCCATGAAGTGATAGGATCAGATGCCATGATCTTTGTTTTTTGAATGTTGAGTTTTAAACCAGCTTTTTCACTCTCTTCTTTCACCTTCAAGAGGCTCTTTAATTGCTCTAATGTTTTTCTCTGTACTGTGCTATGCTGAGTCCCTCGTTTGTGTCCAACTCTGCAAGCCAATGGACTGTAGCCCACCAGTCCCCTCTGCCCCTGGGGACTCTCCAGGATAGAATACTGGAGTGGGTTGCCATGCCCTCCTCTAGAAAATTTTCCTAACCCAGGAATTGAAACAGGGTTTCCTCCATTGCAGGTATATTCTTTACCAGCTGAGCTACCAGAGAAGCCCCAATGTCTTTTTCTAAACAACAATAAGCAATCTAGCTTATTTCACTTAGCACAATGCTCTCCAGGGTCATCCATATTGTTGTAGATGAACAGGATTTCCTTCTTGGCTTTGGCTGAATAATATTCTGTATATGGGCTTTCCTGGTGGCTCAGATGGTAAAGAATCTTCCTGCAATGTGGGAGACTTGGGTTCAATCCCTGAGTCAGGAAGGTCCCTTTTGAAACGAATGGCTATGCACTCCAGCATTTTTGCCTGGAGAATTCCATGGACAGAGGAGGCTTGCAGGCTACAATCCATGGGGTTGCAAAGAGTTGACATGACTGAGTGACCATCACTTTCAGTTTTTATTTATCTATCTACCTATCTATCATCTATTCATCTCACATTTTCTTTACCAGTTCTTCAGTTGATAGACTCTTAGGTTATTCCCATACTTTGGAAATTGTGAATTGTAACTATGCAGTTTCAAATAATCTTAAAATGCAATAAAAAGGGGGAGACTTTATTAATGAAACTAAGGATAAATATGAGAACAGAGAATTTCTGACAAGCCCATATTTTCATGTATGTTTTTAATAAAAAGTACATAATTTATCCTAATAAATGACCTTTGGTTCTCAGGATACTAAGATTTGTTTTGTTAGACTGAAATGTCTAAATTGCTTACTCTACTTTGGTTATTTCACAGGGGGAAGACTGAGGCTCAGAGGTGCTAAAACACTGATTAAATTCTGTTTCTTAGTGGCACAATCAGGGGTGCAACCAGATTTTTCTAATTCTCAGTTCAGGCCTCTCTGCTACATCATTGGTTTCTGGACAATGATCTGAAGATTCCAAGGGATACAAAAGCATTTTTGGAGTGAGAGAGGACCCTGAGTAAACATGGCTCCTGGTATGCCCCACTTCTCTTCACCCTGGGTCTCACTTTCAACCAAGAAATTTACTCTGCTTTTTGTTCTGTACGTACGGTGACAGTGTATGATTTAATCTTTAAAGGGAGTTCTGCTAAAGTGTTCCAAAACTAGCATCTTCCCCATGCTATTTCCTTGGTTGTAATTCCAAAAATAAGAATATCAAATCATATAGTGTGTGAGTAAACTAAATGATTCAGATGGAGGCTCTAATAAAAACATATTAAAAATTTAAATACAAGTATTATTCTAAAAAAAAAAAAACAAGCTAGGGTATATAAGGTAAGAGGAAAGAGGGAATCCAGATCTACAAGAAACCCTAGAAGTCTAGAGCTGGAAATTGATTGAGGTTTCTGAAAATGGCAGTGAAAAATGTCTTTTAAAAAATTATATTTGGAGGATGATGACCAAGGACTACAGCTTTGCTAAATGTTGATTTATTTTGACTCAATTGTGATTAGATCAGATCACATCAGATCAGTCGCTCAGTCGTGTCCAACTCTTTGCAACCCCATGAATCGCAGCACGCCAGGCCTTCCTGTCCATCACCAACTCCAGGAGGTCACTCAGACTCACATCCATCGAGTCAGTGATGCCATCCAGCCATCTCATCCTCTGTCGTCCCCTTCTCCTCCTGCCCCCAATCCCTCCCAGCATCAGAGTCTTTTCCAGTTGTGATAACTGGAGCTAATTCTCTCTGGATACATATATACAAATATCTAATTACAGTGTTACATTAAAAATTTTTTTTAAATATTTAACCAGGATTTACCCTAAACCAATCATAATCTGAAAGTCATTCAGCCAAATACTTCTGAGAAATAAGATTTACCTGTCAATATCCATGGCAAGAACATTATGAGCTTTGGCCCATTCCCTTAGGTGCTCTGAGTTCTCTCCTTTGCTTTCCCCAGTCTCTTACCTTGTATGCATGGCTAAGATTTAAAGATGGCCCCTTAGATATGGGGCTGCTGCCCCTTGTTTCTGGTGAGCTGTGGCCTTTTTGATTTTTCTTTGGTTCCTGATGCAGAGAACTCTTCCAGAGCATTCTGTGACCTGCCAGATTCTTGCTTTCTGCTGAATCTGCTTGTGCACAGGTTTGATCATGTCAAGTCCTTGCGTTACCTGGCTGCCTCCAAACTTCTTGCTCAGTATCTCTTGAACTTGTTTATTTAGAAAATAATTTCTGTTCAAGCAAAAAAAAATTGTGGTATATGCAAGAGGCATCTTCATGGAGATGAGGGTTGGATACCTGCCTTGTCAAGGAAATGTATGTGGGTGCTGCTGCTGGGCCTCAGAGCCAGGCCATTCTATTTGGTTCTTTCTGAGATTGTCATTCTGCCCTTTGTTCTGAACTGGTGCCTAATGTATTCTGAGGTTTTCCTTGCATGAAATGAGGGCTTCAGCATCAGTGATGAACCCTGTGCTTTTCCAGCTTTTGTGTATTTTACTACCGTGGCTCTGCCTGTGATCTTATTCATTTAACTCCCAGTTGTCTCCCCTGAAATGTTTAATTCATGCAATTCATGACCCTAACCTACATCTGCAGCCTCATCACCCAGTGCACTGGCCACACTGATTTAAAAGCTGACCGCTAAGCCTACTAGGTCTTGACATAATTGTGCAGCCTCGAGTACTCACTCCCTTCCTCAAATACCCTGCACCCGGCCCCACTGGACAGACTCCTACATGACTGCCAAGAGCCTGTTCAAATATTTCTTCCTTTGGAAAACTTTGCTGAATCCCTTGGGCAGTACCCATTCACCTTTCAAAAAATTATTTTATTGAAGCATAATTGATTTACAGTATTGTGTTACTTTTTGCTATATAGCAAATTGATTCAGTTTTATGTATATATTCTTTTTCATGTTCTTTTCCATTATGATTTATCACAGGATTTTGAATATATTTCTCTCTGCTATACAGCAGGATGTTACTGTTTGTTCATTCTATATCAGATCAGATCAGATCAGTTGCTCAGTCATGTCCGACTCCTTGCGACCCCATGAACCGCAGCACGCCAGGTGTCCCTGTCCATTACCAACTCCCGGAGGTCATTCAGACTCAAATTCATCGAGTCAGTGATGCCATCCAGCCATCTCATCCTCTGTCGTCCCCTTCTCCTCCTGCCTCCAATCCCTCCCAGCATCAGAGTCTTTTCCAATGAGTCAACTCTTCCCATGAGGTGGCCAAAGTACTGGAGTTTCAGCTTTAGCATCATTCCTTCCAAAGAAATCCCAGGGCTGATCTCCTTCAGAATGGACTGGCTGGATCTCCTTGCAGTCCAAGGGACTCTCAAGAGTCTTCTCCAACACCACAGTTCAAAAGCATCAATTCTTCGGCGCTCAGCCTTCTTCACACATTCTATTTAGTAATTTGCATCTGCTAATCCTAAATGCCCAACGCATTGTTCCCCCGGCGTCCCCTCCCCTTGGCAACCACAAACCTGTTCTCTGTGTCTGTGAGTCTGTTTCTGTTGCCTAGGTGAGTTCATTCGTGTCATATTGTAGATTCTATATATAAACAATATCATATGGTACTTGTCTTTCTCTTTCTGACTTTATTTAGTATGATAATTCCTATTTTCATCCATATTGCTGCAAGTGACATTATTTAATCCTTTTTAATGGCTAAGTATTATTTTACTGTATACATGTATCACATTGAGGCTATTTCCATGTCTTGGCTATTGTGAATAGTGCTGCTATGCACGTAGGGGGGCATATATCTTTTTGAACTATAGTTTTGTCTTGATATATGCCCAGGAGTGGGATTGCTGGATCACATGGCAACTATTCTACATTTTATATGGATCTTCCATATTGTCTTCCATAACAGCTGCACCAATTTACATTTCCACCAACAGTATACGAGAGTTCCCTTTTTTCCATACTTTTCCCAGCCTTTGTTTTTTTGTGAATTTTTTTAGTGATGGCCATTCTGCCCAGTGTGAGGTGAAACCTCACTGTAGTTTTGGTTTGAATTTCTCTAATCATCAGTGATGCTGAGCATCTTTTCATATGCCTGTTGGCCATTTGTATGTTTTCTTTGGAGGAATGTCTGTTAGCTCTTCTGCCTATTTTCAGTTGGATTTTTGTTGTTGTTGTTGAGCTGCAAGAGCTATTTGTATATTTTGAAAATGAAGCTGAGTCAGTTGCATCATTTGCAAATATATTTTTCCAGTCCATACATTGTCTTTCATTTTGTTCATAGTTTCCTTTGCTGTAAAATCATTCACATTTTGATCTATTATAATATGGGACACATTTTTTTGTTTGTTCATTCATTGCTTCAACAAGTTTTATTAATCATCTAATATGTGCCAATGACACTAAGGCCCTGGTGCAGAATGGTAAATAAAGCAGATATGGCCTTCAGTAGCTATGATTATTACAGGGACAAAAGATTTTTTTCTGGAGCAGTACATTCCATACAGGAACATGTATCAGAATAGTAATACAGTTTTAAGCTTTACGAAGGCCTCCTTTAAGGCCAAGTATTTAAGCTGAGAGCCTAAACCCTTGATGGAGGCAGGATTTGTGTACACCCCTGTTTATCTCCATATATAGTACCTAGTCATCATTTGGCAAAAACATGTGGAACAAATGAATGACTAAATGTACTGTACACTAACAGTGGCAATTTGAGGATCTCATTAGAGTTTAAAATCTGCCAACTCTTTTTAAAAGTTTGAAGGTTTTATAATACGGAAATAAAATGTATATGTGTTTATGTGTATACTTACATATTCAGAAAGAATTTAATAAACACACATATATACCTGCTACATGATCTTGAAAATATTTTTGAACCTTTCCCCCAAAAAAGCTGTTTGTCTAAAACTAGGCTAGTTGAAAGAACCTACAGCCCATGGAATATGTTAAGGACATTCTGCTTAACCCAGATCCTTATTTCATGACTGAAGAACTGTCCCCCAGCTTCTGGTCGATCTGCTGGTGACCCTTAGGCATCAGCCCTCTCTGTTAAGTGTCCTTGGCTGAAGAGAGGTGTCTGGATCAAGCTTACTCCCCTTGGGAAGCCAGAGTTTAGAAACCAACTCCTTGCCCTAACTTAGCTCCTCACACAGTTGATGGAGGCTTTCATACTTAACACAATTGGTTGGCTGCCCAGACCCTTGCTTTGCCCAACCCTGCTTCCTTTTCTTCCACCATAGATGACACTCAAACAGCATTCCCCAATCAACCTCTTGCACACTGGGCTCTGTATCAGAGTCAACTTGTCAGAGACACTGACTGGAAACAGGATTCAGAGGGGCTCAGTAAAACGCATCTCTCTCCCCTGCATGATTCTGAGCAAACCCCCAAAAGAGAACAAAACCATAAGACTGGAAACCAAAATATCCATTATCACTGATAAAGCTGATATTGGAAAATGTGGCAGATAAATGTGTACTATGCTGCTTCATCCTGAATAATAGATTTAGACCCATTTACCTCCCTAAAAGCACTAGGATGGAGAAAACAGATCCCACAGAGACAAAGCTTATAAATATATGGGGTGGGTGGGCAAAGAGAGGAGGAGGAGGGGGCAGGGCTACACACACCCAGGTTCTGCATTTCTCTTGCCCCTTAAGAGACTTTGCAAGGCTCCTTACTGAGAGAAATGAGGCTGCAGAAAGAGGTCTGAACAGCTACCCTAGGAGCGCTCTCTGCCCTGATGGGAATACCAGGAGTAGGCAGAAGTTCCCCACTTCTCTTCTCCCATCGCACAAACATAGAGCACAACTTCTGGTTTCAGGAGTAGGAGAGGTCAGAGTTCTGGCTTGCATGGGAGGCCCTCACTACAGGGTAGCAGATGTCCTTTTGACACCTGCCTCCATTGTAGATGTATTCAAAAGAAATGCTGGAATTACCTTCTGTACTCTTAGGAATGGAAAACACAGAAACAAAGAATTTTCAGTGCCTAAGTCCAAAGCTCCAGGGTGAATTCCTTTGCTTCTTAGTAGAACTGCTCCTGTGTTCATTTTGATAGGAACTGTTTTCACTGGAGGAGAACTGACACACATATAGTCACAAAAGTCACAATAAATGCTTATTTTATATATATATATGTGTGTATATATATATATCTCAATATACAGTGGAAATATATATGGGGAGGAGAAGAAAAATTGGCTTCAATTTTTTCTCCTAGATATAGATTTATTATGAAAACAATAAAAGTAAAGGACATTTTTAGAGAAAACAACTGTGTTTCACCAAAATTTTATCACAGCATTTTCACTCTGTTTTGTTCATAAATATTAGTATTTTTGCATGTTCTCAATTTGGATCATTTTCTGTTTTGCTGTTTTGCTGCTTGGTCTTTGTAATGATCACTTTTAATGCTCCATTAATATTCTACCTCATTAATTTACTATAATTTATTTAACTATTCATTTTCCTATTGGATATTTAGAATGTTTATAAATTTTGCAATGATAGATACACCTGCTTTGAAAATTCAGTTCAGTTTAGCTCAGTCACTCAGTCACGTCTGACTCTTTGCAACCCCACAAACTGCAGCATGTCAGGCTTCCCTGTCCATTACTAACTCCAAGAACTTGCTCAAACTCGTGTCCATCAAGTTGGTGATGCCATCCAACCATCTCACCATCTCATCCTCTTTTGTCCCCTTCTCCTCCAAACCTCAATCTTTTCCAGCATCAGGGTCTTTTCAATGAGTCAGCTCTTCGCATCAGGTGGCCGAAGTATTGGAGTTTCAGCTTTAACATCAGTCCCTACAATGAACACCCAGGACTGATCTCCTTTAGGATGGACTGGTTGGATCTCCTTGCAGTCTGAGGGACTCTCAAGAGGCTTCTCCAACACCATAATTCAAAAGCAGAAGTTCTTCAGTGCTAAGCTTTCTTTATGGTCCAACTTTCACATCTATGCACAACTACTGGAAAAACCATAGCTTTGACTATATGGGCCTCTGTCAGTAAAGTAATATCTCTGCTTTTTAATCTGCTGTCTAGGTTTGTCATAGCTTTTCTTCCAAGGAGCAATAATCTCTTAAATTCATGGCTACAGTCACCCATCTACAGCTTTGAAAAAAGCAGACATTAATATAATGCTACAAGTAATTAAAACATGATTCACTCCTATTGTTCTTTACAGGTGTGAAAGTCTGAAATACATCTAAACTCTTAGAGTTGAGTTTTGAGCTGTACTTGGAAGATAGGAGAGTCCCAGTAGCACTTGCTTATTACCACATTTAGATCTCTCCATCCTATGCTTGTGGATAAGAATGTGAACTCTTTCATGGCAGTAACCACACAGTGTAACTTTATATCTGGAAGGTTTGATGGAGGATCAATGGTGCAGTAGGCATTCAAGAAATGTTGGTACAGTAGCATCATTTAATTAAAAAAATGAGTGTCAGGAGTGGGGAGTGATGATAGACAAATCTAGATGCTCTGGGGCCACATTTTCTTCCTCCTTTGAAGGTAACTTAGCAGAGTGTTGGCTCAGCTTGTTCAAATAAAAGTCCTTTGATTGATGTCAGTGGTCCTGCAAGGCAGAGCTGTTTCCAGGGACCTCCCAGAATGGAGACCTTGACCTTTGGTCCATGTGCTCTTTCACAGTGTTTCTGAGCCTGGAGTTATCTTCCTTAGAGAACTCACTTAGGGAAGCTAGATGTTCTCTAGCTACTCATAAGTCAGATATAATTATTAAAATTAGTATCAAGACTTGGCTGTGGTGTTTGTGCAAGGAGAGACAAGTAGACAGTGGAACTGACTAAAGAATTCCATGTATACCCACACTTATAGGGCCACCTAAGCCACAGCAAGGGTACTACTGCAATTAGGAAGTGGAAAGATCGTCTTTTCAATGATGCAATGAGATATCTACATGAAAAAAAAATAATTTTTGAGATGGATAGACTTAAATATGAAAGGAAGACAGTAAAGTTCCTAGAAGAAAATACAGGAAGGCCTCACAATCTTGGGATAGGCAGTGATATCTCAAAGAGGACATGAAAAGCAGTAACCATAAAAGTGAAAGGTGGATAAATTGGACTTCAATAAAGTTTAAAACTTCATTTAATCAAAAACATCATTGACAGTGAAAATGCAAGTCACAGAGAAGAGATCAATAATACATGTACTCTACTAGAACTTATATTCGTGATATAAATTCCTACATATTCAACTAAAATCAAGGTACAAACAACCCAATGAAGATCTGGGCAAAAGACTATGATAGGCACATCACAAATTAAAATATCGAACAGGGTTATAAAAAATCAGGCAATACCACCTGAAAAATACAAACCAATACCATGAGATGCCGCTACCTATTACCAGTGTTACAGCTAAACAGACTGGTGTAGCTGGAACATTAATATTTTTAACAGGGATGTAAGTTGGTACAGCCATTCAGGAAAATTTTTGGCAATCTATATTGAGGCTAAATATATGACTCAACAATTCTATTCCCAGTTAAATGTTGAAAGACTACACCACAATATAGTACATATTCTTTAAGTAATATCCTACCCTTTTCATTGCAGCTCTGTAAATCATCATCATCATCAAAACAGAAAACAGTCCCAAAGTCTATCAACAATTAAATGGATAAATAAATTGTATCATATTCATATAAGAGAACACTACATAATAATAAAAAAAAATATGCTCTATTGGTATCTGCAACAGAAGGATAAGTAACATAGATGAGATGTTGAGTGAAAGAAGCCAGATACAAAAGAATGCATATTGTGTATCATTTATAAGAAGTTCAGAACAGGCAAACAGCTTCTGTTGACAAATTAGAATTGTAATATATCTCTGGGGCAGAAAGGGAAGGGCACGAGGGAGGCTTTAGTGATGCTGGAAATATTCTATATTCTCATCTTGATGGTGATTATATGATGTGTAAGTAAACATTGATTGACCAATTATTTAAGATTTTTGGTCTTTATTGTAAATACCTTATACCTCAACAATAGTACCAAAAATTGTAGTTTTTCTTAATCTCATATTACAAATTTTCACTCATACGCAATATCAAAGACCAAAATTTCCTGCCTCTCCTAATTCCCATTTAGAGATACCTCACTCATATATAGCAGCTATATACTGAGGGGCAGTAACATGCGATTAAGGAAAACCAATGTGGGTCTTAGTCAAAAATCTGATTGTAGCTGAGTGAAATAATAGTCCAAACCAGATTATTCATGTTGTCCCGATTCCTAGTAAATCCAGACAGTAGGGTGTTACAGTGAACATAATTTTACTTAGTGTATGACTCTTACTCATCCATCCTCAGCCTCTTTTCACTCCATCATTAGAACTGGGGGTCTCTTCACCTCCACCAGATTGCTGCTACATCTAACTCCAGCCCCATGTCCATGAATTCAATCTATAACTCTACTGATGAATTATTCGGTAGCTTTTGCACAGTCTTTCTTCTAGCCTTCATCTATGGTAATAATGTTGTATTCTCTTCTTTTAACATTGTTTAACCATCTGTTAACCCAGCATTCTGCCCAAGGGGATTAGTGGGAAGAAATGCTTTGAAGGCTTTGCTTAAGTGCTTTACAGTTGGGGATAGTCCATTAATTGTTGATTTTGTTTATATTCAGCATTCTACTTCTATCTGTGGTTTTAATGATGTGAGGGTGTCCCAGGGCTTCTGCTGGACCCAGCTGTATAAATCAAATAAATAAACAAATAAATAAATGAAGTAAATCACCCCTGAAATAAATAGATAACACAGCTTTCTCAACCTTCTTTTTCCAACAATGCTTGTAAATGTGCACTGAGGCTTATGTGTGAGGGATGTATCTGAAGTTTAAATAAATAAATAATAAGCTTCCCTGGCAGGCTACAGTCCATGGGGTTGGACACAACTGAGCGATCAGTCTGAGCACGATCATGAGCTAAAGATGCAATCACATAACTGTCTTCACCTTTCATCGTAGCATAGATGCTATGGGAAGATTTGGAAAATTGCTATTCACCTCATTACACTCATCCCTTCATTTCAAATTGATTTGGGGTTGCCATTGCTTCTGTCAGTTTCTTTAGAAGGTAAAACAGATGCAAAATAAACAAGCAAAACGTAAAAGGAAATCAAATCTCAGTGGAGCAGTACCACCCACAGGGCAATGGAGAATTCTCAAGAACGTACTTTCTTCTCTAACAAGGGAACGGTTGACATCTGCTACAGTTCAAATGCAGGCTATTGAATGGGTACAGAGCCTGTCCTGGCCGAGAGCAGAGTGAGAGTAAATACGACAGTGGTCACATGGGAACAGAGGCTTTACATGTGCTTTTGAGCCTCTGCCCTTGTGTGTGAACAACACACCCAGCTAGCAGCTGCTCCATGAACTCACATCCCAGCATGAGAAGCAAAATGAGGCAAGCTGGACCCTGACCTGGCCACAGCTGGCCCTGAGACCCGCAAGTGAGAAATAAATGTCTGTTGTTGTAAGACTGAGATTTGGGGTTGAATTCTCCTGTGGCAACAGCCACCTACCACAGGGCCCACAGCTTCTGCAAATTTTCAGAGGTGGAATCATAAAATCTTGGAACTGGAATGGTCTTGCTGATTGATGGCTTAGATTTCTTGTATCTCCACCATCCCACCTGGAGATGGTCACACTCTGTCTCTAGGATTGGGAGATGAGTTAAATTTTGAAAAGGGTTCTAACTATAAGAATTGTTTTCCTTAAGGCAAATGCTGTATCTTGGGGAGGCAATTTAGCATTGTGTGAAGAATTTGGGCTTTGAATCAGATGTCAGTTTGAATAGTGATTCTGCCAGTTACTAACTGTGTGGCCTTGGGCTTTGAACCCCAATTTCCTTACATAATTGGATAGGAATACTACTACACACTCTTCATAGGATTAAATGAGGTGGTATGTATGCCTGGCACATAGTAAGGGCTCCTTAAATGGTTATTATTCTTCTTTCCTCAAACCACATAGTCTAATCCATCTTCCCTAGAGTGAACTTTCAAATATTTGGACACATTTTTCAGCCACTTTTCTTGTACAGTTGGTCCTTTGAGCCTTAGTTTAGTTAATTTCATCCAGATCAAATCTGTTCGGGCTGGATGTGGCTTACTGGCCCAATGGCTAGATTCTCAGATCCGAATTCTGTCACCTGATGTATTCACTATGCTGCTCAGCTTTGTTTCAACCACAGATTTGATCAGTATGCTGCCCATTTCCTCATCCTAATTGTTAATAAATATACTGCAGGTGTTTCATTAGCCAGGCTCTTGGAGTCCTTCAGAGTTGTAAGCTCACATGTATTCACATGACACTCAGATGCTTAAAGAGAATGTAAGTTCTTTATTTCCAATAACTGATCTAATCTTCCTCGTGAGCCTCCCACCTCAGTGTGTTGCAGGTAAAAATAGCTTTATTTCAAACTTTCCAGTGCAAAATATCTCTTTTTGTGTGTGAATTTCAGTGGTTTTGTTTTGAGCTCAGACTAGAGGGGGTGAGTGCTTAGCTTTTCAGATTTGCTTTCCTCCCTAACTCTTCTTCAAGATGGCACCTGGGTAGGTTCTGTGACCTGGTGGGTTTGGTGTTGAAGGGCCCCGATCCTGCTGACCTTTTATGCTGGTCCTTGGACTGGTCTCCACTGTGGTGGTGGTTGGAGGTGCTCCGTTCAGTAAGTATGCCTGGGGGTAGTCTGTGGAGGTGTGATAGTTCTGATCTACCCTCTGTTTTGTCCACAGTGAAGTTTATGGATGATGGAGCTCAATGTTGGTTCTTCTTCTGCACAGTTAAGACCCCAGCATGGACCCACCTCACTCCACCTGGCTCTGTGGATCTACTAAGGTCTTACTCTGCCTCCCTGACTTTGGGGACCCTCTGACTTTTAGGGCCCCAGGTTCACTAGGTACCTGTTGTTCAATCCCCAGCCAGATATTCAGCCAAGTTCTGGATTTCCTCTAAGGGGAATTGAAGGAACTTCTGCTTAGGTGCATGGACTTGAGCCAAACTGCCCGGGTTTGATTTCCAATTCTGCCACTTATCAGCTGAGTAAGTTCAGAAAGTTGATTAGCATAATGCGTACCCAATTGGGCTCATTTAAAATGCAATTAGGGATAATGCTTACCTTCTAGGTAGGGTCCTTGTGAGGGTTACATGAGTTAATACATGTAAATCACTTGGAGTTGTGCTTGGTAAGCAAGGACATGACTCAAATGGTATCTACCTGTAATGTGAGAGACCCTGGTTCAAACCCTGGGTCGGAAAGACCCCCTGGAGAAGGTCATAGCTACCCACTCCAGTATTCTTTCCTGGAGAATTCCATGGACAGAAAAGTCTGGTGAGCTACAGTCCATGAGGTTGCAAGGAATCAGACATGACTGAACAACTTCACTTTTACTTTCACAAGCACGGAGAACATGCTTGGTTAGTGTTAGCTAGTAGAAAACTAGAAAATCACATGCGACAAGTTATTTAACCTCTATATGCCTAAGTAGTCCCACATGTAAAGTAAAGAACATGATAATAACGCCTTCACAGATTTCTTCTGAAAATTAAATGACTGAATATGTAAAGGAATTAGAACATAGTTTGGTACAAAATAAGCCCTTATCATTATTGTTATTGCATTGCTGTTCCCAGGTCAGCCCTGGAAAGCCAGGAGTGCCAAATCAGATTCCCTCTCTGCCAAGGCTACAGCTGTCCAGGTGTCTGGTTGGGATATCCCTTAAGAATGGGATAAAAGCCCCTTATCTGCCAGAATTCAGCTTTCCCTTCAACCTGCTGTCATGTCGCTCTCCTCCCACACTTCACCTGTGGGCACACCTTTCCATGGCTAGCTTCCTCTCTCTGCCTCCTGTTTTTCTTCTGTGCCACCCAGAGGCACAAGCGTGCCTCTTCACTTTCTCTCTGGATGGTACCTTCCTTATGTAAAACTCCATTATCAAATCACTCATGATTCTGTTTGTTAGTTAATGGAAGCTTCATACAATTAGGATTCCCTTTTCTGTCCATAGAAATGTGATGCTCAAGTCTATTTCCAGCCTGTTGACTCAGATAGAACTCAGCATTGAAATGATGATCCTCAAATGTATAAATACCACTAATTCAATGAGTAGAATTCACAAGACAAGGGGGTGTATGGGAGATAGAAATATATATGAAAATATTTTTTAAAATATCCCGCTAAGACAGACAATGATGTCATTTAAGGATCCCTTTGCCACCTTCTTTCTAGCTGCTGCAAGGTCACCACTTGGGAAATGTGCCCTAGAGCAGCTGACCAGGGAGAGGAATACATTTTACGATCACAGAGCATCTGGGATGCAGGATTTATTTCCTGCTTCTGCGATAAAGGAATGGAAAATAGGGGTTTCCCTGGTGGCTCAGTGATAGAGAGTCTGCCTGTCAGTCCAGGAGACATGGGTTTGAACCCTAGTTTCGGAAGACCTCACATGCTGTGGGGAAACTAGACCTGTGTATACCACAGCTATTGAGCCTGTGCTCTAGAGCCCAGGACCCATAACTGCTGAGCCCACATGCCACAACTACTGAAGTCTGTGTGCGCTAGAGCCAGTGCTCCACAACAAAAGAAGCCACTGCAACAAGAAGCCTGTGTGCCACAATGAAGAGTAGCCTTCGCTCACCACAACCAGAGAAAAGCCCATACAGCAATGAAGACCCAGCACAACCAAAAATAAATTATATATATGTATATATATAATTGTATTGAAAAAGAAGTGGAAAATAATATTGAGCACCAATTCAGTGTCAGGCACTATACTTGGGGATTACATATATACAGTCAGTCAGAATGATTCATTCAATCTCCTATGTGGCCAACATGGTCTATAAGTTTCTAGAAATGCAGTGGTGAAAAAGACATATTCTCATAGAAGTAACAATAGCACTATGTGGGGGGATTATGATTACTTTATTTATAGAATGAAGGAATGAAAGTGTCAGAAAAGATAAGCAACTTAGTTGATGTAGGGGAATTGGTCTAGCTCTGAAGCCCATGCTCTTTGCAGGAGGTGTAGCAGTGAGCTTAACATTTGCAGCAGGTTGACAAAGACTCCAGAGATTTGTGTTCTGGAATGTAAGGACTGACACTCTGAAGTTTAATGCAATATTATGCTTGTGTTGATATGTGTATTTTCCTTTTTCTTAGGAGAATCTATAACTTTCATCAGATTCTCAGGAAGCCCTGCCAATTGCAGAGATGGTTACCCTTGAGAGTTTGTATGAGTGCATGCTAAGTCACTTCAGTCATGTCAGACTCTTTGCTGCCCTATAGACTGTAGCACACCATGATCCTCTGTCCATGGGATTCTCTAGGCAAGAATACTGGAGTGGGTTGGCATTTTCCTCCTCGAGGGGATCTTCCCAACCCAGGGATCGACCCGTGTCTCTTACATCTCCTGCATTGGCAGCTGGGTTCTTCACCACTAGCTCCACCTGGGAAGTCCTGAGTGTTTACAGATAACTTCATTTGGCATTAATGTTGGCTCAGTTCAGTTCACTTCAGTTGCTCAGTCATGTCTGACTCTTTGTAACCCCATGGACTGCAGCATGCCAGGTCTCCCTGTCCATCACCAGCTCCTGGAGTTTACCCAAACTCATGTTTATTGAGTCGGTGATACCATCCAATTATCTCATTCTCTGTCATCCCTTTCTTCTCCTGCCTTCAATCTTTCCCAGCATCAGGGTCTTTTCAAATGAGTCAGCTCTTCACATCAGGTGGCCAAAGTATTGGAATTTCAGCTTCAACATCATTCCATCCAATTAATATTCAGGACTGATATCCTTTAGGGTGGACTGGTTGGATCTCCTTGCAGTCCAAAGGACTCTCAAGAGTCTTCTCCAACACCACAGTTCAAAAGCATCAATTCTTTGGTGCTCAACTTTCTTTATAGTCCAACTCTACCATCCATTCCTGACTACTGGAAAAACCATAGCCTTGACTAGATGGACCCTTGTTGGCAAAGTAAAGTCTCTGCTTTTTAATATGCTGTCTAGGTTGGTCATAACTTTTCTTCCAAGGAGCAAGCATCTTTTAATTTCATGGCTACAGTCACCATCTGCAGTGATTTTGGAGTCCAAGAAAATAAAGTCTGACACTGTTTCCACTGTTTTCCCATCTATTTGCCATGAAGTCATGGGACCAGATACCGTGATCTTAGTTTTCTGAATGTTGAGCTTTAAGCCAATTTTTTCACTCTCCTCTTTCACTTTCATCAAGAGGCTCTTAAGTTCTTCTTTGCTTTCCACCATAAGGGTGGTGTTATGTGCATATCTGAGGTTATTGATATTTATCCCAGCAATCTTGATTCCAACTTGTGCTTCATCCAGCCCAGCATTTCTCATGATGTATTCTGCATATAATTTAAATAAGCAGGGTGACAATATACAGCCTTGATGTACTCCTTTTCCTATTTGGAACCAGTCTGTTGTTCCATGTCCAGTTCTAACTGTTGCTTCCTGACCTGCATACAGGTTTCTCAAGTGGTCTGGTATTCCCACCTCTTTCAGAATTTTCCACAGTTTATTGTGATCCACACAGTCAAAGGCTTTGGCATAGCCAATAAAGCAGAAATAGATATTTTTCTGGAGCTCTTGCTTTTTTTGATGATCCAGAGGATGTTGACAATTTGATCTCTGGTTCCTCTGCTTTTCTAAAACCAGCTTGAACATCTGGAAGGTCACGGTTCAGGCCTGGCTTGTTGAAGCCTGGCTTGGAGTATTTTGAGAATTAATTTACGAGCTTGTGAGACTGGGATGGTAAATAAGCCACTTGCAGTGCCAGAGGCCTGGTTTTGATCCCTGTGTTGGCAAAACCCCTGGAGGAGATCATGGCAACTCACTCTAGTATTCTTGCCTGGAGAATCCCCATGGATGAAGGAGCCTGGCAGGCTACAGTCCATGGGGTTGCAAAGAGTTGGATACAATTGAGTGACTAAGCACAGCACAGCATTGCTCTAAACTGTATTTTCTCAGGTCCACTAGAGGGCACAGTTCTAAGCAGGGGAGAATGCTAGGTGGTCATGAAAACACACAGACGGTGGAGAGAAGTGGCTTTAGAAATTAATGCTCACATAAAGTACTGAGCCTTTTATATAGTCAAACCCTAACCACCAGAAGGGTGGGACTGCCACCTGTCTTCCATCTGCCACCTGCTTCAGTGCTCAGTATAGCTTGATCTCCTTGCATAAGAAAGTTGGTCTGCAGCAACAGTGAGTGGTGAAAAGAACAACAGTGTGATTCATTTCTCGTCTTATTCAAGCTGACTCTGGCCTCCATCCTAGCAACGACATGATGTGCATGGATGAGACCCACTAGAAAAAAGAAAGACACTATGTCTGGGGCAAAAGACCAGGCACAATTGGCTACTGGTTCCTCCTGTTGCCAAGAGCTGCCTACTCAGCATCTGAAAGCGATTGACCACACTCTCCTAAATATTATTCTGTCTGTACTGGGCCGCAGGGGCTAATCAGGGAAGTACAGGAGCAATAATTTCTATTTTGAGGTGGGGAGGCCATGTCTGGAAACTTACAGATGGAAAGAGAAAAACAGAACTGATTACATATCCTGAGGTCTCCTGGATGATACCTTGTAGTGACTCTATTATTATTATTCTTTATATCTTGTTGTTCCTTCCTTCTCAGCATAGGGTTAAACGTCTGTGGATAATTCTCATACATCCCCATCTGACTTATGACTTTGTCAATCATATTCTTGAATCCAAAATATTGTCTCACTTGAGGTGCTAAATATATTAGTCTGGAGAGGTAACTTTGAAAAATGGTATTATTGTGGTGTTCTTTAAGCCTTTCTAAATATAGAGAATCACCACAACAAAACCATCTCTTTTATTCTTGGAAATAGGATTTAACCAAGCTAGTGTTTATCGCAGCATAAGATCTGGAAACAATTAGAGATGTGACATATATTTGCATTTTTGATGACATTTGCAATGTAAATGATAGAATAATGGAAGGTTTTGGAAGAGACATTCATTCCCCTCTGTGCCCCGTGTACCTCTTCCTACAGAGGACACGGATTTAAGGAAAGCAGCTCCCCAAACAGAATAGATAATCGAGGTGAGAATGTTATTTTAATTTCAGGTTGGTGCATTTCTCTTTTATTGGATGAGGTAGGAAAGCATAGAATAAATGTCACCCAAATGACAGGTGTTAAATGTTTTTGCCGTGTTTGAGCACTTGTCAGCAGTGGAGAGGTGTCTTTGGAGGTGTGTTCACGTCTTGGGTATCTGTGGCTGTCTTCAGTGTGTCTTTGCAGGCACCTCTGTTGTGTCCAGGTGGTGGGGGGCTAGCTCTTGGCCGGGTGTTTGGGAGAATTTTTGCTAGGATTTTCTGTCCATCTTTGGTGGTAGTAGTTTATGTGCGTTCATTTTCTGTGAGAGCATGAGTGGATGTTTATAAGAAATGAAAACATAAAATCATAACCTATTATAATTAGAGACAGCTTTGCAGGTCATTGACTAGCACTTCCAAAATAGAAATCTCTTGTCTGTTGGGAAAGAGAGAGACTAAAGTGAAATGAATATTTCCAAGATGAGGCCTGGCCAGTGAATGGATATTCGATAAGCACCCACTGAACACTGGGCACAGTTCTTGAGCAGGGGAGACAGTGATGAGGGAAGCAGTCTTGGTCCTCTGGAAGGTTTCTAGTACAGGGAAGGAGACGGTCATTCAACAACAAAATCAGTTATTTGATTATGTGTGTAAAGTGCCACACAGGAAACAGACAGTATTCTAAGGCAGCATGTAACAGGAGATCCAATTTGAACAGTGGGATTAGGGAGGGCTTGCAAGAGACAATGACAAATTGAGAAATTTCTAGTTGCCCAACGTGATGGTAGTGTTCAGTGCCCCCTCATAGCCCACAGGAGAGTGGTGGTCAATGCTACCTGCCCCACCTCACATGATATTGGGGATTAATGCCCCCCTCAATACCTCCTTCTGCATGTCAGATACCTCCCTCCCTACTCACCCTCAAATTTGACTTATTTTAGTCATCTAAAAGAAGAACTCATGTCTCTTACATGCATGCTAATTTGCTTCAGTATGCATGAAGTGGCTCTTTGCAAGGCTAGGGACTGTAGCCCACCAGGCTTCTCTGTCCATGGGGATTCTCCAGGCAAGAATACTGGAGTGGGTTGCCCTTTTCTTCTCCAAGGGATCTTCCAGACCCAGGGATTGAACCCACATCTCTTACATCTCCGGAATTGGCAGGCAAGTTCTTTATCACTAGCGCCACCTGGGAAGCCCAAAGGTAGGCCAAACGACATAGCAAACAAGCTAAAACTTGTCAGTGTAGAAGCTGATTTCCTGTTTATGCATCAATCAAAACTAAGTGAAATAGGGGTTCCTGGTATTGTGCCATCTTTAACTGTTCTCCTCTCAGCAGCGACTTGACCCAGGTTCCTTCCATATTGAGCCTTCGCTCTCCTCACAGGTCTCTACTTTCCTTCAAGGCAGAAGACAGAGAAAGAGAATGAAGCATGGTCTTCAGTAGGCTTGACAGTCTCGGCCTTGGAATGGAGCGCACCTCTGTTGCTCATATCCCTTTGGCTGGAATTCAGTTACATGCCCCATCTAACTTCAGGGAAGAGTGAAAATACAGTCCACCTCTCTGCCAAGAAGCAGTTTAGATGACTGCTTGGCAGTCTTCTCTGGTGGCTCAGAGGTTAAAGCTACTGCCTGCAATGTGGAAGACCTGGGTTCGATCCCTGGGTCGGAAAGACCTCTTGGAGAAGGGAATGGCAACCCACTCCATTATTCTTGCCTGGAGAATCCCATGGATGGAGGAGCCTGATGGGCTACAGTCCACGGGGTCTCAAAGAGTTGGACACAACTGAGTGACTTCACTTCACTTCACTTCACTTGGCAGTCTTCACACTATGGCTGGAGAGTCAGGTACCCACTTTCAAGCAGAGAAAGTGAATGAACGACACAGGAAATCACAGATAGATAATTTTGATGCATTGAACTCGGAACTAATTGCTATACCATTATAGACGCTATCTTAACTTTCAGGGGACTTTTCTTTTGTCCTGCGTTTTGTAGACATTAAAATCTTTGGAGGGGAAAAAGAAAATCATTTGTATGTCACAACTGTGATACATCTGTGAATCTACTTGGGGAAAAATCCACTATGAATTAAGGTTCTATAGTAGTACAGTATTTGTAGTATTTCTATATAAGACAATACTATTATAGCATTTATTAGTACAGTATCTACAGTATTCTAAATATATATATAAAATTAGTATTTTCACTAGTTATATTGTTAGCTATTACCAATCCACATCCCACCCACTTCTCTCTTTATTGGCATACACACTGACCTTTTCTCTATGCTTCTGTTTAAAAGCATTTCAGAGTAATATTGAAATTATGGATAACTATGAAGCTCAGAAGAAAGATACTTTATTCTAATAAGCAACAGAGTTTCCATTCACTCAGCTATTAGGTGGCACAGTATTTGTAGTTTATTGCTTAAAATGATAATACCACCATTGAGAGAAAATAAGTTTCCACCAGCTTTACCTGGAAAACAGGTTTCATTCTTTAAGAATCAGCTTACTGTTTCCTTGGCAAACCTTCCCTGACCTACTCGGGTCAAGCTGATCATTCCCTTCTTTGTGAGCATGTTTTTACTGGAACACATCAAATTGTCATAATGTTTTGTGTGTGCCTGTTTTCACAATAAGCATGTGAGGTGTCCGTGACCACAGAGGTGTTGTTATTCATCATTTAATATTTTGAATTCCTCTTTTAAGGAATTATTTCCCTCCCTTTCAAGTGTCAGGTATAGTAGGAACTCAGAAAATATTTGATGAATGAATATATGGCCTGATGGATGAAACAGAACACTTTACATGTCACTTTAATTGGAAAAAGTAAGCATGTCCCAAATGTTCAGTTCTGTATCCATCCTTTCCCTACTCCCTCCTTGTTTGGGGTGTAGACCTGGAATGTGAAGATCCACGGTTTCCTGAGCCAGCTGGGAGGCCTGCATCCCTGGCCCACCTCACCTGTGCAAACAAACATACTTAGAGCAGCTCTGCTTGTGTTTACACTGCCCCATCTGGCAGACTGTGTTCTGAGAGGCTCGGCTTCACAAGGTAGGGTGCAACAGCAAAGAAAATTGCAGAAAGTGTGGCCTCTCTTCTGGAGCCTTTTATTTCAACGTGGCATGTGAAATCTTGCCAGATTTGGATGACTTCTGCCATAAAATGAGTAACCCCAGCATGGGATGGCTATGGGAACGTAAAGGTTTAGTGTAAAACTTGGCATAAAGCAGGCATTTGATCAGTACAGGCCATTCTTCTTCTGATGCTGTCACCGCTGCTTGTTTTATTATTTTACCATAGGCTTTCTGCCAGCATCCCTATCTAGCCAGCTCACTCTGATTCAGAGAATGGGGAGAATGAAGTCCATTTCTTCCTTTGTGTTAAACTTTGTGAGTGTTAGTTATTGACCGCAGTAACTACTATTGTGGTCATCTACTGCAGTGAAATACTCTCAACAACAAGCTGAAAATCTCAACGCTCTGCTAATCGTTGGTTGGGTCTCCCAATTTAACATTCTGAAACAATAAGCTGGCCTTTCAAAGTTCCACAAAATGGTTGTCTCTGGATAGTCTGAGATTGTGTTGAAATATAGAAATTCTAGCTAGAACCAAAGTTAATAAAATTGTGTGACACATGCAGCTCTATGACGAATGGCGACTGATAGTCCAATACTGTTTTATTCTGTCTAATATACTGTTTCTCTGCAAAGGCCAAGAAATTAAAGAACAGTTTTATTCTCCCCTTCCAGCCTGTGCAGGGTAATTATGTATTATTAATAATGCAGCAGCACAAATGATATTAAATGAACTACATTTGTTAATGCAGATCTTATCTAACTGCTTTTTCCATCAGTGGACTGTTTCTCATCAGGGGGTACTAATTAGCTGTAATATGTAGAAAGATGGGACAGAAATCCAATCAGATAAATGGGATCTATTTGGAGAGATCCAGGAAGGAGGAAGAAAGGCATTCATGATTCTGTGAGAATTATTACAAGTAGAAAAGATGAAAATTTCTGCTGTTTCAACTTCATTTACATTGTGTGGCCACAGAAGTTAAAATGCGGTACCACTGAGTTGCCCAGGCTGCAAAGACCTGCCCATAATTTTATTTATCATGACTGTAACAGTGTTGTCTTTTGCAGTAATAAAAATGCATATGGCTCTATAAAAATCCCAAATGGTTTACATGGTCCTTGCAAACATTAAACCTAATGTATTAGGGTAAAAACTGATGTTCTCCAGCTTTCCCTTAATAATGTGGGCTGACTTGCAGAAAGCACTCGGGCTCTAAATTTTTTTTCAAGTAAAGGATCACCTGAAGTTCTCAGATAGTACATGCTCGATAAACCCCAGGCTGCCCATAAGCATACATACCAGATTCTCATCCTTCATAAATCTCCTGGGAAAGTCCTTATGTTGAAGAGTTGATAGGTCAGATCCTTTTTAATTTCCCATCAACTAAGTTGGATGGACAGGTGGACTAATTCCAAACTTAAAGCAACCCCACTTGCTCACCTGACCCAGGTCTATCTCTCCAATGTCAGGATGCATCAGTGATCTATTTACAAATGAACTGCGTTAGTAACCTGACAACACATTCATCACAGTTCTTGGAGGACTGTGGTCTCTTGAGGCCACCTTGAATGAGCTGGCAGAGACTCAGAGGAAGGACAGATAATCTCATTTGAAAACAGATGTAAAGTGAATTATTTCATTTCAGTTAGCTCAATTCCTCAAATGTAGAGAAGGGCTTGCCACACACTACTCAAAAAAAAAAAAAAAAAGCTTGCTAAGATTAGGCTGATCACTGAAGCTAAGTTTTAGAAAAAGCCCTGTTTTTGCCTGCCTGTTTGGAGCCAGTGACACCTGTTTGATCCTTTCTAAGCCAGTAGGCACTCCAGTATTGACTTGCTTGTGTTAGAATATCATATTTCTGGGAACAACCATCTCACTAGGAAAGCATCCTGGTCCAAACCACAGTGTGCACACTTAATGCCTGAAACTCTTAGGACAGTAGCATTACATTTAAACCTTGGAAGATCTGAATTTGTTTTGAGTCCTAAATGCTTCTCAATTGAAAACATTCATTTTCTCAGTTCTTGGTGGTTCTACAAAACAGCCTGGCAATGTTTTGAAGCATTTGAGCTCATACTTTAACTGCCTTTAAAAGGTGATGTCATCATTAATTGGAACAGGATTGGGATGGGGACATAAGATTTTACTAGCTGAGACCCCACTGATGACTGGAACAGAGTGAGATGCAGCCTGGTCAGATAGAATGAGACCCGATGCCTCAGCCATCTGCAAATATTCAACACCTTCTTGGCAAAGTAATCACAAAAATGCAGGAGACATGATTATAATATAAAATCATCCAGGCATCAAGGGAAATATATTTGTATACCTCATGACAAAAGTTGAGTGGAAGCTCAGGAGTACTATTTACATATATATATACTTATATCATGTAATTAAAGCCAACAGATAAACACATCAATATGTTAAAACAGATGTAAAAATATATAGATAGACATATTGCACTGAAACCTTGATATTGCATCCAAATGAAATCCTGTATTCCAAATATGCCCCGTAGGAGTTTTGCTCAAGGCTATGCTTAGGTATACTCAAAAATTCCCGATAGCGAGTCACCGGGGAAAACATGTTCTTTTACAGATAATTGCTACTGGCAGCCAGAGACCTAGAGAATTTGATGTGCAGTAATGTGACCTGACTATGTATTAAACTTTTTTGAAGGACATGTGTAAAGTAATTTTTATGTCTCTCACACACCTTGTTTTTTTTTTCCCCATTTGCAAGCACATTTTTTTAAACAACTTGCCTGTTTTTAATATATCATTCAGGCTTTATGTTAATAGTTTAATTGTGCAAAATATGGTACTATTTTCCTCATTAAAAAAAAAAAAAAGAAGAAGCAGTCTGGAGACAAGGAAAAATCCCATCTGAGTTGTAAGGAATATGTAAACAAAGCAAAGTTATATTATTTATTGGTAATGAACTTCATTTAAAAAGTGAGAAGTAATAGTTGCTGTTCATAAACAAGAGAAATTAGAGATGAACTGATTTCTTGAAGGTTGGTAAGCATCTCTGATGCTGTTTAAGGCAATAATCATTGCCTTAGCTTTTCATTAAATCTAGGGACATTTAGGAGATGGTTCCTTAGGTATTTTAAATATATTGCTTCAGAAGCTATAATTAATAACTTGAAAAAATTATAAATTGGCAAGGACACACATGTGCAATGATACAATTCAATGAACAAGTATCGCTACTAATTACTTCGGTTCTATTTTTTCTGCGTTATAATGCTGTCCTCATTTTATTGTTCAATATTAATGTGTAAACCTTAATTAAGCATAATGTCAGAAGGTTCCAGGAATATTGCTGAAGATTTCACAAGGTAGTTCAAAAGCTTGTTTGGAAAGAATCCTTGGATCAACTAGAGAGTGTAATCTGTAAATAATGTGCTTTTGTGTTGAGAGGCACATGAATTATTATGGGCTAACATTGAAAATTAGCTTTTAAGATAAAAAATCCAGAGAGGGGAAAATGAGCTCAAATCAGCATGTAGAGTACAAAAATCAGGTGTGGGAACAGGCTGCAAAAGTGGGGAATGTCACATCAGTTTCGTTAATGACAGGCGGCAGTTCGTAAATTTACATGCTTGTATTCTGGTGCCAGGAAGATGAACATCCAAAATGACAACTTATCAGGAAAATGATATATTTCTAGTTTCCATTAAGATCATTAAAAGCCACATTCCTTCTTCAGATATGCAAATGGGTTCTCTATAGAAATCCATGAACAAGGGTAAAATTTGCCCTGTGTTCACGAAAAGTTGCAAAGAAAGTACTTTCAGAAAATGCTAGATACTTGATGGCTTATGTAGGTCACATCTCCGTACCCTTGTATCTTGTGTTTTAGTTATTTTAGGGTCAGTTAGTATCAGTGCAAAGAAAAATAAGGTGAAATTAAGGCACATAGTTTTGTCACTTGTTAATACCTGGTTAAAAAAAAAAAAAAAATGTGATGGGTTAAAATCAAGATGAAAGCAAAACTTAGAGAGATAGTGCCTCAATTTCAAGGTGGCCTTTGAAGTGTAGCAGATAAAACCAGGATGGAGAGATCATCATGAATTATCTACATCATAGCTATGAGAGTGCAGCACAGAGTTCAGAGCCAGCCTTAGCAGCCAGCATGCCTGTGTTGGTTAATCTTTTCTTTATGTTCATTACCTGTGTGACCTTGTCTAATTTAACCTCTCCATGCCTCAGTTTCCCCATCTGTAACATGAGCATAAGTTTGGCTTCTGCTTCAAAGAATTCTTGTCAATATTATATGATCTGATTATATGAGATCTCATATGTAAAGCATTTACTAATACCTGGTAATATCAGATCAGATCAGATTAGTCGCTCAGTCGTGTCCGACTCTTTGCCACCCCATGAACTGCATCACGCCAGGCCTCCCTGTCCATCACCAACCCCCGGAGTTCACTCAGACTCACATCCATCGAGTCAGTGATGCCATCCAGCCATCTCATCCTCTGTCGTCCCCTTCTCCTCCTGCCCTCAATCCCTCCCAGCATCAGAGTCTTCTCCAATGAGTCAACTCTTCGCATGAGGTGGCCAAAATACTGGAGTTTCAGCTTTAGCATCATTCCTTCCAAAGAAATCCCAGGGCTGATCTCCTTCAGAATGGACTGGTTGGATCTCCTTGCAGTCCAAGGGACTCTCAAAAGTCTTCTCCAACACCACAGTTCAAAAGCATCAATTCTTTGGCGCTCAGCCTTCTTCACAGTCCAGCTCTCACATCCATAACATGACCACAGGAAAGACCATAGCGTTGACTAGGCGAACCTTTGTTGGCAAAGTGATGTCTCTGCTTTTGAATATGCTATCTAGGTTGGTCATAACTTTCCTTCCAAGGAGTAAGCGTCTTTTAATTTCATGACTGCAGTCACCATCTGCAGTGATTTTGGAGCCCAGAAAAATAAAGTCTGACATTGTTTCCACTGTTTCTCCATCTATTTCCCATGTAGTGATGGGACCAGATGCCATGATCTTCGTGTTCTGAATGTTGAGCTTTAAGCCAACCTTTTCACTCTCCACTTTCACTTTCACCAAGAGGCTTTTTAGTTTCTCTCCACTTTCTGCCATAAGGGTGGTGTCATCTGCATATCTGAGGTTATTGATATTTCTCCCAGCAATCTTGATTCCAACTTGTGTTTCTTCCAGTCCAGCATTTCTCATGATGTACTCTGCAAATAAGTTAAGTAAACATGGTGACAATATACAGCCTTGACATACTCCTAAGTACTTAATAAATGCCCACTATTAATTTTCAAATCCTGGTGAATATCTTATGGGAGCTCACAAATCTGTGATTCGTGCCAATGGGTTTTCATCACCCACTAGTGAAGCCATTGTGCTCCTTTCAGTTAAACTTTGTTATAAAAATCACTCTCAAAAACATATAAAACATGATGAAAATGTTATCTATATCACACTCCTTGCTTTCTTTTAACACTTAAAACTTGGTCTATTAAAGTTCTATAAATGAGTTTGACTTTGTCAGTTTTTTTTTTTTTCATTAGGAGTATATTCTCCTCAAGGGCAGGAAGGACACTATTTTATAAGTTCTTATACATGCTGGGAGCACCTCATAAATGTTAAACTCATTTCAAAACAGACTGAGTTTGTTGGATAAATAGGCAGCGTATGAAGGAAAAAAACAAAATATTTGATTAAGAAAAAGCCAGTGTATAAAAATGGCCTTATTTACAGAGGCTAACTAAGTTCATGAAAAATAATATGTCTTAATTTTACAAAAACTGTTTTCATGTCATGTCTTGAAGAGAAACTAAATAATAAGAATATACTTCAGTTTTGCTTGTAAAATTTCTCTCCAGAGTGTCAGAAAAACAAACATCTCAAGTGTCATTCCTCAACCAAGTTCTAGAAGAGCAATACCCAATAGAAACAGAATAGGGACCATGTAATTTTAAGTCTCTATTTGCTGCATTGAAAAATGTAATTAATTTTAAGAAGCACATTCTATTTAACCCAACAGAATCAAATATTTTCATTTCACATGTAATCAAATGTAAAAAAAAAAAAAATCAGTGAGATAGTTCACATCCATCTCTTTCCATACATAGACTTCACAATCTGGCATGAGTTTTGCGATTACAGCACAGCTCAGCTTGGACCAGCTATATTTCAAGTGTTTCATAGCTTCACATGGCAAGTGCCCACCAGATTGTATGACACAATCCTATAATAAGAGATGTGGGCTCCATACTTTGAGAAAGTATTCTGAGTGGCAGGATGGTGTTTGTTGGCCTCGATATGAGTTCTTCTTCAAGTCTCTACTTAAAAAGAGATTTTTACCAGGGCCTTTGGCTTTCAGTGTCCTTGGTGTTGGACACATCACCATTTCTGTCTAATTTTTCTTTTAAGTGTGTACAGACTACTCTCATGCCTTTTGACGTCTTGCAGCCAGGTTTGTTCTCTTAGAACAAATGGAAATCAGCTTTGGAATTCATGCGTCTGAAGAAAACTTGTCTCGACAGCTGCTGCTGGGGCAGATTCAAACACACACAAGGTGAGAGAAAGCCACCTGGGATCTTTTTTTTAATACTAGGAGGGGGAATAAGGAGGTGGAGGAATTCCTTCTTACAGTGCCAGATGAGACAAACAGGTGGCACGAGGAAGGAACAAATAAAGGATGAAGGGAAGAGCAGCAGGTTAAGGCCTCAGGCAGAGCAAATACAAGATTCATCTGCTGCAGGTTCAAGCCTGAGGCAGGATAATAGAGCTGACTGTGGCAGAAAGGAAATCAGACCTGTCAACACTGCGGCTCATCCATGAACGTATACGGGTACAAGAGAATAGGAGTGTGTTCTCCAGCTTCACAGGTCAGCCTCACCATCCACAGAAGCTGCACCACCTCACAGAGAAGCCCTGGACCCCTCCAGAAGCCATCAGATGACACCTACGAACACGATGTTGTGACAGGGACTTACAAAGCTTTCTGTGGTTTAAATATTTCTTTTCTCACTTTGCACACCAAAGGGATATAGGCAGCCGACCCCCAAAGGAAGCAAATGCACTGTAACTGGAAAAAATATGAAGAGAAATAAAAATGTTTCTAAAAATATTTCTCTGCAAGGGGCCCTACATATCAATGAGGAAAAACCAATAACCTCCCTCTTCCACACAAATAAATCATCACAGAGCCAGCCCCAATGCCTTCCGAAATGAAACCTGACACTAAAAAATACAAATCCCAAGGAAAAAAAAGGAAATATGTGCAAAACCTACCATAGTTCAGGGAGAAAACGATGTTTTTCTTTTTCTTCCAGTACTTAACGTCTTCCACATCCATACACACTCGAGGGATATTGAGACATAAACTGCAAAGATCCTTGCATCTAGCTACCTTTTGGTGATGAAAAAGCCCCGGTGTGAACAGCTCCCGAGTGGTAAAGCTTTGCCTTCCCCCAGGAAATCCAACATCATGGGCTTTGAAATGCCCTCGCCAAGTTTCAAGGCCAAACAGTTCTTTTTGGCTCTATCCACACAGTTCTTCAAAAGTCCAGAGATAAAAGTATACTTGGCATAACATTTAGAGAAAGCACTTAATTTCATAAGTAAAGAGGGAGTGCTATTAAGCTTTGGAATGACTGTAAAAATCTTTCATGGAATTAGTTATATTTTCACTGGTATTTCTAAAAAAAAAAAAAGGCTGACTAGCTGACTCCCATACCCTCCACTCCATCCCTCTGTCCCCTGTTCTGAGTCCTTACCTTGTAAGAGTGGCCTCTGAGGAGGTGCTTCAGTTTAACTCCTTAGCCCAAGAAGAGGGTTTCAGTCTTAGAAGCCTTCCTGTAGCTGCTGACAAATGCAAACACAGCCTTGCAGAAAAAGGGGCCTCTGTCTTTCCAGTGCAAGGACTGGATGGGTAGTGGGTCACCTTTGCTCAGAAGCCAATCAGAGCAGAAGGGAGAAAGCTTGAGTGGAAAGCCCTTGGTCAGTGCCTCCAGTGAGGGAGGGCCAAGAAATTACCGACATCCATACCCCTCATGTCAGTGTCTGCTACTCACCAGCCTGCTTTGTTTTCTAAACTCTTCTTTCTTAGGGTTATAATGGTGTTTGTCTCTCATACTCTTTCCTTGAAATCTTAATATTTTAGAGCCAACTGGTATCTTTAGGATCAATCTTTCCATTTTTTAAGTCAGAAAATTGAGGTCCAGTGGAAGCACCTCAACTGGTATAAAATCACCACACCATTATTATCACAAATAGGAACCAGATCACAGGAACTGGTGTTTCCCTTGACCCCTCATAGCACATAGACAGGCTTCCAATTGTCAAAACTTTCAGTTGTGGGAATTATGTCAAAAAGAAAGAGATTAGATAGAAGCTAGAAAGACCCTAGGAAGACAGAGAGTGGCCTGCAAAGATACACAAACCTTAATCTTAGGAACCTGTGACCATGTTACCTTATGTGGCAAGTTAGCTACTGTTGAGGTGGCAAGAATACACAGAAGAACTGTACAAAAAAGAGCTTCATGATCAAGATAATCATGATAGTGTGATCACTCACCTAGAGCCAGACATCTTGGAATGTGAAGTCAAGTGGGCCTTAGGAAGCATCACTAGAAACAAAGCTAGTGGAGGTGATGGAATTCCAGTGGAACTATTCCAAATCCTGAAAGATGATGCTGTGAAAGTGCTGCACTCAATATGCCAGCACATTTGGAAAACTCAGCAGTGGCCACAGGACTGGAAAAGGTCAGTTTTCATACCAATCCCAAAGAAAGGCAATGCCAAGGAATGCTCAAACTACCGCACAATTGCACTCATCTCACACGCTAGTAAAGTAATGCTCAAAATTCTCCAAGCCAGGCTTCAGCAATTCCTGAACATCAGGAATGAACTTCCAGATGTTCAAGCTGGTTTTAGAAAAGGAAGAGGAACCAGAGATCAAATTGCCAACATCCGCTGGATCATGGAAAAAGCAAGAGAGTTCCAGAAAAACATCTATTTCTGCTTTATTGACTATGCCAAAGCCTTTGACTGTGTGGATCACCACAAACTGTGGAAAATTCTGAGAGATGGGAATACCAGACCACCTGACCTGCCTCTTGAGAAATCTGTATGCAGGTCAGGAAGCAGCAGTTAGAACTGGTCATGGAACAACAGACTGGTTCCAAATAGGAAAAGGAGCACGTCAAGGCTGTATATTGTCACCCTGCTTATTTAACTTATATGCAGAGCACATCATGAGAAACGCTGGGCTGGAAGAAGCACAAGCTGGAATCCAGATTGCCGGGAGAAATATCAATAACCTCAGATATGCAGATGACACGACTCTTATGGCAGAAAGTGAAGAGGAACTAAAAAGCCTCTTGATGAAAGTGAAAGAAGAGAGTGAAAAAGTTGGCTTAAAGCTCAACATTCAGAAAACGAAGATCATGGCATCTGGTCCCATCACTTCATGGGAAATAAATTAGGAAACAGTGGAAACAATGTCAGACTTTATTTTAGGGGGCTCCAAAATCACTGCAGATGCTGATTGCAGCCATGACATTAAAAGATGCATACTTCTTGGAAGGAAAGTTATGACCAACCTAGATAGCATGTTAAAAAGCAGAGACATTATTTTGTCAACAAAGGTCCGACTAGTCAAGGCTGTAGTTTTTCCAGTGGTCATGTATGGATGTGAGAGTTGGACTGTGAAGAAGGCTGAGCACCGAAGAACTGATGCTTTTGAACTGTGGTGCTGGAGAAGACTCTTGAGAGTCCTTTGGACTGCAAGCAGATCCAACCAGTCCATTCTAAAAGAGGTCAGTCCTGGATGTTCTTTGGAAGGAATGATGCTAAAGCCAAAACTCTAGTACTTTGGCCACCTCATGCGAAGAGTTGTCTCATTGGAAAAGACTCTGATGCTTGGAGGGATTGGGGGCAGGAAGAGAATGGGACGACAAAGGATGAGATGGCTGGATGGCATCAGCGAATCGATGGACATGAACTCTGGGAGCTGGTGATGGACAGGGAGGCCTGGCGTGCTGTGATTCATGGGATTGCAAAGAGTCAGACATGACTGAGCGACTGAAGTGAACTGAACTGAACTAGGTACTGTTAGCTGCTCAGTTGTGTCTGACTCTTTGCAACCCCATGGACCACAGCCTTCCAGGCTCCTCTGTCCATGAGGTTCTCCAGGCAAAATTACAGGAGTGGGTAGCCATTCTCTTCAGGGGATCTTCCCGACCCAGGGATCAAACCTGAGAATCCTGCATTGCAGGTAGATTCTTTACCATCTGAGCCAGACCCTTAATGTGGCAAAAAGCTTTGCAAATATGATTAAGGTTAAGGATCTTGAGATGCAATTATCCCGGATTATATAGGAGGACTCAGTCTGATCATGTAAAGCATGACAAACAGAACATTTACAGACTGTACAGAACCAGAGAAAAGGCAGCAGGTAGGAGAGATGTGACTTTGCTGGCTTTGAAGATGGAGGAAGGAATCAGCCTCTAGAAGATGGAAAAGGTAAGGAAAGAAATTCTCCCCTAGAGCCTCGAGAAAGGACACAGCCTGCTCACATCTTGATTTTAGCCCAGAGAACTGGATCTGATTTCCGTTTTACAGTCTGTAAGATAATTGAATTGTATTGTTTTGAACCACCAAATCTGTGGTATTACAGTAGCAACAGAAAATGCATGCAGACCTTCTCATAGCAAATATCTTCTTCATTCAGCATCCTTGTTTCAGCAGCTCTAGCTTTTGACCATCTAGCCAGATAAGTGCTGATTTATGCTGGGGCAGGGGATGGGAGCTGGCAGACCTGTAGAAGGATGAAGGATGGAAGAAGCAAACAAAGATGGTAACTGCAGGAAAACCTACCACTCCTGAGGCTGGTAGTACACAGGGAAGGAAGGGGTTGGAGTTACCAGAAACTGGAAGTTTGGAAGATGGGCCCTGGGAAGGTGAGACTCAAATCTGAAGGACAGGGAGTTATCCTGAGCCATGAGGCAGCTGGTCCCGGGGGCTCCAGTGAAAGGTCTGGAGCCTGGGAGGAGCCTGCTGTGGGGCGGTGGGGCCCCGCTAGGGTGACACTGATGGGGAGAGCAAGCAAGGGAAGTCCTTCTCTGCCTCTCATCTGCCAGTCTCTCTGTTGGGCTGCTCAGGCTGCCATAAAGCAAGTGGAAAGCCTTACAACAGGTGTTTGTTTCCTCACAGTTCTGGTGGCTGGAAGGACAGGTCAAGGTGTCGGCAGATTTGGCTTCTCCTGAGGCCTCTTTCCTTGGATTACAGATGACCGCCTTCTCCGTGAGTCCTCTTGGGGCTTTGCCTCTGGGCATCTTGCTGGAGTGGGGTGCCATTTCCTACTCCAGAGAATCTTCCTGATCCAGGGATTGAACCCAGGTCTCTAGTGTCTCCTGCATTGGTAGGTCCGATTCTTTACCATTGTGCTACCTAGGAAGCCTCTGAAAAAGGCTCTAAGTGACCCTAGACCTTAGAATCCCACAGGGAATAAACAACAGCGATCAGTCTAGGACCTGGGACTCCTTTACCCAAGGTCATCAGTTTTATGTGACCTGAGGATTGAAGGACAGAACACAAGCCAGTCTGGGGAGGGAACACTAAAGTCTTAGAGATCTGATGAACAAAAGGCATCTTCAAAAGTACTTAATATAACATGAAGGAATCAACCTCCCTTGGTTAATTTATTCCAAGCAAAGAGAAAATCTCAGCACTATGTTAGTGTTGTAATCTTTTAAGTCAGTTTGCCTTTCTTGAACTGGAGCTAATTTGTACAGTTTGGATTGTCCTGCAAGTTCTCTTTGTCATCAGCGACTTAAAAATATTGCTACTGGGCAAAAGAAATCAATGATCTCTACATTGCAGGCTGAGTAATTACATAATAATGATTTGCATTAATGAAAAGACAAGTTGGTCCAGATACAGATGTGCCAGTGACCGCAGTTCCCTGCAACATCTAAGCGGAGTGCTGAGGTTGGAGAAATTTCAGCATCAGTTGTGAGACAAAATGACTGGTTAAAAAAGTCTTTCCTAATCAACATCACTTAATCGCTCTTTAATGACTGACTCATCATTTTCCTCCAAGTAAAAGTAAATTTAAATTTTAAAATAAAGCAAATTTTACTTATATCTGTGGTGCAGAAGCAGATGTTTCTCTGACATGTGCCCACAAGCTGTTGGCTGTGACCTTGCAGGGGAAGGCAGTTTTGAAAATTAGCTTTTGTCTCCCAATCTGGGGGAAAACAATGCTGCAGTGAAGATTTAATAAAAAGTCATAGCTTCTCACAGAAGCTTATTTCAGCAAAGTAAACTATTAATTAAAATAACAAATGTCAGCTGTTTCAGAGGCTGACAGTTAACACAAGGCAGCATTTGCTTACCTTGACGTACAGGATGCATGGGACACCAGCAGGATCCATAATTCATTCTAGCTATGGCTCTCTCCTGCCCTAATATAGTGATAACAGAGTGATAAATTTGCTGCTGTTCAGCAGTTTCGTTTAGCAAACGTACTTGGGGATTTGAGGAAAACCCACCTAGAGAGGCTCTTTTGGCAGGCTGAAGGAATACATGCTTGAACAGCTTGAGGAAAAGTTTCGTAGAATTCCTGGAAAACTTGAGTACCAAGAAAAACAGGTGGGAAAAATGTAAAAGTAGGTGAGAGAAAGAATAAGAGACATGGCATGCCAGAGCAGTGTGTTACAATCTGCTCTCCGCCAAAGTGGGGAAGAAATTATTAAGCAGAGGAAGGACCATGTCACCCACAAGAGACCAGGACAAAGAGAGGTTAGGGGGAAAGCAACACGGGTCACATTTCAGAGACAGAGGGGGCGGAGGAGGCAGAGAAAGGAAATTGACAAACTTTATTCACCGTCTCTAAGGTCAATGATTTGAAAGAAGTTTTGGAGATTGTGAGGAGCAGTACAACATCTGGGGAGACTGGCTCAGAGCTGTTCTTTTAACATGATGACATAGGTGAGAATAATAAGTATAAAAAGCTACATTGACTCTAGGAGGCGTATTGATGGGGGAGTCTGTTTTAGTGTCTTTCTATTAAGGCAGTTCAGTGATATAGCTATCATAACATCAAGGAGGGAAGAAAGGCCCCTGGAGTTAGGGCACCCGCAAAAATATGCATAATAAAAGCCCACAGAGGTGAGATGTGGAAAAGGAAAGTTGACTTAGGAGAAATGTCTGGGTATAGCAGAGTAGCGGGGTGGTGAGTGTGGTGTGGGTATGTCAGGTGATGTTGAAAAAAAAAGTACTTTACCATCAAGATAGAGCCACTTAAGGAAATACAAACCCATTCTGTGGGTTCTGTGGCAAATAAAAATAGTTCTGTGACATCTTACAGTGTTATAGAAGGCAGAGCAAAAGCATGCATCCTGCAGCTCAGGTGTTCCATGCTTCTTTTCAAAACAATAGAAAAGAAAAAAAAAAAAGTAGGAACCAATTGAATTAGGAGCTAGCTACATGAGGTAAGCAGTTATTCATTTTCTCTTTAACAAAACCCATGATGGTCCAGTGAGGGTCCCCCCCCCCTCAGATTTCTGAGACTATTTTAGTATGTTTTTACAGTATCAGAATTTACATTTTAAAACGTACTTATTGTCATTTCTGGGGCTTCCCTGGTAGCTCAGCTGGTAAAGAATCTGCCTGCAATGGAGGAGACCCTGTTTCAATTCCTGGGTCGGGAAGATCCCTTGGAGAAGGGATAGGCTACCCACTCCAGTATTCTTGGGTTTGTCTGGTGGCTCAGGCAGGAGAGAATCTGCCTGCAATGCTGGAGACCTGGGTTCGATCCTTGGGTTGGGAAGATCCCCTGGAGGAGGGCATGGCAACACACTCTAGTATTCATGCCTGGAGAATCCCACGGACAAAGGAGCCTGCTGGCCTACAGTCAATGAGGTCTCAGAGAGTCAGACACAAGTGAGTGACTAAGCACAGCATATTGTCATTTCTACTGGAGTCAAAGCTTAGTGCATTATTAAGCATGATACAGTTCACTGGACTAAAATGAACTAATACTAATTAGAATCCAGAGCAACCCTTGTGCACCATACCTGTTCCCCATCATCCTTTCCTTACTGTTGGCTTGGCGACTTCAGCTAAGATACAGGTTATAGGTGAAAGGTGTTTAGCATTCATAAAAATGAAGAACATCAGAGGCATATAAACAAGTCTTACGGTTATGTGGGCTTCAATCAAGCTAAAGCCTATCCCAAATTAATGACAAAATCAATATGTAAAGCAGAAGGATGATGAGCCAGTTTGGATGAAATCCTATCTGAAAACTTTATTAAAAATACAAAGCAAGCTGAGTTCTTTCAAGTGATCTGAGTCGGCAATCTTCAAGCCAGATATTTCCTGTTAGAGGCAGAACTCGTAGGTACTAGGTAATGCTGCCTTTATAAATATGATAGAATGAGGGGCCCTGAGGGTTAGTGGGGGGAGCTCTTTCTCACCCAGGGGTGCCTGATCCAGGTACCAGTCATGTGCAGACTCCACAGGGCCACCTGCTCCCGTGGGTCTCCCTAGTCTTGAGATCAACTTTTGCATCCAGTGTGAATGTGGTGTGAGCTTCGTGCATATCTTTCAAAGGATCCTGTCAACTCACATCCCAGTGTAAGAAACCCCTTCACTGCATAGCTCTCATATTCTCACTTTCATAGTGCTAAAACCCATAGGAGTTTTAAGGCAAGCTGGGTCTGGACAGTGTTATTACAAACTCTCTGAGCACCAGAGAGAATCGCACTCCCACACTAGTTTACTGAAAGCAACCTAAATCAAGGGCAGCCAGTATTATATGATTTCTGCTTTCTCCTTTTTATTTTCCCTGCAAATGCTCTGCGACACTAAGTTGTCCCATTTGATGGGCAATTTGCTTCTGTGCTCTGCTGCCATTAGCACTTGTCTCCAACGCGCTGCTCCTCCCTCAAGGGGCTTTTCCACCAGAGTTCAAATCTATGGCAGAGCTCTGGCTGCCCTCCAAGTTCAATGCTCCTGTAAGATATGCAAAAAGAAAAGAAGAAGTTGGAATGCCATTGAAAAAGTAGGACATGGCTATCTTTGTATTGAGTTTATTTAGGGATGAAAACTGAATTCTGTCACTGCTGCAGTTTGCGGATGCTTTACTTCTGTGTAATTGCTGAGGAATTAATGTGATTTAATAGCCACAACAATAAATATAGCCTTGACAAGGTGATTATCCCATAAGACTAAAATCATGATATAGCATAAATCAGTACTAGCCCTAAGTATGTCTCCGAACGGGGTATATATTTCTATATTCACTGCGAGATGTTGAACTAATTTTGGAATTAGAAGCTGTATGAAATGCAAAAGCTATTTTTCTCAGTGAAAAATTACAGAATATGTATGATGATCACTCAGAATATATATTGCTCATAAAATGAGTAGAACGAAAAAGAGTAGGTGAAAGTAGGCAAACTTTGAAAGTAGTTCAAGTGTAAACCTCTGCTCCTGAGGGCATGCTTCTCTCTACTTCAGACCAACCCAGCTCAGCCAAGACCCTCTGACTGTTCTTTTTCTGCCACACTTGTGGACCATCAGCCCATCCAAGAGACCCTTCTTGTGCGAATTGGCCCTTTCAGCCTGTGCTACTAAGTCAAATCAATTGATTCTCCTGCCTGAGAGAGGTCTGCCTAGTGCAAAGGCCTCTTAGAGTCTCTGTGGCTGGAGTTGAGTCATACAGAAAGAGAAGGTTATTGATCAAGAGAAATCAGGCTTAGCTTGCATGGGAAAGCTTCCCGGGGAGACACAGGCACTTGATTTTGAAAGTCAATATTAACCACTCTCTTAGCTGTCTGCTAACTAAGGTAATCCTGTTTGAGCTGGCTTTTCTGGAAGCCTGACTCTGTTCATGTCAACCACTCCTCCCTCCAGGGAACTTCCTTGGAGGCAAATTGCTCCTTATCCCTCAACACCCGACCTGCTCAGACACACATCCTTCTCCCCCACAGCCCACTGAACATCATGGGCAGATACTAGACCCCTTCCGACCTCCAGAGCAGCTCTTGCTTAGTCAAGAGGGCCCTAAAAATACTATTTAAAACCTTAATATGTGAAGTGCCTTCTCTCAGAGTTTCCCACTGCCAGATAAGTGCCGCCTTAACTGCATTTTTGTGAAGTAGCTGCAGTGGCACTTGATAGCTGATTATGTTAATCCTTTAGGGATATTTGAGAAAATATCTGCAGATTCTTCCTATAGGAGAGTAATCAAGATTGATTCAGGTATCAACCACCCGACAGGCCTTCTAACTTACATGTTCTCAGTGTGCCACATATTGTATTTTTACTTTTCAATATTGTACATTTTTTTTTCCTTTTTCACTCCCCCCCCCCACAGTGCACACAAAGATTTCCTTAGTCACAAAGGATTAAATAATTCACCAATGAAGAATCCTTTTAAAGCATCAGTGTCTGTCTTGAAAATTGCTTCCCCTCCTTGCTTTTCCTTTTTTTCCAAAAAGAACAAAGGAAAGTGTTAATCTTTTGATAATTGACTCTATTTTTACTGGAATTTCTCTTGTGGTTATTTAATACATCTGCAGTCAATTTCAAACAGTGTCTGTTTTCAGCATCTATCCTCTAACCAGAGACAAGTTGTCCAAGCAGGGGGGCTGGGGTGGAAACAAAACCCTAACAGTAATGAATGCAGCCCAAAGCACACTGTTTGAAAATGAATTTGGCATTACTTATTTAGACAAAGACACAAATGTACTTGAGCTCTATTTACCACACAGAGCTCTTACAGAGAGTCTGTCTGCAAAGGGACAGAAAACTTCCTACTCTGTCGCGCATATCAGTAGGGATTTTATTTGTGTCTTCCTGTAAATGCAGGCGAGCTCAGCTATTGATGACTTTAATTCTACAGGCACCAGTGGTTTGTATTTAGCCTGAGAAATAACATTAGGCAAGTTTATCTGATGAGCCGGGGAAAGTTTCCCCTGCGTGGGATGGACAGCGGGTAAAGTGTGACTAGCTTGCTCCTTCTGGAACCTCTTCCCCTTCTCACCTCCATTCCCCATCTGGCTCCCACAAGCCTCCTGTCTTTTCACAAAAGCAGAGACCCAGATATACACCACTTCCTTCATTATTTAGGCTGATGCTGCGCTATCGATTTAGTCAGTGCTGTCGAGGTTGTGAAAATCCGTATTAACACCCGGGTTAAATGGAAAAATATTTATTTAATGCTTTTGTTTACTCTTCCTCCTGCTTCTGACCCTGGGAAACACCCAGGGACAGGAGCGGCCCCAGCCGGTCTCTGTATGGCCCCTTCCCGGGGTTAATCACATTTCACACGTCCCTCGTTCTGGCAGGTGCAGCACCTGATCTCCCCTTTGTCCCTCTCAGGATGAAAGTGTGAGGCTCCGTCTTGTCCCCCAGGCACCAGAACAGTTCGCTTTCCTGCTGGAGGTGAAACTGACTCTGGGAGAAGGCACAGCTGGGGCTTTTATCTCCCCTTCAGTAAGTACACGGCGGCTGCGCTCTTTTACTTTGCATGAAAATAAGACCGAGGTTGGAGCCGTGACTTTTGGCTCCTTACAACGTTGCTCATAAGGGTAGGGGTGAAAAGGACCCGGGGGCGCTCTTCGCAGTGGAGGAATTAAGCTGGGAGCTGAGCTGACTTTTTCGGTAGGAGGTGGCCTGCGCTCCCGATAGAGGCCGCGCTGGGGCTGCTGCAGCATCTGCGGCCGACGACGAAACGTGCTGTGCAGGAGTGAAAGCGCTGGCGCAACAGTGAGAGTGCAGAAACTGTCTTGGGGAGGTGGTGGAAAGGACAGGTCTGTGACAGGAGAAGAGCGCAGACGTTGGCGAGGACACGGCTCACCCTGGACAGCTCCGTGATGACTCTGAGACACACGTCTCTCCCTTCTTTTCCACTGTTCTCAAGGCAGCGGGCTGACCCTTACTCTCCAGGGGTTGGCCTGCTGCGAAGTCAGTAGCAGTTCTGGGTGGAATTGAAGTCAGCAGATTCATTAGGTTGACTAATGGTGATGGAAGGCTCCGTGGCCATTGGGTTAAGGTGACATTTATATTTGGACACCCTGTGATTACTGGCAGGCACCCCGGTTGCTTGGGAAATGTTTTGGGAGCTGGGGCTGCAGAGTGCCTCCCTGGGAGGGTGGCAGGGGTGACAGGCGAGCCATGACAGGGAATGAGCCCAAGTGGCAGCCTCTCCGGTGGAGACCATGCCGAGTGGCAGCCGCTCGCGGGTGCCTGGCAGCGGAAGGCCATGTCCTAAGGTGTTCTGCCGACATCCACCAGAGCAGCTGGCGCCTGGTGGAAGGCAGATGGTGTTGGATCCCCCAAGTGTCACTGTCTAGCAAGATGCCATGTCCACTGATTAAAAATAATTAAACATTCCTTCCTCCAGTGAAGGAGAATGGCACAGCACGCCAGGCAGGGAGGTTGACAATGGCATTACGCAGCAAGACGTGGCAGCAGCAGTCAGTGCCTGGGGTAGCAGGTGCGCCTGGCTTGGAGAAGGTGGAGTAGGAGTGGGGCGCCTGGTTTAGCAGTGACAGCAGGAAGAGTTTAGTGAGGATGCATATGCATGAGGGAGGCATGAACAGATCATATTGGATGACTTTCTACTGCTCAGCCTAGTTTATGGAGAACATTTTCCACTTGCTGAACAAAAAGAACACATTTTATGTATATGACCTAATCAATATGCACTAATCTGCTGGTATATGTCTCAATGCTAGGTGCCGTGGACAGAATATATTAATAGATGCTACTGTCCATGTCCTCATCGTTGTGTGTGTGTGTTAGTTACTCAGTCATGACTGACTCTTTGCAACCCTATGGACTGTAGCCCTCCAGGCTCCTCTGTCCAGGTCCAAGGTAGATATTCCCTTCTCCAGGGGATCTTCCTGACCTAGAGATAGAACCTGGGTTTCCTGCATTGCAGGCAGATTCTTTAACATCTGAGCCACCAGGGAAACCCCTCTCATTATCCTTGTGCTGTGCTGAACTTGGTCGCCCAGTCATGCCTGACTCTTTGCAACCCCATGGACTATAGCCTGCCAGGCTTCTCTGTTCATGGGGATTCTCCAAGCAAGAATAATGGAGAGGGTTGCCATGCCCTCTTCCAGGGGATCTTCCCAACCCATGGATCGAACTCAGGTCTCTGGCATTGCAGGTAGACTCGTTGTCCTTACTGGGTTGATTTGACCCAATTTGTTCCTCTATACATGTATATGTTTTGTTTTGTTTTGTTTTTCCTTCTTCTGCAGTATTGAGTCCTAGAAAGAGTCTGACAAAAGGGTTCAACATACTGATGTTTCTCAGGTGTACTGTCATGTTTAAGGACTCAGTTGCATTATCATGAATGGGACCACTTTCTAAATCTACCCAGACTCATGAATATCACTATCCTGTCCCCTTCCCCACACCACTTTCTCATCCTCATTCAGTCCCCTTTCCTTTCCCAAGCAATTTCCTGGATGTTGTCAGAAACCTCTGAAAAGGCAGGCCATTTTACTGTGTTTCTGTTAATTGTTTTGAATTTGTACAATGCTAATGTGTTTTCCTAAGTTTCTAAGACATATGAAAGATTTTAACGTGGATTGAATAAATTTGATTTCAAGCAAATTGAAATGTTTTAGTCTCCTGTTAACTCTAAAAAGGAATTTTCTTCTTCCTCTTATTTGTGTTTGAAATCATCAGTATTTATTTGATAAATATCGATTGTACAAGTTCTACATGTCACTCCATTGTACTATGTAAGAACAATGTACTGTGTACATGAAAAAAAGAGTAAACTCTTGTAAATCAGTATCATTCACTGAAAGGGAAGACTGAGAGGTTTTGGATTGAAGGGGTGATCACAATGTGATAATATTACTTAGGGAAGTGAGGTATCCGCTGGTTCTTGGAATTTGGGGTTGCACACATAGTTGTGGTGAGGAATAGAAGCATTTCCCAAGGATGGAGGAAAGATTTCAACAAAGGCATTAAAAAATGTATGAGTGAACAAGAAAGTACGGCTTGGCTAGTGGAGAGAGCCTACATTTTTTAAAAGGAAAGAGAGTACTTCCCTGATCATTACCCAAATAAGGACAACTGCTTACCCAATAAGATATTCTTTATAGTGATCTCTGTAGACTGAACAACAGACACTGGAATGTTGACACTCGGAAGTCTACTGTGGAGGACTCTGTATTTCGGCTTTTTCAGCACTCATTCTGAACAGTGACCTCGTTTGATACTTAAATCATGGACGTTTGGAAAACTAAAACTTAACAGTCCTATAAATCCTTTGTATCTAGGACTTTACACATGATCTAACTTCTGCTGAATTGATGCCCTCTTGTGAGACTTGCAAGTGGTGATGAACTCCATGAGTCAGCCACATCAGGTAAATTCAGTGACAGAGGTACCTGGTCCTTTAGGGAAGCCAGGATAGAATTTCTGGGGTTACTACCAAATGGCTTTGGTGCTGAGCAGTTGTCAGCAATGGTCTTTCTACAGACAAGTATGATTGGACATTTTTCCAGGTTGCTCTGTTCCTGAGTGTGAATCATCTAAGCCTGATTTTCTGGTTGTACTTGAGATTTTGTAAGTTGTCTAATACCTTTGACTGTAACATTTTTCAACCTTAAATTAAGTGGCTATTTTATGGCACCCCACTCCAGTACTCTTGCCTGGAAAATCCTGTGGACGGAGGAGCCTGGTAGGCTGCAGTCCATGGGGTCACTAAGAGTTGGACATGACTGAGCGACTTCCCTTTCACTTTTCACTTTCATGAACTGGAGAAGGAAATGGCAACCCACTCCAGTGTTCTTGCCTGGAGAATCCCAGGGACGGGGAAGCCTGGTGGGCTGCCGTCTGTTGGGGTCACACAGAGTCGGACACGACTGAAGTGACTTAGCATAGCATTTGCCCACAAATAACACTGGTTATTATAGTTCTCTTCTGAGTGTTCCTTCTATGTGGTGCCAGGTAAGTGAAGAAATCTTAAGATATGTATGAGTGATCATGTGACACCCCATCCTGCTTTCAGGGTCTGAGCCACCATGGAAGCCCAGTAGCCTAAGAGGTGAGCTTAAAGAGACTTTCCCCAAACAGGACCAATAATTACATACTCAGTCAATACAATCCTCTTTGTCAAGAGTTTCAACTGCAAATAATCAACTGACCAGATCAAGGAAGAGAACCTGACCCAAAGGGGCAAGTTGATTGGTTGACTAGTAACCTAAGAAAGAAAGTGCAGTCACTCAGTCATGTCTGACCCTTTGCAACCCCATGGACTATAGCCTACTAGGCTCCTTTGTCCATAGGATTTTTTCAGGCAAGAGTATTGGAGTGGGTTGCTATTTCCTTCTCCAGAGCATCTTCCTGATCCAGGGATCAAACCCAGGTCTCCTACATTGTAGGCAGATGCTTTCACCATCTGAGCCACCATGGAAGCCCAGTAGCCTAAGAGGTGACCTTAAAGAGACTTTCCCCAAACAGGACCAATAATTACGTACTCAGTCAATACAATCCTCTTTGTCAAGAGTTTCAACTGCAAATAAAAATCAGCCGACTAAAAAAATATGAAAGACTTACAGAAAAAGAAGGTAGACAGTAAGTTCATGTGTAATAAGAAGCTGAAAGCATAGACAGGATATAGTGATCATGGTTAATAGTAGCAGGATTAGTAAAAGAATATTAAGAGTTTTAAGGTTATGTCAAGATGGTACCTGCTAGATCCAACTTCCCTTTTTAGATGATTCTGCCTCATCCACAGCTTCCAGCTTCAGAATGCAGGGCTGGTGGATTCTTTGTTCAAAGAGAGTCATACAATTAGACCAAGGAGCCCATCTGCAGGCTAGCAGGTAATTCATGGAATCACTGGTGTGAATGTCTCAGCCCCATAACCAGTGTAATACTAGCCAAACCAATCAGTCCAATTTATTTTTGAATGGGTTGGCAAGTCTGTAATGAAAGGAGAATAAAATAGACATGAAGGAAAAGCAGATATTCACAGGAAAGTGAACGAGCCAGTGAAGCTGACTCCTAAGTAGGCTCACTTTGGGCTGGCATTTTTCTCCCAGTCCACATACAGCTCTAGGATAGACAGTGCCCTTTGAGCCCCTTTGCTGAAGGTGATGTAAGGAGCCTCTTCTTCCAAGAGATTTCCAAGAACATGACCATAGTCTGAATTTAACCTGAAGAGATTACCCAACTTGCAGAACAATACTGGGTACTGAGTAACTATCCAGTCCCCAAATTAGTTTGGCTCATCAAAGCCAGATTCATTACGCCTTCTCTTCTGACCCCCTGCTTGTTCACCTTTTTGTTTTTGTTCTTGTTTTCGTTTTTGTTTTTTGAGACCAGGCTACCCAACTGAGATTCTTGCTCTGTTATCACAAAATTACCTGAGGTTCTGATCCCATCTCACTCACAGCACTTAAGGTACCTTGAGCATTTGTTTCTTGTGTTCTAATGAGCCCCGTTTACAGAGGACATTCAACTTAAAAAACAAAACAAAAAAATGTCATTCTTCTGTCTTGCTCCCTTGGAAATTTCAGAAGGAGGAAGAAGAACAAGGGCAAACATCCTTAACTTGGATTTAGAAAAGTTTGAAATGACTTGATTTTAGTTTTTTTAACTTTGAAATATGGGTGAATAACCCTTGGAAGTAGAATGTTGCCCAACTGATATGTAGGCCGCTATTAAGTCACCCTTTAAATGTACTATTTGATTACCACGCCTACTGAATAAGAGTTCTCAACTAAAATTATCAGCAATAGAAACCACACGAGCAGATCTCGACACAAGAGTGGTAATATACCCTTAAATTAAACTATTTTGGCCTTTTTGAAAGTCAGACCATTTTTAGTAAGTGCTTTCTGAAACCTCATTATTATTATGACTAGTACTAATTTATGCCTATATAATGCATTCTGCCTTCTTGTGCTCTGAAAATTATATTTCAGAATCATTTTACCCACCTGTAGAGAAGCATAACAGCTATTCCATAGCACTCATGTCTATGTCTCGGGCCTGGCAATGAACAGAGGAAAAGGCCATAAATATGCCACTTACAACAGAGAAGTGGAACATTCTTTCAAAAGGGAGTTTGGCTTTGACAGGTGGGTCCAGCTATTTGGGAGGATTGTATTTCTTCATCCTCACCTATCATTCATCTCAGCCTTGTTGGGTGCAGAAAAACACCCACAAATGATTTTAAACTTTGGCTGAATATTAGAATCTCCTGAGGAACTTAAAAAACATCTATACCCAGGTTTCACTCCAGCCAACAGGAGTTATCTCTGCAGGTAAGGCCTGGGTTTAAGTATTTTAAGCTTTACAGATGACTCCAATGGACAACTATATTTGAGACTTACTCACTGAAAATCAGTTTGAAAGTCGATTTTCAAATTTTGGTTGCCATTTTCATCACTGGGGAAGAGTCTACTCATACTTACTGAATCCAGATGGTCCTGATGCACAAGAAAGTTTACAATCCACAGACTTATACATAGCAAACTTGGTTCTTTTTGTCCCAAGGTTCTGTCCTCTACATCCCCCAATATTATGCTCCAGTCCTGGCAATAGCTACCATTATCAGTTCAGTTCAGTTGCTCAGTCGTGCCCAACTTTTTGCAACCCCAGTGACTGCAGCACGCCAGGCTTCCCTGTCCATCACCAACTCCTGAAGCCTACGCAAGCGCATGTGCATTGTGTCAGTGATGCCATCCAACCATCTCATCCTCTGTCGTCCCCTTCTCCTCCTGCCCCCCATCCCTCCCAGAATCAGGCTCTTTTCCAGTGAGTCAACTCTTTTCATCAGGTGGCTAAAGTATTGGAGTTTCAGCTTCAACATCAGTCCTTCCAATGAACACTCAGCACTGATCTCCTTTAGGATGGACTGGTTGGATCTCCTTGCAGTCCAAGGGACTCTTAAGAGGCTTTTCCAACACCACAGTTCAAAAGCATCAGTTCTTTGCTCAGCTTTCTTTATAGTCCAACTCTCACATCCATACATGACTACTGGAAAAACCATAGCTACCATTATACATCTTAGTTAAAATGCAGTAATGTTAACTGGAGTGATAATATATCAAATCTGCCATCATAAGAATGCTCTCCACAGAGAACAGGAGGGGACAAAGAATGGGTATACTTCACAGATGATAAGAGAATTTGAATGCTCTGTTACTGTCTTCATAGATTCCTAACGCATCCAGCAATCACTGTCCACCACAATCAAACGCTGAGTCGTGGTTCTTTTACTCTTGGCAAAAAAGTAAAGTGTTATTTATTAAGGGTCCACTCCAATACTGGGATACTGCTAATATTTCCTCCTTCTACTCTTACTATAGCCTCTTGTGATGTGTATAATTATTTTTGGGACCCACATGAGAATCTTAATTTCAGAGGAAGCAAGCACTTGTCTAAGGGCCTCTAACTAGTGAATGACTGATTGAAGATTAGACCTGAAGCCCTTAGATCAAGGCTACTCTGTCGACTTCCACGTTATCTTGTATCTGGCAGATGTTTTGAATAGAGAAGGAATCTGGGTTCGAATCTTTGAGGATCTGTCATGCAAAAGAAGCAGATCCACTCTGCATTGCTGCAGAGAATGGAATACGGCTCAGTAAGTAGAAGTTCAAGAGAGGCACATTTCACCTTAATAAATTATGTACTGTGCTGTGCTTAGTTACGTCTGACTCTTTGTGACCCCATGCACTGCAGTCCACCTGGCTGTTCTGTCTATGGGGATTCTCCAGGCAGGAATACTGTAGTGGGTTGCCATGCCCTCTTCCAGGGGATCTTCCCAACCTAGGAATCGAATTGGGATCCCCTGCATTGCAGGCAGATTCTTTACCAGCTGAGCTACCAGAGAAGCCCAATGATAGCTGTTTCTTGAACACTTTGTGGTCAGCACTGAACTTTCAATGTTTAAGCTAGTTCATCTCATCTCATCATCCTAACAACGCTGTGGTGACAGAGGTACTATTATTAACCCTGTTTTTAGGTCAGCAAATGTCTCCACATGTGCTCACACTGGGACAGGCAGGATCATCTGTGAGCAGAGGAACAGGCAGAGCAGGAAACTTCATGGAGGGATCTAGGGGCATAGAATGCTGGCCTGCTCTCCTCTCCCATCTTGAAGTCTGTTTGTAACGTCTTGCCACACTCAGGGCTTTCCAGATTTTCCCATGAGTGTGCACCCAAATGTAGAGGAGAAGGAGTGACCCTCAGTGGCTGTGTTAGATAAGAATTTTTCCAAAACCCAGTATTTCATTTCAAAAATTCTTATGAAGCTTTTCATATATAATATACCTACATTTGTTTTATTGTGAAAAGAATGTAATTTTCTGCTATTTTTGAGTAAAAAACGTGGGTCAACATCTATGTCATGCTCACTTGTGGTTGGTCTGCCCCTGACAGCTACATCTTGACTTAGAGCTAGCATCGTTTCTGTCTAAGATACTGTGTCTTGTTGTGTATCCTTATAAAATATGAAGCTTCTGGACAAGGTAACAGAGTAAGCCCTTAAACCTTAACCTAATTATACTTTTATTTTCTAAAATAATTTTTGTATTTCCCAAAATATTGTCTAGAGATTGTTAAAAATATTCAATACTAAGAAAGTCCTTTAGCCCCTCTCTGCTATGGGTTTTCCTAAGATATTCCTACTGGTCCTACTAAATAAAAAGCTCTGGAAACTATTCCCCTGAAACTAGGGTGGCTACACATCCTGGACAGCCCTGATTTATATCTTATCATTTGTATAAATTATTAATATTATTTTACTCCAAAATGTCTTGATTTGAATGTCAAATTTCATGATTACAGTATGTACCCAAGGCTGCCACTTCTGATGCTGTCCGTGTTTGTTTTCTAGCAGTAGCCTCCATGTTTTAAAATTTATGGTTCTGTCCTTATTTCTTGATACTGTATCTAATTTAGACATTTCCCATTGACTTCCTGCTATCATGATTAAGTATTTAGCTCACACATAGCCCCATCTCTTTTCCTCACTTCCTTTGAATAAGTACATTGCTCTTTAGTTCCTTTGCTGATTACCTCTGTAACTCTATTTCTTGTTCCATTAATTATAGAACATTTCCGTTGACTTTTTAGTTTATAAAGATATTAGCACCTTCACAAATTTCTTTACCTGCCTTCTCTCTTTTACTCAAATCCTTCTCTTTTACATTGTCAAAGTTGATAACAATTATATTCTGTCTTATAACTAAACTATGGGATGACTTTGTTGAAAAGCAGTTGCATTTGTGCTATTATGTGCATGTGTTTGCCGTGCTGCTGCTGCTAAGTCACATCAGTCGTGTCCGACTCTGTGCGCCCCACAGACTGCAGCCCACCAGGCTCCCCCGTCCCTGGGATTCTCCAAGCAAGAACACTGGAGTAGGTTGCCATTTCCTTCTCCAATCCATGAAAGTGAAAAGTGAAAAGTGAAGTCACTCTGTCGTGCCGGACTTTTAGTGACCCCATGGACTGCAGCCTACCAGGCTCCTCCGTCCGTGGGATTTTCCAGGCAAGAGTACTAGAGTGGGGCGCCATTGCCTTCTCCATCGGCCATGTGTTTATTCCCTGCTAAATAAGGCAGCAGTGCTCTATGATTCATTCCTTTAGTCCTAATAGTAACACTGAACTAGAAAACTATTATGATTTTTTTTTTTTTTTTACAGAGACTAAAACTGAGGCACAGAAAGGCCAAGTCTTGCCCAAGACCACACAGTTATTAATAATAGTCAAATCTGATCACAGCAGCTGGCTCCAGAGTCAGTGTTCGTATGTCAGCTATCTGGGCTACTGTTCAATGGCCAAGATGTCTTTACTCTTCACTTCTCCTCTAAATCCAATATTGCTGATGAAAAGTCAGATGTCAGCCTGATTGGTGCTTCTTTATCAATGTACTCTCTCCTCTGATCTCCACTCCAGTCCTATGGTTGCTTAGGAGAGTCTCTTTATTGTTAGTATTCTGAAATTTTACAAAACATTGTCTAAGAATGGGTCATTCACATTGGTCATTATCACTAAGTCCTTTAAATTGGAAGATTCATATTTCTAACGCTGAGAAATGCTTTTTACTTTTTTCCATTGAAAGTTTCTTGCCGTCTTCTTTCTCTAGTATCTCTTTCTGGAATTCTTATTAATTTGCATATTAAATATACCATGAATCTTACATCTCTTATATTTTATCATATTGTCTCCTTGGTTTTTCATTTAACTTCAGAAATACTCATTGGGCACTTTATATTTTCACACAGAAAATAGAGAAGTGGACAAACAAATAGTCTGATTTCAGAAAAATGTCACTATATAGAGAAAATAAAGCAGTGTTTGGGGACACTTGTCTTTTTGTTTCACCAACTAAGATTTCCTTATCCATTATTCTATGGACTGTTTTATTTTGATAATCAGCTTATCCTCATACTTTTTTCAAAGATATCTATTTTTGTGTACAAATGTAATGTATTCTTGAATATTGTGATGGCAAATCTCTAAGGATAAAAATTAAGGTATAATGAAAACTCTTTTTAATTCCAAATTATCTCTGCTTGCTCTTTTTATTTTCTTATATTCTTACTATGTTGTTATTTCTCTGTCATATTTCTGGCTTTTCTCAGATATCTTGGCTTTCCATTCATATGTAAGAATAAGGCTTCAGAGAGGCTGCCTGGAGACTGTGTGTGTGTGGTCAGAGATTGTCAACTGGCAGCCATCTGAGGGAGGAAGCCTGAGTGCCAGGATGACCAAAATTTCTATTTGGGGCACTGGAGCTCATGTCACCACCCTGAGGCTTTTCAAATTATTCGTTCAATTTATTTAGAGAATATCCCTCCAATTTTATTATATGGCTTTGAATCATTTTGGGTGAGGAGGTGAGTTCAGGGTGGTTCCATTCCAAATTAACTCCTATTCTCCACCCCTCTTCTTCCTCCTGCCTCTGCCCCCCCGCCTAGCCCCCATAATAATATCCACCTCTGTGCATCAAGCCTCAGAAGGATTTGGCTGGGCAGTTTGGCTGCCTCTTTGCTGTATCTTCACATCAAGGAATTACAGCTTCCTCCACTTTGTTTCAAAGTTTTCAGCTTCCAAGACATTTGAAAACCTCTCATCTTATGGCCTCCCACTTTTGTTATTTTTCCCTTGACCATAAGTGCATTTGGGATTTCAGTAGCTGTAGGACAAAAGTATATCTGCTCAGCTTGCCATCAAATTCTCATAAATATTTTTAGAAGATGGTAGTCCAAGTGTGAGCTTTATAAGTACAGAAAGATGACAGAATTATCCTGGGAGAGGAGCTTTGATGGAAAAGAGAGAGAAAGTCAGAACTGAGGAAAGACTGTCCCTGAGATGGGCAAGCTGGTTTTAAAGGAGCTTCATGATTCTCAAGGGGCCAACTACTATGAACTGACCTGTGGCCCCCACTTCAAATCATATGTTTAAGCCCTGATCCCCAGTTCCATTGAATCTGGAGATAGGGTTTCAGGGAGTCAGATCAGATCAGTCGCTCAGTCGTGTCCGACTCTTTGCGACCCCATGAACTGCAGCACGCCAGGCCTCCCTATCCATCACCAGCTCTTGGAGGTCACTCAGACTCACATTCATCGAGTCAGTGATGCCATCCAGCCATCTCATCCTCTGTCGTCCCCTTCTCCTCCTGCCCTCAATCCCTCCCAGCATCAGAGTCTTCTCCAATGAGTCAACTCTTCGCATGAAGTGGCCAAAATACTGGAGTTTCAGCTTTAGCATCATTCCTTCCAAAGAAATCCCAGGATTGATCTCCTTCAGAATGGACTGGTTGGATCTCCTTGCAGTCCAAGGGACTCTCAAGAGTCTTCTCCAACACCACAGTTCAAAAGCATCAATTCTTCGGCCCTCAGCCTTCTTCACAGTCCAGCTCTCACATCCATACATGACCACAGGAAAGACCATAGCCTTGACTAGGTGAACCTTTGTTGGCAAAGTGATGTCTCTGCTTTTGAATATGCTATCTAGGTTGGTCATAACTTTCCTTCCAAGGAGTAAGCGTCTTTTAATTTCAGGGAGTAATTAAATTAGGTCATATCAGTGGGACCCTAATTGATAGGACTGTGACCTTATATAAAGAAGACAAAAAGATTTTTCACTGCATCATGTGAGAATACAGAGAGAAGGTGACTATCTGTAAGCCAGGGAGAGTACTCTTACCAGAGTCTGTATAGGCTGGCACCTTGATCTTGGATTTCTCAGTCTCCAGTATGATAAAAAATAAATGTCTGCTGTTTAAGGCACACAGCCTATGCTATTTTGTTATGGCAGCTTGAATTGACAAATATACCAACATTAGTACAGTTTCAGGGAGAAAGCACAAAAGGAGTTGCTGACATGTTTGCTGTGCACCACGGTACTCTTGAAACATTGAACTTGAGCCAGTAGACCTGCTGAACAAAGTTCTAGCTCTGCTATTAACTGGAGTAGCCTTAGCCAATCACTTTACCCAGTGAGCTATGATTTTCTCATCTCTAGAGTGGAATTAATAATTCCGATTCCCTGAGTCTTGGTGTGAGTATTAAATCCATTATATTTTACCATAATCATTTATTGTACCTAGTTATTTATTCACAGTCATTTTCCATGACTGATCCTTACTTAACTTTGGCAGTTGAGTCTGTAAACTAGAAAAGGCAGACAAATATTAACAGACATGGCCAGCGTGGTGCTTGGCGTTCAGTAGATGCTCACTAAATTCAACTGTAAAGTCTGTATGTAACCAGGTGGTTATAAATTACATGGCTCTCTGATTGTGGTATCCCCGTAGGGAGGCTCATGGAGACCTTGGAAGCTGCTATTCTCAGGAAGGCTCCAAGTTCCTGCTGCTGTTTTGCCCTTGCCCAGTCTGAGACAGCAGGGCTTCCCTCGTGGCTCAGCAGTACAGAATCTGCCCGCAGTGCAGGAGACGCAGGTTCAAGCCCTGGGTGTGGAAGATCCCCTGGAGAAGAAAATGGCAACCCACTCCAGTCTTCTTCCATGGGAAATCCCATGGACAGAGGAGCCTGATGGGCTACAGTCCATAGGGTCACGAAAGAGTAGAACACGATTAAATGACAAAACAGCAACAGCAATCCGAAACAACACCTCTGGGTTACCACTGCTATGTGTCCTAACCCAGCCTTCTGCATTCCTGGGAATCCCTCTCTATATCTAATATTTAGCTTTTAAATCAAAAATTTTTGGCTAACATTTATGTCTGTCTTTCTAGACTGAGATCTTCTCAAAGACATGACTATATCTGAATTATTTTTTTTTTCCCAGCATTTAACCTATTACCTGTTAAACAGTAGGCCTTCAACAAATATTTATTTCATGAGGGGGGCGTTGTTTATCTGGGAGGACATCAGGACTTCTGACTTCCTCACTTTCTCTTTAGAATTGTTTGAGGTTCTCTGGTGTGCATCCGTCTTTCTGCATGTGTCTAGGACAATGGGTCTCATTTCTAGTTACCGTGACTTAAATGAGATCAGACTGTGTGACTCTAGGGCCATGTTGCTGCCATTTTCAACTTTATATTTGAAGTGAATTGTGGCACAGGGGGGATTCTGATGAGAGGCTGAAGAAGCTATATGTGCCATGTGTGGCAGCGTCCAGTCCCACTGCCATCGAAGATGTTGAACACAACTTCTATGGGACTGACCTTTAATCTGAGTCTGGAGGTGAAAGCCACGTTGACACTATGCTTTGTCAGCCTTTCTCCCAAAGGACAACCTGATCTACTGATACAATTTTCCACTTTGAATCTAACACATCGTCTGTCATTGTTCTCTCAAGAAAGTGAGAACTGTAGTAATTTCACTTCTCTGCTTCTAACAGCAATAGTGGGTGTTAGTGCTAAGTGGTACATGATGTTGCTTTCTTAGATAATTAGACCACAGTACTTTGTGGAGTCTGCAGTGTGGTTTAGAACTTACCAGTTTGTCGGTGGTATTTATGGTTTCAGGATATTATAGATAACTGTAATAAATTAAACTCCTTTTCATTTGTATTGCTTTATTCACCAAACATATAGTAAGAACTGTTTTTGGCAGGTCAAGCGTAAGCCTCTGACTTTCTCATAACCTGTAGCTACTGATGTTCCCAAGCTATTAAACTGAAAAAATAGAATAATAAGTCTAAACTAAGTCTAATATTAGCTTCCAGGTAGTTTTCTACATAGTAATATTAACATAATGTGCATAAATAAATGTATGTATAAGTATATACAAAAATACATTTATGTATGTGCAACCTCAGACACTGTGGCGCACCAGGATCCTCTGTCCATGGGATTATCCAGGCAAGAATACTGGAGTGGGTTGCCATTTCCTATTCCAATATATGCATGCACACGTTGCTAATACTGATATCTCACAGAAGTGCATGGTATTTTTTTTTATTAATAAAGTACTTTAGCACTTAAAAAAAAAATCTTATCTTCAATAACTCTGAAAGGTATTCAGCATAGGCATGTCGTTTCCACATGACCAAAATGTTTCAGAGTAGATAAATAAATTGTTCAAGACAAAAACACCAGCAACTGGCAGAGGTGGGATAGATAGAGGACTAAGGCAGTCTTGTTTTAAGATCATTGTCCTCAAGGAGTTTAGGGTTGAGATATTATTTAAGGCATGCTGTGCACACACTAAGCAGTGAAACACTGCCCAGCAGCATGTGTTTATGCACCACTGCAAAAAGAATGCAACATTTTCAAAGGGAGGGCAAAGCAGCACTGGCTGGAGAAGTGGAAGAGCTTCATTTTGCAGTGGTAGATCTTAAAGAAGAGCTTTAATCAGGGCCAAGGAAATAAATCTGGATGAATCTGGTGAGAAGAGGAAAAAGTGTGCAGTCTAAAATATCAGGTTGAAAACTATGAAGTTTATTATGTAATTAGCAGTAATACATTAAAGGTATATGTGTAGGTATACTTACCTACTTGCTATGATAAGCAATTTCTCTGTAACAGTTTGAAGACAGGATTAAAGTAAGACGATTCTGGAGATTTTGTGTTTTATTGTATTGGAGAGTAGTGACAATATTCTGCTGGTTAATTCTTAAACATTTCTACCATCGCTTTATCCACAGCTGGGACCATTTGGGGCCTGCTCTGTCTATTGAACTTTGACTAGCTTCAGTGAAAGGCTGTGTCTCAGATCTCTACACTTGGAGTGTATCCATTCCTGGGCCGTGAACCGGAGCAAGCCTGTCTCTGCCTGAAATATGGCTGTGCCACGGACTTTGTCTCAGAGTCTTGAAGAGCTGCTCTGAACATCCAGGCTAATTTACTAGCTGATAGATTCTAAATCTATCAGTACCGGCAAACATGACAAGGACACAAGCTTGAACACATGGCTGATAGGTCTTGATTAAAATGAATCCTAGCAGGATCTCTTTAAAATTTAATATTGCAAGATTTCCTCAATATTACTTCAGTCAACTTAATTTTCTTTTTTCACCTTAAAGATAACAATCCAATATTCTCAAACACTGAGAGCATTTGTGTTACGCTCATTTGCTGATGAACAATCTGAGCCTATATTTAAGTAGTCTCTCTCTTAGTTTTTCCTGTGAGCTTTGGTTGGCAGAGATCATCTGTAACACGGAGATGTGGTGAGGAGAAGGGGACTCAAGTCCACAACTACAATGTCACAATCCTGGGTGGTAAGTGCTGAACTTGACTCATGTAAGGCCTGTTTGGGGACCTTAGAAAAAGAAATGACATTTGGTTTACATAGGGAAGGATGGTGTAACCTGTGGAGCAGATAGAGGGCCACTGATGGGTACTTCCTGGGGCAACAGTGTTATCAGATTGGATTTATAGACCTCACTTTGGATTGTGAGAATGATGGAGTGAAACAAAATGAGGAAGGGGCCTAAAGCAGGAGAAGAATTAAGGGCTATATTAGGTTCTCCAAAGAAACAGAACCAATAGATGTGTGTGTGTGCGCGTGCGTGTGCACGTGCACATGTATGTGGAGGGTAGGGCAGCAAGCTGGAGATTCAGAGAAGAGTTGATGTTGCAGCTTAAATCCAAACGCAGTCTGGAGGCAAAGTTCCTTCTTTCCGGGGCACCTCAGTCTTTTATCTCTTAAGACCTTCAACTAATTTTATGAAGTCCACTGACACTATGGAAGTTATTCTGTTTATCAAAACATACTGATAGATGGTGACTGAAGCCATGAAATTAAAAGATGCATGCTCCTTGGAAGAAAAGCTATGACAGATCTAGACAGCAGATTAAAAAGCAGAGACATTACTTTGCCAACAAAAGTCTGTCTAGTCAAAGCTATGGTTTTTCCAGTAGTTATGCATGGATGAGAGTTGGACCATAAAGAAAGTTGAGCACCAAAGAATTGATGCTTTTGAACTGTGGTATTGGAGAAGACTCTTGAGAGTCCCTTGAACTGCAAGGAGATCAAACCAGTCAATCCTAAAAGAAATCCGTCCTGAATATTCATTGGAAGAACTGATGCTGAAGCTGAAGCTCCAACACTTTGGCCACCTGATGGAAAGAACTGACTCATTGGAAAGACCCTGATGCTGGGAAAGATTGAAGGCAGGAGGAGAAGGGGATGACAGAGGATGAGATGGTTGAATGGCATCACTGACTTGATGGACGTGAGTTTGAGCAAGCTCTGGGAGTTGGTGATGGACAGGGAAGACTGGCATGTTGCAGTCCATGGGGTCACAAAGAGTTGGACATGACAGAGTGACTAAATTGAACTGAACTGATAGAAATGTTAGTATCATCTAAAAAGTACCTTCACTGCAACACCCAGACTGGTCTTCAATCCAACAACTGGCTACCATAGCTTTGCCACATTGACACAAAAAATCAATCATCACAAAAGCCAATGAAATTTTATCCTTCAGGTGAGAGGTGAGAGAAGAGAAAGAATGACAGTAGAATTTGATTGGGTGGACTCACTGAGCAATTGGATGCACAGTCTGAACATCTGGGGCATGGATACCTAGGACAAACATGGTCCTGCCAATTTATTCATAGATGTGGTCTAGCACTCCTACTCTCTTCCTTCTGAGTTCACTTTTTCTATCATTTATTGGGTAACAATATGCCAGATGGCTCATGGTAAAGAATCTGCCTGCGATGCAGGAGACCTGGGGTCGATCCCTGGGTTGCGACGATCCCCTGGAGAAGGGCATGACGACCCACTCCAGTATTCTTGCCTGGAAATCCCATGAACAGAGGAGCCCGGCAGGCTATGGTCCATGGTGTTGCAAAGAGTTGGACATGACTTATCAACTAAACAATGCCAGGTACTATGCTAGGAACTAAGGATATAAAGGATGATGGAACACATTGTTTACCTGAGATGGTCTCTCAGTCTATTTATTGCTCTGCACTGCAGCTTTGCAGGCAAGACTGAGAGCCACTTCATACACTTTAGTCCATTCTTCATGTCACTCAGGCATTTCCTGGAAGTGATGACAGGTATGCATGGCAAAAAACAACAACAACAAACAAACAAAAAAAAACCCACCAAGCAAAGCTAAAGCAAACACAATTCCTCAACCTTGATTAAGTTGCTCTGGATCCATATTTCTGGTGAGGGTGAAGCCAGCTTTGTGATTCTCTTAGCCAGTTGGTCACAAGCTCCTGAGTCCTACAGAGAAGCCTAGGGTGGTGTCTGTCCTACCTTTGCCTCTTCACTCCCAACACACAGACTTCCTCACTTGAAAATTTGTTATGATGCAGGATTCTATACATTTCCCCCCCCCCCAAAAAAAAAAACCAAACTGAATCTCTGCAAACTCTTTTGTCCTGGTCCCCAAGAGACTTGCAGAAATTGCGATCAGAATGATGAGAATAGGAGCGAGGAAAAAAAAAAGCTTCTTTGGAGAAAGATATACTTTAAAGCATTTAGTATAATGTTATATGGGATTCCACATCTGGTTTTGCCACATTTATCATGCCAATAAAACATGCACCTGTTCGTTTTTCATCACAAGCCATATTTCTCATCAGTCTTGTTTGACCTTGTCACAAGACATTTCCCTTTTACCTCTCACTTGGACTTTTGTTCTGAGTGGAAGTTGGAAGTGATTGCAAAGGAAGGCAATTTTTTTTGACATCTTGCGTATGATCCGTTTATCTCCTTATGGAATATAGGGAAGTATTGGAGGGGAACACTAGAGAATAAGAAATATTTCTGCAAATGATAGGACTGCAGTTTCATTTTAGGTCTGTCTTAGTGATTTTAGCTAAACAATATGTTATAATTACGTGGGTGTTTGGATTTGAAGACTTGGGATGCTTTGGAGAGGGACAGAGAATAAGAGGAAAACCATTTCTTATATTCCTAGGTACTGGCTTCTTTCTATTCTGGCACCCATTTTATTATGGGAATTTCAAACATGTAGGAAAGTACAGAGAAGAGTATAAAGCACTTCATGGACCTGTCATCTGGCTTCAACTAATCATTAACAAATGGCAAGCTTGTTTCATCTCTACCTCCCTCCCCCAAACTCCTTTGGATTATTTTGAATCAAATTCTAGATGCATCATTTCATCCGAAAACACCTCAATATGTATATTCCTGAAAGGTACATATTCATTTTATAATGTGACTATGATACCATCAACATACATAAAACACAATTTCTTATTATTACTAACTATTCAGTCAATACTAAAATTTACTTAATTATATCATTTGTTCAAATCAGAATTCAAACTAGGTCCAGACAACACATGTAATTGATATTTCTTTAGTAATTTTAAATCTATCCTCTTACTTTCAGTTTACATGTTGAAGCGACGGGATCCTTTGTCTCATAAATGAAAGTGAAAGTCACTCAGTTATGTTCGACTCTTTGTGACTCCCATGGACTATATGGTCCATGGAATTCTCCAGGCCAGAATACTAGAGTGGGTAGACATACCCTTCTCCAGGGGATCTTCCCAACCCAGGGATTGAACTCAGGTATCCTGCATTGTACAATTGTGTGGTAGTTTGAGCATTCTTTGGCATTGCCTTTGTTTGGGATTGGAATGAAAACTGACCTTTTCCAGTCCTGTGGCCACTGCTGAGTTTTCCAAATTTGCTGGCATATTGAGTGCAGCACTTTCACAGCATCATCTTTCAGGATTTGGAATAGCTCCACTGGAATTCCATCACCTCCACTAGCTTTGTTCGTAGTGATGCTTTCTAAGGCCCACTTGACTTCACATTCCAGGATGTCTGGCTCTAGGTCAGTGATCACACTATCGTGATTATCTGGGTCGCTCAAAGTTCTTCAAGCCAGGCTTCAGCAATATGTGAACCGTGAACTTCCTGATGTTCAAGCTGGTTTTAGAAAAGGAAGAGGAACCAGAGATCAAATTGTCAACATCTGCTGGATCATGGAAAAAGCAAGAGAGTTCCAGAAAAACATCTATTTCTGCTTTATTGACTATGCCAAAGCCTTTGACTGTGTGGATCACAATCAACTGTGGAAAATTCTGAAAGAGATGGGAATACCAGACCACCTGATTTGCCTCTTGAGAAATCTGTATGCAGGTCAGGAAGCAACAGTTAGAACTGAACATGGAACAACGGACTGGTTCCAAATAGGAAAAGGAGTACGTCAAGGCTGTATATTGTCACCCTGCTTATTTAACTTATATGCAGAGTACATCCTGAGAAATGCTGGACTGGAAGAAACACAAGTTGGAATCAAGATTGCTGGGAGAAATCTCAATAACCTCAGATATGCAGATGACACCACCCTTATGGCAGAAAGTGAAGAGGAACTAAAAAGCCTCTTGATGAAAGTGAAAGTGGAGAGAGAAAAAGTTGGCTTAAAGCTCAACATTCAGAAAACTAAGATCATGGCATCTGGTCCCATCACTTCATGGGAAATAGATGGGGAAACAGTGGAAATAGTGTCAGACTTTATTTTTCTGGGCTCCAAAATCACTACAGATGATGACTGCAGCCATGAAATTAAAAGACACTTACTCCTTGGAAGGAAAGTTATGACCAACCTAGATCACATATTCAAAAGCAGAGACATTACTTTGCCAACAAAGGTTCGCCTAGTCAAGGCTATGGTCTTTCCTGTGGTCATGTATGAATGTGAGAGCTGGACTGTGAAGAAGGCTGAGTGCCGAAGAATTGATGCTTTTGAACTGTGGTGTTGGAGAAGACTCTTGAGAGTCCCTTGGACTGCAAGGAGATCCAACCAGTCCATTCTGAAGGAGATCAGCCCTGGGATTTCTTTGCAAGGAATGATGCTAAAGCTGCAACTCCAGTATTTTGGCCACCTCATGCGAAGAGTTGACTCATTGAAGAAGACTCTGATGCTGGGAGGGATTGAGGGCAAGAGGAGAAGGGGACGACAGAGGATGAGATGGCTGGATGGCATCACTGACTCAATGGATGTGAGTCTGAGTGACCTCCGGGAGTTGATGATGGATAGGGATGCCTGGCGGGCTGCGATTCATGGAGTCGCAAAGAGTCGGACATGACTGAGCGACTGATCTGATCCTGCATTGTAGGCGGATTCTTTACTGTCTGAGCCACCAGGGAAACCCAAGAATACTGGAATGGGTAGCCTATCCCTTCTCCAGGGAATCTTACTGATCCAGGAATTGGACTGGTATCTCCCGCATTGCTCAGCTCACTTACCAGCTGAGCTACCAGGGAAGCCTATTTTATACCATAGAGCTACTCATATTATTGATGTGTTAATTGAATCCTATAATGTCACATAACATATTTCTCCGTTATATACCCACAATTATATTCCTGTAAATCTGAAATTTGATTCAAAATAATCCAAAAGAGATTTGGGTTAGTTTTGTGTTTTTTTTGGCAGGAACACTTCATAGGGGAATGTTCTATTGCATCATGTCAGGAGACACATACTGTCCACTTGCCTCTTTTTGAGTGATGTTAAGATTGATCAATTGATTTAGATGTTGTTGGACTGGTCCATTATTGTTAAATTCCCCATTCAGCTATAGAAGATCATTACTTAGATCTAGCTTTTATTTTCATTAGATGTTGCAAAATGATTATTCTCTATCATTCCTTCTTTGGTCAGTGAGAGATTTTTGGTTGATTCCAAAGTCTTTTTTTTTTTTTTTTAACAAAACCCCTTAACATAAAATAAGGGGCTTCCTCAGTGGCTTATTAGATAGTAAAGAATCTGCCTGTAATGTGGGACTCCCAGGTATGATCCATGGGTGGGGGGGAAGATCCCCTGAAGTAGGGAATGGCAACCCATTCCAGTATTCTTGCCTGGAGAATTCCATGGACAAGAAGAGACTGGCAATCCCATGGGGTCACAAAGAGTTAGACATGACTGAATGACTAACACTTTCAGTTTTCAAAGGGTTAAGTATTTGTAAAAGATGGAAGTTTATTTAACATTTGCCACATAAGAGAGAAATTCAACAGCACTCATACTTTCCTAAAACAATGGTTTGACTTACTAGGACTTAAAGGGAAATTCTAATAGCTGAACTTTTCACTCCACAGATAAAGAAAAGGGGAAAAAAAAAAAGAAAATTAAATGCCACTGATATGAGTAAAGCCTGAACAATAAACTAAGTCACATTGCCAAGAAAACCAGTCAATTAGCAATTCAAAATGTCTAACCTGTAACTTGAATTCAAGACATTAAAACAAATTAGAAAACTATCTTTAGTGGGTTTTTTTGTGTGTGTCTGTTTATGTCTGTACAAACAATTTATGTCTGGATAACTCTAAAACAAAGGCACATTTTATTATGGTTTTTAAAAAATTTGAGGGCTGAAATACATGTACTTAAGTAGTAGAATCTATGATATATATCATTCACGTTTTCTGTATGATTTCAATAATTGTACCTCATAGACATCTAATATCTTAGAAGGATTTCCTGAGGTTCGCTTTCCTGAGCTTTTACAGTTTCCTTTAAATATGGCAGCCATTTACAAGATCTGTCTGTTGCTTTCTGCTTCAATTAAGCCAAAACTTATCTGAATGCTTCTCTTTTTACCTGCAGTTTATCAGATGTGAGGCGGGACAGTGCTTTAGGTCACTGTTTGTTTACCACATTAGACACTGGTTGGTGCTTCCAAGGTGGCACTAGTGTTAAAGAATTTGCCTGCCAATGCAAGAGATGTAAGAGGCATAGGTTTGATTCCTGGGTCAGGAAGATCTCCTGGAGAAGGGAATGGCTACCCACTTAAGTATTCTTGCCTGGAGAATTCCATGCAGAGAGGAGTCTGGTAGGCTACTGTCCACAGGGTCACAGAGTAGGACATGACTGAAGCGACTTAGCACAAAGGCACAGGCACATTGTGGTTTTAGGAAACTTGACCTGTTCACTGTAATAATGCATAGTTGGGAACTGAGAAAAGAGAGTGAAAGGCAGAAAAGCCATTTAGTACATTCAGATCTGCATGTTGTATGTCCATTTAATTTCCACATATTTGAGTGGTTGGGAGAGGTGGGGGATGCACACAGATAACTTTTCATAAATATCAGTTGACTCTCTCTCTTGGTAGATATTTTCACCGAAGCTAAGTTTTAAAATTAGTAGAGAACCATATTTGGTAAATATTGTTGTAATCATTTTGGAGACAAGGAAACAGACTCAGAGCATCATCTGTGCAAGTGCAAAAGCTAACAAGGAAAAGAACGAGCTCTGAACTCACACATCTGTGCAATTCAGAGATACTGGCTTTTCCCCTATGTCCTGTCATTTATCTGCCTGCTATCCATGTCCAAAAGGGGGGCAATAAACAAACTAGCTTAGTTTTCAGAAAATGTACAGTGTCAATTGTTTAGTATAGATTTTATATTGACTGGATGTCACCATATGCTTATTTTTCTTTGCAAAGAACACACTGTCCAGGAGATAGGGTCTCTCAGAAGGTGCACAGTGGCTGGGTTGTCCTCTCATTGGAAGTATTATAGAAGGTAGAATTGTATAAAAAAGTAATCTGGTATGGTGCTAGGTGAAAAGGAATTCTGAAAGCCCTGGCTCAAGCAGAAAGTCAATACATTAAGAGCCAGAAATCACCAAGGAGCAATGTGCTTGGAAACTCAATACAGTAATAAGTAACTCAGTACTGTGTCTGGGAAAGATCCCTTATTGTTCACCAAAAAATGTTAATGCACTGCCCTTCAGTGTCAGTCAGTCCTGCATTTAAAATATACACATAAAACAAATCAATGAGAGGATTTTTCCCTCCTTGAAGTTTGCCACACAGTCTTGATGATATTATCAAGGCAAAAACTCTGTGGGACTATTTAACAACCCTGGATGCTTTTATTGTAAAATGGATATTGAGTACATTCAGAATATGCATTTTTGTGAGAGGTTTATAATCACATACCTGTAACTAAAATTTACAAGAATAAAAAGAATGAAATCTTGTCATTTGCAGTGACATGGATGGACCTTGAGGGTATTCTGCTGAGTGAAATAAGTCAGACAAGGAAAGATATCATAGGATCTCAACTTAAATGTGGAATCTAAAACAAACAAAAAATTTCATACATACAGCGAACAGATTGGAGGTTGCCTGAGGTGGGGTGTAGGCATGTAGACAAAATGGGTGGAGGTGATCAAAATGTACAAACTTCCAGTTATAAAGTAAATAAGTTCCTGGTGGTTCAGATGGTAAAAAATCTGCCTGCAACGTTTGTGTGTGTTAGGCTGATTCTTTACTGCTAGTGCCACCTAGGAAGCCACTTTCACTTTCATGAATATCTTTTCCAAAGCATGGCTACTATAATTAATAATACTGTATTGTATATGTGAAAGTTGCTAAGAGAGTAAATATTAAGACTTCTCATCACACACACACACAGAAGAATCAGTAACGGTGTATGATGACAGATGTTAACTAGACATTGTGGTGATCGTTTTGCAATACATACAAATACTGAATTATTATGTTTTAAATCCGAAACTAATATAATGTATATGTCAATTATATCTCAATAAAAATTAAATTAAAATAGACTATTTCTCTCTATACAAAATATTTCATCTGTTATCCAGTTATTGTGTTAGTGGTGATTGTGAATGTATCCAATGTAATAGGCATTCTGCATTTTATAGCATTGTATGGACAGGCACCAACCTACCTTAATCAAGACTCTTGATAATCTTATTTTTTATAGAGTGCCTATGATATGCTAGGTTTTTAAGTCAATTTATTTCCTTGTTTTGGATTATATATTACAGGTAGGAGGGGCAAAATCACATTTAGAATCAAATGCCATACCCACCAGAGACACTCAGAGGGCTCAAACAAATCTTGTGTGCACCAGGACCCAGAGACCCCACAGAGGTAGCCAGAACTGTGTTTGAGTGTCTCCTGTGGAGGTATGGTTTGGCAGTGACCTGCTGCAGGGGCAGGATTCTGGATGCAGCAGACCTGGGTGTGGCATAAGCTCTCTTGGAGGAGGTTGCCATTAACCCCACCATAGAGCTGCCAGAACCTAAACAGCACTGCGGAAACAGACTCTTGAAGGGCACAAACAAAACCTTGTGTGCACCAGGACCCAGGAGAAAGGAGCATTGACTCAATAGACTGACCCAGACTTGCCCGTGAGTGTCCAGGAGTCTCTAGCAGAGGCATGTGTCAGAGGTGACCTGTTGCAGGTTTGGGGGCACTGAGTGCAGCAATGCATGCATTGCCATTATCTTCATTACCTCCACCATAGTTTGGCCTCAGGTCAAACAACAGGGAGGGAACACACCCCAACCCATCAACAGAAAATTGAACTAAAGATTTATTGAGCATGGCCCCACCCATCAGAATAAGACCCAGTTTCCCCTTCAGTCAGTCTCTCTCATTAGGAAGCTTCGATAAGCCTCTTATCTTTATCCATCAGAGGGCAGACAAAATGAAAATCACAAAAACTAACCAATTTGATCACATGGATCACAGCCTTGTGTAATTCAATGAAACTATGAGCCATGCCATGTAGGGCCATCCAAGGTACATAGGTCATGGTAGAGAGTTTGAACAAAACGTGGTCCACTGGAGGGGGGATGGCAAACCACTTCAGCATTCTTGCCCTGAGAACCCCATGAACAGTATGAAAAGGCAAAAAGTTAGGATACTGAAAGATTAATTCCCCAGGTCAGTAGGTGCCCAATATGACACTGAAGAAGAGTGGACACATAACTCCAGAAAGAATGAAGAGATAGATCCAAAGCAAAAATAACACCCAGTTGTGGATGTGACTGGTGATGGAAGTAAAGTCCAATGATGTAAAGAGCAATATTGCATAGGAACCTGGGATGTTAGGTCCATGAATCAAGGCAAATTGGAGGTGGCCAAAAAGGAGATGGCAAGAGCGAACATCAACATTTTAGGAATCAGCAAACTAAAATGGACTGGAATGGGTGAATTTAGCTCAGATGACAATTATATCTACTATTATTGTGGGCAAAAATCCCTTAGAAGAAATGGAGAAGCCATCACAGTCAACAAGAGCCCGAAATGCAATACTTGGATGCAATCTCAGAAATGACAGAATGAGCTCTGTTCCTTTCCAAGGCAAAACATTCAGTATCACAGTAATCCAAGTCTATGTCCTGACCAGTAATGCTGAAGAAGCTGAAGTTGAACAGTTCTATGAAGACCTACAAGACCTTCTAGAACTAATACCCCTAAAAGATGTCCTCTTCATTATAAGGGACTGGAATGCAAAAGTAGGAAGTCAAGAGATACCTGGAGTAACAGACAAATTTGGCCTTGGAGGACAGAATGAAGCAGGGCAAAGGCTAACAGTTTTGCCAAGAGAACACACTGGTTAAAATAAATTAAACACACACACACACTGGTCATAGCAAACACCCTATTCTAACAATACAAGAGAAGACTATGCACATGGACATCACCAGATGGTCAATACCAAAATCAGATTGATTATATTCTTTGCAGCCAAAGATGGAGAAGCTCTACACAGTCAGCAAAAACAAGATCAGGAGCTGACTATGGCTCAGATCATGAACTCCTTATTGCCAAATTCAGACTTAAACTGAAGAAAGCAGGAAAAATCACTAGACCATTCAGGTATGACGTGACTCAAATCCCTTATGATTATACAGTGGAAGAGAGAAATAGATTGAAGATATTAGATCTGATAGACAGGGTGCCTGAAAAACTATGGACGAAGGTCTGTGACATTGTACGGGAGACAGCGATCAAGACCATCTCCAAGAAAAATAAGTACATAAAGGCAAAATGGTTGTCTGAGGAGGCCTTACAAATAGCTGAGAAAAGAGAAGCTAAAGGTAAAGGGGAAAAGGAAAGATATACCCATTTGAATGCAGAGTTCCAAAGAATAGCAAGGAGAGATAAGAAAGCCTTCCTCAGCAATCAATGCAAAGAAATAGAGGAAAACAATAGAATAAGAAAGACTAGAAATTTCTTCAAGAAAATTAAAGATACCAAGGGAACATTTCATGCAAAGATGGGCACAATAAAGGACAGAAATTGTATGGACTCAACAGAAGCAGAAGATATTAAAAAGAGGTGGCAAGAATACACAGAAGAATTGTGCGAAAAAAGATTTTCATGGCCCAGATAACCACAATGGTATGATCACTCACTTAGAGCCAGACATCCTGGAATGCAAAGTCAAGTGGGCCTTAGGAAGCATCACTATGAACAAAGCTAGTGGAGTTGATGGAATTCAAGTAGAGGTGTTTCAAATCTTAAAAGTTGATGCTGTGAAAGTGCTGCACTCAATACGCCAGCAAATTTGGAAAACTCAGCAGTGGCCACAGGACTGGAAAAGGTCAGTTTTCATTCCAATCCCAAAGAAAGGCAATGCCAAAGAATGCTCAAACTACCACTCAATTTCACACATCTCACATGCTAGCAAAATAATGCTTAAAATTTTCCAAGCCAGGCTCCAACAGTACGTGAACTGTCAACTTCCAGATGTTTCATCTGGATTTAGAAGATGCAGAGGAACAAGGGATCAAAATTGCCACTGTCCCTTGGATCATCAAAACAGAAGGAGAGTTCCAGAAAAATATCTACTTCTGCTTTATTGACTATGCTAAAGCCTTTGACTGTGTGGATCACCACAGACTGTGGAAAATTCTTAAAGAAATGGGAATACCAGACCACCTGACCTGCCTCCTGAGAAATCTGTATGCGGGTCAATAAGCAATAGTTAGAACTGGACATGGGACAACAGACTGGTTCCAAATCAGGAAAGGAGTACATCAAGGCTGTATACCATCATCCTGCTTATTTAACTTATATGCAGATTATATCATGTGAAATGCAAGGCTGGATGAAGCACAAGCTGGAATCAAGATTGCTGGGGGAAATATCAATAACCTCAGATATGCAGATGACACCACCCTATGGTAGAAAGTGAAGAACTAAAGAGCCTCGTGATGAAAGTGAAAGAAGAGAGTGAAAAAGTTGGCTTAAAACTCAACATTCAGAAACCTAAGATCATTGCATCTGGTCCCATCACTTCATGGCAAATAGATGGGGAAACAATAGAATCAGAGACTTTATTTTCTTAGGCTCCAAAATCACTGCAGATGTTGACTGCAGCCATGAAATTAAAACACGCTTACTCCTTGGAAGAAAAGCTATGACCAGCCTAGATAGCATATTAAAAAGCAGATACACTGTTTTGCTAACAAATGTCCATCTAGTGAAAGCTGTGGTTTTTCTGGTAGTCATGTATGGATGTGAGAGTTGGACAATAAAGAAAGCGGAGTGCCAAAGAATTGATGCTTTGAACTGCAGTGTTGAAGAAGACTCTTGAGAATCCCTTGGACTGTAAGAAGTTCCAGTTAGTCTATCCTAAAGGAAATCAATCCTGAATGTTCACTGGGAAGACTGGTGCTGAAGCTGAATCTCCAATACTTTGGCGACCTGATGGGAAGAACTGACTCATTAGAAAAGACCCTGATGCTGGGAAAGATTGAAGGTGGGAGGAGAAGGGGACGGCAGAGGATGAGACAGTTGGGTGGCATCACCGACTTGCTGGACATGAGTTTGAGTAAGCTCTGAGAGTTGTTGAGGGACAGGGAGGCCTGGTGTTCTGTAGTCCATGGGGTTGCAAAGAGTTGGACACAACTGAGCAACTGAACTGAACTGATACAAGTCAAGACAGATAAGTGAGCAATTGATTTTCATATTGTATAATAATTGACATTTTTCTAAACATATAACAAAGTCATCAAATGTAGCCTGCGGTCTGGGTGAGGAGAGGATTCTGAGAAGGCTTGTAAAAGAAAGTGACCTTAAGCTGAGGGAAGGATAATTTGAATTTAGACTAGAGTGCAGAGGTTAGAAGGCGTAGAATGGAAGGAGGCATGTGTGTTCAGGAGAAAGTGAATGGTATCCGGGAAGGCCTATAGACTAGAGAGGGCATGAGGTATTGGACAAACTTGACAGTCAGAAATGTGGGAGTGAGGATAATGCAAAACTTAGAGGACTGGTGAAGGCTGAGGCTAGAGAAATCAGGAAGAGCCTTGGAAGCCATGTTCAGATAACTGGACTTGAGTCTGGAGACAATTGAAGCGGAGTGAGGTAGAAAGAAAAATGGTTCAGTTTGTGTTTTATAATTGGCTCCTGGGGAAGAATCATCATCATCACATAATCATCACATAGTTGCTCAGTCATGTCCAATTCTTTGCAACCCCACGGGCTGTAGCCTCCTGAGCTCCTCTGTCCATGGGATTCTCTAGGCCAGAATACTGGAGTGGGTTGCCATCCCCTTCTCCAGGGGATCTTCCAGACCCAGGGATTGAACCCACATCTTTATCATTTCAGGCAAATTCTTTACCATCTGAGTACCAGGGGAAGAATGAATGGGAGCAAATAGAACCACTTGGGAGACTTTGCAGCAATCCAGGTGAGAGATGATGGTGGCCTCACCTGGAGGACAGTCAGTGGCAAAGATAATGGACAGAGATGGAAGGATTTGATAGTTGATAGGACATGATGATCATTTGGATGAGGGTGGTGAGAGAGGATAGAATCCAGGATGATGCCTAGTTTCTGGCTTGGGCAACTAACTGAGCCAGTGCAGATAAAGATTATAGGATGAAGAACACTAGTTTGCAAGAGAAGATAATGAGTTCATTTCTGGTTGTGTTGGGTTAAATATAGTAGGAAATGAATCTTCATTTTCTACTGTTTTGCAGAGAGTGAGATGCATTGTAGACAAGCATAGTCAAGCTCTCAGCTTAATGTCTATGTGGGTGCAATGGCATTCAATAATCACAAAAAGCTGAGCTTCTTCTGCTAGTACTCCTTTATAGTGACAACCGATATTTACCGGACCCTTAGAATGGAAACAGTGTCAGACTTTATTTTTCTGGGCTCCAAAATCACTGCAGATGGTGACTGCAGCCATGAAATTAAAAGATGCTTACTCCTTGGAAGGAGAGTTATGACCAACCTAGATCACATATTCAAAAGCAGAGACATTACTTTGCCAACAAAGGTCTGTCTAGTCAAGGCTATAGTTTTTCCTGTGGTCATGTATGGATGTGAGAGTTGGACTGTGAAGAAGGCTGAGCGCCGAAGAATTGATGCTTTTGAATTGTGGTGTTGGAGAAGACTCTTGAGAGTCCCTTGGACTGCAAGGAGATCCAACCAGTCCATTCTGAAGGAGATCAGCCCTGGGATTTCTTTGGAGGGAATGATGCTAAAGCTGAAACTCCAGTACTTTGGCCACCTCATGTGAAGAGTTGACTCATTGGAGAAGACTCTGATGCTGGGAGGGATTGGGGACAAGAGGAGAAGGGGACAACAGAGAATGAGATGGCTGGATGGCATCACTGACTCGATGGATGTGAGTCTGAGTGACCTCCGGGAGTTGGTGATGGACAGGGAGGCCTGGCGTGCTGCAATTCATGGGGTCGCAAAGAGTCGGATACGACTGAGCAACTGATCTGATCTGATCTGATCTAGAATTCATGAGAATATATTTGGACAGTCCCTGTGATAATCTATGTGATTAAGAATTATAAAAACAAAAAGCTGGGGTGGCAGTGATGAGCAAAGACATCTCTTTCACAACTACTGTCCCATCCCCTGCTCCCTCACCAGTTTCTTTTTTTCTAGAGAAGATCAAGGCTTGGTTGGGAAAGACCTGGAACTGTACTTAGGTAATTGTGACTTACTCTCTAGCACAGGGGAGGCTGTGGGACTGTAACTGTTGGTTTTATTTTTAAAAATATCTTTATTAAGGTTTAATTCACATGCTATAAAATTCACACATTTAAAGCATACAATTCAATAGGCTTTTTTATATTCACAGAGATGGGTAACAATTACTACTGTAAATTTTAAAGCATTTTCATCACCTCAAGAACAAATCCTTTACCCTTTATGATCCCATGGACTGTAGCCTGTCAGACTCTTCTGTCCATGGAATTCTCCAGGCAGGAATACAGGAGTGGGTTGCCATTTCCTACTCCAGGGGATCTTCCCCACCCAGGGACTGAACCCAGGTCTCTCACACTGCAGGTGGATTCATTACTGCCTGAGCAATCAGGAAAGTCCATTCTTTAGCTATCACTTCCTTAACCCCACTCCCTTCCAGGTCTAAGCAACCACTAAGCTATTTTCTGTCTCTATGAATTTCTCTATTATGGAATTCATATGAATGAAATCTTATGCTATACAGTCTTTTGTGATTGGCTTCTTTCACTGAGTGTGATGCTTTTAAGGTTCATCCATGTTATAGCATATATCAGTAGCTTATTCCCTTTTTATGGCTGAATAATATTTTGTCATATGGATATGTCTCTTTTTGTTTCTCTGTTTGTCTGCTGATAATGGCATCACCGACTCAATGGACGTGAGTCTGAGTGAACTCCGGGAGTTGGTGATGGACAGGGAGGCCTTGTGTCCTGCGATTCATAGAGTCACAAAGAGTCGGACACGACTGAGCGACTAAACTGAACTGAACTGTTTCCACCCTTTGGCTATTATGAATAATGCTGTTGTAAACATCTGTTTATGTGGTGATAGCTTTGTCTTCAGCTGTCTGCCTCCAGGCCTAGAACAAAGAAGGATTAACTTTTTTGCCACTGATGTCAACTCAGAGAGGATCTCTAAGGGCAGTGATAGTCAGTGGCTTCCAGGTAGCCTCTAGGATCCTAGGCGCAATTGTAAAGTAGGAACATTTACTCTTGGTTATTGGTTCATGGATGTAGGTGCCCTTTTATTGCTCCCTCGCTCTTTCCTTCAGAGCCTTAGACACTGAAGTCTTGACTCCTTTCGAGGACTGCTCTTTAGGTTGCTGAAATTTCTACTCCTTCAGCCTCCTTTAATCCAAGCTGCCATTCTTCAAGTATGCCAAAATAGCTGATAAATTTACATAGAGGTATGCACTCAGTTGTATTCACCTCTTGCAGCCCCATGGACTGTAGCCCAACAAGCTCTACTGTCCATGGGATTCTCCAGGCAAGAATACTGGAAAAAGAAGCCATTCCCTTCTCCAGGGGATCTTCTCATCTGGGGATCGAACCCGGGTCTCCTGCATTGCTGGCAGATTCTTTACAATCTGAGCCACCAGGTAAGTCTATGGAAGTATGAATGAAGCTTCAAACACAATGGTTCCTTTGCTCTTTCAAAGAGGGGAATTGGCCCCAAAAATCTTATTTTAAGAAGGGAGATTTCTTTAAAATTCGAATATGCAAAGATTCTAGACTGCTTCCAGAAATTCCTCACCCTCGAACTCCCAAGCCTCCTTCTTCTTGGTCTTTGCAGTGAGTCTGAGACTTAAATCATGAGGAATCACTTGATAAATGCCTAAGTAAATTCTACAAGAAAAGTAAACACATGAATCAGAATGCAAAATCTTTACTATTTCAAATAATTAATACAATGAAGTCAGGACAATAAAAAAATCATGTTTGTATGCTTACCATCATAAAAGTTATGATTTACCTTCCTAGGAGATGTCTTATTTAGAAATGCCCATGAGCAAAAATCTGATTAGCTTTGCCTGAATGTGAAGGGAGACTTTTGTAGAATTCTTTAAAGTGTGATCTGTGTACCAACTGTATAAATAATAACTCTGCGTGCCAATTCCAGCTACTGGAGCCAAGTCACTTGGAGATATGACCCAGGAATCTGTCCTTTGAGCAAATTGAGCATATTCATGCATTGAAAATAAAAAATGAAAGTGAAGTCACTCAGTCATGTCTGATTCTTTATGACACCATGGACTGTAGCCTACCAGGCTCCTCTGTCCATGGGATTTTCCAGACAAGAGTACTGGAGTGGGTTGCCATTTCTTTCTCCAGGGGATCTTCCCAACCCAGGGATTGAACCTGGGTCTCCCGCATGGCTGGCAGAAGCTTTACCATCTGAGCCACCAGGGAAGCCATTCATCCATTAAGGCCATTCAAAAAGGTCAGAGCTTCAATTATTTGCACACTAGATAAGAAGTTGCTGTTGTTTAGTCTCTAAGTCACATCTGACTCTTTTGCGACCCCATGAACTGTAGCTCCCAAGCTCCTTTGTCCATGAGATTTCCCAGGCAAGAATACTGGTGTGGGTTGCTATTTTCTTATCCAGGGGATCTTCCGATGCAGGGACCAAACCTGCATCTCCTGCATTGGCAGGCGAATCCTTTACCACTGAGCCACCAGGGAAGCTCTAGATAAGAAAGGGTGATCATAAAATTTTCCATCCAGACTTTGGAGAGTATAATTACTATCAATAATTATGCTAAGCATATGAGTGTAAAATAGGACTGCACTGGCAAACCAGAACACATTGTCACCTTGCAAATAAATACCACCTTGTTTGAGTGAGAACTTATTCTGCCATCTTACCCTGCCTTTCTTACTCATGAGAGCAACATTCTCAAAGCCTGCCTATCTCACAAGTACCACCTATGAGTTTCCTACTTTTGTTGATTACATATTCCTTAAGTAATCTTGACTTCAGCGTGGCAGTCATTTGTGTGTGCCCAGTTTTGTGGTCCTTCTTTGTTTGACATTGACCAGGCTGAATGTTCTGTCGACCTTGTGGTTGGATGGGGTCATGGGTCTGGCCTGGTCAATGGAAGGAATGTTGAATCACCATGGGAGACTCAACAGAGCTCCCTATACCTGTAGTGACAAAGAAGTAGGGATGTGAGAAATATTCCTTCAATGCTGCTATTAATAAACCTGCTGTGTTACTGAATGGTGTTTAGTCCCTAGTATACTACCATTTGTGTCCAGTAGGACTCAGATGTGATTCTGAATTTGTCATTGCAGAGGCCAAATGTGGTATCTAGTAGTACATATAGGTGTACTACTATCAGAATCATACTTATTTACCCCAGGTATCTCTTCTCCCACCATCTGTTTATAATTTACAAAGAACTTTCAGATACTTTAAAATCTGATATTTGTATTAGCAAACTAGAAGAAATTATCTTAAACTCTTTGGCTTAAATAAATGGAAATGAGACTTCCCTGGGTGATCCAGTGGTTGAGAATCCTCTTACCAATGCAGGGGACATGGGCTCAATCCCTGGTCTGGGAGGATTTCAAATGCCATGGGGCCACTAAGCCCATATACTGGAACTACTGAAGAGCCCATGTTCCACAACAAGAGAGTAATTCCCTCGCCCAGCAATGAAGACCCAGTGTAGCCAGAAAATAAAAAAAATAAATATAAAAGATTAAAAACAAAACTGAAACATGGTCTGTCACAGCCTGGAGCCAAAAGTTTAACATTAGTGTCACTGGCCTGAAATCAAGGTGTTAGCAGGTGTGAACTTAAAGGTCACACTCCCTTGAAGGCTGTAGAGGAGAATCTATTACTTACCTCTTCTGGCTTCTGATGACTACCCGCATTTCTTGGCTTGTGGCTACATCAGTCTATTCCATAACGCCCCACATCTTTAAGTTACTCTGTCCTCTGTCTTTAGATCACCCAGTGTTCTGTATGTATGGCTCATCTCTCTCTGTCTTACTCTTATGCTGCTGCTGCTGTTGCTAAGTCACTTTAGTCGTGTCTGACTCTGTGCGACCCCAGAGATGGCTGCCCCCCAGGCTCCCCCGTCCCTGGGATTCTCCAGCCAAGAACACTGGAGTGGGTTGCCATTTCCTTCTTCAATGCATGAAAGTGAAAAGTGAAAGTGAAGTCGCTCAGTTGTGTTAGACTCCTAGCGATCCCATGGACTGCAGCCTACCAGGCTCCTCCATCCATGGGATTCTCCAGGCAAGAGTACTGGAGTGCAGTGCCATTGCCTTCTCCGTCTTACTCCTATCAGATCAGATCAGATCAGTCGCTCAGTCGTGTCCGACTCTTTGCGACCCCATGAACCGCAGCACGCCAGGTCTCCCTGTCCATCACCAGCTCCCGGAGGTCACCCAGACTCGCATCCATCGAGTCAGTGATGCCATCCAGCCATCTCATCCTCTGTCGTCCCCTTCTCCTCCTGCCCTCAATCCCTCCCAGCATCAGAGTCTTCTCCAATGAGTCAGCTCTTTGCATGAGGTGGCCAAAATACTGGAGTTTCAGCTTTAGCATCATTCCTTCTAAAGAAATTCCAGGATTGATCTCCTTCAGAATGGACTGGTTGGATCTTCTTGCAGTCCAAGGGACTCTCAAGAGTCTTCTCCAACACCACAGTTCAAAAGCATCAATTCTTCGGCGCTCAGCCTTCTTCACAGTCCAGCTCTCACATCCATACATGACCACAGGAAAGACCATAGCCTTGACTACTCCTATAAGGATATATAAATATGTGACTACATTCAGGGCCCAGTGAGATAATCCAGGAAAGTCTTCATCTCAAGAACCTTAATTTAGTCACATCGGCAAAAACCCTTTCTCCAAAAGAGGTAACACTTACAGGCTCTAGGAATTGGGACCTGATATCTGTGGGGACACCACAAAATTGAGTAAATCTTTGTGGGGGGGTGATAAGAGCAGATATGCATCGTCATCTTCATTTCACAGTCAAGTAAGTTGAAATTCAGAGAATTTAAGAATAAGTCATGAGCCTGTCCAGAAGCAGACAAGGGATTAGAAATCCTGAGCAAGTGCCTCTAAGCTGTGCTGCTTCTTCAAGAGAGCCCAGAGGATGGATGCACACATCCCCTTGCCTTTGTGTGCACCACTGGACAAAGCGCTTCAAAAGCACATCACAAAAAGTGACTCTTGGGGCTGTCTTGCTGATGAAAATCTTAACTTGTGTAGAACTTTCCTGGTACCCTGCTGCTGCTGCTGCTTCTGCTGCTACAGCTGCTAAGTTGCTTCAGTCATGTCCGACACTGGAGTGGGTTGCCATTTCCTTCTCCAATGCATGAAAGTGAAAAGTGAAAGTGAAGTCGCTCAGTCGTGTCTGACTCTTAGCGACCCCATGGACTGCGGCCCACCAGGGTCCTCCATCCATGGGATTTTCCAGGCAGGAGTACTGGGGTGGGGTGTCACTGCCTTCCCCATCATGGTACCCTAAGGTCTAGTAAAAAGCCTGGTGTGGAAATTTGGATCCAGCTATGCCATTTCGTGAGTTATGTGATCTTGCACAAGTTGCTGTGTGTTTCTGCTCCTCAGATTCCTTATGCTTACAACAAGGAGATTGGGAAAACATAGATATCATGTATTGAGTCCCGACCATGTGCTAAGAATCTCTGTGCTGGGCTAAGAACTTGGTCTACATTATATCATGCCCTCCTCACAAACAACAGATGAGAGGGTTGTAAGTATGCCCATTGTTCTGAGGATGCTTAAGGAGATTGAGCAGTTTGACAAAAGCTACACTATAAGCAAGCTGTGTGACCAAATCTTATCCATCTATTTGGCTCCAAAGTCCTTCCTGGACCTTCTTTTCCCTTGAATCCCATCAGGGACCTCCTCATCTACACCATTGTGATATCATGATGCTGGCATGGCACAGGGGTCTGTGGCATGTCATGGCCACATGCTGACCAAGCCAGTTTTCACCAGATAACCCTCTTGTCTCTGCTATTTTCTAAGAAGCTTGCTGCTGGCTGTGAGAGAGATGCAGTCCTGAGGAAAGCCAGGAATTCCCAGGGAAAATTCCCATGTGGGAATGTCACAGGAAGCAGAACTGTGTGGATCAGTGGCAAATAGTGGTCTGCTTTTACCAGTTAAACAGCTTTTACTTAGTAAGCATGTGTGTCTATTTTGGTTTATAAATCCTAAGTTCTTGGTCTCCCTGACTTTTGAGGCAGCTTCATAGAACCATTGCATAGGAAGGCTGGGAGAAGCCCTGGAAACAGGGTAATCTCACCTCTACATTTTGCTTTTGAAGAAACGGAGGCATAATTAAATGAAATTCATTTATTCAGCAAAATATTTAATGAGAACCAATGTTTCAGATGCAGTGCTAAGTGCCAGGATGCAGGAATGAAACAACGCATCACTGTTCTAGGATCTCTGTGCCTAGTGGGTGGGGTAGGCTCATAAACAAACAATTACAATGAATATGGTAAACACTGCAGTTGTGCTGAGAATTCTATGGGAGAGGAGTCAGCAGAGACTGCTGTTTCAGCTAGAAGACAAAGGAGGAAAAGACAAACCAAGCAAGGAAAAACAGACCTGTGGGTCAAGTGTATCTTCAAAGAAGAATGGTGAGAAGTTTGTGGTGGCTAGAACCTGGGTAGTGTGAGAGGAGGTCACTGAAGGAGTGGGAGACTTGCCCCAAGTCAGATAACTTTTGGCCTGTTGAGATTCACACATTTCAATCCATACCCTATTGCAGGTTTTAATGTCGCTTTCCTTTCACTGGGTCTATTTTGCACACCTTGGTTTTACTGGGCCAGACTTGGCATCCTTCACCTGGGATTGCTTTCCCATGCTGCAGAACTTCTCAGGGTGGCCAACAGGTCTGCTGTCCACATGGCAGAGTTCTGTGATGTGTATGAATTAGCCCAGGCGCTGGTACCTGATTTTCTTTCTGTTTCTAGCCTGCAGCAAAGTCCTAATCCACCCCCACCCCTCCCAGCATGGAGGCCTCAAGTTACACCATGATCCTGAAAGAACCTGGTACACCTGTGTGTGCATATAACTGAAAATTCCTTCTGAATAGAGTCATTTGTTTTTTTGATGCTTTTTCTCAGTCCTCAGGTGTTGTCCTTCTCCTAGCATATCCCACACCTGACACCGCTGCCCCCTGGGTCTGAATCTTGTGAGAATTCCTGGTCACTGTTTTTCAACCCCCAAAGAATCACGGGAAATTCTGAAATTGGGACTGTTGTTTTCCACAGGAAAGAGTAGAACAATCTACTGATGCTTCTCTCAATTTCAAGATTACTCCTTTGGCCTTTTAATCCAGATTCCAGGTTTTTCTGTAGAATTCATTAACCACAAGTTGGTTTTGGGATCCCCATGATTCCTATGTATATTTGATGTACTTTTACTGGCTGGCTGAACAGTGTGATGGAAATGGAGGTGAAGATCCACTGCTACTAGTGGTTCCATGGTATTCCCTTGTCCCTTGAAATTGGGGAGTTCTGCCAAATTACTTTCCATTAATTATAACAATAATAACAAAAGCTTATTTTAGGGACTCCTCTCTGCCTTCATGGTTCAGTTCTTTCCTACATTCCCCTTAGGATATTTTCTGCTTGCTGCTGCTGCTGCTACTAAGTCGCTTCATTCGTGTCCGACTTCGTGCGACCCCGTAGATGGCAGCCCACCAGGCTCCCCCGTCCCTGGGATTCTCCAGGCAAGAACACTGGAGTGGGTTGCCATTTCCTCCTCCAATGCATGAAAGGGGAAAGTGAAAGTGAAGTTGCTCAGTTGTGCCCAACTCTTAGTGACCCCATGGACTACAGCCCACCAGGCTCTTCCATCCATGGGATTTTCCAGGCAAGAGCACTGGAGTAGGGTGCCATTGCCTTCTCTGATTTTCTGCTTAATGAGATACAATGATACATTCCTCGCTGTTTCTCTTCTGGCTGAATGTGCTTTTTGTACCTGCAACAGTCCTGCAGTTTGAGTCTTGAATGCCAAAATAAGAATCTTTAAAGAAGAAGGAAAGAAAATACTGAGGCTTAAATTATGTACTATCAGATCAGATCAGATCAGTCGCTCAGTCGTGTCCGACTCTTTGCGACCCCATGAACTGCAGCACGCCAGGCCTCCCTATCCAGCACCAACTCCCGGAGTTCACTCAGACTCACATTCATCGAGTCAGTGATGCCATCCAGCCATCTCATCCTCTGTCGTCTCCTTTTCCTCCTGCCCCCAATCCCTCCCAGCATCAGAGTCTTCTCCAATGAGTCAACTCTTCGCATGAGGTGGCCAAAATACAGGAGTTACGGAGAAATATTATTTTCTTCCTGTAGTATTTATTGACAGCCTACTATATGATATTCTAAAATTTGAAGGTGTAAAGCTAAATCAGTTTATGTCTACAAGAAAGTGAGTTGCGTGCAGAAGACTACTGAGTAAAGAAAGAGGCACACAGAAAGGATGGGCATCCCTAAAGGGCTGTGAAAGTATGAGGCAAGGACCACTTAGCCTGGTTGCAGGGTTGGGAGAGCAAAGAGGATGTGTTTCCAGACACACGCTGAGTTGCCTCTTAAGGAAGAGAATTGAATGAGTATTGAACAGCAAGTTGTGGAAGTGGAATAGAAGGGACACCATTACAAAGGCCTGGAAGCCAGGGACTGGTGTACAAGAGCACGTGCAAAGGAGCGGATAAAAGTTTTAACTGATACCTTTTTGTATATCATTATTTCACAAATGTTGGTTGACTAGATGGCTGTGGTAGATATATATTACTCTATATAGACAAGGAGAGTCTAGGCCAAAGACATTAAGCCTTTCTTCCAAGTCCTTGCAGCCATCTAATAAGTGAAGAAGTTGGAATTTGAGTTCACCCCTTTGGCTTTTGATTTGGGTTCTTCGCAGCTACCTCATGTCCATAGCCATTCACCTCATGTCCTCATTAAGCAGTCTTTCTCAAGAGGAAGGCCCAGTAGCATTACATGAATTAATGATGACAGACTAGGACTTTGAAGAAACCTATGTAATGTGTTTGGGTGTATGTAAGAAATCAAGGAAGAAAAAAAGTGGCTCTCTATAGAGCATTGGATGGGTTAAAAAGAGAAACCAAGGATAAAGAAGGTTAAGCAACGATGAAGAAAAGGAGGAAAGTAATTAGAGTTCAGTGAGCTAAAGATACAATTTAAAGACTTTTCAGGGAGGAATCAAAGTGGTTAGAATGGAAGAGATTTGATTGCAAGGTTTCTAAGGGCTGGCAAAAGCTTTAGGGTAAATCAAAGGACTGTTACCAATTCAATAGAATTTTATACTATTCTAAGAAATTGAGTAACAGTCCATTAGCTGCAAAGCCCAGGCTCAAGAAGAAAGTTAGAAGACAGGGCAGCTTCTGGAAGCCTCATATATGTAAGAGTTTTGGCCTAGTAACATGCTGATGCTGTAAGGGTCTCAGAAATCATCTTCTATGATGTTCTCGGGCTTCCCTGGTGGCTCAGACGATAAATGCCTGCAATGCGGGAGACCCGGGTTTGGTTCCTGCGTTGGGAAGATCCCCTGGAGAAGGAAATGGCAACCCACTCCAGCACTCTTGCCTGGAAAATCCCATGGGTGGAGGAACTTGATAGGCTACAGTCCATGGGGTCCCAAAGAGTTGGACACGACTGAGGGACTTCACTTTCATGATGTTATCACTCTGAGGTCGAGGAAACTGAGGCCAGAAAGATAGTATTAGTTCTACATGTGATTGAATCTACTGCTAAGCTGGGACTTGATTATACACTTTCAACACTTAATTCAGTGCTCTTTGCAATAATGTGAATTTAGACAAGTGTTTGCAAATTGGTTGGAGTCTTCTACATCCTCAGGTCAAGCATAGAACATGGAATATAGAGAATGGGACATGAACTACAAAGAACAATGGGAAGAGAAAGAGAAGTGTGACCTGGGAAAGCAAACTCTAGGAGGAGATGACATTGTAACAGAAGACTGTGGCATCAGGAAGAGTGCAGTGTGGTAATGAAAGGGGTGAAGAAGCACAGGCAGAAGAAAAGGGGCTGAAATCTTGTTAGTAGATGTATCAGAAAGCTTTCATTTTATGCAGAGTAAGCCATCACTTACGCTTTTGTTAAAACATTTTTTTTTAAAAGATTAAAGTGTGGACATTTCTCCAGGAAAGGCAACATGGTATAATGAGGAGGGTGTGGGCTTTGACCTCTGTTAGTCTTGACTTATAATCCTCACTTGGAATCTGTGTCAGGTTTCAGCTGAGAAAGTGTGAACTGCCGAGTTAATTGACAGAGATAATTTACTTTAGAGAAGCTGTTAAGTATTATGGAAAAATGGAAAGGAGTAAAAGGAAGAGGGAGGAAACACAAAGCTGCAGGAAGCAGCTACAGGCCCTTGGGCCTGGGAACAAAGGTAAGAGCCTGAGGTTTTACAGCTTAAAAGTTCGAAGGAGGGGCGCTTCCAGACTTCAGAGGAAGGAACTGTCAATTGGTGCCCTGAAAACAGGGGCTCAGACCATAGAGGAGGGAAGGCCACCTGCGTGGCTCTGATATTGTAAGCAGTGGTTTTAAGAGTGAAGGTAAAACACAGACAGTAGAATTAATTGCTGCTATTGGGACCAACTACTGCCAGGGTGAGAAGCATTGCTGGGCTGGTGCGGAGGGGAACAGCAGGAAACAGGAAGGCATCTGGGCCTTTTCCCTCCTCCAGTCTTCCAGACTCAAGCGAGAGTCCCCTACTGGCAGAACACGACGAAGAGCCGTCAGGAATAGAAAGATGAAGTTTGTGAAGTCTTAGTTCCCAAATTTAAAAAGCAGAGTACAGAAGGGTAGATTTGAGACTGCAATGCAATAGCTTAAAACCAAAACAACCTCTCATTAGCTTTCTAGTCCCCAAGTGTACAGATCTCTGATCCTAGAAACTCAACACCCCTCCCTTGATGCTATAACCCCTTTTTGATTCTGACCCTCTTTTCCTGTTCCCTTTTATGGTAAAAATGCCTCGAAATGGCTTCAATATCTCTACTTGCTTAACTCCTGTTTTCTCTTTAAGTGTTTCCAATCAGGCTCTCATCCCTAACACTCCATGGGAACCAACTTGTTTTGCATTCCAGGAGGCTATTCTTCCTCTGGTCATGGTTCTAAGTTTTACCTAAAAGTATGCTTTTTAGAGGGACTTTATTCTAAAAACTCACTGCTCTCTAAAGCCAATAAAAACAAACAAACACAAACCTGTTAAGGCCAGAGTATAACTTCACCAGAAAAACCTCATGGAGAGATATCAGGATATCATCTAGAGGAGACTACTAGCTCCAGCTCTGGCTTTTCAAGTGGCTCATTTGAAGGGCTGATTTGGGCCTCAGGGAAGTAAAGAAAAATATGATCTGCTTTTTAGAGAGAAATTATGGCTGATGAAACTTGTCCTTCATTCTCCTCACTTCCTTTAATAATGCTCACCATCTCCTCCTTGTTCTGCAAGTTATCAGTGCAAATTTAGGCTAGAGAAAATTCTGAATAGCCATTTTGATTTCACAGATAACTATTGTGGTTTCAGTCTCTGGTCCAGAAAAATCCCACCAGATTTGAGGAGCTTTGAAGCTACTTTTAGTCCACAAATAATACTAATCTGAGCTCTGTATTCATGGGGAAAATACAGGCACCCTGTAACTGGAACAAAGTATATTTTACTGTAAGTAAACAGTTTTTGAATATGAGCTTGTAGAGGCCGGAGAAGATTTCTTTTGAAAGAAATCATAATATCTTAAATACTAGAGCAAACCTCACCTACATGTATTCTTTAAATCCTTCTTTAAACCTCTTTAACCTCACTCTATATCTTTGATTTAGTATTATAGCTCAGATATTTGTCTCAAATCTTCGGACGCTTATCTTGTTCTTCATCATAGGTAAAATGGGATAAGAAATGAGATCTAATGTGACAATTAATGTAATATTATGAATATGGAAAGAACTTCAGTATCCACAGATGGATGCATGGATAAAGAAAAAGATACAATCGGATATCATTCAGGCCACAGAAAAGAAGAAAATCTTGCTATTTGCAATACCATGGAGGGACTTTGAATGTATTATGCTAAGGGAAACATGACAAAGAAATGCCTTCAAAATTAACTCATGTATGGTGCCTAATTGAAACTCAACATTCAGAAAACTAAGATCATGACAACTGGTCCCATCACTTCATGGCAAATAGATGGGGAAGCAATGGAAACAGTGACAGACTTTATTTTTTTGGACTCCAAAATCACTGCAGTTTGTGACTGTAGCCATGAAATTAAAAGACGCCTGCTCCTTGGAAGAAAAGTTATGACCAACTTAGACATCATATCAAAAAACAGAATACTACTTTGCCGACAAAGGTCCTTCTAGTCAAAGCTATGGTTTTTCCAGTAGTCATGTATGGATGGGTGTGAGAGTTGGATTATAAAGAAAGCTGAGTGTCAAAGAATTGGTGCTTTTGAACTATGGTATTGGATAAGACTGTTGAGAGTTTCTTGGACTGCAAGGAGATCCAACCAGTCCATCCTAAAGGAATTCAGTCCTGACTATTCATTGAAAGGACTGATGTTGAAGCTAAAACTCCAATACTTTGGCCACCTGATGCAAAGAACTGACTCATTTGAAAAGACCCTAATGCTGGGAAAGGTTGAAGGTGGGAGGAGAAGGGGACGACAGAGGATGAGATGGTTGGGTGGCATCACCAACTCAATGGACATGAATTTGAGTAAACTCTGGGAGTTGGTGATGGACAGGAAAGCCTGGCATGCTGCAGTCCAAGGGGTTTCAAAGAGTTGGACACGACTGAGTGACTGAACTGAACTGATGGAGTCTAAAAACCAACCAACCACAACAAAATGAACCGTTAGGTACAGAGCAGTTTGAAAGTGAGTCACCCAGTTGTGTCTGACTCTTGGTGACCCATGGACTATACAGGCCATGGAATTCTCCAGGACAGAATACTGGAGTGTGTAGTCATTCCCTTCTCCAGGGCATCTTTCCAACCCAGGGATCGAACCCAGGTCTCTCACATTGCAGCCAGATTCTTTACCAGCTGAGCCACCAAGGAAACCAAAGAATACTGGACTGGGTAGCCTATCCCTTCTCCAAGGGACCCAGAAATTAAACAGGGGCCTCCTGCATTGCAGCCAGATTCTTTATCAGCTGAGCTACCAGGGAAGCCCTAGAGCATAGTTTGGTAGTTACCAGAGGATAGGGGTTGGAGGAGGGTAAAAAGGGTGAAGATGGTCAAGTAGTACAAAATTACAGTTATAAAATAAAAAAAGTCATATGGATACGATGTACAGAGTGGTGGCTATTGTTAATAATACTGAATTGAATATTCAAAAGTTGCTAAAAGAGTAAAGCTTAAAAGCTCTTATCACAAGAACAAAAAATTCTAACTATGTGCTATGATGGATGTTAATTAGGCTTATTATGGTGATCATTTTGCAGTATATACAAAAATTGAATCATGTTGTATACCTGAAACTAATATAAAGTTATATGTCAATTATGTCTCAAAAAATATTATGAAAGAACCTGGCTCATTGAAGGCACATGGTAAATGTTTGTTTATCTTAGCTGTAAAGATGCCACAAATGGATTTCAGGAGTCTCTGTGGTGCCTTTGCTTCCAAAGAATCTTTAAGAAGGCTACTGGGCTTTGGGTGAGGGCCTCAGATGACTAAGGGCAGCCTGGACTGCTTGGCATTTTCAGGGAGCTCCAGGCTCTTCAAGGATAGATACTATTAGGCTCAAGGTATCACCTGGCCCTTTCTATTTCTTTTCAAGGCATTAGGTAAGCTTCCAAACTGCTCTTCACACTTCAGTACGTTTTCAGACTTCTAAACAAACCAGGCATGATTGATTAGGAAAATGGGGTAACTAGAGCAGTTCTGATGTCTTCAAGGAGGTAACTGACTGTGGAAAGATGCAAGGTTGAAGATGAGACAGTGGAACAGAATGCATGCTTGTATGCTCAGTCATGTCTGACTCTTTTTGACTCCATGGACGGTAGCCCACCAGGCTTCTCTGTTCACAGGATTCTCCAGGCAAGAATACTGGAGTGGGTTGCCATTTCCTCCTCCAGGAGATCTTCTTGACCCAACAATCGAACCGAGTCTCCTATGTCTCTTGCACTGGCAGGTGAATTCTTTACCTGCTAAGCCACCAGGGAAGCCCAGGATAGAATGAACAGATGCATTTATATATTGAATTGGCTATCGACACATAGAATTTTAAAAATAGGATTGAAATACTGGCTCATAACTGTTAAGAACAATGCCAACAAGTTACTATTAAGATTTATATGGCAACCAGCTACTTTAAAGTACCCCAGATTAAAAATTCCCCTAAGTAATACAGAAGATTCATCTACTTCATCTGTTAATAATTTTTTCTCTCAAACACTTCTATTGTACTTCGAAGACAGTTAACACTTCCAATCTTTCAACAAGTATAGAAAAAATAGTTTAATTGATATGTTAATTGCCACCATCCTCATTTGGGTAGACAGAAATGTGTGAGTCTTTTTAAAAAATTTTGTGAGTCTTTTTTAAAAAGTTTAGGATTGACTATGGTTATTTTGAAAGTTCTCTTGGGCAATTTTCTTTGATTGAGTTCCAAAGATATTTTTAAGCTTGTCACTTTTGCTCAAGGACCCACAGTGGCTCCCTATTGATCCTGAAATCCGATACAAACATCTTCACCTATTATCAGTCACTCAGCCCATCTTCCCAATCTAATTTTCATTATAACTCAACCTAACACTCTGACTTGTCAAGGTAACTTGCTTCTTCTCTAAAAGCAAATTACAAAATTACAGAGTTTTGGAAAAGACCATCTCATTTACTCCCTTTATTTCAGATAAAGACAGGCTAAGATTGGCTGAGTCAGTAGGCTGGTTACTAAGAGCCTTTGATTTAGGCTTAGGTCACCTTACTTTCCATTTAGTTATCTTTCTCGCAGACTGCTGCTTCCTGATTCTCATTTTCACCTCTAAGCCCCTGATCAAGCATGGCACTGCCCCAAATGCCATCTGCTTTCCTTTTTAAATGCATGTTTTTTCGACATTCCAGAACACTGCTTCAAAACTCTACTCCCCTAGAACCTTTGGCCTTTAACCCCAGGTAGCTCTCACTTGCTTTCATTTTGTGCCAAAATCTTTTTTCAAATCCCTCTAGCCCTTCCTCCTATGTACACACATGAATGAATTCAAATTAATACGACTTTGGGTATATTCTACTTTCTAATACATTTATGTGCTTTTTGGTTCCTTAAGCTCGAACTACTTGATAGAGTTTTGCCCGTCATTTCCCCTTCTAGCCTGGAGATGAACACAGTGGTTCTTTACACAGACAGTAGTTCAATATCTATCGACGAAACAGCAGAAGTGAAGTAGCGAGGTGCCTCATCTTGTTTATATCTTTTTGCTTTTAAAATACACAGAATTCTCTCTCTGATGATGGAGTGCATCTTCAAAGCTGCCCATTTTAGGCCAAATACATGCTATGTCAATTCTTCTTGGCCTTGGAGCTGTGATGTGGTTGAAAGGTATAGTGCAAGTAAATTGTTACTGATAATAGTTATAGTACTGACATTTGGAAATAATTTACATTTTTTAAAAGAGAAAATTCAGAGTTGTTATCCATGTAATATTATCCTAACCACTTATATTTTTGAATGGTTATACAAGGGTGGAGCTATGGCTTTAGATTAGCCATCCTCTTTTAAGATAACCTTGCATTGCACTTTTGTGTAGTGGTCTTCTGTTCATCCCTCTGCTTAGGCCCATGTACTTTCTCCTCTAAGAGTATCTGGCTGTCACCCAGGACCAGACTAAGTGTCCCTCCCCTGTGCCTCCATTGTCCTCTTTGTGATATCCCTTCTACATTGTATTGAAACTGTCTGTTTCTCTAAGCTTCTTGGAGACAGGGACTCCGTCACAGAATAAGCTTTAAACACGGCTGTTAAAGCCAATAGAACAGATTTTTCTGAGTGAGTTTGGCTTGGTAAGTTACATTTTGTTATCTTCAGAAAATCTTCACAATGGTGTCTTACACCACATACAATAAGGAAAAGCAAATGGAGGCAAAAAGAGTTATCATTTTTAAAGGAGAAAAAGTTAATTGGTCTCAAACTATGTATTACTGAGTGTTACAGGCAGCTTTCAGACTAGACTGTGGAGGTATTAGATTTTATGTCCTTAGAGATAAAGGAACAGTGGTCACTGGTAACCAGCACAGGATCCCCCCAGAATATCTGTTGGTTCATAGTCATTTATGGAAAATATTCTATGGGCCAGGCACTGTACAAAGGTAACTGATCTTAGCCTTGTAGAGATTTCAGTTCTTGTGGGACGGCCACATCTGAACAGCCTTCAAAAAGATATGTGTTGGAAACCTTCATGACTTATGGAAAACTTTACTCAAGGCCTGGTGATTAACAGATTAGTGTCTACCTAAAGATATATTTAGAGTGATATACACTGAGACATTTCCCTGTTTTGTCCTTACCTACCTGTTCTTAGTAATAAATAACATGATAATGGAGAGATAGGTATATTGGTGGCTGGATCAAAGTTGAGAGGAATGGTAAATATGGTGAATAATATCTACAACTATCTTTGTGGTTTTAATAATAAACAAAATTCACTAAGGTGAACAAAGTTCTGTACATCAGTCGCAAGGCTCAATGTCCTAAATGGAGGCTGTTGCTTAGTCACTTCATTTGTATCTGACTCTATGCAAATCCATGAACTACAGCCCACTAGGCTTCTCTGTCCATGGAACTCTCCAGGCAAGAGTACTAGATTGGGTTGCATGCCCTCCTCAAGGGGATCTTCCCAACCTAGGGCTTGAACCCAGGTCTCCTGCATTGCAGGCAGATTCTTTACCACTGAGCCACCAGGGAAGCCCTGAGCCTTAATGGCTACAATGGCGGCTAAAGCAAAATGGACAAAATGTGGTCCACTGGAGAAGGGAATGACAAACCACTTCAGTGTTCTTGCTTTGAGAACCCCATGAACAGTATGAAAAGGCAAAAAGATAGGACCCTGAAAAATGAACTTAAGTTGGTAGGTGCCCAATATGCTACTGGAGATCAGTGGAGAAATAACTCCAGAAAGAATGAAGGGATGGAGCCAAAGCAAAAACAACATCCAGTTGTGGATGTGACCGGTGATAGAAGCAAGGTCCGATGCTGTAAAGAGCAATATTGCATAGGAACCTGGAATATTAGTCCATGAATCAAGGCAAATTGAAAGTGGTCAAAAACAAAATGGCAAGAGTGAACATTGACAGTTTAGGAATCAGTGAGCTAAAATGTACTGGAATGGGTGAATTTAACTCAGATTACCATTATATCTACTACTGTGGGCAGGAATCCCTTAGAAGAAATGGAGAAGCCATCATGGTCAACAAAAGAATCCAAAATGCAGTACTTGGCTGCAATCTCAAAAACGACAGAATGATCTCTGTTCCTTTCCAAGGCAAACCATTCAATATCACGGTAATCCAAGTCTATGCCCTGACCAGTAATGCTGAAGAAGCTGAAGATGAATGGTTCTATAAAGAACTACAAGACCTTCTAGAACTAACACCCCCCCAAAAATGTCCTTTTCATTATAGGGGACTGGAATGCAAAAGTAGGAAGTCAAGAGATACCTGGAGTAACAGGCAAATTTGGCCTTGGAGTGCAAAATGAATCAGGGCAAAGGCTAATAGAGTTTTACTAAGAGAACACATTGGTCATAGCAAACACTCTTTTCCAACAACACAAGCAAATACTCTGCACATGGACATCACCAGATGGTCAATATCAAAATCAGATTGATTATATTCTTTGCAGCCAAAGATGGAGAAGCTCTATACAGTCAGCAAAAACAAGACCGGGAGCTGACTGTGGCTCAGATCATAAACTCCTCATTGCCAAATTCAGACTTAAATTGAAGAAAGTGGGGAAAACCACTAGACCATTCAGGTATGACCTAAATCAAATCCCTTATAATTATACAGTGAAAGTAAGAAATAGATTGAAGGGACTAGATCTGATAGAGTACTTGATGAACTATGGACAGAGGTTCATGACACTGTACAGGAGACAGGGATCAAGACCATCCCTAAGAAAAAGAAATGCAAAAGAGCAAAATGGCTGTATGAGGAGGCCTTATAAATAGCTGTGAAAAGAAGAGAAGCAAAAAGCAAAAGAGAAAAAAAAAGATATACCCATTTGAAAGCAGAGTTTCAAAGAATAGCAAAGAGAGATAATAAAGCCTTCCTCAGAGATCAGTGCAAAGAAATAGAGGAAAACAACAGAATGGGAAAGACTAGAGATCTCTTCAAGAAAATAAGAGACACCAAGGGAAAATTTCATGCAAAGATGGGCTCAATAAAGGACAGAAATTGTATGGACCCAACAGAAGCAAAAGATATTAAGAAGAGGTAGCAAGAATACACAGAAGAACTATACAAAAAAGATCTTCATGACCCAGATAAACACAATGGTGTGATCACTCACCTAGAGCCAGACATCCTGGAATGCAAAGTCAAGTGGACCTTAGGAAGCACCACTACGAACAAAGCTAGTGGAGGTGATGGAATTCCAGTTGAGCTATTTCAAATCCTAAAGGATGATGCTGTGGAAGTGCTGCACTCAATATGCCAGCAAATTAGGAAAACTCAGCAGTGGCCACAGGACTGGAAAAGGTCAGTTTTCATTCCAGTCCTAAAGAAAGGCAATGCCAAAGAATGCTCAAACTACCACACAATTGCACTCATCTCACACGTTAGTAAAATAATACTCAAAATTCTCCAAGCCAGGCTTCAACAATACATGAACTGTGAACTTTCGGATGTTCAAGATGGATTTAGAAAAGGTAGAGGAACCAAAGATCAAATAGCCAACATCTGTTGGGTAATAGAAAAAGCAAGAGAGTTCCAGAAAAAGATCTTCTTCTGTTTTATTGACTATGCCAAAGCCTTTGACTGTGTGGATCACCACAAACTGTGCAAGATTCTTAAACAGGTGGGAATACCAGACTACCTGACTTGCCTCTTGAGAAATCTGTATGCAGGTTAGGAAGCAACAGTTAGATCCAGACATGGGACAGCAGATTGATTCCAAATTGGGAAATGATTACATCAAGGCTGTATATTGTCACTCTGCTTATTTAACTTATATGCAGAGTACATCATGAGAAACACTGGGCTGGAAGAAGCACAAGCTGGCATCAAGATTGCCGGGAGAAATCTCAATAACCTCAGATATGCAGATGACACTACCCTTATGGCAGAAAGTGAAGAGGAACTAAAAAGCCTCTTGATGAAAGTGAAAGAGGAGAGTGAAAAAGTTGGCTTAAAGCTCAACATTCAGAAAACTAAGGTCATGGAATCCATCACCTCATGGCAAATAGATAGGGAAACAATGGAAATAGAGGCAGACTTTATTTTTTTGAGCTCCAAAATCACTGCAGATGGTGACTGCAGCCATGAAATTAAAAGACGCTTACTCCTTGGAAGGAAAGTTATGACCAACCTAGGTAGCATATTAAAAAGCAAAGACATTGCTTTGCCAACAAAGGTCCATCTAGTCAAGGCTATGGTTTTTCCAGTAGTCATATATGGATGTGAGAGTTGGACTATAAAGAAAGCTGAGTGCCGAAGAATTGATGCTTTTAAACTGTGATGTTGGAGAAGATTCTTGAGAGTTCCTTGGACTGCAAGGACATCCAACCAGTCCATCCTAAAAGAAATGAGTCCTGAATATTCATTGGAAGAACTGATGTTGAAGCTGAAACTCCAATACTTTGGCTACCTGATGTGAAGAACTGATTAACTGGAAAAGACCCTGATGCTGGGAAAGATTGAAGGTGGGAGGAAAAGGGGATGTACACAGGATAAGAAGTTGAATCGCATCACCAACTCAATGGAAATGAGTCTGAGTAAACTCTGGGTTTTGGTGATGTACAGGAAAGCCTGGAATGCTGCCATCCATGGGGTCACAAAGAGTTGTGACTGAGTGACTGAACTGAACTGACTGAACTGATGGCAAGACACATTTGAAATTAACACAAGAAAGAATTGTCTATAGTCAGAGCCATTTTTCAGAAATGGAACAAACCATTCTAGGGGATAATGTTTTGTCCTCACTGAAGCTTTCAGGTAGAGGCTGGGAACCCTCATGGCTGCAGGCTAGAGGAGGGGCCCTGGCAGCCCCAGTGGTCCATGATTCGAAGGTGGTGGATGAAGAGGATTGTGGTGGCATGGGAATGCAAAGGCCTGGGGTCACAGCAGAGCTGAATTCTCAGTCAGCAGGATAAGCTTAGGCTCAGAGCACCAGAAGGCAAGGGAAATCTAATGTTAGGAGAAAATACCTCTGAAAGCATTTGATAGGAAGTATTTCTCCCTTTCACTTTTTTGCTTTCCTGCATTGAAGAAGGAAATGGCAACCCACTCCAGTTTTCTTGCCTGGAGAATCCCAGGGGCAGGAGAGCCTGGTGGGCTGACGTCTATGGGGTCACGCGGAGTCGGACACGACTGAAGTGACTTAGCAGCAGCAGCATTTCTAAAAAGACATTTTAAAATGAATCCACCTGGGAAAAATCAGAACATCATAGTACCTCATTATTCTTTGCTTAATATATTTATATTGAGTGACATATGGGCTGTCACCCTAATCTCTTTAGAGGTTACTAGAATCTCAGAAGACCTTTATCGTGTCCTCGTTTGAAAAGATAAGTCCTGACCCTGGTTCTGTCTTTGATTCACTGTGTTCTTCGGGCTGCAGTTTTCTTTTTTTTTTTAAGGGGGAGTTTGATGAGGTAATCACTCGGAGGCTGGGATAGCCCAGGTCGCTTTATTTTTTCCTCTTCCTTTATAGTCAGCTGGCCGAGGAGCCTGGCAAGCCTAAGAGACCCTTCATCTCTGTGGAACCCAAGCAGGTTTGAGGCCTAGACTGGATGCCTCCAGCCCGTGGCAGGAAAGAGTAGGCTCGCCTGGGTCTGCCAAACCTCTAGGCCACACTAGACACTTCAGCTGATATTAAAAAGTAAATCTGGAGCTGTTTAACATTCCCAAGATGGTTGTGTGCATGGATGCACTTGTGTGTGTGTGTGTGCACGCTCACACAACGTGCAAAACTTGAAAGTAGAGAGTTTCAGCTGGCCCACAACCTGCCATCTCCAACCAGCTGTTGGCCTCATGCCTCACAATACACATACGGCCTGTCTTCCTGCATAGCTCCTGTGAAATGTACTAGGTGATTTTACCCAGGCAACAAGATTCCCAACACCTGGAAGGAACATATTTTGACCCAACAACAGACAAATAAGATTCTTCATCTGGTTGGAGCTTGGGGTCAAGGTGTGTGAAACAACACTGAGCTTTTTCTTCTTCAGAGAATCAATGTCAGTTGGTTCCTTACCAGAATAAAAAATAAGATTTATTTACCAAGATTCCACATAAAATACAAACATTTGTATTTTCTGTTTTATCTGTCAGTCATCATGCTCCTTTCACAGGTTTACTGTGAAAGTCACAGATTTACTCAAATCACGACGGAGAGGAAGGGACAGCAGAAGGGTAAAGTGCCGCTTTCAGCTGCAAGGATGTCATCTTAGGGAAGCAAGCAACATTTTCGGCAGGATTGTTGTTACCAAGCTTTCAGTTTAAAGTGATTAATAAGAGGATGTGGGAGGCGGGAGAAAGAGGTGTCTTTTTCAGTCTCTGCTGTTGTGCCTGCTGTTGTCTCTATGATGTTAGGAAGGATGCCTAATGAGTTGAGGTCCCTGTTGATCAGCTGGCCCCAGACGGACCACATGATGTCTTCTGTCAGGGAAACTCATTGGCTTTTAGCAGCCTCCATTCCCAAGCGGAGCTTTTGCTTCTCGGCTCTTGCAATGATGTCTGATAGCTAACTAACCACTTTGCAGCTTTTTAGTCGTGTCCACAGTTTCTATCTTGCCCACATTTTGGAAATGAGCTGAGAGAAATGTTTGTGTTTGCTGAAGGTCTAAACTCAAACAAGGCTTCAGGATTTTCTAACTGCGACCAGACCTTGTCAAGCTAATTTGCTAGGGTACTATTAGAAAACTCAAACTACATCTGAACAGACATTTTTAGATCTTGATTGAAGACTTTTTTCATCTTTATTCAAGGATCTTGATTCAATTAAAAAATAAAAATAAAGACAATGCTCCACCTTGCTCCTACTTGGTTAAAGCCAGACTTATTGTTACTCTAAAATACTACAGCACTTATTTCTTACTTGTTCTTTAGTTTTCAAGCTATTCAGCATCTGAATATAAAAATTCATTGTTTTGCCCCAAATAACCTCTGTATATTTTGAAGACTCAAAGGCAACATAATTAGCTTATATATTTTTACTTTTAACTCAATTGGGTATCAATTTTGTCATTTTGAAAACAATGTCACAGTAAATCTGAAATGATATTATCAGGAGTTTGTTATTCGGAATCCCATGCTATATTTCGGTAATTATGCAAATTAATGAAGTAAGACAATCTTATTTAGAAGCAATTCACATGATAAATGAAAACTAAAAATACAAGAACATAGTTAAACTCAATTCTCATTTTTACAAGCTGTGTCTTATCATGTTACTGGACTGAAACATATTTAGGCTTTCATTGTGAAATGCTGTATTTGTAACAAGTAAGACCATTATTAAAATTAAGTGTTAAAGAGTATATTCTTTGCTCTTTCTTAATGCAAAAATGGGCTTGATAAAGGACAGAAATGGAATGGACCTAACAGAAGCAGAAGATATTAAGAAGAGGTGGCAAGAATACACAGAAGAACTGTACAAAAAAGAGCTTCACGACCCAGATAATCATGATGGTGTGATCACTGACCTAGAGCCAGACATCCTGGAATGTGAAGGCAAGTGGGCCTTAGAAAGCATCACTACAAACAAAGCTAGTGGAGGTGATGGAATTCCAGTGGAGCTATTCCAAATCCTGAAAGATGATGCTGTGAAAGTGCTGCACTCAATGTGCCAGCAAATTTGGAAAACTCAGCAGTGGCCACAAGATTGGAAAAGGGCAGTTTTCATCCCAATCCCAAAGAAAGGCAATGCCAAAGAATGTTCAAACTACCGCACAATTGCACTCATCTCACACGCTAGTAAAGTAATGCTCAAAATTCTCCAAGCCAGGCTTCAGCAATATGTGAACCGTGAACTTCCTGATGTTCAGGCTGGTTTTAGAAAAGGCAGAGGAACCAGAGATCAAATTGCCAACATCCGCTGGATCGTGGAAAAAGCAAGAGAGTTCCAAAAAAACATCTATTTCTGCTTTATTGACTATGCCAAAGCCTTTGACTGTGTAGATCACAATAAACTGTGGAAAATTCTGAAAGAGATAGGAATACCAGACCACCTGATCTGCTTCTTGAGAAGTCTGTATGCAGGTCAGGAAACAACAGTTAGAACTGGTCATGGAACAACAGACTGGATCCAAATAGGAAAAGGAGTACGTCAAGGCTGTATATTGTCATCATGTTTATTTAACTTATATGCAGAGTATATCATGAGAAATGCTGGACTGGAAGAAACACAAGTTGGAATCAAGATTGCTGGGAGAAATATCAATAACCTCAGATATGTGGATGACACCACCCTTATGGCAGAAAGTGAAGAGGAATTAAAAAGCCTCTCGATGAAAGTGAAAGTGGAGAGTGAAAAGGTTGGCTTAAAGCTCAACATTCAGAAAACGAAGATCATGGCATCTGGTCCCATCACTACATGGGAAATAGATGGAGAAACAGTGGAAACAGTGTCAGACTTTATTTTTCTGGGCTCCAAAATCACTGCAGATGGTGACTGCAGCTATGAAATTAAAAGACGCTTACTCCTTGGAAGGAAAGTTATGACCAACCTAGATAGCATATTCAAAAGCAGAGACATCACTTTGCCAACAAAGGTTCGCCTAGTCAACACTATGGTCTTTCCTGTGGTCATGTATGGATGTGAGAGCTGGACTGTGAAGAAGGCTGAGCGCCGAAGAATTGATGCTTTTGAACTGCGGTGTTGGAGAAGACTCTTGAGAGTCTCTTGGAGTGCAAGAAGATCCAACCAGTCCATTCTGAAGGAGATCAGCCCTGGGATTTCTTTGGAAGGAATGATGCTAAAGCTGAAACTCCAGTATTTTGGCCACCTCATGCAAAGAGTTGACTCATTGGAGAAGACTCTGATGCTGGGAGGGATTGAGGGCAAGAGGAGAAGGGGACGACAGAGGATGAGATGGCTGGATGGCATCACTGACTTGATGGATGTGAGTCTGAGTGACCTCCGGGTGTTGGTGATGGACAGGGAGGCCTGGCGTGCTGCAGTTCATGGTGTCGCAAAGAGTCGGACACGACTGAGCAACTGATCTGATCTGATCTGAATGGAACTTCAGAGTATAACGTGTTCCTCAAATTGCTACCATATTGTTTCAGAAATGCTTATCAATGTGAAAGTGAAAGTGAAGTTGCTCAGTCCTGTCCGACCCTCAGCGACCCCATGGACTGCAGCCTTCCAGGCTCTTCTGCCCATGGGATTTTCCAGGTAAGAGTACTGGAGTGGGGTGCCATTGCCTTCTCCGAATCAATGTGAAGTGTCATTCAATTTCACGGAATTCTCTGTTCGCATTCAATTGTAAACCAAACAAGAAAACAGATACATGATTGCAGCTCTTTTGAGTATTAACTTTCAAAAAGATGTGCCTTTCCCCCCAATTTTTTAATTTTTAAAAAACTATCCTTCTCATTCCAGTGAGCTTCTTTCTGTGACTAGGAGAGGCAGTAATCAAAACGATAGCATGAAAATTCCTCTTCAGAACCACCAGTCTTCTCTCACCTCTTGGAGACTTTCTTCCCTCCCTCTGCCTCCATCTTCAGGAGTTCTGTGCTGTCTACTGCATTTTCCAACTATGAAAGCTAGTACCTAGGAAAGTGTGTGTGTGTGTGTGTGTGTGTGTGTGTGTGTGCACGTGCACATACTAAGTCACTTCAGTCATGTCCAACTCTGTGCGACCCTATGGACCGTAGCCCGCTAGGCTCCTCTGTCCATGGGATTCTATATAGTCAAGAATACTGGAGTGGGCTGCCATGGTCAGGATCTTCCTGACCCAGGGATCAAACCTGCGTCTCTTACGTTTCCTGCATTGGCATGTGGGTTCTTTACCACTTAGTGCCATCTGGGAAGCCCCAGGAAAGCAGCTAGCATTGTTCCCCAGTGTGATTCCATATCCAGGATTCCAGGGCTATTTCATTTACTATGTAGAGAATTAGAAACTTGACTCAGGGAGAGATCTTAGCAGCCTGATTATGCCATCTTGCTTTCGGTACTCCAATGTCATAAAGTAGAGAGTTCACTCTTTTCCTGACATTGCTGATGAGTTCTGATTTCTTTTTCTTTTTTCTTGTGTGTGTGGGTAAAATCTGTTTCTCTCTACTTTTTAATCATTGACCATAATTTGCCCTCTGGTAGTAATATAGACCAAATCGAACTACCTGTTCCACTTGACAGCTTTTCAAATATCTGAGGAGGGGAACCATGTCTTCGCTTTGCCTTCTTTTAGTCAGGTTAATCATTTCCAGCTCTTTCATTTGTTCCTCATTTGACATGGTTTCCAGATTCTGCCAAGCATTTCCCCTTTCCACCACCCATCTTGATCACCAGCAGTGAGCAAATTCTAATTTCCCCATGCTCCAAAATATGGTATCCACGACTGAGCATGACATTCCAAGATTCCCTAATTGACAGAGGGACTACATGTGACTTGTAATTTGCTATCAACACTTTCCTTAACGAGGTCTCCTGGACGTTCCGGTCTTCTTTTACTTAACCTTTTTTAGATCTGTTTGGCATCAGGCATGGCACTGGAGAGACAATAATGAACAAGACCCAGTCCTTGTCCATGAAGAGTCTCTAATAGAGATCCAGTCACGTAAACAAACAATTAAAATGAGAAACGAACACACAGTGATAGGCCCATGAAGAAGGTGCAGGAGCGGGAGGGCACACGCTGATTGACTCTGGGTACCTCTGCCAAGGAAGCAGTACTGAGCAGAGATTTGACTGCTGTCAAGCCAAGTCTTTCTTTCTAATAGTAGATTTTCAAATGTAAGTGTGCATTTTCTCTGGCAGCTGTCGAATGACAGGCTTTGTTCCTTGTTAAAGGAATTTCAGGCCTTCCTCTCCAGTGACTCTGAAATTTTAGCTCCACCTTCTCTGTGTAAGACCAGCGCAGACACTGCACCTGGAATTCTCAAGGCAACAGGCACAGATCTGGTAGCAGGTATCATCTTGTTACTTAAAAGGCCTAGACTTTATACATGCACTGATCTTTTTGTTGGTATCAGCATCCTGTCTGTGACTGTTTTATTTCTCTAAAGGAGGATAGCCAAGATTCAAATCCACAGTTACAACTATGTCCTTAAGGGAGATACACATGCAGATACAACTTTGGAAAAAATGCACACATGCTTTTATAGCAAGGACAGTGTTGTCAACTGTTGGCTTGGTTTCTTACCCCATGAATTAGATGACTGCTAATATTAATAATTCTCTGCTTTCTTATTTAAGATGGAAAGAAGAGATAAACAGATCACCTAACCTTCTTTGATTGTGGGACCTTCTTGGAAAATAGGAATTTGTTCCATACATGTCTTATCATATTGCTCCTATTTATTGGCAGCTTATTCGTTCTTCCCATGAAATTTCTAGCGCCTAACACAGTGGTCCACTTTGTTCTCAGCCTACGTCATAACTGTTCCTTGATCAAGAATGAGTGCAGGTGCAGAGGGAGTGTTGATGAGAGAGATAGTTAACAGGGTATGGGCGGTGAGAAGGTGGGGAGAGGTCTTGAAACTATCTTAAGGATAAATATTGAGTCTAAGAAGATTTCTGAAGATTACAGCTCAGCTTATTTGCCAGGGAGTAGGAAAGAATATCGGAGAAGGCAATGGCACCCCACTCCAGTACTCTTGCCTGGAAAATCCCATGGACGGAGGAGCCTGGTGGGCTGCAGTCCATGAGGTCTCGAAGAGTCGGACATGACTGAGCGACCTCACTTTCACTTTTCACTTTCATGCATTGGAGAAGGAAATGGCAACCCACTCCAGTGTTCTTTCCTGGAGAATCCCAGGGACGGGGGAGCCTGGTGGGCTGCCGTCTATGGGGTCGCACAGAGTTGGACATGACTGAAGTGACTTAGCAGCAGCAGCAGGAAAGAATATGCTTACTGTGCTTACCCAGGTCTTGCCTATGTGAGGCACCATGAAAGAAAACACAGGTTGGCTGCCTTTCCCATATATGGTTTCCTTTACCTCTTGTATATACTCCTGCATAAAATGTGGATGACCATCTGGATCAAACACGGGGATAAACAAAAACACTTAAGGAAATGCTTTATTTATGTTGCCATTTACCTCTGTAATTATAGACATAGATCTTTCCTTACACAGGGTTGAAATACAACTTCATCTGTTGTTAATCTCTGAGAGATTGGAGTTTTATGGCTCTAAGCTTTAATTCTTTAGCTTCAGAGGTGACCTTGACAGTGCCAAGTTGTTTTTATGATAATGCCCTAAGTTTGTGCAATATTTTATAGTTTAATGAAATCTTAATACATATTATCCCAATTGGCGTTAAATAGAAAGGTGTTATTTCTATTTTATAGGTGAGGAAACTGAGGCTCAGAGGGAATTTGAGTTGCTTCAAGGTCACAGGTAGTTTAAGTTATGAAGTTGGTAATAGATGCCAGTCTTTGCATTCTGTCTCCAGAACTTTCTCTCCTAAATGGCAGCCTCTCATTGCAGTAGAGGTTACATTTTATCAGGTCCTAATACAGATCCTTTTATCAGTAATCCTCATAATGGCCCTCTAAGGGAGGTTTGTTGTCACTGTTCAGTCAAGTCCAACTTTTTGAGACCTCATGAACTGTAGCCTGTCAGGCTCCTCTGTCCATGGAATTTCTGAGGCAAGAATACTGAAGTGGGTTGACATTTCCTTCTCCAGGGGATCTTCCCAGCCCAGGGATTGAACTCAAATCTATTGCATGGCAGGTGGATTCTTTACACTGAACCACCTGGGAAGAGCCTAAGAGAGGTTAGGCATATTGTTTCCTGTGTTTATTTTCAATTAATGGCTAAATTAGAAGAGAATTATGCTCAGTTGAAGACCACATAAATCTTTTGCTATCCATGATATTTTTATTTTGTCTTTTAATCTCTAAGGCTCTTTAATACTATCATTCATGCAACATAACTACTAATACTTAGAGAAGTTCTTGTTGCAAAGTATAGTTCAGCCATTGTGGCTATTATCTGTTTTGATTAAAAGAAAGAGATGTTTCTAAATAAGAATTGACACTCTGTGGTCTCTGGGCATGACCCTGGCTGAATGTTGGCTGGCAAAGTATAAAGTCACATTGTTAATCTTCCTTCTTCCATTGCTTCATCTTTCTTGTCTACACTCTTCTATCTCTAATAGCAAACTCAGTCACCACCAGCAGCTTGTGACTTGTCTACACCTTGAGACAGTCACTCATTACCAGACCGCTCTGGCTACTCCACATTGGGTCCAGTGTGACTGCCAGCTGCCCTCACCATATAAAGCTCTCTTCTTCTGGGCTTATCTTCTGTGTGGTTATACAGGGCATAATCTTAAGAAGGGCCCCAAGCTTAGTTGAATGCTCCTGCTGTCACCAACTTGAAAGTTTTTGAACAATGGGTCTTGCATTTTCATTTTGTTTTGGACCCCACAAATCATGTAGCTTCGCTTGGCTTTCTAACGGAACTCTCTGCAGCACACAGAGGTTCACACTCTTGTTCCTTTCATCTACTTCAGAAGTACAGAGCTCTAGCCAAGAGACTAGATCTAGTCTTTGACTAAATTTCATCTAAAGGTGAAAAGATTTTCTAAAATACATGGACTTCTGTCATATTTTCCTTTCTATGAGAAAACCGAACCATGCATCTATTAAAGAAAACCTCTTACTGAACAACTCAGGTCCCTGTTTTACAGGAAAATGGTCTATTACACAGATATTCTCTTAACAGAGAATGAAAGAGATAAAGATAGAGATGAGACAGAGAGAGAGTTGTAAAAAATTACAAATAAGTTTCAAAGTCCTGAGGTTGAGAGCTGAGGAGCTCAGGAAACTGGAAAAAATAAGATATATTCTTATATCTTGAGAAGGGAAATATTCACCAATCAAGCACCGTAGTAGAAGAAATTTTATGTGGTTCTGAATTTTGAATTCTATGGAGGGGGCTGCTGAAAGTGGAAATGATTACGGGCTTAAGAAATGTGAAACTTTTTTCATTGCCCATCCCTTGCTCTGCTGGTGGCCTCTGCAGAACCCCTCTGCACTGCTTTTTTCTTTTCCTATTTTCTAATTTCTCCTCAATTCCTAGCTTTTTCTCTCTCTCTTCCTTCCTTTCCCATTATGCATATTATTTTATTAAATTTATTGACTGTAAAGGTATGTCCTTAGCTCTTAATTTAAAAAGCAATTAAAATTTTTATGCATTCCAATACTATTTGCTTTTTTTTTTTTTCAAAGCAAAAGCTGGGGAATAAAAAAATAATTTGAGTAATATTGAAAAGTAATACTTAAAGAGTTGATTACTTGAAGAGTCCATGATTTTCTTTATTTCCTCTCTAGATAATTATCAAAATGTTGAAATTATTAGTAGAATTTTAAAACAATCCTTAATTATTTTCCTGTTTGTCAGTAGACCCCGATGAATTATCAAGTCCTCCAACTCAAATTTATTTAATGACTATATGGGTATATTTTTTCTACATTAGACTATCTTGTCATTAATATAATTCGATTATGGAAGTAGTGTCAAGCTTAAGCTTAGTGCACTATCTATGTTTTACATCTATCCTTTGATTTGAAATTTAATTTTTCCCTGTCTTTAAAAGCACACAATGAGAGGCACTGGAATAAAAAGATGATAAGTCATGATACTCCTTCAGGAAGTTTACAGTAATTGGGAGAGATATACCAACAATTACAATATGAGACTTGATGGATGGGAAATGGAGCCACAGCATAATAGCAGGACTTTCAAAAGTGTGAAGTTTGCCAAAGGCTTAAGAGAGATCAGAGAAGGTTCTTAACCAGAACAACCAGTAAACTTTTCTCAATTTCCAAAGTTACAAAAAAAAATAATAAAATACTGTTGAATTCTAATAGGAATGGAATTTTCCTTTTGCTGGAAATTTGGAAGGTACTTTGGGAGAGAGATGGAAGTAGTATAGTTACTGTATAAGACAGTATATGTAGTATATAAGATAGTATATAGTTAGTATATAAGCTACTTTGGGAGAGAGATGGAGGTAGTATAGTTACTGCTGGGAGAAATATCAATAACCTCAGATATGCAGATGACACCACCCTTATGGCAGAAAGTGAAGAGGAACTAAAAAGCCTCTTGATGAAAGTGAAAGTGGAGAGTGAAAAGGTTGGCTTAAAGCTCAACATTCAGAAAATGAAGATCATGGCATCTGGTCCCATCACTACATGGGAAATAGATGGGGAAACAGTGGAAACAGTGTCAGACTTTCTTTTTCTGGGCTCCAAAATCACTGCAGATGGTGACTGCAGCCATGAAATTAAAAGATGCTTACTCCTTGGAAGGAAAGTTATGACCAACCTAGATAGCATATTCAAAAGCAGAGACATCACTTTGCCAACAAAGGTTCACCTAGTCAAGGCTATGGTCTTTCCTGTGGTCATGTATGGATGTGAGAGCTGGACTGTGAAGAAGGCTGAGCGCCAAACAATTGATGCTTTTGAACTGTGGTGTTGGAGAAGACTCTTGAGAGTCCCTTGGACTGCAAGGAGATCCAACCAGTCCATTCTGAAGGAGATCAGCCCTGGGATTTCTTTGGAGGGAATGATGCTAAAGCTGAAACTCCAGTATTTTGGCCACCTCATGTGAAGAGTTGACTCATTGGAAAAGACTCTGATGCTGGGAGGGATTGGGGACAGGAGGAGAAGGGGACGACAGAGGATGAGATGGCTGGATGACATCACTGACTCGATGGATGTGAATCTGAGCGACCTCTGGGAGTTGGTGATGGACAGGGAGGCCTGGCGTGCTATAATTCATGGGGTCGCAAAGAGTCCGACATGACTGAGCGACTGATCTGATCTGATCTGATAGTATATAAGATAGTATATCGTTAGTATATAAGATACTTTGGGAGAGAGATGGAGGTAGTATAGTTACTGTATAAGACAGTATATATAGTATATAAGACAATGGCACCCCACTCCAGTACTCTTGCCTGGAAAATCCCACGGATGGAGGAGCCTGGTAGGCTGCAGTCCATGGGGTCACTAAGAGTCGGACATGACTGAGCGACTTCACTTTCTCTTTTCACTTTCATGCATTGGAGAAGCAAATGGCAACCCGCTCCAGTGTTCTTGCCTGGAGAATCCCAGGGACGGGGAAGCCTGGTGGGCTGCCGTCTATGGGGTCACACAGAGTCGGACACGACTGAAGTAACTTAGCATTAGCATAGTTAGTATATAACATACTTTGGGAGAGAGATGGAGGTAGTATAGTTATTTTTCTCCTTGAGATAGTAACAAATATTAGGGACGAGTATGATTTGGGGTAAAATATCTAAGCTCTCTATGCCATTATTCCCTTACATGTAAAACAGATATTAGAACAGTACCTATATCTCATGTAGAGTTATTTTAAAAATAAAGAGAATTTGCCTGGTTAGCAGAGTAAAGTGTAGCAAATATTCACATTATTATCTTGACAGTTTAAAAGAAATGTCCACATGTAAAGGGATTTTCTTCCTAAGCAATCAAGCCATATACAGATTCTCCCCTCATGTATCTTTTAAAGCTGAGTGTCAGGCAGGCAAATTATAGGACAGTTTCTTAATCAGTGGCATTGATTTTCACTTTCTCTACATATCATTGCTCATTTGTATTGAGGTATGCCAGCAAATACTAAAAAAAGAAGTCAACTACTACCGTTGATCACAGAAGGAGTCCTGAAAAGAGGACTGGCAGTAGTAGAGATGACCCTGGGCCTCTCAGAATGGCGCACTGGGCCTTGAAAACAATATTTTTAAAGGTGTGTATGTAACTAGAAAAGCATGGGCTTCGGAGTCTAAAAGTACTCTGCTGCTTGCTAGGTGTGTGACTTTTGGCAAGTGTCTGGGCAGCTCTGAGCATCAGTTGCCTGTCTTTAACCAGAAAATACAACTTACAAAAAAATAAAAATAAGAAAGAACACTTTGTTTTCTTCACAGAGTTATGTGGATTATGTGAAATGGTAAGTGGGAAGATGTATGGAAAACTAGTGTATAATTTGGCATTCAAATTCTAGTTTTTCTTTCTTTCTTTGATCAAGACTAAGTCTGTGTGTGAAGAGTAAAATGGTGCTTACCCTTCTTATGTTAAGTGTTTGATTCGTCCCTTACTTATTTCTCCATAATGGATAATCTCAGTCAGTGTTCTGCTACCCTGGCAGTACATTAGGATCACTTCAGGGACTTTTAAGGAACACAGGTGTGTGGGCCTTTCTCCTTGGGATCCTGATTTACCTGTTCTTAGTTCAGCCCCTTCGCTGGCAATTATAGGTCAGGAGAAGGAACAAAAGATGTATTTGCAAACCATTTATGAAAGAGGCAGAGCTGGGAAGTGGCTGAAACTTACAACTACACAGAAATTAACAATCATATTCCGCCTTAGTTTTCAAAAGCAGCTTTTCAGAAGCATGAGATATGAATGAAATTGGCTTGGTGGTGTTCAGTTCCCCTTTATAGCCTGGCCTTGCTTCTCCAGTTTTACTTCGCACAGCTGTACTGAGAAAATTCTTTTTTCTATATACCAAATTTCCATGGGTGAACTTAAAGAACCCTATATTATCTACTTGTTTTGCATGAAGCCTTCTCCAATTTCTTATTACCCATTATTTGTTTTGATTTAGACTCTCTTAGTCTCCCTCTCTGCTTTTGCCTTTTGGGCTACCTTCATGAAACTTTGTGAACTTCCTGTAGGCAGAACTTCTTGGCATGTGATGTATTCTCTTCTTTGCACTCTGTCCTCCTCTCCTTACATCCATCCAGACAGTTGTAGAAAGAGTGGAGGAGGCACTGGGCTTTCTCAGGATGGTGAACTTAGCCATGAGAAGAACATTTTCCATAGTATGTAGGTGACTGAAAAAGCATCGGTTTCAGAGCCTAAATTTATTCTGCTGCTTTTTAGCTGTGTGATCTTGGACAAGTCATTAGGTATCTCTGAGCATCAGCTTGCTGTTTTTGTTGTTTAGTTGCTAAGTCGTGTTCAATTCTTTTCCAACCCCACCAAGCTGCAGCCCCACCAAGCTCCTCTATCCATGGGATTCTTTAGGCAAGAATATTGGAGTGGGTTGCCATTCCCTCCTCCAGGGGATCTTCCTGACTCAGGGCTTGAACCTGGGTCTCCTGAATTGCTAGTGAATTCTTTACCACTGAATCACCTGGGAAGCCCAATTCTAAACGGGAAATATAATTTATGCCCTCCCTACCACAGAAAACATAAACAAAAAAATAAGAAAAAAGGAAGAATAGTCAGTTTTCTTCATAAGGTTATGTGAATTACATGGAACCATAAAATTTTTCCTGGACCCAGGGATGGGCCAAGGTCAAGTGTAAAACAATAAATGATTTCTGTAAGCCCCAGTTCTGGCACTGGTAATTATCTTCTGTTATAAGAAATCCAGGGGCCATTTCACTATAAAGGACAAGGTCTCCTCAGGATATAGAACTTCAGAAAGTGAGTAGTCAGCAGTTTATTTCTGGACCTGGATGCCCAGGAAATCTGAGAGCCCTTCTTCAACCGACATGATTTGTCATCTAGGATAAAGGGCATTTTTATGGCCCTTGGATCTCTATTCTGAGGGGATGGCTATAACTTTTAGGGGGAGCTAGTTTGTGTCCAAAAACAGAGGAAGTGAGGGGAGAAAACAAATTGCCTTTGGAAAAAAGAGTTGCTTCTATAGCCCAAAGGTAATTCATACTCATTGTAAAGAACTAAGGAAATGAGAGAAGGATTATTATAGATTTGCTTCTATATAGGTTTTACTTCTATATAGAAGTAAAATCATCTGAATATCTACCAGCAAGAGAGATAATAGCTGTTAGAACTTTGTTGCATTTGATAGCCAATTTTTCCTGTGTATGTAGAATTTTATAAAATTAGGAAAAATATCCAAAATACAGTTATCTTGTTTTCTACTTAACATTATTTTATTAGTATTTTCCATATCCATAAATACTGGCTACAATTTCACTTTTAAAGAGTATATAACATTCCACTATGTGTGTGTGCCATAATTTATTCAGTTCTTATTTTGAATATTTTGTGGTATTTTTGATTTAGTATAAATGAAGTCTAAAATACATCTTCATACACAGACTTCTATGGGTTTCTCATTTTTCATCAAAGACATATTTTGTAAAATAGAATTTCTGCAAATAAGGATCCAAACTTTATGAATTCTGGGTACATATTCCCAGATGGCACTGGAGTAAGATTGTTCCTTTCATATTTTGATGGTGGCATACCAGAGCACATTTCAAGTTATTGTTTGTGAGCAAGGTACACAGTACTCTAAACTACATTTCTGGATACTTTCCCTATAATTTATCATAGAAAATTGAATAAGAATCACTGTATTCCCTGAATTGAAGATTCCGTCAGTTATAAGATGCACCGTTACATTACACACCACTGAGGAAAAAAAGGCTGCCAACAAAATTAGAATGCATTATCATTTCTAAGATGCATTCCAAGTTCAGAAATATTAAAGTGCAAAAAAAAATGTACAACTCAGAGTGAAAGAAATATGTATATCATTTTATTCCCTTTGAGAGTTCTTCCTTGGACCTTTTTTTAAAAAAATTTACAAGCACCCTATTTATTTACGGCTGTTCTGGGTCTTCATTGTTGTGTGGGTTTTTCTCTAGTCTTGGAGAGAGGGAACTACTCTATATTTGAGGAGGCTTCTCATCGTGGTAGCTTCTCTTGTTTTAGAGTATGGGCATTAGGCACGTAGGCTTTAATAGTTGCAGCTCTGTGGATCTAGAATACGGACTCAATAATTGTTGCACGTGGGCTTAGTTGCTCTGTGGCACTTGGGATCCTCCTGGATCAGGGATAAAAGCTGCGTCTTCTGCATTGGCAGGCGGATTCTTCACCACTGAGTCACCGGGGAGGCCCTCCTTGGACCTTTTGTAAGCAGTTCAAGATGGACATGACATCAAATACGGGCAAGGGGGTTCTGTCTTTTATCCTATGCACTGATTCAACCGCTCTGCCTTCTCTCCATCTCTTTCCCATCTCTAGTCCCTCTCAGGGATTGCCCCCACTGGGGGATTGCCCCTACCATCACAGTTCCCTTGTTACCTGACCTTAGTTTTCTATTCTTCTCACTGTGTTTCAGAACTATCTTGCCATAGTTAGCATAGTCATCTGGGATGGTGATGGGATAAGAGTAGAGTTTACGTATAGAGTTCTTTTAAAATTTTAGCTGACCCGTTTCTTACAACATGCTATTATTACTCAAATATTTTGGATGACCATTCATGCCAATCAGTCCTTCATTTTTTAGGTTAATTCCTATTTTTCTAAATGTGTACTCTCAAATTTTATAACCATCCTTCCCTATTTATATGGAGAGAAATGTTCACACACGTACAACTTGTATCTTCCTCCTTTATCTTTGAGTATATGTGTGTTTGTAATAGAAACATTATTATGTATATGTACTTATATACATACTACTATATGTAAGTATTTTATAAATATATACCTTATTCTCTTTATACTTTTTGAAAAAAGACAGAACTCATAATATATTCACAGTGAAAAACACATATCCATACTTTATTAATATACATAGTTCATAGAGAAAACATAATGTTCACATTTAGATATTTATTTATATTTAGGGCCATGGAAGAGCTGTGTGTGTGTGTGTGTGTGTGTGTGTGTGTGTGTATACGTATGGGGTTTCCCAGGTGGCGCTAGTGATAAAGAACCTGCCTGCTAATGTAGAAGACACAAGAGACACTGGTGTGATCCCTGGGTGGGCAAGATCCTTTGGAGGAGGGCATGTCAACCTACTCCAGTATTCTTGCTGGAGAATTCCATGGACACAGGGGCCTAGCAGGCTATAGTCCATTGACTTGCAAAGAGGTGGACATGACTGGAGCGACTTAGCACACACGCATATTTATGTGTGCTGTGTGCTCAGTTGTGTCCGACTCTTTTCCATCCCACGGACCATAGCCCACCAGGCTCCCCTGTCCATGGAATTCTCCAGGCAAGAATACTGGAGTGGGTTGCCATTTCCTTTTCCATATGTATGTGTTCTGAACCAGTTGAAATCAGCAACAGAATAGGTGGATGGAGATCAGAGTACACTTTTATTTCTGACAAAGGGTAAGTCAGAGAATGTGGTATAGATAAGAGCCATGAGAGGTATACAAATGCTAACAGTCCAGAATTTATCCGACTCAGCCTTCAGCCGCAGACAATACAGGACCACGACAACCCTCTCTCTCCTTTAAGGGGACCACTAATTTAATCACAAGATTGCTGCATGGCCCAGAGTAGATGAGATATACTTTCCACAGGCTGGCCAACTCCTAAACACAATGAGGGGGAAGGGGCTGAACTGGCCACATCTGGTTTCTCAGCTTACCTCATCCATCACACTGAGTCACACCACCACCCAGAGGGGTACTGCAGGAGATTGGAAACATTTGAGGAAAAATCAAATGCAAACCTAATGGATAGAAGAGATAGGGTTCTCCCCCATCACTCCCTTAAGTTTTACTCACTTTGCCAGAATCACGAAGCTAGTTAATGACAGAGTTGATCTTGTACTCACCTTCTCCTGATTTTTACTTTGGTGTTCTTTGGCAGAGAAAAGAGAATGGGCTCATTCACGATAAGAAAAAAAAAAAGAAAAAGCTATTCACTCGTTCAACAATTGTTATTGAACACCTATATGTGCCAGCCACTGTGTTGTCTCTGGAATTAGTGTTTAACAATATAGAAAAAGTACCTGCTTTATGCAAACATACCTCCTAGCTGGGGAGACAGATAATAAATCACTCACTCAGAGTATAAAGATAAGTCCAATAGGATATAGGTGACAGAGGCTATTCTTATAAGAGTGCCCAGAGAAAGTCTCCAGGAGAAGAGACTTGAAGGAGCTAGCCATGGGTGTTTTGGAGGAAAAGCCTTCTTGGCTGAGGGAATGGCCAGTGTGAATGCCCACTGAGTCTTAATGTGTTAAGTTTTGAATGTGTGTTCTTGCTAATTCATAGAGAGAAGGAAGGTCAGAGAGGGTAATCAGCAAATGAGTAGATATTTTGGACCTCACATAGAGAAGGACTACTTTCCTCTGTTCCTAAAGCTAATTTTGCCAGCAGTCACTGGTGATTAAAATCCTGGGTGACACATCCCTGGAAGACTTGCCAACTCCCCGTTTTAATTCTCAGCTGAGCAGTGTTATTCTAGGTTGCTCATCTGGAAGAATGCCTTAGAATGATCTTTATTGTCCTGTGGTTCCCCCATGGTAATAATGTGGCACCCTCTCTGAGCAGGGAATGCCATGCACATTAGGGGCGAGAGTGTTGAAAAATCCTGAAGCCTGTTTTATTGCTTGTTCACTGTCATCCCTTATTAGTGAAGGTGTCACAGACCAGACTTATATCCTGTTGGGCATTTTGTAGTGAATGCTTGTATTACATTGATTTTGAATTGCCAGCGGTATTAAGCGGGTAAACAGCACAGCTTTAGAAGAAATCCTCTGAGATGTTGGATATTAAGATATTCTTAACTTCTGTTCTATTTTTGTTACAGCAGAGTCTCTGGTAAGTTCCCAAGGATCGGATATCCTGGCTCATCATTAGGCTCAGAATCCATGAAACTTGTGTTTCGAGCTGGTTACCGTTGTCTCTATGGCGTGACACAATAGGGACCCATGGAGATGTGAGATTTCCGGGAAACTGCACATTAAGAGCCAATCCATTCAGTTCACCTGGAAGAAAAGTCATTGGGCAAGAAGTGGGAGGGTAGCAATGCCCAGGAACATTAACTTGCTCAGCGTGGTGCTGAGCTAGTGTCTGCCAGGGGGCTACATAATTAAGGCACAAGGACTCTCCTAACTATAGTAGGGGAGGAAAGGTAATGGGGACTGGAACAGATAGGGAAAAAAAAAAATCTAGCTTTGTGTGTGCGTTAGTGTCTTTCAAAAGCACAGGTGAGCAAAATGCCTCTCAGAAGTAAGGAGAGAGAATCGAGGTGGGTAATCACATCTCTCTTTCTCCTCCATCTCTCTGGGAAAAGCCAAGAAAAGCAGTGATGTGAGAATAAAGCATTGTGGACTAAGAGCAGAGGAAGGGCTGTGGGTGCAGAGTGTGCTGTGTTGCCATTGTATTTTCCCTTCCCTACTACATTTTCTAACACAGTGCCCAGAACACAGTAGGGGCTTAATTCTTATTTGTCGAAAAACTTAATACATGAGTGAATAAATGAAAAAGGTGTGGGTTGGGGACATTGACTCAAAGCCCAGTGCTCTTTTCAGGGCTTACTCAATAAACTGGCATTTGTTTTAAAGTGTATATAGAGAGGTTATTTAAGTGAACCCCATTCAAAATCACATTGTATTTGATAGTGTGACTTTGAAGGTACTCATCTCATGCTTTCAAAAAATTTTGAGAGAAATCAGCTATACTCAATAAAAAGTAAACTCTCAAATTTTAGAGAAGACCATGGCCTTGAGTCAAAAGAATAAATACGAACCTGTCTCTAGACTTAGTGTAACACAGAAATGTTTGTCTGAAACATTTCATTGTAAGGCTTGTCATACCAGCCAATTTGCTATGGGTAAAATTTTACTATTTGTGCATACAATTCACTCCCTTTGGCTTCAGCAAGAGCTAAAGAAGTGCCTCAAAGACCTGTGTGGTTTACCCATGATCTTTGAGACAATGCAGGTCTTGTCTTCAGTTTCTTTCTGGCTTCCATACTAATTAATAGTAATAAATTATCTGAATATTCTTCCATAGTCATTTACCTCTATTAACCCAGCCTTTATCTTCTTACCCTTGTATGCACATATATCCATCTATCTCTCCACATATCTCTTAAATTTTCCATTCACACATCTAACCATGAATTCATCTAAATGTCTGTCTGTACATCCATCCAATTTTTATTTACAAGCATGTGCTATGTGCCAGATATAATGAAAACAGAATGCTTTGTCTCTGTAGTTTATTGTCATTTTAGTCTACAATTTGAACTGATCCAGCAGACTGGGTAAACTTCTATTATATTCTCATGTGGTTACACTTGTCTGTTTCCACACAGTAAAACTAGTTAATTGAAGCCATGATTTATTCCAACCTCCTAATTGTTAGGTGGGAAATCTGTGCATCAAGGAGGGTATGTGATTTGCCCACATTCTCTCAACTCTGTTGGTAGCCAAGTAGAAATTAAGATTTAGTAAGACCATGTTCTCTCTTACAATCTGGGGTTCTTTCTGTTGCCTCACGTACAGTGAATTCACCTGTACTTGTGTTCGCAGGTGGGTTGTATCTGTTTGTTTTAGTTGCTAAGTCCTTCGACTCTTTTTGTGACCCCAGGGACTATAGCTCCCCAGGCTCCTCCATCCATGGGATTTTCTAAACAAGAATACTGGAGTGGGTTGTCATTTCCTTCTCTACGACATCTTCCTGACCCAGGGATCGAACCTGTGTCTCCTGCAAGGGCAGGCAGATTCTTTACCACTGAGCCACCAGGGAAGCCTCAGTGTGTATATGGGACTAAGGCTGAATTGGGTGTTCCCTTCCTGAAGAGAATGCAGATTTTGCAAATGGTTGGAAGTTTAGAGTCTAGCTAGTACTCACAATGCTCCTCTGAGCCTTGGGCGCCTAGAGACTGAAGAGTCCTTAAAAAGTCAAAAAGAGATCAGTGTGACTGTGTCTTTTAATTTTTCAAAGAATATTTATGATGTGTCGTTAGAGGACTTCAAGCCTCCACAAAATACTGCTTTTACAGATGACACCCACTTCAGTAAGAGCCTAAGGGGGGATTCATTAGTAGACAATTAGTTATTCAACTTGTTAAACATTAATCCCTCTTATGCCTCTGGTCTGACTAGTGCAAGCATAAGGGCTCGGGGGAGATCGGAAACTAAAGTTGGAACAAGTTACCAGTGCTTGCCAGCAGTTCTGCTTTTTCTCTATGGGTCTAAATATTGCTTTGGTATCTTTTCTGGGGCTCTCATGGAGCAGGAGGGCTTCTAAATAGTTGGGCCATTTCCTCTAATATTTTAAATTATGAATGGATGGTCTTTCTACACAAGTAGCATGGTGGTCAATGCTCCCACCACAGAGGGCAAACCCCAGATGTCTTAGATGTTAATGTTCTCAAGGTAGTAGAGATTTGTCCCAGGAGGCTATGGGTATCTACAGGCAGGACGGCCAATCCATAGGAGCAGATCCCCTCCTGAGGATTTTGTAAAGGAAGAAAGGGACAGAGAAAAGGAACAGTGAGTACAGATTCTAGATTCAAAGCACCTGGAAATCTGGGCAAGAGAAGGAAAGGAGCATATGTAGGGGGAAAAAAAGGGAGGCAGAAAACCATCAGAGCAGAGATACTGTGTTTTGGAATGCAAAGCACACCTGGGTATACCAGTGATCAGTAGCACAGCTCCTCTGAAGCACAATCCAGAGTGGAGCTGATATTAGGGCTCGGACTACCAGGTTTGCTACCATTCAGAGCTTGGCTAAAGAGAAAATCAGCCAGGAGGTGGATAGAGAAAAACCACAGCTTGCAGGGCCTGCTATGCCCAAACCTGTCCCTGGGGCTAGAGCCCCAGGTGGTCGGCAGGGTGAAGATGTCTGTATTGGCCAGAAATGCTCCCACACCCCAGGTGCTCAGGACAATGAAAACCATGACTTTTTATCCCTACCTTCCTTGGTCATACAAAAGAAGGCAAGAGTTTGGGTACAGATACCTAAAGAGAAGCAGAGCCAAGAAAAGAAGGAAGGGGAACAGTCCTGATGGTGTCAGTGAGACTCTGTATCGACTATGCTCCTAGACGCCCTAGTAAATAAGCCAATGCATTCTCTCAGTTCTGCTTAAGCTTCTGGGTTGACCATCTAGTGTTAATATTTGTGACATGAGGTGTCCTAAAGAACTAATTCTGATTCTGGAGGTTAAGGTTCCCCTTAAGTCAAATTTCAATAAATCATTATCTGGGAAGGTTCCCACCATGAGTCCAGGTCACACACAGCTCATCACGGTGGAGACCCTTCTTCTTATTTTACAAGTGGGAACACCCGGATTTTGAAAAGGGAGTCTCTTGCCCAATACCACAAACCTGGGCAAGCTGAAAACCTGATTGGACTGAATGTCAGTTGTTTTCCTCTCTGCCATGTTGTCCCCCTCCATCTCCCTGCTGGTGAGGTTGATCTCTGAGTTCTCCCTGACCCCCTTTGTCCTCTTCTGGACCCTTAGGCTTTCTTTCCACTTTGCAGCCTGTAGCTTTATCCCTGTTCCTTTCTCTACTCCCATCAACATACTTGGGTCTTATAACTGGGCCCCAGGACCTTGCTCATAGGTGGAAATGGCTGGCTAATTATCTGTGTAGCATGCTGATGAGCAAAGACACGCATAATTTGTAGAGAGCTGCTGCTCAGGAAGTGGTCACAATGTAACTCAAGAGGGGTACATATTTTCTCTTCTCAGACATTTACTTAACCCACAGGAGGGATGCTAACGCAGGCCAGGCCAGTAGGGTTTGGAGGGGAGCCCCGTTTCCTTGCCTTTCTCTGCTCAGCCTCTTCTTGGGTGGCTGTGTTATGCTCTGCATGCCTGTCTGCCAGCCTGCCAGGTGGGTCTTCCCTGTTAGCACAAGCCTGCTGCTTCATGTGGCACTGTGTGACTGATTTGATGACCTGTGAACTCACTGTCCATCTGGCCACCTCAGAGTTCGCCTGGCTGTTTCTCTTTTTTTGCTGTGACTGAATTTCCACAGCTTTTCTCAGCATCTGACTTGCAAACCACTCTGCTTCGTCTGTTAAATGGATGAAAAGAGAGGGTGACCTCCCGCTGTGGAAGAGCACCTGGGCCTGGGTGTCCTCTGCTTTCTCCTGAACTGGCCAGGGCTGCCACAATCGCCATCCCAGTCTGCCGCATACGCGATACTGTGTGAGAGGAGAGACATTTCATTTTGTACTTGGCAGGCGCTGAACTCAACTGGACAATGAGACCCAGGAAATATGACACCATCTGCTTCCTGCCATGTTCTGGCTCCGGCACTTGATGTCCGGGCATCAGCTGTTACCTGAGTGTGCCTGGTCTTGCGAAGTGAGCCGTTCAGGAAACACCTTCACTAACTTTCCTCAATGGCATAATTCATCCTGGCCAGGCTGCCCTGCTGAGTGTTTGTTTTTTTTTTTTTCCCCCTTCTTGGCTTCCAGAGTAAAACATCTCTTTCTGCGTTCTATGTTTTCCAGAGAAAATATTTACACATGAATATGTACTGCATCATAGAAATGTTAGCTTATTTGGCCATCCTTTCCCGCATGTGGACTTTTTTTCTTCTCTAAAGGTAGTCTTCCTAGATTAGTCTCTAGCTGCCTTGAACTGTATCTAGTGCCCTGTGCTTTGCTTCCCTCTGCCTTCCAGGTGGGAACGATGTCCTTAACTAGTGGTTAAGTGAGGATTAGCTACTCCAAGAGGAGGATTAAGGAAACAACAGTGTCATAGAAAATAGGAAAGACCAGTTGGGCCTCTCCATGCTGGGAGTGCTCAGTCCAGCTGGCAGTATTAAGAGCTAGGAGTACTATATCCTGAAGGGACAGGAGTGCTATATCCCTCGTGCCATGGCCTCTGCAAGCCTCAGATTTCTCTGAACCTCTGACATGCTGGTCTCCAGTTCAGGAAGCTGCCAGACAGGTGGCATGGGCAGAGCATCGAAGGCTGAGTCCTTCCCTGACTCAGTGGTTGTAATCCTTTTGTGCACAGTCAAACCAAGCCACCTGTGCAGAGTCCTAAAAACGAAACAAAGCACAACCCTCTCGATCTGTGAATAAATTTTCAGACTCAGAGTACGCCATCTGGACCAGACACAATGGCTGCTGGAATCTGTGTTTCTTCTTTCTTCTGATTTTGGTATGGTTTTGGTTATCCATTCCTATTTTGATGCCTAAAGCGTGATATTAAACATAGTCTGAATCTTAATTGAAAATGTGTGTTTTTCTCATTTAAACTTGTTGGCCCATTGAAGAATTATGACATTGCAAAATTTTGCTGGAGGGGAAGTCCCTGAGAAATTTCCCTTTGGCTGCCAGATTGCTTTCTAAATCAGTGGAAGCCTTGAAGTCAGAGGTCAGAAGGAAGATGGGACAATTTGTCACAGTGTTGGAGTATGACGGGAGAGCGAATGCTTTTGTTTGCATTGTTAAGAATGACAGCGGTTTCCGTGAAAGACTGGGTGAACGGGTGGGCTGCTCGGACACCTGGTTTCCAGCTCACGACAGCTGGCCATCACCCTGACTTTCATGAGGCAGGAATACACTCAGCCAGCTCTTTGATAGACAGAACCCTTTGCTCTAGGAAGACTGATGAAAGGCACATGTGGAAACATATGTGCACATGGACACACACACACGCACACACACACACTATGGTCCATGCCTTTGTGGTTATACCTGCTGGAACTATAGGCAGAATTGCTGTCCTCCCTCTGACCAATTGGGGTCAACCCAGATCCCCTTCCCACTCACTCTGCCCTACCAGGGTAAAATCAAGAACTCATAGTCTTGCACCTAGAAGTGGCAGAGGTAGCACTAAAAACTTGCTTATATTTTAGGCTCAGTGGGTTGTATCATTACGTAGACTATGGTCTGTTTAGTTATTAATTTCTGGTGAGCCCTGTTATAGATGCTATTATGGAATATCTTGACCCTTTGACATTTATAGAATATCTATGCGAACAACTTGGTAGAACTTCAATCTTCTCATTCTCTCTCTCTTGATTGAGGTAGGACTATGCGAATGGTCCATTCAGCCCTTTAAAGGATCAGGACTGACCTTGTGCTCCCAGTAAGTAAATCCTGGCTCAGACTTGTCTCTGGCTGTGCTCGGCAACTTGAAGCCCCAAGGCTTTACAGGCAGGACCCTGTGTGGCAGTGGCCACTTTGTTGGTGAGGAAATGGTAACAACCTTGGGTATCTTAGAGGATGCCGTGTTCACTTCAAAGAGCCCACCACACACAGAGAGTAAAGGATTAGCAGTCCTGTAATGGAGATCCATTAAATGTTGTAGTGTTAGTAATAATTAAACAGCGTTTTATGATAGCACCAGCAGGCTAGTCAAGTGAATAATTCTTTGCGGGGTTCACTCTCTCTTTCTCTCCATAGGTAAAGGATTTAGATGGATTTATGACATTGGCTGAAACAAATCAGTGGATGAGTGATTACAGGATTTGAGTATGGTTAAGCCAAGATTAATGCCACTAATTCCTGAGAATGAAGGAGCTGACTTGTCACCCAAAGAAGTGAACTTGCACTTCAAGATGTGCAGGCTTCTAGCCAGCAGTTCAGATCTGCTGGGCACGCACACATGTACACACGGTCTCAACCCAAATCCAGCATCCTCATGTCACACTATAATGGATGGGAAGCAAACAACAGTAATGATAGAGGCCTTGAAATATGGAGAATAAAATACTCAGTGTGAGTAAACTGCTGCTTACTAACATTCTCAGGTCACCGGGGTACCATTTCGGCCGAGGCCTTAACGAGGTCATTTACCTTTACCTACACCAGGACCATTACCTTAATTGCCACTCAGCCTTCATGAAAGTGTTTATTGGTAAACACTTTGCACCAAGGGAGTTATTAGCTGCCCCCTGGATTACCATAGGATCAAGAATCATAAAAATAGTAGCAATTGTAGTCATAATAACCTATGCTGTGTAAGTATATGTTATAAATATGTCTTAAATTTTCACCACCACCCAGAACAGCTTTAGGGTGAAGCCTGGCATAAGAAACAGAACACTGATTATTGAGACACATGGATGGATAAGAAGGATCTCCTCATTTGTAAAGTCTGGAAGACAAAGGAGAGCAAAAGTACTGCCACCTCTCAGTCCATCTCTTATCTATGGCATTTCATGTGGTTCTGAGGAACTAGTGGTAGACATGTAAATTCTTCTCACCTCAATAGGAAGAGAAAATATGCAAACTAAATATATTTTAAATGTATGTCCAAGGTCAAGGGAGCCAGAGTTTTGGAAAGAGTGTCAATTCTATCCCCATTGGCTCCTTTTATGTTCCATGATATCCAGATAACAAGTTGAAAGCATTTGTTTCAATCCATGCCCAAGAAATAATTAATCAAATTCACTAAATTCGGGGGCTGTGGAGACATAGCCAGCCTACTTTGTGGACTTCTTCTCCAGTCCCTTGTCAAGTGTTCCATTAATAGTAGATTATTGTAAAATGAGCAATCCTAGACTGAATTCCTGATTGAACTGGCCTAGAAATGCCACCCACATCAGTTCTTGGGTGTCCTAAGCAGATATTCTCCGTCCATATGGTCTAATAAAGTCCTCCTTGCTTCTGCGCTATTGTGATATGCCTTCTGTTTTTCTTAGTTCTTTGCATTACCTGAAAAATGAAGTTCAACCTGAGAGTGTTACATTTTAGGCTGTCTGCATTTGGACCCCTACCTGCCTCTCCATCTTTCTCTCAAAGCATCCCTACCCGTGTGGCACTTTGGATCAGTAATGCTGCCCTCTTTATGCCTGCCCTGCCTCCAGAAAGCAGGACTATGCAGTTCTCATATTTCTCAAAGTGAGCAGTGAAACAAATGATCATGGATTTCTATTCCTGATTCATTCATTTAAATAAGTACAAATGAAAAAAACTTAGACATGACTGAAGTGACTTAGCAGCAGCAGCAAACTTCTGCATAGATTCTATCGACTGAGTATGATTCTCTTTCTTGGCCAGGAGAGAACAAGATAGTGTCTCTTCCATACAGGAGCTTTTAAAATATTCGAGAAAAAAGCAATCTTAGATTCTTCAAGTCCCTTCCTCATTAGGGTAACATTTCATGTTTCTTCAGCTGTTACTTACAGGAAATGGCTTTCAATTCCCCCCATTCAGCTTACTTCTCAAATGACATCCAGTTGCTTAATGTCTTTGTGTGAAGTGTAAACGGTGCAGCTCACAGACACATCCTTCCCTTGATCTGGATTCCACACTTCTATAGTTGTCACCACAAATTGTTAAGAAACTTTTTTTGCAGTCACATCTTCTATGATTGACTTCTGTTGAGCCTGCTGTCAATGAAAAAGCCTACATCTTTTAAACACAGGCATGATTATTTTGAAACCATTCTCCTTCGTTCTGTATTTATGCAGCTGGTCTATTGAGCGTAAGTGAAGGACTTCATATTTCTCCCTGTTAAAAATCTGTCTTGTTACGAAGCCCAACATTCTGGCCTCTCAAAGATTTTGATGATCCTGATTCAGTATTTCAATCTAACTAATCTCGGGTGAAGATTTGGCCTACATACCAATTTTGCACTTTGTAGAACGCTGTAGCAGCCCCATACTCTAACGTAAAGAGATCAGCCATTGTCTAAGCTAATCGGTGTTGAAGCCTCATCACCTGCAAGGGTGAAGAGATAGGTACTAGGGAGTGGTGGGGCTTGCAGTCAACCATAGTATGTTTCAGTTCATGTTAATTAAGAATCTGAATAATACATATAGCTGATTCACTTCATTGTACAGCAGAAACTAACACATTATAAAGCAATTATACTCCAATTAAGAAAAAAAAAGAATATGAATAACGAGAACTCTAACAATAGCCAGTGAATCTTGGGAAGTGGTGAGTAGAAGCTACTCTGTTGTCAAGGTGTCACATTGCAGTAATGTTTAAGCCAAACTGTCTAAACAGCTCCTGCTGCTCTTGACAGCTCAAGCCGCAACAAAGTGCAGTCTATTTTTCATCTTAAGATAGTGCTCACCATACAAGCTAATCAAAATAGGGCACAATAAAATCATCAAACAAATCTCCTCTCCCAGGAGAACACAGACCTTGCTGAAATTCTGCCCAACAAGGACAAAGAGATTGCCAGAAAGAACACCCCTAAGGCCATAGCCCAAACTCCTTCCTGTATACTGCTGGGGACAAATGCAGCCCAGAGAAAGGGCAGAACTATCTCTTTATGTATCACCGACTAGCCAGTGTCCAGATACATGGACAGAAGGATGATTTCTTAGCAAAACAGTAATAACTGACCCACACTGTTGCTTTTTTTAAAATTCCTTTATGACACATACACAAATATACCCACACGAATACACATATAAGTCTTTTGCAGAAATGGAAACACTAAATATTTAAATGAATGAATAAATGAAGAAAAGGTCCATCTAGAGTAAACTGTAATAAACTCACTGCTGTTTTCCCAGGTAATGAAGACGGCTATCTTTGTCCAGAACAGATGCTATGAGATCATGTCTCCAAGAGATGAACTGAGAATGAATTCACTTAAATTATGGTGCTCACGGAGAGGATTTTAGCTCGAACATTTGTTCATATGATTTATGGCACCCTCCATCCGGCAGAGTCAATGCAAAAAAAATGAAACTTAATTACAGCATACAGACAGCAGTTTGCCTAAAAGAGAGCTAAAAGTTGGTAGGGACTTTTTTCTTTTTCTTTTTTTTTTAATGAGACAGGAAACTTATCCTAAAAAGCAAAAAGCCTTATACGACATTTGCAACTCATCAAGTGTGAGTCTGACCCTTGTGTGGGGGGAGGGGAAGGGGCTGACTGTGACTCCACTTGGCCTCTGAGCAAATTATCCCCAACCCTAGGTTCTTACCCAGCTCTTAGCTCCTCTGATGCCTGTCTCCAGGATTCCCTTTTATTTTAGTCTAGCCCTTCCCTTGAGGGAAGAGTATTATTGTACTTTCTCTCTGGCAACTCAAGTCTGAAAGTTTAAATTTATAGTCTAAGAGCTGTTCCAGTGTATATACAGCTCGGAGGGTGTTATTAACAAATCCAATTAAAAACATTCCTTCCACTAATAAAAAAGTCAGCACCTTCCTATTAAACTAGGACCCACCCTTAAGTTAATTACTGGCTGTTAGCATTTTATTTGCTTTCAAGGGTCTCTTGGGTACCAAGCTTCTGAGACAAAGCAGATTCTAGTTGGTAGGTCAATGGCTTTGTTTGATGCTCATCCCTGACTCTCAATTTATTCTACATCTGAAGCTGAGTCTCTGTGTCTTGAGATCTCCTTCTGAGACAACATTCAGAGGGGCCTGGCTAATGGCACTTATTTAGCAAAGTTTTTAAGATCTACAGATGAACCTGGCTGACAAATAATATCAGCACTTATAATAGTCAGTGAATGATAATTGGCCCTTTTGGGGACCATTTAGGATCCATCCAAATCATTGCATGAAAGGTAGTCAGCCCCTGAAGTTTAGATTTGTCTTCTGCCCTTAAATTTGCAAATTGGCACTACTTTCATCAAGAAAGAAAATATGACATTGAAATGCTACTACTAACATTTGGATAGCATTTTGTATTTTCAGCATGCTTTCAGATAATACATTATGTAAGTTGCAAGCAAACAGTATTTTATCATTTGCAGGCATGCGAAGACAGCAGGACTCCTGAATTCTCGAAAACTAATCATGAACACCTCTGAGACTCACTGTTGGGTCTATTTTCAATAGATTTTGCAGTTAAAAAAGTGATCGATGATTCAGTTTCCTTTCCAAGAGTCAAGTGAATTTATCAGCTTCTGATTTCTGCATTCACCTAAAATAAGGTGCTGGTCTGGGCACTGAAGCTCGGATTCAAGGCGCACCCACCCAATTCATCCTCTTTTCCTTATTACTCTCCCAACAGTGCTGCTCCTGCAGCTTAAATCGTGGGCATCAGCCCTGAAGAGCAGCTCTACAAATGAAAGTGTCTTCTGTGTGCAGAGGGAAGAGAAACCTCTATCAACCAAAGGCTCACCTCCAGACAATTTATCTAACAAAGTCCATTTCCTGTGTGCAGTTTGCAGGTATTTATCTTGTGTGTGGGCTCCCAGGGAGGTTCCTCATAAAGGATTGTTCTGTTATAACCCAGAGCCATATTATTTTACATCTAAATAATGAAGAGGCTTCACCTCCCTTTCTTTTTGTTTCCTACTGCCTAGATAAGATGTCCATTTTCAGAACATTTCATTAATATGAAGGTTGCCCAGATAGGGGCCATCTTTTTACTTTCTTTACTTAAAAAAAAAAAAAAAAAAAATCCAGTGAATTTAAGCAGGTTTCCTTCCCTCCTTTCCATCCTCCCCTCTCTCATCCATCCTCATCTCCTCCTTCCCTACCTCCTCCTCTCCGTCTTTCCCTCCCTCTCTCCCTCTCCCTTCTTCTCCTTTCTTTTTAAGACAAAAATTGCCAGCTTTTCTATGTCAAATTGTCTTCCTTTAGAAATTAAAATATATGGTAATAAAATGCCATTCATATAATCACTTGACGGGTAAACTGTGCTTTTCTGACAATGTTTGAAATTAAAGGTAACCTAAATAGCACAGAGGACTCTGCATTAGGGAAGTTTCTTTCTTCTTTTTTTGCAATCCTCCAACAGCAAGCCATTCATTTTTACATTTCCATGTTAAAGATACAACACTAAAAGTGCATTACCTTAATAATCAATAACTCAGTGGGAGGTCCTAATGGGGAGAATTCACTGGAAGCTACATTCCAGTTGAAGTAGCAAAGGACCACCCTAGGCCTGCGGGCTATAATTAGGCAACCATAAAACTAGGAGGTAAAGGGTGGCAGGCTACATTAGCAGTAAAATGCTAACTTGCAAGTAATAAGTCTAGAATCTTTCATGTCTACTCGAGTGTCACTTATACTTGAACAAGGAAAATGTTATGTTAAAGAACAAATTTACATTTAAGATCCTTAAAGCTTAAGGACTGGTGAAGGTTAGCATGGCAATGAGAAAACAAATGAATACAGATTTGCACACTTTACAATTTTCACTTGTTTGCCCCTTCCCTCTCCCTTTCTTTTCCATCCACCGGTTTTTCATCCCCCTCCAGGGTTTGAGAAACATCACAGAATTTAAACACAGGAAACCAATATAAAAACCCTCTCATGCAAAGAAATAGTGTGGCTGACTTTACATTGTTTCTATTCATGGCTCGCTAGTTTTACATTTTCTGATCAGTGACTGCCACTGAGACCAGGAAACCAGTTTCTTCAAGAGCATGGGTGGCTTGTCTGAAGGCCTTGCATTATTGATTTTCTGCTCGTACATTCCAGTTGCTCTGTCAATCATGGGCCAGAAATACAAGATGGCAGTCAATAAGCAAAAGGACTGAGCTCCCATGAAGACAACAAAATAATTCAGGAGATCTGACTGAAACAGAAAATGCCAAAATCCTCAAGAGAAACAAAATCAGTTAAGCCTTTCTGGGAAAGAAAGTCCATAGTACCCCCGAAAGACATATTATATTTGTAAGGGGGTATGTTCTTGCCAAGTGAGTCTGGAATTCTCTCACCAGATTAATTCATTCATGAAAACATTTATTAAGTGTCTGTTAGGCAACCACAGGCACTGAAGACAAAATGAGAAGTGTTATACTGTTCCTGTTGGATAGAAATGTACAGGTTACACACACAGTTATAAGAAAGTGCGCTGAGTACTGTGGTCGAGATAAGTCCAAATGGCTTTGTGAGTATAGAGCAGGGAGATAAAACAGTCTGGGCCAAGTCAGGGAAGAGTGTAGAAGTGACAGCTGAGTTGTATGTTGAAAGCTTAGCAGTTTTCCAAAGAGGGAGCACAGCACTCCAGGCTGAGGACCTAGCATGTGGCAATCACTCTCCACTTGCTCACCTTGTTCATACAAATTTAATGGATACATAAATTATTGAAAGAGGCATTCTTTAGACTGAAGACATGAGCTGGATAACTGTTGCATTGGTTTTCAACCAGTTAATGATTTTTTTCCCCTTTATCTTCTACAAGGTGTGATTTCCCACTGATTAACTCGTGCTTTGTACAGAGACGAATCTCAATAAATATTTGCTAATAGATTTATTAGAGAGAGGAAGGCCAGATATGAACTAAAGAAGGTAGTAAAATGTCTTTAAGCAATTGTTAAATATCTTTAGGACCCCTCCATGTGATCTTCAAAATCTCAAAATTATTATGTGGTAAAAAAAACAACTATGAATTCTATAGTAAAGAATCCATTACAAATTTAGTGTTTGGATAATGGGATTTTCTGGCTGGTACAATTTTCTGGTTAAAGAAAAGCTATCTTAAATGGTTAAAAGATTTTCACAAATCTTTTGAAGTTGTGTTTGTTCAAATTACTACTGTACTTGATAAAACCCTAAGAGTTTCCATTGCCCCCTGAATAACCTGACTCCAATGTCCAGTTTCTTCTCCCACCTCTCCGTCTTATTGTGCTCAACTCACAGCGGCTCATCTAAAAATGTCCAGTGTCTTCCCACTTGAGGACATTCCAATATGTTATTCTTCCTTCCTGAAATGCATTTCCTCCCCTATAAGGTATCAGGAACTCACATAACTCCAGGAGGGCTGGGGCTCAGTCTCACCAAGCCCCGACTGCAGAGCTAACCTCTAGGAAATTGTCCCTACCTTTGCAGCCATCTATAGCACTGATGCAAATGACTGGCAGGAGCTCACTCCAAACCCACTTGACAACCTCCTCGTTGCAGTCTGACTGTGCATCTTTGCATCTGCCACTAGAGAATGACACCTTCCCCTCCTCTTCTTTCTTGCCTTCTGTTTATTGTCGGACACTAACCAGGAATAATCAAGGAGAGAAGATACGGGGAAATGTCCTTCTCAGTTCTTCTAATCTGCTGCAAGATAGCAATAGAAGACTGGATGATTACATTGAGTTGACTACAGATAACCCAGCACCGTGGCTAATTTCTACACATCCTTCATGTTCATGAACTGTTGCCTCATCGCTAGGTAAGATTGTGTTCCTCTGTCATAGCATTTTTATTAATAATAGCACAATTGCAATATGATTTTTTGTGTAGTTATCAGATAAATATTTTTCTTATCCACTGTAAGCACTAGTTTTCTGTGTTCCCCAAAATATCTTCTCACCCTCCAGAACCTATTATGGTGCTTGTGTGCTCAGTCATGTCCAACTCTTAGTGACCCCATGGACTGTAGCCCACCAGGATCTTCTGTCTTTGGAATTTTCCAAACAAGAATACTAGAGCAGGTTGCCATTTCCTTCTCCAGGGGATATTCCTGACCTAGGGATTGAACCCGTGTCTCCTGCATCACTTGCATTGGCAGGTGGATCCTTTACCAAAGAGCTACCTGGGAAGCCCCTGGGACCTATTAGGCTTTCAATAAACATTTGCTGAAAAAAGAATGAAGTATCTCATTTTTTTCACTGATTTATGCTCTTGTAATTCCTGAGTGTAATCCTGTTCGTACATTGCACAGAGGTGAGATTTTGCTACAGATGTAACCAGTGGAAGAGATTGGGTTAAATCAATAACTGCAGGATAAACTTTAAAATTGTTTTAGAAGTTAAAAGCCAGCAGGACAGTTTGACATTCTCTATCAAAAGTTGTTAAAATATGTGTATCTGTTGACCTAGAAATTCTGAGGATGTTTTCTGCTGACATTTTAAGCTGTGGAAGAGATTGATGTATAAGGATTATTCATTGCATGATTTTTTGTAAGCTCTGGAAAGAATTGTCCTTCTTCACACCTCCCACTCAATTTTTAAGTCATTATTACATGGCTTCAGTCCCCTTAAACCTACTGAATATGTCTGTCTAAAATCTCATCAATAAATCCAATGGACACTTGTAGTTTGCATCTTCCTTGGAAAATTCTGAAAGAGATGGGAATACCAGACCACCTGATCTGCCTCTTAAGAAATCTGTATGCAGGTCAGGAAGCAACAGTCAGAACTGGGCATGGAACAACAGACTGGTTCCAAATAGGAAAAGGAGTACGTCAAGGCTGCATATTGTCACCATGTTTATTTAACTTATATGCAGAGTACATCATGAGAAATGCTGGACTGGAAGAAACACAAGTTGGAATCAAGATTGCCGGGAGAAATATCAATAACCTCAGATATGCAGATGACACGACTCTTATGGCAGAAAGTGAAGAGGGGCTAAAAAGCCTCTTGATGAAGGTGAAAGTGGAAAGTGAAAAGGTTGGCTTAAAGCTCAACATTCAGAAAACGAAGATCATGGCATCTGGTCCCATCACTACATGGGAAATAGATGGGGAAACAGTGGAAACAGTGTCAGACTTTGTTTTTCTGGGCTCCAAAATCACTGCAGATGGTGACTGCAGCCATGAAATTAAAAGACGCTTACTCCTTGGAAGGAGAGTTATGACCAACCTAGATAGCATATTCAAAAGCAGAGACATTACTTTGCCAACAAAGGTTCACCTAGTCAAGGCTATGGTCTTTCCTGTGGTCATGTATGGATGTGAGAGCTGGACTGTGAAGAAGGCTGAGCGCCGAAGAATTGATGCTTTTGAACTGTGGTGTTGGAGAAGACTCTTGAGAGTCCCTTGGACTGCAAGAAGATCCAACCAGTCCATTCTGAAGGAGATCAATCCTGGAATTTCTTTGGAAGGAATGATGCTAAAGCTGAGACTCCAGTATTTTGGCCACCTCATGCGAAGAGCTGACTCATTGGAGAAGACTCTGATGCTGGGAGGGATTGAGGGCAGGAGGAGAAGGGGACGACAGAGGATGAGATGGCTGGATGGCATCACTGACTCGATGGATGCGAGTCTGGGTGACCTCCGGGAGCTGGTGATGGACAGGGAGGCCTGGCGTGCTGCAGTTCATGGGGTCGCAAAGAGTTGGACACGACTGAGCGACTGATCTGATCTGACCTCTTAGAGCACTTGACTTGCTGATGATTTTTCTCCTTTTTTAACCATTTCCCTCTCTGATTTATAGTATCAGGCTTTTAGTATAATATAATATCAGGCTCTTAATATCTTTAGGCAAACTGGCTTCTTAAACTGAAAAATATAGACTGGGCTTTTGAGACGTCCAGGGAGTGGCAAAAAAGAATATCTTGAATGATGTGAGCAGTTTTTCCAAAGCTGCTAGGCTGGGATCAATGACCACGTTCCTGGGTGACATTCCTGTGGCCAAATTCTCGGCAAAGTTTGGACATTGGTGCTTTGCAAGTACTTAGAGGCTGTAACTGATGCTTGACACAGTTTCGGCTCTTGCTTCCTTCAGGAAGCTGAAGTCAATGAGTTTTAATGGCCACAATTTGATAGGAAAAAAATCTGAGTAATGATGATGGTTAGGTCATTTCAAACCAGTCATTCAACAGAATGATGGGTTTCTTTAAACACACAGGCATTTTTAAATGACAAATATTGACCTTTCTTAGCATGGTTTCTGATCTACACTCCAAAAGAGATATCTTAGCTACATGTATCATTATGTTTGCTATTTTGATTGTAATACTGAGAAAATGTGATTTATTATATTATCAAGAACCCTAACGTTGCACATAGAAACTTAAATCCAGCTACAAATGGCATTCACCAAATGTTTCCAGAGGCTTTTCTATTTTTTATATGCTTTACCAGGACTTTGCTTCCTTCACTCCTCAGCCCACATTTTTTTTTAAGAGGTCATTAACTGGCACAAAGTTTAATCCTTTGTTCCTAATCAATCAACAATATTTTGTGTAGTAAAATATATTTATTTCCAAATGGTTTTGTGGGTTTTTTAAGTGTGCTAAAGGTTTTTCTATTACATTAAAAACTGCTCTTAGTATGTACTCCAAGAGTAAATAAATTTAGATCCATGAGTTTTACATAGATTCCAAACTTTCCAAAACTAGATCCTTAAGTATGCCAAAATGAATGAGCAGAAACAAAAACATTCTCATTTAGGCTTCTGAAAGTTGAGACAAAAATCAGTTTCCAAGGTACAAATAATAAACTCAAAGCAAGACTTTTTCTTCAGTTTTTCACTTTTTATTCCTTTACAGAGAGTTAGCTCAGCCCTCTTCACAGTCCAGCTCTCACATCCATACATGACCACAGGAAAGACCATAGCCTTGACTAGGCGAACCTTTGTTAGTAAAGTAATATCTCTGCTTTTGAATATGCTATCTAGGTTGGTCATAACTTTCCTTCCAAGGAGTAAGCGTCTTTTAATTTCATGGCTGCAGTCACCATCTGCAGTGATTTTGGAGCCCAGAAAAATAAAGTCTGACACTGTTTCCACTGTTTCTCCATCTATTTCCCATGCAGTGATGGGACCAGATGCCATGATCTTCGTTTTCTGAATGTTGAGCTTTAAGCCAACCTTTTCACTCTCCACTTTCACTTTCATCAAGAGGCTTTTTAGCCCCTCTTCACTTTCTGCCATAAGAGTGGTGTCATCTGCATATCTGAGGTTATTGATATTTCTCCCAGCAATCTTGATTCCAGTTTGTGTTTCTTCCAGTCCAGCATTTCTCATGATGTACTCTGCATGTAAGTTAAATAAACATGGTGACAATATGCAGCCTTGACGTACTCCTTTTCCTATTTGGAACCAGTCTGTTGTTCCATGACCAATTCTAACTGTTGCTTCCTGACCTGCATACAGATTTCTCAAGAGGCAGATCAGGTGGTCTGGTATTCCCATCTCTTTCAGAATTTTCCATAGTTTATTGTGATCTACACAGTCAAAGGCTTTGGCATAGTCAATAAAGCAGAAATAGATGTTTTTTTGAGCGCTGAAGAATTGATGCTTTTGAACTGTGGTGTTGGAGAAGACTCTTGAGAGTCCCTTGGACTGCAAGGAGATCCAACCAGTTCATTCTGAAGGAGATCAGCCCTGGGATTTCTTTGGAAGGAATGATGCTAAAGCTGAAACTCCAGTATTTTGGCCACCTCATGCAAAGAGTTGACTCATTGGAGAAGACTCTGATGCTGGGAGGGATTGAGGGCAGGAGGAGAAGGGGACGACAGAGGATGAGATGGCTGGATGGCATCACTGACTTGATGGACGTGAGTCTGAGTGACCTCCGGGAGTTGGTGATGGACAGGGAGATCTGGCATGCTGCGATTCATGGGGTCGCAAAGAGTCGGACACGACTGAGCGACTGATCTGATCTGAGAGAGTTAGCATTTGGATTAATCTTCAAGAAAACAAAGAAGTATCACAACTAATAATTAAATTTCTTCTATAGGTGGAATTGTCAAAAATTACACACGGTATTGTAATCAAGGAATTACAGGGAGTTTAATACCTATCTCTTTTTTACTGCAGTCAGCGAGGAAAAGCAAACAAATTTGAAATATTAGGAGACTCATGTTTGTGTATAGAGGAAAGTCATATTTGGTAGTTTCAGGAGAAACGAGAGCTGTCCAGATGATAATAAGACATCAGCACTGAGCTTGTCCCATGTCAGATGTTAGCAGTTACTCTTCTTCCCTGGCCTGGAAAGGGCTGATATCAGATGGTCACATGGTTCATCCTTACTTCATTCAGATCTCTGTTCAAATCTCTTCCCTTCAGAGAGTCCTTTCTTGACCATCCTATCAAAAGTAGCAATCCCTGACACTCTATTCTTGTCTCTATTTTTTCTTCTTGATGTTTATCACTACCTCAGTTTATATTTGTGTTCATTTGTTAATTGTTGTTTGTTTGTTGCCTTCCCCAAACCCCAGAACAGTGCCTGGGACAGAGTGAGTGACAAGTATGTGTTTGCTATTTCCACTGAACCTTCATTCACACTTTGATTACAAATACACTGTTTGTTTGTAATTTAGTGCTTATGCATAGACACTGTGGACTTTCTTTAAAAGTCCATTTGATATGCTTCTAAATATTTAAAAGCAAAGAAACAGGAGGCATAAGATATGAAAGTTCATTTTATAGATAAAAGAAAGCTGAAAGAGAAAAAAAAAAAAAATAGTTTAAGGTCACATGGTGAGCTGGAGGTGCCTGAGGTTTTACCTATTGGCAACCCTTCCATAGTTTCATAGATGCTGGAGAGACACAAGATTCCTGAGTCAGAAACGAACTGCATTTTCATGACAGAGCAATCTTCATGAATATCACATTTGCCTCATTTCTCCTTGTCCTCTCCCCTTACTTCCAGCTTCATTGGTGTGATGTGGAGTTTGCCCAAGGGAATGTTTTATGTTTACAGTGTGGGTTTGTGTCTGAGGAGCCCTACGCTTAAGGAGTTGAATCTTTTATAACAAGCAAACCTAACCTCTGATCCAGAAGAGTCACTATCTCTGTCATTCTGTGTTGTGCAATATACTTGAAAGATACCAATACTCATAAGACATGAAGAAATACTAGAGATCTATGCAGAATTGTCTATCAACATGAGTCAGTTAGTAAAGACAATTGGGTCCTAACTCTTAATAGACATTGCTGTATTAAATTACCTAAAACCCATACAGCACTCAGTACAATACTCAATAAAAGTTAAACTCTGTATTCTCATTCTATATATATCTTTTCATCTTTGGGTTATATATAAGGTGTCTGCTTTATTTCCTTTTTAAATTATGTATTTACTTGGCTGTTCCAGGTCTTAGTTGTGGCACACAGGATCTTCTAGTTGGGGCATGCCAGATCTTTAGTTGCAGCGTGTGAAATCTTAGTTGCTGTGTGTGGGATTTAGTTCTCTGACCAGGAACCGCACCCAGGCCCCCTGAATCGGGAACATGGGGTCTTAGCTACTGGACCACCAGGGAAGTCCCCAAGGCTTCTGCTATTTATGATGGTGTATCGTGGATACTCTCCACTTTCACTTTCATCAAGAGGCTTTTTAGTTCCTCTTCACTTTCTGCCATAAAGGTGGTGTCATCTCCATATCTGAGGTTATCGATATTTCTCCTGGCAATCTTGATTCCAGCTTGTGCTTCTTATGGGAAATAGATGGGGAAGCAGTGGAAACAGTGTCAGACTTTATTTTTCTGGGCTCCCAAATCACTGCAGATGGTGACTGCAGCCATGAAATTAAAAGACGCTTACTCCTTGGAAGAAAAGTTATGACCAACCTATATAGCATATTCGGGGAAGGCAATGGCACCCCACCCCAGTACTTTTGCCTGGAAAATCCCATGGATGGAGGATCCTGGTAGGCTCCAGTCCATGGGGTCGCTAAGAGTCGGACACGACTGAGCGACTTCACTTTCACTTTTCACTTTCATGCATTGGGGAAGGAAATGGCAACCCACTCCAGTGTTCTTGCCTAGAGAATCCCAGGGACGGGGGAGCCTGGTGGGCTTCCGTCTATGGGGTCGCACAGAGTCGGACACGACTGAAGCGACTTAGCAGTAGCAGTAGTAGCAGATAGCATATTGGTGGTCTGCCATCTATGGGGTCGCGCAGAGTCAGACATGACTGAAGCGACTTAGCAGCAGCAGCAGCAGATAGCATATTGAAAAGCAGAGACAGTACTTTGCCAACAAAGGTCCGTCCAGGCTATGGTTTTTCCAGTGGTCATGTATGGATGTGAAAGTTGGACTGTGAAGAAAGCTGAACGCCGAAGAATTGATGCTTTTGAACTGTGGTGTTGGAGAAGACTCTTGAGAGTCCCTTGGACTGCAAAGAGATCCAACCAGTCCATTCTGAAGGAGATCAGCCCTGGCATTTCTTTGGAAGGAATGATGCTAAAGCTGAAACTCCAGTGCTTTGGCCACCTCATGTGAAGAGTTGACTCATTGGAGAAGACTCTGATGCTGGGAGGGATTGGGGGCAGGAGGAGAAGAGGATGACAGAGGATGAGATGGCTGGATGGCATCACTGACTTGATGGACGTGAGTCTGAGTGAACTCTGGGAGTTGGTGATAGACAGGGAGGCCTGGTGTGCTGCGATTCATGGGGTTGCAAAGAGTCGGACATGACTGAGTGACTGAACTGAATTGAACTGCTCGTGGATACTGGGATTGTCTTGGAAAGGAAAGGATCAGGAAAAAATAAAATCAGTTACACATAATCTTATCAGTGCTAAATTCTATTCTGAATGCATCAACAGAGGAAGCTCATTATAATAAATCATTAATTGAATATAGATATAGATATTTCATGAGTATTTCAGACCTTGTAAAATATAGTAAATACACAGAAATCTTACATCTGTGATGGCCCTTTTTTCTTGGCTTTGCCTATTTACTGGTGAGGAAATAAGCTAAGGGACTGACTAGCTTGTCTACAGTCATATTGAGCTGAGAGCAGAGTTGGGGATGTGACAGTCTTGATATGATAGTAGGCCTGTAACAATAACTCCAGTCTTATCTTCTCTTACTGCTTTTTAAAAGGACATTCGCAGCACGAGGGGTTTGAATTAATTGCCTCCTGAAGTACTTAGACAGGAGAATAAAAGACCACCCAGACCTGAAGGTGATGAACTTAGGTTGTATTGCAAGAGAAACTAGAGGCCTTTTGAAGTTAAGAGTAAAGATTAAATGTTGTGGAAAATCTTAACTGCATCAATTAATTAGTACTTATCCACTGAGTGGGAGAGGATACATCATAGCTACGTCCGTGGGGTTGCAAAGACTTGACACAACTGAGCACATACCTTCATTTAACATTGCTTTGCCTCAGATTCTTCATAGGGAGTATGAAAATAACAATTGTGCATTTCTTATAGAAAAAGTAATGAAGTATATATATTGTATTTAGCACAGTTCATGTATAGAAAGAACTCAATAGTATTAGAATCAATTGTACTATTACGTGAGCTTCCCAGGTGTTGCTAGTGGTAAAGAACCCACCTGCCAATGCAGGAGACAAGAGATCCCAGTTCAATCCCTGAGCCAGAAAGGTCTGGAGGAGGGCATGGCAACCCACTCCAGTATTCTTTCCTGGAGAATCCTCATGAACAGAGGAGCCTGGTGGGCTAGAGTCCATTGGGTTGCAAAGAGTTGGACACAACTGAAATGACTTAGCATGCACATACTAATATGCACCCTAGATTATAAATCATTTGGTCCAAATATTATTTGTTGGCCCTTCTAGACTCTTTCACCAGCCTCTACACTGCTCTCTGTACTTGGAAAAGAGCCATATGGACCACCTCAGTGGATAACCTTAGGTTAAGCCAATAGGGCACCCTGGCAGAGAATTGGGGAAAGAAAGTAGAGAACCATGCATATTCACTGTGAAGTCCACCAAGAGCTCTAAATTCTGTCAGGCTGTCCTCTCTACACTGTTGTCTGTGCTCAGCTGTTCAGTCATGTCCGACTTTTTGCAACCGTATGGACTGTAGCCCGCCAGGTTCCACTGTCACGGAATTCTCCAGGCAAGAATACTGGAGTGGGTTGTCATTTCCTCCTCTAGGGGATCTTTCCAGCTCAGGATCGAACCAGCATCTCCTGGGTCTCTTGTACTGCAGGCTGATTCTTTACCACTAAGCCACTGGGGAAGTCCCATACTACCCTCCACACTTCAGCATTCCGTCAACTACCCTTACCTCCTTGGCTGTGATCCACTAATCCAGTCATGGACTACTACATTTTCTCTCATGGTCTTCTGATACTTTGCTCCCACTTTTGAAAAATGTACTGTTATCCAACTCTTCTCAAATTATCCTAATCTGAATAATGTGCCCTCTAATTCTTGCTGATTCATCATTCTCCTCTCATCATTTCATCAAGAGCTCTATGAACTAAGTATTACTTCCATTTAATATACGATGCTACTAAGGCTTAGGTAGTTAAGCTAATTTCCCTAAGTCAATTGACCAGTCAATGACAATGACAAGACTGGAATCCCACTGTTGTGGCTCCAGAGCCCCTGGTCATTCTGATATACCATGCTGATGCGCTTCTGTTGCATCCTCTTGATCATATTCCTCAAAGTCAGGACCATGGTTTATTAATCTTAGTTTCTAGCACCATTTCTGGAGAAGAAAATGGCAACCCACTCCAGTACTCTTGCCTAGAAAATCCCATGGACGGAGGAGCCTGGTGCAGGCTACTGTCCATTGGGTTGCAAAGAGTCGGACACTACTGAATGATTTCACTTCACTTCACTTCAGCACCATTTCATTCCAAATATATAAAATATACTCAAATACATGTTTTAAAGTTGCTATCAAATATAATGCAAACTTACTTAAAGGTTATTTTTGGTATAATATTTCACATCACACACTTTGAACATCATGCTCCTCATTGACTACCCAAGAACAGCACACAGTTGAGGAAATGCTGTTTGTGGTTGGTAGGGGAAAGAGGAGGTGACTTCATGTGTCAGCCTGGGGAGTTGTTCTGGCTGAATTCTTCAGTGTTTTTCTGGGCCTCTCTCTGAAATGTAAAGAGCCCTGGGACTCTGGCTGCAGATGAAAAGGTGTATTTTTGTTTTGAGAGCAGCTGAGGGAGGTGGGTGTGTTTCTCTGTGTTTTGAATTTAGTTCTTTTCCTTTGTTACAGAATCTGATTTCCTACAGAAAAGTTTAACATCTGTTTTGTGATTTGATGAATGGCTTTGAGTTGTTAATTTAATTGCTTCCTGGTAAGACACTAATGACATTTTTTGTTCCACTAAATACTAGTGTGTTTAGTTATAAATTAACCATAACTAAACACTGGAGCTCCAGTACTATACAGTTCACATTATTCAGATTCAGGTTGTAACAACTAGAGTTAGTGTTACAGGTGGCCTGTGGATTTTGCCTCCAACATCTGTAGTAGAGGAAAACCCATTGCTGCTGCTGCTGCTAAGTCACTTCAGTCGTGTCCGACTCTGTGCAACCCCATAGACGGCAGCCCACCAGGCTCCCCCTCCCTGGGATTCTCCAGGCAAGAACACTGGAGTGGGTTGCCATTTCCTTCTCCAATGCATGAAAGTGAAAGTGAAGTCGCTCAGTCATGTCCGACTCTTAGCAACCCCATGGACTGCAGCCTACCAGGCTCCTCTATCCATGGGGTTTTCCAGGCAAGAGTACTGGAGTGGGGTGCCATTGCCTTCTCCGAGAGGGAAACCCATTAACTTTCTCATAATAGCAAATTCAGGAGCAATGCTCACTGCAATGTGAACAGACAAAAGAGAAGAGAAGAGAAAAACGTACCAACACATTTTCAGGTCTGAGAAGTCCCATTTGCATTCTTCAGCTGAGGAGCTGGAGGTCTGGAATTTGGATCTTTGCAGTCTCAACTTGCTGAGATTTACTTATTCTCTGGGTAGCCACAAGCATGGAATAGGGGTAGGTGAATTAAGCTGAAAATCTGGACTCTCCAAATTGTCTATGGATCACCAGGTTTCAAATGTTCCTTCAAGAGTGAGGGTATCTTTATATATGTGGCAAGAAGAAATATTAATTTGTCACTTCTCCAGCCCTTCTGGCATGGCCACTGAGTACTGATTGCATTGGTAATTGAAATTAGGACATTGCATCTCCCACTGGACTTTAATCTGCTTCCTCTTGGAATACCACGAAGTTAGATCTTTTCCTGAAGGACCCCAACTAAACAAGGAGGCCACAGAAGGTCTGGGCCTGCCTTTGGCAACCGGAGTCATGCAATTGCCTGGGATGTCAGTATCATCGGGAAATTTATTCCCTGCCTTCTTTGAAATAGCACTTTCTCACCAACTAGGAATTCTCCCAGAGATCCAAGATAAATATTTTTGGAAACCTAATGATATTTTATTTTCTCAAAAGAGACAAAGATAAGGTGCATGTTCAGGAAGGAAAAAGGCAGGAATCTCACTCCCCACTCTTATTTGGTTTCCAAACTTCCTGCAAATGGAGCAGTTGAAAGAAATTCAGAGTGAACTGAAGCTCCAATGAAAGGGCTGTATGGCTGCTTCATCTCTGGGACACAGGGAGGGCTGCTGCGTGGAATGTGGACCTCCCACACATGGACTTGATTTTATGTCAAGGCCGAATGAGGAGCTAAGGGACACTTACACCAGAAGAAACAAGGGCTCTAAAACTGAGCTTTGTATGGTGTTGTTAAAGAGAATGAAGGAATGAGTGTGTAGTGGGTAAGCCAAATCTTGATATCTTTTTTCCTTAATCACCCCCACCTCCATACTAAAAACATTTTATTCAGCACTTCAATGGCCATATTATGCTTTAGGTGAAGTGATGCTTTATTAATGAGATTAAATTTGAATCCTTTTAAAGGAAGCCTGTAAGGATCCTTGTTAAATCTCAGACTCCCTATCTCTTTAGCTACTAGAAAAGAATATATAACCATATGCTTAAGAGAGTGATTTAAATGTTTCATTTTTTTTCTGAAAAGGTATATTTCTATGTTCGATTTGCTCAGAGCTCTTCCTGCTAAGCACAGCCATGCAGTTCGTATGAAGGGTGGTCTCTCCATGTGAAATTCCTCATTGAACATGCACATCACCAGCATCAGATTCATTAGCAAAAGCTGTTAGCTCAATATGCAAAAGAAATCCAGAATGAGACCACTTCCACCACCCCTCTGCTGTCATTCTGGTCTGACCCACTGGAACCTCTTGTACTTTCTGCCTGGACTCCTGGATTCTAATTCTGGTTCCCCCCAGTCTCTTCACAACTTAGATCTGTTTTATCAAAACATAAGTCTACCCTTTTGCTCAAAACATTCCAAGGACTCTCATATCACTCAGAATGAAAGCCAATTTCAAAGGTCCAGTTTCAAAGGTCCTATGCGATCTAGTTCCTGGTCGTACCCTGTTCTCTCTTCCATCTCCTACCAGTTTCTACCCTTTGGTCTCCTTGGGTATTTGTGTGTGCATGTGTGTGTGTGCGTGTGTGCGTGCATGCATGCGTGTGTGTATGTGTGCTTAGTCATGTCTGACTCTTTGCAACTCCATGGACTGTGGCCGACTAGGCTCCTCTGTCCAAGAAATTTTCCAGGCAAGAAATATTGGAGAGGGTTGCCATTTCCTACTCCAGGGGATCTTCTGGACTCAGGGAATGAACCTGTATCTCTTGTGTCTCCTGCATTGGCAGGCAGGTGGATCCTTTACAGCACACCACCTGGGAAGTCCACTTTGATCTCCTTGAATGTGAAAGTGAAAATCTCTCAGTCATGTCCGACTCTCATCATAGTCTCTTGATTAAAACTTATCTTTCTGTTTCCAGAGTATATAATACAAACTTCTTATAATGATTTTGGAGGTGCTAAACTTGGCAAACTTATCTCTAGCTGGAGTTCCCACAATTTAAGCTCCAGTCATACTGAATTGCAGCCTCTGGCATAGCTCTGAGCCTTTGGGAGGTGGCTCCTTTCCCCCATAACATTTCATTTCTTATCTTCTGATGGAGTAAACCAGAAAATCACCTCACTCATGAACTCTTCCCATCATTCACAGGTGGAATTGGTTTCCTGCTCTTTTTCAAGTACTAAAAGCTACTCCTGCCTTCAGACATTACCTCTTGCTATGTCCTCCCTCTGGAAAACACTGTATTCTTAGCCACAGGGCTTCCTCTAATGCTTTCTTCAGATCGATGCTAAATATTGATATACCAGGGAACTGTTCTTCAATGACCCAGTGAAAAAGAGTCAGACCTGCTCTGATCCTCCCTCTGGCAGCATACATTCTCCCATTTTTCTCTGTGTGATATATAATTTATTTATTGGTGCTTCCACTGGAATGGAAGCTCTATAAGGGCAGAGTTCTAAAACATTTCTTTCTTCATTGTTGTTTTCTCATAAGCCAGTACGAAACTTGGCATACATTATTAATAGATACTCAATAAATGTTTGTTGTTGTATTAACAGATGACTAAATGGCTGTCTCTCTTACTATATCTGGCCTATAGATTTTATGAGGGAAGTTACTAGGTCCATTTTATTCATAATTGTAGTGAAGAATATTTCTTTAATGAGTGAATGGATGAATAAATAAATGGAGTATATCTTGAGTACTTAATGCAAAGTTTGTTACCTTGAATTTATTTATATGCCTATATGGGAAAGATTAAAAGACGCTTACTCCTTGGAAGGAAAGTTATGACCAACCTAGATAGCATATTCAAAAGCAGAGACATTACTTTACCAACAAAGGTTCGCCTAGTCAAGGCTATGGTCTTTCCTGTGGTCATGTATGGATGTGAGAGCTGGACTGTGAAGAAGGCTGAGTGCCGAAGAATTGATGCTTTTGAACTGTGGTGTTGGAGAAGACTCTTGAGAGTCCCTTGGACTGCAAGAAGATCCAACCAGTCCATTCTGAAGGAGATCAATCCTGGAATTTCTTTAGAAGGAATGATGCTAAAGCTGAAACTCCAGTATTTTGGCCACCTCATGCGAAGAGTTGACTCATTGGAGAAGACTCTGATGCTGGGAGGGATTGAGGGCAGGAGGAGAAGGGGACGACAGAGGATGAGATGGCTGGATGGCATCACTGACTCGATGGATGCGAGTCTGAGTGACCTCCGGGAGCTGGTGATGGACAGGGAGGCCTGGCGTGCTGCGGTTCATGGGGTTGCAAAGAGTTGGACACGACTGAGCGACTGATCTGATCTGATCTGATGGGAAAGATTTCTGGGCAGGAAGATCAGTGAATGCAAATGCCAATGCTATGTATACACTTGACACATTTTAGGAATAACAGAGTCAGGATGGATGGAATGAAGAGTTTAGGAGAGAATAGTAGGAACTGGATTCTAATTGGGATGTACCACTTCAAACCTTGTAGGCTATTTTAAAGAGTCTAGCTCTGTTAAAAATAGGAAGACATTGGAGGATTTGAGCATGGAGGACAAACATGACCTGGCTCATGGTTTAATAGAATCACTCTATTTGCTATGTTAGAATGGCACAAAAATAGGTTGAAGGTGGAGGAAAGCAAGTCAGTTACAAGGCTATTGAAATAATCTTTATAAGAGCAAATGATGGTTAGCACCAGTCATAATTTGATAGCCACAGAGATCATGAATAATAGCTAGATTCTAGATGCATTTTAATGGTGAACTCAATAGATATTTCTGATAGAATAAGTGTGGAAATGAAAGAAAAACATTATGCTAACATTTTAGCTTGTGGATTTCCACTTCCAAACAAGATAGAGTAATAGACCCGATTTATTAATTGCATTGTGGTAAGAGCACTAATACAAGATCTACCCTCTTAAAAAATTTTTAAGTATACACTATGGTATTGCTAACTGTATGCAAAAGGCAGTAGAGCAGATATCGGGAATTTTTTTATTTTTCCATAACTAAAACTTTATGCCAATAAACAGCAACTCCTTATGGTTAAAGAGGAGAAATTGAAAGAGAAATTAATAAAGCGGAAAAAAAACCCCCTCAGACTTTGGCTTAAGCTATCAGAGGAAGAGAGTTGCCTTTAACTGTGAGGGAGATGCTTGTGGGTGGAGCAGCTTTGCAGGGAGGACCAAGAATTCAGTTTTTGGCATGTTATATATAAGAGTTTATTAGCCATCCAAATGAAATTCCAAAGCAGCAGTAGAAAATACAAATCTAGAGTTCAAGGGAGAGGTCTGGGCCGGAGACAAATGTGGGAGTCTCTGACACACAAATAATCCTTAAAGCCTTGGAAGACATTCAGAGGACATGTGTAATTGCCTTGGGAACCTTTTTCCTGATCCATCCACCATTTACCAACCACCTACTACAATCTGCTCAATACAATTGATAAAATAGTGATGCGTGTGCATATATTATGTAACAAACAATGTTTTTTTTTGCAAATGATTTGCACCTGATACATTCTATTTTTTTCAGAGAGGATTTAAAAAAAAAATGTGTCTCTGTATGCTTTGGATGTCTACTAAAGCTCCCTCAGACTGTGCTAGCTGCGGGAGCTGAGGGTCTATCAGAGTTTTCTTTACTAAGAGGGAATTTGAAAGCTAGTCCTTAAAAGTCTGTGCTAATGACCTGGTAATTGTTTTAATGGATTTTCAATGAAGTGTGAAGTTCTCTGCTGAGTTCTCAACAAAGTGTAAAGTATGGTAAAGTATGTGAGAGAGTTACTCTCACTCCTGTGAATTTGTCTCTATCTGTTTACAGAATCAAGAAACATTGCCAAGTACAGCTTTGGCTACTTTATCAATACAAACTTGCTTGATGTGTGTGAGATTCATGCAGCCTTTCTGGGATTCCTGGCAGCTGTCTTGCTCAAGACTTCTCTTGCCTCTCACCTGGAAGAGGGGGATGCTTCTTTAGGCTTTTGCACTTCTTGTTTCTAATACATTTTGTCTGGAGGACCAAATATTCCAAATGTGGCCTCCCGGTCCCCATAAAAGGAACACTCTCATATAACTGACATTAGTGCTTTCATTTAGGATTACTGCCTTAAGCTATTTTCGGGTGCGCATTTGTGCTAACCCAGAAATGATTGAGGACTGGCAAACTTTTCTTATAGTGCTGAAGGGATAAAGAATATTTAGATTTTTGTGTTATGAAATCTGTTTTCTTCTGCCTTTGTTTGGTGGCATAAAATAGATCTGGAGGGCATGGAATGGTCAATCGTTGTTTCTTGTTTGAGTTTCTAGGGCTTAGAGTTTTTGCACTGTATGTTGGCTCTTTAGAAGGAATACTAAAGAGCACAGAGCACAGAGCATAAGACCACAGAGAGGCCAATGACAACTCTACTCAAGGGTGGGATTCAGCCCAGGGCAAAGCAGTTGTGCCTTAGGCCTTAGTCAGTAAGTTTTAAGGTGATATTATGAATGAATCAGTCTCATAGATCTGAACTCCATTGAGATTCTTACTGTTGCAGTGAATTTACAAGAGTATGACTGCCTTAGGTTGGATTCCTTGGAAACAGACACTGAGATGGAGATTTGTATCCAAGAGGCTTATTTGGGAGCAATCTCAGGCACAGCACCAATTGGAAAAGTAAGGGGAGTAGAAATGGGTGGAGGGAAAAGCTGAGCTGAGATGCAGTTGTAACAGAGCCTTGGTTCATCCCTTGGGAAGCCTTGAATTTGGGGGTGGTCCTATAGAGTTGCTGTAAATTGAGGCATGATGGTGGGAACTTTGTATCTTCCCATCTACTAGTTGTTGGATACAGGCTGCTCTTGGGGAGACAATGTAAACTTGGACTCTCTCCTTTTGGCAGTGAGTAATTCTTGGATTGGGATGCAGAACTGAGCTATCAACAGCCAACACACCTAGCAACAAGGTTAATGAATGCCTCAGTTTGAAGGAAATATCTGAGTGAGGCAACACAGCATCCTTTATATGATTGATAACGAAGGACATTAACAGTAGCTCTTTTATTGACCACAATAAAGTTTCATTTTGCTTCAAAATTATTTATTTGTTGTTATTATTGTTTAGTTGCTAAATTGTGTCCAGTTCTTTTGTGACCCCATGGACTGTAGCCCACCTGGATTCTCTGTCCATGGGATTTTCCAGGCAAGAATGGGAGTGGGTTGCCATTTCCTTCTCCAGGGGATCTTCCTTACCCAGGGATTGAACCCACTTCTCCTGCACTAGCAGGAGGATTTTTTTTTTTTTTTTTTTTTATCACTGAGCCACCTGGGATGCCCTCAGTTATTTGCACTAATATAATAAAAAAATAATCTTATTGAGAGTTTACTCTGTGAGATCTGCTTCCATATACTGTAGTTTCTCCTCCCCACCCCCCTCCACCGACCTTCTTTTAATCCTCACAGCAACCCTGTAAAGTAAATATAATGTTACCACTGTTGAAAAGTATTCAGGAAGATGAATTGCCCAGTTTCATATAACTACTATCTGATCACATCACATGTTCTTTGCTACACTGTTGTCTCTGTTCAGCGATATTAAACTTTTCGTGTTTCCCAAATTACCTTGCTTTTTCTTTTCCATATTTCTTTGTATTTTTATAATGTTGATTATCTGGAATGTCTTGCCTTGCCTGTCTGCCCATCAAATGTCTAGTCATCCTTCAGGGCTTATTCTAAAGATGATTTGCATGTGAAGTTTTCCTAGATTCCTTTATAGTTATTCTCTTCATCTATGATCTCAGAGCACTTTGTACATGACACCTTGTAGGTGCTTGATACATGTTCATTAAATGAAGGCATGGGTTCATCTTCTCAGTGATGTTGCTTAGCTTTGGGGTTTGCCTTGTACATTTCTTCTAAGAAGCCATTCAGTCTTGGAACTTCTTTGTTTTCCTGCAGTTCCCAGTGAAGCCTGGGATGTGTACCCAAGGAATTTCTCTTGGCTGACCAAGTTGAGCATCATTACAGCAAATTTTGGAAACTGCTACCAGGTTTTCCACTTCAGGGATTCTTATGATGAATTTGTCTGAAACTCATATAACCAACACACAAATTGTATTCCCTGGCAATTTGATTCCACACTGGTGATATGCCGAGTTTGTCCATAGCCAGAACGAATAAAAAAACATCTTAATTCCTTTTTTTACTTTCTTTTTTGGGAACTTCTGACACATTGACAGAATTTCGGTGTGGGGAGGAATAATGTAATACTTCTCAGCGCTGATACTACTGATGAAATACCTGAGGTTGTAAGTAAAGATGAATGCTGTTAAATGAACTTAGTGATGATCTACACACTTTTTCTAATTTCTGGATCTCTGCCCGTGGACACCATGATTCCAGCTCTCATCCCCATTTTCATCTGTGTTCGTTCCTGGACGGAACTAACCAGGATATTAAAGCTGCATGATCACTGCAGGATATGTAACTCTTCCTAAGTTACTGAGTTAGAAAAGGAATCTTGTGAATTAAAAGAACAAGTTTATACAAGATAAGTACAAGTTTATACAATCTTAGTAGCAGTTTTGCACAGGAGTAGAAATAATGGACCCTCTTTCTAAATGGACTCCTTACATTGCCTGACCTCTTTTCATTGGCATTTTAACCGGGGACAAAAGCCAGCTCTGCCATCATGGAGCAAGTTTTGACCTTTTTTCATGAATGCTTCTGAGCTGACAAACTGGTCAGTATCTGGAGGTTTTCTTCCATCAGACCAAGTATGATAGGAGAGATGTAGGTGGGAAAGTAGATTTTCACTCCTGTGGGTCTGCACTTCTGCCTGTGCCTTGCTGGCACTGTCAGGAGGGCTGCAGTGTAGACAGTCAGAGAGTGAATGCCACCTGCTCAGCTCCTTTCATATTCAGCCTCACCTCATGCGCAGCCCTGAACATTCCTGGCACTCTCTTGTATCTCTCTTGTCTACTTCATTAAACTGGCTTCTTCTGTTGACAATGCCCCTTCTACACTGTAAAGTACACAGCTTTTCATGTCCCTTTCAGTGCATTGTGGTACCATGCCCTGTAGTAAAAAGGTGATTCTAAGTAAGTCGGTCTATTGGAATACTTAATGCAGATATCATAAGTGACAATTAATGACTCAGGAGTGGCTTAAGTAAGGGAAGGGAGAGGCTGATCTTCTTTGCCTTTTTTGGACATTTTTTACCAGTGACTTTACAGAACAAATACAACTAAATCACTTTCAATGCTGAACCTTTAATTTTTCTTCTAGTCATTTCTCTCCCTTTTAGGTACTCACACTCATAAATACACTGTCCCTTAAATATCAACCCAGCTTTGTTATATAATCAAAAGGCTTCTGTGTTCTTTTCTTACTGTATTCTGGATCCACCATCAGGCCTAATACCTTGGAAATGATATGGCTTTAGAGGATTTTATTCAAGGCTGCCCATACTCATGACATTCTTTTAAGGGACTGAAAGCAGAGTGTGGCATTAGGAATTACCTGTGAAGTGGTGACAACAAGCATGGAAACAAGGGGATGCTCAGAGAGTGGGAACTCTAGGTTGGCAAGGAGGCCCAAAGAGATAGGGTGGCTAACCAAGCCTGCTGAAGATAAGTGGGCTTCTTCTGGAGGATCTGACATCTAAGCTATTTTGAAGAAAAAAAAAAAATGTTCTCCAAGTAAGGAAGGAATGGGAAAGTATAGCTGGCAGAGAAAACAGCTTAAGTTAAGAATGTGTTTTCAAATATCATAGTATAGTTGGAATTACAAATAAGTCAACACCACTAGAGTGAAAAGAAGGGCTTCTCAGGCGCTCAGTGGTAAAGCATCTGCCTGGTAATTCAGGAGACACGGGAGATGATCCCTGGGTCAGGAAGATCCTCTGGAGGAGGGCATGGCAACCTACTCCAGTATTCTTGCCATGGATAGAGGAAGCTACAGTCTAGGGTCACAAAGAGTTGGACACAACCTAGTGACTGAGCATGCACACAGAAGAGTGAAAAGAAGGCAGGAGTGGGAGTAGGGATGGTGGGGAGACACAGCTCTGGAGGTGGACAGGAACCAGCTTATAGCAAATTTTTATGCCTTGCAAAGGAGCTTGGTTTTTATTCTACAGACAACAGAGAACTGTGAAACAATTTTTAGCAGAGGAGGAAATAAATATATGTTTCAGGTCAATTTCTGGGATGTGAGAGAAACACATTTGAGGAGAGTGAGTTCAAGGGCAGGGAAATAGTTTGGAAGGTGGCTGCAGCTGTTTAAATGGGGTGTATGAGGATGGCTGAAACTCCAGTAGAGGTGGTAGAGACTGGAAAGAAAGGGATCCATTTGAAAAATCTTTAGGAAATACTCCCATTTGTGGAAGGGGAGTGGATTGCCCATCCTGTCATCCATCCATGAGATGGAGTAGATTCAAACTTTGTGGTCATCCTTGGAGTGAGAAAGGCATTGTCCTTTCCTGAAATGATGCCCAATATCTCTGTTCACTGTCAATACTTGAGGCTTCTGATTTCGCTGGGGTAATGCTCATGAGACACCAAGTTTTCTGCAGTGGGTCCAATGCGTTATTCAGAAGTTTTCTTTTTTCCTCTCAAATATCTGAAGCTTAATCCTAGTGAGGAGAGCTGTCATTTTCTTCCCAGACAGGAAGCCGAACTGTCTTTTCAAATACCCCGGAGCTTTGTGAACTCACAAACCTTTCATTGTAAGTACTTGTCTAACTTACAGGGAAGTTACACAGAGTTCTCACCATGCCCTGTGCTTAAGATGCATCACGCATCTACAGTTCTGCCCTTGGTGCATGGGCCCCTCAAAGTAAGCTGCCTTTGCAGAGGTCAAAGGAGTTGTTCTTTGAATCTGAAGATAGGTCTCAGTACGGGGGTGTGTGATGTCTATGCTCGAGACTGCTGGTAGGTATGCGTTAGATCCCTAGTCTGTAGAAAGTTACACAGCTGCCAGAAGGAAAAAAAATTTTTAATTCATTCATTTATTATTTAATTATATTTATTAAGATGCTAATCTGCTGCCTGGTGCTAGCTGAGGTACTGACTGATTTACTCTTCCTCTGGGTTTAGGTGGTTGGTAGGTCAGGGCTAGGAGATGCGCTATGTGAGACTGATGGGCGGGAGTGGATGAACACCCAGGACAGCCATAAGCTGGGGTGGTAGGTAGAAGGATCTAAACAAACTCCTGGGGCTGAAGCCAAAGGTCAGGAGCTAGTGGGTCAGTATATACGTGAGAACTCCACAGGGGAAGAAAAAGATGGAGAGGCAGGACACAGCTGAGACAGGACTAGATGGGGCTGGTGCCAAGTGGCAGCAGATTCAGAATAAGAGCAGAAGTCTAGGGACATTGCTGCAGATTGATGGGCATGAGATGCTCATCATATAAGAAGCTGGGGAGTTATGGGTGTGGGTACTTTCTGTGCACTTAAAAAGCACAAGTTTGTGGCAGCCATGACTTTAGAGGTACAAGGGAAGGGCTCTTTAAAAAAATCACAGCTTGTAGCAGACAAGACTAAAATAAATGGAATCCAGCAGGGACAGAGGGCAGACGGCACCAATTGACTGTACTATTTTGTGAGGAAGAGTTCAATGGGGACCAAATTTGTAGGAATTTGGCCAATGAAGTAAAAGTTAAGTTGTACAATTGTCCTCTTCAAAAGCCTTATTTTCTTCATCCAAACTCACTATGCTTTTCTTGACTCCACACTAGTCATGCTCCCTGTGTCAGAGGTACAGGCCTGTGACATTATGCTTCACACTCATGCTCAGAAGCCACCTCCTTTATGAAAGCTGATCTGGAGTCACTAAGTCAGCTTATCTCACCTCCTCCTGGCTGGTAAGTCACTTGAGCAATCATCTCTGCTAGATCATGAGGTCCGTGACATATTTTACTGTTCATGACTGATCTCCCTGGACATCCAGCCCAACAAAGGATGGAGAACACTTGACTCTGGCATTTCTCTCCATCAACTATTCCCCGCTCTCCTTCTCCTGCTCTCACAGTTATGAAAATGTCATCTTTCATTACTCTGGAATCTGCCCCTTCACTTCCGGGAAGCCTGTCTGTCACCTTTCTCCAGTGACATTTTATTCTTTCCAAACTCTCTTTGTTCCATTTTCCCATCTGCATTTTCCTTTCTTCCTTCTTCTGCCATCACTTTTTTCTTTTGCCCTTCTTGTTCTTTTTTTCCCCTTCAGGAACCATCTTCAAGAGCTTGCCTTGGTGACTCTTGATACATAGTCGCCATTTGCACTGTTATTCTTCATTTGTCCATACGTTTGTTAACTATCCTTATACCATTCATTCATCAAAACATTCACTCATCTATTTTTTCTCATCAAATCATTTTAGGTGGCTTTTATGTGAAAGCAAGGGTGTTACACACTGAGACACGTCAGGAGATGTGACACAATCCCTGCACCCAACGTTCAAGGCTGGTATAGTTGGACTGTCTCCCTATGTGAGTTTATTTTACTTTTTATTTTTAATTGGAGGATAATTGCTTTGCAAGGTTGTGTTTGTTTCCACTGTACAACAATATGAATCAGGTATACATAGACACATACGCCCTCACTCTGGAGCCTCCCTCCCACCCTTCCCATCCCACTCAAATCTAGATTGTCCCAGAACACCAAGCTGGGCTGCCTGCGCTATACGGCGGCTTCCCACCTGCTAGCTGTTTTACACATGGGAGTGTATATATGTTAGTGTTACTCTCTCAATTCACTCCTCATCCCTTCTTCCCTGCTGTGTCTAAGCATCTGTGGTAAACATGGACATTCACATTTACTTCACAGTGTGCAATGGATCTTCAAATTTTATTTCCTATGCAATTTGATATTTTTCACAAATTTTATATGCAAGTTTAGTGGAACAAGAATTAGTTTCAAATAACATTGCTTTAAAATGATTTAACAGATAACTCAGATGTTCTAATTTCAAGCTCAGTGCTCCATCTACCCAGGGATACTTCAGGGCAGAGAATTTCTCTTCAAGGTCTTTAATAACTTTTCAACAGGGCAAAGAATGGCTCTCCCACACAGTTAACACTCAGTAAATCTTGGGTCATTTTCCTGAGGAATTTGCCATTGCTTGATATTCTGACTTAAAAAAAAATAGAGGAGATCAAAAGTGATTGATCTATCTGATTTTATTTGTCCAAGTACATTGGACCCAAGGAAAGGTAGTGCCTGGAAAATGTCATACAGTCAAAATGGCACATCATAAAACTTGGATCCTGTAAGAAAACAGAATTTAGCTCTGGCTCTTTTACCTTTGCACAGAGTAGCAGCAGTAATGCTGGTATGTGTGTGTGTGTGTGTGTGTGTGTGCATGTGTGTGTATTTGAATAAGTTTTACCCTCTAGCTCTCTGAATTTTTAAGAGTTTGAAGCATTTAAAAAATATTTGTTTGAAAGTATCATGAAGGCTAGTGGGAGATTAACTGTCAGAGTGCAGGCAGGAGAGGGGTCAGGTGTATTGTAGTCATGGTTACCCTAGTCATTCTTTTTTCTTGGACTCAGTGATATCTGGTTGCTCTGGGTGTGGTCTGTGGTTCCCAAGACCCTTGTACTCATGGAGTTCAACATTGGTAGAGCTGAACATAGGAGTCCAACATCAAAAACCAGACACATAAGATTAACCTTAAAGTATATTTCAGCAATGCCATTGCCATGTAGAACTGTCTGTTGTTCCAACCACTGTAATTCAATACAATTTAGTTCAGTCCCATTAAACTAACATTTCATGATCATTGGCAACATTCTGGACACTCAGTGTTATAAGAATAATTCTCAGACTCTGATCTCCAACAAAGTCAAGTAGTCTTTCTTTTTTTCTTTTTCTCCTATCATGCCTTTTTTTTTTTTTTTTGGTTCTATTTCTCTATGATCCCTGAGGGATATGGGGAAGACATCCATTATCTTTTATTTTTATGAGGAAAAATTGGTTAATATGTTTTTCCCTCTGGTCAACAGAATCCTTTCAGTCTTAAGTACATACTTTGCCTGACACTAGGTACATTTGATCACCTCCTAACTGTCCCAGCTCCCCACAGAGAGCCAGGAGAGGACCACAAAGGCCATTTCATTTGTTTCAACTTGGCTAAAGTCTGAGAGTTTACTTTCCAGTTGGACAAACATTACAACAAACTGAAAGGCAAAAAAGATCAATCTTTGAAGAGCTTTTGTCAGAACAACACCCTTTTTAGAAGCTGGTTGACTTTCCCTCTCTTGATTCTCTGCACGATGGAAACTAGGGTGTCAAACTGATATAGCCTTGACATTCTTTCTCTCTAAATGTCCAGAATGGCACCTTCTACAGACCCTGCTATTCTTCTAAAGCCTGGCTTTGCCTCTGGTGGGAATTCACACTGAGACATGTGTTCCAGGGCAAAACTTCTACTTAGATATCAAAAAAGTGGTGGTGGGTGCAGGAGTGTGTCCCATTGATGAAAATGGATTTGTGAATGCAACAAGAAGGGGCATGGAGATTCAGGAGCTCTCTTAGCTTATAATACTGGAAAACTTCGAGTTCTGTGCTAGAAGTGAGAGTGAGAGAAAAAAAAAGTGCAAAGAAATAAAGTGAGGAGACAAGTTGTTTGCATCTAATGTCTCAGGAAACTCACATATTTTATACACATTCTGGCAACAATACAGATATGCAAAAGTGGGTTTTTTAAGGCCCCAGATATTTCAACTATAATGATCTGTTTCAAGATCTTTCCCAGCCATGAAATGATGAACTGGGGAAGTGAGGGGCCTGGAGCAAAGCAAAGACTACTGAGAGTCTAGGAAGTTTTTATTAAATGACTCATAAATAGCAGGAAGAAAATTATTGTAGTTACAATAAGCTCATTTTAATTAAAGTGAAACTTTTATTTTTTCCTGATGTGGGACTGTATTCTGAAAACATCACTACAGGGTCTGGATAAATTCAAACACTTAAGAACTAAGCCCTGATAGGAGCAGATGTGCTCTGGGTATGTTACAAATGGGGCCACTGATGGGATGGATTCATTTTCCTGTTTAGCCATGGAAATGCTGTGACCTCAGTGGCCCCATGTGTAACATACCCAAGCTCTTTAAGCTCTTTGGGTTCTCTCAGCATATTTTTTCCACCTGTGAAATGGAAAGGGATGTGGCAGGTGCCCTGTGGGCAATGTAAAAACAGCAACATTTTTACAGGAGTGGGATTTAGGAATAGTAATGGAAGTTTATTTCTCCCTTACACTTTCTTTCCCACCCTGACCAGTCCTCTGTCTTCACAGACTAAACTGACTTGGGGGCTCTTGCTCTCCTTTACACAAGCCTTATGCCTGCTTGGGTGGATTTGACCTGTGATATACACGTGCATGAGAATCACTTGCAAGTATTCCCTGAAAACATGGGTATACCACTCAGGTCTAGTGGTAGGAAGAATGATGCCCTCCTATCCCCCAAGATGTCCATATCCTTATTCCTGGGACCTGGAAGTATTACTACCTTATATGGCAACAGGGCCAACATACTAAATATCTTGAGATGGGAGATTATCCGGGGTTATCTGGGTGGGCACAAACAAACCATTAGGGTCCTTATAAGTGACAGAGTTGGGGTGGAAGAGTGGGTGTCAGACTCAGAGAGAGACTTGAAGATTTTCCAGCCTACATTCCTAAGCTGGAAAAGGCAAGGAATGAGTTCTCCCTTAAAGCCTTCAGAAGGAACCTACCCACATCTTGATTTTAGCCCAATGGGACCCATTTCAGACTTCTGACCTCCCAAACTACAAATCTGTGTGTTTTTAAGCCACTGATATTGTGACAAAATTTGTTACAACACCAAAAGGAAGCCAATGCATATCCCTAGACCATCATTTCATTGTTTGATAATAGAGACTGGAGTGAATGAAAAAAGAAAAAAGCCTCCATCAGCCTTCTCCTTTAACGGCAGTCCACTGAATGCAGGAGAAATGGAGCTGATAGGAATAGACTGAACTTTACATCCTCACTCAAGTGCTCAAGCGACTAGTGTGTAAGGGTGTCATTTCAGTTCAGTTCAGTCGCTCAGTCGTGTCCGAGTCTTTGCGACCCCATGAATTGCGGCATGCCAGGCCTCCTGTGGCGGAGAAGGCAATGGTACCCCACTCCAGTACTCTTGCCTGGAAAATCCCACAGACGGAGGAGCCTGGTAGGCTGCAGTCCATGGGGTCGCTAAGAGTCAGACATGACTGAGCGACTTCACTTTCTCTTTTCACTTTCATGCATTGGAGAAGGAAATGGCAACCCACTCCAGTGTTCTTGCCTGGAGAATCCCAGGGACGGTGGAGCCTGGTGGGCTGCCGTCTATGGGGTCACACAGAGTTGGACACGACTGAAGTGACATAGCATAGCATAGCACATACATAACATAGGCCTCCTGTGGAGAAGGCAATGGCACCCCACTCCAGTACTCTTGCCTGGAAAATCCCACAGACGGAGGAGCCTGGTAGGCTGCAGTCCATGGGGTCGCTAAGAGTCAGACATGACTGAGCGACTTCACTTTCTCTTTTCACTTTCATGCATTGGAGAAGGAAATGGCAACCCACTCCAGTGTTCTTGCCTGGAGAATCCCAGGGACGGTGGAGCCTGGTGGGCTGCCGTCTATGGGGTCACACAGAGTTGGACACGACTGAAGTGACATAGCATAGCATAGGCCTCCTGTGGAGAAGGCAATGGCACCCCACTACAGTACTCTTGCCTGGAAAATCCCATGGACGGAGGGGCCTGGTGGGCTGCAGTCCATGGGGCCGCTAGGAGTCGGACACGACTGAGCGACTTCACTTTCACTTTTCACTTTCATGCATTGGAGAAGGAAATGGCAACCCACTCCAGTGTTCTTGCCTGGAGAATCCCAGGGACGGGGGAGCCTGGTGGGCTGCTGTCTATGGGGTCGCATAGAGTTGGACACGACTGAAGCAGCTTAGCAGCAGCAGAAACAGGCCTCCCTGTCCATCACCAGCTCCCAGAGTTTACCCAAATTCATGTCCATCGAGTCGGTGATGCCATCCAGCCATCTCATCCTCTGTCGTCCCCTTCTCCTCCTGACCCCAGTCCCTCCCAGCATCAGGGTCTTTTCCAATGAGTCAACTCTTCACAAGAGGTGGCCAAAGTATTGGAGTTTCAGCTTCAGCATCAGTCCTTCCAATGAACAGCCAGGACTGATCTCCTTGCAGTCCAAGGACCTCTCAAGAGTCTTCATTTAGCTTTATTTATCATAATATATTTCACCTCACACTTTCCAGAATGATCTTCTGAGACCAGAAATCTGATTGCACCAGTTTTCTTTTTAAAAATTTTCAATGTATTTGCCTTGCCTTTAAGAGAGGGACTGAATTCCTTAGCATTGTCTACAAGACCTCCAATGATCAGTTCCTGACTGAGCCCCTGGCTATGTTTCCAACCATACTTGCTCCCCCAGTTGGACTCTAAGCTCTGCCCATGGTGAGTTACCTACAGGTTTCCACATGCTGTGATTTCCCAGTCTCTTGTTTTCATGTGAATGTCCTTTACTTTTAGATCTTGGAGCTTCTTATTATAGCTGGCACTTATAAATGCTTTACAGGTATTAATTCATTAAACTTCATATTTTAGGGCTAATATTATCTCCATCTTATAGATAAGGAAACTGAGGTACAAGGTAGTTAAGTATCTTGACCAAGGCCACCTGTCTAACACATGGGAAAACAAAGATACTGACCTGGGCGCAAGAATGAAGCACATGGGGAGATGAAACAGCGAAGGGAGAAAAGACAATAGAAGGGCATATTGTTAGTGGGTCATGTTTTTGGGCTCCTAGAGTTTGATCCTGCTAGATCCTTCTGAGGTGCAGAAATTGCCTACCCGGGAATGTATAAGGAACATGTTTCTCCACTGGTTTCCATTTCCATTACCAGTGATGGGGATGTTGAGTGTCTCACACTCTCTGGTGGCACATGGGTGGATGGCAAGCAGACACCTGTATTGCCCCAGTGTTATTCTATAAAGTGACTCTGCAAATCCTTAGAATTGGAGATTCTCGGGGCAGAAAGCTAAAGGTACCCAGCATGCACTTGAGGTGACACACTGACATAGAAATTCTCATAAAACCCTACCAGTTATAGTGGAAATCGGAGGTAAGGCCAGGGAGGTGAAGTGCAGTACAATAGGCTTCTGATACTGTGTCTTAGGTTTCCTGATAAAGTTTATAGTCTCAGGGTGTGGGCTATGTAGAATGAAGCTCCTTCTATAAATGTGCATAGACCTCAAAAGCTGAACTAGGTCCTTGCTGTTCCTGTCTAGCCTTTCATAAACACTGTCTTAGAAATTATTGTTTAAAAAAGATCATATAATATGGTTTTATAATGCTTTAACATGTTATTTTTGTTATAATAATTCATATTTTATTCGTGTGTTCCTTTCATTCAGTTAGATATTTTACAAATATAGGCTAACTACAATTCTTTGATGCACATTTTCTTGAGCAAAATAAGTAACAAGTTAAGCAAGGCAAAACCACACAGGTACACACCAGGAAGAATCCAAGAATTCTGAGGCTGATACCAACCACACTAGGAGTTATGCTTCATGCCATCCGTAAGAACTAATCTACTTTAAAGAAGCTTTTCAAGGAAGGGCTGAGGTGGTGAAAGGAGAGAACCTAATTGCATTTTTGGATTTGGTTGATTTGATAGAATCACATAGGTTCATCCTTCACTCACTTTCTGAATGTAAAAATAAGTACTTTCAGATTACATAAGAAGGACAATCCCTTCTTATGAGACCTAACATCTTACTAGGCTTGAGCCAAAAGCAGTAAATTTGAGCAGAAGTCTCAGAGACTGGGAAAATTGTTGATGACAATGGCAGGGGGCAGAGGAGAGGGCCACATAGGGGAGGGCCCCTGGACGTGATGTACCCACTCTGCTACCAAGTCTGGCTGGCCGGCTGACAAAGTCACATGCTAGAGGGTGTGGGCATGAGTTTTGCATGGACTACAGGGCACCGATATCCCCAGGAAGAAAAACAAGATGAAGAACTAGCCAGAGGTCTGACTCTACAGGAATTCCGTGATTCCCCAACCTCTTAAAAAAAGATTGTTTTCAGAGTCTATTTGTTTTCTGGCTGGAAATCAGGTGAGCAAGATGTAAGGGCTCTCTCAGGCAGGGAAATCACTAATTCATTTCTTTCTGGGGTCAGGGGACCTGGTCTCCTTTTACCAAGAGAAAATTACTTCATGGAGAAAGAGCTGTCATCATAAGGAGGAAAGGAATTAAGCAGCACTGAATTTGCAAGTTGCTCATTTTGCTTCCATTCTTTGATTTTTGAGCTGGCACTTACTTGGGAGATTTCTGCCTAGAAATTTAAAACTAGCCTCCTGTATAATTATAGAAAGTTACTGAGTTACATTTTGTTTTTAATAAACACACACACACACACACACACACACACAGCCATACACACCTCAACCCTCACAGGTCACCTTTACCTTGAAGGTTGAGTGTAAAAATTCAATTTAGTAAATATATACTGAATGTGTGCTTTGCGCCCAGATACCATGATGAATGCTGGGGAGACGAAAGACATGGTCCATGCCTTTCTGAGCCAGCAATCTCTTCAGTAAGAAAAGAGCTTGGAATGAGAAACCATTCATTCATTTAACCATTCACTCAACAAATATGTATTGAGTGCTTGTTGTGGACTGACGTATGTCCCCTGCAGAATTCAAATGCTGATGCTCTCACCTGCAGTGTGACTGTATTTCAAGATTGAACCCTTACAGAGGTAAAGTTAAATGAAATTGTAAAAATGGAACTTTACTCCCTTAGCATAGGTGCCCTTATAAGAGTAGGAAGAGATGCCAGAGAGCTTTCTCTTTGATGCTGAGCATGAGCATAGAAAACAGGCCATATGAGGACAGAAGGAAGGCAAGCTGTCCTTCTCAAGCCAAGAAGAGAAGGCTCACCAGAAAAGTGCTGATAGCATATTGATTTTGGGTTTCTAGGCTCCAGAACTGTGAGAAATACATTTCTCTTGTTTAAGTCACCTAGTCTATGATACTTTGTTACTGCAGCCCAAGTAAACTAACACAGGACTAATTACTAGGTGCCAGGCACTGGGTTAGGTGTTAAGGGTAAAACGCAACACAATTTGTACAGTTCCTGTCCTCAAGGGATTTCTTTCCAGTGGAAGGTTAAGTATAATGTATATTATGAGAGCATAAATAGAGTTAACCTGTGGAGAATTCATGGAAGGAATATAACTTATTTTAGAAGTTGAGAAAAGTCTGCAAGAAGTGCTTTTCTTGATCTCAACTGTAAGTTCAAAAATGGTGGAAGTTGAAATTGGGGAGGTTCATCTAGGCAGTGGCAACAGTCAGTGTGAGGACTTAATGACAGAAGAGACTTTGGCTAGTTTGAGATTCTGGAATGAGGCCAGCATGGCAGAGTTTAGCTGGCAATGAGAAAGACAGGCATAAGTCAGCTCAGACTCCCAAGGTCATGTTCAGAAATGTGTGATTGAGTCTAAGAACTCAAAAAGGATTGATTATAAATGAGAAAAATAAATTAGAATATTATGGAAGAACTCTAGTGGTGGGTAAGCAAATCAGGAGACCCTCAAACTCCAATGACTATCACAGCCTAAAGCATTGTTTCTCAAGGCTAGATGGAGAATGTGAAAAAGGTGATTTTGTCCAGGAGTAGTCATTTTTATATGCCTAAAAGGATCCACCCTTTGGCATGTTTTGTAATTGTACTTTTTGCAACCTAGCAGGAAGAAAGTGCCTATGCTATTTCAAAGGAAAATACTTTATGTGTTTGTGGTTTTAAGGCCATCACATGCCATATCAACTCTACCAAAAGAGACTATGCAAAATGCAATTTGTTGAAAGACATGTATAACTAAATCATTCACTTAGAAATGTCTTTCTTTACTTGTCAGCTGAGAAATGGTTGGAACTGATAAACGATCTGCTAAAGAACTTGGTTCATTGGGGGTACATCCATCTAGTAGGTGTTAGCAGTTATACTCCTTTGACATGGATTCAGGCCTACACCTCAGAACAAGCTTCACCAGTAAACTAAGAGTGTTGATGGGAACACTATTAATTATGGTGAAGTCTGGATGTTTTTGCCAGGTTGTCACACTCGGCATGAATGTCATTCTCCATGCGAGAGAGGAGCTCAGAGGACGTGAGAAAAAGGCTGGGGTTTGAAACTGTGGCTATAGGCAGGGTTGAGTGTGGGAAGGACAAGGGGTAAAGAAAAAAACACATCAGGCTGCCAGACACTTGGTAGGGTCTATGCAATTAGTTCCTCATTCCCCCCATGTAGCTAAGCCAATCCAAGCTAAGCACACAAAACATTCCTCTTAATTTTCTATGAGTTTCACAAGAGGGACTTTATGGAACCGAATCAGACATTTCTATAATTTCCTTGACTTTTTCTTTCTTCTTTTATTTTTTTTTGTGGACCCCTATTCCCTTAGTTGCTACTTTGCTTTGCTTCATCCACCACATAGCATAGAGACTATTTTCTACAATTGTTCTAAGATTTGAAAACCCTAAACCTGCAGAGTCATGGCATTTCCCCTGATTGTTGATATTATGCTTGCTTATTTCTTTTTCTCTCTCTGGAATGCCCAGCTGGGCTTGGATTGAATTCTCCTCTCCGATCTGCAGAATGGTGATTTCTGTACATGCATTCCACAAATGGGCTGTCTCAAGTTATCAGTGGGAACTCTGCCCAGAGAATAAAGTGCAGAGCATGTTCTAGAGGGCTACTGTACAGGCAGGGGAGAAGTTTGCCTTTTGACTGTGTAAGAACAGTCAATTACTGTGGATCCCTTTAGCTCCATCTGCAATATTTGGCATACTAACACAGAGGATGGCTGGGAAATCTGGTATCTTGGAAACTGAGTATTCTTTAAATGCAAAAACGGAGGACGTAGCTAAATAAAGAGAGAAATGGCAGAAGAATTGTTTCAAGGTGGATTTGTCATTTATCAGCGTAATATTTAGACAACCTCTCCCGTCTCTCATTCCTTTCTTTCACTGACCTAGTTTTAATTATGCCATGTGAAAAATGTACTTGGTCTTTACAGTCATAAATTAAGTTTCTTCTTGTAACTGGTTCTAAATTTCAGGGGTAAAAGACTTGGGCTTGTCTTTGATCATATACTGCAAAAATGTCAAAAACCACAAGAAAAATAGACAATGAGAAAGCCTGTCAAACAAAGGTTTAATTTCACCAAGTTTCATTTTTCCTGAGTTCTTGGCTTCTTCAGTTACAAATTGATTAGGTATTTAAAATTAAATTAAGATTAACATGAAATTCTTCCAACCCTCTATTTAATTTCTAGGTTTCCTTTTGGTTTTCTATACCTATGTACAATAAAAAATTGTTGAGTTCATTCAAGTTGCCTTTTCTCAATTTCTGAGATGAAACTCTGGAACTCTGGAAAGAGTTCTTTGATTTTGGAAGACTTGTTCCATCTGTGTGATATGAATGACATTTCACTCTTACCTTAATGGTAGGTTGTATTTTCTTTGAAGCAAGGTTTAACTGGTATATTAAAAGAAATATTAAAGCCTGCCTTTAAAACCATCAGAGATGAAAACTATAATTAAATTTTTCCCAGCCAAGAAGCCAGTAGGACTAGCTAATCTTTATAAGTGACACATATTGGTGCCTAACCTGCCTGCCAATGCAGGAGATATGACAGACATGGATTCTATCCTTGGGTCAGGAAGGTCCACTAGAGGAGGAAATGGCAACCCACTCCAGCATTCTTGCACGGGGAATCCCACGACAGAGGAGCCTGGTGGCCTATGGCCCATAAGGTCAAAAAGAGTCAGACACGACTTAAGGGACTTAGTACTGTGTGTAAAGCACTGAAGCTGTAGCTTTACATATAGATTCGTTATCATCTTTACCTTCAAAATAATTCTAGAAGGTGGGAGGTAGGCACTGTTCTGCATATTTTGTAGTTAAGGAAAATGAACATCTGTGATGTTAAGGGACTTGCTCAAGGAAAGTATTGGTGGGCCTTAGATTTGGGATTCACGCTAATGCTTGGCAGCTGCTGATCTTCCCACCGTGCCTCCCTGCCACCCAAGTGACTATAAGCTACTTTTCCCTGTGTCTGTGTTGGCTGGCAATTCAGGGGAGACACAGGTCATCTTTGGGACCAATGGGAAGCAGATTCATGAGAAGTTTATTTGGATAGATTCTAGGATCAAGTTGATGTTGAAAGAGTCACCTAACTTCTACACCTCAGTTTTTTTCCTTGTCTATAAAATGGGGACAGTGATAGTGGGAAATAGCAACCCACTCCAGTACTCTTGCCTGGAAAATCCCATGGACAGCGGAGCCTGGTAGGCTACAGTCCATGGGGTTGCAAAGAGTCAGACATGACTGAGTGACTTCACTTCAATGGTGTCTTTTATAGGGCTGTTAGGACTGAATTAACCACGTCAATTATTTAGCATTTTGCCTGGTACAGAGATAATTATTAAATACTCTTATTTTCTTTCTCTGTCTCCCTTGTTTCCAACAGCAATCATTCATTGAGCATTTAGTGAATATCTGTTATGCATGATTCTAGATATGGAGTTATCAGATGTGAATGCAAAGAGACTCCTTGAAACTCAAAGATTTTAAATTCTTAAGATCCTTGAGAACAGTAAATTATGTAACAATAGAATTCTTGCATGCTGCATATTAAGTCGCTTCAGTTGTGTCTGACTCTTTACAACACTGTGGACTGTAGCCCACTAAATTCCACTGTCCATGGGATTCTCCAGACAAGAATACTGGAGTGGGTTGCCATGCCCTCCTCTAGGGGATCTTCCTGACCCAGGGATTGAACCCGAGTCTCTTATGTCTCCTGCATCAGCAGGTGGGTTCTTTACCACTAGTGCCACCCAGGAAGCCCATAACAATAGGTTACCCACTATTATAAAATTCTGAGTGATAAAATACTGCTGCTGCTGCAAAGTTGCTTCAGTCGTGTCCAACTCTGTGCAACCCCATAGATGGCAGCCCACCGTGCTCCACCGTCCCTGGGATTCTCCAGGCAAGAACACTGGAGTGGGTTGCCATTTCCTTCTCCCATGCATGAAAGTGAAAAGTAAAAGTGAAGTCGCTCAGTCGTGTCCGACTCTTAGTGACACATGGACTGCAGCCTTCCAGGCTCCACTGTCCATGGGATTTTCCAGGCAAGAGTACTGGAGTGGGGTGCCATTGCCTTCTCCGGATAAAATACTGGTTGAGTAGAATTTTCTCAAATGGAGAAACAGATGAGAAGGATATTTGAAGTGAAAAAATGAGTATGTGCAAACATATGTGGCAAGTGGCCTGATGAGGGAAGGTGTGAAGAGTGTGGTCAGGAAAAATTAGGAAAGTGAGCAGAGAAGGGCCTCAATGCCTTATGTGAGGGCATCATTTCACTTATGTAGCAAAAGGTGTGTAACTTCACTAAGTGTCACTATTCTATGCCACTTACTGGTATTAATTCAGTCCTTACAACACTAAGATAGGTACTATCTTTATCTCATTTTATAGAATGAGAAACTGAGGTGCCTCTCAAGTCATCAAGTTAATAATTGGCACAGCTAGGATTGGAATCTTGACAACTTGGCTCTGGAGTCCTTGTTTAAACATCTTGCTTGGCTCCTTTGGAAATGTGAATCCAATCCTGCAGAAATGGTAATCTGCTCACTGATCTGGGATGTGAATTTTTTTTTTTTTTTGAATTTTCAAAATAATTTTTTTTGTGTGTGTATTTGTGGCACCATAGGATGATTAGGAGGGGAAGGGGTGAGACTGAAGGTAGATACATTGCTTACATGCATATAATAACCCAGGAAGAAAAATGATAAGGCACATGGATGTCATGATGGGTAAGTTTTTGAGGGTCAGTTTGGAGGCATCATTGTGAGGTGGTGGGGAGGGGAAGCAGGAGAATGAAGGTAAAGGTCACTTTGGTTTCCAACTTGGGTGTCTGAATAGATGGTAAAACTATTAATGTTCAAGAATCAGTGATGTGGAAAAAGGGAGATTAAGGAAGAAAAAGCAAATCCTTCTAAATTCAGAAGGTATACAATGCATTGTTAGATAAGAATAATCACACGGTTTCTCAATGTACCAGTTCAAACCCCCACCCAAACACTCACAGAACTGATACAAACGAATCAACTAGAATGTATATTTTACATTATAATGGAGAACAAAGGTCAACAGAAATAGAGGAATTTATTTGGAAAATTATTCCTCTTACCATGAAAATATCCAATTTGTACTGGATATATTTTAACACAGCAAAAGGCAGGGGTGGCAAATAGGGTGAGGAGGGCTTGGGAAGGTTGGCAATGCTGATACAACGTTGAGGGACTGTAACACTGATATGAACCAAGTTTCTTGGCCTTCCCCAATAGATAGAAATTGATAAGAGGCCAGTCAAGAAACTCAGTCAAGTTTTTATTTATTTATTTATTTATTTTAATTCTGCTTAACTTTACAATATTGTATTGCTTTTACAATACATCAAGATGGATCCGCTGCCAGTATACACGTGTTCCCCATCCTGAACCCTCCTCCCCCTCCCCTCCCCACACCGTCCCTGCCAGTGCTCCAGCCCCAGGCATTTGTTATCGGGCATCGTACCTGGACTGACGACTCGTTTCAGATATAATATTATACATATTTCAATGCTGTTCTCCCAAATCATCCCACCCTCTCCCGGTTCCAGAGTCCAAAAGTCTGTTCTATACATCAGTGTCTCTTTTGCTGTCTCGTAAATAGGGTTATTTTTACCATCTTTCTAAATTCCATATATATGCGTTAGTATACTGTATTTGTGTTTTTGTTTCTGGCTTACTTCACTCTGTATAATAGGCTCCAGTTCCATCCACCTCCTTAGAACTGATTCAAATGTATTCTTTTTAATGGCTGAGTAATACTCCATTGTGTATATGTGCCACAGCTTGCTTATCCATTCATCTGTGGATGGACATCTAGGTTGCTTCCACGTTCTGGCTATTGTAAACAGTGCTGCTATGAACATTGGGGTCGACGTGTCTCTTTCAATTCTGGTTTTCTCAGTGTATATGCCCAGCAGTGGGATTGCTGGATCATAAGGCAGTTCTATTCCCAGTTTTTTGAGGAATCTCCATACTGTTCTCCAAAGTGGCTGTACTAGTTTGCATTCCCACCAACAGTGTAAGAGGGTTCCCTTCTCTCCGCACCCTCTCCAGCATTTATTGCTTGTGGACTTTTGGATAGCAGCCATTCTGATTGGCGTGAAATGGTATCTCATAGTGGTTTTGATTTGCATTTCTCTGATAATGAGTGATGTTGAGCATCTTTTCATGTGTTTGTTAGCCATCTGTATGTCTTCTTTGGAGAAATGTCTATTTAGTTCTTTGGCCCATTTTTTGATTGGGTCATTTATTTTTCTGGAACTGAGCTGTAGGTGTTGCTTGTATATTTTTGAGATTAGTTGTTTGTCAGTTGCTTCATTTGCTATTATTTTCTCCCATTCTGAAGGCTGTCTTTTCACCTTGCTTATAGTTTCCTTTGTTGTGCAGAAGCTTTTAAGTTTGATTAGGTCCGATTTGTTCATTATTGATTTTATTTCTGATATTCTGGGAGGTGGGTCATGGAGGATCCTGCTGTGATGTAAGTCAGAGAGTGTTTTGCCTATGTTTTCCTCTAGGAGTTTTATGGTTTCTGGTCTTACATTTAGCTCTTTAATCCATTTTGAGTTTATTTTTGTGTATGGTGTTAGAAAGTGTTCTAGTTTCATTCTTTTATAAGTGTTTGACCAGTTTTCCCAGCACCACTTGTTAAAGAGACTGTCTTTAATCCATTGTATATTCTTGCCTCCTTTGTCAAAGATAAGGTGACCATATGTGCGTGGATTTATCTCTGGGCTTTCTATTTTGTTCCATTGATCTATATTTCTGTCTTTGTGCCAGTACCATACTGTCTTGATGACTGTGGCTTTGTAGTAGAGCCTGAAGTCAGGCAGGTTGATTCCTCCAGTTCCGTTCTTCTTTCTCAAGATAGCTTTGGCTATTCGAGGTTTTTTGTATTTCCATACAAATTGAGAAATTATTTGTTCTAGCTCTGTGAAGAATACCGTTGGTAGCTTGATGGGGATTGCATTCAGTCTATAAATTGCTTTGGGTAGTATACTCATTTTCACTATATTGATTCTACCAATCCATGAACATGGTATATTTCTCCATCTATTAGTGTCCTCTTTGATTTCTTTCACCAGTGTTTTATAGTTTTCTATATATAGGTCTTTAGATTCTTTAGGAAGATATATTCCTAAGTATTTTATTGTTTTCATTGCAATGGTGAATGGAATTGTTTCTTTAATTTCTCTTTCTATTTTCTTGTTATTAGTGTACAGGAATGCAAGGGATTTCTGTGTGTTAATTTTATATCCTGCAACTTTACTATATTCATTGATCAGTTCTAGTAATTTTCTGGTGGAATCTTTAGGGTTTTCTACGTAGAGGATCATGTTATCTGCAAACAGTGAGAGTTTTACTTCTTCTTTACCAATTTGGATTCCTTTTATTTCTTTTTCTGCTCTGATTGCTGTGGCCAAAACTTCCAAAACTATGTTGAATAGTAATGGTGAAAGTGGGCATCCTTGTCTTGTTCCTGACTTTAGAGGAAATGCTTTCAATTTTTCACCATTGAGGATAATGTTTGCTGTGGGTTTGTCATATATAGCTTTTATTATGTTGAGGTATGTTCCTTCTATTCCTGCTTTCTGGAGAGTTTTTATCATAAATGGATGTTGAACTTTGTCAAAGGCTTTCTCTGCATCTATTGAGATAATCATATGGTTTTTATTCTTCAGTTTGTTAATGTGGTGTATTACGTTGATTGATTTGCAGATATTGAAGAATCCTTGCATTCCTGGGATAAAGCCCACTTGGTCATGGTGTATGATCTTTTTAATGTGTTGTTGGATTCTGATTGCTAGAATTTTGTTAAGGATTTTTGCATCTATGTTCATCAGTGATATTGGCCTGTAGTTTTCTTTTTTTGTGGCATCTTTGTCAGGTTTTGGTATTAGGGTGATGGTGGCCTCATAGAATGAGTTTGGAAGTTTGCCTTCCTCTGCAATTTTCTGGAACAGTTTGAGTAGGATAGGTGTTAGCTCTTCTCTAAATGTTTGGTAGAATTCAGCTGTGAAGCCGTCTGGACCTGGGCTTTTGTTTGCTGGAAGATTTCTGATTATAGTTTCAATTTCCATGCTTGTGATGGGTCTGTTAAGATTTTCTATTTCTTCCTGATCCAGTTTTGGAAAGTTGTACTTTTCTAAGAATTTGTCCATTTCTTCCACATTGTCCATTTTATTGCCATATAATTGCTGATAGTAGTCTCTTATGATCCTTTGTATTTCTGTGCTGTCTGTTGTGATCTCTCCATTTTCATTTCTAATTTTATTGATTTGATTTTTCTCCCTTTGTTTCTTGATAAGTCTGGCTAGTGGTTTGTCAATTTTATTTACCCTTTCAAAGAATCAGCTTTTGGTTTTGTTGATTTTTGCTATGGTCTCTTTTGTTTCTTTTGCATTTATTTCTGCCCTAATTTTTAGGATTTCTTTCCTTCTACTAACCTTGGGGTGCTTCATTTCTTCCTTTTCCAGTTGCTTTAGGTGTAGAGTTAGGTTATTTATTTGGCTTTTTTCTTGTTTCTTGAGGTATGCCTGTATTGCTATGAACTTTCCCCTTAGGACTGCTTTTACAGTGTCCCACAGGTTTTGGGTTGTTGTGTTTTCATTTTCATTTGTTTCTATGCAGAATTTGATTTCTTTTTTGATTTCTTCTGTGATTTGTTGGTTATTCAGGAGTGTGTTGTTCAGCCTCCATATGTTGGACTTTTTAATAGTTTTTCTCTTGTTATTGAGATTTACTCTTACTGCATTGTGGTCAGAAAAAATGCTTGGAATGATTTCAATTTTTCTGAACTTACCAAGGCTAGATTTATGGCCCAGGATGTGGTCTATCCTGGAGAAGGTTCCGTGTGCGCTTGAGAAAAAGGTGAAATTCATTGTTTTGGGATGAAATGTCCTATAGATATCAATTAGTTCTAACTGGTCTATTGTATCGTTTAAAGTTTGTGTTTCCTTGTTAATTTTCTGTTTAGTTGATCTATCCATTGGTGTGAGTGGGGTATTAAAGTCTCCCACTATTATTGTGTTATTGTTGATTTCTCCTTTCATACTTGTTAGTATTTGTCTTATATATTGCGGTGCTCCTAAGTTGGGTGCATATATATTTATAATTGTTATATCTTCTGTTATATCCTTTGATCATTAGGTAGTGACCTTCTTTGTCTCTTTTCACATCCTTTGTTTTAAAGTCTATTTTATCTGATATGAGTATTGCTACTCCTGCTTTCTTTTGGTCCCTATTTGCATGGAAAATCTTTTTCCAGCCCTTGACTTTCAGTCTGTATGTGTCCCCTGTTTTGAGGTGGGTTTCTTGTAGACAACATATGGAGGGGTCTTGTTTTTGTATCCATTCAGCCAGTCTCTGTCTTTTGGTTGGGGCATTCAACCCATTTACATTTAAGGTAATTAATGATAAATATGATCCCGTTGCCATTTACTTTGTTGTTTTGGGTTTGAATTTATATATCCTTTTTGTGTTTCCTGTCTAGAGAATGTCCTTTAGTATTTGTTGGAGAGCTGGTTTGGTGGTGCTGAATTCTCTCAGCTTTTGCTTGTCTGTAAAGGTTTTGATTTCTCCTTCATATTTGAATGAGATCCTTGCTGGGTACAATAATCTGGGCTGTAGGTTATTTTCTTTCATCACTTTAAGTATGTCTTGCCATTCCCTCCTGGCTTGGAGAGTTTCTATTGAAAGATCAGCTGTTATCCTTATGGGAATTCCCTTATGTGTTATTTGTTGTTTTTCCCTTGCTGCTTTTAATATTTGTTCTTTGTGTTTGATCTTTGTTAATTTGATTAATATGTGTCTTGGGGTGTTTCGCCTTGGGTTTATCGTATTTGGGACTCTCTGGGTTTCTTGGACTTGAGTGATTATATCCTTCCCCATTTTAGGGAAGTTTTCAACTATTATCTCCTCTAGTATCTTCTCATGGTCTTTCTTTTTGTCTTCTTCTTCCAGGACTCCTATGATTCGAATATTGTAACGTTTAAAATTGTCCTGGAGGTCTCTGAGATTGTCCTCATTTCTTTTAATTCGTTTTTCTTTTTTCTCCTCTGATTCCTTTAATTCTGCCATTCTATCTTCTAATTCGCTAATTCTATCTTCTGCCTCTGTTATTCTACTATTTGTTGCCTCCAGAGTGTTTTGGATCTCATTTATTGCATTATTCATTATATATTGACTCTTTTTTATTTCTTCTAGGTCCTTGTTAAATCTTTCTTGCATCTTCTCAATGCTTTTCTCCAGGCTATTTATCCATGATTCCATTTTGCTTTCCAGATTTTGGATTAATTTCACTATCATTATTCGGAATTCTTTATCAGGTAGGTTCGCTATTTCTTCCTCTTTTGTTTGGTTTGGTGGTCATTTACCCTGTTCCTTTACCTGCTGAGAATTCTTCTGTCTCTTCATCTTGTTTAAATTGCTGAGTTTGGGGTGTCTTTACTGTATTCTGGTAGTCTGTGGAGTTCTCTTTATTGTGGCATTTCTGCACTATATGTGGGTTTGTACCGGTGGCTTGTCGAGGTTTCTTGTTTATGGAAGCTTGTGTCGGTGTTCTGGTGGGTGGAGCTGGATTTCTTTTCTCTGGGGTGCAGTGGAGTGTCTAGTAGTGAGTTATGAGATGTCTATGATTTTGGGGTTGCTTTGTGTAGCCTGTGTATTGGAGCTCAGGGCTGTGTTCTTGGTTTTCTGAAGAATTTGCTTGGTATGTCTTGTCGTGGAACTTGCTGGTCTTTGTGTGATGCTTGGTTTCAGTGTAGGTATGGAGGCTTTTGATGAGCTCTTATCAAATAATGTTTCGTGGGATCAGGGTATGGACTTAAGCCTCCTGGTTCAAGTTTTTAAATGGCAACCCACTCCAGTATTCTTGCCTGAAAAATCCCATGGACAGAGGAGCCTGGTGGGCTGTGGGCTCGTCCATAGGGTCGCAAAGAATTGACTGAAGTGACTTACTATAGAACAACAGCCTCGGGAGGGAGCAAAAGCAGAGGTTCCCTTGATTGCTCCTGAGGTGGGAGGCGGAGGAGTGGCTAGCTGTTCCTTACCTGGGGTGAGGGGAGGGGTGTGTGTCCAGGTTCGGCTTGGAGGGCTGGTTTAGATGGTTTGCCCATCCCTTTGGAGGTGTTGAGGCAGGCAGCACGTGCCCTTTCTCTCACCCCCTGTTTTTGCTCCTGGCTCTCTAGAAGTAGTAGTTGGGCTTTTTGTTTGTTTGTTTGTTTTTGTATCTTCTTGTCCATAATTTGCCCCAAATGCACATGCACACAGTTATTTTTAGTTCTGTTTAATTTCTTTGTGTTTTGTGCAGGCACTGCAGCACTGCAGCAAAAAGTCCCAGTTCCCCACCTGTCTTAAATCCATTGGTTGCTTGCAGCATGGCCCCTACTTACCTACAGTTATAGTTCGTAGGACTGGCAAGGGAAAGAAGAAAAAGCACCAAGTGAGACCATTGAAAAACTGCTGCTTTTGTTGGTCTTCTTAGTCTCAGTTCTCCCCTCCTTGGATCCCCTCATTATTGTACTCTCTCTAGTTACTCATAAGTATTTTCTCCAAATGAAACTAGTCACCTTGGTGTTGATTCTTTAATTGTGTTAGGAGCCTGGAAAGCCTTATTGGGGTTGCTTCTGAAACGGGGTAGAGAAGGATTGGGACTGTCAGACAATAATACATAATAACTCAGCAACTTGTCATAGGTCTAGCCCCAGAGCTCGTTGCTTTCTGCCTTCCTACTCAGCTTGTTCACAAAGCTGTCTTAGACAATCTCTAAAGAGCTTTGAAGCTTTGCAGACCATTTGGACTACAGATTGGAATATAGTTGCAGAGAAATGGATTTATTGGGTCTGAATGCAAAACTAATCAACTCAGAATGACAGTTTCATATGGTTAAGCCTGTAACAATTTTGCTGGAGTTCTTTCATCTCTTCTGAGTATATGGCATGTCATTAATGTTACCAGCTGCCTGGTTTCTCTAAATACCCACAGCAGAGGCGGGGGAAAAATCCACCCTTAAGAGCCACTGGCTTTCCTGTTTTCCACTTAGATAGCTATTGTACTGCCAAGGCAAATGTGAAACAGGCTCCCACAATAACAGCAATTTTCCAAATGCCCTGTTAATTTTCAGTAAACCAAAATAAAATGTGTTATTATTTATTAAGAATATATACTACATACGGTTTCCAGATGATAAGTATTTCAGTAAAGTACCACATTGAGAACAATTTGAGTTGGCTTGCAAGCTGTACCCATAGAGTAATAGGTATAGCCCAGGGTCAGAACTGTCACTTTTATTGGGTTAATTCAATGTTCATGGTTTACAGGCTATGATATAGGATCAGTGAAAAGTTTTTCCATCCCCAGTATCAGCTGCATTATACATGCAATTTTATGTAAAAGAGTAGCGTCCCATACATTATTATTTATTCATAATGACTTTCACTAAATGACGGCATGGCACAGGATGATAGTGTAGTCTAGGGTACAGAATATGGAGCACATATTCCAAACACTGGGTATGAGACTACTCCTTCAATTATGTTAACTTTAGGAAAAAGACATATAAAAATATAATTTTACAGTTGTGAGGTAGCATGTCTTGTTTTGCAAATAGAATACAGTAATTTAAAGGATCACAGGTTTGGGAATGATTTGGGCTCCTTAGAGTTCAATACTTTAGAAATCTTTTCTATAACACTGGTCTCTTAATCTCCTCCTGGATTATGGGGAGCCTTGATTCAAGCTCTGATTTCTAGAAACTTCCATACTAGGAGGGGAGGATGATTGCTTCTAGCACAAATTCTGGTCGTCACAGGGCATGCTCTGGATCTGGCTCACATCTGGTATTTTTTCTGTAATTTCTCTGCTGTAGATATCTTTGCCACAAGCATTATTGCCACAAATATGTTAGCAGCATAACTAATTGGCTGTGAGGCAATTTTGCCATAAAAGATGAAATGGCTGGTTGACAGTTTGGTCTGACATAATATACAAAAGTCATGACAGATGACAGCAATTTGCCCCAAAAGTTGGTTTCTTATTTTGAAACCCAATATGTTGGAGGAGAAACAGGCTGAGACGGAGGGCTTAGAAGCTGCAGAATTGCACCCACATTTTCCATAGAGTGTTGGAACGTCTGTCAATGGACAAGTGACAACATGCCAAGAGCAAAGAACAGAGAAGAGGCTTTCACAATGACACACAAAACTTAGTTACAAATGCGCACCCTGGTGTTTGGAACCTAATACCTCTCTTAATGAAGGAGGAAACTTGAGTGAAAAAGAAAAAAGTGAACCAGGATAGGCTTCAACAAACCAAAAAAAGAGAAAAAGAAGCCAATAAGTATAAAACACTATAAATGAAAGATTTGGAATACAAGTGTTTGGGTGCAACCCACAAAGTAAAATCAGTTATATATGCAATATTGAATTTCCACACATTTCAAGTGTATTCTAATATTTTGTATTTCACAATAAAACTCTTAAAATTTGGTTCATTTATCATGTTTCATTATGTCTTTTTCCATGTCCTTCTTTAATTTTTTGTTATTTTGTCTTTTACAGCAAAATGGACTCACAGTCAATTAATGATGCTGCAAAAATGTTTATAGCAAAGTTGTTTAAGGCAAAGAAGTTCATGGTGAAAATACGTAGAACCATTTGGCCAGTGCTAGACTTCCAGTACTCTTGCCTGGAAAATCCCATGGATGGAGGAGCCTGGTGGGCTGCAGTCCATGGGGTCGCTAAGAGTCGGACACGACTGAGCGACTTCACTTTCACGCATTGGAGAAGGAAATGGCAACCCACTCCAGTTTTCTTGCCTGGAGAATCCGAGGGGCAGGAGAGCCTGGTGGGCTGACATCTATGGGGTCACGCAGAGTCGGAGACGACTGAAGTGACTTAGCAGCAGCAGCAGACTACCAGTGAGGGCTGCCTGCTTTGGCTTTATTTCCTCTCCTCTGTGTTCCATGGCCTCACAGCTGGATCTTTGACCGAGGCTGGACAGGCCTCACTTCAGGCTCTTTCTCTTTGCAGGCCCTGCTGCTAAAAGTTAGTCCAGGCCAGATGAAGGTTCAACACCCTGTGAAGAGTCTGGGCTGTGTCACTACCACCCGTCCTGGGGTCAAACCTTCCTTGTTCTCATGGCTTCAGGTCACTCAATTAGAATTCCAATTTAGTTCTGGCTATTTGCCTTGAAAGGAAGGAACTTACTACTTTGAAAAAAATTAAACATAAAGTATCTATTCATTTAGGAAAATCATAAAGTCTCCTCCCAAATTATACAAACTTCCTCTGCTTAGATCACTAACATTTTCAAACATATTTTTCTGCACATATATACAAAAACTTATTTTTCTTAAAAAAATGGGATTATATCTATTAATCTAACTCTCTATATAAAATTTTACAACTTGAATATCCTTTTTTTCTTTTCTTGCAGGAACATAGTTCAATATAAAAACATTTTACAACATTATTTTAAATGGCTGCTTAGTGTTCTAATTTACTTTAAATAAATTCTGAAATTCCAAAATTCAAGAAGAATGCATTTTTTACACATCCATTGCCTTTATTACCTCATCTGTTTTCATCCAGTTTCTTTGTCTGAAGCCATATGGTGGGTCTTTGTGACCCCAAAGGAAGCATCATTCTCGTAAGACATAGAAGAATCATCTCTGGCAGTTGTCTGAAGTTTATTCTCTTAGGTCCTAATCACAAGTATTTTATTCAGTGACTTTGAAGTGGGTTCTGAATTTGTAAGAGTGCTTGAGATGATTTTGCTTCAGTGTTCACACCGTGTTGCTATAAGCACACCTAGAGGAACCTTGTTCCCCATGCTTCTCAGCCATTGTACCTGGTCACCCTCTGCTCAGGAGACTCCTCCACACATGATGGCCTGGGAAGCTGCTTCTCATCACTTCCAACTCACTTCTCAATTTGCCATCACCAACTAGCTCTCCCTGGACTGATCTGGCAGTTGTATTTTCTCATTCATCTTGTATGCATTTGTGACATCTATGTGTCCAACTCTTGTGATCCTATGGATTGTAGCCTGCCAAGCTCCTCTGTCCATGGAATTTCCCAGGCAAGAATACTGGAGTGGGTTGCCATTTTCTTCTCCAGAGGATATTCCTGACCCAGGGATCAAATCTGGGTCTCCTGCATGGCAGGTGGACTCCTACATTGCAGGTGAACCCCTGCATTGCAGGTGGATTCTTTACTGACTGAGCTATGAGGGAAGCCCCTTATGTGCCCCCATTTCTATACACACCTTATTTTCCTCTGGGCTGTAGGGTCACAACCACATTTCTCTTTTGTAGGTGTCCAAGATCAGCCTGGCATCTGACATGGAGCATTGGCTCCATGAATGCTTGAAACCTGAAATGACAAAAGGAAGGAAGAAAGGGAAAAGGAGGAAGAAAAGAATGAAGGACTATTTTATTGGGGGTAATCAGGGCAAGTTTCTATAGGGGATTCCACTTGAGCTAAGCCTTAAAAATAGGTTCTATTTGATGAGTGGCAACTTCTTTATATTATAGTCTTTCTCTGAACTCTCCCAATAGCACCTTACAATTTTACAATTTCCAGAGTTACTTCTGAGTCCAGGGAGATTAACTATCTTGCTCAAACCCCCAGAGATTAAACAAGGCAAAGTATTTACACCAACACAGTCTATGTGGAGTTAGGATATAAGGTCATCTTAGATACACAGAGCTCAGGGAAAAATGTGGAATAAGCATGGCGTGTATGAGGGGGCAGTGATATCCCAGAGTAATTCAGTTTAACTGGAATGTTGGGTAGATACAGAAAAGAATAGGATTGGGGGCTGAAAATGGAGTTTAGAGCTGAGGTACTGAGTTTATTTCACCAGATTTTGGGGAGTCACTACATTATTTTGAATAAGAAAGTGTTTGCTCAGAGCCTGAGGCAGTGTGCTCTTTAGATGGGAAGGGAAATAGATAGGATATGGGAAAACCAGTTAGGAGCTTATTGCAAAAGTGTAAGTCCAAAGTATAAGGGTTGATGATAGAGTGCTTGGGCACTGAGAGTGTTTGAGGCATACTTTATATGTAGACCTCAAACACTTTAGTGACTGAATGTATTCATGCAAGGTTAGAAGAATCAGTCAGAGTTCATTCTAGGTGGCTAGTCTGCGAAATGTGCAATTCCTGTGGCAGAAGCAGAGTGAAGAACTGCCATGGGCGGAGGTATTCTGTGTAGGAGCAGTGCAGTGCAAGAAATGATTCTGGTGGGGTGAATTTGAGATGTCAGAGGAATTGTTGCAGACGGATATACAGTAGGGACTGGGGGAAAGTGAATCAGAGGAATTAAGACAGACTGGACAAGTGTTAGAAGAAAAATTGTAGGAGTGCCAGTCAAGTTGTAGGAAACACTGTCTTCTCCTGACCTTGAACATAGGAAGGTAGATTGGGAAGGAGGTTTAAGGGAAACTCATGTCACCAGGGAACACCAGGAATCCTTTAACAAGCCATGAATGGAAGCAGGTTAAAGAAAAAATGTAAAAAAGTTAAGGGGATCTTTCTCTTGGATGTGACCTTGAAAGAAATTAGAAAAACTTTAAAAAAAAATATGATATTTAGAGGTAATTTTTTTGCATCATAGGAAGATTTTGCTTTCTAATAAAGGTGAAGACTCTTCTAGGCCCTTAATTCTTTATCCAAAGAATAATTTTCCAAAAGTAGAATTTCAGGTACATAACAACTTGATGGGAAAGGCTGTTTGGGGTCTAGAGACCTTATTAATCCACAAAATGATAGCTAGCATTTAAGGAGCTTCTGTTAAATGAATTAACTTATTTAATTCCAACAAAATAATCCTATGAAATAAATATCATCACTCATTCCATTTTAGAGTTGAGGAAACAGAGATACAGAGAGGTTAAATAACTTACCTAATGTTACATGGCTGGTAAATGGACATCCGAGTGAGTGAAAATCACTCAGTTGTGTCTGACTCTTTGAGACCCCATGGACTTTATAGTCCATGGAATTCTCCAGGCCTGAATACTGGAGTGGGCAGCCTTTATCTTCTCCAGGGGATCTTCCCAATCCAGGGATCAAACCCAGTCTTCCGCATTGCAGGTGGATTCTATACCAGCTGAGCCGCAAGGGAAGCCCAAGAACACTGGAGTGGGTAGCCTATCCTTTCTCCAGCGGATCTTCCTGACCCGGGAATCAACCCAGGGTCTCTTGCATTGCAGGCAAATTCTTTACCAACTGAGCTATCAGGGAAGCCTAACGGACATCTGAGATGTAGACTAAACGGGCTGGCCCCCTGCCCACCTGTTTCACTTCTCCACTGTGCCTCTAATAGCACAGAGTCCTTGCTGCCTCATCAAGAGTGAGCTCAAGCCCAGACTTGGCATCAGACATGGTCTCCCACAGAACACATATTCTCGCTTGTCAGAAGCTCATTTTTTCTCAGAGGTGCAGGTGGGGTGGTACATTGGTGAGGAGAGGCCCAGGGTTGTCTGTTCCCTAGCCTGGCATCTCTTTTTGGATCACTGCCTGCTGTTCTTTTGGAGTCATCTATATTCTAGGATATGCTAGAGAAGATTGACAGCCTCCCATTTTCTTTCCTCGGGAGCAGTGTGGAGGAAGGGTCATGATGGGGGAGGTGAGCAAGCAAGTGGTCCTTGATCCTTCCTCCAGGATATCAGACTACATCCCCATACCTACACCTTGCCTCTTTCCACTTATTTACAATCCCTCTCTGGGGCTTCCAAGGTGGCTCAGTAGTAAAGAATCCACCTGCCAAACAGGAGACATGGTTTTCATTCCTGGATCAGTAAGAACCCCTGGAAGAGGAAATGGCAATCCATACCAGTTCTCAGTCCACTCCAATATTCTTGCCTGGGAAATCCCATGGACAGAGGAGCCTGGTGGGCTAGAGTCCACGGGGTTGCAAAGACTTGTACACAACTTAGTGACTAAACAGCAGCATTTGGATACTGAGGGTGTGGGAGGGTGAGAATTGAACAGAGTAACTGAATGTGTAGATTTTATGTGAGCCTCAATCCTCTGTGTCATGTGTGTATATGTATGTGTGTGTGTGTTGGCTTTGCCTCTGAATGGTATGAGAATACAGAAAGAATGGATGCATAATTAATCCAAAATATTTTCCACTTGAGTGTAGCTCTCAGGAGCAATGCTAATTTTACACGAACCTTGGTAATCTCTTATCTGCAGGTAGAATTTATGTATTTAAAGAACCATCATTCTCTGGAACTATCCCTCAGTAAAAGGAAGCAATCTGCAACTTCAGAGAACAATTGAATCTTACATATTGATGGACAACTAGAGACCAATATACACTTTTCTGATATTCTCCACTTGAAGAAAACAGCACTCTGACATGTGCCTAAAACATTTCAGAGTGGCATAAATCTACAGATATCCCCTGCCGGTAACTGACAGGTCACATGGTAGCTGAAAAGGACAGGACACCTCCTATAGTTTTGGGAGGAGGTGTTGAGAATGCTTTCATCTCCCCCTGTCACACGCCTACTTTGTTGGAGCCAAGAGCATGCTCTCACCTGCCTGCCCCCGGAACACAATCGTATTCTGGAGGCTCTACTTTAATGCTGCCAGGTGGCTTCTGTCTTCTTCAGCATGAACTTGGTGCTTTCCTTGAAATTAAACAGTGACCTCCCACTTACCTTCAGGTCTGATGCTGGCCTCACTGTGATCCTGCCCCAAAGCTTGTCTCCCGATTCATATAACCAACAATCGGGGGCTTATCAAGAGTGGGAAGGAGGGCTTTGCTCTTCAGCACTTGTCATCAGAGCCAAAGGAGCTCACTTTCCTTGGGGCAACATTTGGCTAGAATTTATATGGTGGACACGGAAATATTCTTTTCTGATATTATGATTTCTTTGCTTTGGCATCACTAAACATGGCCTGCCACCATCACCAGAAACTAACCATGTCATTTTCCTCAAGTCAACAAGCTCCTTGCCAGTAATGATTTCCTGTCATTGCTTTCCAGTTTCTGAAGAGGCCACTGCTTCACTGGTAGCATACTTGAGGGAGGAAAAAAAAAAAAATCAAATCATCCAGGGAGCCCTTGAGATAGGGAGTGCCTATGCCAGGGGAAATGACTTCTTTAGGATTCCCTGCTACACTGATTGTTATGGTCTGGACTCATTTCTTTGAAGCCTGATCAACAGCTCCCCCTATAAACCCCTTCAACCTCTTGACTCCTCAACTATTTCTCAAACTGAAATGCAGTTTTGGCTCAGTTGCTATTCTCACTGTCTTCCCCTTCTTTGCATCTCTGTGCATGGCTCCCTCCTTCCCAGTGCTCTCTCCGCCTTTGCTTTCGAGGTCATTGGACTCCTTTGAGCCCTTTGACTTTACTCTTTAGTGTTTCCTTGTCTCTGTCCCTCTTATTCCTCTGGCCTCCTGTCTTGGGCAATGTAAGCCTTTAAGCATTCTGCCCTTGCGACCTTTCATCTCTGCTCATGCTGAGAGGTCACCCATACTCACAGCTTTAAATACAATTTAGTGATACTTAAACCTTTAACAGTGGCTTAAAAATATTAAAGTTATACAAGCACATAGTTTAAAAGAGTAAAATATTTCTACAAGGCTTGATAGAATTAGTTCCCTAAAGGAAATCCCTCATACTATGCCATTTCCTACTTATGGAAACCGCATTGGATTCTTTTAACTGATTTGGTGGGGCACTTATCTCTAAATCTCTAAAAATGATGCTTATTTTTATATTGCGTTCTATTTTTTATAGGTCTTCACTGTTGACTTCCAACACAGACACTGATGGTTGAGTTTCCTTTCCTATATACCACATCATACCTATACACTTTCCTTAGTCTTCCAAAGCGGTCATCTTATAATTTGGGATAAGTGAATAATCACTGTTTCTATTTGACTATGAAAATGCTGCTTACAATGGAGAAAAGTAATGTCCTATGGCTATTTTGAGAGGCAATGTAATTTATTAGACTGGTATCTAGAGTCCAACTACCTGGATTCAAATCTCATTGGCAGTACTCACCAGTAGATTGAATCTGAGTAAGTTCCTTAATATCTGTGTCTCAGTTTCTTCAACTGTGGAATGAGGTAATCATAGTACCTACAACATTGGGTTGTTTTGATGATTAAAAATTAATAAGTTAGCAAACACAAAAAGAGTTAGAATGGATTAAAAACATAAATGTAAGACCAGATACTATAAAACTCTTAAGAGGAAAACATAGGAAAAACTCTCTGACATAAACCACAGCAAGACCTTTTTTGACCCAATTCCTAGAGTGATGAAAATTAAAACAAAAATAAACAAATGGGACTTAATTAAACCTAAAAACTTTTACACAGCAAAGGAAACCATAAATAAGAAGCAAATACAACCCTCAGAATGGGAGAAAATATTTGAAAATGAAGTAATGGACAAAGGATTAATCTCCAAAATATACAAACAGCTCATGAAACTCAATAACAAGAAAACAGCCTAATCAAAATATGAGTATAAGACCCAAACATACGTTTCTCCAAAGAAGACATACAGATGATCAAGAGACACAAGAAAAGATGCTCGACATCACTAATTATTAGAGAAATGCAAATCAGAACTATAATGAGGTATCACCTCACACTGGTCAGAATGGCCATTGTCAAAAAATCTATAAACAATAAATGCTAGAAAGGATATGGAGAAAAAGGAACCCTCTTGAACTGTTGATGGGAATGTAAATTGATTCAGCCACTGTAGACAAAGGTACAGCGGTTCCTTAAAAACTAAACATAGGACTATCATATGACCCAGCAATTTAAAAGGCCACATCTATCCCAGTGTTCATTGCAGCACTATTTACAATTGACAGGACTTGAAAACAACTTAAATGTCCAATAGCAGATGAATGGATAAGAAATATGTGATACATATGGAAAATTACATAATGGAATATCACTCGGCCACTAAAAGGAAAAATAGGGTCATTTGTAGGGTTGTGGATAGATATAGAGTCTCACAAATTGAAAAAAGTGTGTTATGCATTACAGAGTGAAGTATGTCAGAAAGAGAAAAAGAAAAAAAAAAGAGTATATTAATGCATACATGTAGAATCTAGAAAAAAGATACAGATGAACCTATTTCCAAGGCAGGAATAGAGATGAAGATGTATAGAATGGACACATGGACACAGAGTTGGAAGGGGAAGGCGGGACAAATTGGGAGATTGGCATTGAGATAAAAATCAAATTTTGCTGTGTGTAAAATACAATGGCTAGTGAGAAGTTTCTATAAAGCACAGAAAGCTCAGCTCAGTGCTCTGTGATGACCCAGGGAGTGGGTGAGGGGCTGGGATGGGAGGAAGGTCCAAGGCTGGGTGAGGGTATGTATATGCATATGGCTTATTTATTTCATTGTATAGTAGAAATTAACACAATATTATAAAGAAATTATATCTCAATAAAAAAATTAAAAAGACTAGAACAATGCATGTCCTCTAAACACTAAAGTGTTAGAAATTTTGTTTTTATTTTCTTTGTGCAACTTTTAATTTTTTCTGAGGTTAATAATAATAACATACTAATAATTTCCATTTTTATTTGTATAGTTTTCCATGTACTTAAATAGTTAATTTACCCCTAATTTTCCCCCAGGCAATCTCTTTTCAATTATTTTCAAATATATTTGTTGAGATAATGACTGCATTTTTGTGAAGTCTTTCCCCGAGTCTGAATCTGTTCTAGTTAACTCTGGGTGACCATCACACCATGGAGGCATTCATCTCTCACTTTCTCTCACTATTGTCCTAAAAAGTCCCTTTACTTTTCTTTTTTTCTTAAATTTATTTATTTTAATTGGAAGGTACTTACTTTACAACTTTGTGATGGTTTTTGCCATAGATCAGCATAAATTGGCCACAGGCTTACATTTGTTTGATATTCTGCATTGCTGAAAATGGCTCTGCTATATCCATCTTCACATTTATGACTAGCTATAGAGCTCTAGGTTGGAACCATGTTCTCAGAATTTTTTTTTTTTTTTTTTTTTTTTTGGGGAAAATGGACAAAGGAAAGGATCAATGAGGGTGGGAGGGAAATGGGAAGAAAGAAGGGGAGTGATGGTGGGGAGGAGTATACATAATTTCTTAACTAATGGCTTTCTGTTTTTAATCACAAAGAACACTTAAAAAAAATCATGTTGAATTCATCCTATATTAGGAGGTTTGATCTGGAAATGAAAAGTTCAGGAAACTAAAAGTCCAGTTTGGGTGTCCTCATCTTAGACACATCTTGGTATTTTGTATTGGTAGGTCTATCTTTACCACAATATATTATTTAGGATAGGATTACATTTGTCACTTCTTCCTCCCTACTACCCAAAGTGGTACCAGACTCATAAAATAGTCAATAAACCTTTATAAAGTGAACAAATAAGTCTATTTTTTTTTAACTCTCCTGAGTGAACTGAATTTTTTGAGGCTCGTAAGTGATTATGTTTTCTTCTTTACTTTGTCTGTTACAGCCAGATTGTATAAGTATGCGTGGGGTATTAAAGTCTCCCACTATTATTATATTGTTGCATATTTCTTCTATCATATTAATTAATGTTTTTCTTAGATATATCAATGCTCCAATGTTGGGTGCATATATATTTATAATTGTTATAACTTCTTTTTGGATTGTTCCTTTAAGTCGTTATGTATAACCTTGATTGTCTCCTTTTCAGGATCTTTAAAGTCAATTTTACCTGATATGAGTATTGCTACTCCTGTTTTCTTTTGGTCCATATTTGCATAGAAAATCTTTTTCCAGCCCTTCATTTTCAGTCAGTATATATCCCGTATTTTAAGGTGGTTCTCTTGTAGACAACATATATAGGGGTCTAGTTTTTGTATCCATTTGACCCAATTTAGTCTTTTGGTTGTCTCTTGTAGACAAGGTATGTAGGGGTCTTGTTTTTGTATCGATTCGGCCAGTCTTTGTCTGTTGATTAGGGCATTCAGCCCATTAACGTTTAAAGCAATTATTGATAAATAGGATTTACTTTATTGTTTTGGGTTTGAATTTATACACCTTTTTAGTGATTCCTATCTAGAGAATGTCCTTTAGTTTTTGTTGGAGAAATGGTTTAGTGGTGCTAAATTCTCTCAACTTTTGCTTATCTGTGAAGCTTTTGATTTCTCCTTCATATTTGAATGAGATCCTTGCTGGATACAATAATCTGGGCTGTAAGTTATTTTCTTTCATCACTTTAATTATGTCTTGCCATTCCCTCCTGGCTTGGAGAGTTTCTATTGAAAGATCAGCTGTTATCCTTATGGGAATTCCTTTGTGAGTTATTTGATGTTTTTCCCTAGCTGCTTTTAATATTTGTTCTTTATATTTAATCTTTGTTAATTTGATTAATATGTGTCTTGGGGTGTTTCGCCTTGGGTTTATCCTGTTAGGGACTCTCTGAATTTCTTGAGTGGTAATTTCCTTCTCCATTTTAGGGAAGTTTTCAACTATTATCTCCTCAAGTATTTCCTCATGGTCTTTCTTTTTATCTTCTTCTTCTGGAACTCCTATGATTTGAATGTTGTAGCGTTTAATGTTATCCTGGAGGTCTCTGAGATTGTCCTCATTTCTTTTGATTCGTTTTTTCTTTTTACTCCTCTAATTCATTTATTTCTAGGATTCTATCTTCTAATTCACTAATCCTATCTTCTGCCTCTGTTAGTCTACTATTTGTTGCCTCCAGGGTGTTTTGGATCTCATTTATTACATTATTCATTATGTGTTGACTCTTTTTTATTTCTTCTAGGTCCTTGTTAAATCTTTCTTGCATCTTCTCAATCCTTGTCTCCAGACTCTTTAACTGTGATTCCATTTTGATTTCGAGATTTTGGATTAATTTCACTATCATTATTTGGAATTCTTTATCAGGTAGATTCCCTATCTCTTCCTCTTTGGTTTGGTTTGGTGAGCATCTATCCTGTTCCTTTAGCTGCTGGGTATTCTTTTGTCTCTTCATTCTGTTAAAATTGCCGAGTTTAGAGTGTCCTTACTATATTCTGGTAGTTTGTTGAATTCTCTTTATTGAGGCGGTTTACTGGTCTTTTCAATATCTGATCTCTGCCCTGTTACAGAGGGGGCAGAGATGAACACCCAAATCTAAGCCGGCCAGGTTCAGGCACTTGGATAATCCACAGAAGCACAGACTCGGTTGAGTCTGTGTTTTATGCCCTTCCCAGATCCGAGTAGTGCAGGTGATGAAGTGTTTAGCAAGCGCAGCTGCTAAGACTTATCGCCTCCCCGCCACTCAGTTTTCTGGGTATACAACTGGCGCACTTTCTCAGGCGGATGTTGACCATCCAGAGCCCTAAGAAGCGTGAGTCAGCACGGAAACCTACTTACAGTTCTGTAGACAGTGTCTCTCTAGTGCTGTGATTGCCCGCCTCCAGCTCTGGCTGCCTGTCACCGGAGTGGGACGGCCTGCAGCCGGCCATCTCTGTGCAGTCCTTTGTTCCGTACGTAGTCCTGGTGGTGTCTTAAGTTAGGGCTGGCTTTTGATGTAGTAGATAACCGACAGTCTGGTTATTTTGCTCAGATAGCGCTCGAGATAGCCAGGCCAAATCCTTTCTCAAAGCAATGCAGGCCACGCTGCTCCTCCTAGCCCAGCCCCCGCTTGCTAATAGCAAATGCTGGTGTCCGCGCCGCTTCTCCGCAAAAGGAGTTACTGCAGGGCTCGTTTTCTCCTTTTGAAGACAATGAATTGTCTTTCTAAGTGCCTGATGTTCTCTGCCGGCATTCAGAAGTTGTTTTGTAGAATTTATTCAGCATTCAAATGGTCTTTTAATGGATTTGTGGAGGAGACAGTATTCTCCCCGTCCTACTCATCCACCATCTTAGCTCCTCCCTCTGTTCTCAGAATTTTGAAGACATCACCTCATTGTCTTTAGTTTTCTTGTTGCTGTTGAAGAGTTCTGTGCTGTTATAATTTTGATATTATGTATATATCCATTTCTTTTTTTCTGGAAATTTTTAGAATATCCCTATAATCTCCAGTGTTAAGGAATTTCATCATGATGTGCTTTCACATGGATCTGGGTGCATCTATCCTTCTGAGCATTTGGGGAAATTCTTTGAAATTATTTCTCTGGTGATTTCTTCTCTATTTTCTCTGTTTCCTACTGAAATTCCTATTCTTTGGATGTGACATGGTCCTTTAAATTTTATACTTTTCCTTTTCTTCATCGTTTTGCCCTTTTGCCCAACTCATTAAAACTGGTCACATTTTATTCCAATCCATCTACTGAGTTTTTTATTCTACTATTTTATTTTTAATTTACAAGACTTTTTAAAAATCAGTCTCCAAGTGTTCTTTTGTGTTAGACAAGGTCCCATCACTTCATGGGAAATAGATGGGGAAACAGTGGAAACAGTGTCAGACTTTATTTTTCTGGGCTCCAAAATCACTACAGATGGTGACTGCAGCCATGAAATTAAAAGACGCTTACTCCTTGGAAGGAAAGTTATGACCAACCTAGATAGCATATTCAAAAGCAGAGACATTACTTTGCCAACAAAGGTTCGCCTAGTCAAGGCTATGGTCTTTCCTGTGGTCATGTATGGATGTGAGAGCTGGACTGTGAAGAAAGCTGAGCGCCGAAGAATTGATGCTTTTGAACTGTGGTGTTGGAGAAGACTCTTGAGAGTCCCTTAGACTGCAAGGAGATCCAACCAGTCCATTGTGAAGGAGATCAGCCCTGGGATTTCTTTGGAAGGAATGATGCTGAAGCTGAAACTCCAGTACTTTGGCCACCTCATGCGAAGAGTTGACTCCTTGGAAAAGACTCTGATGCTGGGAGGGATTGGGGGCAAGAGGAGAAGGGGACAACAGAGGATGAGATGGCTGGATGGCATCACTGACTCAATGGATGTGAGTCTCAGTGAACTCTGGGAGTTGGTGATGGACAGGGAGGCCTGGCGTGCTGCGATTCATGGGATCACAAAGAGTCGGACATGACGGAGCGACTGATCTGATCTGATCTGAAGTGTTCTTTTTTTCCCATTAGAGTCCTTTCTTTTCCTTCATGAATGCACTCTATTTTTTTTTGAGGATTTTAATAATAATTACTTTAAAAGTTTTCTTATCTCTGTATTGTCTCTTCAAGTTTTTAAAATTTCTGTATAGTTTGACATCTATCTTTCATTTTGGAGTTTTCTTTAAAGATCTAGTGATACTTGGATGTTGACCTTTGTTTAAGAGAGAGATACTGAGAATCAAATGACAAAGTCTATGCCTGAGGATGGCACTTTTCTAAAGTGTAATTTAAGCTGGGCCATTAAGTTAGTTAAGTCCTGAGGTCAATATCTGTAGGTCTTATCCAGGGCTGATCAGATTCCACAAAAAGGGACTGAATTTTCTGCCCTTGGAGTATAATCCCTCTTTCCAGACGGAAGCCTATTTGCACATTTAATTTGAAAACTTACACTTAATCGACTGATTTTAGTCCTGCACCCAGCTCTAGTGCAGAGAATCTTCTAGTCTTCTAGACTAGCATCTTCTAGTCCAGAGAAATTTCATTTCTTCCCAGAGATATCTCCAGTTTTCTGTTGGGTGAAGGAGGAAAACCATATGCTGGGCAGGGGAGGGTTTTTGATGATCTGTTTCTGAAATAGATTTGCTTGATGTCCACCTCCTACATTCATAGGAATCTTATGCTAAGAATTCCCAAATCTTTTAGTACTTCTCTGATGTAGATGAGGCTGCATCTCAGCTGTGCCCAGGTTTTCAGACACAGTTTTCTTGGGTTTTCTAGGTCAATTGCTCCTCATCTGCTTTCTAGCTGCCAAAACTTTATTGTATTTTTTAAAATTTGGATTTATGTCTTAAAATTTTCGGTTATTATCAGCTAGTGGGACTTCCAGAGGGTGCAAAGGGTAATGTGTAAGGTAATATTAAGAAGACAGATCTTCAACAAGTAAACACATATAAATATGTCACTACAAATTATACGAGAAACTATAAAGAAAGCTAAGTTGAGAAGGACCAAATTTGGATTGCTGCTTTGGCATATGGCCCTCTGAGAAGGTAATATTTAAACCAAGTTCTGAAAACAAGTGGGAATTAGCCACACAAAGAGTAGAGGGAAAAACATTCCATGCAGATGAGCAGCCTTGGGGTGATAGAATAATCAGAATTTTGGACTTAAAGTGACAGAGGCCTAAGTTTGGGCTAAAAAGGGAGATTGATTAGTATATATAACTGGGAAGGCTAAAATGTGACCCAGGGTATTTGGCTGGATCCTAGAATTTATATGAGGGCTCATGTTCCGGTCTCTCTATCTATAGTTCTGCTTGTCTCTGCTTGGTCTCCTTAAAGAGACTTCCTCCATCTGGTGGCAAGCTGTCTACTAGAAATCACAAGGCTATATCATCTTTATTGCTCCTATACCAGAGAATCGGAGAGTCTTCTCCCACTGTTGTTTTTTTTTTTTTAAACTGGCATACATAAATGATACCTCACATTCCTTGAAATAATCACAATTTTGGAGTTCTGTGTTTGGCCAGACATGGGTCCAACTCTGATCTGATCCTGGCAATATACTGAAAGATATTTACTATCAGAAGAATTGTGAGAGAGAAAATTACAGAGACTTAAAGCACAGCCTTATGGGTGATGTTAAGCTTTGGAATTTATATCAACTGCAATGAGAAACTATTGATGGATTTTAATCAAAGAATAACATAAGCTTGTTAATGACTTAATTCAATCCACACTTTCAAATCAAATTTCCTTCCCAGTCCCCCTACCTGTGTAAGCAGCACCACCATTTTCCTATGGCTTTAGTTTGATATTTTAGAGCCATCTTGGAAGTCTCTTTCAAATGAATCACCTGTATAAAATTAGTCACTAAGCCCAGTAGATTCTCCCTTCTTGAAGCCTCTTGGACTTATCCTAGCTCCTGCTTTATGTATCTCATCATACTGTTGCAGGCTCTTATCAACTTGGAATTGGTTTGTGTGACAGTCTCCTAACTGGCATCTCTTCTATTTTCTCTCTGCTTCTAAGTCACCACACATGGCACTCTTAGATTGTTTTTTGAAATACCACTATCTCCGCGTCACTCTTCTAACCAGGAGTTCAGGATGCTTCCCTATCATTTAATGAATCAAGCCCAAATCCTTCAGTGCAACATCCAGAGCCTTCCATTATCTGGTCCTGCTGTACCTGCTTCACCTTATCTACCTGTGTGCCCTCCATCATGATAAGACTATACGGGCTTTGACTCCCTAGTCTTCACCTCCAGGAATGGGGAAAGATGGACTGTTATCAATCACTTATAGACAGAAGAGGAGAGAAACAAGGGGGTGAGGGAGGAGACAGGAGAATGTGAGCCATTCTAATGAGTCACAGCTGCCTTAGATAAAGAAAGGCTGGCATGTAAGTACGTGGCTCCCTTGAACTTGATGGTGTGGTCGAGCTAGTCTTTCTGAGCTGCAAGTGCAGGCGGTAGTGCCAAGTTGAAATCTCAGTGTGTGCATTTTCAAGGTGAGGCTTTGCCTGGAAGGAGGACATTTGTTCAGACAAATCTTTCCAGGTTGTAGCAGTAACTCCCTGGGGTAAAATGTGTGGGGCCAGCTCACAGGTTTCTGGGAACTTGCCCAGGATTTTCAGGGTCAATTGGTGCTGCAGAGAAAAATGATGGATTATCCAGGGAGGTGTGAATAGTGTCAAGAAACATGAGCACTTCTGGTAGGTTCTCGTTACTTATTTTTGCTCCAGTAGCTTTTTGGCTGGAGAAGGGGTTTGTGTGGTGTTTGGAATCTACAGAGGTAAAGTGCTATTATAATGGGAAGGGGCACTAACAACTTTTTAAAAGCCTACTAAAGTTCTGAGGGAAATTGGGTAAAAGATTTGTGGCTAAATCCTAAGAAGAAACAACAGACAGAAAGTTTAAAAAGTTAGCAGAGAATCATTATTATCTCTTCTTGGGATTGATTTGGTTAACTGCTTACTACATTTGTCAATTATTGGATGACATGGATGGACGTGAGTGGTTAACATTTTATAATAATCTCTGAATTGAACAGAAGTGTACTTTTCAAAACAAGCAGTTTTCTCTAAATTTCAAGGAATGGAGGGATTTTATTTATCCAAGAGAACACATAAAGAGAACATGATACAAGACCACAGTAATTCTGAGACAGTAAGAATGATGGAATGATGGTTCCCCAAAGATGCCCACACCCTAACTCCTGGAACCTCTGAATCTTTTAGCTCACATTGCACAAAGAACTTAAGGGATGTGGCTGAGACTACGGATCTTGACAAGGAGGTTAGCCTATATATTTCCAGGGGGACCCGATCTAATCACACGAATCTTTAAAATCAGAGAACCATTTCCAGATGGGGTTAGTCAGCAGGACATGTGACTATGGAAAAAGGGTCAAAGAGATGCAACATCACTGGCCCTGAAGACAGAGGAGAGGGGAGTCAGGAGCCAAGGAGAGTGAGAGGCCTCATAACAAGCTGAAAAAAGTGAGGAAACAGATTCTCCTCTAGGGCCTCCAGAAGCAAACATAGCCCTGCCAACATTTTGGTTTTAGCCCAGTGAGATTTGTGTTGGACTTCTGACCTACAAAACTCTAAGACAATACTTTTGTGTTGTCTGAAATCACTAAGCTCTTGGTCATTTGTTATGGCAACCATAGAAAATAAATGCAATATTTTTTAGTAAATACATTTTGAATGAACAAAATTTGTCTAAGATATTCATAAGGAAATCATACAGATAGGCTTATTTGGGGTGAAACTCAAGCATGATTTTCATAAATGATTCACTTAACTAACATTTATTAAGCATTGACTATGTACTGGGCACTTTTCTTTGTTTTTACATTAAAACCTCACAATAACTGAAGTTCATTGCTGCTAGTTCGGGATGTAATACTTCCAAAATCAGACACTTGGCAAATGGAGAAGCTGAGTTTTAACCTGGGAAGCTGAAGAATTAATTGTTTAGTCTCTATGATGGTAGCTCCCACACTTGTGTGTGTGTGCTAAGTCACTCAGTCATGTCCAACCTCTGCTACCCCATGGATTGTAGCCTGCCAGTCTCCTCTGTCCATGGGACTTTCAGGGAAAGAATACCGGAGTGGTTTGACATTTCTTATTCTAGGGAATCTTCCTGACCCAGAGATTGAACTCGTGTCTCTTGTGTCTCCTGCATTGGCAGGCAGATTCTTTACCCCTAGCATCATCTGGGAAGTTCACCCTCATATTAAAAGTACTTAGAGAGTTTTCACAAATCCCAATATCCAGATCACAGCCCATATCAATTAATTCAAATGTTCAAGTACAGAGCCAGACATCAGTTATTTTTCAAAGATCTCCTATGCATCCAACATGCAGTGAAGTTTAGTAACTGATGCATTTTGCATACTCGCTCTCAAACTGCAATATAAATCTAGTTCAGATCAGATCAGTCGCTCAGTCGTGTCCAACTCTTTGCGACCCCATAAATCGCAGCACACCAGGCCTCCCTGTCCATCACCAACTCCTGGAGTTCACTGAGACTCACATCCATCGAGACAGTGATGCCATCCAGCCATCTCATCCTCTGTTGTCCCCTTCTCCTCTTGCCCCCAATCCCTCCCAGCATCAGAGTCTTCTCCAATGAGTCAACTATTCGCAGGACGTGGCCAAACTCCAGCTGATACTGGAGTTTCAGCTTTAGCATCATTCCCTCCAAAGAAATCCCAGGGCTGATTTCCTTCAGAATGGACTGGTTGGATCTCCTTGCAGTCCAAGGGACTCTCAAGAGTCTTCTCCAACACCACAGTTCAAAAGCATCAATTCTTCGGCGCTCAGCTTTCTTCACAGTCCAGCTCTCACATCCATACATGACCACAGGAAAGACCATAGCCTTGACTAGGCGAACCTTTGTTGGCAAAGTAATGTCTCTGCTTTTGAATATGCTATCTAGGTTGGTCATAACTTTCCTTCCAAGGAGTAAGCGTCTTTTAATTTCATGGCTACAGTCACCATCTGCAGTGATTTTGGAGCCCAGAAAAATAAAGTCTGACACTGTTTCCACTGTTTCCCCATCTATTTCCCATGTAGTGATGGGACCGGATGCCATGATCTTCGTTTTCTGAATGTTGAGCTTGAAGCCAACCTTTTCACTCTCCACTTTTACTTTCATCAAGAGGCTTTTGAGTTCCTCTTCACTTTCTGCCATAAGGGTGGTGTCATCTGCATATCTGAGATTATTGATATTTCTCCCAGCAATCTTGATTCCAGTTTGTGTTTCTTCCAGTCTAGCATTTCTCATGATGTACTCTGCATATAAGTTAAATAAACATGGTGACAATATGCAGCCTTGACGTACTCCTTTTCCTATTTGGAACCAGTTTGTTGTTCCATGTCCAGTTCTAACTGTTGCTTCCTGACCTGCATACAGATTTCTCAAGAGGCAGGTCAAGTGGTCTGGTATTCTCATCTCTTTCAGAATTTTCCACAGTTGATTGTGATCCACACAGTCAAAGGCTTTGGCATAATCAATAAGGCAGAAATAGATGTTTTCTGGAACTCTCTTGCTTTTTCCATGATCCAGCGGATGTTGGCAATTTGATCTCTGGTTCCTCTGCCTTTTCTAAAACCAGCTTGAACATCAGGAAGTTCATGGTTCACATATTGCTGAAGCCTGGCTTGGAGAATTTTGAGCATTACTTTACTAGCGTGTGAGATGAGTGCAATTGTGTGGTAGTTTGAGCATTCTTTGACATTGCCTTTCTTTGGGATTGGAATGAAAACTGACCTTTTCCAGTCCTGTGGCCACTGCTGAGTTTTCCAAATTGGCTGGCATATTGAGTGCAGCACTTTCACAGCATCATCTTTCAGGATTTGAAATAGCTCCACTGGAATTCCATCACCTCCACTAGCTTTGTTCGTAGTGATGCTTTCTAAGGCCCCCTTGACTTCATATTCCAGGATGTCTGGCTCTAGGTCAGTGATCACACCATCATGATTATCTGGGTCATGAAGATCTTTTTTGTACAGTTCTGTGTATTCTTGCCATCTCTTCTTAATATCTTCTGCTTCTGTTAGGTCCGTACCATTTCTGTCCTTTATCGAGCCCATCTTTGCATGAAATGTTCCTTTGGTATCTCTGATTTTCTTGAATAGATCCTTAGTCTTTCCCATTCTGTTGTTTTCCTCTATTTCTTTGCATTGATCACTGAAGAAGGCTTTCTTATCTCTTCTTGCTATTCTTTGGAACTCTGCATTCAGATGTTTATATCTTTCCTTTTCTCCTTTACTTTTTGCTTCTCTTCTTTTCACAGCTATTTGTAAAGCCTCCCCAGACAGCCATTTAGGTTTTTGGTATTTTTTTTCCATGGGGATAGTCTTGATCCTTGTCTCCTGTACAGTGTCACGAACCTCATTCCATAGTTCATCAGGCACTCTATCTATCAGATCTAGGCCCTTAAATGTATTTCTCACTTCCACTGTATAATCATAAGGGATTTGATTTAGGTCATACCTGAATGGCGTAGTGGTTTTCCCTACTTTCTTCAATTTAAGTCTGAATTTGGCAATAAGGTGTTCATGGTCTGAGCCACAGTCAGCTCCTGGTCTTGTTTTTGCTGGCTGTATAGAGCTTCTCCATCTTTGGCTGCAAATAATATAATCAATCTGATTTTGGTGTTGACCATCTGGTGATGTCCATGTATAGGGTCTTCTCTTGTGTTGTTGGAAGAGGGCGTTTGTTATGACTAGTGCATTTTCTTGGTAAAACTCTATTAGTCTTTGCCCTGCTTCATTCCGTATTCCAAGGCCAAATTTGCCTGTTACTCCAGGTGTTTCTTGACTTCCTACTTTTGCATTCCAGTCCCCTATAATGAAAAGGACATCTTTTTTGGGTGTTAGTTCTAAAAGGTCTTGTAGGTCTTCATAGAACTCTTCAAGTTCAGCTTCTTTAGCGTTACTGGTTGGGGCATAGACTTGGATTACTGTGACATTCAATGCTTTGCCTTGGAAATGAACAGAGATCATTCTGTCGTTTTTGAGATTGCATCCAAGCACTGCATTTCGGACTCTTATTGACCATGATGGCCACTCCATTTTTCTGTGGGATTCCTGCCTTCAGTAGTAGAAATAATGATTATCTGAGTTAAATCCACCCATTCCAGTCCATTTGAGTTTGTTGATTCCTAGAATGTCGACATTCACTCTTGCCATCTCTTGTTTGACCACTTACAATTTGCCTTGATTCATGGACCTGACATTCCAGGTTCCTATGCAATATTGCTCTTTACAGCATTGGACCTTGCTTCTATCACCAGTCACATCCATAGCTGGGTATTCTTTTTGCTTTGGCTCCATCCCTTCATTCTTTCTGGAGTTATTTCTCCACTGATCTCCAGTAGCATATTGAAACCTACTGACCTGGGGAGTTTCTCTTTCAGTATCCTATCATTTTGCCTTTTCATACTGTTCATGGGGTTCTCAAGGCAAGAATACTGAAGTGGTTTGCCATTCCCTTCTCCAGTGGACCACATCCTGTCAGATCTCTCCACCATGTCCCGTCCATCTTGGGTTGCCCCATGGGCATGGCTTAGTTTCACTGAGTTAGACAAGGCCGTGGTCCTAGTGTGATTAGATTGACTAGTTTTCTGTGAGTATGGTTTCAGTGTGTTTGCCCTCTGGTGCCCTCTTGCAACACCTACCATCTTACTTGGGTTTCTCTTACCTTGGGCATGGGGTATCTCTTCACGGCTGTTCCAGCAAAGCACACCCATTGCTCCTTACCTTGGACGAAGGGTATCTCCTCACCGCTGGCCTTCTTGACCTTCAATGTGGGATAGCTCCTCTAGGCCCTCCTGCACCCGCACAGCCACGGCTCCTTGGATGTGGGGTTGGTCTTCCCAACCCAGGGATCAAACTCCTTCTCCCGCATCATAGACAGACGCTTTACCATCTGAGCCACCAAGGAAGTCCTCTAAATCTAGTTAATCCATCTAAAAGAAAGCATGAAAACTCAGTTGGTACAAAACTACAATCTAGGTTACCTCTTACTCTAAATGGATGGTTTTTTATCGTGGTTAGTACAGTAATTGTCAATAGTTGCATAAAACGGCAGTTTTTAGTTAATCCAAAAACTATAGTAGAACTGATTTGCATGAAGACACATTTGGATTGTCAGTCAAAATAATGCAGGGCCAGAAGTGGAGAAATCTTTCCCCACATCAGACAAGGAGCAGGGAGAAACAAAGATCTTTATCTGGTATCTAAAGTCAGAAGAGAAGGGAACCTGATGAATTTGGGATTAGGCAATCAAATTGCTCATCTGGACATTTTGTCACTTTTGTAAAAAGTCTGCACTTTCCTCTTGAACGTCTCTGGACATACGCATGCTGCTGCTGCTAAGTCGCCTCAGTCGTGTCCGACTCTGTGCGACCCCATAGACGGAAGCCCATCAGGCTCCCCTGTCCCTGGGATTCTCCAGGCAAGAACATTGGAGTGGGTTGCCATTTCCTTTTCCAATGCATAAAAGTGAAAAGTGAAAGTGAAGTCGCTTAATCATGTCCGACCCTTAGCGACCCCATGGACTGGAGCCTACCAGGCTCCTCCGTCCATGGGATTTTCCAGGCAAAAGTACTGGGGTGGGGTGCCATTGCCTTCCCCGGGACATATGCATACCTATGGCTAATTCACGTTGATGTGTGGCAGAAACCAACACAATATTGCAGAGCAATTATTCTTCAATTAAGACAAATTCTGAGTGTGTTTCAGCATCAGTTAGGACAGCTCTGCTCTCCCATTAAGATTGGTGCTGTGACTGAGAGCCAATTGGAGTCAATGGCGCTGCATTTCCTTTATTTTGTCATAACTTGGCTTCCTTGTGGGCTTCCCTGGTGGCTCAGATAATAAAAGAGTCTGCCTGCAATGCAGGAGACCCAAGTTTGATCCCTGGGTCAGGAAGATCCCCTGGAGAAGGAAATGGCAACCCACTCTAGTATTCACGCCTGGAAAATCCTATGGAAGGAGGAGTCAGATGGGTGATAGGCCAACTGGGCTGCTCCTCTCGGGGACCATCCCTTCAGAAAGATCAAGTCCCCGCTATGGTCAGGGGACAGACTGCAAGTTGCGGCACTGATGGAATTTTGGCTGCAAGCATCTGACTGCCACTGCAGCAGATGCTACGGCAAGCATCTGATGCTAAGAGCCCACTCACTGGAAAAGATTCTGATGCTGGGAAAGATTGAAGACAGGAGGAGAAAGGGATGATGGAGGATGAGATGATTGGATGACATTACCAACTCAATGGATATGAGCTTGAGCAAACTTCTGGAGATAGTGAAGGACAGGGAAGCATGGTGGGCAGCCTTTCATGGGATTGTAGAGTCGGACACGAACAACAGAAAACCTGACTGCCACAGCAGCAGATGGCTATTCCTCCCTTGAAATGGCATTTTCATAAGCCCCAGTACACGACTTCCCCTTGGGTAGGACAGGGAGATTCTGTTTCTTAATCTGGTGCAGAACGTCTTCACATTCTCAGTTAATTTTGCAAACAGAAATTGGTTCAGCAGATTTCAGCTAGAAACAGATGTTGATGGCAGTGTCCAAAGCTTCAATGGAGGATCTCCTCTCCCCTGTGCCAGGCTTTCTATGGGAGGAATGAACAGATCTTTGTTGGACAGACCAGATGTACATCTCCATGTGGGCCAGAGCTCTTGGTTCAAATCCCACAGATGAGAACCATAAATTAAAATGCACTTGTGTCTCACTGGTAATAATCACAGACCCCAGTCAATCATCTTTTTGTCTACGCTAAAGCCACAAACTTGCTTTAGCCAGGATTACCTCAGGATTCCTGACTGAACACGTGGCACTCTTTTTGGCCTGAGTTCTTCGAACAAACAATACGCTGTCTACAGTTTCACCAGAATGTTGCCAATATTCTACTGTGTGCTGCATAGATGTGGAAGTAAAGTAACTAAGTCAAAAGAGTGAAAGAAGTAACCTTAAATATTTTGCATGATTCACATTATTGGTTTTCTCTTTTTTTTACCCATCTTAGTAAATATTACAAGTTGCAAATTGATTTCATCTTTATTGATCCTTCTTTACTTTTTGGAGTTTTTAATCCATCAAGAAAGTCATTTGGCCTTAACAGAAATTACTCCAATGAAATTGTAGCCTGAGTAGAGTAGAGATTACTGTTTATCCTAGTGGATCCATACAGCATAACTGGCAGACATACCAGCCAAGAAGTCCTCTTGTAGCAATTACATAAAATTCTGTCTTCTCATTACACAACATTGTCCTAGAACAAGGATCTCAGGTTTTTCGAGGTTTAAACATGATCTTAATATTTTCAAAAATCATTGAGAATTAAGATCTTTCATGGGTTATAAATTTTGTAATCTAAAAACAAAAACACCCTTATCTAGGGAAAACCAATACTGTTTGCTGAAAATTCTCTTTTACATTTTCCTTGTGGTTAATTTCAACTTTCCATTTCCTTAAAACTGATTTGTATTTTGCACAGCTGTTGTGTTATCCTACACCTTGTATTTTTCAAGGAGCTATATAGTTTCTCCCTTTAAAGATAATTTTGACATAGCTTACAGACATGCACATAAATACACAAATTTATTGGCCAATATCAGTAAATGATGAAAGCCCTGAGGAAACTATTGAAAATTAAACTTGGTTATAGTACAATGGTATCTGCAATGTATTGGCCACTTATCCATGTTTATAAATAGTACACAAAAGCTTAATTTTACCATAATTGAAGAGCAATTTTGAGAAACTCATACAATTTAATGGTTTAACTGTCCTTTATTGCTATATGTAGACAGACTAAATAACAGCAGTAAATGTTGAACACAATCAAATGCACTACAATTTCTTTGGAACACAATTTAAATTTCAAATTATGTTTAATGCTCCTGTACATATCACAAGTCTCTTTTTTAAAGCTTATCATGTGGAATCCACGTAGTCAAGGAAACTGGCATTTGGGGAAAGCAGAGAAGTAGCAGTAATGTGGGTCATTTGGAAATCTGACCAACAGTGTTTTTCAAAGTGTGTCATGTATTTTTAAATCATCTTTTCCTTCCATTATTTTGAACCTTATCAATATCCTCCTGTGTTATATATTTAGATGATATCTGAGTCAGACATTTTCCAGTTGCATTGTGTTACTTGGCCTCAAACATTTCCTTTTTCTTTTGTATAATTAGGCTTAAAGGGAGAAGGTGATAGATAATAAGACACAATGTGCACATGTTAAGCTCCTTCTTCCTGTGGAAATGATTCACTAACTGGCATCCTTTGATTCTGTCCTTGGTCCTGTCTTTGGGACCAACATATCCTTTCGTATGAAATAAAGTTCAGTGAAAGAAGGAGGAAATGCCGTTCTCTTTGGATCTCATCTGATTTCAGAATGTTATCAATGAAGACATAGATGTGATTGTGCTATGAGTTAAAAAGTTGAGTTCCTTTGACAGGCAGAGTTAGAAGGCTCTGATGAAATTTTAACATAGGGGTATTGGAAATAAGCCAGGAGATATAACCTGTGTTCTCCTGGACTGTGATTAACAATGCGGGAACATTACCTGAAAGCAAACTCACTCACAAAATTTATAAATCTTAAAAGGGAGTACTCAAAGTATATTATGCACACAACAATATGCTTTGATCTTGTGGAATTTTTAAAAAGTTTAGTTTTGTGCTCACCAGAGAACTTCAAACAAAGCTGAGAAAATATGGAAACAATCTTGCTTTTAGGTTAAAAAGGAACCTACCCATCTACCATAATAAAATTATTGCAGTGTTTACCAGCTCATTATTATTATTTTGTTTTCTTTTCTTTTTTAAAAAATTTATTTTAATTGGAGACTAATTACTTAACAATATTGTAGTAATTTTGGCCATACATTGACATGAATCAGGCATGGATGTACATGTGTTTTCCATCCTGAACCCCCCTACCACCTCCCTCCCCATCCCATCCCTCAGGGTCATCCCATCAGCTCATAACTATTAATGCTTCATTGCAAAGATCATTGAGAAGACATTTATCCTAAAACTTTTACCTCTTCCAGTGAAATAATTTCTTCCTGTCCAATCAATTTCCCAACTCCTAGAAGGTTGATTAAATGAAAGGATGTTATTAGTTTATTTGTAAATTCATCCTTATTGTGTGCCAGACTTAAAGATTTAATGGTTAACCAAAGAGTAATACAACTCAAAGGCTTATGAGGAGGACACATAATAAATAAATAATTACATAAATATAATAAATTCCTAGATGGACCCTGGAAAGCTGGAGTAAAGAGAAGGGATTTGCTCCTTTCTGTTGGTTCCTGTTCTTGTCCACTATGGAGAACAGTATGGAGATTCATTAAAAAATTAAAAATAGAGCTACCACATGACCCTGAAATCCCATTCCTTGGCATGTATCTAGAGAAAAACATGGTCCAAAAAGATACATGCACCCTATTCTTTATTGCAGCACTGTTTACAATAGCCAACTCATGGAAGCAAACTACATGTCCACTGGCAGAGGAATGAGTGAAGAAATGTGGTACATATATACAGTATAATAGTATTCAGCCATTACAAAGAATAAAATAATGCCATTTTCAGGAACAAGGATGGACCTAGAGATTTTCATATTGAATTAAGTCGACAGAGATGGAATAATATTGTATGACAGCCCTTATATGCAGAATCTAAAAAGAAAAGATACAAATGAATTTATTTACAAAACAGGAACAGACTCACAGACTTAGAAGATGGACTTGTGGTTGCAGGGGGAAGGATGGAGTGAAGAGACAGTTAGAGAGTTTGGAATGGACATATACACACTCCTATAGTTAAATGGATATCCAACAAGGACCTCAGTTCAGTTCAGTCCCCCAGTTGTGTCCTACTCTTTGCGACCTCATGGATTGCAGCACGCCAGGCTTCCCTGTCCATCATCAACTCCCAGAGCTTGCTCAAACTCACGTCCATTGAGTCGGTGATACCATCCAACCATCTCATCCTCTGTCTTCCCCTTTTCCTCCTGCCTTTAATCTTTCCCAGTATCAGAGTCTTTGCCAATGAGTCAGTTCTTCGCATCAGGTACCCAAAGTATTGGAGCTTCATCTTCAACATCAGTCCTTCCAATGAATATTAAGGACTCACTTCCTTTAGGAATGACTGGTTTGATATTGTTGCAGTCCAAGAATCTTCTCTAACACGACAATTCAAAAGCATCAATTCTTTGGCGCTCAGGTTTCTTTATGGTCCACTTTTCACATCCATACATGACTCCTGGAAAAATCATAGCTTTGACTAGATAGACCTTTATTGGCAAAGTAATGTCTCTGCTTTTAAATGTGCTGTCTAGGTTGGTCACAGCTTTTCTTCCAAGGAGCTAATGTCTTTTAATTTCATGGCGGCAGTCACCATCTGCAGTGATTTTGAAGCCCAAAAAAATAAAGTTTATCACTGTTTCCATTGTTTCCCCATCTATTTGCCATGAAGTGATGGGACCAGAGGCCATGATCTTAGCTTTTTGAACAAGAACCTCCTGTATAGCATATTGAATTCTGCTCAATGCTATGTGGCAGCTTGGACGGGAGAGGAGTGTCAGGGAAAATGGATATATGTATATGTATGGTTGAGTCCCTTTGCTGTCCCCCTGAGTCTATCACAACATTGTTAATCAGCTACATTCCAATATAAAATTTAAAAAGTTTTTAAAAAAAGGATGAGCCCAGCTTCTAGAGGTTGGCAGCAGTCAGTAGCCTCATGATTCTGCTTTTCAATTTTTCCAGTACTCACGAAGAAGCCTTATGTCCTAGCACCAGTGTCTCTCCCCAGACTACTGAATCCCGACTCTATTTGCCCTCTCATCTAAGATTTTAAGTTTTAATAATTTGAATCTCTTCCCTTTATTTTCCAGTCGTGGGAGGGCTAGTTGCTGCCTGTTATTCACATCTCTGTGATACCTGGTGTTCTGGTTTGCCTTTTCAGTTCTCTGATACCTGATTAACAGATTTACATCAAACTCTCTCTATTAAGAAAATTGGTACAGTGAAATCTGACTGAAACCTATCTGATGCAGTTGGTAAAACCTAATATTAATCATATGTACATTCTTCCCCATAAAGATCTACCTGGAAGCCCTGGAAGGATTGGTAATCACATAGTCAGGATACCTGGTATAGTTTTCAATTTTTAAAAAAGTCAGCTGAATAAACCAGCCACAGTGACAAGCTTTGGGAGATTATTAACGTTGTTTTATAAATTAATGGAGAAGATGGAAACATAAACAATTGACAATAAAATGATTCATGATATGAGGGTATGAAAGATATTTTTAAGACCATTAGTTTTCAATTTTTTAAAAAGTCAGCTGAATAAGCCAGCCACAGTGACAAGCTTTGGGAGATTATTAACGTTGTTTTATAAATTAATGGAGAAGATGGAAACATAAACAATTGACAATAAAATGATTCATGATATGAGGGTATGAAAGATATTTTTAAGACTATGCCAGTCTGATGAGAGAAACAATTGGAAAGATAATGGAAAATTCATTACTCCTTAACTTAGCTTTACATGGTTGTTCATAGAAACTTTATCCATTAACCTAAGTCATCTTCTGGCTTTGGGTGGGTGAAACCCAAAGACAAATATTAAGTTGCAGCCAAAAAGTAGGAGTAGTATTGGAAATAGGGAGTAGGAAATGCGAATAGGATACAAAGCAGGTAAATAGGCCCAAGGGAGTTGAAGAGAGTTAAGACAGCAGTCTAATCATTGGAGGTACATAACAACTTTAATTATTTATTGGTGTTTAGACATTTTAGAATGCTTGATAACTCTTTTCTGCCCAAATGTTCAATGCCCCATTGTTGCTGCAGCATGTGACTCTTTAACAACTGTATTTATACCCCCATACTTCCCTCTTCTAGTTTTAGGGTTTGAGGCTTAACACTAGTTCTTCATTTCTTACAGTCAGTCTTATTAGGCCATAGCTAATTGGATAAGGATAACTGAATAAGCTCTCACATGAGCTCTAGATTCAAATGTCTATCTTCATAAGAGTATCCTGGGATCACAATACTTAATATATATAAAAATTACAGTTGGTGATAAATGCTGTAAGAATAGAAAAGCAGTGTGCGGATCTGCTATTTGAAATATAATACTTAGTAAAGATTTGACTGATGAGTTGACATTTGGGCAGAGACTTAAACTGGACACAGAGGCAAGCCATGCAAAGATTAAGTAAAAGAACATCCCAGATAGATAAAATAGCAAAGGCAAAGGCCTAAGGCAGACACAGTCTCAGCCTACTTGAGAAAGGGCTAGGATGCCATGGAGTTGAAGGTAAATGTGTAAGAGGTCACTGAAAGCACCTGATACTAAAACAGTAGCCAGAGGTAGGCCATGTAGGAGATCATAGTAAGAAATTCTAGTTTTCTTGTCAGTGTGGTGAAAAGCCACTGGAGAGTTTTGAATGGGAATGTAATGTGATCTGACATATTTTTAAAGGACAGCTCTGACTTATCTGCAGAGAATAAGCTAATGGTGTCAGGAGTCCAAACCAGGTAGAATGTCATTGTAGTGGTATTCTCTGCAGGAATAAAGATGGTTCAAAATAAGAAGTTGTTGGACTTGAGATACATTTGATATTCAATTGGCTGACTTTGCTGCTGGCTTATATGTGAGGCTCCAAGAACAGCTGTATAAGTGATTGAATAATTTATCTATTACCAAGATGAGAAACATTACTTTGCCAACAAAGGTCCGTCTAGTCAAGGTTATGGTTTTTCAGTGGTCATGTATGGATGTGAAAGTTGGACTGTGAAGAAAGCTGAGCACTGAAGAATTGATGCTTTTGAACTGTGGTGTTGGAGAAGACTCTTGAGGGTCCCTTGGACTGCAAGGAGATCCAACCAGTCCATTCTGAAGGAGGTCAGCCCTGGGATTTCTTTGGTAGGAATGATGCTAAAGCTGAAACTCCAGTACTTTGGGCACCTCATGCGAAGAGTTGACTCATTGGAAAAGACTCTGATGCTGGGAGGGATTGGGGGCAGGAGGAGAAGGGGTCGACAGAGGATGAGATGGCTGGATGGCATCACTGACTTGATGGATGTGAGTCTCAGTGAACTCCGGAAGTTGGTGATGGACAGGGAGGCCTGGCGTGCTGCGATTCATGGGGTCGCAAAGAGTCAGACACGACTGAGCTACTGAACTGAACTAAAGATGCGAAGACTTTTGGAGGAGCACAATATATATATAGACAGCATATTAAAAAGCAGAGATATTACATTGCTGACAAAGGTCCTTAAGTCAAAGCTATGATTTTTTCCAGTAGTCATGTATGAATGAGAAATTTAGACCATAAATAAGGCCAAGCACTAAAGAACTGATGTTTTTGATCTGTGGTATTGGAGAAGACTCTTAAGATTCCCTTAGACCACAAGGAGAACGAATCAGTCAATCCTAAATGAAATCAACCCTGAACATTCACTGGAAGGACTAACGCTGAAGCTCCAATACTTCAGCCACCTGATGCAAAGAGCTATCTCATTGGAAAAGATGCTGATGCTGCAAAAGATTGAAGGCAGAAAAGAAGGGGATGACAGAGAATGAAATGGTTGGATATCATCACTGACTCAATGGACATGGAGTTTGAGCAAATTCCGGGACATAGTGAAGGACAGGGAAGCCTGGTATGCTGCCATCTGTGGGGATCACAAAGAGTCAGACATGACTGAGTGACTGAACAACAACCAATTTGAGATGCTTATTTGATAGTCAAGTGAAAATGTTATATACACAATTATATTATCAGTTGAATGCTCAGTAGTAGAGAGTTAGACTAGAGATATAAAGTAAATACTATTAGGTAATACTGAAAGTTGTGTGATTAGATAGGATTATTTAGAAAATAAAAGTAGATAGGGAAGAAAAGAGAACAGAAGACTGACTCTTGAAGCCCCCTAACATTCAGAAGTCATGAAGAGGAGGAGGGTTCAGCAAGGGAGACTGAAAAGAGAGTTAAGTGAGACAAGAGAAAATCCAAAAGTGGGATGTAAAGAGGTTTGGTAAAGAAAGGTTTTCATGAAAAAGAGTGCTCACCTGTGCCAAATTCTCCAGAGAAGTCAAATAAGATTACAGTGGTATACTGACCATTGAACTGACTGCATAGAGTCATTAGTGACCAACATAATAAGACAATAGAATGATAGGGATAACAACTTGATTGGTGTTTATTCAGGAGAAAATAGGCTGTGAAACAGCTAGTGTAGTTACATTTTCAAAGGATTTTCTTTAAAAGGCATCAGACAAACGGAACAGTAACTAGAGATGTCTGATTAAGAGAGCAGTTCTTACTTATTTTTAATGATAGTTATGCATACTTTTAGTTGATGAAAATAATGCAGGGGAAAGAAGCAAACCCCTTAGGAATGAAGTCATTGAGTTGGTGGGGGATAAAACCCATTGTAAATATGCAGAGGTTTGCCTTTAAAAGAAGTATGGACAATAATTAATGCATGGGACATGAAGGAAAAAAAAAAGACTGTATAGCAAAGATGCAAGAGAATCAACAAGTTTAGTTACAGGAGAAGGACATTTTCTTCTTGTTGCTTCTTGAACTGACAAAAAAATGATCAATAGCTGAGAAAAATAAAGGGGCAGAACATGTTAGTGTTTTGATGATACAAGACAAAGTGTAAAGTAGTTGTCTTAGAGAGTAGGAGAATAGAACAGTTAGGATATTGCAGTTGGATTGTTAAGCAGTGCTTAAGTTTTGAGGTGTGTGGACCCAAATTTATAGTGATATAAAGTTGCTCTGTATGCTGAGATGCCTGAATAAAGGGAGATCGTTTTCCTATTTAGTCATATGGTTTTGCTAAGTAATTACAGCAGAAGACAGGTAGGGGATTGCAGGTTATACAAAATTATAAGAATGGTCCACAATGAGATGCAAGTTGTATGAAAAAAGAAGTACAGATATGACAGGATAATACAGTGAAAATGGTAATAGTTTTGAGTTCCTTGCTGTGAAGTGTCAAAAATTGCAAGACCATATAGTTGACATCTTTGAGGTGATATAATTATTGATGCTATAAACATGCAGTGGGAGACCTGATATAAGGAGACAAGATGATGAGAAGTAAATATATGAGATTAGTCGCTCAGTCGTGTCCGACTCTTTGCGACCACATAAATCGCAGCACGCAAGGCCTCCCTGTTCAACAACAACTCCCGGAGGTCACTCAGACTCACATCCATTAAGTCAGTGATGCCATCCAGCCATCTCATCCTCTGTTGTCCCCTTCTCCTCTTGCCCCCAATCCCTCCCAGCATCAGAGTCTTCTCCAATGAGTCAACTCTTCGCATGAGGTGGCCAAAGTACTGAAGTTTCAGCTCCAGCATCATTCCCTCCAAAGAAATCCCAGGGCTGACTTCCTTCAGAATGGACTGGTTGGATCTCCTTGCAGTCCAAGGGACTCTCAAGAGTCTTCTCCAACACCACAGTTCAAAAGCATCAATTCTTCGGCGCTCAGCCTTCTTCACAGTCCAGCTCTCACATCCATACACGACCACTGGAAAAACTGTAGCCTTGACTAGACGGACCTTTGTTGGCAAAGTAATGTCTCTGCTTTTGAATATGCTATCTAGGTTGGTCATAACTTTCCTTCCAAGGAGTTAGCGTCTTTTAATTTCATGGCTGCAGTCACCATCTGTAGTGATTTTGGAGCCCAGAAAAATAAAGTCTGACACTGTTTCCACTGTTTCCCCATCTATTTCCCATGAAGTGATGGGACCAGATGCCATGATCTTCGTTTTCTGAATGTTGAACTTGAAGCCAACTTTTTCACTCTCCACTTTTACTTTCATCAAGAGGCTTTTTAGTTCCTCTTCACTTTCTGCCATAAGGGTGGTGTCATCTGCATATCTGAGGTTATTGATATTTCTCCTGGCAATCTTGATTCCAGCTTGTGTTTCTTCCAGTCCAGTGTTTCTCATGATGTACTCTGCATAGAAGTTAAATAAACAGAGTGACAATATACAGCCTTGACATACTCCTTTTCCTATTTGGAACCAGTCTGTTGTTCCATGTCTAGTTCTAACTGTTGTTTCCTGACCTGCATACAAATTTTTCAAGAGGCAGGTCAGGTGGTCTGGTATTCCCATCTCTTTCAGAATTTTCCACAGTTGATTGTGATCCACACAGTCAAAGGCTTTGGCATAGTCAATAAAGCAGAAATAGATGTTTTTTCTGGAACTCTCTTGCTTTTTCCATGATCCAGCGGATGTTGCCAATTTGATCTCTGGTTCCTCTGCCTTTTCTAAAACCAGCTTGAACATCAGGAAGTTCATGGTTCACATATTGCTGAAGCCTGGCTTGGAGAATTTTGAGCATTACTTTACTAGCGTGTGAGATGAGTGCAATTGTGTGGTAGTTTGAGCATTCTTTGGCATTGCCTTTCTTTGGGATTGGAATAAAAACTGACCTTTTCCAGTCCTGTGGCCACTGCTGAGTTTTCCAAATTTGCTGGCATATTGAGTGCAGCACTTTCACAGCATCATCTTTCAGGATTTGAAATAGCTCTACTGGAATTCCATCACCTCCACTAGCTTTGCTCGTAGTGATGCTTTCTAAGGCCCCTTTGACTTCACATTCCAGGATGTCTGGCTCTAGGTCAGTGATCACACCATCGTGATTATCTGGGTCATGAAGATCTTTTTTGTACAGTTCTGTGTATTCTTGCTATCTCTTCTTAATATCTTCTGCGTCCGTTAGGTCCATTCCATTTCTATCCTTTATCGAGCCCATTTTTGCATGAAATATTCCTTTGGTATCTCTGATTTTCTTGAAGAGATCTCTAGTCTTCCCCATTCTGTTGTTTTCCTCTATTTCTTTGCATTGATCACTGAAGAAGGCTTTCTTATCTCTTCTTGCTATTCTTTGGAGCTCTGCATTCAGATGTTTATATCTTTCCTTTTCTTCTTTACTTTTTGCTTCTCTTCTTTTCACAGCTATTTGTAAGGCCTCCTTTGACAGCCATTTTGCTTTTTTGCATTTCTTTTCCATGGGAATGATCTTGATCCCTGTCTCCTGTACAATGTCACAAACTTCATTCCATAGTTCATCAGGCACTCTATCTATCAGATCTAGGCCCTTAAATCTATTTCTCACTTCCACTGTATAATCATAAGGGATTTGATTTAGGTCATACCTGAATGGTCTAGTGGTTTTCCCTACTTTCTTCAATTTCAGTCTGAATTTGGCAATAAGGAGTTCATGGTCTGAGCCACAGTCAGCTCCTGGTCTTGTTTTTGCTGACTGTATAGAGCTTTTCCATCTTTGGCTGCAAAGAATATAATCAATTTGATTTCGGTGTTGACCATCTGGTGATGTCCATGTATAGAGTCTTCTCTTGTGTTGTTGGAAGAGGGTGTTTGTTATGACCAGTGCATTTTCTTGGCAAAACTCTATTAGTCTTTGCCCTGCTTCATTGCATATTCCAAGGCCAAATTTGCCTGTTACTCCAGGTGTTTCTTGACTTCCTACTTTTGCATTCCACTCCCCTATAATGGCACCCCACCCCAGTACTTTTGCCTGGAAAATCCCATGGACGGAGGAGCCTGGTAGGCTCCAGTCCATGGGGTTGCTAAGAGTCGGACACGACTGAGCGACTTCACTTTCGCTTTTCACTTTCATATGTTGGAGAAGGAAATGGCAACCCACTCCAGTATTCTTGCCTGGAGAATCCCAGGGACAGGGGAGCCTGGTGGGCTTCTGTCTGTGGGGTCGCACAGAGTCGGACACGACTAAAGCAACTTAACAGCAGCAGCAGCAGCAGCAGCAGCATAATGAAAAGGACATCTTTTTTGGGTTTTAGTTCTAAAAGATCTTGTAGGTCTTCATAGAACCATTCAGCTTCTTTAGTGTTACTAGTTGGGGCATAGACTTGGATTACTGTGACATTGAATGGTTTGCCTTGGAAATGAACAGAGATCATTCTGTCGTTTTTGACATTGCATCCAAGTACTGCATTTCGGACTCTCTTGTTGACCATGATGGCTACTCCATTTCTTCTGAGGGATTCCTGCCCGCAGTAGTAGATATAATGGTCATCTGAGTTAAATTCATCCATTCCAGTCCATTTGAGTTCGTTGATTCCTAGAATGTCGACATTCACTCTTGTCATCTCTTGTTTGACCACTTCCAATTTGCCTTGATTCATGGACCTGACATTCCAGGAAGTGAATTTCTAGGAATTGAATTTCCATTGAGTTAGAGGTTTTTAGAGAAGAATGACAAGAGAAGTGGTAGAGAGATGGGAAGTAAACCAGGTAATTAAATAGTCACTGAAGGAGAAAGTGTCCAGAAGACTTTCAGATCAGAAGACTGGGTACAGAAGGATGTTAGATGACTGCAACGTGGCAGGGGGTAGGGTCCAGTCGCAAGCACTTCAAAGGAACAGGGCACTGTTAGGGATGTGGAGGAAATAACAACTGTGAAAAGCCATGAAGAGTACCAAGTATATATGCCATTTTCAGGTTTAGTGGTAAGTGGGCTGGAGGAGGAAAAATGGCCCCCCTTGAAAACATTGCAGAGGTAGCAATGTCCTCCAGAGGTTTCAGATTTTATAGTGCAAAGTGAAGATGAAGACACCATTCAGAGAGGCATTTATGGAGAGGCATTTATTCTTATAACATAGCAGTCTATGGAAACTAAATAAAAATCCAGGTCTAGAATAAAGAATCGCTATGGGATTTAACTAAGACCCATTCAGAAAGTCCTGACTAATAGTTAGCTTAATTTAAAATCCAATTATTATAACAAATATCACCAGGTAATACTACAGAGAATTTTTGTCAGAATGAAGTACATTTTAACTCATGCTGTAGTTTTTACTGTTGGTGCCGTTGTGTGTGTGTATGCTTTGTAGGTAGGATATTATATAGGATAATTTTGTAGACAAGGTTAGGTACAAAGCTGTGCTTTTCTTATGTAATAAAACAAAAGTCAACTCCTGTGTGGTATTTGAATGGTAACTGTAAGAAACATAGTACTGAACAAATTTAGTTGGATTTTGTTTTTCACTGACTACTGCTAATTTTCCATCTCCTGCTTCCTGATCATAGGTTTTCACATTGTATTATAATTTTCTATACCATCTCTGTTTTGTCTTTGCACCTTCTAGTCATCATCAGGGTTGATCTTGATGATTAACACATGACTGTGTTTTACAGATTATGGAATAAAACTGTTTATTTGCTGACTTCGTGACAGACTTTGTATATCCCCCAAATTTATTTTTAATTGTGCTGTTGATTTCCTTCAGAATAGCTAACAGGCAGGTCCACATTAAGGTATAAGCTTCGGGCTTCCCTGGTGGCTCAGAGGATAAAGCATCTGCCTGCAGTGCAGGAGACCTGGGTTCTATCCCTGGGTTGGGAAGATCCCCTGGAGAAGGAAATGGCAACCCACTCCAATATTTTTGCCTGGAGAATCCCATGGAGAGAGGAGCCTGGAGGGCTACAGTCCATGGGATCGCAGAGAGTCGGACACGACTGAGTGACTTCACTTTCTTTCACTTTCTTGTCTAAAGTTAGAAATTAACAATTCTAAAGAAATGTTAATATTAATAGGAAGACTTGGACTTCTACCTGTACTTCTATCTGTACTTCAGCCTGTACTGGATGGACAATTTCTTAAGCTGTTCTTATGGCATGTGACTAGCCAGGTCATCTGATGTTTATTACTCTGTTCATGCTTTTATATAGCTATATTCTCTTGGTTGCAAGTTGGACATAGGACTAAGATGGCTAAAACCCCCAAAACAGCCATGTTTCCACATTTTATTATTGGGAGTGATGATTAAGGGTATGTAGTTTCAAATAGGCACTTGAGAGAAATGCCGCATAGTGTCAGTAAAAAAGATATTTTCCCCATGAAGAAAGATTCCCATGAAGAGGTTGCTTGCATTTTGTCATTGTTCTTGTTCAGTCACTAACTAAGTTGTGTCTGACTCTGTGACTCCATGGACTGCAGCACACCAGGCTTCCCTGTCCTTCACCATCTGCTGGAGTTTGCTCAAACTCATGTGCATTGAGTCAGTGATGCCATCCGACCATCTCATCCTCTGTCATCCCCTTCTCCTGCCCTCCATCTTTCCCAGCATCAGGAGGATGAGAGTCAGCTCTTTGCATCAGGTGGTCAAAGTATTGGAGCTTGAGCTTCAGCATTAGTCCTTCCAGTGAATATTCAACGTTGATTTCCTTTAGAATTGACTGGTGGGATTTCCTTGCTGTCCAAGGGACCCTCAAGAGTCTTCTCCAGCACCACAATTCAAAAGAATCAGTTCTTCACAGTAGAAGAGTTAAATGTCCCATGCCATAGAGATATCATCCCATTGCAGACATCTTTGGTAAGTCAGTGTTGAACATCAGTGAGTGGCACCCCAAGCCTGTGGCCAGTGAGTGATCTGACCTGGGTACAGAACAGGGGGAGTTTAACAGTAACAGGCTCATTGAAAGTAAGATGGTTTTCATTATGACCACATGCTGGAAATTCTAGACAGTCATTAATAAAATACTTCTCTCTGGAAAAAAAAAATGTTGGCTTAAGATCTAAACAATTGCAATGATGAACTTAAATAATATATATGTAAGCTTCAAATTAGCACATTTTTGTAGCTTGGACTTTAATAAAAACTGTTTTCTATGTGGAAGTTAACTTGGAGAACTTCCAGTGATACAGTTGGTTCTCCAACACATATGGACTCAGCTATAAGGGTTTGTTTTGAGAAGTTAGTTAAGGATTCTAATGTTAAGGCACTATTTGTGTCTTCAACTCCTACTGAACTACATGTTCCTGTGATTTAAATAGTGAATTTAAAACAAATGGTCAATAAAGTGTTTGTAAAAAGAGAGCTAGAACTTGAATTACTTCAATTCTATCATCCTGTGTGACCATTTTAAATTTGTGTTTAAAATATAAACTGCGAACTACAAAACTTGTCACTGGAGGTGCAAATTGTTTGTATGTGAAGTATTCTACCTATAATTGAATAATAGCTTTAAAATTCAAAGTAATATATTTTATATTATTTTAAATCTAAAGAACAAATTAAAACTACAAGATTACATTGGTGCTAAGTTGTATTTTTTATAGATAATTCAGTTTTATTAAAATCTACTTAGTAGTTATAGGCAACTGCCTACATAATTTACACACACACACACACACACACACACACACACACACACATATATGAAAGAGTGAAAATTTAGTCACTCAGTCTTGTCCAACTCTATGTTACCCCATGGACTATAACCACCAGGCTCCTCTGTCCATGGGATTCTCCAGGCAAGAATATTGGAGTGGGTTGCCATTGCCTTCTCCAGGAGATCTTTCCAAATCAGAGATTGAACCTGGGTCTCCTGCATTGCAGGCAGATTCTTAACCATCTGAGCCACCAGGGAAGATATATATGATTTTCAATAAAAGAAAACTTCTCTGCCTGCAGTTTTTTCCTGTTCATTATTATTTGTTTCATTTCTTGATTATTCCTGATAATAATTTTCATTAGATGGATACTTTCCTTGTAGTTTGTGCTGATTTTTAAGCACCAAGGAGGTCCATTGGACATTTGCTAAATAATTGTGATATGTGAGATTAGTTTCTTGATGTCTTTGTTAAAGTTTCCACAAATTATTTATTGACTGACTGAGATAAAATGAATGAGAATCATCAATTTTTACTTCATTAAACATGTATGTATTTTTCGATTATAAATGGTCTCTTTCAGCCGCAAAAGATTGGAGGCATGGAGAAGGCATGGAGAGTGTGGAGTGCAGGGGTGGGTGGTGAGTGGGGATTAAGCAAAAGTTGATCCATTGTAACAATTTTATATCATACTCTCTTCCCAAAGAAGATTTGTATTGGTGGCCCTGAAGCAGAGAGCTCTGTATCCCATTACTAGCCAATGAGTCATTCAGTCTCCCACAGATCCAAATAAAGTTTTACAGAATATCCTATGGCATGCCTTTCAAAATATATGAACACCATAAAATATATCATTTATTTTACCATATGAACTGACTTTGTCCCTTTTTCACCATTTGGGATAGCAATCTCACCATGTGTTTTTGGCTCTTAGGTTATCATCAGATATATTGGAGTTCTCTGAGCTTTTCCATTCTTAGTCCCCATGGTCTTTTCAGGAGTTTTATAACTTGCTTGTAAAAATTCACTCTAAACTGAAACTTGGCAAACAATATATTAATCTGGGAAGTTAATTTCTTTTATAAAGTCCAGAATCTGTTTAGACCCTCTTTTGAGTTTTTAGAGACCTTGGAAAAATAAAGCGAGCAATTAAAGTTTTTTTTGTATGTCTTAAAAAAATGTAATTGCATTTTTCTAAAATCCCCCAACCCTATTTTTACAGGTGAATAGCTTATATTTTGGACTGAGTTCTGATATACTTTGAAACAGATTTTTTTGGCATGGTGAAATAAGAGTAATTAAAATGGGAACTAGGCTGAGCTTATCCGTTACATCACTGGAATAATACAGTGTATTTAGAAAGTTGTGTCTGTCTGAATTTACAAATGTGCAGAATGTTAATATCATTGGATGTTCACCAATGTAGGAATAAACCACTGAGAACTATTTCTTAAAATATGTGTCCACAGTCTTATAAGAACTACTAAATGATGTGAAAACTTGTGTTTGCAGTTGATTCACTAGGCTTTGGGAATGACTTTGCCATCAGATCGTGCCAGGAAATATGAGTTCAACTTTCACATCCTTTTGGTGCCAGTGAATGTTGTCACCATCTTTTGCCTCTTACCAAAATAAAGTTCAAGGATGTCAAGACAAAGTAATGGACCACATGCAACCTGCAGTAACTTCTCACCACTGAGACAGGCTCAATGACAAAAAGAAGCTCAAAAAAGACAAAGGACAGTACAAACGAGCATTTAAAATGAAGCTTTACCAACTTTAAAATACTTTCAGGTACGTTTTGCGAAGAAATGCAGAGGAGAATTAAATTATAATCTCTGCAGTTGGGCCTGAGGGTTACTAGCTGTTTGGCCTTCGGGGAAGCTCTTTAATCTTTGCCATTTTCACTTCAAATTCCTTAAAGTAAAAAGAGTAATAGGACCTACTTCTTTAAGTTATACTAAGGCTTAAAATATGGAAATACATGTGATTAGCAGAATGACTAGCAAGCAGTAATTAGTCAATATTAGTATTTGTTTCTGTTGATGCTATTCAATTTGGTTAACTGTATGAGGTACATTTCATTATTATTATCAATACATTTTACAGAGGAGAAAAATTTAGATTCAGAGGGTTTTATCTTAAGATCACACAGCTAGTAAGTATGTTTAGTTTGATTTCAAATCTAGGTTTTCTGATGATAAACTTAGTATATTTTTTTCCTGGTAATCATATTGCATATTTAAGGAACACTATTTCTTACTTAAAAATTTGGATAAGTAGTTGTTTCAGAGAACATAATTATTGTTTTCATATTGAAAAGTTAGTTAATTAAAAAAAAACTATTTTGAAGTATAGTTTATTTACAATGATGTGTTAATTTGTGTACAGCAAAGTGACTGTACAGCAAAGTACAGCAGAATGACTGAACAGCAAATTGACTGAACCTCAAAGTGACTCAGTTATACATATATGTATATTTCAAATTTTTGAATATATAGATATATATATTTTCAAAATTTCCATTATTGTTTGTCACAGGATATTGAATATTGTTCCCTGTACTATACAGTAGAAACTTATTTATCCATCCCATATATAATAGATTGCATCTGCTCATCTCAACCCTCCCATCTATCCCTCCCTTAGGCCCCCTTCTGCTTGGCAACAGGAAGTCTGTTCTCTATATATGTGAGTCTGTTTTGCTTCATACATATGTTCATTTGTGTCGTATTTTAGATTCCACATATAAATGGTACCGTATGGCATTTGTCTTTCTCTTTCTGACTTACTTCCCTTAATATGATAATCTCTAGGTCCATCCATGTTGCTGCATTATTTCATTTATTTAGTGGCTGAGTAATGTTCCATTCTGTATATGTATATATACATACATATATACAGATGTATGTGTTAATCGCTCAGTTGTGTCTGATTCTTTGCTACCTCATGGACTATAGCCCACCAGGCACTTCTGTCCATGGGATTCTACATGCAAGAATAATGAGGTGGGTTGCCATTTCCTACTCCAGGGGATTTTTCCCAACCCCAGGGATCAAACCTAGGTCTCCTGCATCTCCTGCATGACAGGCTAATTCTTTACCCACTGAGACACCTGGGAAGCCCATATGTATGTCTATCTATCTATCATCTATGTATCTATAGAGAGAGATGTGAAGTATATATATTTAACATCTTAAAAGTTAATGCACCAGTAAGAATGTTTCAAGATACAAAGAGTTTCAAGATCCCTAAAGTTTTTTTTTTAAGTAAATTAACCATATATGAACATTGTATGTAAATGGGTTTGATGTATCTGTTATAGCCTGTTATATTAATAGCACCTGGAGTTCCTAGCAGACTTTACAATAAAGTCGCCCTAACAGTTTGATAGCTTATTGATTTTATGTCCATGGAACTCATAGTACTTTAGGTCTTCTTTTGAATATAGTTGTCATGAGAGCCACCACATACAGCTGGTGACATCTACACATTAAGTAGGGCAGTCCTTGAGGAGGAAAGAGGGCAGGAAAACTTTTTCACTTTTAATGTGAAGATGGTCTGGAGTTGTTTCAAGCCAAGGAGGAATGTGGCTGGTCTCTTCCAGTCAATGACGGATGTGGTAGTTGAAGAAGTGCGTCCAGATACCACTCCAGGACTGAGCACATGTTCCCTGGTGCCAGGACCTCTCTCTGGTGATGGGAAGTTTCTTCTGCTACAATGACCCTTAGCTGAGAGGAATTGCTTTGCCCAAGATATCTCCCTGTTCCTGGAAGTAGCCTCTGTCCAATGACTGGTTAATGGAGGGGTCTTGAAGGCCTCGTCCTTTTGCCCCAGTGCAAGAAAACTTTCATGTGCCATTCAGATTCAGGGCTCCTTGTAGGACTGGCTGATGACCCTGGTGCAAAAGCCACAGAGTTCAGCTTCTCCCTTTGCCCAGCCAATCCTACTCCTTTCATTTCCTTTCAAGTGCTATTCCACAGAGTGCCCTTAATAAACCTCTTGCCTCCAAATCTCCAGCTGAGAGTCTGTTTCCTGGGAATACCAACCTAGAGCTGTAGGCATACACCAGAGAACTAAAGAGGCTTATCAGAAGCCTCAAGGAAAAGGAGCAGCTTTACAATTATAGATGCAGAAGGAGGCAGAGTTGGAGAAAAGACAATGAGAATCAAATTTGGATAGATGCTAAAGAGTGTAATTTAGAGACTCAGGAGGAAAAAAACCAAACAAACAACTAGATAAGCTAGATCAGAGAGGGTAAGCCTGTGTTGCCATATTATCTTGTTATATAATGTTCATACCTGGTTGAGGTGCTGTGGGTAGTCTTTATAAGATTATGTGTTCCTTACATGGCAGCTTGGTGAGCATAGAATTGGAAGTCAGGCAGCTACAGGGATGGATCTTTGGGATGGTCTCACAAGTGCCCAGATGGGCAATGTGATCTCTGCATGAGGTGTGACAATCAGGGAAACTCTCCTCTGGAGCAGGAGCCAGCCAATGCCTGTCATGATGGATAGAAATACTAGTCACAGATTGAGGGTCAATCCTGTTGTCACATCGGGCTGGGTTAGGAGGTAACTGGAAAGAGATAAAAGGAGCAGTCTTAGGATAATGAGGTTAGGGACCCAAATTAGAGCTGAGGAACCATGAATAGGGCAGGCATCCAGATGTAGGAACTGGAGCATAATCAAGTCCAATGTCTGGCAAATTCAGCAAGGCTGCCTGGTTCCTGAGTCAGAGTCATACTAGGGGGATCTCAGTTATAATTTATATGCTGATAATGCTCAAATCTCTATGTCCAGCCCTAAGCACTTTTTAAAATTTCTAGACTATGTCTTCAATGAACATCTTCATGTGATATTTGACTAAAAATTCATATCATACATTCACAAAACTCATTTTCTTCTCCAAGCTTCATTTTCCTGTTCACACTCTTAATTAATTGCACTACTACTTCCTGGTTATACTATTTGTAAATATAAGAAGTAGATGTCATAACCTGCATGAAAATGAGTCTGGGTGAGTAGGTTTTAAATTCTCATATAGAAGAAATTAGGAGAAGGAGATGTGGGTGCTCCTAGTTTGTCTCTAATCTACTCCCAAAGTTTTCTGATCTTATTCCTGATCAAATCCATGACCCACGATCACCACCATCTTCATGTTATATAGACAGTATGTCTGTGCTTCCTGGTATCTGGGCTTGACCTTCAAGAGTCTTAAGCCCTTTGAACTGTGGTGGGTGAGGAACTTGATCCAGCCAGTTGCTTTGTGTCTTCATCTCTCTCTTTTAATAAGGTCCACAAATGAGTTTTACTTTGGCATATTTAATCACAAAAACTAAGAGGAAAGTGCTGGAGGAAAAATGTGTTGTACTTCAAGCTACTCAGAAATCATTTGATGATCTCTTTGAGCAGTATGATGTTTAACTTAGTTAAATCAAAGATGATGCAAGTAGAGGAACATCTAGCAATTATTTCCTTAGCTTTCATAGTGGATAAGAGTCACTATTCATCAGCGTTTCCCAGTTGATTAAGTTGGAGGACAGTGCTGATGGCAGAGAAACTCCTTAACCTGTCACTCTGCCAGGAAGAATGTTGAGCACAAGAAAACCCAGAGTCCCCAGTGGGCTGAATTTGAGAAGTGGCTCAAGGTTATCTTTTATTTATTTACTTATTCTCTAAACACATATCAAATACTATATCTTTATTGACTCTTGTCTTTCTATTTTGTATCTTTTTATCCTATATCTTTGGAGAAGGCAATGGCACCCCATTCCAGTACTCTTGCCTGGAAAACCCCATGGACAGAGGAGCCTGGTAGGCTGTAGTCCATGGGGTTGCTACGAGTTGGACACGACTGAGCGACTTCACTTTCACTTTTCACTTTCATGCATTAGAGAAGGAAATGGCAACCCACTCCAGTGTTTTTGCCTGGAGAATCCCAGGGACAAGGGAGTCTGGTGGGCTGCCGTCTATGGGGGTCACACAGAGTTGGACACGACTGAAGTAACTTAGCAACAGCATCCTATATCTTTACCTTCTCTAGAACTCACTGTTCTCATGGATTTTTTTGTCCTCTCAGATCAGATCAGATCAGTCGCTCAGTTGTGTCCAACTCTTTGCAACCCCATGAATCGCAGCACGCCAGGCCTCCTTGTCCATCACCAACTCCCGGAGGTCACTCAGACTCATATCCATTGAGTCAGTGATGCCATCAGCCATCTCATCCTCTGTTGTCCCCTTCTCCTCTTGCCCCCAATCCCTCCCAGCATCAGAGTCTTCTCCAATGAGTCAACTCTTCCCATGAGGTGGCCAAAATACTGGAGTTTCAGCTTTAGCATCATTCCCTCCAAAGAAATCCCAGGGCTGATCTCCTTCAGAATGGACTGGTTGGATCTCCTTGCAGTCCAAGGGACTCTCAAGAGTCTTCTCCAACACCACAGTGCAAAAGCATCAATTCTTCGACGCTCAGCCTTCTTCACAGTCCAGCTCTCACATCCATACATGACCACAGGAAAGACCATAGCCTTGACTAGGCAAACCTTTGTTGGCAAAGTAATGTCTCTGCTTTTGAATATGCTATCTAGGTTGGTCGTAACTTTCCTTCCAAGGAGTAAGCGCCTTTTAATTTCACGGCTGCAATCACCATCTGCAGTGATTTTGGAGCCCAGAAAAATAAAGTCTGACACTGTTTCCACTGTTTCTCCATTTATTTCCCATGTAGTGATGGGACCAGATGCCATGATCTTCGTTTTCTGAATGTTGAGCTTTAAGCCAACCTTTTCACTCTCCGCTTTCACTTTCATCAAGAGGCTTTTTAGTTCCTCTTCACTTTCTGCCATAAGGGTGGTGTCATCTGCATATCTGAGGTTATTGATATTTCTCCCAGCAATCTTGATTCCAGCTTGTGTTTCTTCCAGTCCAGTGTTTTTCATGATGTACTCTGCATATAAGTTAAATAAACAGGGTGACAATATACAGCCTTGACGTACTCCTTTTCCTATTTGGAACCAGTCTGTTGTTCCATGTCCAGTTCTAACTGTTGCTTCCTGACCTGCATACACATTTCTCAAGAGGCAGATCAGGTGGTCTGGTATTCTCATCTCTTTCAGAATTTTCCACAGTTTTTTGTGATCCACACAGTCAAAGGCTTTGGCATAGTCAATAAAGCAGAAATAGATGTTTTTCTGGAACTCTCTTGCTTTTTCCATGATCCAGCGGATGTTGGCAATTTGATCTCTGGTTCCTCTGCCTTTTCTAAAACCAGCTTGAACATTAGGAAGTTCACGGTTCACATATTGCTGAAGCCTGGCTTGGAGAATTTTGAGCATTACTTTAGTAGTGTGTGAGATGAGTGCCATTGTGTGGTAGTTTGTACATTCTTTGGCATTGCCTTTCTTTGGGATTGGGATGAAAACTGACCTTTTCCAATCTTTTGTCCTCTACTACCATCAAAACCTTCTCTTTGTTTTTTTTTTTTTCCTTTTACTCAAACTAACTTTATAAGAAACTAAGATGTTACCTTTCTTTGGCAAACTTGCAATACAAAATTTCAACTTAAAGAATGAAATATGCATCAATCTTTGGGTCAGAGAGAATTTAGCACATCTGGGCCTTCCCAGTGTCCCTGAAATCATATTGCCTGATCGATGTACGCAGTAGGCTGGCCTTAGGTCCTCATGTCCAAGGAAACAGGCAAACCAGAAATAGATGACAGTAGAATGAAATGTATTAGACCAGACCAGTAAAGAAATCTCACTGAGCAGGTAGCTGAGTAGAGCTGAGTAGCAGGGGTTCAGAGAGTAGACTTTGAGGCTTAGGTGAGAAACTAGTTGTGAAGGTCAGTTCTGACCTTGGGCAGGCTGTAAGAATTAATTCATTGTTTTCACAATTAAATAATAATACTACGTAATTCTTGGAGTTGTGAGGACTTGATGACATACTCTACCAAAGTACTTAAGGAACAGGGCTAGCACATTATAGTTGCTCCAAAAATGTGATGATGATGAGAAAGAGAAGAAGGAGAAAATGGAGAAGAAGGAGGATGAGGAGGGCTTTGTACCTGACTGGTGTTTGAGAGAGTTGTGTTGCTGCTGCTAAAGTGAGCTTGGTTCTAATGTGCACCTCCTTGTTTGGGATGTGCAGCACTTGTGAGTCTTGATGCTTATCTCCAGCTCAGACTGGTGTATTCTGGTTTGGCAGGAGTGCCCATGGACTGCCTCCACCTTCCCATTCTTGTCCTGACTCTGCCATGCAGCATGGAAACCATGTACTTTCAGTTCAGTTCAGCTCAGTCTCAGTTGTGTCCGACTCTATGCGACCCCATGGACTGCAGCATGCCCGGCTTCCCTGATCATGACAAACTCCCAGAACCTGCTGAGACTCTTACCATCCAACTGTCTCATCCTCTGTCATCCCCTTCTCCTCCTGCCTTTAATGTTTCCCAGCATCAGGGTCTTTTCTGATGAGTCAGTTCTTCACATCAGGTGGCCAAAGTATTGGAATTTCAGCTTCAGCATTAGTCCTTCTAATGAATATTCAGGACTGATTTCCTTTAGGATGGACTGGTTGGATCTCCTTGCAGTCCAAGGGACTCTCAAGAGTCTCCTCCAACACCACAGTTCAAAAGCAACAATTCTTAGGCACTCAGCTTTCTTTATAGTCCAACTCTCATATCTATACATGACTACTGGAAAAACCATAGCTTTGACTAGATTGACCTTTATCAGCAAAGTAATGTCTCTGCTTTTTAATATGCTGTCTAGGTTTGTCATGGCTTTTCTTCCAAGGAGCAAGGGTCTTTTAATTTCATGGCTGCAGTCATCACCTGCAATGATTTTTGAGCCCAAGAAAATAATATACTTTAGACATTCTTTCTATTTCCTGTCTATTTACTTTCTCCAACTTCTATAGAGACTTAGATAGCAAGACCTGAAATAAAGACTGGGTTCTCTAACTTTTGAGCCTATTCTTTTGTTTAACAAGCACTTACTGAAAATCAATATATACTGAGTATTAAAGGCTTAGAATTCAATGGTTAGCATTAACATGTAAACTCTGTGCTAGAGGAGCTTAAAATTCAAGGGGTCACATGAAAAGGTACTAAATATCCTTAGTCATTAAGGAAATACAAATTAAATGATAATGACCTAGCACTCCATACCTACTAGAATGGTAAAAATAGTAATAGTAACAGTAACAAGTACTGTTACTATTAATACCACTAATAAAACACAGAGAATGAAAAGAACTGGAGCAACTTGAACTCTAAAATTTTGTTAATGAGAATGCAGAATGGTACAGCCACTTAGACAAAGGGCATAGCAATTTTTCTTTTTAAAGTTAAACATATACATGACCCATCAAGCCCAACCCTAGATATTTACCCAAGTGGGATGGAAATTTAAATCCACACAGAAACCTATATACTACTTATAAAGGCTTTATCCATGATTTTCAAAAAATGGAAAGCACTCAAATGTTTTTCAATTATTGAATGGATAAACAATTTGTGTACATCCATAGGTTGGAATTCTGTGATCAATGAAAGGAACACATTACTAATACTTGGATCTTTAATTCATTGCATTTCATAAAAAAGGAGAATGTCCAGGAGTACAATCAGACAGGCTGTAGAGAGGCCCTCATGATGAAGAACTAAGAATCTGGCCAAGTATCAGCAAGGAAATGATACGTCCCAACAACCACACAAAAGCTTAGAAGTGGGTCGTTCTCCAGTCTGGATGTCACATGACAGAGGCCCTGACAAGCAGCTTGTTTGCACTCAGAAGATGCTCTGAACCAAAACCTTCCTCCCAGATTCCTTACTTACAGAAACTGTAAAGCACAACTTCATGAAGTGCTATCAAAATATTATTCCAAGGAATACTTTAAAATTGTTGCACTGAAGTGCCGTATCATTGTACCCAGCTGCCTCAGAAGCACCTGCCAGCCCTCATGGGGCATTTGACTTGTCATAGGCGAAAAAAAAAAATGAACGGAGCCACAGCTCACAGTTTTATTCATGGATGCTTGGGACATTGCCTGGTATCCTTATTTTTGCAGTCGCTGCTATGTGTCTGTCTTCCCTGGTCACCTGTCATTAGCAAAACCACACCCCTCTCCTGTTCTGATCCAACCGCCTTGCTCTCTCCTCCTTCCCAAACCCTACTACTCTGACTTTTTGGACTGTTTTTATTTTTCAACTCTTCTCTATCCTCAGATTTTCCCTTGAACTATCTTTGTTTTTTCACTTTGCTATAACTGAAGCTCTAACTGAACTGGATTGCTCTCGAGGTCCCTACTTTCCTGTAGCCTCCCGGGGGCAAGGCCAGTTTTGTCTCTCATGCTCATATACTTCCTGGACAGGAAGTGAGGATAGTGTTATCTGACTCAAAATGTTTCTCTCTTCTCCAGATCCTGTGATTACTCTTGGAGACTTGAGCATCCCTACAGATAATCTACCTCATACCCTTTGTTCTTTGATCTGCCCACACATGGTCTCACCCTAGCTAGGTAGCTGGCGTGGGCCACATCTGAAAGCAATTCACTTTTGAAATGTTGATTTCAAACACCCCAACCTCTGATAAACTTTCCCTTTGCCCCGTTACATTTTCAACTTTTCCTAATGCCACTATTCTTTGGCAGGATTGAGATGTCTAATGTGTAGTTTCCCATCATTTTGTTTTTTTCTATTTGTCCGTCTCCTCTTTGCTGTACACTGTTTCCAGATTCCATCACAATGACTGCCCACAGAAAATGTTCTCCATAGCTTTCTCATCCTTTTCCTCTTGTTCTCCTGACAAAACTCCAACACTGGATGAACTTACCCATCAGCTGCCTCAATGCCAATACATGAAGTTAGCTTTCCTAGAAAGATTTCACAGCTAAATAGAACATTTTACATTTAAATGTGTAACTTATATTTCTTTCAACATTCAACAGTTGTTTATTCAGCACATTTTATCTATGCCAGGTAATAACTTAGACATAGGAGAACTGGAAAAGCACCAAATGTGAAGTCCCAGCCATCACAGATCTTGTGTGTTAGAGTGTCAGTGTACTCTGCCCTTCACATACACTTTCCACATTGACTCCCTAAAGGTGGACTTAACAGTTCTTGTCAATGACTCCCATGTTGCTAAATCCAGGGTACAATGGGTACAACCAAAGGGGCTCAACTTTATCATCACCAAGATAACATTTTCCCATCTCCCCCAACTTATTTTTTGCTTCATTTGTCTTCCGTTGCCACATTCTTCTGCCCTTTTATCCACCCCACAGGGTACTCACCGCCTTCTTTGTGATTTCCACCTCATCGTGAACTATCTTCTCTATTTATGCACTCTCTCAATATATGACATCAATTCCTCTGCATTTAAATGCCATCTTTATAGTGGTGATTTTTAAGTATATTTATGTTTTTAGCCTGGGCTTTTCTCCTGATCTTCAGACTTTTATATCCTACTCAACACTTTAGTTGGGTGGTTCACAGACATCTCAAACCTGACATGTCCCAAACCCCTTTAACTATAAAACCTGTTCTTTCTCTCTTTCCCAGTTATTTCTATCTTAGAAAATTATACTATAGTTCACTTTGGCAAGCCAGAAAACCATATACATAATTTTATAATTATGACTCTGTCTGGTTCCCAGTCCCTCACTCTCCTATTTCTCTTTAGAGTCCAGCCATCCTAGCTTATTCCCACTTCCTCATACTCACAAGTCTTTCCTGGCTCAGGGACTTTGCACACACTGTTTTCTCTATTTGGAGAATTCTTCCTTCTACTTACAAAATGGCTATTAAATGGATATGGAGAAGATAGACTTCAGATTTTAAATGCTCCACAAGACCTACATAATTCCTGTTTACCTCAGATAGGAGTGTATGTATATGCACTTATTGATCCTGATGCTATATGTAGCAGTTTTGGTGCTAACTGCTGTCTCCTTCTAACACTTGGTTATGGTTACTTGTGGGTTGAATACACCCATTTGGATTCAAGTCAAGTAGGAGAAACAGCTAGTTGCATCTCCTCTATTAAGTGGAGACATGTTGGTTTTTTAGCAGTGTTTACAGAGTCTCCTCACTTAGCACACGCATAAACTGGAGATGCAAAAATGATGGCATTTATTTTCTAATACGTGGAATTAATATTAAACACAGCCGATGAATAAAAAGGGTGGCATCTCTAGAACAGTTAAAATCTTTATAATGCCCTTCCTGAGGACTCTGTGTCCCATATTGTATTCTTTCTGTAGGGAACACCATTGGTTTTTGACAATGCCGCTCTATAATAATGCTCAGCGCAACAATAAATTTCTTCAAGTATGTGACTAAAAGCTGCCTGAAAGCCTTTGTAGTCATTCAGCCCATCATTCTTCATAAACTTCCGCACTGCAATTCCATTTGTTTCTTGGTTATTTTGTACAGTTTCCTTTTAGTGGATGTCTGTCGACTTCTTCACATCTGGATCCAATTAGAGACCACTCTTTTTGTGAATCTAATTATCTGTCTCTACATGTGCTCAGCAGAGACACAATTATTAATAAGAGTTTGAATGTGGCTTTCCATTTTCAAATTGCTTTGTCCTTTTATTAGGCAATCCTCAATAGCTTGAATTCCAGACCTAATCCTGACTCTGGCTTTTAGAGACATATTGAGAAAAGTTGGGCACCAGAGAATAAATTTGTTCTTACAAGTGAACCAAATCAGGGACAGTTAAACCAGGTCGACTCTTATGTGGTACAGTTTAAGGGGTACAAGGGAGGAACTTTAGTTAAAAACCTTCATTGCCTTTATGGTTAATTGAGTTCTTGTTTCTCTGCTACTATCTTACCCCCACTATCAAAAGAAGTAGTGGAAAGAAGTTAATGTTGCTGTGAAATTTTGCTAGACTTTGACTGCCTGTTTCTGTCTCCTACCTCCTTTTTTTAAAGAACAAAACTCTAATTTCCTTTTGGAGAATTACTCCTTCTCCCACAAACAAACAAACTCCTTAGTTTGTGTGCATCAGTGGGGGTGGAGGTTGTTCCATGCTCCTCTCCAGGGGTGGCACATGGGATGCAAATCTGTCTGTTAAAACATTCCTTCACCATAGAGATTGGTAGATACATCCTGAGTTGTCCTAGTAATAAAAACTCTCCAGTCTTCTAAATAGCTACCAGGAAACAAAATTGAACTAGAAAGGACACATGCTAAGATACTATAACCACTTTTTTTGGTACAAGATGAGTGAGATTAGAGATTGGAGCCAACTCATAAGAAGAAAGTTGCAGGTCCTGGTGCTACGCTGAACACCTGGATGGAGCCAAACCTAAAGTTCCACTATCCTTTTTATTTTTAAATTATGTGAATCTGAAAATTCTCTTGGTGCAGAAGAAAATTTAGTTTGGATTACTGATGATTGCATCTGGAAGACTCTTAGTTGGCATTGATTATTTACATTCTAATTTTCATTGGTTCTTTTCTGAAAGCAAGATTTGACGTTGGAGAACTGAAGGAAAAGGCATGATGGTAATGAAGGTGTGAGCAAAGATGGGAATAAATCCAGTGAATAGAAAGGGAAAGAGAATGAAAACTCCAGAAATTCAGGTTTAAAACTCAAAACCTAACACTTTTAATTCAAGTCATTTCAGTCATGTCTGACTCTTTGCGACCCCATGGACTATAGCCCACCAGGCTCCTCTGTCCATGGGATTCTCCAGGCAAGAATATTGGAGTGGGTTGTCATGCCCATCTCCAATTGTTGGAACCCATTAAATTTAATCTTTCTACTTGTAACTTCTTACAAGTGCAACTATTTGGCAATGTATCAGAAGGCATAAAAGAATAAACACAGAAGAGTATTTTATTTATATTCTTATATATATATATATATACACACAATATATATGTGTTTTATAACATATATATATTTGTTATATATATATGCTATATATATGTTATATATATATACACAACATATATATATACAACAAATATATATATATATAGTTGTTGTTGCTTAATTGCTAAGTTATATCCTACCTATTTGCAACCTTATAGATTGTAGCCCATGATGTTTCTCTGTCCATGGGATTTCCTAGGCAAGAATACTGGAGTAAGTTGCTGTTTCCTTCTCTAGGGGATCTTCCTGACCCAGGGATCGAACACATATCTCCTGCACTGGCACATGGGTTCTTTACCACTGAGCTACCAGGGAAGTCCATTAAGCTAAATTGTGTCTTCCCAAATTTATAGGTGGAAGCTCTAAACCTCTATATCTCACAATGAGACAGTATTTGGAGGCATAGTGTTTAAAGAAACAGATAAATTAAAACGAGACCATTAGGGTGACCCAAATTCAATCTGACTAGTGTCCTTATAAGGAGAGGGAATTGTGACACAAAAAGAGACTCCAGAGATGTGTTATGAAAAGAGAAAAGATTATTTAAGGACACAGATAAGGTGTGGCCATCAGCAAGTCAAGGATAGAGACCTCAGAAGAATCTAACACTTGGACTTCCAGCTTCCAAAAATTTGAGAAAATAAATTTTTGCTGTTTAAGCCACCTTGTCTGTGGTATTTTGTTATGGCAGCCCAAACCAACTAATATAGGACATAGTTCAAATTGATTTTTCATTTTAGAACTGGATTTTAACTTGAAAAGTAAATACATTTATTTTGGAATCACTACTTACTCAAATGTGCAATTATTATGTGAAAGAATATAGAGTAGTTTTTGGAAAGTGGGTATTCCCAAATACTAGAAAAGATTCTGGAATGCATGATGTCTCCAGTCACTTTTACTTAAGCCATCTGCACAGAAAACAACAAAAAAATAGACTGAATTCAGAAATGGTGAATAAATAGCCTCAACATGGATATTCTGGAGATAATCAGGAAGTGGGGAGCACTGCTTAAACTGGAAAAGTTGGAATCTTTTTGCTAGAGAGATGACATTTGTGTGGGATCTCAAAATCAGAAGAGATTTGAGATAGGAGCTAAGAGAAGATATTCCAGGCAAGGGAAATTTTGTCACTAAAATCAAAAAGTACAAAAGATGTTTGGGGAGCAAGAGTAGATCAAGTAGGCTAGAACAGAGGATTCCTATGGAGAGTTGTTGAAAAATAAGCTGAGGAAAATAGTGTAGGGACAGAGTATGGATATTTTGACTGTCAGATGTGTTAATTTGGGTTTCTTCTTAAAGGCAAAAGATGGGAAGGCATTGATGGCATTTCAGCAGAAAAGTAATGTGATAAAATCCTTTGTGGGGAAGACTTTTCTTTTGGCATCCTAGAGGAGTGGCAGCATTGGGGATTGGCAGCATTGGCCCTGGTCTACCAAGGAGAAGATATGGATCTGCGAAAATTCCTTTTAACTCTCACCTGGAAATATGTGCCCAAGTGTAATTTTCAGTCTGATTTGCTTCAGGCAATGTGAACAGCATATTAACCCTTTCTAAACATATTCTGAATTCTCTTTTAAATGCTAAGTAAGTCCTTGTCCAGCTAACTTGTACAAGAGACTTGGCAAATCCTAATAATAATATACTTTCTTGAAATAAGATCTTTATATTCTTCTGTTACTAATTCCCCCTGGTGCCCTTGCATAAAATGCATGAAATCTCCTCATTATTGCTTAAATGCCCTTGCCAATATAAAACTATTTATTTCATTGTGGGAATTTTCCTTCAAACACCTGTTCCTTTTTTAAAAAAAATTCTGCAAATTTTCTCTAGCTCAAGGTTATCTTTCTCAGTCTCTGTCTCTCTTTTGGTAACAAGTATTTAGCCCACTGAATCAGTTTTCTCAGAGTCCACTGAGGAATGTACTGATCTGCTTTCTCTTTCCAGATGTGGTTTAATTGTTTAACATAAAGACATATGCTGAGATTTAGGAAGAACTCCCTCTAGAACTCAGTATTATCATTATGTGCCAATTTAAAACCATCAATGATCAACCAGAGATCTTTTCTGCCCTTCAATTAAAACATACTAGATGGGCAGGATATGGTAAACCAGATGCAATAATTAAGTGAATAGTTTAACTGTTCATATTGCACACTGCTGTTTGCTACAGCATGACCATTAAACAAAAAGTAAAGCCAAGAAGGTTGTATGGCCTCATAAAAATTCCATTTGGCTTGGAAATACAGTACCATTTTACATTAATGTTAAACACGCCAAGAGATAATTACACAGTCATGAGTCAACTGTGTCAAATGATTAAACACAGGAAACGGATTGATGGGAAAAAAACTCCCCCTATTTGACTTCGACTCTCTCCAAACAATTACGGGAAAAAAGACATTCACAACCTGCATAAAAGGATTCTCTTTGGAAGCCTGATCCCTTGGGAACTGCAGGTGGCAGCAGGGAAAGGTATTAGTATTAGTACATTCCACATACACAGGAAACCATTTCCCCTGGCAGCTCCAACAATTTTCAACAAGATCAGTTATCGAGGAAGAGTAATTATTTGGCAAATCCATTAATGATATCAAAGGGTTTCAAAGCTTTTATTAAGTCATTTGGTAAGATAATTTATTACTTTCTATTTAGGTGATTATGGTAAGGTATTCCATGAAAATCTAACGGAAGACTTTCTGGTTATACAAAATATAAGAGTATAAATTCTCTTGCTAACGAGTTCTGCTGAAGACAATCATATTGCCAAATATTCAATTTTTGAGCATTTATCTTGAAAATATTCATTAGTTCACTTTGATAATTTCTTTCCTTTCCTCTTTTTCTCTCCATTCCTTTGCAGAATAAAGACAAATTTTTGCTCTCCAGTTTGTTAATGACAAACTACTCTGTTTTGGAGTGGATGTGTGGAAGTTTAAACACACTTGTGATATTTCTCTTATGAGGGGCAGAGGTGTCTAACTTCTCTTTGATAGCAGGTAGTTAGCCTATTAAAATATTTTTTTCTTTGGGGTTTTAAATGTCTCTGAAATGAGAGCAGCTCAGAATTCCCTTGTCTCCAATTAAGTTGTTGGAGGGAAAAGGTAACCAGGTTCTCCTAAAAGTCTGATGTTCAGGGCAAGAAGTAGTTGTTAACTTAATGAACCAATCAAAGGAATTTATAAAAAGGTGGCGGGCATGGGAAGCCAGAAAAGGAACTGAAAAGGGAATTAATCAGTTATGTGAAAATCAATACAGTGAATTAAATCAAATCTACTGAACTTCTAAGAAGTGGTAATTTCATTTGAATTAAATCTGACCTTAGTTTTTGAGGATTTTCTAATAAAGGAGTATGTACTCAGCTCCTGTTAGCTTTCTACCAGGCAATTAAATCCCAAACTTAAGGGTTAGAAAAGTCCTTTTCACCTCAATTATGTGTGATTCATACCTTAATATTTTCACTGTCTGTCGACGTCTTTTGTTGTCTTTTATAGAAGAAACATTGTAATCTAGATCAACAATCCAACCTTGTTAATGAACCAGTTGGAAGAGAGCCCAGACTCCTACAGGATAACAGGACGCTCCTATCAGGAACTTTCCAAGTTAGGGTCATAAGTAGTATGATTCAGTGATGAGTTATACATAATGGATCGCCGCATTCTTATAATATAAATCCACGGAAGCCCCGTGGATTATTTTCACAGAGTGTGGATTTTCCTAATGTACTGTGATAGTTGCTAGCAGAGATTATAAATTTATAGTTATTTCACCATAGTTGGGGACAGTTACTATCACATATTATCAAGAAATAGCCATCTTGTTGGAGAACAAAAAATATATCTATTCTTTAGTTACCCTTTCTAGGGGATACAGATATGTAGATGATAGCACTCTAATGGCAGACAGTGAAGAGGAATTAAAAAGCCTCTTGTTAAGGGTGAAAGAGGAGAATGGAAAAGCTTACTTCAAACTTAACATTCACAAAACTAAGATCAAGGCATTCAGTCCCATTACTTCATGGCAAATAGATAGGGAAAAAGTTCAAACAGCAACAGATTTCTTTTTCTTCTTGGGCTCCAAAAATCACTGCAGATGTTGACTGCAGCCACAAAATTAAAAGACACTTACTCCTTGGCATAAAAGCTATGACCAAAGTAGACAGCATATTAAAAACCACTATGAAGTACCATTTCACGCCAGTCAGAATGGCTGCGATCCCAAAGTCCACAAGCGATAAATGCTGGAGAGGGTGTGGAGAAAAGGGAACCCTCTTACACTTTTGATGGGAATGCAAACTAGTACAGCCACTTTGGAGAACAGTATGGAGATTCCTCAAAAAACTGGGAATAGAACTGCCTTATGATCCAGCAATCCCACTGCTGGGCATACACACTGAGAAAACCAGAATTGAAAGAAACACGTGTACCCCAATGTTCATAGCAGCACTGTTTACAATAGCCAGGACTTGGAAGCAACCTAGATGTCCATCCACAGATGAATGGATATGTGGTACATATACACAATGGAATATTACTCAGCCATTAAAAAGAATGCATTTGAATCAGTTCTAATGAGGTGGATGGAACTGGAGCCTATTATACAGAGTGAAGTAAGCCAGAAAGAAAAACACAAATACAGTATACTAACGCATATATATGGAATTTAGAAAGATGGTAACAATAACCCTGTTTACCAGACAGCAAAAGAGACACTGATGTCTAGAACAGTCTTTTGGACTCTGGGAATGGGAGAGGGTGGGATGATTTGGGAGAATAGCATTGAAATATGTATAATATCATATCTGAAGCGAGTCGCCAGTCCAGGTACGATGCCTGATAACGGATGCCTGGGGCTGGTGCACTGGGATGACCCAGAGGGATGGTATGGGGAGGGAGGAGGGAGGAGGGTTCAGGATGGGGAACACATGTATACTTGTGGTGGATCCATCTTGATGTATGGCAAAAGCAATATAATATTGTAAAGTTAAGCAAAATAAAATTTAATTAAAAAAAAAAGAATCTCATAAAAAAAGCTCAACATTTAGAAAACGGAAAAAAAAAATAAATAAATAAAAAGTAGAGACATCACTTTGCTGACAAAGGTCCATATCATCAAAGCTATGGTTTTTCCAGTAGTCTTGTACGGATGTGAGAGTTGGACCATAAAGATGACTGAGCACTGAAGAACTGATGCTTTTGAATTGTGCTGGAGAAGACTCTTGAGAGTTTCTTGGACTGCAAGGAGATCAAACCAGTCAATCCTAAAGGAAATCAACCCTGAATATGCATTGGAAGGACCAATGCTGAAGCTGAGGCTCCAATATTTTGGCCACCTAATGTGAAGAGCTGATTCATTAGAAAAGACCGTGATGCTGGGAAAGATTGAAGGCGGGAGGATAAGGGAGCTGGAGAGGATAAGATGGTTAGATAGCATCACTGATTCAGGGGATATGAGTTTGAGTAAACTCTGGGAAATAGTGAAGGACAGGGAAGCCTGGCATGCTGCAGTTCATGGGCTTGCCAAGAGTCGGACAAGACTTAGCAAGTAAACAACAAGGAGAGGCATAGTTACCCAGTCATCCCACCATAATATTTCTGCAGAATGGAACTGGTGTCCTCATGCCAGTCTCCAAGGTTGGGTACAGAACCCAGGGTCAGTCAATCAGAATTTTCCATGGAATTTCTCTGAACTTTTGATAAAAAGAAAATGCTTATTTTTTTTATCCAGTGAACTTGAGATGTAAGACTATCATGGCCATCTTGCTGCTACATGAAGAGAACCATTTAGAGAAAGGAGTCAAATAGAATGAAGGAAGTAGAGGAGAGGAAAAAGAAACAAGACTCTGATGACAGCCACCTCTCTGAAGAATACTTGAATCAGCACCAGCTTTTCAATTTTTTGGGCCCATAATTTTCCTTTCTTGGTTAGGCTCTTGTCATATGTATCCTAAAGGATTCAAATGCAGTTTTCCAACAAGTAATATAATAATAGTGTTTCATACAGGGTTATTTGTTTCTAAGTTTCAAAGATAAAAAGGACTTAATGTTTCCAAGGTTTCCAGTGCATGCTAATAGAGTGTCAGATTCAAATTACAGATTATTCCAGAATATGCATTTCCTATATCTTCTTAGGCACATTCCCAGAGATTTTGGTGACATATAGTTGGAGTTTGGTAAGATCAGCTCATTTCTAATCATCTCCCCAGATATGGACAACAGTGTTTATATTTGGTACATGGGAAAAAAAATAAGTACCCAAAACTCTTGTACTCATTATAAAGAAAGGACAGTGTGATCAATCCAAAACCCTTCAAAACATGGACAGAGTGATGGTAACTAATGCCGTGGTAGAGGATTTTCCCGAATTGTCCACATTTATTTCATCAGAAAGATAGTACAATATATAAAGTTCAAATGAGTTTAGGATCTTTTAGTCCTGACTTCCATGTGGTACATTAATTTAGCCTTTTATATCTCTATGAGTATATCCCTTTGCTTTTCCCTGACTACTTTGATCAATATTTCCAAATATATTTCTTTGCATAAGATTGTATTAATTAGAAAGTTTCCCTCATACTGAATAGATTTCTATTGCTGCTGAACTTTGTATATAGTGTAAAGATTTACAGAACAAGACAAATTTCTTCCATATGATATATGTTAAAGACTCAGTGGTAAATAATCTGCCTGCCAAAGCAGGAGAAACAGTAGATGTGGGTTCAATTCCTGGGTTGGGAAGCTCCACCTGGAGGAGGAAATGGCAACCCATTCCCGTATTCTTGCTTAGGTAACTCCATGAGCAAAGGAGCTTTGAGGGCAACAGCCTATGGGAGTCATAAGGAATCACACATGACTGAGAGAGACTGAGCAGGAACACAAAGTATTTGAGGATATCTAGCAGGCATTGCCTGGAAAATCCCATGGATGGAGGAACCTGGTAGGCTGCAATCCATGGGGTTGCAAGGAGTCGGACACGACTAAGCGACTTCCCTTTCACTTTTAACTTTCATGCGTTGGAGAAGGAAATGGCAACCCACCCAGTGTTCTTGCCTGGAGAATCCCAGGGATGGGGGAACCTGGTGGGCTGCCATCTATGGGGTTGCACAGAGTTGGACATGACTGAAGCGACTTAGCAGCAGCAGCAGGCATTGACAGCTTTACTTCCCTTTGGATATCTTTTGTTAGTGTTTTTTAACCATACCCCTATTGTCAAAACTTTTAAAGTGTGAAAGTTATGACCAACCTAGATAGCATATTAAAAAGCAGAGACATTACTTGGCCAACAAATGTCCATCTAGGCTATGATTTTTCCAGTGGTCTTGTATGGGTGTGAGAGTTGGACTGTGAAGAAAGCTGAGTGCCTAAGAATTGATGCTTTTGAACTGTGGTGTTGGAGAAGACTCCTGAGAGTCCCTTGGACTGCAAGGAGATCCAACCAGTCAATTCTAAAGAAGATCAGTCCTGAGTGTTCTTTGGAAGGACTGATGCTAAACCTGAAACTCCAATACTTTGGCCACCTCATGTGGAGAGTTGACACATTGGAAAAGACTTTGATGCTGGGAGGGATTGGGAGCAGGAGCAGAAGGGGACGACAGAGGATGAGATGGCTGGATGGCATCATCCACTCGATGGTCATGAGTTTGGGTGAATTCCAGGAGTTGGTGATGGACAGGGAGGCCTGGTGTGCTGCGATTCATGGGGTCGCAAAGAGTTGGACACGACTGAGTGACTGAACTGAACTGATCCTGTTGCTGTTTTCTGAAGATGCTTTAGTTTATTAATCCTTCTCAAGAAGTATGCTTATAACAAACATGGCTCTTGAGATGCAGTCTGAAAGCACAGAAAAGAAATACTAATACCTTCCTTGGTTATGAACATGAAACTTCAATTTATGCAATTTAAGATAAATTATTAACTTGTTTTGTCAGCCTCATGACTGCATGAATTAGATTTGAGGTTGTACTTAACTCAGGCTAATTGCCAAAGCGGTGTTGGATTCTTCAGTTGTCTCTTTAAGAAGTTTCTGATATAATTAGGCTTACTAAGTTTGTCAGTGTGAAAGTGAAAGTGTTATTGGCTCAGTTGTGTCTGACTCTTTGCAACTCCATGGACTGTAGCCCACCAGGCTCCTCTGTTCATGGGATTTCCTAGATAAGAATATTGGAGGGTGTAGCCATTCCCTTCTCCAAGGGAATCTTCCCAACCCAGGAACCGAAACTGTGTCTCGCACATTGCAGGCAGATTCTCCCTAAACATCACTCTATAATATATTACCAGCAATCATCTGAAGTATTGCAAGTCCTTAGTCACAGGAAGAGTGACTAATTACAAACACACACACACACACACACACACACACACACACACACACACATAATTTATCATCCAAATTGTGAGTCTTTTGAGAATATAAGGGAGTGCTATTAATAATAATTACTCCAGTTTAAATAGAAACTGGATCAGCTAAAGAGGGATTATGTTTTCTCCAACTGTGGAGAGATTAGACCTAATGTTTACACACACTTCGATTTAAAGGAAAATAAAATTTTTCAAAGAAATCAGCATTATGTCAACTAAGAACTTCCAGACGTCCAATCTGGGTTTAGAAAAGGCAGAGGAACCAGAGATCAAATTGTCAACATTTGCTGGATCAGAAACAAGGGAGAAAGCAATGGCACCCCACCCCAGTACTCTTGCCTGGAAAATCACATGGTCGGAGGAGCCTGGTGGGCTGCAGTCCATGGGGTCGCTAAGAGTCAGATATGACTGAGTATCTTCACTTTCACTTTTCACTTTCATGCATTGGAGAAGGAAATGGCAACCCTCTCCAGTGTTCTTGCCTGGAGAATCCCAGGAACGGGGGAGCCTGGTGGGCTGCCGTCTATGGGGTCGCACAGAGTTGAAAATGACTGAAGCAACTTAGCAGCAGCAGCAGAGTAAACAAGGGAATTCCAGAAAAACATCTACCTCTCTTTCATTGACTACATTAAAGTCTTTGACTATGTGGATCATAACAAACTGGAAAGCTCTTAAAGAGATGGAAATACCTGGCCATCTTACATGTCTCCTTAGAAACCTGTACGTGGGTCAAGAAACAAGACTTAGAACCCTGTATGGAACAACTGGTTAGTTCAGGATTGAGAAAGGACTATGACGGGACTCTCTGTTGTCATCCTGTTCATTTAACCTATATGCTGAGCACATCATGAGAAACACAGGGCTAGATGAGTTACAAGCTGGAATAAGATAGGCAGGAGAAACATCAACAACCTCAGATATGCAGATATACCACTCTAATAGCAGAAAGCAAAGAGGAACTAAAAAATCTCTTGATGAGAATGAAGGAGTAGAGTAAAAAATCTGGCTTAAAACTAAATATTAAAAAAAAGAACAACAACTAAGATCTTGGCATCTGGCCCCATTACTTCATGAAAAGTGAAGAGAAAATGTAGAAGCAGTGACAGATTTCCTCTTCTTGGACTCTAAAATCACTGTGGATGGTGACTGCAGCCTTGAAATCAGAAGGTGATTGCTTCTTGGCAGGAAAGCTATGACAAACCTAAACATTGTGTTGAAAAGCAGAGACATCAGTCTGCTGACACAGGTCCGTACAGTCAAGGCTATGGTCTTCCCAGTGGTCATGTATGGCTGTGGTTGTGAGAGCTGGATCATAAAAAAGACAGAGTGCCAAAGAATTGGTGCCTTCAAACTGTCATGCTGGGAAAGACTCCTGAGAGTCCCTTAGACAGCAAAGACATCAAACCAGTCAAACTTAAAGGAAATCAACCCTGAATTCTCTCTGAAGGACTGATACTGAAGCTGAAGCTTCAGTGTTTTGGTTACCTGATGCAAACGGCTGACTCATTAGCAACGTCCCTGATGCTGGGAAATATTGAAGGCAGAAGGAGAAGAGGGGATCAGAGGATGAAATAGCTGGATGTCATCACCGATGCAATGGACATTAATTTGGGCAAACTCTGGGAGATGGTGAGGGAGAGGGAGGCCTGGCGTTCATGGGGTCACGAAGAGTCAGACAAGACTGGGTGACTGAATGAGAACTGAATCAAACTCATCAGTTTGGAAACTTTTGTTAACTACTGAGTAAAAATCTCAATAGTCTGACTTTATTTACTTGACTGTGGCTCATTAATTTAGGAGAACTGAACTATTCTTCTCAATTCTGTTTACTATGCATAGACTTAAAGGAGGCTTTCCTTGACCCAGATTTCCAGGTTGGCTAACATCCTTCCTTCAGAGACATATATGCTCCATGCCAGCATCTCCAGTTTCCAGCAAACAATTTTCCAGACTTCCCACTCCCTCCTCCCCCATTTATCTCATGGGGTCTTGTTTCCTCCCCTGTGAAACAGTCTGGCCAGTTGAGGTCACTCGGCAAGCATTTATTTATCAACCATCAGCTGAATGCTGTGTGTCTGGGCTCCACCCATGGTCTCCAAACTAAAGATCTGAAGAATTCCAAATCCTTCTAAAATTCCCTTTGGGTGTAACAAGGAAGAGCCTGCAGGCTGAAAGCCAACTTGTCCTCACCTCAACTCAATACTCATTGTCCTCTTGGGAACAGGCAGTTTTAAAACAAAACAAACAAAACCACAATCCAACCCTTCTTCTAAATAAACTTTGTGAAGTATCAGATGGAAAAAAAATTTTAGTGATTCCCCCCCAAACCCGCCGCCCCCCCCCCCCCCCCCGGGCCACCACAGCCCTCCCTTTTTTCTGCTTTTGCTCTTCTCTGGATGCTGCATATGGCCTGTTTCCTGCCTTGTAGTCAGAGCCAGATTTCAGGCTTCCATGAAATTTCAGAGGTTAAAAAGAGACATGCTTTTGGGTGGAGCTGGGGGTTTAGGTGAAAGGAAGTGGCAAGCTTTGAAATCAGAGATTCTCCTCTTCTCAATTCTGCTTGCTGTTTCACAGCAGTGTCTTACTAATTGTAAATATCTTCTGAAAATTTATTTATAAGAAGCAACCTAGATTGATAGATTATTTTCAAGTTAAAATTTATAAAAATATTCCATAAAGTGTAACTTAGTCCACACCATGGAAAGGAATATCCTGCTGATATTTCTCTTCTTTGGCACTGCAAAGACATCAAGGAAAACATATGAATGATCTCCATAATCTTTTCAAATCCTGTTTCTGAGGCTATGGAGATGCGTACCATCTCTTAAATTAGATCACTAATGCTCTTTTCTTTAAAAACCATAAGCTTCCTATTAAAGAATCTAAGTAACAGGATAATGAAATCAAATTATTTACTTGTTGTTTAATTGCACCAAATGCTTTAGGGCTCCTTAGCTCCAAGGACAAACGCTAGAGTAAAACTCAAGCCAAAAGTTTGTCCGCAATGCATGAAGCCAGTCCCAAGAGATTTAATCTTATTTCCATTTCCTCAAAAGTGAACACACTGGAACTAAATCTGGGTTTTTGGAAAGTTGTCACAAAAATAGAGATGTAAAATGATAGCAACACACTTAGCATAGTAACTCCGTCTTTCAGTCTCAATCTCAGGTCATTTTGTTCTGAATGCCTAAGCCCCTTATATCTGCTAGATCATCCACATATGCCTTCTTTGATATAAGCAAAACCAAATGCCCCCACCCTCCAACAGGGATGCGGCTGTGATTTCATCACTGGCAAAACTCTACAAGAGAGGTAGTCTATAAGAGACACTAAATTGATTTTTAAGCTTCTGATTTTTTTAGCTATTTCAGATTCTGCATAAACTTGAAAAATGCCTGGCTACTTTTGGACAGATTCTATGAAGCCCTTTATGACTCAATTAGATTTCAGGCAGTCCATATCTCATGGAAAAGAACTAACAATTTTAATAATATTAATTTTCTCAGTTAAACCGTCTGAGTCCTCTCAGTGATGAATATAAATGTAGCAAAATTTAAAATTATTTGTTTCTCAACTTTGGCACTTTTCTCCAGTTCTTTATTACTATTCAGTAATTCTAGAGTACAGTCAAATGGTATAAAAATTCTTATCTTACCAGAATATAGAAGACTAGATAATTAACAGAAAAAAGTACATTTCCAGCTCTGTTTGCTTATTTTTTATTTTTTTAACTTTTAGAAAGTTCATCTTCTCATCGCTTACATTATTTCTAAGAAAAAGAGTGTGGGATTTAGTATACAGCTGCTGCTAAGTTGCTTCAGTCATGTCCGACTCTGTGCGACCCCGTAGATGGAAGCCCACCAGGCTGCCCCATCCCTGGGATTCTCCAGGCAAGAACACTGGAGTGGGTTGCCATTTCCTTCTCCAATTAAGAAAAGTGAAAAGTGAAAGGGAAGTCGCTCAGTTGTGTCCGACTCCTAGTGACCCCATGGACTGCAGCCTACCAGGCTCCTCCGTCCATGGTCTTTTCCAGATAAGAATACTGGAGTGGGTTGACATTGCCTACTCTATACAGTGCAATTATTTGCAAATAAAAAATAAAGAAAGAAATTTTATCTATTGTTTGGAGTTATTGTGATTTTTCAGGTAAGGTAGTGAATGTAATAGTGTTTTGTAAACATTAAGCATTACAGTGTTAACATTTATTACTTGTTTTAATCATTTATTTAATATATATTACATTCCAAGCACAGTGTTCAGTGCTACCTGTAAAAATGAGTAAGACACAGTTTTGCCAGGAAGACACATTTTCTTGAAACAGGTGTTGTGCATCATCATCATCACCATCACGATCATTGTGATTGGTCACTAAGAGTCTGACACGACTAAGTGACTTCACTTTCATTTTTCATTTTCATGCATTGGAGAAGGAAATGGCAACCCCCTCCAGTGTTCTTGCCTGGAGAATCCCAGGGACGGGGGAGCCTGGTGGGCTGCCATCTACAGGGTCGCACAGAGTCGCACACGACTGACACAGAGTAGGAGAGCGACTTGCAGCAGGAATATATAGGACTTCCCTGGTGATCCAGTGGTTAAGAATTTGCTGGCCAACGCATGGGACATGGGTTCCATTGCCGGTCAGGTAAGATCCCACGTGCTGCAGAGCAAATAAGACTATGGGACACAACTATGGAGCCCATGCTCTAGAATACATGTGTTAAAACTGCTGAAGCCCATGCTTTCTAGAATCTGCTTAGCAACAAGAGGAACTCGTGCACCGCAACTAGAAAGTAGCCTGTGTTCAGCAAAGAAGACCCAGTGCAACTAAAAATAAGTAGATAAAATAAATAACTAGAAAGACAGTGAGTAAGGAAATAGATGAATATATACTTTCAGATAGTAATAAGAATTATGAAAAAAATATAAAGCAGGAGAAGTAGACAAAGTAACAGGTGATATTTTTGATAGGATGGTCAGAGAAGACCTCTAAAAAGATACATACATGAGTTAGAACATGAATCGTAAAATAGCCTCTGAGGCAGGAGAAAACCAAGAAAGTATGGCGAATTGGAAGTTAAGTTAAAAAAAAAAAGAAGAGAGAGATCAAGTTTTGGATGGTACTGACAGGTTGATTATTATTAGAAGTGGTAATTGACCTCAAAATGGGTAAAATGGAGGTCACTGGTAGCTTTTTATTAGAAGTGGTAATTGACCTCAAAATGGGTAAAATGGAGGTCACTGGTAGCTTTGTAAGAGTGGTTTTTTGAAGTTTTGCTGGAAAAACCCTGACTGGAGTAAATTAAAGAAAGATTTGTAGGTAAAGAGTTGGAGACACCAAATATTGGCAAAATTCTAGAAATTTTGCTTAAAAAAATCCAAGTGGAGAACCTACTGAGAGACATAGAATCAGTCTAGAGTTTTTGAAGTTTCTAGGTCAATGGTTCTTAAATTTTATGATTTTAGAATGCCTTTAACTATAATGGTATATAATTCATCACGACTACAGATATTTACTGTGTTAAAAATTAAAATGTCAAAATATTTAACATATTTATTAATTTACTCAAATAATAACCTATCCCATGTTAACACATTATATTTTGCAAATATGTTTATTTAATGTTTGACTTAATAGAAAAAAGATGGATTCTCATATCTGTCACTGCATTCAATCTATTGTATCTTTAGAAAAATAATTTTGACCTCAGGGACATCCTGAAAGTATTTTGGGACTCTCAGCAGTTGCTGGACTCTGCTTAGAAAACCACTGAATATATTTGACATCCAACAATATCTGAGTCATATTTTATATGAAATATTGTTAGGATAAAAAAAGTGAAACAACAACAATGGTGAGTGCTTGTGAAAAGCTGGAATTTCTTTTCTTCTAAAAGAACATTAACTACATCATTATGATGCAGAGTTTTGTAGGATATACCAGCTGTGGAATTGCTGTATGGCAGTTTCCTCAACTGCTAACCACAGGTGCTAAAAGTTAGGTGGCAGCTTTTCTTTTCCCTTCTTTTTAGCCATATTAAGTTATAAACAACACATAGAGGTTATATATATATATGTAAGGTACACAACTTGATGTTTTGGTATAACCACACATCACAAAATGATCATCACAATCGAACTAGTTAACCTATACATCATCTCATATAGTTACCTTTTGTGTATGTATGGTAAAAATTTTTTAAGATCCATTCTGTTACCAAATTTCAAGTATATAATACAGTATTGTTAACTACAGTCACTACAGGTAGTGTCTTCTTACAAGAATATTCCCAATGACTAGTGCTAGCATATGATTAGTAATGGATTTTAGAAATTGTTATTTGTTCCTTTCTTTCAGCTATGAATTATTTTGGGGTGATCGATGGATATGTGCTAAAATGCATGAATTTTAATGTGTTTCTTTATTTCTCATGTCATAAAGTTAGAGACGGAAGAGACCTCATGAGTTGTGCAGTTCATCACCCTGGCATAATATCATGGTTCTTTCCAGAAAGGCTTTGTCTGGCTCAGTTTTAAATGAGAAAGGCAATTATACTCCCATTAGTTCCCTTGGGAGACTATTCCATTCACTGATAGATCTCCATTTTGAAATGTTGCCCAACATCAAGCCCATGTTGGTTGAATACTATTAATCCTTGACTGGATAAGCCGCTTGTGGTGATCTCAATGAGAGAACTTCATCTACATTACTCCTGTAGTAAATGTTCTTCTAGCACACAAACAATCCATGGTCTATGAAATGTGCTACCCAACTGGTTATTGAGTGTATTCTGCACACTATCTTGAACATTCTCTCTTGTTGAATCATGATAGAAAATTTATTGTATAATTGTTGTAAGATTTCTGCAAGAATGTTCATTAAAAGGATGTTGGGGATTCTCAAATATAGAAAATAGGTGAAAATATTTTACTTGATAGGAAAATTTTTACACACCAAAAGGAAATAGGTGTTACTAATGTATTCAACATGTTTAATAATGGCTGAATGAATTTTCAGTCATCCTAGAAAAGCAACTGTTATCTGAGTAAGTAAACACCTCAGGCATTTGTAGTAATGATGATGAAATAATTTCATAAACTTTTAAAAGATGGAATATATATTTCTCTTTCTATATCAGAAAATCAAGGTATAAATCTCCAGGGGCATGCTTTTAAAAAGGATAACATTTTTATGCCTTGAGGATATTCCTTCAGCTTACTTACACATTGTTTTCTGAACCCAAAATGTTTGAATTCCCAGTTTCTTTATGCTTAGCTATTTAGGTGATGATTTGGGAGACACTATGCTGCCTCCTTTCCCTTATATTTAAAAGTTTATTTCCATTTACTGTTATAAGCCTAGATTATTTTGTCTCCACTTTGAAAGGAATTTCAACAAATCTTGTGAATTAGTCCAATAATCATTCTCATGAACAAAGATCTTTAGGTTATATCTTAAGAAGCACATTTATCTCCTTTAATGACATAAATTCATAATTTGTTCCAATTAAAAAGAGGAAAAGCAACAAATAAGAAATAGAATTATGCTTCTCTTATCTAGTGCTTAGCACTTAGACAGTTGTTTTTAAAATTAACGCAGAAGACTTTTCCCTCCTTTCTCCTCTTGCGTGACTTCTGTTGGTATTTGTTGTTTTTGTTGTTGTTTTGTCTTTAAAGGAGACTGTTTGGATGAGTCAGTCAAGCAATAATGAAAAACACATTGGAGGTTCCTTCCCCTCTCCCAGACCACAAGATGCGATGTAAGTGTTCCATATGATGTTTTAGAAAGAATTCCAGCTCTTAAGATCTCTGTTAAAAGCACACAACTAAAAATAAAAATAAACAAACAAAAACATCCAAAGGCTCTTCAGTGGCTGTTAAACGGGATCTTTCTGTATTCAATCTGGAAAGGCAAATAACCCATTATTCCTTTAGAAATAGTGCTTTATCATCGTTAGGATTTGTTTTTACAAAATTTATTGCAAAGGCAATGCCAGTATCTAATAACTCCATTATGCACCCACAATTATGTTCTTAAACAGGACATTAATAAACAGGAATAGAAGGTAAGATTACTAAACTTTTAGAGGAATATTCAGGTGCTCTGCCATTTCAGATCATTTTTAACTCTTGGACATATTCTTAACTCCATGAATTCACTTTGAAAATAGAAATCATAAATTAAATTTAGCTGTTACCTTAAACTAGCGTATGTTAGTGTGTTGTTGATATCTCCAACAACCTCAGATATGCGGATGATACCACTCTAATGGCAGAAAGCAGAGAGGAACTAAAGAACTTTTGGATGAGGGTGAAGGAGGAGCATGAAAGAGCCAACTTAAGAATAAATATAAAAAAAAACTAAGATCATAACATCTGCTCCTATTACTGCATGGCTAATAGAAGGGGAAAAAATGGAATGTCTTCTTGGGCTTCAAAGTCACTGCGGATGGTGACTGCAGCCATGAAATCAGAAGATGACTGTTTCTTGGCAGGAAAGTGATGACAAACCTAGATAGGGTGTTGAAAAGCAGAGACATTACTCTTCCCACAAAGGTCTGTAGTCAAGGCTATAGTCTTCCAAGCGGTCACATATGGTTGTGCGAGCTGGACCATAAAGAAGGCAGGATGCCAAAGAATTGATGCCTTTGAACTGTGTTGCTGAAGGCTCCTGAAAGTCCCTAGAACAGCAAGGAGATCAAACTAGTCAATCTTAAGAGAACTGAACCCTGAATATTCACTGGAAGGATAGATGCTGAAGCTGAAGCTCCAGTATTTTGGTCATCTGATGCAAACAGCTGACTCATTGGAAAAGTTCCTGATGCTGGGAAAGATTGAGACCAGAAGGAGAAGAGGGCTTCAGAAGATGAGATGGGTGGATGGCATCACTGATGCAGTGAATATGAATTTGGGCAAACTCTGGGAGATGGTTCGGGCCATGGAGGACTGGTGTGCTGCAGTTTATGGGCTCGCAAAGAGTTGGACATGACTGGCGATTGAACAACAGCAAATACATAAGTGTATATATACACTAACTGTTGTTAGTTTCCAAACATGAAAGACAAAGTAATTTTGCTTTTGCAAATACAAAGTGAATGTTCTCTACAGATTGCTCAGCATAAAAAAAAAAAGAAACTACTAATCATTTCAGATGAATGGTTTATATTTGACCTTAAGCCTCATAGGTCGGGGCTACAAAAATTAAGCATACTACCAACCTGAAATTTTTCACCAATTTATGCAACATTGTGGGAGGTCATTATGCCAGTTTTGATGCTTTAGAAAGCAGTCATTCTCCGATGGACTCTGGGAATATCAAAAGAAACACAAAGCTCTTCAGTGGAGATGAACAGGGCCTCATGGCATTTATTTAACATCATTTCTTGATTTACTCAATCATCAATTATTTACTTTTTATATACAAAGCTCTGTGCTAGATATTGGAAGAGGGAGCATAAATATTGATTATGATTTTTCTCTTTTTGCCCAGTTATACATGAAATTCATGTAGCTTTTGCCTCTTCTCTTTCTTGACTATGCCAAAGTCTGCCAAGAAATGAATGAAAGTCAAGAAGGTGATGGTGATTGAAAAGCCACCAGTACATTGTGAAAGTACATTTTTCAGTACAGTGATGAGGGGACACAGACTGAAGGAGCTTAAATAGAGAATGGTTAAAATAAATCTAGGGTTGAGGTATGGTAAAAGAAGAGACCTTTTTTGAAACTTTTTTCCATAAAAGTAAGAAGAGCGTTTGGCAACAGACTATGACAAGGTCAAGGAAAATGGTTTTTCTTCCCACTGAATGAAGAAGCTTTGATATGTGTTCAATGAAAGAGGAAGAAATAAAAATAGTGGAGACAAATATTGGGAAGGTGCTGCTTCTGTGGATGAGAGTGATATATTTGCTGTGAGACTGAGTAAGCTTAATTTTTGGAGAAAGTGGGCTGAAAAGGATCCAAATGTTTCCCACTTCAAGAAGATGCTCTTCTATGCTCTTCTATGTACCATGAGTAGGTAGACACCCCATGAAGGTAGGGATCTGCGAAGTCCTTACTACCATCAGGAGGGCAGTGATTTGTCTCTTGCTTTGTATAAATATCTCTATAAGCTTCAGAATAGGTCACTGGTTATTCTGTACCATGTCCAGAATATGGGGCTTATTTTCTACTGTATTAACTAGCAAGTAACTGAAATTAACTATTCCTTAAGGAAACGAAGATCATGGCATACTTCATGGGAAATAGATGGGGAAACAGTGGAAACAGTGTCAGCCTTTCTTTTTCTGGGCTCCAAAATCACTACAGATGGTGACTGCAGCCTTACTCCTTGGAAGGAAAGTTATGACCATCCTAGATAGCATATTCAAAAGCAGAGACATTACTTTGCCAACAAAGGTTCGTCTAGTCAAGGCTATGGTTTTTCCTGTGGTCATGTATGGATGTGAGAGCTGGACTGTGAAGAAGGCTGAGTGCCGAAGAATTGATGCTTTTGAACTGTGGTGTTGGAGAAGACTCTTGAGAGTCCCTTGGACTGCAAGGAGATCCAACCAGTCAATTCTAAAGGAGATCAGTCCTGGGTGTTCATTGGAAGGAATGATGCTAAAGCTGAAATTCCAGTACTTTGGCCACCTCATGCGAAGAGTTGACTCACTGGAGAAGACTCTGATGCTGGGAGGGATTGGGGGCAGGAGGAGAAGGGGACGACAGAGGATGAGATGGCTGGATGGCATCACTGACTCGATGGACATGAGTCTGGGTGAACTTCGGGAGTTGGTGATGGACAGGGAGGCCTGGCGTGCTGCGATTCATGGGTGGCAAAGAGTTGGACATGACTGAGCAACTGATCTGATCTGATAAGGACATTGCATGTAAAATGGAGATATTTGTAACAGTCTTCATAGGTTGCTGTGATAATGATTAAACGGATTAGTTTACATAAAACATTTAGAAAAGTTATAGCACATACTAAGTGTATTACTGAAACTTTATACCCTCTAACTACGTTATTGGTGTCTTTCCATTGGTCATAACATCCTGCAGGTATTCAAATGATTTGTCAACACCCTGTGGCCTTTATACTCCCGAGAATGTGGCTTTCAGAAAAATTCTTGTACAGTTCACTCTACCATTCTAAAGTAATAGTTTGTTAAATGGAGTTCCTAATACACTCAATCTGATTTTGGTATTGACCATCTGGTGATGTCCATGTGTAGAGTCTTCTCTTGTGTTTTTGGAAGAGGGTGTTTGCTATGACCAGTGCATTCTCTTGGCAAAACTCTATTAGCCTTTGCCCTGCTTCATTCTGCACTCCAAGGCAAAATCTTCCTGTTACTCCAGGTATCTCTTGACTTCCTACTTTTGCATTCCAGTCTCCTATAATGAAAAGGACATCTTTTTTGGGTGTTAGTTCTAGAAGGTCTTGTAGGTCTTCATAGAACTAACTGTTCAACTTCAGCTTCTTCAGCATTACTGTTAGGTCATAAGCTTGGATTAATATGATATTTCATAGTTTGCCTTGGAAATGAACAAAGATCGTTCTGTCATTTTTGAGATTCCATCCAAGTACTGTATTTCAGACTCTTTTGCTGACTATGATGGCTACTCCATTTCTTCTAAGGGATTCTTGCCCACAATAGTAGATATAATGGTCATCTGAGTTAAATTCACCCATTCCAGTCCATTTTAGTTGCTGATTCCTAAGATATTGGTGCTCACTCTTACTATCTCTTGTTTGACCACTTCCTATTTGCCTTGATTCTAACCTTGGACCTAGCATTCCAAGTTTCTATGCAATATTGTTCTTTGCAGCATTAGACTTTACTTCCATCAACAGTCACATCAACAACTGGGTGTTATTTTTGCTGTGGCTCCATCCCTTCATCTTTGTGGAGTTATTTATCCACTGTTCTCCATTAGCATATTGGGCACCTACTGACCTGCGAGTTCATCTTTCAGTGTCCTATCTTTTTGCATTTTCATTCTATTCATGGGGTTCTTAAGGCAAGAATACTGAAGTGGTTTGCCATTTGCTTCTCCAGTGGACCACATTTTGTCAGAATTCTTCACCATGACCTGTCCATCTTGGTGGCCCTATATGGCATGGCTAAGAGTTCCATTGAATAGACAAAGCTGTGGTCCATGTGATCATATTGGTTAGTTTTCTGTGATTGTAATTTTCAGCCTGTCTGCTCTCTGATGGAGAAGGATAAGAAGCTTATGGCAGCTTCCTGATGGGAGAGAAACATGAATATCACCAGATAGTCATTACAGAAATCAGATTGATTATACACTTTGCAGCCAAAGATGGAAAAGCTATATACAGTCAGCAAAAGCAGGAATGGGAGCTGACTGTGGCTCAGATCATGAACTCTTTCTTGCCAAATTAAGACTGAAATTGAAGTAAGTAGCAAAAACCACTAGACTATTCAGGTATGCTGCTGCTGCTGCTGCTGCTGCTGCTGCTGCTAAGTCACTTCAGTCATGTCTGACTCTGTGCGACCTCATAGAAGGCAGCCCACCATGCTCCCCCATCCCTGGGATTCTCCAGGCAAGAACACTGGAGTGGGTTGCCATTGCCTTCTCCGATTCAGGTATGACCTAAATCAAATCCTTTACAATTATACAATGGAAGTGACAAATAGATTCAAGGGATTAGATTTGATAGACAGAGTGCCTGAAGAACTATGGACATAGGTTCATGACATTGTACAGGAGGCAGTGATCAAGACTGTCCCCAAGAAAAAGAAATGCAAAAAGGCAAAATGATTGTCTGATGAGGCCTTACAAATATCTGAGAAAAGAAAAGAAGTTAGAGGCAAAGGAGAAAAAGAAAGATATACTCATTTGAATGCAGAGTTCCAAAGAATAGCAAGGAGAGATAAGAAGGCCTTCCTCTGTGATCAATGCAAAGAAATTGAGGAAAACAATAGAATAGGAAAGACTAGAGATCTCTTCAGGAAAATTAGAGATACTAAGGGACCATTTCATGCAAAGGTGGGCACAATAAAGGACAGAAATGATATGGACCTAACATAAACAGTAGACATACATTAAGAAGATATGGCAAGAATACACAGAAGAACAATACAAAAAAAAATCATCATGACCCAGATAACCATGATGGTGGGATCACTCACCTAGAACCAGACATCCTGGAATGCAAAGTCAAGTGGGCCTTAGGAAGCATCACTACAAACAAAGCTAGTGGAGGTGATGGAATTCCAGTTGAACTATTTCAAATCCTGAAAGATGATGCTGTGAAAGTGCTGCACTCAATATGCCAGCAAATTCGGAAAACTCAGTAGTGGCCACAGGACTGGAAAAAGTCAGTTTTCATTCCAATACCAAAGAAAGGCAATGCCAAAGAATGCTCAAACTACCGCACAATTGTTCTCATCTCACATGCTAGTAAAGATAAAAATTTTCCAAGCCAGACTTCAACAGTACATGAACCATGAACTTCCAGTTATTCAACCTGTATTTAGAAAAGGCAGAGAAACCAGAGATCAAATTGCCAACAACCACTGGATCATTGAAAAAGCAAGAGAGTTCCAGAAAAACATCTGCTTTTATTGACTATGCCAAAGCCTTTGACTGTGGGGATCAAAACAAACTGTGGAAAATTCTTCAAAACCTGGTAATACCAGACTAGTGGACCTGCCTCCTGAGAAATCTGTATGCATGTCAAGAAGCAACAGTTAGAACTGGACATGGAACAACAGACTGGTTCCAAATAGGAAAAGGAGTACGTCAAGGCTGTATATTGTCACCCTGCTTATTTAACTTATATGCAGAGTACATCATAAGAAACGCTGGGCTGAAAGAAGCACAAGCTGGAATCAAGATTGTCAGGAAAAATATCCATAACCTCAGATATGCAGATGACACTACCCTTATGGCAGAAAGTGAAGAAGAACTAAAGAGCGTCTTGATGAAAGTGAAAGAGAAGAGTGAAAAAGTTGCTCAACATTAAAGCTTAAAACTCAACATTCAGAAAGCTAAGATCATGGTATCTGGTCCCATCACTTCATGGCAAATAGATGGGGAAACAATGGAAACAGTGACAAACTTTATTTTCTTGGACTCCAAAATCACTGTGGCTTAACCTCTAATGAATCTAGCCTTCCCCTAACTTGACGTATTGGCAGCATGAGCGTTAGCAGCAGCAGCTAATTCCCTTCTCCTGCATCAACTTTCTCTCTCAGCTTCATAAACTTCTAGTTTTCCTCCTCAATTTTTCAATCTCCATTGTTAATTCCTTCTCATCATCCCAATATTTAAAGCCTGCAATCCCAGGCTACAGTTGCCAGAATTCTCTTCTCTAGTTGTACTCATTTCATTGTAAACTCATCTGTTCTCATGGCTATAAGAACTGTGTATATTCTCACGATTCTCACATTTATATTCTGAACCTGGACTTCTTCCTTGAACTTCAGACTTAGCTCTCTTCCTGCCAACTAAAGTTTTTCCATTTGATTATCTAATTACAATCTCAACTAAATATGCCCTAAACCAAGCTCTGGATCTTTCTTGAAAAAGTGGTTCTGTCACTGTTTTTCCTATGAAGTGCAACTCCCAATTCTGGGTTTTTAGGTTCATCACTTCACATTCATACTTGAATCTCATTTTTTTACTTCTCAAACCCTTATTTAATCCATCAAAAATACCTTCAAAATACAGACTCAGACCATTTTTCTTCACTTTCACCTCTATCATCCTGGTCCGGCCATCCCTTCCCCATTCCACCCCCCTGGATTACTTCAATGCATCTTGACTGCTCTATGCTTGCATTCTGAGCTGTTCTCTATCTTAATGCTGAAGTAGCATTGTTATTCTACTCCTTGGTATCTCATCTTACTCTAAGTATAAATTAAAGTCTTCATCAAATTATTATTAACTTACTAATAGTTCAGGCTCAAAATATTGCATGGCACTCAACAAAAGGCAAAACAGAAAATCCAATGACAAACTCTTTCTATTCTCCTGTTCTTTTTTTTTTTTCTTTTACCATGTAACTTCACTTAAACTTAAGAGAGATACTCCATGGCTGTTACAAACTCCTCTGCTGCAACATCTCATCCTTTGGCAATGATGGTGGGGCCAGGTGAAAAGAAAAAGGTAAATAAGAAATAAGAGAGACTATAAGTCTAGGCAATAGAATAACATAAGTAACAGTTAATAACAAAACATTCTTGGGTTTATGCTGTCAAGATGTAGCCTAAAACAAGATAATTGTTGCCCAAAGTCCACTTAGGCATGTTTCTTTCATGTTCCTTTACACAGTTTTGGCAGTTAACACACTGTCCATTAAAAACAGCATCTGTTAGAAAGCAATCACTGTTTTTAGGGATACTTACATTGTATTAAGTTTACCCCAACACATTTGATTTGTAAGTATTTTTTCACCCAGGAATTTTTGAGCCCTTTTCTCTGGTGATGGAAGAAAAGCAGGAGGCAGATGGCTGAGAACACACAATCTGAAGTAAGGCCGCTGAGGTCATACAAATTCAAAACAGAAACAGACTATTTGTTAACATTCCATAAGATTGCTGGGAAATGATTGTTATTGTTTTCTGTAAACACAGAAGACCCTCTCTTCCATTTATCTTCTTAAAATAATTTTGTACAAACCATTTTCTTCTTCAGTCTGGCATTCTCTAAGCTTACACTGGGAGTAATTCAACAGAGATTGTAAAAAATTGTTGCTGGGCTACTGTGTCTGAAAATATGTATAATGCTCTTGATGGTAACAACTTCTGTCCAAGGATCTCAAATGACAAAAAAGGCAACAAAACTCATCTTTACTGGACACACAGTCTGCCAAACATGAGCCTAGAAGATTTTAAAACATTAACTCTTTCTGTCCAGGCTCTGTGGATGTTCACACCTGGTAGCAGTCCAGAAGTTTCTCCCATTATCTCTCTCCGCTTCTTAGCAGTGCCTTCATAACTTTTCTACTCTGCTCAGACTTCTGACCTTGTCGTTTTTCCCTACTGTGGGAAATGACTCTGTTGTCGACTATACCCAGAAAACAGAACTTATAAAAAGGAACTTTCTCAGTTTTCTTCCACCAAACTAATTTGAACACATTCAATTCTTCTTCTCCTATTTTCATTCTTTTCTAATATTAATACTCTCCAATTGCTACTTGATTAGAAAGCATCAGCATTAAAGCATGCTCAAGGGATCTTTCTCCTTATAGATCTTTCGCCAGCAAATAGACAAATAGATATTCAAATCTTTTCTTCTCTTGTCTGTATCTCTTTATTTCCATCCAGAGCCAAACTTCCTACTCATAGTCTCTATGTCTTCACCTCCTTCCTTGTGGCCACAACTCTACTTTCCCCAAGGTCTCCCTCATTTGACCTTCTAATCACTATTTTGACCTTCTAATTGAACTTGTCCTTGTCCCTAGGTTCCTTGATTTCTTAGTGTCATTTGGCTCCTCTCTTCTTGAAGAACTCTCTTGCCCTGACTTTTGTAACTATATATTCTCCTGATTTTCCTGTGGATTGCTTTGCTTATTCTCCCTTGTGCAACTCTTTTTCTCTGTCCTGTTTGATGCTGTATTGATATTTCTTGGGGTTCTTGCCTAGAGCTTCTCTTTTCAATATATGTATTCCCTGGAAGTCTCACTTCAGCAAATAAATTTATAATATTGTTTCTTTTTCTTTTCTCTTTTGTTGCCATAAAAATTTATGTCCAGGGATCCTGACTCTCCTGTACACTTTGTGAATGTTTCTGGAAGCCTTCTTTATAGTAGGTGGAATTAATATTCTTTTTTGATTATGAAAACAAAAATAGCATCTTCTTGGATGAATTTTGGTTTGGAGGACTCTTGTAGGTTTATCCAAATCACTTTTCTTTAGGTCTTACTTAAGTTTCACCTCTCTTTTTCCTTTGGGATAGGTTTAGCATGAATGATTTAGCACTTCACCAGCTTACTGTACTCATTGTGTAGATTACAGCAACAGATATGTTTCCAGCCATGCAACATGGCAGACAACTTGTCTTGATGGATTTTCAGGAGCATGAACTGAGATTCTCTTTAAGGAGACCATACTAATTTTGACATAATGTATCAGTACATGATAACCCTGTAGTCAGAGGAGGTGGGATGAGGTGTGTGGACAGGGGGTCAATAGTTTAAATGAGTTATAACTTGACCTTTAGGCACAAATTAATAAAGTGGGCCTGAAAGGTGAAAGATATTGATAATTGTTTTGTAATACTAATACTAAACTAGCCACGTTAATTAGTGGCCCTCAGTGACACCACCTAGCATAAAGACCTTCCATTGGCTTTACTCAGTAAAGAACTCACTCATGAGAATGAGTTTCCTTTTTGTAAGACCTTGTCACAAGGGGCCCCTTGATATGGATTAAAAAGCTATTGAAATAGAAATAAATGACCTTCTGAGCACATCATAAACACATAGATCAGGTCTTCCAAATACAGGCTTACATTTTTCACACATTACCATATGTTCTTCACACATTGTACACCTCTTATTCAGAATCTTGGCCACCACTCAATTCCTCTCACCTGCCTTAAACTCCACAAATATATGTTTTATACTTTTATGTATAGTGCATGTATTTAGACAAGCCAATATCCCCCTTTCAAAGAGATTTATTCACTTGGGGGAGGTCTAACTTCCATTCACTGAGTGTGCATAACTCAAATGAAAGCTAGGTTTGGTTATGTTTTTATGTCTTGGGAAGAATAAACTTCTTAAATGCTTTACAAGGCTTTTACTTTGGCACTGGGACAGGACCACCTTGTGCACTCCAAGCCTGTAAAATATGAAATCGTTGATTCATTTTGGTTTCTGAAGGCTTTTTTTTTTTTTAAACAGAAAAAAAGGATAATCTCAGCATTGTAATGTACTCCATACCATAGTATAGTCAAGGTAATGAGCATGTTTGAAATGGAGGCCACTAGTAACAAGAACTTTAAGTTGAGGGAAAAAATGTCTAGTTTGGAGCCAAAAGCTGTTGTCTTGTTAGGAGCTAACACCATCTATTGTTTCAAAAAATGTTCAAAATGGTAATATGTGAGAGAAGGAGCTGAGTTTTGTAACAAATGAAGTTGAAAGTGCCTGTCTCATGTAGCAAGTGAACCTGAGATGAAAAGGCCCACTGGGGTGGAGAAAAAGGTAAGTTTTCCACATGGCTGTACATATTTTTAATAAATAAACTAAGATGATTTATTCTTCTTGTGTTCCAATAGCCACCTCTCTGCCACCTTGCAGTTCAATTTACAGAGACTCTGACATGTTATTTTTATCTTTGTAGTGCAAACATATAGTAGCACAAGGCAGCAATAGAAATGCAAAATCACAGCTTTTCTAATCCAGATACTTAAAGTTTAAAAGTGTCTGGGGCTTACTTTTCTTAGAGACACACTATACTTTATGGCCAGCAGCAGGAGGTACTCCTGCAGGAGAGCCAGGAGAGGCTATAGGTCTTCTGACTTCTTAGATGTCCCTTCCATCTGAGCCAAATAATTTCTCCTGAAGCCACCTTTTCCACCAGCTTCACATTTGTCTGCACAAGGAGATTGGAATAAGTCTTGAATTAGATGGTAAATTGGTAAATTTATTCCCTCTTATTTTATTTCTGAACCTAGGCTAAACAGGCTCATGTTGTTCACTGTTTTGGAATTGATATATGCAGGTTTATAAGACATCTGTGTAACCTATACATTTGAGTCAAACAGATCAATAGAGTAGAGGGGTAGAAAGTAAAACCAAATATATTATCAGCCAACCTATTATTTTCAACAACCAGAGGAGTCAGACCTCAGCATCTGGTAATCCTATGTAAACAGGTCCATGGAGTCTTCAACTTTGACCTGGAATTTACCACTCTAAGGAGAAGGGGCTCATGTAACATTCTCACACATCAGCCAAGCACAGCTCACCTCACTCAGAGACGACCCTATTGTGGGCTGTGCCATTCACATCCATCTTGCACAGATATACAAATAACAATTTTCACTGCATAATTATGACCACAGCCCCAATCAAATAAACCTTGCACATGACATTCTCAATAGCCGTGAAGGCTGCTTAACATAGACTGTGGGAGTCACCCAGGGAAAATGAGGAGAAATTCGTTTATTTTACATATTACCAAGACTGGCATGTACTCTTTTTTATGACATAAGTGTTTGTTTGCCATGATTCTTGGCTACATGAACATTAAATTCCTTTATAATTATGCTTTTTATTTATTCATGTTGGGGCATAGCTCAAAATATTTGGATTCACACGTGTTGTACAAGGGGGCTTTTCACACAAAGAAATGCTCTAATTATATACAATGCCTGTCTCAGATAGGTGGCATGAAAGGCGATGAAAAGAAGTGATTGCTTGCTTTCTCAGGATTTATTGTACCCATTGGTCTATTTCATCATGAAACGTCTCTGTGCCCAGAACATTAGGGGAAAGGAAAAAAAGCACGTATTTCAAAGTGTGTTTCCCAGCTAGGGAGAGGGCATCCTCTACCAAATAAATCTTAGATCAAAACCATCATGAACCCTCTTGTAGATGGCAAACTCATAGAACTATGCTTTTCAGCTAAGCAGAAGGATGCCTATTTCTCTAAAACAACCGTTGGTCCAAGTGGCCTAAGAGGATGGATTCAGACCTGCCAAGTTTCCATTGTGCCCTTGACTTTGTCATTTTGTCATCCTCTGGTTGATTTTCACTCAGCAAGGAGCTTTAGATTCAGATTTGCCCCTGCAAGGGTTTGGTGACACTCCTTTGCTACCATCATGTATTTCCTTGGCCACACTGAAATACTCTTGCTGAAGGAACTAAGTCTTGCCCATCCTTATCTCCAGTTTTTGGTCTGATTTTTCAATCGTGTGACAAATATTTACTTTGTTCTTATTATATCCTAGGTAATAAAGGCTGAGAGTACAATGGTGAACAAGATATAGTCTCTAATGGAAATGATTATCTGGCAGAGGTTACAGGTAACTACAAAGACAGTTATCATACAGTATCATAATGTTGTGAGAAGACACAGCTTGGGTTTTGTGTCAGCAAGGAGAACAGACACATAGTCAGGAATGGGGCCATTAGTCGGGAATGTATGCAAGGGAGTATTCCTGGAGAAAGTGCCATAACCTTTGTGTTGAAATAACAGGATAGAGTGTGGACACAGTCTGGAGCTGTTATACTGGACTTTTTATGACCTTGTGACTCAACTTCCCATTTGCCACACTAGTTCATTTTCAAACATTCATTCTCAAACTTCACTGCTCCTTCTTCCCTCAGTCCTATGATAAGGTACTTAGTTTATTGAATTACTCACAACTGTACATTGAGAACAATGGCTCATGTAACACAAAGGAGGCTACCATTGTGAGGCTCACAGCAGTGGCCGGTAGGCTAACTGGGCAAAGTACCAATATCTCCTAAACTATGGTCTTCCTTTTCTCATTCATAACATAGTTTATGTGTCTTCGCTATCTTCCTCTCCTATTTAAATACTGAATATCAAGTTTTCCTGATTTATTAAAACAAATGTTTAGAGCAGTTTTAGGTGTACAGCAAAATTGAGAGTAAGATACAGAGGTTTTTTTTTCAATATATCCTCTGCCCTCATACATGCATAGCCTCCCTCATTATTAACATCACTCACCAGGGTGGTATATTTGTTATGATTGATGAACCTTCATTGACAAATCATAACTGCCCAAACTCTGTAGTTTACACTGGAGTTTAGACTTGACAGTATAAATTCTTGGACAAATTTACAAGAACATGTATCCATCATTATACTATCACTCAAAGTGTTTTCACCTCCCTAAAAATCCTCTGTACTCCACCTATTCATCTGTTTTCCAACTCTGATCCTGGCAACCACTGACCTTTTATTGTCTCTAGAACTTTGCCCTGTCTAAAGTATTATAGACTTGGAATCATACAGTTCAGATTGCCTTCTTTCCCTTAGCAATATCCACCTGAGTTTCCTCTGTGTCTGTTCATGCTCAGTAGCACAGTTTCTTTTAGTGCTGAATAATATCACACTGATTGGATGTACCAGTTTATCCATTTGTCTAATGAAAGACATCTTGATTGCCTCCAAGTTTTGGCAGTTATTCACAGAACTGCTTTAAACATTTGTGTGCAGGTTTTGGTGGTCACTAAGTTTTTAACTCCTTTGGGTAAATACTAAGGAGCACAATCATGAGGATTATATGGGAAGACTAAATAGAGCTTTATTAGAACCATCAAACTGTCTTCAACAGTGACCACAACATTTTACATTCCTACAAGCAACGTATGAGAGTTCTGTTGCTTCATATGCTTGTCAGTATTTGATATTGTCAGTATTCTAGATTTAGGAATAGGTATGTAGTAGGAGAAGGCAATGGCACCCCACTCCCGTACTCTTGCCTGGAAAATCCCATGGATGGAGGAGCCTGGTGGGCTGCAGTCCATGGGGTCGCTAAGAGTTGGACACAACTGAGCGACTTCACTTTCACTTTTCACTTTCATGCACTGGAGAAGGAAATGACAATCCACTCCAATGTTCTTGCCTGGAGAATCCCAGGGTCGGGGGAGCCTGGTGGGCTGCTGTCTATGGGGTCGCACAGAGTTGGACACGACTGAAGCAGCTTAGCAGCAGCAGCAGCAGCATTTCACTGTTGTTTTAATTTACATATCTCTGATGACATATGATATATTAATAGATTATCTTTTCATAAACTTATTTATGACCTGTATATCTGTTTTTGTAGGTCATTTTTTTTTCTCAAATAACCAGTTTTGGCTTTTATTGGTTGTCTCTTTGTTATTTTTGTTTTCAATTTTCAGTTCAGTTCAGTCGCTTAGTCGTGTCTGACTCTTTGCAACCCCATGGACTGCAGCATGCCAGGCCTCCCTGTCCATCACCAACTCCCGACAAACTCATGTCCATTGAGTTGGTGATGACATCTAACCATCTCATCCTCTGTTATCCTCTTCTCTTCCCACCTTCGATCTTTTCCAGCATCAAGGTCTTTTCAAATGAGTTGGTACTCCGCATCAGGTGGCCAAAGTATTGGAGTTTCAGCATCAACATCAGTCCTTACAACACTCAGGACTGGTCTTTAGGATGGACTGGTTGGATCTCCTTGCAGTCCAAGGGACTCTCAAAAGTCTTCTCCAACACCACAGTTCAAAAGCATCAATTCTTCTGCTCTCAACTTTCTTTATAGTCCAACTCTCACATCCATATATGACTACTGAAAAAACCATAGCTTTGACTAGATGGACCTTTGTTGGCAAAGTAATGTTTCTGTTTTTTAATATGCCCTCTAGGTTAGTCATAACTTTCTTTCCAAGGAGTAAGTGTCTTAATTTCACGGCTGCAGTCACCATCTGATTTTGGAGCCCCCCAAAATAAAGTCTGCCACTGTTTCCACTGTTTCCTCATCTAATTGCTATGAAGTGATGGGACTGGATGTCATGATCTTAGTTTTATGAATATTGAGTTTTAAGCCAACTTTTTCACTCTCCTCTTTCACTTTCATCAAGAGGCTCTTTAATTCTTTTTCACTTCCTGCCATAACGGTGGTGTCATCTGCATACCTGAGGTTATTGATATTTCTCCTGGCAATCTTGATTCCAGCTTGTGATTCATCCAGCCCAGCATTTCTCATGATGTACTCTGCATATAAGTTAAATAAGCAGGGTGACAATATACAGCCTTGACGTACTCCTTTTCCTATTTGGAACCAGTCTGCTGTTCCATGTCCAGTTCTAACTGTTGCTTCCTAACCTGCATACAGATTTCTCAAGAGGCAGGTTTATTTCTTCTTGGGGTTTATTTTATTCTTTAGACTGTTAACTCATTAATTCTCATTAATTTTTTATATAACTTAATGTTATAAATCTCCAATGAATATTGCTTTTACTGTATGTTCTAGGCTGTCCACCCATATTTTTTGCTGCAGGAAGAAACATAAGTAGAAGGATGTACTTGTCTAGTTTCTGGTTCCTTGTTTTAGTCACTGATTTTTACTTGACTTTTATTCTGAATTTTTTGTAGGGCTTTAACTGGTCAAAACCTCCATGTTTGGGGATTTCCTTTGCTTTATATTTCTTATCTCTTTTGAATCACTCCTTCATCTAAGGTGGACTAATAGCCAAGAGCTCAGTTCTAGTCTTAGGTCTAGATATGATTGTATTAGTTTTCTAATACCGATGTAACAAGTTTCCACAAACTTGGCAGCTTGAAACAACACAAATTTAGTATTTTATATTCTGTCAGTCAAAACTTTGACTTTTACTGGTCTTAATGGGCTAATAGCAAAGGGTCAATAGGACTGCTTTCCTTTTAGGAGTCTCTTAAAGAGGATACAATTCCATGCTCCACTGCATTGTTGGCAGAATCTAGTTCCTTAAGGCTGTAGGACTGAGATCTCATTTTTGTTGCTCACTCTTACTGAGAATTGGGGCTTCTCTGATGGCTCAGCAATAAAGAATCTGCCCATCAAGGCAGGAAATGCAAGAGATGCGTGTTTGCTTTCTAGGTTTGGAAGATCCCTTGGAGTAGGGAGTGTCAATTCCACCCCAGTGTGCTTGCCTGGAAAATCCCATGGACAGAAGAGCCTGGTAAGCTACGGTTCATGCGGTCACAAAGAGTTGGACATAACTAAGTGACTACACACACACTGAGAATTACTCTCCACATTTATAGGAAACTTACATTTCTTGACTAGTCATCCCCTCTCAACCATCTTTAATACCAACAGTGAGTTTTATTCCTTCATGCTTCTAATTTCTCCTGTTGTGTCTTGTGTTTCCTCTCTCTTACATTCTACTCTTAAGATTCTTCACTTTATTATTCAAATGAACACATTAGGTTCACCTTGAAAATCCAGAATAATCTTGCCATTTCAAAATCTGTAATCTTTCTCATATCAGCAGAATCCCTTTTTCCATATTCACAGGTTTGGGGGCTTAGAGTCTAGATGTCAAAGGGTGGAGGGGATTGTTCTGCCTGTCATAATGATTTTTACCTCTCTCTGCCTCAGTTTTTCCATTTGTGTAGTGGAACTAATAGTTCTCACTTACATTGTTGGGAAGATGCACTTACTGACTTGTAAGGATCAATTGATGAGCTTTATATAATCTGTATACTTGAAAGCAATATACGAATTTGAGATACAAATAATATTGCTAATAATATACTTGGTAGACACTAGGTCTTATTTGACATTGAGTCTAAAGTGACTAGCAAAGGCCCTAACTCTCAATAACTATTTGTTGAGTGACAGCATGAATGATTATTCTTATCATTATCCTTCACTGGGACGGATATCATTTTTGTGGGACTTTAAGGTTTTCTAATGTTTCAGTTCAGTTCAGTCGCTCAGTCATGTCCAACTCTGACCCCATGGACTGCAGCACAGCAGGCCTGCCTGTCCATCACCAGCTCCGGGAGTTCACTCAAACTCATGTCCATTGAGTTGGTGATGCCATGCAACCATCTCATCCTTCCACCTTCAATCTTTTCCAGCATCAGGGTCTTTTCCAATGAGTCAGTTCTTTGCATCAAGTAGATGGCCAAACTATTGGAGTTTCAGCTTCAGCATCAGTCTTTCCAATGAACACCCAGGATTGATCTCCTTTAGGAGGGACCGGTTGGATATCCTTGCAGTCCAAGGGACTCTCAAGAGTCTTCTCCAACACCACAGTTCAAAAGCAACAATTCTTCAGTGCTCAGCTTTCTTTATAGTCCAACTCTCACATCCATACATGACTACTGGAAAAACCATAGCTTTGACTAGACGGACCTTTGTTTGCAAAGTAATGTCTCTGCTTTTTAATATGCCATCTAGGTTGGTCATATCTTTTCTTTCAAGGAATAAGCACTTGGTCCTAAAGTTTAGTGCCTTCTTTAACATATAGAGTATAAAATTATACATGCAAAACTAGGTACATGGCCTTGGAAAAATCTTTGGAAATGAGGAGCCCTAAGATTTAATTTTCATTACTTTTCTCCCAAATCTGCCTCTTGTCTTTACTGTTATTCCTTTTGTCCTTTGTTGTCCCACTGGTTTGTTTTTATACTTTATTCTGTTTTTTTTTTTTTTTTAATTATTGGGGGGGGGTGGTTTATCTTGGCTTCAAACCTCATTCCATTGATTTTCATATTGTTTCTGGCTCAGTGTGACAGTAGCTATGAAAGAAATGAATATATAATTAATGTTTTTAGCATATATTTGTTAAGTGCCCTCAATATGCCAGGTGTTGGGCTCAGAGCTACGGGCACTATGATGACACTTTCTGTCACATTTCATAAATTTCCAGGTTTCAACTGAGCGTAAGATAAATCCTGAAGGCAGAGGGTCCCAGGCAGGTGATTTACTTAAAGTAGTCTGAGGAAAACTAACTTGAACAAAATTAGATCTATAAGAAGATATGACTCAAATCCAATCTGGTAGAAGTATAAGCAAAAATGGGAAATAAGAATATATTTAAAAGTCTAGAGCAATGGAAGCAAGACAGACCTTGTACATGTGAGGAGAGGGTATAGGAAGCCCAAATCAGAAATCAGGTCCGGAAGGGTTAGGATATAAGGTGAATCTAGACCACATGGTGCGTGGGAGGGCAGTGACTGAAAAGAACTTCACAGGGCAACATGCCAATTCTGAGGTTGCTCTTTATCAACTCACCTTGAAATCTTAATTTGACATCAAAATCTCTTTCCAGAAATTTTCATCAGTCTTTTCACTTCGAGTGTCAAGACAAACTTATTAATCTCTCATAGACATTGTGATGTTTGACACATATTATATTACTGGGATAAATGGAATTATTAATAGAAATTCCAGGGAACTTGAAGTCTCCTGGGAAATATATTTAAAATGAGGATGAAGGATTACTTTATTTTCTGGAAAGCCTTTTAATAAAGTCACAAGAAGCACACACCTTATAACCTTGGCTGTATCTAACAACACACATTCTATGCTTAGTCTATGTTGGCACACAGTATGTACTTGTTTGTTAATAATTGAGTGGGGTTTCATATATCTGAGGCATTTTCACATGTTTTAAAGTTCTCAAAGTTAAGGAAGGTGGCATTTCTTATTTTGCTTGGAGTTTGCTCTTGCTATCAGTGATTTATTCTCAAAAGTCCTGATACTCTTTTGTTCCAGAAACTGTGCTATATGCAGAGGATACTAAAACAAGGAGATTGTAATCCCTGCCTTAGAGATGTCTCCAGCACAGATCATCAAATAGAGGAATGCTCCATGTCTGGTGAAACATACTCTCAAGAAGGAAAGGCCCTTTTGCCTAGAGAGTTGGTGGAAAACTTTCCAAAGTCTGACATTTTGGTGTTATGTCCTGAAAGATGAGTGGGCATTTGTCAGGTGGAGTTAATGAAAGTGGTCATTATGTAATCAAGGTGAAAGGGGAATGGGGTTGGGGAGCAACCGTGTGAATGGGCATACTGGTGAAAATTTTCAAGTAGCTTAGGTATTTGGAAGGACAGGAAACGATGACTGTGTAACAGATGATAAGGTTACAAAGGTTAAGGGCTTGAAGTGGTGTCAGATCTCGGGAACACTGCTGTCCAGTCTTTCCTCTTCTGACACTGGACTGCTTCCTAACTGGCTTGTTTGTCATAATGCCCCTTCATCCTTGGTGTCTGGCATATCACGGGCACTCAGATATTGCTGTGGAAGGATAAAAGCCTGCGTAGATGAATACGACACTGCTTCTGAACTCCCTGAAGTTTCTTTTTCTACTTTCGGGCAATGTGGACAGATCCATTTATTTTTATATCTTATTGTCCTCTCTGCTTTATACTCACATGCTTTCTCTCTCTCTCTCACACACTCCCACACACTGGTTACCACCAGCATCCATTCTGATTGATGAATTGTTTATACTTCTCAAGTGCAAATGCATTCAGGAACTTTAAGGCCAGTTAGCCAACACTCTCATAATGAACTCTGGATGTGTGAGCTGGAGAACATATGAACAGAAAATTCTAGTTGCAAATTTTAACAAGTTCAAATCACCCATATTAATTTTAACTGTATTTCAATAATCTTCTTTTCTAATTCAGCTCAACTAAACTAGAAATGCTGCGGAAGAAGCCTAATATCTCCTCTTTGGAAACCTTTCCTTAGAGCTATTTTTTTCCATTTGATTAAAGCAAGACAATGAATAAATATCTAAAAATCAGATCTAATTATCCCTTAGACTGCATTAACTTTGATTAAAAAGAGGAAACTTGCTATATTTAAGAAAACATTAGATAATCTCTTTGTAATTTTTCTGATTGCAATATTTAATTTCAGTAACACATTGGAAAAACCTATTTTTTCAGAAAGTTGTTTAGCTACCATAAGGAACAATGAATATTTACAATCTATATATCCTTTGTGTAGAAAGGAGACACTCTGAATATCATTCGATAAAACATTTTGAGTGCAGATTTGAAGAAGTTTGATGGTTGTTTGCTCCCTTCACTCTACTCTTTGTTAACTCTGACTTTTCCAGATAGCAAGTCTTTCTATAGGTCTTGTTCAGCCTTCCTGCAGTCATATTTTGCTATTTTATATCCCAGTCCCTCAGAGTTTTACTCTCAGTGGAGTAATGGAATTCAATCTGTAAACAAAATCATGTTACCCGGTAGAAGCATGTAAACACGTAAGCTGTCCATCTGAAAACCCAGAGTCACAGCATTCACAGTGGGAATTTGATGTTCTACTTAAACAGAGAGAAGTACACCTTCTGTTTGTCTATAGAGAAAGCACTTGTCTCCAGCTGATGTATGAATGAAAAGAATAGAATCTGGCCATGGCTTCCAGTTTTAGGGACAGATGGAGGTACATGAGCCATTTTCAGACTGTAGACCTTAGAATTGTGTCTTCTTTTGCACCCTGAGAAGTAGAACCTCAGAAAATACCTGTGACCCGGTGGCATTACCATATTTCCAAAGACATTTTAACTTATACAGACAATCTGAAAAGATTCCTTTACGATGATTTTTCCAGCTGCTTCAGATGCACACAAAAAAGATAGATGAATCACTCTACTAACAAGGGTATTTTCTTAACAGCATGGATTGAGTGTGAAGGGTGGAGGGAGGTGGCAATGAAAAAAGAAACTTGATTGCTTCTGTTTGAAATAACTATCTGATTAAAACAACAGCAACAATAACAACACCGACAAAGAGGAAAATATAGTTTGCCACCAAAAAAAACACAACAATTTTCACTTTGGATGGACCATTTCCTTTGAAATGAAAAGAAAAAATGAAGCAGTTACACCATGGGTGTCCCTTGCACAAGATGTATCCAACCTATAACTTCTGATTACTCAGAAATTCAGGGAAAGTAAATCCAGATAGGATTAAGAAAGCCCCCAGGGACTAACAAGTGGGAGAATATTTACTTGTTTGTACCAAATAGTTGACTGAATAATGAATAACTATTAGCTTAAACTGCAATAAACACAGTTATTTAACTGAGATCTAACAGTTGCATTTTTCTTTTTTTCTCCTAAGCAGCCTCTGAACAGCATCTTCAGAGTATCTCATAAAAAGGATGACTATAATCTCTATATCTGAATAGCAGATTTGTTTTCTAGCATTTTTCTGATCTTTCCTTTTGTTCTATAACATGCTGCTTGTTAAAATATAAGAACAAACACTCACAAAATAATCTCGCTCTATTTGCACAAGAGTAAAGGTTTGCTTTATCTAGAAATACTTGTCTTTTATAGTAAAGTGATATTTTTAAAAACAGAAGACCAGGTTCTAACTCAGAATTAAGTTTTGCAGTCAGTGGTCATCTTCACACTCCCCTGCTCCTGTATCCTCTGGGAGGGAATCTGTTGATATTAAGGTCTATTAAATTAGATCAACTGACACATTTAACTTTTTTTTCTTATTATGCTTTCTCTAGGATAGTCCATTAGACAATAATTTTTAAGTCAGAAAACCACCCAGGACTTCTAAGAAGCAATTCTTTGAAAGAGGAAAGGATGGACAGGACCTTCTGGACTATAGTAGGAAGAAGCAAGAGGATATGATAGTAGAAAGAAGCAAGAGGATTTAAGAGAAATGGAGAGAAATGGAATGGAAAGAGATATTTGTGAACAGGGCTTAGGATATTAGTTTCACTGAGAGTAGGGATAGACCCTGTAGAAATGGTTGTAATTATATCTTTTGTGTCCAGATATATCTAGGTTAATAATTAACAGTACTAACCTAGAATCTTTTTCTCCCTAAATTATCTTCTCCTCCTTCCATCCAGTTCATGGAAGAGGTATGGAAAGGCAGAGAGTAGAAATAGTCAGCTAATCTTTGGGGCTTTTTACTTGTCAGTTTATCTGTTTGATTTCTAAGCACCCCATAGAGGAGAGAGAAATGGCAGCTTGGACAAAATGCCTTAACTAGAAGCAGTTGACAGAGTTGAACTCAATCTCTTAAGACTAGAGAGATGTGTCTTAGCCTGGAAGGAGAAAGCAAGATAGCATGTTCAAACCCCTATGGAGTAGAGATTGGGGCCTCAGTCACCAACTGGGATGGTGAACAGGGGCAAAAGTCTCAGAGAGGAAAAGGCTATGAGGGGTATTTGAAAAGGTGGTATTCATAGATAAGCTCAGGGAAGCATTCCATGTCTGAAATCATGAAAGACTCAGCAGACTAGAGGGGATCATGTGGATTTGAGCTGAGGGTGTCTCAGTGGCTCTCTGTATAGTAAAAGCTTGAGGATCAGAAAGGTCCCAATCCTGAATTGCAGGTCGCTCTTCAAGTCCCCAAAAAGAGACAGAACATTACAAGTGGGACTGAGCTTAAGTTTTCCATCATCTCTGTGGTAAAACTGAGTCTCAAAATAAAAAATTGAGTTTTATAATACATGGGATTGTCTATTCCTTGATCAACTGAATTTGTGGGTTGTGTTTCACATTTTCAACAGGATCAGAAAGAACAAAGACTCTAATATTGGAGTAATGATACACTGAGTGGAGTGGAGAAGGCAAAATGGAAAAGTAGCCATATGATGTGGCAGGTACCTGAACCATCCTCTCCTGATGCTCTTCAGTCAGCAAACACCTTGAGTTGAGTAGGTCGGAGACTGAAAGGATTGAGCACTAATTGCTTCAGTCAATATTGGAAGGTGAAATGTAGCCCTGAGGATACAAGATCAGTGCAATTCTTTGAAAGTCAGCTGGGTGACATGTAGACCAGTGAAACAATCACAGCAGATCAGCATTGACTAGTAAACTGTGTGGGCCCAGTCTTCATCATCCACTGTGCTGCATCAGATGCAAAGAAGGTGGTTATTAGAGACACTGGATTTCTGTATGCTTGGGTTTGAAAGTCTGTAAAATATTCTTTTTAGTTTGTGCAAATTGCCATGATTGTGAACAAACTAGGGAAGGCTGTGGAACACCAAGAAGAAACTTGGCTTATTTTTATAAGACAAACAATGCTTGAGCTATGGATTGGAAATATGTTTGTATCTGCGCTCAGATTTTGTGAAGCAATTCATATAGAAATAATTCGCACAAAGGGTTGTCTTCAGAGAAATCTGTTTCACACTGCAGTACTGATTTTCTGAATATCAGAGGATCTATTTGGGCCAGTTGGCCTTCAATTACTTCATATAGCAGATAGAATTTGAGTTCATTTTAAGGTTGTTGGTTTTTTGAGCCAAGTAAAGATTTTGGGTTAAGAATATTAGATTGGAGACTGGGCTTCAATTATTAGAAGTCAGATAATTTTGGGTATGATCTTTCTGACTGCTTCTGTGTTTGTGAAACAGACATAATAGTATTGCATGGTGATGCAGAAAGGAACTATGAGTACAGGTTGACATTTTGATCTCCAAGGAAGTATCATGGAAGTACAGAGGAGGAATCATTAATTCTTCCCCAGGGACAGAATTAGAGTAAGTGACAATTGACCTTGGGATTAAAGGTTGACTAGAATTTCACTGGCAACCACAACCATAATCACAACAACAAAAAGAGGCATTTTTCACACACATACCAGATTAAGCAAAGCAACAGAGGTATAAGTGAGACCATGTGCTATGTGCACTAAAATAGTCCTAAATCAGTGCACACTCATCTGTGTTTGGCATTCAGCAATCCAGTAACATGCATTCTATCAGAAGCACACATAACTCTGCTGAAGACATTGTATCTGTTCATGTGTGGGACAGGCTAAAATTGCTAGAGAGTGAAAGCATCCAGCAGCAAAATACCTCTTTGGAAGCAGGTGGGATTGGGCCTTGGCTAAAAGCGAGGAGTGTTTCTCATGGTATTCCAGGATTCTCCAGTGAGACTGAACCTTAGTTGCCCTATTTTAAAAACTGCTTTATAATGCATATCTTACTGGTTCTTTTATCCCCCGCATCTCTCCTTTCCTGAGTGTTTATGGTGTTTTCTGGGGACATCTTCAAACAGTAAAGCAATTGCATACAACTCCTTGTCTTGTGATGTGAGAACGTTGTGTCTATGTTCATGAGAAATATTGGCCTGTAGTTTTCTTTTCTTGTAATATCTTTGTCTGGTTTTGATATTAGATAGTACTGTTGGCCTCATAGGATGAGTTAGGGAACATTACCTCTGTTTCAGTCTTCTGAGAAAAATTGTAACAACTAATATAATTTCTTCCTTAAATTTTTCATAGAATTTACCAGCAAACCTATCTGGGCCTGGTGCTTTCTGTTTTGGAAGGCTATTCATCATTGATTCCATTTCTTTAATAGATATAAGTTCATTCAGGTGGCATATTTCTTCTGTGGAGAAGAAGATTTTGGTAAATTGTGTCTTTCAAAGAATAGGTCCATTTTGTCTAAGTTACTATATGATCAGGCCACCCAAGATGGCTGTTCTCTTGGTTTCTATACATATCCTGTTCATCCAGTCCCTGCTTCACCTACGCTCTACTCAAAAGACTGACTTTCCCTCTCAGTAATTGGCTATGTACTTGCCCCTGGATCCACATAGTGACTGTTCTAATCGTTAAATCAGAATGTCTCCACTGTGATAATTTATCAAAGGATAAGTTATCCTTTGATAATTTATCAAAGGATAAATTTGTGCAAAGCCTGCTCCTAGTTGGCTTCTCTGGTAAACAATGAGCCAACCTGATATTAATTCCCCCCTGTAACTGGTAATTTCCCTCTTCTTCTGGTAGAAGAAGATTACTGCCATGTCCTGCCTGTCATCTACCAAGTATGGTGCAGAGTTTTTCCAGGATCTTCCTGCTTTCCAAGTGTAGGATCCTCCATCTCTTAAAGCATTGATATCTTTGTCACTGACTCCAGGCTCTTTCTTCTATCTTGAGGCTTACTGATCTACCGTGTGCAGACCGACTTTTACCAAATCTGTGGGTATTTTGCTTTTCATAGTAGTAGTGTTAGTTGTTCAGTAATGTCTGACTCTTTGTGATACCATGGAGTGTAGTCTGCCAGTCTCCTCTGTCCATGGGATTCTCCAGGCAAGAGTACTGGAGTAGATCGTCATTCCCTTCTCCAAAGGATCTTCCCAACCCAGTGATCGAACCCCAGTCTCCTGCATTACAGGCAAACTCTTTATCCTTTGAGCTAGAGGGAAGACCTTTTATTATTTATAGTATTCCTTTATTATGCTTTTAATGTCAATGGGATCTGAAGTGATGCCCCCTCTTTCTTTTCTGATATTGGTAATATGTGTCCTCTTTTTCTTAGTTAACCTAGATAGAGGCTTATTGGTTTTATTAATCTTTTCAAAGAACCAGTGGGTTGCCATTTTCTCCATGGGAAGGATTTGTTGTTTTCCTTTGTTTATTTCATGTTTTCAATTTCATTGATTTTAGTGCTAATTCTTCTTATTTATTTCTTCTATATAGTTTGGATTTAATTTTTTCTTCTTTATTGCACAGAAATTTAGATTATTGACTTTAAATATTTCTCCTTTTCTAATATATACATTCAATGCTATAAATTTTCCTCTAAGCACAACTTTCACTGTATCCTAGATATTATAAATTGTATTTTCATTTAGTAAAAAACATTTCAATTTTTTTCTTGATATTTTTTCTTTGACCTATGTGATATGCTTATGAGCACATTGTGTAATATTCATATATTTTGGAATTTTCTAGTTATCTTTCTGTTATTGATTACTATTGATAGTTTAATTCTATTTTGGTATAAAAGTGGTCATGGTATGATTTCTATTCTTTTATATTTGTTAAAGTGTGTTTATGGCTCAGAATTTGGTCCATTTTGGTGTATGTTCCATGTTATCTTCAGGAAAATGTGTATTCTGCTGTTATCTGATAGTGTTTATCATATGCAGTTTATTGGTGGTGGTTTTGAGTTTGAATATTTTCTTACTGATTTTCTGTCTACTGGATCTATCCATTTCTACTGGATCTATCCTTCAAAGAGGATATTGAATTCTTTAACTATGCTAATGCATTCATATGTTTCTCCTTATATTTCTATCAGTTTTTGCCTCATATAGTTTGACATTCTGTTGTTAGGTGCTTATATGTCAAGAGCTATTATATATTTTTGTCTTTATCATTGTCTGATGCCCTTCCTTATCCCTGATAACATTCTTTACTTTAAAAACTGTGTCTGTAATTAATCTAGCTACTTCTTTCTTTCAATTAATATTCACTTCAGTTCAGTTCAGTAGCTCAGTCATGTCCGACTCTTTGTGACCCCATGAATTGCAACACGCCAGGCCTCCCTGTCCATTAACAACTTCCAGAGTTCTCCCAAACTCATGTGCATCGAGTCGGTGAAGACATCCAGCCATCTCATCCTCTGTCGTCCTTATCCTCCTGCCCCCAATCTCTTCCAGCATGAGGGTCTTTTCCAATGAGTCAGCTCTTCGCATCAGGTGGCCAAAGTATTGGAGTTTCAACCTCAGCATCAGTCCTTCCAATGAACACCCAGGACTGGTCTCCTTTAGGATGGATTGGTTGGATGTCCTCGCAGTCCAAGGGACTCTCAAGAGTCTTCTCCAACACCGCAGTTCAAAAGCATCAATTCTTCGGCACTCAGCTTTCTTTACAGTCCAACTTTCACATCCATACATGATCACTGGAAAAACCATAGGCTTGACTAGATGGACCTTTTTTGGCAAAGTAATGTCTCTGCTTTTGAATATGCTATCTAGGTTGGTCATAACTTTCCTTCCAAGGAGTAAGCATCTTTTAATTTCATGGCTGCAGTCACCATCAGCAGTGATTTTGGAGTCCAAAAAAGTCTGACACTGTTTCCACTGTTTCCCCATCTATTTCCCATGAAGTGATGGGACCAGATGCCATGATCTTCGTTTTCTGAATGTTGAGCTTTAAGCCAACCTTTTCACTCGTCTATTTCACTTTCATCAAGAGGCTTTTTAGTTCCTTTCCACTTTCTGCCATAAGGATGGTATCATCTGCATATCTGAGGTTATTAATATTTCTCCCAGAAATCTTGATTCCATCTTGTGATTCTTCCAGCCCAGCATTTCTTATGATGTACTCTGCATATAAGTTAAATAAGCAGGATGACAATATACAGCCTTGACATACTCCTTTTCCTATTTGGAACCAGTCTATGGTTCCATGTCCAGTTCTAACTGTTGCTTCCTGACCTGCATATAGGTTTCTCAAGAGGAAAGTCAGGCAGTCTGATATTTCTATCTCTTTCAGAATTTTCCACAGTTTGTTGTGATCCACACAGTCAAAGGCTTTGGCATAGTCAATAAAGCAGAAATAGATGTTTTTCTGGAACTCTCTTGCTTTTTCAATGATCCAGCAAATGTTGGCAATTGGATCTCTGGTTCCTCTGCCTTTCCTAAAACCAGCTTGAACATCTGGAAGTTCACAGTTCAAGTATTGCTGAAACCTGGCTTGGAGAATTGTGAGCATTAGATTACTAGTGTGTGAGATGAGTGCAACTGTGTGGTAGTTTGAGATTGTTTGGCATTACCTTTCTTTGGGATTGGGATGAAAACTGACCTTTTCCAGTCCTGTGACCACTGCTGAATTTTCCAAATTTGCTGGCATATTGAGTGCAGCACTTTCACAGCATCATCTTTTAGGATTTGAAATAGCTCAACTGGAATTCCATTGCCTCCACTGACTTTGTTCGTAGTGATGCTTTCTAAGGCCCACTTGACTTCACATTCCAGGGTGTTTGGCTCTAGGTGAGTGATTACACCATTGTGATTATCTTGGTCATGAAAATCTTTTTGTACAGTTCTCCTGTGTATTCTTGCCACCTCTTCTTAATATCTTCTGCTTCTGTTAGGTCTGTAGCATTTCTGTCCCTTATTGTGCCCTTCTTTGCATGAAATGTATTAAAATGATTTATTTTTCTTCACTGGTTTAGCTTTAATCAATATATGTTTTGGCCTTCCCAGATGGTACTAGTGATAAAGAATCTGCCTGCTAATGCAGGAGATGTAAGAGACATGAAGAGACCAGCTAGAAATGAATCAGTGGATGAATTGTGTTTTGAAACTCAAGGAAAAATACACACACACAAAATCACATTTATGCACCATCTCACATCTAATTATTTCTTTCTTCCCTCTCTCCCTCCTTTTTCCTTCCTTTCTTCCTTTTTTTTTTTTTTTTTTGCATTATTTCAATATAATTTACCTATCAGTAATTTTGTTTCTTTTTTCCCCAACTAGAGGGCATATGGAGTTGTGTCAGGATAAAGTATCAAATTTCTCAGTTTGCTGATAGTTCTTGTGAGCCTTTATGTATGTAACTGAAGTAATACCGTTTTTGAATCATTCATCTTTTTGAACTTCACAACTTTTTGAGTCCTGGTTTTTAATAAATCAGGAGATATGGGATACTGGTCATTGTGAATGACATAATTTCATACTTTTTTTTTTTACCATTGTTGTAATAGTTTTTAAAAAGGTTTTGTGACTAAAATTTATCCTAAGTTATTCATTCCTAATATTGCATATGCTTACAAACTTCACTCAAACCCAAATGATCTCTTTCAGGATATTTGCAAAGCTGTGGCAATTTGACATATATCACTTCTCCTTGATTTATAATTTTTGTTATTTCTTCAGTCAATCAATCAAGTTAGTCAATAAGTATTTATAGAGTTTCTATTTGTAATAACAGATCTTTAGGCTTAAAGATCAGGCCTGCCTAGGGAATCCTTCACAGGGCAACCAAAACTCTGATTTACCCACACTTTCAATAAATCCTCCAGCAGGTTGCTGGTTGCTTGCCTTTGGTGAGCAAGCACTGCTGCTGTTAAGTCACTTCAGTAGTGTCTGACTCTGTGCGACCCCATAGACGGCAGCCTACCAGACTCCCCAGTCCCTAGGATTCTCCAGGCAAGAACACTGGAGTGGATTGCCATTTCCCACCATAATGAAGTCCCCAAACAGTTTACACTGGCAAAGGAACATTTCTCAGAGAACCAGATGGGATCTTACCCTTGGCAGCTGGTGAAATTATATAGGATTTAAGGCCCTCAAAGCTTTGTTCCTTATCAGTCATTCCTCTGAGAAAATAAAAATTTAAACCTTAGCCACATTAAAGATATTTGTATTTGGGGAGAATGCTGGTGACTTTCTGAGAATCACATCTTCATCAACCATGTAACAATATATAACCCACGTTTTGCAAAACTTTTTGCTTAAACACTAGAGATACAACGACATGGAAAGCCCTGAACTATGGACATCTCAGAAACCAGGGGCCTTCCGTGTGTGTGTGTGTGTGTGTGTGTGCTCAGTTGTGTCCAACTCTTTGCAAACCCATGGACTGTAGCCTGCCAGGCTCCTCTGTACATGGAATTTTACAGGGAAGAATACTAGTGTGGGTTGCTGTTTCTTCCTCCAGAAAATCTTCCCAACCCAGGGATAGAACCTGCATCTCCTGTCTCCTGCATTGGCAGACAGATTCTTTACCACTGAGTCACTTGAGAATCCCAATCAGGATTGAAGTGCTTCTCAAATGTTTGATACCAGGAACCCTTTACAGTCTTAAAAAATCATGGAACACTCCAGAGACTTTTTAAAATGTGTATCACAGCTACTTATATTTACCATATTATCAAAAAAAACTGAGGACTTTTGAAATTTTAATCACTAATATATTTAAAATAATTAGCCCATTACAAGTTAAATGTGATACCCAGGAAGCCAAAAGAAGTTCATGAATAAGGAATATTTGTCAAATGGCATGAAATATGAGAGGCCTGCAGTTGGGTCATAAGATTTACCAACCTGGCGGCTATCTATGACTTTCACAAGAGCAGTTTTGGTGAAAGAGTGGGTGTGAAGGCCTGGTTTTAGTGGATTTATGAGAGATTAGGAAGAAATTGAATAGACTAAGTATAGACCACCCCTTCCAGGTGTTCTGTTACAGAGACTAGAAGAATCAGTGTAATAGCTAATAGAAAGAGCAAGTCCACTAAAAGGTGTGTTTTTTGGTTTAGATTTTGGTTTTTAAGATGGGAGAATTAATAGAATGCTTACATGTTGATGGGTATGAGTTAGTGAGGAGAAAAGGCTGACAATGTAAAAGAGATGGGAAAAATGTATTCATGCCTTAGAGAATGCAATAGGGCTTGGGGTCTAATACACAGGTGGGGAGATTGGCTCAAGAAAGACCACAGAAAATATGTCTTTCAAAACAGTCAGGAAGGCAGACTGAGTATGAATGCCAGTGATGGGTGAGGAAAGGCAGTGGTGGAGTCTAAGCAAGTCCTCTTCTCATTGCTTTGCCTTTGTCAGTGAAGGAGAGAAATCATGAGCTGAGAGTGGAAATGGGCATGTCAGTGGTTTAAAAAAAGTATGCGAGGAAGAGTCATCTAAGAGCATGGGCTAGGAATGAACTAGAACAGTGATTTTCAAAGGGTGATCCTCAGGCCAGCAGTATTTACATCACCTGGAAACTTGTCAGAAATGCAAATTCTCAAGACTTATTTCAGACCCACTTCCAAACCTTCTTCTATGGATGAACTTAGCAAATCTTCCAGAGATTCTGACGTATGCTGACGTTTCAGAGCCGCTGTATGATTCAATACGAAAAGGAGTACGTCAAGGCTGTATATTGTCACCCTGTTTATTTAACTTATATGCAGAGTACATCATGAGAAATGCTGGACTGGAAGAAACACAAGTTGGAATCAAGATTGCTGGGAGAAATATCAATAACCTCAGATATGCAGATGATACCACCCTTATGGCAGAAAGTGAAGAGGAACTCAAAAGCCTCTTGATGAAAGTGAAAGTGGAGAGTGAAAAGGTTGGCTTAAAGCTCAACATTCAGAAAATGAAGATCATGGCATCTGGTCCCAACACTACATGGGAAATAGATGGGGAAACAGTGGAAACAGTGTCAGACTTTATTTTTCTGGGCTCCAAAATCACTGCAGATGGTGACTGCAGCCATGAAATTAAAAGACGCTTACTCCTTGGAAAGAAAGTTATGACTAACCTAGATAGCATATTCAAAAGCAGAGACATTACTTTGCCAACAAAGGTTCACCTAGTCAAAGCTATGGTCTTTCCTGTGGTCATGTATGGATGTGAGAGCTGGACTGTGAAGAAGGCTGAGTGCCGAAGAATTGATGCTTTTGAACTGTGGTGTTGGAGAAGACTCTTGAGAGTCCCTTGGACTGTAAGGAGATCAAACTGGTCCATTCTGAAGGAGATAAGCCCTGGGATTTCTTTGGAAGGAATGATGCTAAAGCTGAAACTCCAGTATGGCTGGATGGCATCACTGACTCGATGGATGTGAGTCTGAGTGACATCCGGGAGTTGGTGATGGACAGGGAGGCCTGATGTGCTGCGATTCATGGGGTCGCAAAGAGTCGGACACAACTGAGCGACTGATCTGATCTGAACTACCTTGAATGTCAAGAGCATGCAAAGTGAGACCAGTCAGCTATTGTATGGTAGGTTTTTCTTCAGCCAAAATCAGATTTTTTTCTTCATGGAATAAGTAAAGAGTTGGACTTATAGGTTATGGTCATTGTTTTCTAAAATATTAACTGGCAAGTCTATAAAAATTACAGTAATAAATATTGTTATGGGCATCCTCCCACCAACATTCATGTTAAAAGTCCTAACTCAACGCCTCAGAATGTGAGTATATTTGGACATAGAACCTTGAAAGAGTTAATTATGACATCATTAGGATAGGTTCTAATCCAGAATGACTGGTGTTCTTAGAAGAGAAATTTAGGAGACAGATAAACATGAAGGGGAGAGCATGTGAAAACACAAGGTTTATACAGCTATTTATAACCAAGGACAGAGGTCTCAGAAGACATGAGCTCTGCCAATACCTTGATCTTGCACTTCCAGCCTCAAGAACTACGAGGCAATAAATCTTTGTTTTTTAAGCCACCCAGTCTTTGGTATTTTGCTTTGGCCATCCAGACAAATGAATACAAAGATGCCAGGAAAAGATTTCTTTTTCTAAATACTTAAAGTAAAAATGACTGACTTCACTTACCAGATCAGTACTTTAGCCAACTGACTTACTTTAAGTATCTTTAATCCTTTCTGTAAAAGGGAATTATAATAACATCTATGTCAAAGAGCTATTATGGAGGCAAAATGAGATAATTCATGTAAAGCTTGAGCTTAGTAAGTAACCCACGAAGTACTCAAAAATATCAATCTGGAAAAAAAAAATGGCATCACCTCACAAAAGCACGTGTGCTTGGCCAGGAGAGTCCTCGTCTACAAATCCACAGTTAGAACTCAAATTGCAAAGTCCCTGGAGTAATCATCTGTCAATTTGAGGTGTGTGTTCCCGAGCCTTGTGGCGCTGCCCTTTTCTTACTCTATGGAATCGATTTCTGAAGCAGCCTAAAGGCCACCAAGCAGGGTTGGGACCCCTGGATTGATTTTCTATGGGGACACGGTGGGCCAAGCCCTGTCTAGTTTCTAAACTGATGCTATATTATTTCCTGATCTCTTATGAAACTGAGCCAGGAAAATAATTTTTATAGGACAGTTGGATTTTCTCTCATATAGGTTTATCTAGGGTGCAGGGGAGGGGGACAGAGAGGTACTGAGACTGACTCCTTTTCATTTCATTTCAAAGCGTATTTTGTATTTCTCCATTTCAAAGTGTCATCACTGAGAAAATACTTAATTGACAACATGATAGTTTCTTATAGCAGACTAAGTCTACGCTTGGGGTGCTATTTACTGTGATCATCACTTCCAAGTGTGGTGTCTTGTATTTTTCCTCCATGAGTGGTTATTTGTTGGTAATGGATTTCTGTAAGCCAAATTATATCCTCCCTTTAAGGATCATTTTGACTGTGTATCTACAACACTCCTTTCAGAAAGGGCTAATTATTATTGACAAGGATGGTAGAGAGACAGATTTTCCCTGTTCTGGGCAATTAAATAACCTTTTGTCCTAGATTATTTTGCACAGGCCTGTCATTGAACCAGCATCCTTGATTTGTGTTTAAACTGAAATAAAAATAAATGTAGGAAGTCTCGGTTTATGCAGAGACCTGTACTCCTATGATCTTAAAACCTTTTAAAATTTTGGCAAATATACTGTTTGTAGATTTCAGACTACTCTTAGGCTCACTCTGTATAAAGTAATTATCTGTAAATGCCGTATTTGTCCATTAAGGCAGAAAACCAAACCAGTGGCTTATGGCCGATTCAGTACTGGATGTCTAAGAGCTTTTTTCACTTACCAGAGTTTTAGTGATTTCCTTTTGGTTTCATGAAACCTTGGTTTAATAAGGGTCTCCATCCAATATTTTCTATATTTGCTCAAAATTTCTTTCCAAGGTAGTATTAGAAAGAAATTTAGCTCTATTTTTGATATTTTCTATTTATGGTATTTTCTAGCTCTATTTATGATATTTTCTATGGTGATTAGTGCAATGTTTCTATATTCATAAATCTGTTTATATTTTCCTTTTTGATGTAAGATCAGAATTCACATTGTTTTATCCCTACTCCCAAGAGATCAATTATTATTTCCACATTTTTCTATTCTTCCTTGATTTGAAAGGCCTCTCTTGCATAGTGTTTTCTCATTTATGCTAAGTAATCTATATCACATGTCTGCCTGGTTCCATGATTTGTAGGTCTGTACTTTTATCACTACCATTCTACCTAGGAACCTTATATTTTCATATATGGTAAGGAGAATCCTCATCTATTACTCTTTATCAAAACATTTTATTCTGAGCTGTTTATTATTTCAAATATACTTTGACATTATGATTTCTAACATAATACATGTTGTTGATTATAAAAACTATCACATGTAGAAGGTTATCAGATTAAAATTAAACAGCCTCTTTAATGTTTTAATCCTATCCTAGAATTAAACAATGAACAATTCTGTGAGGGTACTTATGGACCTTTTTCTAAGCATTTGCATATTACGTGCTACCAAAATAGAGATTTTGTATTTACATGAATTTTAATAATATACAAGCACATTTTTCTCAATATATATCTATTAAACACTTACCCATTAGGTACCAGGTACTTGGATACATCAGTAACGAAGACAAGCTGAGGTCACTGGGTTTGTAGGGCTTACATCCTGGTGGAAAAAAGCAGGCAATTAAACAATACACATAATGTATAATGATGCCATTTAATATTGTAGAATGTTTTTAAATGCTGTGGAAAAGCAAAGTAGAATAAAGAGAGTGAGAAGTTATTGTATGTATAGTAGAAAGTGTTGCAATTTTAAATATGATGTTCAAGCCTCTCCCTTGAGAGAGTCAGATATGAACAAAGACCTATAGATGGTGTTTCAAAAGTTGGTTTTAACATTTATATTTTGAGGTATTTTCTTGTGGGCACATGTTCTTTGCATTGCTCTTTAATATTTTATACTAACTAATGGAGTGCAGAAGATTTAAAAGATACAATGAGCAACATTTATTTACTAAACATAGAAGTATATAATCCAAATTAAGAATATATTCATTATTTTCTAACATTAGGGAGATATATTGAATTTATTCTCTTTAAAGCCTAAATGTCTTATAAGGTTTACTACATAATTTTTCTTGGAGTTATTTGCTGTTTAAGAGAAGATAAGATTTAAGCCAAAAGAATAAATACATAACTGTAGCATTGTTTTATCATTTTGCCTGGTGATGAGCTGGTTTGTGTGTTGTGGGTGGTAGGAAAGTAACCCTTTCCATTGTTTCCCAAATCTTATACTCTGCCTGTTTATAATCTGGCCATGCTCAGCAAATAAATGTTTGCATACATTTCAAGAGACATAGTTTTTTTCTTTTTCGAAATTCTGTGAGGTTGTTCATTTTCTCTCCTGAGTATTTGTGTAGAGTTTGTTTATTTGTTTGTTTTATGTCCTCTCTGCAACATTAGTGTGCCATGCTGCATTCAACAAATGGCGAGGGAATTCAATATAAGACTTTTCCAAATTCAATATTTTATGTGCAAATCATGGATAAGCATTCTCTTGAGCATTATGAAGAACACTGGGGATTTGTCTGAACTCTTTGCTCAGTTTAAGATTTATTGGTACCCTTCCCACCATGTTCTCTCAGATTTCCTTGTTTACTTTCTAGATGCCTATTTTTTCAAAGACCAGCTAAGTATTGCCTTCTCCACAAAGTCTTCTTTATCTCTTCAGACCCAGAAACCTCTTTTCTCTGAACTCATGTGCATGCATGGGAGTTGCTTCAGTTGTGTGCAACATTTTGCAACCCTATGGACTGTAGCCCTCCAGCCTCCCCTCTGTGCATGGGATTTTCCAGGCAAGTATACTGGAGTGGGTTACCATGTCTTTCTCCAGGGGATCTTCCCAACCCAGGGATTGAACTTGAGTGTCCTGCATTGCAGGCAGATTCTTTATCATCTGAGCCACCACCAACACCCAGACCACATTTCCAGTGACACCTTCCAGAATGCCATTTACTGGTTATGCTTTGGGGGATTGCTATTTTGAGTGGTGGCTCTCTAGCTAGATTCTAAGCATTTCCATTTATATCTAAGATGACTTTTTATCTCCTTGTCCATACCATCCAAACCTAGAGATCCTTCTACAGAACGGCTGCTCAACAATCAATGTCTATTGTCAAGGGGGTGATGCCTAGTTCACACTTTCAGGGAAGGGTAGGCAGGGTGGCTCATGTGTTCTGCTGAAGGTAACACATGAGTTTCTGCTCCACTCTGATTCCCTACCTTCTTATACTTAAGTTTTTAGAGTGATGTTGGTAAATATCACAGCTGGTGCCTGGTGGACTATGGTGAATGCATTATTCCACTATGAACACAAGCATTTCTGAAAAGAAAATATATCAGGAAGCAGCCCAGATTCTCCCTTCTGTGCTCAGATTCTTTACAAGATGGAGTAAATGTGTTGTTTTACTTAATCTACCCTGGAAAGGAAAGTGACACTTTAAAGTCGATATTATAGTGTCTCAAAACCCATAGATCCAGAATCAACATTACTTTTATAAATCAAATCTGCTAGCAAATCATTATCCCCTGACATTATCAAACAGGTAGATTTCCAAAATTCATGTTAGTTATATTTTATCAGATGGGGTCTGTGTTTTGAAAGAGTTTATTAAGAGCTATAGTTGATAAAAACAAGTATGTAGAAATAACATGTTTTGAAAATATATTTTAATGTTATGGCTTCATTATATAGATCAACAAGTCATACATAGTAAATAAATAGTTACTTTAAAATAATGCTCAAGTGTCTTTACTAAAATTTAAATAAAATTATATTTTGTCTGTCATCCAGGTTGCAGAAATGTAGTACTTTCAATATGATTCTGAGGTAAGACTTTTATTTTGCTGTCAGATTTTATACAAAACTCAGTTCAGTTCTCTAATTCCCAGGGAAGATGGAAATCTCATTGGATTTGAAATTTATGGATGAGTTTTTTTTTTTTTTTTTTAAGTTTATGGGAAGTTTGCTACAATCAGATTAAAATAAGATACCCAGGAAAGAATTCTGTGCACAGTCCTGGGGCTTGTTTAATACAACATATACGCAGCTCTTATTCTCAGAGGATAGCTTAGAAATGTAAGAAAGTGAGACCTACAAACCTCTTTTTAAAATGATACTGCACCTACCTTAGAATTGTATCCTTCTAGAAGATAATTTATTGAAATAATTGTAGAAGTTGACAATTTTTTCCAAGAAAGTTAGAAAAGTTTTGTTTTGTGTTTTATTTATAGTAGAGATAGTCTGAGAAAAAGGTCTCCATTGACCTAGATTTGCTGTTTTCTTCTATGCCAATAATTCAAAGAACCCAAATTTATGCTTATGACACCATCTCATCATAAATAACAATATTCCTGCATACATAGTATAGTGCTCTTCAAGAAGCACAAATCATTTTCATACACATTTTCTCATTATCCTCCTATGCTATTACCCCTAAATTTCAGGGATGTGGAAATTGAGGTAGAGAGCATAGAGAGTAGTGGAATTACTTATCCCCAAACCTGCACTATGCTAAGTAAAAATCTCTGGAATGAATTCCCTGAGTGCTCTTTGTACTGGCAGCTCTGTTCTTCCCCATAGCTTTGCTGGGATGTGTTTCTGTATAAAGTACCCCATGCTTTAAATAATTGAGTGTATATGTGTATATATGTAGGCCAATTGAATACTTACCTAATTTATTTACCATAGCCACAATGTCTCATTTGGGAGATTAATACCTCACCAATGCTCATCCAGGAAATGTAAATTATTTTGGTTAAAGGAAAGCTGCTTCCTTTATGGATTTATGGAATCTGACTGTTAGTATCACAGCCCTGCCATCTTTACCATTGGCATGGACTTTGTTAATTTATTTTGCCAAGGGCAAGATTTATACACATGAACCACTTTTATTCTAATAATGAATGCATTACTTTCCCTCAAATGTACAGTGAAAAATTACTATGAAGTCATTACACTGGCTCAGCTGATGGAACTGGGGTGAGGAAATAGTTCTTTCAAAAAAAAATTCTTTTTTTTAACTATCTTAAGTGCTCAGTCTCTCATAGGTGTGGGAGTTGTACTCACAAGCCATTCTGAAGAGAAATCTCATTCAACCTTCTGAGGAGATATCTTACTTAATCGCCATTTAACCCTCTTATGTAAGTAATTGGCAAGTTAAAAAGTCCAATTCCTAGACTCCTTTGCAGCTAGGTTCTGTCGCTTTGACACTCTTAGATGAGATTCAGAAACCACAAGTGAGGCAGGGGCCATTTTCTTGCGGTGTTGCAGCTGACAGATAAGTTCTGACAGTTGTGAGGGGTCATAGTGGTGCCACACAACATTTTGGGGTATAGCCGTCAGTGTCCTGAATGGGAAGGGCTGTGGTCACTGCAGTGACTAGAATCAGGAGCAGAAGCTGCTGCCTGGCATTTAGGTTTCATATATGGTGGCATGACCTTAAAACTGAAAGTTTAAAAGTAGTCTGTTCTTCCAGCCCTTCCAAAAATTTTGTAAGCACACGGATCCTTGATTGAAATCACTTTCTGCTTGATATTTGGAACTTGACTGAAGCAATAACTGTTCTCTCATTTGTAAGTGCTGAGAAGTAGATAACAGAGAGCTGGGTTATCTTAGTGTGGAAGATTAGGCCTATTTGGGTACAAGTCAGGGTTTTGCAGGTTAACTGAAATTTTGGCTCTATTTTTCATCTTAAAAATGAATCTCAGAATGCCAATTTTACAGGGTTTGTGAATACTACAAAATAATGTTTATAAAGTGATGAACTAGTTTGACTTGGCTATGATAATATTTTAAAAAATATTTTTACTAAAACTGATTTAAGTAATAAGAAAACATCATCGCAAATAATTGGAAGGTAATATGTAGGATGAGTTTCAGAAAGCAGCATGGCTTAACTATGTCAAAATGACTCAATGATGTAAACAGGCCAATGGCTTTTTCTGAAAATAAAACTTTATTGAATCATAGACGCACCACTCTGATGACTTTTGTGGTACAGTGGCTGAGAGTTGTCATAGAGATTGTGGACCATCAAGTCAGCTAAGCTACTCTCTGGTCCTTTGCAGACAAATTGTCTCTCCTTCACGAAACAGTGACACTACTGTCCTTAGCAGTAATTTCATTCTAAGGAGGGATTCCTTCATGTCCACAAATGGGTGCCAGCAATGATCAGAATGAGAGAGAGAGAGAGAACTGTGTTGCCTAAGTATGGCACTGTCTGTCCCTTCAGTTTGAATGCACCAAATTAGATTGCACAGTCACTCCTGGACCAAAAACTGTTGTCAGGAGTTCCATTAAGCATGAATGGCTTTGGAGTAAACAGAATTCCACTCTGGAGCAAATATCAACTGTGTAATTTCTTAGCATATATAACACATTCTTATCATTATAACACATTGTCACTAAGTTGTTTTTACATCATTACTGACTCTTCTGCATCACCTGTTTGAAGAAACAGGCCCCCTTCTCTATTTAGATTGGTGCCTGATGCACAATAGATATTGAATAATATGTGTTGAAAAATTGGAGGTCCTATAAAAAAAAAAAAACATGTTTATTCAGTAACCCACACTATTTACCACAAACGTCTATCAAAGTTGTTGATAAGATCATAGGTACTCAGTCAGTATTCCTTTCTTTGCTCAGCAATTATGATGCTTACTTGAGTAAAGTCAAATGAGCACCAGGCTAGGAGTTGGAAGACATGTCATTTCATACCAACTTAAGCTAATCTAGAAAAAATTGATTTCTCCACTGATGTATAAAGGGCTGTGATTTAGAAAATATCTGAGGACTATTCTGACCATTAAATAAAACTATTCAATAATCAAAAGTTTTATATTTGTCTAGTGTCTTAGAAATATATATATATATATATATATATATATATATATAAGTTGTCTAGTACAGCAGCAGCAGTGCATTAGAGTTTTCAAATTGATTTCCAGATGTATTAACAGGAAACTTGTTTATTTCTTGATAGATACTAGGAATGAAAGTCAACCAGAGGTGGTAGATAAACACTGTCACAGAGCATCTTATTTATTTATTCAGCACATATTATTCAATGTGTACTGTGCATCAAGTACTGAGCTAAATAGAGAAGGGGCCCTGATCTCATAAGTTTCTTTCAAATAGATGGTGCAGAAGAGTCAGTAATGATGTAAAAGCAACATAGTGACAATGTGTTATAAAGATAAGAAAGCAGGTAAATATGATAAGAAATTATAACAGATCAGAGGGTCAAACTAAACCTCTGTGAGGGCATCTTTCATCTGTTAAGATGTGAACATGTAAATCTAGAGAAAGAAAGTCCCTTTCCTTTTTATATAGTTTGCCTAATTTCTAGGTTCCATTGGCATAGTTATAATTTTCCATTTCTCCCCTAAGAATTTTCTCTGTTAAAAAGCTCTTACAAAATCTTCCCTTGGGAAAATGTTATTTGTTGGAAGAGGGAGGTTGGGGAAGGGGAAATTTTAAAATGGTTTTTGAGTTAATAATTATAGAGCTATGTTTCTGAAGGTTGTAAATTCATCTTCAGCCATTATAAAATTTAAGCTCATGTTTTCTAATTTTGGGAGCATATTTTAGGCAGTAGAAACTGAAGTACCCAGAGACCTATAGCAATATCTTTATATGCCAGTCAGATTACATGAAGAGTCACAGAAACAGCCAGTTCTGGGTAATATAATTTTTTTAAGCTCCAGAGAAAGGAACAAAGTATAAGAAGCAACAGTAGTATCTTTCAGCATGGAGTCTAAACCAAAAACGGAGTATTCATTTGTGGAGTGCATTTCCTGTTTTCTCCTATTTCCTGAAATGTAGTTGATGATGTTGCTGCTAAGTCGCTTCAGTCGTGTCGGACTCTGTGCGACCCCATAGACGGCAGCCCACCAGGCTCCCCCGTCCCTGGGATTCTCCAGGCAAGAACACTGGAGTGGGTTGCCATTTCCTTCTCCAATGCATGAAAGTGAAAAGTGAAAGTGAAGTCGCTCAGTTGTGTCCGACTCTTAGCGACCCCATGGACTGCAGCCCACCAGGCTCCTCCGTCCATGGGATTTTCCAGGCAAGAGTACTGGAGTGGGGTTCCAGTTGATGATGTTACCGTTGAGTTAATCATTTTGCCTCAAGAGTAAGTGTCTTATGTTTCATTTAATGAACCTCATTCATGCTTTTTACTCTTGAAGCCCTAAAACCTTGTTTCCATTTTTAATATGTTTTTCAAAGTAGCTTATAAGCATATTTAGACATTTGAATTTGTTGTTAATATGACACTTGCAAAAAAAAAAAAAAAAAATGTGTTAGTCTGAGAAATACAAAAGCAGTGTGGGAAAGAATAATCCTGCCTTCAGGCAAAATTGACCCAGTTAATGTTTGTAATGATTGGTTTTCAGGGCTTTTTAGAAAAGTCAGTTTGTCTTACCTGTGTCTGAGTCTACATGGTGCAGAAGCAAATGATTAATTCAGTTAATATGGTAACTTTCCCCCCTGCCCCAGAAAAAAGTCAACATGATTTGTATCACAGCTCCCATGGCAAAACTCTGAATATATAACTTAATTCCTATTGCATAAATGATTAATTTTTTGAGGTCATAAACACATTTTGGAAAATAAAAATAAAAAAGATGAAATTGGCTGGAAAATCATATAAATAATAATAGTACTAAAAGATTTTGCATGCTTACAGTACATTAGGCTCCACCATGCAAAGACTGTTTGTGTAGATAAACTCTTTAGAAATTCTAAATCCAGATGTTAAATAGCACCCATAGCCTTTGATGACTACACCTATCTCTATATTGACATGAAGAAGGGAAAAAGATGATCATAATTATTACCATTTGACAGATCACAAAATTGAGCTGGAAGGAGAATTTGAGTAACTTTCCCAAAGTCACATAATTCATGAAGCTGGGTTTTAGACTCAGGTCTCTGTAATATCAAACTAGAGCAGGACACTTACTCCAATGTTCTTTTGCATCATCCATCATGTCTGGCACATGGGAAATTCCTGCAGTTATTTGCTGATTGAATGAAATGATGGTAGTACACATGAAAACTCAATGGAATTACTAAGCTATCCTTCTAACTTCCAATTCTTAATTATTATCCCTCTAAGAGTTACAGTGCAAATGAGGTTGGCAAACTTTTTTTAAAAGAACTAGATACTAAATATTTTAGGCTTTTCAGGCTATATGATTTATCATAACTCCTCAACCTCGTTCTTGTAGTACAAAGGTGGCCTTAGAAGATATTATAGTAAATGAATGAGCATGGCTGTGTTCCAATAAAACTGTATTTATAATAATAGGCCAGCTTGTGAGTCTAGTTTGTTGATCCCGGCTCTAGATAAGAAAATCATTCCAGTTTCTTAATAATAAATAAAATAGATACTTTTCTCCCTATGATTTGCAGCACTTGCTTCCTATATTCCTGTAGGCAGTGCTCACTTTGACTTGAAGTGTCATCGTATATACCCTTTCTGGTATTTATAACTGTCCCTCTCATGGCTTGCTAACTGAAATTATGGGCATTGATTACCAATTACAAACTACAAAGAATTGCGATTTACTCTGAAATGCATTTACTTTATATGTTATTCTTTGAATAAAGCATGGATTAGGATAAGTTCATCCCCTCATTTTAAAATAGTATCTTTTTATTAAAATTTTAATTTTCTAAGCAGCTCTGACATTTCTCAACAGTACCTTTATCAGAATCCCCTCTGCTGCATCCAGCAGCCAAGCTAAAATGCTTTTTATTACTGGTCTTTTTTATTTCTCTATATGATTCTCTAAAAGCAATACCCAGCTAAGTGTCACCCAGGCAACCAGTCCACTTAAATCATCTTCTCTCTTGCCCTGAGCCTGTCCTCAGAAGAAAAGATGCACACCCAAAAGCCTTATTTGAAACTTTCAGACAGGAAGCCAAGCATTTGGGGAGTCACTCTGGACTATTTGTATGGCTTTAAACACAATCAAGGATAAGAAAGCAATATGGGTAGGTGGGAGAAAGAAAAGGTAACACACAGGTTAGGATACGTTGTATTTGATAGGATTTTTATAGCCTATAAAACATTCCTATATCTTATTTGATTTGTCACAGATATCTTCCTGAAGTTTGAGACTCTTTGAAATTTTGAAAACATGTAGATTCCAAGGGGGAATGTGGGCTATCAGCATACTTGTGAAGCTACCATGTTCTAGGAAGTTAGAAGTCCTTTGACTTAAAAACTCCATGGTGTTTCTATATTATCCCATGAGAGAATTTTGTACAAGTTTAGTGTTAAGCCTGAAACTGTCATAAAGCTTATTACTAAAATTATATATAATATATATGTATATATTTTGAAATGACTTAGCATGCACACATATGTATATATTAGTCATGACTATATTGTATTTTCTTGATGTTTGCTGAACAATTTATATGTAATTGTCATGCATAGTCTTATTTCTATGGAAAAATGATTTTCAGCCTAACTCTAGGTACAAAGTCTATTTTCCCATGCCAGTAGTGGCAGCACATTACCCAGTGAAATTCAGACAGAATCTCCATGGGACAGTAGATAAAGGAGTTCAGGCAGTATAAACATGAGAACTCATAAGTAAAGAACCTCTGTACTTCTGAGTAACAGAAAATATTTTTTAAAAATGTTCTGGGTAAGTGATAGTAGATAAATGGTACTCATGTTACATAATCTTCTTCCCTGCTCATGGCAGAGATTACACCTGCTGCCTGCTGTAACCAGAGAAGGAGATGGTGTAACATGAGTGTCATTTATTTGCTATTACGAATTTTAATATCGGAAGATTCTTGGGTCAGCCATTAACTTCATCTGTTGACAACCTTCTTTGTCATCCATCACAGAAGTGACCTCAGAACCCTTAATACAGCACTCTGGGCCTCCAAAGCTAATCAGTAGGATTTTGTTTCACAGTTGAAACCTGCTTGCCAACCTGCTGTAGATATTCTGAATTGGGTACTAGAGGTCAATTGTCTCATTAATGGGATGGGTTCTGGAAGTGATTCATTCTTGCAAATACATGATGAATGTGAGTTGGGGCCTATTTCTATGGTGAAAAATTTTGTTACACCAAGAGGTCATTCAATTTATATTAACTGTGAGTTATATCAGCAGCCATACTTAATTCACTTGTACTTCATTTGGGTCTTCTGCTTTTTATATTTCCCTTTAGCCCTATTGACCAGAATAAAATAAAAACAACAACAATGAACTTCAGTCTCATTTATTATGCTGAATGTGGCATCTAGAGATAAAGTGGTATGAGGGATAAAGTGAGAGAAATTTTTCCATTAATTTCATAAACAGTTCTTTCAAATTGCTCCTAATTTTTTGCAACTGATTTCATTTCATAAGCAGTATTTCTGTGAAATCTTATTTCTACATTTACTTTAGACTTATAAGGAGGCTTTTATTTCTCAGAGATATTTTCTTTTTGTTCTGTTTCATGTTCGTGGTTTAATTTTTGTCTTTGTCTTCAGATGTGTTCTATTTTGACATAGCTATTAGAAACAACTTGACCATGGAAAGTAGCTTAGCAAAAATATGAAGTATCTTGACCCTGAAATAAAACAGTTTAAAAACTGCATTTGAGATTTGTCGTTTAATACAAGCCCCCGATTTTGAAATTAGCTATTTTCTAGAAGTTTCCTAGTAAATCAGTTATTTAACAATTTTACTTTGATTTTTAGACTAACTTCTAAAGCCTAATTAACACATGATATTGTTTAAGAGTTTGTATGTATTGAGGAAACAAACAATAGTATAACAATATGAATACAATTGGATAAAGCAGTGTTTTATTTATTTTGAATTTGTATAGCTTCATAAAAAGCCTGCTTAATTAAAGAAGAAGGCAGGTACAGATGAGATATTTTGCCACGTGGCCTCTGGGATCTTAGTTCCCTGAGTAGGGATTGAACCTGTGTCCCCTACAGTGGAAGCACATAGTCTTAACCACTGGATCTCCAGGGAAGCGCTGAGATATTTTAGAGAACTTCTGAAATAGAATTCAAGTATTTTTAAGAATGTTTGCACAAGAATATTTTTTTTAATTGTACATAATCACCTTTGAAAATATTTTATTTGCATTAATCTTGTATTTTCTGCTCAAACTAGGGCCATTTCTAGAATTTAAAGGAAAAAAAAAAGCATAAGCAGAATGGAACAGGAATTTTAAGCATGTAAGTGGGGAAGAGTTGAAAAATAGGAGGAAATAGGAAAGATGTCTAAATGTATTTGTGAGTTTGAATCAGGTGAAATCAACAAAGTTGTAAATGATAAAAGTCTGAGAAAAAAGCAAAACATCTATGCATAACACCCTTAATTGGAAGGAGACAGGATGTTGAGAGAAAGGTACTTTGGATTACAGTTGACAATCCAGTCATGGTTGATATCAATGGCTTAGGATGAGCTGCCACCTATCTCCAGTGAGGGATGCAGATGGTACAGAGGGTATAGCCACTTTGGAAGACATTTTAACAATTTCTTACTAAAATATACTCTTAACGTATGATCCAGCAATCACATCCTTTGGTGTTTACCCAAGGGAGCTGAAAACTTATGTCCACATAAAAACCCGCATACAGATGCTTGTAGCAGCTTTATTTTTAATTGACAAAGCTCGGAAACAATCAAAATGTCTTTCAGTAGGTGAACAGATAAATAAATTGTGGTCCATCCAGAAAATGGAAAATTATTGAACACCAAAAATAAATGAAGTATCAATCCATGAAAAGACAGGAACATTAAAGACATATTACTAAGTGAAAGAAGTCCATCTGAAAAGGCTATCAACTGTATGATTCTAACTAAACATTCTGAAAAAGTAAAAACAATAGAGACCATAAAAAGATTAACGGTTACCAGGAGTTGGGAAAAGGATGGGTTAGCAGGTGAAGCACAGAGGATCTGGGGGACTGTTAAACTACTCTGTGCTCTATCACACATGACTTCGTGTCATCACACGTTTGTCCAAAGCCAGCAGATGTGCAGCACTAAGAGTGAACCATAATGAGAACTATGGACTCTGGGTAATTATGATGTGTTCATCTAGGGTCATCTAGTAACAAGCGTGCCACTCTGGTGAGTGATGTTGATAATGAGAAAGAGTAAGGGAAGGGCACATACAGATAATCTTTGTACCTTCCCTTCAATTTTGCCATGAACTTTAACATTTTTAAAGATGATATAAAGACCAAAGAGAGTAACCCATTATTAGGTGTTCACAGCTGAGGAATGTCAAGCTATTAAGTTTTCATTATTCATTAAGTATCTGACTTTGATAAAAAAAAATAATGAATGCACTGGTCAGTTTTGTGCATATATGGAAAAGTTGAGGAATGGATCATTTCATCTCTAATAGAGCTTTACAACAGATATTTCACTGGCATATATAAAAATTGAGTTCAATACAAAACACATTTCCAGGTTAGGTTGACTTACTGCCTTGTTCTCTGCATTAGTATCTTTTTAAAAATAATGTTACTCAACCAGTTTCCTTGGTGATGAACACTACTATCCAAAAGCTTTTTTCTTCTCTTTCAGAGTGGAAACCTGATTTTTGTTCAAGAATTTGTTATCCTTGGTACAATGCAAGCTTACTAAGTTACCTCTGAGTTTTCCCTGTTTCTTAGGAGCATCAGACAGTTGTCCATTATGAGTGACTGCATTTTTCATGTGTGATTAACAGGAAAATTCCACCTGAAATATCATAAGTTTTCACAGATCCACTACTTGAGTCATTGTCCACAGAACTTTTTATTGCTTTCAATGAGCTACTTGAGAATAATCTGATAATTCAGATAAATGTACTATTAAACTATTATTGATTACATTCATTTTCCTTCATCCACTGTTTCTTGCATATATATATTATATATTATATATCGGGAGCCCCCAACCTCCAGGATCTAATGTCTGATGATCTGAGGTGGAACTGATATAATAATAATAGAAATAAAGTGCTCAGTAAATGTAACATAGTTGAATCAACCTGAAACCATCCCCCTCCTCAGTCTGTGAAAAAATTGTCTTCCATGAAACTGGTCCCTGGTTCCAAAAAGATTGGGGACTGCTGTTTTATATAATATATAGTGTAAAATATATGTATATGTGTGGTAAGTTGCTTCAGTTTGGTAAGTTTGCGATCCCCTGAACTGTATCCCACCAGGCCCCTCTCTACTTGGGATTCTCCAGGTAAGAATACTGGAATGGGTTGCTATGCCCTCCTCCAGAGGATCTTCCCAATTCAGGAATGGAACCCAGGTCTCTTACATCTGCTGCATTTGCAGGTGGGTTCTTTACTACTAGTGCAACCTGGGAATAATATATATATATATTATATAATATATATATATAATATATAATTATATATATATATATGAGAGAGAGAGGAGAGAAGATTTAAGGGAAAGAGAATAAGAAGATATTACCTTTTTTGAATTAATTTTATAAAAAAATCTGCACTTGCTGTCTAGGTACTCTTGGCCTTTCTCAAAATAATCACTTCCTTACTATCAGAAACAAAATAACCAAAATGATTTTGTTCAAATCTAATTATTTTGAGCTTGTTTTCTGGCTCTGAAGCCTCCACAGTGAACAGTCTTGACATGTAGAACACAGCTGCCATGTAATATTTTATTTAAAGAATTTCAGAATAGTCAAGAACACCAAGGTCTCCAGATAGATTATTTCTTCCATATTTTCTGAGCAGAGGCTCTCTTTAAAGTGACAAACACGGTCATAACAAAATAAACTTTGAGAAATTATGACTTCTTAGCTTAATTAAAATTTGCTAACTTAAGGACATGATTGTGTTTCCAGTATATTGTAAATACATGTTATAAAATGGCATGGTAATTTCCCTAGGTATAGTTTGAAGATGTAGTAATTGTTTCTAATTTGTTAATTGAATAAATATTGTTGGATACAGGTAGAGTTTGTATGGGCAAACTAAAATAGAGATCAACCTTATTATTGACTAATAATTTGCTAGTGTTGAAGAGATGTTGGTGCCTTCAGAATTTCTGTGAATAGGCATAAGAATATGTGTGCTAATTGTGGGTGCCTGATGCTTATATCAGGGCAAGTGAAAGAATTCTCTTTGCATTGTGTTTGGTGGGAGAGTGTTATAGCAGGGAGGTGACTGGACACTTGGTAGTGGAAGTGTCTTAGCTGCTGAAGCCTCTGCAGCAGGTGGACAGGGCCACCCGTGTGGCCATAATTAGCATGCCTTCTCCAAGTTCCTCTGGCTGGACACACTCTGTAAGCTAGAGCAGAGAAACGGCTCAATAGCCACTACAGGTCTCAGCATTGACCTGAAGACATCTGAGATTCCTCTCTTTCTTAGTTAGCACTCGGGTGGAAAGAATTAACATGTCTTTTAAAAATACTGAATAGTCTGGTTTCATAACTTTTAAAGGATACTGACTATTTAGTGAACAAGATAGTGTGTGTGTATGTGAGCACTTTGTTCTTCTTGTCCTACGCTTTAGTTAGTAACCCAAAGAACTGCATTGTTGTCATTTGGAATAACGATCCCAATCTTAAGTAGATGGAATGTCCTAGACAATCACCATAATGTCCTGGATCCAGCAAACCTTCTGTGTGGCAAAATGAATGCTGTTGAGCAAGGATAAGCCTTTGGAATATGTAGCCAATGACATCATGAGATTTGAAAAATGTTTGGGTAAAAAATTCAACAATTAAAGATAATTATCTTTAGTTTAATACTTTGTTTTATATTTAAATTTCATCTTCTGGATTTGGAAAAGAAATAATTATTGGTAGAAGGAATCATTATGACAAAAAAACATTAGACTCATGTATTGATGCTTGTTATGTGTCAGTCACTGGGTCCAACTTATTTCTTATAAAAGCAACTATAAAGAATGCTCAGATAGAAGAAGTATTCTTAACCTCATTGCATTACTGGTGATACCACAGAATCCCTTTAGTCCAGACAACACTATTAGGGATTGAAGGCAGAACCTTCATTTCCAGAGCACTTTGTCATGTTCACTGTTTATAATTTGTCCAATTATTGTTACATTGCTAAGGATAGTTTTCTGTGAGAATATCAGAAGTTAAGAATGTAAGAATGTTTCTGTGTTGGCTCATGTAGTTTCCTCTACCTTTGTTTTCTCTGTCAATTGAACTCCTTTTAATAATTCTTCTTGATCAGTTCAAAGCTACAGGTTGCAAGAAGTTTGCCTCAGCATCTCCTAGCCATTCTCATCCTATTTGTTGGAGTGATACCTCAGGAGCATGAACCGTGTTTATCATCTTTGAATCCCCACCCTTCAGCTCTTACCTGTTGAAGGTACACAGTAAACAATGGTTGTAAATTTCAGATTATTCCACAGTACTGGATGTAGGCAATACAGTATTTCTTGATTTTCAGAGTCATACCCAGCTATAAGTGGAGAATCGGTTGGGAGTGTAGGGGAGAAGGGAACACAGAAAAGGAAGCTGGCCACAAACACACTATATTTGGATGACTTTACATTTGTGCTAGAGGACAGACCAGAGAAAAGCTTGTCTTTTTCGGGGAGGTGAATGGCCTAACAAAGAGATTAAATGACCTGATCTGGAGTGACTTTGGGCAGGAGACAGAGTATCTCTAACCTCAGTTCTTTTATTTTTTCTGAGTTTGACTAGTGAATATATTGTTATTTCTTACTTAGTCAGGTGTGTCTGTCTGTAACTGACATACAACATTTGCTTCATGATTAATTCTTGTTTTCCTCTTTCTCTTATCCCTCAAGGACTATTCTGGGCAGAGATCATATCAGGTAATTTAGTATTTTACAGCAACAGTTTACCCTACACTAGATTTATAGATCAAGGTTTGACTTCTTTGTTAGATTTTTCTTTCTAATTCTGTTTGATTATTTGTTTGTTTTTAAGTGACAGCTTAACTAACTGTATTGTCAAAAAAAAAAAACATTGTTTCTGTGGCCCAGTTATACATATACCGGTATAACTTGACTCAATTATGCACTGAAACACAGGCCTTTTAGCCGTAACACACTTCTACTCATGCAGTCGTCAGGTCTACAGTTCTTTAAGGGAAAGTTTAGTTTGCTATTTAGCAGCATTCTTCCAAACAGTAATCATTAAGGTTCACAGACAATTCTTAAAGGCACAATTCAATAGGATCAATTTTTTTAATGGCCAACATAAACAGAAAAAAAATATGTGAGTTTATCAGTTTAAGTGATTGTTTACAAATTGTTGTGAAGGTCTTTGTGACTTTGCTTTTTGTGGGCAACTGTGGCCCCTACATTTGTGGAATTTAAGTAAAGGTAAAACAAATCGGTGTTTGACACATCATAAAGTTTATGAACAGGGTGGACATGGGTTTGCTCACCAAACCTCAGAATATTTGAAAGTTTATACAAGTTTCTGAATTCCTAACATATTTGTAATGAGGACTGAGGTACATAATTGACTTCTTGAAGTTAACACAAGGATAAATTCTGTCCTCCCACAAAATTTTCCAGAATGTTCCTGTCAAAGTTAAAAATGTACAGAGTAGCCCATCTAGCTCTAAAAAATTCCATATCTCTTTTTCTTAATAGAAATGAAATATTTCTTTGAAATTAAAAGTACTTAGGGTGAATTTTTTCAAATTAATCTCTTACATGTATAATTTGCAATTATTTTAACTTTTTCATTGAATGGTTCTTTAAATTCTATAGTACTTTATAATTTTCAAAAGTTTCAGACCTTTGATATCATATAATCCCATTATAATTTGCAATTCTAAAGGCAGGAGAGGGGCTCAAAATCTGAGTCACAACAGACTCTTACTTCAGAGGTAGGAAAGCAAGGTGATCCAGTGGAGTGCAGTGCGGGCTTCCTAGTCATAAATTTTAACCAGTGACAGTGGCTTTAATTCAGTCATATACAGCCACCACTCTAGTGTGGTTGTTTAGTTGCGAGGTCATTCCTGACTCTTTTGCAACCCCATACTGAAGCACACCAGGCTCCTCAGTCCGTAAGATTTCCCAGGCAAGAATACTGGAGTGTGTTATTTCCATCTCCAGACAATCTTCCCAACCCAGAGATAGAACTCACACGTCCTGCAGTGGTAGGTGGATTCTTTTCCACTGAGCCAAAAGTACAAATGGGGTAATAAAATCTGGGTGAAATTGGTGCTTTATTGACATTGATTTCACTACTTTTATTAATTATTTTAGTTACTTTATTCACAATTGCATTTTTTAATTTGTTTACTTTGTTCACTGTTGTTTTTCCTTATGCTTTCTCATTTGCCTTTTAGTTGTATCTACCGACTGCAAGGGAAGCCCACTGTGGCATGGCCAGTTACAGCTGGCTGTGGTTCTCTCTCTACTGTTGGTTGCAGCTGCCACTGTAATAGCAGCAACCCGCACGAGGAGCGCCCCGCCGCCTGCGCGGCGCACGATGAGCGCAGACGAGAGGAGCTACCCAACGACCGAGGTCAGGAAGGGCGGCGGTGAGGAGAGACCCATCGTCCAAGGTAAGGTGCGATGGCTGTGCTTTGCTGAAACAGACGGGAAGAGATACCCCACGCCCAAGGTAAGAGAAACCCAAGTAAGACGGTAGGTCTTGCAAGAGGGCATCAGAGGGCAAATATACTGAAACCATACTTACAGGAAACTAGTGAATCTAATCACACCAGGACCATAGCCTTGTCTAACTCAATGAAATTAAGCCATGCCCCTGGGGCAACCCAGGATGGGCGGGTCTTGGTGGAGAGATCTGACAGGGTGTGGTCCAATGGGGAAGGGAATGGCAAACCACTTCAGTATTTTTGCCTTGAGAACCCCTTGAACAGTAAGAAAAGGCAAAATGATAGGATACTGAAAGAGAAACTCCCCAGGTCAGTAGGGGTACAATATGCTACTGGAGATCAGTGGAGAAATAACTGCAGAAATAATGAAAGGATGGAGCCAAAACAAAAAGAATACCCAGCCGTGGATGTGTCTGGTGATAGAAGCAAAGTCCGATGCTGTAAAGAGCAGTATTGCATAGGAACCTGGAATGTCAGGTCCATGAATCAAGGCAAATTGGAAGTGGTCAAACAAGAGATGGCAAGAGTGAATGTTGACATTCTAGGAATTAGCGAACTAAAATGGACTGGAATGGGTGAATTTAACTCAGATGACCATTATATCTATTACTGCGGGCAGGAATCCCTCAGAAGAAATGGAGTGGCCATCATGGTCAACAAAAGAGTCCAAAATGCAGTACTTGGATGCAATCTCAAAAACGACAGAATGATCTCTGTTCGTTTCCAAGGCAAACCATTCAATGTCACAGTAATCCAAGTCTATGCCCCAACCAGTAATGCTGAAGAAGCTGAAGTTGAACGGTTCTATGAAGACCTACAAGACCTTTTAGAACTAACACCCAAAAAAGATGTCCTTTTCATTATAGGGGACTGGAATGCAAAAGTAGGAAGTCAAGAAACACCTGGAGTAACAGGCAAATTTGGCCTTGGAATACGGAATGAAGCAGGGCAAAGACTAACGGAGTTTTGCCAAGAAAATGCATTGGTCATAGCAAATACCCTCTTCCAACAACACAAGAGAAGACTCTATACATGGACATCACCAGATGGTCAACACCGAAATCAGATCGATTATATTCTTTGCAGCCAAAGATGGAAAAGCTCTATACAGTCATCAAAAACAAGACAAGGAGATGACTATGGCTCAGACCATGAACTCCTTATTGCCAAATTCAGACTGAAATTGAAGAAAGTAGGGAAAACCACTAGACCATTCAGGTATGACCTAAATCAAATCCCCTATGATTATACAGTGGAAGTGAGAAATAGATTTAAGGGCCTAGATCTGATAGGGTGCCTGATGAACTATGGAATGAGGTTCGTGACATTGTATAGGAGACAGGGATCAAGACCATCCCCATGGAAAAGAAATGCAAAAAAGCAAAATGGCTGTCTGAGGAGGCCTTACAAATAGCTGTGAAAAGAAGAGAAGTGAAAAGCAAAGGAGAAAAGGAAAGATATAAACATCTGAATGCAGAGTTCCAAAGAATAGCAAGAAGAGATAAGAAAACCTTCTTCAACGATCAATGCAAAGAAATAGAGGAAAACAACAGAATGGAAAAGACTAGGAATCTATTCAAGAAAATCAGAGATACCAAAGGAGCATTTCATGCAAAAATGGGCTCGATAAAGGACAGAAATGGTATGGACCTAACAGAAGGAGAAGATATTAAGAAGAGGTGGCAAGAATACACAGAAGAACTGTACAAAAAAGAGCTTCACGACCCAGATAATCATGATGGTGTGATCACTGACCTAGAGCCAGACATCCTGGAATGTGAAGTCAAGTGGGCCTTAGAAAGCATCACTATGAACAAAGCTAGTAGAGGTGATGGAATTCCAGTGGAGCTATTCCAAATCCTGAAAGATGATGCTGTGAAAGTGCTGCACTCAATATGCCAGCAAATTTGGAAAACTCAGCAGTGGCCACAAGATTGGAAAAGGTCAGTTTTCATCCCAATCCCAAAGAAAGGCAATGCCAAAGAGTGCTCAAACTACCGCACAATTGCACTCATCTCACACGCTAGTAAAGTAATGCTCAAAATTCTCCAAGCCAGGCTTCAGCAATATGTGAACCGTGAACTTCCTGATGCTCAAGCTGGTTTTAGAAAAGGCAGAGGAACCAGAGATCAAATTGCCAACATCCGCTGGATCATGGAAAAAGCAAGAGAGTTCCAGAAAAACATCTATTTCTGCTTTATTGACTATGCCAAAGCCTTTGACTGTGTAGATCACAATAAACTGTGGAAAATTCTGAAAGAGATGGGAATACCAGACCACCTGATATGCCTCTTGAGATATCTGTATGAAGGTCAGGAAGCAACAGTTAGAACTGGTCATGGAACAACAGACTGGTTCCAAATAGGAAAAGGAGTACGTCAAGGCTGTATATTGTCACCATGTTTGTTTAACTTATATGCAGAGTACATCATGAGAAATGCTGGACTGGAAGAAACACAAGTTGGAATCAAGATTGCTGGGAGAAAAATCAATAACCTCAGATATGCAGATGACACCACCCTTATGGCAGAAAGTGAAGAGGAACTAAAAAGCCTCTTGATGAAAGTGAGAGAGGAGAGTGAAAAGGTTGGCTTAAAGCTCAGCATTCAGTAAACGAAGATCATGGCATCTGGTCCCATCACTACATGGGAAACAGATGGAGAAACAGTGGAAACAGTGTCAGACTTTATTTTCTGGGCTCCAAAATCACTACAGATGGTGACTGCAGCCATGAAATTAAAAGACGCTTACTCTGTGGAAGGTAAGTTATGACCAACCTGGATAGCACATTCAAAAGCAGAGACATCACTTTACCAACAAAGGTTCGCCTAGTCAAGGCTATGGTCTTTCCTGTGGTCATGTATGGATGTGAGAGCTGGACTGTGAAGAAGGCTGAGAGCCGAAGAATTGATGCTTTTGAACTGTGGTGTTGGAGAAGATTCTTGAGAGTCCCTTGGACTGCAAGGAGATCCAACTGGTCCATTCTGAAGGAGATCAGCCCTGGGATTTCTTTGGAAGGAATGATGCTAAAGCTGAAACTCCAGAATTTTGGCCACCTCATGCGAAGAGTTGACTCATTGGAGAAGACTCTGATGCTGGGAGGGATTGGGGGCAGGAGGAGAAGGGGACGACAGAGGATGAGATGGCTGGATGGCATCACTGACTCGATGAATATGAGTCTGAGTGACCTCTGGGAGTTGGTAATGGACAGGGAGGCCTGGCGTGCTGCAGTTCATTGGGTCGCAAAGAGTCGGACATGACTGAGCGACTGATCTGATCTGATCTGATCTGATCTTGGATCATCACCTGGCTCAGAATCCTCGTCTGTATCAGAGGCTATGTTTTATCCTGGAATGGACACTGCTTATATTTCATAGTCTTTTTCTCTAAAGGCAATATTGAATGACACTAAAACTTGAGATTTTAAAATGTCTCAAAAGCTATAGGATACATGATTTGGTACTTAAATTTGGTACTCACTTATGGCCACCCAAAGGTCGCATAATTATGACGTAATTCCAAAGTACCAGTTGGGTCGATCCCCTGAAAGATAATTAGAAATAAGTATCAAAAATTTGTCGCTTATTACGTGCAACTTCCAAGAATTTATCTTTGTGTATGTTCAAGCTGGTTTTAGAAAAGGCAGAGGAACCAGAGATCAAATTGCCAACATCCGCTGGATCATGGAAAAAGCAAGAGAGTTCCAGAAAAACATCTATTTCTGCTTTATTGACTATGCCAAAGCCTTTGACTGTGTAGATCACAATAAACTATGGAGAATTCTGAAAGAGATGGGAATACCAGACCACCTGATCTGCGTCTTAAGAAATCTGTATGCAGGTCAGGAAGCAACAGTTAGAACTGGTCATGGAACAACAGACTGGTTCCAAATAGGAAAAGGAGTACGTCAAGGCTGCATATTGTCACCATGTTTATTTAACTTCTATGCAGAGTACATCATGAGAAATGCTGGACTGGAAGAAACACAAGTTGGAATCAAGATTGCCGGGAGAAATATCAATAACCTCAGATATGCAGATGACACGACTCTTACGGCAGAAAGTGAAGAGGGGCTAAAAAGCCTCTTGATGAAAGTGAAAGTGGAGAGTGAAAAGGTTGGCTTAAAGCTCAACATTCAGAAAACGAAGATCATGGCATCTGGTCCCATCACTTCATGGGAAATAGATGGGGAAACAGTGGAAACAGTGTCAGACTTTGTTTTTCTGGGCTCCAAAATCACTGCAGATGGTGACTGCAGTCATGAAATTAAAAGACGCTTACTCCGTGGAAGGAAAGTTATGACCAACCTAGATAGCATATTCAAAAGCAGAGACATTACTTTGCCAACAAAGGTTCGCCTAGTCAAGGCTATGGTCTTTCCTGTGGTCATGTATGGATGTGAGAGCTGGACTGTGAAGAAGGCTGAGCGCCGAAGAATTGATGCTTTTGAACTGTGGTGTTGGAGAAGACTTGAGAGTCCCTTGGACTGCAAGGAGATCCAACCAGTCCATTCTGAAGGAGATCAATCCTGGAATATCTTTAGAAGGAATGATGCTAAAGCTGAAACTCCAGTATTTTGGCCACCTCATGCTAAGAGTTGACTCATTGGAGAAGACTCTGATGCTGGGAGGGATTGAGGGCAGGAGGAGAAGGGGACGACAGAGGATGAGATGGCTGGATGACATCACTGACTCGATGGGTATGAGTCTGGGTGACCTCCGGGAGCTGGTGTTGGACAGGGAGGCCTGGCGTGCTGCGGTTCATGGGGTCGCAAAGAGTCGGACACGACTTAGCGACTGATCTGATCTGATCTGATGTGATCAAAAATTTGTCACTTATTACGTGCAACTTCCAAGAATTTATCTTTGTGTATGTTATTCTTCTTTAAGGAAGAAAATTCAAAAGAGATGCTCATCTTAGAAGCAGAGAACTTTAGAAGTCTCTCTTTGCATTCTTTTTAGTTTACTCAGACCTTGGCTCTTTCATGTTCATTCCTAAGTTTCCTTTGCTACATTTTTTTTTTTAATTTAAATTTTTTATTTGCAGCAGCACCATCAATCCAATTCACACTGGGGCATGAAATCTACGTTGCTAAAGTACCGATACCTGCATTTGGGTTCCCAATTTATTTGTCTGACCTTCAAACCTGTTTTATAGAAAGAGCCTAGCTCTTTAAACAATAGAGTCCTAGAAAAACATCTGTCTCCCTCAGAAGTATTTCTTCACAGGTCAGACAGTCAAGAAGACGTCAAATACTAAATGCAGGGTAGCTTTTCAGGACAAAGTGTGAAGCCAGTCTTGAATCTACAGTCTGTTCACATTTTCAAACAAACAAGGTTACCTTTTGAGGAGAAGCTAGTTACTTTAAAAAATTTTGGTTAAGAAATAATAACACCTGTTTAAAAAAAAAGACTAATCTGCAAGTAAATGTTGAATTTTTCATAGGCTATATTGTTCAGTTGCTAAGTCATGTCTGACTCCTTGCAACCCCATGTACTGAAGCATGTCAGACTTCCCTGTCCTTCACTATCTCCTGGAGTTTGCTCAGACTCAAGTCCTGATTTAGTCATGCCATCAACTATCTCATCCTCTGTTACCCCCTCTCTCTCTCTGACCTCAATCTTTCCCAGCATCATGGTCTTTTCCAGTGAGTCAGCTCTTCAGATCAGGTGGCCAAACTATTGGAGATTCAGCTTCAGGACTTCCAATGAATATTCAGGGTTGATTTCCTTCAAGATTGACTGGTTTGATCTTCTTGCTGTCCAAGAAACTCTCAGGAGTCTTCTCCAGCACCACAATTCAAAAGCATTAATTCTTCAGTGCTCACCCTTCTTTATGGTCCAACTCTCACATCTGTAAATGAATACTGGAAAAAACCATACCTTTGACTATATAGACCTTTGTTGGCAATTTTTAACATACTGCTTTCTAATATACTGTCCAGGTTTATCATTTCTTTTCTTCCACGGAGCAAGTGTCTTTTAATTTTGTGGCGGCAGTCACCATCCACAGTAATTTTGGAGCCCAAGAAGATAATATCTGTCACTGTTTGCATTTTTTCCCTCTCTTTGCCATGACATGATGGGACAGGATGCCATGATCTTTAGTTCTTTTTTTTTTTTTTGAATGTTAAGTTTTAAGCCAGCTTTTTCACTTTGCTCTTTTACCTTCATCAAGAGATTCTTTAGTTACTCTTCACTTTCTACCATGAATGTGGTATTATCTGCATATCTGAGCTTGTTGATATTTCTTCTGGCAACCTTGATTCCACCTTGTGCTTCACCCAGGTTGCATTTCACATGATGTACTCTGCATGTAAATTAAATAAGCAGTGTCACAATATACAGCCTTGATATATTCCTTTCCTAATATCGAACCAGTCCATTGTTCTTTTTCTGATTCTATCTGTTGCTTCTTGTTCTGCATTCAGGTTTCTCAGCAGACAGGTGAGGTGGTCTGGTATTCCCATCTCTTTAAAAATTTTCCACAGCTTGTTGTTATCCACACAGTCAAAAGCTTTAGTGTAGTCAATCAGTATTGTAATGGACATTAAAAAACAAACAGATCTATCAGCTTATTAAAATCAGTAGCATTAACCAAAGGGATTTACAAATATTAAATACATTTTCCCATAAAAACATACATAACCTACCCAGGTTCTGACTTTTTGTGAAGGTCGTTGCGAAGCAGAAGAAATATTCATTACTATTTCTGTCTGGATCAAGATCTGAACCAAGAGAAGTTGATTCATTTACAAACAAAGCTATGAATCATTCTGTATTGTCTGATATATTTTCTAAATTTAGGATGCAATTCATTATCTAAATCCTTGCATGTTTCAGAATTTTTGCCCTTTGTTCTTCAATGCGTAAAAATAAAATAAGAAGTCTCTAAATCCATAGCACAATGTAATATGATAAAAAGCTCTTTGTTTTAGAAAATTACATGTCAGTACTGTATAATCTATGGCACCAATTAACCAACAACGATAATTATAAATTTTCAAAAATCTAGCAAATTTGTTGCTATATTTTGGAAATGATGTTGATTGTTTTCACATTCTTTTGAGATTTTTTTCCTGTACTTCATTTTATAAGTGCCCCCCCTTTTAAGGGCATGAAGTTATTTATTGCAATAGTTGTTTTAGGAATTGGCAAACTGTGAAACCCTAGATGGAATGGCAGAATAGCTCCTCAAGGAGGGAATGGACTTTATTTATTCTTGGTGAGTTCCAAATACACAAAAATAAAGGGCTTGCCAGTTGCCAGTGGGAAGTGAACATAATTATGACTTCACAGCTGCTTCTCCTAAAGAAAAAGGTGAGAGAGAGAAAAAAAGTAAAGAGTCATGCTATTTTGTATTGCATCTAAAAAGAATATGCACAAAGGGAATATATTTATGCCAGATATAAGAAGCCATAATCAAAGTAATACTGTACTACCAAACTCATGCCAAGAAATTCAGAAATCTTAACTTGGCAGACTATAAATCAGAGATGTGCATGTACAGTACTGTAGTAAATAGAACAAAGTATGGAAAATCGAGGACCTTAAATATGTTCCTACTAACTTATCTCCCCTGACACAATCTTTCAGCAAAATTGTCATCATCTGCTTTACTGGCTTGACATTTGCAAAGTGACCCTGCTAAGAGAAGGCTTCAGAACTTGATGAGTCTGACTCCGAAGTGGCTGGTCTCAAGGTAGGACCTTTGGAAAATTTTGCTTGGGACTTTGGATGTTAAACTTTATGAGTGCTATGAGATAGCCAAGGTTACTATTCACACCTGCCAGGATTGATACATTGTTTAATTTGTAAGAGTTGCTGGCAACTTTTTCTGTAAATGATTGCCCTGTAACTATTTTAGACTGTTGTAGGTTATGTCTTTGTCACAACTACTAGACTCTGCTATTGTAAAGCAGCCAGAGGCAACATGCAAATAAATAGCAAGGAGGCTATATTCCAAAACTTTATTTACAAAAACAGGCAGTTTGCAATCCTTTGATCTAGAAACTTCTGATTGTAAAGCTGGAGCTGCAATAGCCAAATGGTTATGTGAATTTTTATCAACAGTAATATTTAATGCCATTGGGACTTTTAAGACTAATTACAAGATCTGAGTAATTTCCTTAAGATTTTTTGTCAGTGGAGAGATAGACACCAGCAAAGAGCAATCTTTTATCAAAAAGACTTGCTTTTTGTAAAGTCATTCTTTCAAACAACTCCATATAGGAGTTTATATTGAAGCCCAATTTCCAAATATTTCTACCTTCATTGGTTCTTAGCAGATGTGACAAATAATAAGAAAAGATGAACACTCAACCTGATTTCAGTTTGGATTTTGGGGCATGGAGAAAGAAGATGCTGGCTCTATCAGAGTTAATTGCAAATTTGCTTCAGAAATTCTCATGAAAAAAAAAAAAAAGTCTCTTTAATCTGCCTTCTCATTCATAGGCTATCTCAACCTTCTGAAGAAATGTCAAATTATCTGAGTGATAACTACAGGTGAGTCCAGGGTAATGTCTTTCCTTGGTTTTTCCAGTAATCTGCTATTGACCTCTATATGCCACCTAACTTCTATTTGATCTATTTCCCAATTTATAAAATAAAGGAGAATAAAGAGATGTCTGTAAAGTGGTTTGAAAGCCCGAGTAAAAGGCCCTCTGAAACACATGATGGCTGAGCTTCAAAGAGTCAGGAAGATACTCTGGCTATTGAGAATATATTTTAAATCATGTAAGTGGACACAATGGTAATTTTGTGAATGTCATATTACTCAGCAGTATTCCAGAGGGTCAACTAGATAAGGATGACATAAAAGTTCAATATTAAAAATAAGCCTTTTAATTAAAATAGATTTAAGTAGAATATATAGAAGGAATGAGTTTTAAATTGAAAGTTGCTATTTTGTGATGTCAAAATAGATATAAAATCATGTAGACATTCTCAATCTGTTTTATGTAGTTGAGTTATTCCAGATTTTTAAACAAAATTATGTTTCACTTGCTTTTTTAAAAACTCCATTTTCCCTCATGTTGTCTTCTTTCCTTTGGGAGACATAACCTTGAACATTTTAAATAATCCCAATCATACTATAAAATTAATGTCATAGAAGCAGCATAAGGTGGTGGAACTATACTGGGATCAGTATCAGAATATGGGTCCGTATCATTTGCATTTTCTAACCTTTAACTACTCCATCAATACAGATAATAATAATAAGTTTGCAAGAGCTCTTACAGGAGACTAAATAAGATATCAAATGAGAAAATATTAACAGTATGGATGTTCAGTAGCCAAGACTAGAATTTGAGTCACAGTTTGAATGAAGAATGCTGAGTAAGTGAAATACTCAGACTTGTTAATTTCTGTAATAGAAAAAAGAGAAGGAACAAATAATCATAGTTTTCTTAACAAATGAAGAATTAGCATTGGGACAGCAATTTTCATTGTGTCTGAATATTTTCAATGAAAGTATTTTTTGCTCCTATCTAAAAATGCCAGTAGCACTTTGCCATAGTTGTGATGAAGATGAAAAGAATGGCCTTTCATGATTCTAACTACCTCCTCAGAGACCCTTTCAAGGCCCCATATGAAATCTGGATGATAATTAAAGCATCTCTGAATCCAAAAAGACTATGGATTATCTGGACATTAAAAAATGTTATAGATAGACTCATAAATATACCAATATACCTGAACTCATCTCTGAAGAAGACTTTTTACCTCTGTCCTGCTTAGAAGTAGGACAGAGGTAAAAATGGGAAATTGTATAAAGCAAAATGAATACTCAGAATAACTATAATGATTGAAATCACACACACACACAAACACACACACACACACACACACCGTGCAAGTTAAGTAACAGAGCCATGACAAAATGGTCATAGCTGGTGTTGGTGGGACCCGCATTTGTTGGTTGGTCTTAGATGAATTTTTATACAAATGAGGTATACCCAGGAGGTTATGGGGCAGAATGCTTAGGGGATATGTGGTGTTTATGAAAGGAAAAGAAGGGAGGAGGAGAGAATTAAACTTAAAACAAGAATCACCTGATGTAAGTGTTGGAGTTCTGAGATTTTGTTCCCATTTATCTGGTGGTAAGAAGAAAGGCATGAAGAAAAGTGATTTTGGCACTCATAACTGATTTGGGATGGACACAAGGGAAGCACAAAATAATTTGTGGATATTTTTTCCTCCCCCTTAATTATTTTAATTGTACTTTGGATAAGCTAAAAATTGGTTCTGAGAGTCTAATCAAGCTGTTTTCGAACAAAAATGCAGAGTTGATCAGTCTGGGGAAAAATACTTCAGCTACTTATACTAACAGTACCCATTCACTGGGGTTTTAGGATATAGGCAGTAATTGTTTAAAGAATTTTATATACTTGCTTCTTTTATTCTTCATAATATATCCATAGGGTTGACACTATCAATATCTCCATTTCCAGATGAAGACAGAGTCCTTGGAAGTCAAGTATCTTACTTGAGATCACATAGTCAATAAGAGAATGCACCTGGAATTATAGCTAAAACTGCCTTACTCAGGCTCATATCCTGTCTGGTGGGAGTGTTGAGTCAAGAGTGAGAAATGGCAAGTCTGGTAAAAGCAGAGGGTGATTCCAAATGGATCCTTTGGCACCTATAGTACTCCTTGGGATGCTGGGTGCACAGTTCCTAGATTTTATAGTTGCCCAGACCCAGTGGGTCACTATTTAATTAAGATCCTCCATTGCCTCTTAAGGTAATGTGAGTCTGTGCTGCTGCTGCTAAGTCACTTCAGTCGTGTCCGACTCTGTGCCACCCCATAGACGGCAGCTCACCAGGCTCCCCCGTCCCTGGGATTCTCCAGGCAAGAACACTGGAGTGGGTTGCCATTTCCTTCTCCAATGTATGAAAGTGAAAAGTGAAGTTGCTCAGTTGTGTCCGACTCTTCGCGACCCCATGGACTGCAGCCTTCCAGGCTCCTCTGTCCTTGGGATTTTCTAGGCAAGAGGACTGGAATGGGGTGCCATTGCTTCTCCCTAATGTGAGTCTGTACTTCCCATAATATGACAGACTAAATCAGCAGAGAGGCCCTTTAAGGATTCCTTTCCTCCCCTACACTCTGTCACAGTCTACTTGCAAGAAGAGACTTTCCAAAGGAAGAACTCAAAGCACACAAGGTGGCCGTGAATTTCCCCTTGACTCATAGACAGGTAAAAGAAATTTGACTCCTAGTCACCAGGAAGCAGGAAGTCTCCTTCATGTCTTTTGATCTTTTGTTGCGCTGAGGAGGCCCACATATCATTGTTTTGCTATTTCAGGACATTAAACCCGTTTGTTCCTTTTTATATCTGCTAATCATAGATGCTGAAATGAAGAAATACAGCCTAAATAAAGATGCCGGCAACAGCTTGCAGGAAGTATTAAAAACAATTCTGCAGAAGGTTAGGAGCCTGGCCTTCTCCATTGTTTTAAAGGTACTCTCTTTGATTGGCCACAAGGTCACTTCAGTACAAACAACAGCAGAGACTTGGAGAACTATTGAGCACTAAATTTTCACAATGAGTCAGCTAGAGGTTATTAAGTACAGAGAATGCCCAAAACATAATATACTGAGAAGACAGGGGAAACTCGTGCAAGTTGCTTCCTCCATCTCCTGGCAGGCCATTGTCTTTTTGTGCTACTTTCTGTCTCTGGTTTCTGTGGGTTGTGCCTGAGCAGCTAAGAGGAGGTACCTACAGAAAAGCTATGAACTCGGAGGCTGGTTTAGCCAAGTCTGCCTAACAGGCTAGAACCAGAGATGCAGGAAGTCCCTCTCCAAAGGTGTGTGATGACAGGCTCTGATACATTGTCAAATCACCCATCAGAACTTTAGGGAGGCAGTATAGTGTTCTGGTTAAACTCCAGGGTTTGGGGGACAAATAAAACTGGAGTTAATTCCTGATTCTTCATGGGCTAATAATGTAACCATGGAATAACCCTTTTATCTCTACAAGGCACAGTCTTATTTTGCAAAGTGGAATTTGTATCAGCACTTTCTATATGGAAATGCTATGAAGATTAAATACTTGATACAATGGCAGGACTGTAGTGATGACTTCATTCATGGAGGTTATTATTATTGAGCACTCTTTATGTGTACATCCTTTTTCAGAGCATGGGGATAAATATAGAAGGAAAAAGCATGCAATTCACTCTCAGGATGCATGTATTTAAATAATAGAAGAAATTACATAATTCAAAGAGAATGTATAATTGTTTACCTTAAAATGTTGACAGTATCCTCAGTGCCATAGTATGCATAGTCAGATGACTTAAATGTTTACATCTTACTCCAGGTTTATCCATCACCCTCTGATCCTTTTATCAACACTCTCTTATTTGATCATTAGAGAAAGGAAGGGAGTAATGGAAGATTTCAGTTCATTGCAAATAATGTGCACAAGGATATAAAAGATGCTCTGAGGGGGCTCTTTTAAGAAGGTTGCAATCATTTTCCCCACAGAAATCATAAAGAGGTCAGTGTTTTATAATCCAGAGGAACAATAGACAGGAAAGGGCCTCTTCCTGCCCATGAAAACAGTGACAGGCTTGCAAGGTCTTCCACTGTAGTCAGAGCCCCAAGAGGTTAACAGCCTTACTCCCTAACTACTTGTCTTCTAGAGGCACTTCTCTTCTTGGATTCTTTTTGGCTTAAGAAATTATCTTTTCCCTCATTTTCACTTATCCTCTCCAGTCCTGCTTTTCTTTCTTCTCCCCTCTAGTGTCTGACTTTGTTACTGACCTCCGTGGAGCCGCTCAAGGGCACTTGGCAGAGTTGTTGTCTCAGGTTTGGGCTTTCTCCGCGTCCTCTGACCACTAACAGAACAAAGGACAAAAGGTCATCTCTTCATGTAACAATATCTCTTTATTGAAGCTTTGTTCTGCGGCTTTGGGCTGTTCTCTCTAATTGATCAGATTTGTACTTTAGCAATTTTCCCGTTCCTCTTCTATAACCTCCCAACTTCTAGAATGAGTAGTTGGTTATGTTGCATCTGGTTTTCTCACTTCCAATAAATCCTTCAGCACTCTTTTTTAAGACCTGGGGACAATATGGGCAAATGGAAAAATCCAACCAATGCCAATCTCTGTTTCTAGGCCCCTTGCTCTGGCTTGGTGGCCAGAATCCTGGATCCTGCAGGTTCCCTCCTAATCCACTTCCAAGATTGGACAAGCCTGTGGAGCTGTGAGGGCTGGATTAGCCAGTGGAGGAACTGGCACTCCTAAAGGACCTTGTTTCTTAATAGCTCCTTCCCTAATGGGACCTGGAAGTAGTTCTGGAGGCCTGCAGAAAGGGACCATCAACATTCAAGGGTGTCCACTCTCATCATTTTAGGGAATTCTTGTGTCTCCACTCTATTTCTACTTCTCACTGCTCCCAAAGTCCAGGGCAAACCTAGCCCCAGCCCACCATACACCTCCTCCTCTCCATGGTTACTGCCACCATCTTAATTCAAGTACTCACTATTTCTCCATGGAAGAATTCCAATATTCCAAGTTTCCTTGGGTAGCTATAAAAAGAGTAACACAACCTGAGTACAGAAATTTATCGTCTCATAGTTTTAGTCTAGAAGGCAGAAATCCGGGTGTTGGCAAGGCCGTGATTCCTTTAAGGGCCATAGCAGAGAATCAGTTCCATACCTTTCTCCTACTTTCTGTGGCTGGCTTTCCTTAGCTTGAAGCTGCATAATCTCCAATTGTTGCCTCTGTTGTCACAAGGCATTCTTTCCCCATGTCTTTATCTTCTCATTTTTCTATAAAGACAATAGTTATAACAAATTAGGACCCACGCTAATGACCTCATCTTGACTCAATCTTCAAAGGCCCTATTCCCAAACAAGGACACAATCACAGACACTTAGGGTTAGGACTTCAGCATATATTTTTTATGTATATGTGTCTTAGTCATTCAGTCAGGTCTGACTCTTTGTGACCTCATGGACTGTAGCCTATAGGCCCCTCTGCCCATGGGATTCTCCAGGCAAGAATACTGGAGTGGATTGCCATTTCCTTCTCCAGAGGATTTTCCTGACCTAGGGATTGAGCCAAGGTCTTCTGCACTGCACGCAGATTCTTTGCCACCTAAGCCATCAGGGAAGCCCATGAGTGGTATTGAAAGCAATCAATACCCTAACAGGTCTCCCTGCCACCAGTGGTTCCTTTCTATACTCCATTTCTGGTGCACTGCCTAGCTTTCTAAAACACAAATCAGATCATATTTGAATTTTTAAAATATCCATCAAAAAAAAAATATCCATCAACTCTCCATATCTTTCACATAAAATCTTGAGGATTGCATTTCAGTTCCTTTTCATATTAGATTCTTCCCATATCCCTTTGTGGCATGTTCTTTCATTTTCTCTATCATAGAATCTGTGGGCCTACCACTGTGACTATTAAAACTTATAACTCTGGTATATTTTCTTGCTCACTCAGGCCCCATCCCCCTTAAAGGGAATCTATCCCTTCTAGTATTCCCGCCCAATAACCCTTTGTTTATGCTACTACTATAGAATTTGTCACATTGCACCATGATCTTATTCATACAGATTTCCCAATGTCTAGTACTTATTTGTAAATAAATGATGCTGAATAAACTCTCCCAGAGAGAAATAAACTATTTGGTAATCGACATTGCAAGTATCTTTATACATGTGTGCTCCACGAGTTCCAGAACCTAATAATGTATCAGTATAAATATCTCATTCAGATAGCATAATAGCCAAGCAGTCAGGTTTTGGAGCCAAACTTTTGCAATGACAAGTTTTGTGATTTTGAGTTCTTCACATAACATTCCTATTCTTTAATAGGAAGCTGTTAGATGAAAATATGAGTTTCTAATCTCTAGAGTTATTGTGAAGATAAAATTTGAAAAAATCTTTAGAGAAATGACTGATACAAACAAAATGGTGATCATTCAGTTCGGTTCTGTTCAGTTCAGTCACTCAGTTGTGTCCGACTCTTTGTGATCCCATGGACGGCAGCATGCCAGGCCTCTCTGTCCACCACCAACACACGAAGTTTACTCAAACTTATGTCCGTTGAGTTGGTGATACCATCCAACCATCTCATCCTCTGTCATCCCCTTTGCCTCCCACCTTCAATCTTTCCCAGCATCAGGGTCTTTTTAAATGAGTCAGCTCTTCGCATCAGGTGGCCAAATTATTGGAGTTTCAGCATCAGTCCCTCCAATGAATATTCAGGAATGATTTCCTTTAGGATGGACTAGTTGGATCTCCTTGCAGTCCAAGGGACTCTCAAGAATCTTCTCCAACACCACAGTGCAAAAGCATCAACTGTTCTGTGCTCTCCTTTCTTTATAGTCCAACTCTCACATCCATACGTGACTCCTGGAAAAACTATGGCTTTGATTAGATGGACCTCGTTGGCAAAATAATGTCTCTGCTTTTTAACATGCAATCTAGGTTGGGCGTAACTTTCCTTCCAAAGAGTATGCATCTTTTAATTTCATGGCTGCAGTCACCACCTGCAGTGATTTTGAAGCCCCCCAAAATAAAGTAAACCACTGTTTCTCCTTCTATTTCCCATGAAGTGATGGGACCAGATGCCCTGACCTTAGTTTTCTGACTGTTGAGCTTTAAGCCAACTTTTTCACTCTCCTATTTCACTTTCATCAAGAGGCTCTTTAGTTCTTCTTTACTTTCTGCCATAAGGGTGGTGTCATCTGCATATCTGAGGTTATTGATATTTCTCCTGACAATCTTGATTCCAGCTTGTGCTTCTTCCAGCCCAGCATTTCTCATGATGTACTCTGCATATAAGTTAAATAAGCAGGGTGACAATATACAGCCTTGACATACTCCTTTTCCTATTTGGAACCAGTCTGTTGTTCCATGTCCAGTCCTAACTGTTGCTTCCTGACCTGCATACAGGTTTCTCAAGAGACAGGTCAGGTGGTGTGGTATTCCCATCTCTTTCAGAATTTTCCACAGTTTACTGTGATCCACAGAGTCAAAGGCTATGGCATAGTCAATAAAGCAAAAATAGATGCTTTTCTGGAACTCTCTTGCTTTTTCAATGATCCAACGGATGTTAGCAATTTGATCCCTGGCTCTTCTGCATTTTCTAAAACCAGCTTGAACATCTGAAAGTTCACAGTTCACATATTGTTGAAGCCTGGCTTGGAGAATTTTGAGCATTACTTTACTAGCATGTGAGATGAGTGCAATTGTGTGGTAGTTTGAGCATTCTTTGGCATTGCCTTTCATTGGGACTGGAATGAAGATTGACCTTTTCAAGTCCTGTGGCCACTGCTGAGTTTTCCAAATTTACTGGCATATTGAGTGCAGCACTTTCATAGCATCATCTTTTAGGATTTGAAATAGGTCAGCTGGAATTCCATCACCTCCACTAACTTTGTTAGTAGTGATGCTTCCTAAGACCCACTTGGCTTCGCATTCCAGGACGTCTGGCTCTCGGTCAGTGATCACACCATCATGATTATCTGGGTCATGGGGATCTTTTTTGTACAGTTCTGTGTTCTTGCCACTTCTTCTTAATATCTTTTGGTTCTGTTAGATCCATACCATTTCTGTCCTTTACTGAGCCCATCTTTGCATAAAATGTTCACTTGCTTTCTCTAATTTTCTTGAAGAGATCTCTAGTTTTTCCCATTCTATTTTTCTCTCTATTTCTTTGCACTGATCAATGTGGAAGACTTTCTTATCGCTCCTTGCTATTTGGAACTCTGCGTTCAAATGGGTATATCTTTCCTTTTCTCCTTTGCTTTTCACTTCTCTTATTTTCATAGGTATTTGTAAGGCCTCCTCAGACAGCCATTTTGCTTTTTTGCATTTCTTTTTCTTTGGGATGGTCTTGATCCCTGTCTCCTCTACAATGTCATGAATCTCCATCCATAGTTCATCCAGCACTCTTTCTATCAGATGTAGCCCCTTAAATCTATTTCTCCTTTTCACTGTATAATCGTAACAGATTTGATTTAGGTCATACTGGAATGGTCTAGTGGTTTTCCCTACTTTTTAAAATTTAAGTCTGAATTTGGCAATAAGAGTTCATGATCTGAGCCACAGTCAGCTCCTGGTGTTGTTTTTGCTGACTGTCTACAAATGACATCAACAGATGGTCAACACCGAAAATGGCTACTATGTATTGGCTATTATCTTTATAATCACTATTTCTATTATTTTTATTAGTTACCACTTGTTGAATCGAAATTACATAATGTGTGGTTCTGAGGTTTAATAAATAGCTTTTTTCTCCCACTAGAGATTAAAACAAAAGGTAGCTACGATGATCAGATAGACAAAATTAAACTTTAAGTTTTATTTCTGACATAATTGTTGGAGAACATGGTTTAGATATCTAGTAACATAAGCCCTCCCAGTACCCCAGTCCAGAAGTGAACCTTTCCACCCAGTCTTAGACAAAGCTGAGAGTGTGAGTCTCTCTGAATATATCTAGATCCAAAGAAGAAATGCATATATGCCTAATTCCTTTCGAACTTTCTCATCAGATATGTCATCTCTCTTAACCCTTTCTCTTCTTCCCTACCACTTTCTAAAGAGTGAGTGAGAGTGAAGAGAGAGGTCCAGAGAGCTATTCTGCATGGAAGTCAGAGAAAAAGGAAAAGATGAATATCCTCCCTAACATATAATAGATCTCCTCATTCTGTATGTTCTACTTATATTAACTCTGGCCTTTAAAACAAACTTAATGACGTAAATATATTTATCATCTTCATTTTAAAGATTAAGAATCTGAGACACTGACAAGTTAACTAATTTACCTTAAGCCAACCTAACACCAAGTAGAAGTAACATAAATTGAATTCAAAATTATTTGTGATGGTACTTCACCTCTCATGTGTCCAAAAAACTGAAACTAAAAATACATCTATATGTATGGAGGAATTTTATATTTTTTAATTGTTGAATTTGGACCTTTACAATGCAACAAAAGTATTACTTAATAATGATTTTCCATACATCTTATATAGTTTATTATTAGTAGGTTCATGGAAATGCATATAAAGATACACAGTGGACCATGGTTAATATCCAATATGATGCTTTTAACTTACATCTCATAACATAAATTGGAAAATTTTTGGCACTTTGTGGTTAAAGGAAATTAAATGCTTTCTCCTTAATGAATTGATAAATCCCCTTTCATCATTTTTGCTTCATATTATTTATTGGCCCTCACGTGTGTTTCATAATATTCTCTATTTCATGACAGTTCCTATTGGAGTATTTCCTTGCAGAAAATTCTCTGACTGGGTCATTTGTTCAGTTTTCATTTAAGAGCAAAGTATCTATTACTGTGTTTCTAGTCCTAGTTTTTTCCTTTTCAGGGTTCTAACTATTCTTGTATCTATTTGCTACTGCTACCTCAAGAACGGGCTTCCCAGGTTGTCCTAGTGGTAAAGAGCTCGCCTGCTAATGCAGGAGATATAAGAGATGCAGATTTTATCCCTGGGTCAGAAAGATGCCCTGGAGAAGAAATGGCAACACACTTCAGTATTCTTGCCTGGAAAATCCCACACATAGAGGAGCCTGGCAGGCTTCAGTTCATAGAAACGCAAAGAGTCAGACACAACTGAAGCCACTAAGCATGTGCCCTAAGAATGGGGCTTCCCAGGTGTCACTAGTGGTAAAGAACCTGCCTGGCAATTCAAGAGACATGAGAGACTCAAGTTCAATCCCTGAGTCAGCAAGATCTCATGGAGAAGGTCACGGCAACCCACTCCAGTATTCTTGCCTGGAGAATCCCATGGACAGAGGAGTCTGGTGGGCTACAGTCCATAGGGTCATACAGAATCCGACAAGACTGCAGTGACTTAGATGCACACATGCACACCAAGAATAACTGCAGGTCTCCTACCCTATGTTTTTGCACAGCCTTCCCTTCCACCCAGCCCCCTGCCAGTGTTTTCTTTCTTGGTTAAACTGTAAGCGATATAAAGACTACAGTTTTATATGTCTTGTTTGCTACTACAACTCTTATGCCTAAGCTAAGTGCATGTCCTAAATTACTTATCATCAGATGAAGGTAAGATGATGATGATGAAATTATTCGTTAGCTTTTTTGGTGATTACAGTCACTTCCAGTCTGAAAGAAATCTTGCTGTTGGAACTGTCATTTTGTATCACATGACCAAGTGTTCTTTCAGCTCTAGGAGCCAAGAATTTCTCTCTTTATTTTTCTACTTAATTCTCTGTGGGCTACAGATATATTTTACATCATTATGCTAAATTGCAGTTAGGAAGGTAATATATCATTGCCTCTCTTCAACCACTTTAACATTGACATGTTGAATTTATTCTCTAATCCAGTTGAGCCATGTGAGGCAGAATTAGATCATGGTGGTCTTGAAGTGTGATGCTGGGTTTTAGAATAATAGCTACAACTTTCTCCTTTTAACAGTGATATCTGGTAGACTTTTTTAAAATGGGAAATTAACAATAGCTACCAACACTACATTGCCTTGTATCCTATGAAAGATATGCATATACCAACAGAACCTCTTGATCTGTGTTCTCATGTGATAGTGACTGCAAAGTTTTATTCATGATTCCATTTGAGTGCCTGATGTAGACTGGATTTTCAACAAATGGTAAATCTATTTAATAGTAATTCTGAAAACAATTTTATAACAACATAAGAATGAAGGATGGTGACCCTCCTGCTATTATAAATACATATTTGTGCTGTGTGAGGCTCTGAATACAATCTATAAATCATATGGAAGGGATTGTTGGGAAATTTTTTCATAATCATGTGTGTAGTACAAAAGATTAGATTTTTAAGAGAAAAAGTTTCAGTCACATTGAAAATAAGATGCAGAGTCTAATTTCATCAGCATTTAACATGGGGCTCATTTTGGTTTTCCCAAAGAAAGAGGAAGCAGCAACTGAAAATTTGGTCTTACAGTATCTTTCTCTTTCTCCTTTGATGTACATTAGTTCCCATGGAAACTATGTTGGGATGGCTTGAGAACGACATCTACAAATGCAGTGTAAGGTCATTTTTATCTAATGCTTTGAAATTTAAACCATGATTTGTGATATACAGTGAACTCTCTTTAACATATTCTGAAGGACTATGAAAAGACACTATTCTGAATGCAGAAACAAGACATGTGACTACATTATACAGTTTTCAAAAAGTTTGACATTGTTCTGTGTGTAGAAAAACAGAAAGAGCCTCATTTCCCAGTATGCCTTTAGGAATCCTTAACATGAAGGGTAGGAAACACCCATTCTGCCTCCTTCTTTATTGCTGGTAGTGAGTGAGATCGCTAGGTAAGGGACAAGTATTTAAGCTTTAAATGATGCAATAAGTAATTGCATGTAGACTGTGATAACACTGCAGGTGTTTTCTTCCTTCCATACAGAGTCTACCATGACCCTTGGCCTGCCCTTGTTAGGGCACTGATGTGATTTTCTTTATTAATTTGCCAGAGCTTCACTTATAAACTCCAGGTGTAATTAAAGGTAGATATGTTTCTAAGGAGAGGACCTAGAGTGTGGAATAAAAATGGTTTGAGGTTCAGTGGAATCTGATCTTCTCAGGCTTCTAAAGCACTCTTCGGAGAAGAAAAGTCTAGATGCTAAGTTAGGAAGTCTGGATTCAAATCCTGACTCATTTCCTTTCTAGTAATATGCTCGATCAAGTTGAAACTTATCTGAGCCTTGGTATCATGATATGAAGAACACAGTAAAATTTTAAATGGATAAGTATGTGAAAAGGACAGAGCATAGAAGAGAGAACTTAGTGTTAGTTACATGCTATGTGGAAAATTCTGAAAGAGACGGGAATATCAGACCACCTGACTGGCCTCTTGAGAAGCCTGTATGCAGGTCAGGAAGCAACAGTTAGAACTGAACATGGAACAACAGACTGGTTCCAAATAGGAAAAGGAGTACATCAAGGCTGTATATTGTCACCCTGCTTATTTAACTTATATGCAGAGTACATCATGAGAAATGCTGGGCTGGAAGAAGCACAAGCTGGAATTAAGATTGTCAGGAGAAATATCAATAACCTCAGATATGCAGATAACACCACCCTTATGGCAGAAAGTAAAGAAGAACTAAAGAGCCTCTTGATGAAAGTAAAAGAGGAGAGTGAAAAAGTTGGCTTAAAGCTCAACATTCAGAAAACTAAGGTCAGGGCATCTGGTCCCATCACTTCATGGCAAATAGATAGGGAAACAGTGATTGACTTTATTTTTTGGGGGCTCCAAAATCACTGCAGATGGTGACTGCAGCCATGAAATTAAAAGACACTTGTTCCTTGGAAGGAAAGTTATGACCAACCTAGACAGCATGTTAAAAAGCAGAGACATTACTTTGCCAACAAAGGTCTGTCTAGTCAAGGCTATGGTTTTTCCAGTGGTCATGTATGGATGTGAGAGTTGGACTAGAAAGAAAGCTGAATGTAGAAGAATTGATGCTTTTGAACTGTGGTGTTGGAGAAGACTGTTGAGAATCCCTTGGACTGCAAGGGGATCCAACCAGTCCATCCTAAAGGAGATCAGTCCTGGGTGTTCATTGGAAGGACTGATGTTGAAGCTGAAACTATATTTTGGCCACCTGATGGAAAGAGCTGACTCGTTTGAAAAGACACTGATTCTGGGAAAGATCGAGGGCAGGAGGAGTAGGGGACAACAGAGAATGAGATGGTTGCATGGTATCACCGACTCAATGGACATGAGTTTGGGTAAACTCTGGGAGTTGGTGATGGACAGGGAGGCCTGGAGTGCTGCAGTTCGTGGGGTCGCAAAGAGTCGGAAATGCCTGAGCGACTGAACTGAACTGAGAAAATAAATGTATTTGCATTGGATGAATGAATGAGTTATAAAACTTTGTTTATACCTGTCTTTGTTCTCGTTATAGTCCTTTATGTAGAGAGTTATGGGAAAGTCCATCTCTTGTCTCATATTATAGTCAGATGTGAGTCAATGACTATCTGCATTTTATTGTCACCATCTGGAATATGTAGCCTCCAAGGTTACTTTTGGAAATGAAATGATCAGATGAGGCACATGGGCTCCTAATTGCCTCCACCCGAAGAGATCACCTCCACTCAGGTTACATTGGTCCCACCTAATTGCAAGGCTAGGCTGGGAACTATTAGCAAACTTGTCAGTGATTGGTACACACTTACTCTGTCTTCCACTTCAAAAAATATGTTTCATAAATCTTCTTGTTTAAGACTGATAATTGTAATAAAAAAATCGTAAAACAAGTATATTTCCAAAAAATGGCAAACATTGTGTTCCCAATAACATTCTTGTAAGACCTGCTGTCCCAACACTGCTAATTTTATCTATGTGGAGAAAAAGAACAATACATTCTTGGTTGATAGAGTAAGTCACATTGCTTCATGTCTCCTGCCCACAGACTTAAACTTTAAGAGGCATATAAATAAGCAACTTAGCATATGTGACCTCCTGACCGTGAAGTGTTAAATTCCAGGAACTATATTACTCCACCACTTTTATTTGTCTGTGGGAAATCACTTGATTTATGTGTAATCCCAGGATACAATAAAAATGTGCAGGTATGCTAGCTATAACGATTGGAACCTGTCAAATAAAAATTTTAGTTGCTCTTAAAATCTGCAAATAAAAGTAATGTTTGATTAAGGATAATACCACTTATATCATACTTTTATCAGTATTCAGACACAAAACATATTCTAATAATTTAATTTCAATATAGTACAATGTACCACAGACTTTGGAGAAAAACAACCTCTTCATGATGAAAAGAAAGTTTCTTATTTGCATAACAGTTAGAACAGAAAAGCAGTTCTAGCCAGAAGGAGCTAAACCAGTACAGACAAGGTGGATTAACAGAGAGATTCAGTCAGCCCAGCAAGGTCTGAAGTTTCTCAGGTTTGGCTTATTTACATTGACCATTCATTCTTACTTTATGGGCTTCAGAACTTAAGATGCAGTCCAGCTAGGATTATAAACCAAAGTACCATAATAACCTACAAGACTGTTGGAAAGGAATTCCCAGCTAGGTTTTCAGACTCAAGAGGCTGGGTTAATTCCAAAATGATTCTCAGCTCTTGGATATTTTACGCAGGGCCACATCGATGCAGAGTGAGACTCAAATGTGACCTGAAGAATTTCCATCTCATTAACACTTCATTTATAGAGTACCTATGTCAATTCTCAGCCTTGGTGTTCTTGTGTTAGCTTATGTGTTCCCTTATGTTTATAAGGGAAAATAAAATCAGCTCTAGCCAATACACGGCTGAGCACAGATTCTGATGTCTATCAGTTCAGTCGCTCACTCGTGTCCAACTCTTTGTGACCCCATGAATCGCAGCACACCAGGCCTCCCTGTCCATCACCAACTCCCGGAGTTCATTCAAACTCACTTCCATCGAGTCAGTGATGCCATCCAGCCATCTCATCCTCTGTCGTCCCCTTCTCCTCTTGCCCCCAATCCCTCCCAGCATAAGAGTCTTTTGCAATGCGTCAACTCTTCGCATGAGGTGGCCAAAGTACTGGAGTTTCAGCTTTAGCATCATTCCTCCCAAAGAACACCCAGGGCTGATCTCCTTCGGAATGGACTGTTTGGATCTCCTTGCAGTCCAATAGTTATGGTTTAAGCATACTCACACGACCGTTGAACTCAGACCACTCAGTGTTCTTCAGAGGATGAACTATATCCTTGAAAAATTTTATGAATGTAGTATTTCTTTGCCATTAAATGTTATAAATTTGTATTTCAGCTCACTTTTTAAATCAGATTTTTTTTAGTATAATTGGCTTATAATATTATATTAGCTTCAGGTGTGCAGCACAATGATTTGGTGTGTTTATGTATTGCAAAATGATCACCACAATGAGTCTAGTCAACATCCATCACCATACATAATTATCGCTTTTTTTTTCCTTGTGATGAAAACTTTTAAGATCTATTCTTTTAGCAACTTTCAAATATACAATACAGTATTGTTAATTATCACTGAGCTTCCCAGGTGGCACAGTGGTAAAGAATTGACATGGATTCGACCCCTAGGTCAGGAAGATCCCCTGTAGTAGGAAATGGCAATCTGCTCCAGTATTCTTATCTGGGAAATTCCAAGGACAGAGAAGGTAATTATCAATACCATGCTGAACACTACCTCTCCATGACATATTTTATAATGAGAGTTTTTTACTTTTGACTCCCTTCATTCATTTCAGCTATACCCCACACTTCACCTCTGGCAAATGTCTATCTGTTCTCTGTACATATGAGTTTTATCTTTTTTCTTTTGGTGGGGTAGGGGTTGGGTGGATGATTAGATTTCACATATGTGAGATTGTATGGTATTTGTCTTTCTCTTCTGAGCAGTTTCTCTTAACATAATGCCTCCAAGGTTCATCCATGATGCAACACATAATGAGGTTTCCTTCTTTTTTATTGCTGAATGATATTCTATTAGGAGTGTGTGTATGTGTGTATAATAACTATAACATTGTCTTTATCCAGTCTTCCACTGTTGGACACTTAGTTTGCTTCCATGTATTGGCTATGGTAAAAAATGCTGCAATGAACATGGGGGCAAATACATCTTTTTGAATTAATACTGTATTTTCTTTGGATAATACTCAGAAAAGAAATACCAGATTATATGGTGGTTCTGTTTTTAATTTTTTGAAGAATTCTCCTACTGTTTTCCCCGTTGCTACACCAATTTATGTTCCCACCAACAGTGCACAAGGGTTGCCTTTTTTCTGCATCCTCACCAACTCTCTTTATTTCTTGTCTTTTTGTTGATAGCCCTTCTGACATGTATGAGGGGATATCTCATTGTGGTTTTGATTTGCATTTCGCTGATGATTAGTGATGGTGAGCATCTTTTCTTGTACCTGTTAGCCATCTGTATGTTTTCTTTGGGAAAATGTCTAAGATCCTTTTCCTTTTTTCAATCCAATTGTATTTTTTTCTTTTACTATTGCAAGTATGAGTTCTTCATATATTTGGAACATTTATTTGCACATATTTTATCCCATTTAGCGGGTTGGCTTTCGATTCTGATTTTGCTAATGGTTTTCTTTGCTTGTTAGTTTGATATACAACCTGGTTTTGGAACAACAAAAATGATTAAACAGAATCATCACTTGGGTGTTAGGTCTTAATACTTCTTTTTGGAACAGATACAACTGCACTCTGAAAACACCCTTCACAACTTACCATTCAAAACATTTTCTCCTTGGAAACCTTTACAGCTATCAGACAAGTACTGTGCTTTTTACTCACCTGGTGTCCCCCTGTGCTTAATGCAGTACCTGTCATGTGCAGATGCTCAATGTTCGAGAATGAGAAAAAAATGAACAAAGAAAAATGAAATTTTCCTGAGTGCATCCACAGTTGATTTCAGACAGTCCATTCAACACTCCCTGTGGATCAAAACAAGACCTCAGTCAAGCTGCAGACCATGTAAGATGGCACAGGTAAGTCATTACCAAGCCTGTGTCAGGCTGCAGCAAAGCAAGAAGTGCCAAATAGCAGCCAGGGTCACTGAGCAGTTTATATCAGAAGGTAGTTTTAGCCAATTGCTGGCTAAACTTCCTGTCATTTCAGGAACACAGGGCTTTATGGTAAGTTCCCAGTGATTTTCAACCACTTGCATGTCTAGGAGTGATCAGGTAATGCAAAGTAGCAGGCATTTGCAGAGTCATAGGCTTGATACACTATGGATCAGATTTGCTTTTTAATTGTGACTCTCATAGACCAAGACTAACAGTAGTAATTTTCACTTTTATAACCCACTTTGACCAAAGGCCATTTGAGATTAAAAACATGATGTGAATAAAATCAAAGATCAAAATGATTACATACATAATGCACAAAACATACTTGCATATGAACTCACATCCCTATATCCACATAACGAAACACTCATATAATTCAACATTATATGTGATATATAATAATATATATTCTGTAATATATATGGAAGTGTGTCTGTATGTGCACATATATACAAGCAATACATATATATGGAATTATATACATATATATGGAATTGTATGGGTGTTGTTATTATGTATACACTGACACCATTCTCTTACTTACCAAAAATTACTTAGTACTTACTCTGTCTAGGTACTGTGCTAGGTACTTAAAAGACAAAAAAAGTCTTTTCCAGTCTTTGACTTCAAGAAAATCACAGCTTACTAAGGAAGACAGAATCATAAACTCATAAATGCAGCTTAATCAGTGACATAGGACAATATTTCTTTGAAATGCTGGAGGAAAGAATGTTTCAATCACCAATGCCTTCCACTTGTCAAATGCAGATCTTTCTTCCCTTATCTAAGCCTATCCATCTTCCAAGTAATAAGTCTGCAGATAATTTTTACCTTACTAAAACCTCAAAGTGGTTGCAAGTGTTGGGGGAAGGTTTAGATTTACGCTTCTGCAAGCTCTAGCACCTTTTGCATTTCCCAGCATCATGTGAAAATTTGTTGCTGAAACTTTGGCTTCTCCACTTTTGAACTTCTTCCCTTTAATCATCTTGCATTTTGTGAAATGAAATGACTCATTAATGATTTTCCTATGCTTTTTCTAAGTCATCACACTTATAAATATCTTATTGACATTCTGAGAAGGTCTGTAATGCTGGATATACCTTGAAAGTAAATATACACCCATGCATATGAATGTTCAGATGACAAAAATTATAGCAGAACTATCTGTATCGAGATCTATGAGTGTCTGTATGGTTAGAAAATCTGATATATTCTGAACATTCTGTCTCAGGATTTTCATCTGTAAAACAGATCCTTCCTGTTTAGAATTGCCATGCATTTCAACTAAGATAACATGAGTAAGTGGTTTATGAGGTAAAATATACTATTCAGATATATGTCTGGCCAAAATATGAGAGCCATTTTGCTGCATGTCCATCTCTCACAGGTTCTTAAAAGAATAGAATGGTTTCTACAGGTGATGGCACAAAAGGTGAAGCATTTATTTGATATTTACACTTTTCTTCCAAATTACTTTTCCACTTATTTCAAAAGCTCATTTATGCCCCCTTTCCTGACTTTGTTGTATGTGTTCTAGTTTCTATCCTTGCTTTTATATTTGAACTTGATCCTTTCTCTGGTAACAATATTGGTTCCTCCTAAGCTATACTTCCACAAGCAACCCCATCTAAGTTGCCTTCTGGCCATCTTTCCCAATTTGATGCAGAATCCTCCTGTCCTTAATCTATCCCCTCCTTTGAAGTCCAAGCTTCTATGGTCATTGGATGTTTTTGCTGGGCTTGCCTGAACATTTCTAAAAGGCAGCAGATACTCTACACTTTTTAGAATTATCCAACCTTATTGAACAATGAGGGCTTCCCAGGTAGCATGAGCGGTAAAGAAGCCACCTGCCAATGCAGGAGATGTAAGAGACATGGGTTCGATCCCTGGGTTGGGAAGATGTCCTGGAGGAGAGCATGGCAACCCACTCCAGTATTCTTGCCTGGAGAATGCCATGGACAGTAGGGCCTGGCAGGCAATGGTCCATAGGGTCACACAGAGTCAGACATGAATTAAGTTACTTAGCATACATACACAAACACATACACATTGAACAATGAAGGTGCTTCCCAGGTGGTGCAGTGATAAAGAATCTGCCTGCCAATGCAAGAGACACAAGAGACATGGGTTTAATCCCTGGCTTGGGAAAATCCCCTGGAAGAGGAAATGACAATCCACTTTGGTATTCTTGCTGAGAAAATCCTAAGGACAGAGGAACCTGGTGGGATACAGTCCAGGAGGGCTTAAAGAGTTGGAAACAGCTGAGAGACTAAGCACATAGAGCATATTGAACAGTGGACAAAATGCTTAGCATTTACTTTCCAAAATGACTCTGAGAAGGGTGGGGATTTCTGGGATTATGCACTTCAAACAAACAAATGAAAAACTCTTGCATGTGAAAGTGCTGCACTCAATATGCCAGCAAATTTGGAAAACTCAGCAGTGGCCACAAGATTGGAAAAGGTCAGTTTTCATCCCAATCCCAAAGAAAGGCAATGCCAAAGAATGCTCAAACTACTGAACAATTGCATTCATCTCACACGCTAGTAAAGTAATGCTCAAAATTCTCCAAGCCAGGCTTCAGCAATATGTGAACCGTGAACTTCCTGATGCTCAAGCTGGTTTTAGAAAAGGCAGAGGAACCAGAGATCAAATTGCCAACATCTGCTGGATCATGGAAAAAGCAAGAGAGTTCCAGAAAAACATCTATTTCTGCTTTATTGACTATGCCAAAGCCTTTGACTGTGTAGATCACAATAAACTGTGGAAAATTCTGAAAGAGATGGGAATACCAGACCACTTGATCTGCCTCTTAAGAAATCTGTATGCAGGTCAGGAAGCAACAGTTAGAACTGGTCATGGAACAACACACTGATTCCAAATAGGAAAAGGAGTACGTCAAGGCTGCATATTGTCACCATGTTTATTTAACTTCTATGCAGAGTACATCATGAGAAATGCTGGACTGGAAGAAACACAAGTTGGAATCAAGATTGCTGGGAGAAATATCAATAACCTCAGATATGCAGATGACACGACTCTTACGGCAGAAAGTGAAGAGGGGCTAAAAAGCCTCTTGATGAAAGTGAAAGTGGAGAGTGAAAAGGTTGGCTTAAAGCTCAACATTCAGAAAACGAAGATCATGGCATCTGGTCCCATCACTGCATGGGAAATAGATGGGGAAACAGTGGAAACAGTGTCAGACTTTGTTTTTCTGGGCTCCAAAATCACTGCAGATGGTGACTGCAGTCATGAAATTAAAAGACGCTTACTCTTTGGAAGGAAAGTTATGTCCAACCTAGATAGCATATTCAAAAGCAGAGACATTACTTTGCGAACAAAGGTTCGCCTAGTCAAGGCTATGGTCTTTCCTGTGGTCATGTATGGATGTGAGAGTTGGACTGTGAAGAAGGCTGAGCGCTGATGAATTGATGCTTTTGAACTGTGGTGTTGGAGAAGACTCTTGAGAGTCCCTTGGACTGCAAGAAGATCCAACCAGTCCATTCTGAAGGAGATCAATCCTAGAATTTCTTTAGAAGGAATGATGCTAAAGTTGAAACTCCAGTACTTTGGCCACCTCATGCAAAGAGTTGACTCATTGGAGAAGACTCTGATGCTGGGAGGGATTGAGGGCAGGAGGAGAAGGGGACGACAGAGGATGAGATGGCTGGATGGCATCACTGACTTGATGGGTGTGAGTCTGGGTGACCTCCGGGAGCTGGTGATGGACAGGGAGCCTGGCGTGGGCTATGGTTCATGGGGTCGCAAAGAGTCGGACACGACTGAGCGACTGATCTGATCTGATCTGATAGACTCACTTGGGGTAGGAACCTTGATGGCTCATAAGATAATTGTAATGTTGCCTCCAATGCAACAGTGAAAGAAAAAGGAAGATATCAATATTTGGGTCTGCTTAGAATCATGTAGACAGCTAGAAGATATTCTTTTGGTGAAAAGATCTTTACAGGATGCATTTTAGTGTGATATTTATCATAATAGACTTTTATTTCAGAAAAACCTGAGTTTGAGTTTTGGTCATGATATTTAACAGATCTATGATGTAGGGCATGTTACTTGGCCTCGCCAGTCTCTGTTTTCTCACATAAAATGTTCCTGGTTGGCTTCCTTTTTGCTTCAAATGCAGAAAGATACAATAAAATGTGACTCTAATACAACAATAAAAAAAAAATGAACACTTTCTTCTTAAGAACATTAGAGAGAAGAGACTTCCAATCCAATCACAAGAACTGATTTTCAAAGCTGAGAAAATCCCTACGAAGAGAGATAAAAAAAATTAAAAAATTTCTCCTTTGAAAGAACATCGAAGAAAGAGGTAACTGTCAGTGATGCCATGCTCAGTTGTGTTCAACTCTTTCAGACCCTTTGGACAGTAGCCCACCAGGCTTCTCTGTTCGTGGGGATTTTCAGGCAAGAATACTGAAGTGGTCTGCCATTTCCTTTTTGAAGGGATCTTCCTGACCCAGGAATTGAATCTGCCTCTCCTGTGTCTTCTGCATTGCAGGTAGATTCTTTACCTGCTGAGCCATCAGGGAATCCCATCAGTGACAGCAGGTAAGGAGAAAATAGCCAACATTTTAACACATTTTTAAAGGTCAAGTACGAATAGGTATGACAAGGTAAAATCCCCAGGAGTTCCAGATACAAGTGGAGTCTATACCTTCTCAAAAGTGTTTTTCACATGTTCCCAAAGGTGCTTGCAAGAAATACTGCCAGCACAGGGATGGAAAGGAAAGGATAAGGAGGAAAACTAAGTGACCTCCCCTCAAGTAGAAGTCATAAGATTCCAGGAAAAGGACAGGTAACCACATCACACCTACATTCTTCAAAAACAAGGAATGCTTAAGGATTCCTTTAACCATATAACTGCAAGATTTTTATGTTAAAAGTAACAAAATGTTGCTGAAAGAAATTGACCAAAATAAATGGATATATACGTGTGTGTATATACATACAGAGAGTCTTCAAAAATAATTTCTATCTCTTTCCTGCCCTCCCCCTCCCTCCTGCCACCAAATGTTCTGGAGTTAAAATGGATTTTTTTTTTATATGGGACATTGAGATCTTCTTTTTCCTGGGCCCTCTCTACAGTCTCAAATCATTACCATATCTTAAGTATGTATTCTGATGTATCAGCCTCAAAAGTGGGCACCCTTGATTTCACCTGGTGAGTGCATCTGTGGAGCCTAGGCTGTATGCAGCAGGTCCCAGGTGAGACATATGTGGCAGCTCCCCAAGTCCCTCTTGTTAACACATAGGTAGTTTAAGAGCTGGAGCATATTTTCTGTTAAGAAGTCTTGGCTTCAGCTCCCTCGCTTGTGCTGGTCTCTTTCAAGGTCCCTAGATGGGGCCCTAGCAATGTATTTACCTGATCATGGGTTACTGTGAAATTTATAAAGTAAAAACATTTTAATCACTATTATGTAAAACCACTGTCTCTTTCCACTCTGTCCTCCCCTTTCTCATACTTCCCTTCATGTCAAGTAGGATTAGAATGACAAAGGGTTTTTTTTTTTTTTTTTTCCTTTTTTATTTAACTATGGAATTGGAGACATAATTCGATGTTTTCAGTCACACCCAAGTAGAATTAGATTGTTAGTCTGGGTTTGAATGTTTCCCAAGAATATTCTTCCCACCCACTGCATTGCCTTACTTGGCATACTGATATAAAGATGTTGGAGTTGAGACCACATCATGATATGAAAGTGAACTATGTATCTGAGCAGTAACAAGTATTTGGGAAGTGACAGAGAAGAAAAGTTTGAAATATATGGAGCTAGAAACTAGTCTTGGGAAGATTCTTCTAAACTTCAGACATGGAAATTTTTAAGAAGGAAGTTGAAATTGAGCTTTTTGTAGATAGCTTATCAAAATGGAGTTTCTCTATTGGGAATATCCTGGTGAAAGAAATGGCAACCCACTCCAGTATTCTTGCCTGGAAAATCCCATGGACAGAGGAGCCTGGAGGACTATAGTGCATGAAGTTGCAGAGTCAGACACAACAGAAGTGACTTAGCAAGCACGCCCGCATGCAATTAGGAATTTACCAGAAGTGTATACAATTGTATTCCCCCTATATATATTTCATGGGAATTGTGTAAAGTAGAAGTTATCAGAATTCTTGTAGTTTTAGGCACAAGACCGGAGCAGTATTACAAAGAGAGGATACCTCCTACATGAGTGCCTCCCACTCTATCTGATCATATTGAGTATATCTGACATATCTTTTCTAATGGAGCCTGGCAGGTCCTGAAAAGAATAAAGTGTAAAATTGCCACATACATTGTTAGCTTCCTGAAGGAGCAAGTGTCCCAGTGACAAACATCTACACACATTAATCAATAAGTCACCGTAGGTAGTATATAACAGCAATTTGTTTGCATAACTATCTAGTTCAATGCAATATAGATGCATTTGAACTCCTATGTATGCCATTATTTGAATTAATATTATGTATTTTCAAGACTATTGATTATGTTATTAAGAATATAAAGATTAAGGATTATGTCTGTATACTGTATATCATGATGCTAGGCATGTGAGTGCTTTACCATGAGGAACTACTAATTATTTTTTCAATAATATTGTGTTTAATGATATAATAGATCACTGATATAAACAATGACATTTCAGTTCAAACCCACAAGAAAAGGAGAAATTGGGCAGTCTAAACACCAGATGAAAAAGTTTGAAAACAGAGGGAACAAGAACAAAGCCCTACAGAATGTTAGAGCAACCAAGAGAAGCCTCTTCAGTCGGATGTGTAAAAACACTCTTAACCTTGCAAAGCATAAACAATTCTAAGCCTGTGAAAGGCCTTTATGACTCTTCCAAATTTCTTTAAGCATATGAATGATTATTTGTAATAATTTGCCACCAAATATGACTTCTTGGGTGCAAACTTGAGTTTTGCAACTTATGTAAAAGATTGTCTAACTTCTGTTTTACCATTCTTCACGAGAATAATAACCCCCATCCTATAGGACTTCCAGAAAGATGACTGAATATGGCAGAACCTTTTTGTTCACTACTTAAGATCCAATATCCCATTCCTTCAGTCAGAATCCATTTGTGGATTCATTTGTATTATTTTGTAGAGGCCATATATAAGTGATATCATATAATATATTCTTTCTCTATCTAACTTATTCCACTTAATATGATAATCTCTGGGTCTATTCATGTTTATTCTTTTCTTTAACTTATCATCTTTTTGGAAAATTTTATTTGTTTATTATTTATTTATTTTTTGGATGTACTGGGTCTTTGTTGCTTTACATGGGCTTTGTCTAGTTGTGGTGAGAGGGGGCTACTTTTTGTTGTGGTGCATGGGCTTCTTACACAGTGGATTCTCATATTGTGGAGCACAGGCTCTAGGCACTTGGGCTTCAGCATTTGCAGTACATGGGCTCAGTAGTTGTGGCTCCTGGGCCCTAGAGCACGTGGGTTTCAGTAGCTGCAGCATGGGGCTCTGTAGTTGCAGCTCTCAGGCTCAGGAGTTGTGATGCATGGGCTTAGTTGCTCTAAGGCATGTGGAATCCTCCCTGACCAGGGATCTTATCCATTGTGCCATCAGGGAAGTCCACTTATTTATTCTTGATAGTACTGTCCAGCTAGTTACTATAGCTTCCTGTGGGGAGTCTCCAGTAGAGGCTGGAGCAGTGATGTGGGCCTTTGAGAAGAAGACTTCTACATCCATGGTGGTACCCTCTCTGACTTGCCTTGTTGCACATTTAGTCCACAGACAACCTCTCATTTCTTATTGCTGCAGGGCAGGTCAATCTACTTATTTCCCAATTCTTATACCTGCAAAGGTGTTTCTTGTTATTTATTTGGAATATAGGAGAAACATCAATAGTCTCTGTCATTGGTGGAAAGAGTCTCTCTTCATGTTTTCTATTGGGAAGATACTAGGCCAGGATATGAATGATATTCAAATATATATCCTGATAACTCCAGATTTTGGCATGAAAATATAATACAATAGTTATGGAAGTAAGTAGTCACCAGATGTGTTATTAAAATAATGAAAAATACTATATTTGAAACTCTTCAAATCCCTTGGTAACTTGACTTTGAAATATCTGAACTTAACATTTCCTCTCCTCCACATGTCCTATTCTGTAAAGAAATAAAATGTTGCATTAAAGCACAATAGTAGTTTAGATGACAATGAAGGTATTAAAGTACAGTTTATCTTATATCTGTTTCATGGCACTTTATATACAATAATTCTGCACTTGGCAATGTGTAGCCATGTAGCCACGTAGAAAACTTAGCAATGATTTAAAAATATGGAGGTTTATTTTCCTCAATAAGCGATCAGGAGGTTTTCCAAGTATCAGATAGCCAAGTCTCAGAGAGAGGCTCCATTATGATATCAGTGACTCAGGTCCCTGTGAACTTTTCATTCAGCTATCCTAGATATGTGCATTTATTCTCGAAGCTACCTCCAGATCACAAGATGGCTACTTAATATACAGCATCACATTTCCTTAAGGCAAAAATGAAAGAGTTGTAAAGGGGAATACAATGTATAGGTTAGATTGTCCCCTTCTGAAAATATTTTATAGATCTTTCCTTTAAAGATCTAGTCTTCTGCTTCTATCTATTGACCAGCACTGTGCCACACGTGGCATACTTGATAAATCCCCTGCTGAAAGGGAGACTGAGAAGTGGAGTTCTGTGTATGTTGGTATATAGCTGCCCATGCATGCTTGAGTATATTTTTAAGAACACATTGCTGTCATATATACACAGAGGGATATTACTCGGCCATAAAAAGAACAAAATAATGCCATTTGCAGCAACATGAATAGACCCAGAGATTATCATATTAAGTAGAATAAGTTAGATAGAGAAAGAATATATTATATGATGTCACTTATGTGTGGCCTCTACAAAATAATACAAATGAATCCACAAATGGATTCTGACTGAAGAAATGGGATATTGGATCCTAAGTAGTGAACAAAAAGGTTCTGCCATATTCAGTCATCTTTCTGGAAGTCCTATAGGATGGGGGTTATTATTCTCGTGAAGAATGGTAAAACAGAAGTTAGACAATCTTTTAAATAAGTTGCAAAACTCAAGTTTGCACCCAAGAAGTCATATTTGGTGGCAAATTATTACAAATAATCATTCATATGCTTAAAGAAATTTGGAAGAGTCATAAAGGCCTTTCACAGGCTTAGAATTGTTTATGCTTTGCAAGGTTAAGAGTGTTTTTACACATCCGACTGAAGAGGCTTCTCTTGGTTGCTCTAACATTCTGTAGGGCTTTGTTCTTGTTCCCTCTGTTTTCAAACTTTTTCATCTGGTGTTTAGACTGCCCAATTTCTCCTTTTCTTGTGGGTTTGAACTGAAATGTCATCTGCTCAGAAAGGCCTTCCATGAGGCCCCATCTGGGTGTTGTCTACCCGCAAGTCACTCTCTATTATGTTATCCTGGGATTTCTTTCTTACACAGTTTATGACTAAAACTACCTTGTTTATATATTCTTTTTATTTGTTCCCCACCAGAATGTAAGTACCTTGGAAGAATGGATTTTTGTTTTTCTTCTTGTTCACTGACCTATGCCTGATATCAACTCCAAGGCCTGTTAAATGTAGGATCTGAGCAAGTTTGTTTAATTTCTGGATATATATTCACTGGGGTGGGTGGGGTGAGCTTGTGGCAGCAAAGAGTAAGAGAAGGAAGTAACATGCACATTCTTTCCAGGCTCTGGTCCATATCTGTGCTGCAGAAGCATGTGTGGTGGGAAGTGGCTGAATTTTGGCCTTGAATAGATGGTTCTACCAAGCACAATAAAGGCAGAGAGTGAGTGTGAACAATTAACAGACTAAAGTCAAGCCATCAGAGTCTTTTGGCAAAAGAGTGTTCTGGTTATTAATGGTGTTTACATGGGATGGTGGGGACAGAAAGCACAGAATGCGCTGTGTGTCTTTGAACTTTCAGAGTGCTTATTGCAGCCACATCCGGCATGCCTAGAAAAAAATGTACAACTGAGCAGAAGGCACCAGTTCCCAAGACATGTGGGTGACATGAACTATAGTTCTGAGAAAAACCTAATTCAACCCAGAAAGCTCAGGAATGAACCCTTCAGAAATATTTAATTCCATGGTTATGAAGCATTTACTTGAGTTGAATAATAACTAAAGTGTTTTCCCCTGACAAAGGAAAGAGAGCGACCTTTCTGTTCTTAAACAACATTTTCTAAGAATTGTGACCCAGCATTTTGCCTACAGATGTTAGAAGGAACGGCAGAAACCAGTGGCATTTGTGAAACAATTTAAAAGATTAAAACTTTCAGTTAAGCATTAAGTCGGTAATTTTCTTTTATCACCGATAAACACTTCATTTTTGTAAAATTTGGAGCCAGAGTACTGTTGAAAAACTGATTCTTTGTTCTTCAGTTATGAGTTTATTTCAATGATATTTATTGTCTGGAATGAGATTTCTTAGGAGGCAAAACTACTTGCTATATTCTGTATGGAGACTTCCCCCTGGCTGATATTGACAGTAATCTCAAGGTAATCTTTTGAAATAAAAACTTATAAAAAATGTTGTGATAGAACAAAAGATAACATGTGTGGCAGAGGAAATGTAACTGAAGTGTTTATTTTTCTGATAAAATAGGAGTGCCTCCTCTCTCCCAGTTGCAGCACAGTGACTCAGTTCAGTGAACTATATAATGCTCTCTAGAGTTTAATTAGAAACCTTGTAAACTGAGTGCAAGAGGCCAGAATATGTGTTAGATGAACACAGAAAAGTCTTTTTATGAAAACAGAAACTCCCACTGAATCACCTTACAATGGGGTCTAATGACTTTGTAATTGAATTGCCCAATTTAGGTTCAAAAAGGGGATCTTCTGTTTAAAGTTAAGAGGGATAAAGTACATTGATCCAGATTCTCCCAGGCTGTGAACGAAAGCACTGCAGTAATTTCCTAAATAGTGCTGAAAGAGTTAATGTCCAGCTTCTTCCAGGGGATACCTTGGTTCAGTTAAAAAAAAAAAAAAAAGAACAAATAATAATAATAGCAAGCTATCTGGAAGGGATCTCAACTCACTGTTTTCACTGGTTTTTTGTTTTGTTTTGTTTTTTGGTAATTGCATGCTGTAACCCTGCCATTGGGAAGGGGGTGAGGTTAATGGGTGGGGATTACAAGGGGAATAAGATGAAAGTGAAAGTTGCTCAGTCGTGTCTGACTCTTGGAGACCCCATGGATTATACAGTTCATGGAATTCTCCAGGCCAGGATACTGGAGTGGGTAGCCTTTCCGTTCTTCCCAGCCCAGGGATCCAATCCAGGTCTCGCACATAGCAGATGGATTCTTTACCAGCTGAGCCACAGGGAAGCCCAAGAATACTGGAGTGGGTAGCCTATCCCTTCTCCAGTGGATCTTCCTGACCCAGGAATGGAAGTGGGGTCCCCTGCATTGCGGGCAGATGTTTTACCTACTGAGCAATCAGGAAAGCCACAAGCGGAAGAACTCACCTCAAAAGGGTCAGTTGATTTCCTATCTTTTGGAAAGAGAGAATCCATGTTGCTTCACTCAGATAATAAACTGTGGGCCCTTGTAAATATTTTTTTTCCTTTTCTTTTTTCCCATTCCTTTTTTCTCTTCCTTTGCATTTTGCTTTTCCCCTCTCTGCTGGGTCTCTGTGTTGGCTTTTGGCCTATTTGCTTTGTTCTGATATGAACTTCTGCTGCTTTTACTGTTAGTTTATAAGCTTCCATCTCAGAGATTATTAAGGTTTAATGAAGATTAATCTCTATTTTGAAACCCAGTTTGATTTATTAAAAACAAACAAACAAAAAATCATGTTTTCTGGAACTCTACTTTTGTTGAGCAAAACAGCCATGTTCTTTGCCCTAGAGTTCACAATCTAGTAAACCTAATGGTAATAAAGAACTGGATGATTGTTCTATAATTATAGAGGTTCTAAGAACCAGAGATAGAAAGTTATTCCCTAAAATTAAAGTGTATTTTGCTATTCATGTGACTCACTTTTTAAATCAGTTAGAACCACTTATATACTAACATTAAATTTACATGAAATGATTAACAGTATATAAATAGATGGTTATTTTTCAGGACAGCTTGTGACCATAAAAACACAGAGTTGGTACTCAGTCAAATTCCGTCAATAAACTCATATTTTTGACTCACCACAGTTTCCATTTACTAAAGTATGTTCGAAGATGATTACACATGCAAATAAGTATATTTAGAGTACTTTTTCTTTTTATTGAACTTTTTACATTGTCACATAATGATGATGCAAGTAATTTTATACGTTTTTCAGTGTTGGTTTGGTGTTTTTTGGGAGAAGGAAATGGCATCCCATTCCAGTATTCCTGCCTAAAGAATCTTGTAGCCAGAGGAGCCTGCTGGACTGCTGTCCATGGGGTCGCGCAGAGTTGGACACGACTGAAGTGACTTAGCATGCATGCATTGGAATAGGAAATGGCAATCCACTTCAGTGTTCTTGCCTGGAGAATCCCAGGAACGGGGGAGCCTGGTGGGCTGCCGTCTATGGGTTGCACAGAGTTCGACACGACTGAAGCGACATAGCAGCAGCAGCAGTTGGTGTTTTTTTTAATGTTTGTTTTTTCTTCTTTCTTCATGTAGTTGTGACTAATTAAGTTTGAGAAAGAGGAGAAAAGATGGACGCTCTCTTCCAGCTGTGAAATGCCACATGACACTATGTACTAAACTCCTTTTTGCTAAGAAAAGCATAAATCCGATGATCATTTCAGATGGACTAAAGAAGGTTCTTCAATTCCAAATAAATTATTATTGTTTTCCAAGTTGCTTCAGATGCTCTTTAACTCCTTATTTTAGCTAGTGTTTTTACCTCATTTATTTTAAGATGTTTAATTAGCATTTACCCTAGCACCTTCTACTTCAGATTAAAACATAACTTCTTCCCTTATTGATCAATGGGTATTAATTCACTTCAGTCATGTCCAGCTGAAGAGTTGGACAAAGTCGTGTACGACTCTTTGTGACGTTATGGACTGTAGCCTGCCAAGCTCCTCTGTCCATGGAATTTTCCAGGCAAGAATACTGGAGTGGGTTGCCATGCCCTCCTTCAGGGAATCTTCCGCACCCAGAGGATGAATCTGCATCTCTTATGTCTCCTGCACTGGCAGGCAAGCTCTTTATCACTCACATCACCTGGGAATCCCATAATGATCAATAAACTAAGACAAAATGAAACAAGGATAAAAATGATTATAACACAAAGTAGAATGTACTACATGCCATAAGAAAGTTCCAGTGAAGTAATGTGTTTCAAGCTCTGGGCACAGACATGCGTGGGGCACATGTTCAGTAGTTGCGGGTGCGTTTCTCGTTCACACCATAATGAAGACTGGTACATCTGGCTAGATGAATAAGTAAAGACCTTACAGACAAGACAAAATTTGGGTTAGGAATGTGAGGAAATGTCTGCAGAATAGAAAGCAATTATCTAGATTTGAAAGTAATGTAAGTTTAGGAACAAAGTTGAAATCACTTCAGAAAGGTGGGCTATTGCCTGATATGCAGGGCCTTGCATGTGAGGGGGAGAAATTTTAACTTAGTTTGACCAATAATTCACTGGGGGTTTCAAAGCAAAAAGAATCATATTCTGACCTATCTTAAAGAAATATCTTAAAGAAAGTTGGATGAAGAATGAAAAAATGAGGAATGAGAATAGGGCAGTAAGATGGTTTAGGAAGTTAGTTGCATGAAATATACTGGTAATTATAATCTTTACCTATAATCTTTGCCTATTCTGAACCAGAATTCTTACATAAATAATTTTCCCCTGCCAGCCATCTTAGAATATAAATGTCTCTTTTTTTCTTTCTGGTTAAGAATTTGAAGCTTAGGACTTACTTATGGCATAACTAAGTATCAATAATATTGAATATACATCTTGAGTTACATGAATCCTAGTAATATGTAGTGCATGCAGTGTTCAAAGTCTACTGTGGACTCCACAGTCCATAACAGAATGTAGGACCCATATCACTCTTAATAAAGTGAGATTTGGATAGGGCCATCAATTTATCAAGGACTCAGTTTCCTCATAAGAGGAGGCAAATTAAACTTTGAAATTCTAGAATCTAACTGTACTCATATGTGCAATTCTCATTATGGTTAGTGGTATGCATTTACATCCTAAGTGACAAGGGAATCAAATAGAAAGTAATATGAGATTTCATCAGAACTTATTTTCTAACTAAGCTAATTCTTCAGACTGAAGTATAGTGAATTTGAGCAATTTCTAATAATACTATTTTTATAACTAAAATATGATAAGGAATTTATATTTACAAATTGTACAAATTCAATAAGAATAAGATAATATTTAATCATAATGTTATGAACTACACTTGAAACATTCCACTTAATGATATTTCATGTGCAGATATTCTCCAGTTAAAAAGAAAAAGTTTGAGGAAAAATATAAAGGCCCTAACCCCCTTATTACTTCACTGCAACAAGGAATCAAGAGCAGAGTTCGTCAAAGAAATAATTGAAGACACCCTGGGAAGAAGGGACTGAGGTTTTCAAGTTTATCATAAATCATTCAATGCCTTTGGCAAAGCCTTGGTGGAAATTAGGAAATTGAATATTGTAATGTAATTTAAATTTTCACTTAGGACTTCATTCTAATTCTGATGGGATTTTTACCCAAGAAAGGACTGCAGAACTGAATCCCAAGAGACAGATTCTGTTGATCATGATAATGTATTGCTTTTAGCAAAAAGGTGAACTGCTGTTTTGAACCCCAATGAGAAGTGCTTTTAGAAGCCCCATATCTCTCCCTTTTATATTGAGCAAGAGTAAAGCAAGGGAAAGACATGAAATCTATTCCTCTCCTGGAAAAAAAAGGATAAATGAGAGTATCTTTATTTGTATAGGATCTAACTTAGAAATCACCTCTGAAATCTGTATCAAGTGTTCCTAAATGGTATAGGCGTGTGCATCAGTGATGGCTCAGTAGATCTGAACCTGTCTGAAAATCAGAGCAATTGGAAGATGTTTGTGCTCACTCACCTCCTGACAAAGGAAACAATAACTAACACAGTGGGAAGCTACAGTTATCTTCTGACGCATTATGTTTCTGGGCCCCAAAATGTCACCTGAAGCCTGCTGAATGGAGATGAATGAAAACCAGCAGTGGTCCTGGAACAAGCAAAAGGAGAAAAAGCCCCAGCTGCAAAAAAGGCCGAGGCTCTTCAAAGCTCAACAAGCTGTTGACTCAGACTTTTGCAAAGTCAAGAGCATGTGTTCTCTGGGAAGGCCAAGGGTCTTATAACTGACCAGGCAGGGGAACTTAAAATCTCTAATTTGAGGTATAACTGCAACATGTATATTCTTTGCAAAAAGCCATTTGAGAGAAGAACTACAGTAAACCTTAGAAAGATTTTCCATTTCTATGTCATCTGAAAATGTAAAGAAAGAATTCAATGCATATGATATTTGAGAAAAAATACTAGAAATTTCCACAATTCAAACTTTTCCTGCTAGGTCTAACTCTACAAATTTTGAATCAAGTGTTCTATGCAACACTAACAAAATAATCCTTTAGAACTTGTGAGAGTTGAAGACAGCTAATAAATGAAGGTGAATTATAAACTTTATATTGATATTAATATCTTTCTCAGAGCTTTCCTGTACCATTGATTTTGCAGTTAACATGATCTTTTTAAAGCACAAATATTTTTTAATGAGTAAAATTAGAAATGCATGCTCATCTGGAACTGGAAGGAGGAAATGAGAAAATAGAAGTTATCATTCATAACTTAAAAAAAGGAAAACTTTTTGGTTGTTTGAGTCAATAGCATACTTTGAGACCATTACTGTGATGATATAAAGAAATACAATAGAGTTTAATGTGTGTGCTAGAGTTTAGAATTTCTTCATTCTTCCTATTTTTATTGATTTTTGCTTTGAATTGATCTAGGTTAAAAACTTGGCTCTCTCACCAATAGGTGCACATGGAAGCCCCAGTTTTTTTTTTCAAGATCCAGAAAAATCAATCTTGCCATTTTCATGACATTAGTATTTTCCAGAGTTAATGGAGAACACCAAGTTCTGTATCTATTTTCTTGTTACAGAAAGGAAGTGTCGGTGTCTTAAATTATTGTTTAATTATTATTATCATAATTTTAAATTATTGTCTTTTCAATAATAAGAACATACTCATAGACACTTGGTTAAACCAAAGTCACATTTTGAAGATTGTGTAGAAAACTTTGCTGATTGCAAAGACAGGGCTTTAAGTGAGATCACTGGTTTCAAAGGTGAGAAACCAGCCAAAAAGAAGTACATCACATTAGCTGTCTAGTTGGAGGGTCCATATCACTTATTTGAATAGGGGGATTTCATTTTGATCTTAAAGAAAGTAGAAAAAAATGAAACAAGTTTTAGAAATTTCCTAAAACTTATCACATTGTGACAGGTCTGCTTCCCTGGTAGCTCAGTAGTAAAGAATGTGCCTGCAATGCTGGAGACACAGATTCGATCCCTGGGTCAGGAAGATACCCCTAGAGAAGGAAATAGAAACCCATGCCAGTATTCTTGCCTGGGAAATCCCATGGACAGAGAAGCCTAGAGGGCTACAGTTCATAGGATCAAAAAGAATTGGACATGATTTAGTGACTAAACAACAAAGTTTTAGAATAGGCTATTGTTATGTTTAAAATACTGTGAAGAAGGCTGAGCGCCGAAGAATTGATGCTTTTGAACTGTGGTGTTGGAGAAGACTCTTGAGAGTCCCTTGGACTGCAAGGAGATCCAACCGGTCCATTCTGAAGGAGATCAGCCCTGGGATTTCTTTGGAAGGAATGATGCTAAAACTGAAACTCCAGTATTTTGGCAACCTCATGCGAAGAGCTGACTCATTGGAGAAGACTCTGATGCTGGGAGGGATTGGGGGCAGGAGGAGAAGGGGACGACAGAGGATGAGATGGCTGGATGGCATCACTGACTCGATGGATGTGAGTCTGAGTGACCTCCGAGAGCTGGTGATGGATAGGGAGGCCTGGCGTGCTGCAGTTCATGGGGTCTCAAAGAGTCAGACACGACTGAGCAACTGATCTGATCTGATGTTTAATATAAATCCTTAGGTCTTTTTTTGCTAAGGATATAAAGTTTCATTAAGTTTTTTTCAACCTCCTCGAATTTGGATGTTGGTAAAATACTTAAAAAGACATATATATCTACATCTTAGCTAAAATAAAGCATTAACATTTGGCTAGGTAAATAGATTTCCTTGCTCTTCATCACCAACCTACAGTTCATAAGTGGATGAAAAAAAATGGATCTTCTCTGATTTTTTTTCAATACTGAGAACTATCAGAGCTCAATAACTGTCATCTGATTAATAATAAAGTAACTTCTCTCAAAAAGGGAATTATGCTGACTTTATTTTCCAAGCTCTTTAAAGCCACTGTCTGGCAGAAAACTCAATATAATATACCATGTGCTATACTGAAATTTATGTAACATGTTGCACATTTACAGCTTCCCCTTTAATTCTGAAAATTTTATTTTATTCCGGTAGGTATTATTTTCTGATACTTTAGCAGAAGAATGCAAAATGTATTACTGGAGAAATATGCTAGAAAAGTAAAGAGAGTAAGGTTTGGGGCTATTAAGTTATATGAGCAGCTTTCTCTAGCTTTATTTTTAAAAATTGATGCAATAAATGTCATTTTAAATATTTTATTATACATTTAATCTGGTAGAGTAGGGCCTTGCCAGTTTATTCTTTTAACATAGTGTTTCTTAATGAGATTTTCATACATAAAATTAATTAGTATTTAGGACAAAAAAATAAGTGAATTTATACTCCTGTACTGTCAAGTTTATGACTTGTAGATATACTAAAGTAAATAAACATAGTACTTACATTAATAGACTAATTCTACGTATATTATAAAAATATAAATTGTTCAATTTTTCTGATTTTATTTTTAACATGGTATGCTCTAATCATAGATATATCTAAGGGATCATTCTTCATACTTTAATTATGTGAAGTATTAGTTTATAATGAATCTTAATCTTTTTTGTTTTGCAATTTTGAATGTTCCCAGATAATATGAAGAGATTGATTGATCCAGTCATTGATTCGTTCACTCTTTACTTCAGAACTATGTATCACATGCCTAATTGGTAGCAGATACTAATCTACCTCTGGACATACCGTGGGGAAAAGGCACTCTTCTTGCCTTCCAATAGTGTGGCTGCCTCAGAGAATGATGGAAAAACACATTAGAAGTTTAGCTAATACCTAAGTTAAAGGACCATACACTCTAAGGGTGTGGCTGGAGCAGAACGAATGAGAAAATGAGGAATAGGAAGTAAGTTTATAGAGGTACTTGGGGCAGATGGAATAGAAGCTTTTAGTGCTACGTTAGGATATTTATCAACTCTGGGTTCTTATTTGTAAATGGTAATAATGATGCTGACCTCTCATGGTCTGGGCAAGTATTCAAGAAAAGATAGTGTCTAGGAGGAATAAGTATATTATTCATATCTATCTATTAATCTACCTACCTACCTGATGTATCCACATTTCATTTCTTAACTCTCTTATTTCTTCCATTATGGATACATAGTCTACTCTGGACTTTGGCAATGTGGGCAGCAGTAGAAAGAAACTGGAGAGCCAAGAGCCTTCAAGGGATGGGACTCTTATGTTGCTGTGTGTCACATCGCATTATCTGCCTCCTTTTCTTGTCCTGTATCTCCCTTCAGTCTCTGATGCTCTGTGAGCCATAAAAAACATTGTACTGAAGGGAAAACATATCACTTAGAGGGGCATACTCTTAATAATGTACTTGCTTTTTAAAGAGCTTATAAAATATGTGGAAATCTTGACCTTATCATGCTCAGGAAGTACCCTACATATGAACCATGAAGTTGCAAACATTCGAAGATGTGAACATGTGTCACACGTCCAATCATGTAAGTCAGTTCACGTGTCTGGCATACACTGTCATGTGCCTGCATCCTCTACACAAGGCTGTGCTTTTGTGTAGTTTACTGTGCCATACTCTTGCTGTGCAACATGAGGAGCTTACTAATCAGGATCTGATGAAATAGGTGGCCCAAAGCAAGGAGGAAGAGAGACAAGAAAGAAGTAACTGAAGAAATAAAGAAATTCATGATACGGGAAATGACAAAGGGGATTTCTTTATTTGGGGGAGGCACTGATTTGGAGGAGGTATTTGATTTGACAGTTTGGGGAGGCATATGATTTGACCTAAATCATATCCCTTATGATTATACAATGGAAGTGACAAATAGATTCAAGGGACTAGATCTGATAGACAGAGTGCCTGAAGAACTATGGACAGAGGTTCGTGATATTGTACAGGAGGCAATGATAAAGACAGTTTCCAAGAAAAAGAAATGCATAAAGGCAAAATGGTTGTCTGAGGAGGCCTTACAAATAGCTGAGGAAAGAGAAGCTAAAGGCAAAGGAGAAAAGGAAAGATATACCCATCTGAATGCAGAGTTCCAAAGAATAGCAAGGAGAGATAAGAAAGCCTTCCTAAGTGATCAATCCAAAGAAATAGAAGAAAGCAATAGAATGGGAAAAACTATGTTTCTTCAAGAAAATTAGAGATATCAAGAGAACATTTCATGTGAAGATGGGCTTAATAAAGGACAGAAATGGTATGGACCTAACAGAAGCAGAAGATATTAAGAAAAGGTGGCAGGAATACACAGAAGAACTATACAAAAAAGATCTTCATGATTCAGATAACTACAATACTGTGATCACTTACCTAAAGCCAGACATCCTGGAGTGTGAAGTCAAGTGGGCCTTAGGAAGCATCACTAAAAACAAAGCTAGTAGAGGAGATGGAATTCCAGCTGAGCTATTTTATGTCCTAAAATATGATGCTATTAAAGTGCTGCACTCAATATGCCAGCAAATTTGGAAAACTCAGCAGTGGCCAGAGGACTGGAAAAGGTCAATTTTTATTCCAGTCCCAGAGAAAGGCAATGCCAAAGAATGCTCAAACTATTGCACAATTGCACTCATTTCACACACTAACAAAGTAATGCTAAAAATTCTCTAAGCGAAGCTTCAGCAGTACATGAACCAAGAACTTCCAGATGTTCAAGCTGGAATTAAAAAAGGCAAAGGAGCCAGAGATCAAATTGCCAACATCTGTTGGGTCATAGAAAAAGCAAGAGAGTTCCAGAAAATAATCTACTTCTGCTTTATTGACTACACCAAAGCCTTTGACTGTGTAGATCACAACAAACAGTGGAAAATTCTGAAAGAGATGGGAATACCAGACCAACTGACCTGCCTTCTGAGAAACCTGTATGCTGGTCAAGATGCAAGTTAGAACTGGACATGGAACAACAGACTGATTCAAAATTGGGAAAGGAGTATGTCAAGGTTGCATATAAGTCACCCTACCTATTTAACTTATATGCAGAGTACATCATTCAAAATGCTGGGCTGGATGAAGCACAAGCTTCATCAAGATTGCCGGAAGAAATATCAATAACCTTAGATATGCAGATGACATCATCCTTACGGCAGGAGAAAGGGACAGCAGAGGATGAGATGGTTGGATGACATCACCGACTCAATGAACATGAATTTGAACGTGCTCTGGGAGTTACTGTTGGACAGGGAAGCCTAGTGTGCTCCAGTCCATGGGGTCGCAAAGAGCTGGACATGACTGAGCGACTGAATTGAACTGATCTAAACTGTTAGCTTTTGAAGCATAAGATCCAGATCCAATGTAGAATTGTACCCGAAGTTTGCAACAGCCACTCAGAATGAATCTAGTAGTATTGTATTGTCTATGATGAAAGAAAAAGAGCTACTATTCAGATATCACTGGGTCATTTTTACAAAAGGGTGGGTAGAATTGAATTCATCCAGGAACCAGAACCTGTGCCATCGCTTCATACAAGAGTGAAATTGCAGCGTGCCCTCCACCTCCTATTGCTGACAGTCCTTCAGCTCTCCCATCTCTCACCCCTTCTCCCTCCTCCAGTTAGTAACTCTTCTTGCCTGTTCACCTGATGCCAGCCCCTGTATGCCAGCTCTTCTACTATACTACTATACTTTTCAAGGTACTATCAGATCAGATCAGATCAGATCAGATCAGATCAATCACTCAGTCATGTCCGACTCTTTGCGACCCCATGAACTGCAGCACGCCAGGCCTCCCTATCCATCACCAGCTCTCGGAGGTCACTCAGACTCACATCCATCGAGTCAGTGATGCCATCCAGCCATCTCATCCTCTGTCGTCCCCTTCTCCTCCTGCCCCAATCCCTCCCAGCATCAGAGTCTTCTCCAATGAGTCAACTCTTCGCATGAGGTGGCCAAAATACTGGAGTTTCAGCTTTAGCATCATTCCTTCCAAAGAAATCCCAGGGCTGATCTCCTTCAGAATGGACTGGTTGGATCTCCTTGCAGTCCAAGGGACTCTCAAGAGTCTTCTCCAACACCACAGTTCAAAAGCATCAATTCTTCGGCGCTCAGCCTTCTTCACAGTCCAGCTCTCACATCCATACATGACCACAGGAAAGACCATAGCCTTGACTAGACGAATTTTTGTTGGCAAAGTAATGTCTCTGCTTTTGAATATGCTATCTAGGTTGGTCATAACTTTCCTTTCAAGGAGTAAGCGTCTTTTAATTTCATGGCTGCAGTCACCATCTGCAGTGATTTTGGAGCCCAGAAAAATAAAGTCTGACACTGTTTCCACTGTTTCTCCATCTATTTCCCATGTAGTGATGGGACCAAATGCCATGATCTTCGTTTTCTGAATGTTGAGCTTTAAGCCAACCTTTTCACTCTCCACTTTCACTTTCATCAAGTGGCTTTTTAGCCCCTCTTCACTTTCTGCCATAAGGGTGGTGTCATCTGCATATCTGAGGTTATTGATATTTCTCCCAGCAATCTTGATTCCAACTTGTGTTTCTTCCAGTCCAGCATTTCTCATGATGTACTCTGCATAGAAGTTAAATAAACATGGTGACAATATACAGCCTTGATGTACTCCTTTTCCTATTTGGAACCAGTCTGTTGTTCCATGACCAGTTCTAACTGTTGCTTCCTGACCTGCATACAGATTTCTCAAGAGGCAGATCAGGTGGTCTGGTATTCCCATCTCTTTCAGAATTTTCCACAGTTTATTGTGATCTACACAGTCAAAGGCTTTGGCATAGTCAATAAAGCAGAAATAGATGGTTTTCTGGAACTCTCTTGCTTTTTCCATGATCCAGAGGATGTTGGCAATTTGATCTCTAGTTCCTCTGCCTTTTCTAAATCCAGCTTGAACATCAGGAAGTTCACAGTTCACATATTGCTGAAGCCTGGCTTGGAGAATTTTGAGCGTTACTTTACTAGCGTGTGAGATGAGTGCAATTATGCGGTAGTTTGAGCATTCTTTGGCATTGCCTTTCTTTGGGATTGGGATGAAAACTGACCTTTTCCAATCTTGTGGCCACTGCTGAGTTTTCCAGATTTGCTGGCATATTGAGTGCAGCACTTTTGGAGCATCATCTTTCAGGATTTGGTACTATAGTGTAAGCTTTAAAATGTTTTATTTTTCACTTGTTTGCTTTTTATCTATTATTTGTGGGGAAAGTGTTATAAACCTATTACAGTACAGTAGTGTATAGCTGATTGTGTTAGTTGAGTACCTAGGCTAACTTGGATTTACAAACATGCTCTTAGAATGGAACTCAGGGATAAGCCTGGTGGGTGGCTGTCTATGGGGTCACACAGAGTCGGACTCGACTGAAGCAACTTAGCAGCAGCAGCAGCAGCATTCATATGTAGGGTACTTACTGCAATATTAGTAGCAGAAAGGCCCATACTTTATTGAATCTTGTTTTGTGTTATTCTTTTCACTCAGATTATGAGGAAGATTGAGTCACTGTTATTGGAAAAAACAAGGTAAAGTTGAGTAAGTTAGTTCTCATTGGAACATGTGTAAATTATTTGATGTCTTGTAGACCAAGTGACTTTATAATCTGTTATGAAGTTATTTCCTGTTCCATACTTAGCTACTCAGACATTTGTTCACTTTGTACCTGGTCGCTTCATTTCTGCTCAGCACTGTGAAATTTACTACTTAGAGACTATATGAGATCCATTTATTATTTGCCAGGTAATATTTAATTGTATAGAGTTGTAAACACTGGTATGATTGTGACTTATAAGACATACATACCTTGTTACCCTTCTCTGCAAATTTTTCCTGACACTTTTTACCAAGACAGATTGGGCCTCTCATTCTGTTCTTTTCAGCAAGTATCTGAGTGTGCCAGGGTGGTGTCAGATACTGAGTATAATAGCATACAGAACTTGAGCTCCAGTGGAACTTAATGTCTTGAGCAGGGGCTATTGAGAAGTTGTTGTGGCAAAGGACAGATGCAGGGGCCAGAGGAGAAATTAACAGAGGCACTGACTGGTGTTGGCAGCACTGTCTCTGATGTGCTGTTCCTCATTTACCTACTGCTCCTGCCACTTAAAATCTGCTGCCAATAACTGAAAGAAGTTAGACACTCAAGCTGGAAGAAGACACAGTTTGCCTTATGAAACAAGGGAACCCTACCCAAAGAAGGGGTCTAGGGAGAAAGTTCATCAGAGGACTTCTGTAGTGGGAAAGCCCAAAACCCCTTAAAACTGGTTTCTTAGAGACTCATCTTGGGTTCTGAATTATGCATCTAGGTTTAATCTAGAATTAAACTAATAGGATAATTGCCAAATTATTCCATTCTACTTTATCCTTCTACCCACTTTTATGTCCCCAGTAAAACCAAAATGAGATACAATATAAACACACTCTTAGATAAAATTGGCTTCCTAGTTGGTAGTGCTTCAAGTTATAAGGACACTGATACAATTCCAAATTTGATGCATAAAATGAGAGGCAATAAATAAACCCAAAATTACAGAATGTTTTGTGGCTTAAATATTGCAAAGTGCAGACTTCCACAAACCATGCCAGGAGTAGCAATTCAAAAGATGAGACCTTCAGCACAAGAAAAATTAAACCAAGAACAAACAAAAAGCAAATAGTTAATAGGAGTTCAAATATCTGAGAAATTTTTATAGTGTCAGTCATTAAAAACTATATCTGAATATCCCGAAGCAACCAAATATATATGCTTATATTTGATTGATCGGGGAAGGCAATGGCACCCCACCCCAGTACTTTTGCCTGGAAAATCCCATGGACAGAGGATCCTGGTAGGCTCCAGTCCATGGGGTCGCTAAGAGTCTGACACGACTGAGCGACTTCACTTTCACTTTTCACTTTCATGCATTGGAGAAGGAAATGGCAACCCACTCCAGTATTCTTGCCTGGAGAATCCCAGGGACGGGGGAGCCTGGTGAGCTTCCGTCTATGGGGTCGCACAGAGTCGGACACGACTGAAGCGACTTAGCATAGCATAGCATAGCATATTTGATTGATATTACATATACGTAACATGATAAAAGGATTAAATGAATTTGAAAATAGATTTTTGGAATCTCAACAGAACTGGGGCAAACTTTTCAATGCTCATGACTCTTCATCGGAAGACTTCTCTGGCGGGAAAGCCCAAAACCCCTTAGCTGGTTTCTTAGAGACTCAGCTTGAGTTCTGAATTATGTATTTAGGTTTAATGAATAAATAAAGAGGAGCTTTTACTATTGTTTCTTTGACTGTTTTAATCAATGGTTGCACAATTCTGATACTGTAGATACCAAAGTAGATTTTTTTGTTTAAAAACATTTAAATATATTCATTGATATGTTAAAATACCTTGATATTTGAAAATGAGTAAATAGTTTATTTCAGAAACAAAAGCTTACCTTTTGTCATTTAATTTCTTTAATTATTTCATTTGGCATTTGTGAAATTGAACTCTCCCAGATTATTTCCTTCCTAAGTTACTTCTTCTCAGTTCCATTTGTTGGATTTTGTTTATCTCCTTGAACTCCAAATAGTGAGTGCCCAAGACCTCAGTCTTTTGACTTCTCTTTTCTATTGGCATACACGACCTCAGTTCCAAGCCTTAAGATGTCTCTAGTGAGGACTTGCCTGACCACTAGACTCTAATATACAATACTTACTCAAACCCTCCTCCTAGATGTCTAATATCCAAACTCTTGACCCCCCTTCCCCTACCAAACCTGCTTCTCTCCACATTTCCTCCATTTAGTAAATGACAATGTTATCCTCCCATTTGCTCAGGTTAAAACCTAACAGTTATTTTTTACTTTCTCTCGTGCTTTTTTGGGAAAGGCAAAATGGCACCCCACCCCAGTACTCTTGCCTGGAAAATCTCATGGATGGAGGACCCTGGTAGGCTGGTCCATGGGGTCGCTAAGAGTCGGACATGACTGAGCGACTTCACTTTCACTTTTCACTTTCATGCATTGGAGAAGGAAATGGCAACCCACTCCCATGTTCTTGCCTGGAGAATCCCAGGGACAGAGGAGCCTAGTGGGCTGCCGTCTATGGGGTCGCACAGAGTCAGACACGACTGAAGCGACTTAGCAGCAGCAGCAGCAGCATGCTCTTTATCCAGTTTACCAAATAATCCTATCTACTGCAACTTCTTGATTTATCCAGACTCCAACTTCTTCATTTTTCCCTCCACTGATGATATAAGACTACATAAACTCTTACCTGGTTTATTTTAAAAGTTTCTTAACTCATGTCTTTGCTTTCACTGTTACTCCCAATTGTCTATTCTTCAGGTAGTTTGGGTGCTCCTTCCTAAGTTATGAAGCAGATTATGCCACGCTTTTGCTTAAAATATTTAATGACTTCCCATCTGAATCAAGGTAGAAGTCATTCAATATACTTGCTCTAACCTCACCTTCTACAACCCCCCACCATCACCATCTTTCTGAACTCATCACCTGCAGCTCCTCCTTCCTGACTCATTCTGCCTCGGCCACAATGACTTTTCCATTGTTCTTCAAACACTTCAGAGAGACTCTTGTCTCAATGATTTGCAGTTGTTTTTTTGCTCGGCCTAGAATATTTTCTCTCAGCAACCAGCTGAGAACATGTTTTCCTTTCCTGTTTCTTCAGGACCTTGAGTCACATGCCACATTTTTTAAAGTAATTTATTTTAATTGGAGGATAATTACTTTACAATATTGTTGTGGGTTTTGCCATACATAGACATGAATCAGCCATGGGTGCCCATGTGTTCCCCCGTAGTGAAATCTCCTCCCACCTTCTTCCCCACCCCATCCTTGTGTGTTGTCCCAGAGCACCAGCTTTGAGTGCCCTGCTTCGTGCATCAAACTTGCACTGGTCATCTATTTTACATGTGGTAATATACATGTTTCAATGCTATTCTCTCAAATCATCCCACCCTCACCTTCTCCCACATAGTCCAAGAATCTGTTCTTTACATCTGTGTTTCTTTTGTTGCCTTGTATATAAGATCATTGTTACAAGCTGGAATCAAGATTGCTGGGAGAAATATCGATAACCTCAGATATGCAGATGACACCATCCTTATGGCAGAAAGTGAAGAGGAACTAAAAAGCCTCATGATGAAGGTGAAAGAGGAGAGTGAAAAAGTTGGCTTAAAACTCAACATTCAGAAAACTAAGATCATGGCATCTGGTCCCATCACTTCATGGGAAATAGATGGGGAAACAGTGTCAGATTTTATTTTGGGGGGCTCCAAAATCACTTCAGATGGTGACAGTAGCCATGAAATTAAAAGACGCTTAATCCTTGGAAGAAAAGTTATGATCAACCTAGACAGCATATTCAAAAGCAGAGACATTACTTTGCCAACAAAAGTCCATCTAGTCAAGGCTCTAGTTTTTCCTGTGGTCATGTATGGATGTGAGAGCTGGACTGTGAAGAAAGCTGAGCGCTGAAGAATTGATGCTTTTGAAGTGTGGTGTTGGAGAAGACTCTTGAGAGTCCCTTGGACTGCAAGGAGATCCAACCAGTCCATTCTGAAGGAGATCAGCCCTGGGATTTCTTTGGAAGGAATGATGCTAAAGCTGAAACTCCAGTACTTTGGCCACCTCATGCGAAGAGTTGACTCATTGGAAAAGTATCTGATGCTGGAAGTGATTGGGGGCAGGAGGTGAAGGGGATGACAGAGGATGAGATGGCTGGATGGCATCACTGACTCAATGGACATGAGTCTGAGTGACCTCCAGGAGTCGGTGATGGACAGGGAGGCCTGGTGTACTGTGATTCATGGGGTCAAAAAGAGTCGGACACGACTGAGCGACTGAACTGAACTGAACGTCTTTCTAAATTCCATATATATGTGTTAATATACTGTATTGTTGTTTCTCTTTCTGACTTACTTCACATTGCCGCACTATTTACAATAGCTAGGACATGGAAGCAACCTGGATGCCCATTGGCAGATGAATGCATAAAGAAGTAGTGGTACATATACACAAAAGAGCACATGCCACATTTTTAAAGAGAATCTTCCTGATCACTCCCTTTTCTACTTTAGTTTTCTTGACATTGCTGATCATCAACCAATATACTACATGCTGCATTGTATCTTCCACTATAATGTAAACTTCAGTGGGCAGATATTTAATCAGTTTGGGTCATTGCTATTTCTTCATGGTGAAGCTAATTTTAGAGGAAAGTTACTGGTTTGCACACACTAAACCTGCATATTGCACATTCAATAACTGAGTGAGGCATGTTACATAGTGAGGCCTCCATGTGGACTTGGCTTTGAAATAAGTCATAAAATGACTTAACGTCAAGACTTCTGCTAAGATAAAGTCACTAATAAATCTACAAGTGTAATGTTTAAATAATCATGAAAAAGTCACAAAAATTTATTCCTCTGGAAATATCATTTAAGTTTAAAATGTTTGCTACTTATGTTAATATGTGATTATCTGTGAAATTCAAATTCAATTACATGTGAAATTCAATGTGTTAATTAGTCAGCAAAAATACCCAAGAATGAAAAGGAAAATTTGAGTCAAATCTGCCTTAAATGGAATGGATAGCCAGCTATCATAGAATTGCCATAATCCACAGTACAAGACAATTTCTCAGGACCATTAAAAACCTCCACAGTCCCAAGGGACTCCAAATTGAAGCTGGCTAGACGTCATGGCATCCACGCAAAATTAGGTATGACAATCCATTAAAAGTTTGTTTAAGGGGAGAACTGATGATTCTCTTAAATGTGGGACTGCAAAGCAAAAAAAAAAAAAAGAGAGAGAGAGAGATGAAATCTTAATATCATGTTTAACTGGCTGACATTTTTTCTGTTCTGTTTTTTTTTTTTTTTTAATAAAAAAGGATTTCCGGTGCCACAATTCTATATTCACTGTCAAACACGAGACTGGTATGTATGAATAGGAAATAAGTGGAGACATCCATGGGAGTCTTGTGAAATTGTACATATTTACAAATACTCATGGTCCTAAATTTTGCATTCCTGGTAACAACTTCTGAAATTTAGGGCTTTTTTTTTTTTTGCAATTTAGGAATAAATGTTTTATTTTTTCTATTACTAACAGTACTTGTTAGTAATGCATCATCTTATTATAAACACAAACATTTCTCGATAAATTTGCAGCTTGATGCTTTGGCAAAAAGGAAATGCCATCTAAAGGACAGAACCTGCAAACTGAAATATGATGCAAATAAACAGCAGCAAGGCGATTATTGAAAGTGAAACTCACCCTACCACTAGTTTAAATGGCATTATTGAACCAATCAAAACTGCAATTCAGGGGTTAATTTCACCTGCTAATGAGTACACCACCCACAACTGCTAAGGTTTTAAACTCGGATTTTCTATGTTTAACCAACTTAAACACAAAAGCAGAGATTTGACTGTTTCCCTGCCCCCATATGTGTTCTGAACACAGGTAAAAACTTTATTAGGAAGGCCAGTTGCAGCCTTAACTATTTTAGCTCTTCTTCGTTAGATAAAGTCAGATTTGCCGTGGAGTAACTATTGCTCAGAAACGGAACTATAGGCAGCTCTGTCCATACAGTGTAGCAGCAGACAAAATATTTCAAAGGGAATGTTGAAACTTAGAGAAACACAAATGATCATGGCTGTGAACATCTTAGGATTTCAACTGCAGTCAAAGGGAATAGGACCTGCTTAAAAATAGTCATCTCCACACACAAGGCAGACTGAAGTTAGACCTGCATAATCACAGACAGTGCCTGTCAAGTCAATGGAAAGTACCCCTTAAAGCAGGAATACACATGTGACTCCTGAGGCAGTCTTTGGATGATTTGTGGCACAGCATCAGAAATCTCTTCAACTTGTTTGAGAAGAGAGTGCAACATACTTTAGAGAAAGAACCCAAAATCCCATGTGATCTTGATTCTTGGAAATACCTATTTTCTTAGTAAATGTAAAGCATGCAGGAGTGCATCTTGTATTATTTATTCCTGGCTGGGCATATGTGTCAGAGTGGTAGCGCTTTTCTATGTTGACATACAAGGATTGGAAAGATAAAAAAAGGCAACACAAATATTCCATTGTTTGCCTTTGAGGACAGAGGAGTGGGGAACAAAAGCACCAGAATGCTGGAGAAGCACTTTTGTGGATCTGCACCAAATGTTCTCTTCCCCTTCTCCCCAGCTTGCTTTCATCTAACTTGAGTTGAAACAAATGACAACTTTCAAAGCACACCCACACAAGAGAAAGGTGATGTGGCAAGTCAGAGTTCTGAATGAGCAGAGCATTCTTATAACATTTACAAAAATGAGAGCATACTCGGAGCCTCCTCATCGCCATGCACACACCCTCAATTAAAACAATGCCCCTGATAGCAGGCAGTATAATCTGCATTTTATTTCACTCGTGAGCGAAATAACAAGTTACTCAGGCCTGCGGCACTCATGAGTGATATGGGGCGTGTAATATCCTTTCCATTGAGTTTCCTATTATTAAGCTTGAAATAAGGAGTTCAGAATTAACTGTGACAATGATTTTATCTAGTGTTGGCATCACCATTAGCTTTTGCAGTTTACTGCTAATAAAACTTTAAATTTGCTATTACTTCTAATAACCTTCTTGCCACCTTAGCTGTAGAAATTAGACAAAGAACCCTGCTGACATGTGGCTAGTGACATTTTCTGGAAGTGTAGAAAACTCTGATGACAACAGTGACTGTTATTTACCAAAGTATAATAAAGCCAGGCCCTGCTGGCCTTCAGCAACATAATTTAAAGCACCTGTTCCTGGGGCTTGACGAGGCCTGTAAAAGAATAAAGCAGAGCATTTTGGTTTCAGTTATTGTTGTTCCAAACACAAGAGTTTCCTTTCATAGTGATCCAGTAGATTCTAAAGTAGGAAAAATAACTGGTGATCAGGCCGACATAAGTGAAATGAAATATTAAAACAAGTCATTGTCTGGTTAACTCAGAAACCCAGATGTAGTTTGATGTAGTGACAGATACATTTGTGGGCTTGATTACTTTCTGTCAAATCTCTAGCCTTATTTAGTACTTCCTCTGTGATAGACATTAGTCTTCTCTGATGATTAGGGTTATGAATATTCTCAGGTTTTCATAATGTCAGCAGAAATAATATCTATTTGGATGCTCTGACTTTTGATCATAGCTCACATCTATATGGGAATTCCCTTCCAACAAAATTCCCATAAACTGACAATAAGATATAAATGAGACAATTGACTTAAGCATATAGAAAATAGTAATGATAATAAAATATTTTCTAAATTTTATTTTTATATTTTATTTTTTATGTTTCTATCTTATATTGAACTATGGTTGATTTACAATGTTATGTTAGTTTCAGATGTACAGCAGAGCAATTCAATTATACATTTATAATACATATATCTATTCTTTTTCAAATGTTTTTCCAATATAGCATATTACAGAATATTAAACAGAGTTCCCTGTGCTCTACAGTAGGTCACTGTTGGTTATCTATTCTAAATATAGTAGTGTGTATATGCCAAAGAATGTATCATGCAATTGCACTCATTTCACATGCTAGTAAGTCTATGCTGAAAATCCTTCAAGCTAGACTTCAAGAATACATGAAACAAGAACTTCCAGATGGATAAACTGGGTTTCAAAGAGGCAGAGGAACCAGAGATCAAATTCCCAACATTTGTTGGATCATGAGGAAAGCAAGGGAGTTCCAGAAAAAAATATATATATACTTCTTCATCATTGACTACACTAGTCTTTGACTGTGTGGATCACAACAAACTGTGGAAAATTCTTAAAGAGATGGGAATACCAGATCATCTTACAGAAACCTGTATGCAGAAAAAGAAGCAACAGTCAGAACTGGACACAGAACAACGGATTGGTTCAAAATTGGGGAAGGAGTATGTCAAGGCTGTATATTATCACCCTGCTTATTTAACTTCTATGCAGAGTACATCATGTGAAATGCCAGGCTGGATGACTCACAAGCTGGAATCAAGATTGCTAGGAGAAACATCAACAACCTCAGATATGTAGATGATACCACTCTAAGGATACCTCTTCTAAAACCAGAAGAAGAACTAAAGAGCCTCTTGATGAGGGTGAAAGAGGTGAGTAAAAAAGCTGGCTTGAAACTCAACATTAAGAAAAAATTAAGATCGTGGCAACTGGTCCCATCACTTCATGGCAAATAGAAGGGGAAAAAGTGGAAGTAGTGACAGATTTTATTTTCTTGGACTCCAAAATCACTACGGATGGTGACTGCAGTCATGAAGTTAAAAGACACTCCTCCTTGAAAGGAAAGCTTTGACAAACTTAGACACTGTATTAAAAGGCAGATATATCACTTTGCTGACAAAGGTCCATATAGTCAAAGTTACCATTTTTCTAGTAGTCATGTGTGGATGTGAGAGTTGTACTATAAAGAAGGCTGAGTGCCAAAGAATTGATGCCTTTGAATTGTGGTACTGGAGAAGACTCTTGTGAGTCTCTTGGACTTTGAGGAGATCAAACCAGTGAATCCTAAAAGATATCAGCCCTGAATATTTATAGGGAAGAACTGATGCTGAAGATGAGGCTCCAATACTTTGGTCACCTGATGCAAAGAGCCAACTCATTGGAAAAGACCCTGATGCTTAGAAAAATTGAGGGCAGGAGAAGAAGAGGGTGGCAGAGGATGAAATGGTTAGATAGCATCGTTGACTCAATGGGCATGAATTTTAACAAACTCTGGGCTATAGTGAAAGATAGGAATGCCTGACATGCTGCAGTCCATGGGGTTGAAAACAGTTGGAAATGACTTAGCAAATGAACAAGTGTGTATATGTCAACCCAAACTCCCAATTTATCTCACCCTGCACCTTTCCAATTTCATAACCATAAGTTTGTTTTTTGTCTATGAGTCTGTTTTTGTTTTGTAAATAAGTTTATTTGTGTCATTGTTTTTAGATTTTGCATATACGTGGTATAATATTTATTTTTCACTGTCTGATTTCACTTAGTGTGATAACCTCCAGGTCCATCCATGTTACTACAAATGACATTATTTCATTCCTTCAATGGCTGAGTAATATTCCATTGTGTATATATATATACTACATCTTATTTATCCATTCATCTGTTGATGGACATTTAGGTTGCGTCCATGTCTTGATTATTATAAATTACACTGCTATGAACATTGTGGTGTATGGATTCTTTCAAACCATGCTTTTCTCTGGATATATGCTCAGGAGTGGGATTACTGGATTATATGGTAGCTCTATTTTTAGTTTTTTAAAGAAACTTCCATACTGTTCTCTATGGTGCGTGTTAAGCTGCTTCAGTTGTGTATGATTCTTTGCAACCCTGTGGACTGTAGCCCACCATGCTCCTCTGTCCATGGGATTCTCCAGGCAAGGATGCTGCAGAGGGTTTCCATGCCCTCCTCCAGGTGATCTTCCTGACTCTGGGATCAAACCTGTGTCTCTTTTGTCTCCTGCACTGTCAGGTGGGGTCATTACCACTAGCACCACCAGTAGCTGTTCCAGTTCTCATTTCCACCAACAGTGTAGAAGGGTTCCATCCTTTCCACATCCTTCCAGCATTCATTGTAGATTTTTTTGATAATAGCCATTCTAACTGGTGTGAGGTGATACTTCATTGTACTTTGCTTTGCATTTCTCTAATAATTAGCAGTGTTGAACATCTTTTCATGTGCATGTTGACTATCTGCATGTCATCTTTGGAGAAATATCTATTTAGGTTTTCTGTCTATTTTTTGATTGGGGTGTGTGTGTGTGTGTGTGTGTGTGTGTGTGTGTGTGTGTGTGTGTGTGTGTGTTTGAGCTGCATGAGCTGTTTGTAAATTTTGGAGTTTAATCATTTGCCTATAGCATCATTTGCAAGTATTTTCTCCTAATCTGTGGATTGTCTTTCATTTTATTTATGGTTTCCTTTGCTGTATAAAAGATTTTGAATTTAAGTCTCATTTGTTTCTTATTATTTTTATTCCCTTTGATTGGTAAAATATTGCTATGATCTATGTCAAAGAAGTGCTCTGCCTATGTTTTCTTCTAAGAGTTTTATAGTATCTGATCTTGCACTCAGTTTTCAATGCATTTTGAGTTTATTTTTGTATATGGTGTTAGAGAATGTTCTAATTTCATTCTTTTACATGTAGCTGTCAAGTTTTTACAGGACCACTTATTGGAGAAATTGTTTTTTCTCCATTGTATAGTCTTGCCTCCTTTACCACAGATTAATTGATCATAGGCCTGTGGGTTTATTTCTGGGTTTTCTATCCTGTTCCACTGATCTATATTTCTGTTACTGTGCCAGTACATACTGTTTTGTACAGTATAAAACATACTGTTTTGATGACTGTAGCTTTGTAGTATAGTTTGATGTCAGGGAGTATGATTCCTTCAGCTCCATTTTTCTCTCTCTCAAGATTGCTTTGGGAATTGCTGTAAATCACAGAAAAAAAAGAATGAGGCAGTCATCAGATTACTTTTGGGAATCTGTGTTAGCACCAATTGGGCTATTCCTGTGATGTCACACATTTTCACTTCAGGGCATACTTTGATTTGAAAACTTTGCTGTTGACTCTCATTGGGCAATGTAGTTAGATGAGATCATATGCATTCCAGAAAATTGGGGAATCAATGTGAAGAAAGAAATTTTTTCCCCAAGACATTTCATTGAGGATGTTCTCTTTCTTAGTGAGAAGTCAGTACCACTAGCAATGCTCTATCCAAGAGCTGTAATTGGCAATAGAGTTGCTAACAAACTCTCAAGATTTCCTTAGCTGTGAATGAGTTTTTTATGATTGGAGGAATAAGCTCAGACCCTTCTCAGTCTTTATAAAACTGATAATTCTTGCAGGGTACGGTGGCACTTTCTTTCTCAAGTAACTTCAGGGTTAATGTTCTCCCCCTTGAGCTCTGTAATCACCACCTGATGAATGCTACCATGCACCCATTTCTCCTTTCTCTTAATCTTTATTTTTTCAACATTCATTGAAGATGTAGATGCTCTTATACTACTTTTTCTGTGCCAGCCTTTTTGAACACTCTACACTCTAAAAGAGTGTAAGGGGGCAGCATGAGGTCTGAGAGTCTCTGAGTGGGGAATGTGGAAAATGACCAGAGGGGCAAGTGCTGAAGGAAGCACTTGGAACTGAGAAGGATATCCAATGGTACTCTCTTGTTATGACTTTTCTGGTGACCCAGGAAGTTTTCCTTATGGCTTTTGTTAACATTTTAAATTCCCTCTCAGCTCTAGGAAATGCTATTTTGGCATTTTGAGCCAGGAAGGAACATTATCTTTCATTTAATGAGCCAGGACTTCATTCGCTGTGAATGTGAACTATTCTTCTCACATCTGGGATTCATCTGTTCAACCACAAAATGTTGGTTAAGAAAGAAAGAATTTAGTAGAGAAAGTGATATTCAAGACCAGCACATTCTGAGTTGGCTTGGAATTGGGTTAAGAGATAGAAAATAACTGAGAATCAGGTGAAACCTATTGATGGTTGTATAGTGAAAAAGGAAGCACGTAATTCCCGATTATGTCATTTCTCCTCACTTCAGAACTCCATCCCAAGATACTGTCTTCAATCCAAGCACCTTGTCTCTGAAAATTTCATTTTTTGCCTCTCTAAGTTACAGATGTGGCTGGGGAAAGAAGGAGGGAAGACAATACCCCCTGTGTCACACCCATGGAAATCTGCTTCTGACATGCCCCAACTTAGGGATGATCAAATGTTCCAAAAGCATCCTTGCTTGAAAATTGTGTTTCTACTCCAAGAAGAGCCATTAGAAATTAAATTGTCACTAGATATGATATTAGCCATAGCAATTCATGCATCCTTGGTTTCCAAAATGCCTCCTTTCAACTGCTCTTTGGAAAATACAATTGATTCATAAATTGTTTTTCAAAACTGTTGGTTGTGCTCATTTTTATAGATTGCCTTAGATTTTATTACCTCTTGACAGCTATGAGTAATCTGTTTGTTGAATTCTTTCTTATTATTCCATTGATTAAAAAAAAAAAAAAGACTCTCAAAACTGTCCCATAAAACGGTGCTGAAATTATATATGTGTGCTGTGTGCTCAGTCACTAAATTGTGTCCAACTCTGTGTGACCCCATGGACTGTAGCCTGACAGGCTCCTCTGTCCATGGGGTTTCCCAGGCAAGAGTACGGGCATGGGTTGCCATTTCCTTTTCCAGAGAATCTTCCTGACCCAGGGATCATACTCTCTCCTGCATTGGTAGGCGGGTTCTTTTCCACTGAGCCACCAGGAAAATTGTATGTACTTGTCCCTAAATCACTTTTTATTCTAATAGCTACTATGCCCTTGAACTATTAATTTAAATTGTTGAACCACAAAATAATTATCTTTTGTTGTATATACAATCAACTTTCATTCTGCTAATTAAGGCTAATTAGAGGACAATTGAACTTTACTCTTCCTGTGTCTTTCTCTCTTTAAACTGGAAGTTGATGGCATTTTGCAGACGAATAGCATGAGCAGCCTTCCTGAGCCTTGTCCTCTTTTCATTGTGCTACTGCTACTCTACATTTTCTTGCCAGTATTAGTGTATAGAAACTCTAGGAGTGCAACTGTGCCTATTACACAATGTGAAGAAGGCTGAGTGCCAAAGAATTGATGCTTTTGAACTGTTGTGTTGGAGAAGACTCTTGAGAGTCCCTTGGACTGCAAGGAGATCCAACCAGTCCATTCTGAAGGAGCTCAGCCCTGGGATTTCTTTGGAAGGAATGATGCTAAAGCTGAAACTCCAGTACTTTGGCCACCTCATGCAAAGAGTTGACTCATTGGAGAAGACTCTGATGCTGGGAGGGTTTGGGGGCAGGAGAAGAAGGGAACGACAGAGGATGAGATGGCTAGATGGCATCACTGACTCGATGGATGTGAGTCTGAGTGAACTCCGGGAGTTGGTGATGGACAGGGAGGCCTGGCATGCTGCGATTCATGGGGTCGCAAAGAGTTGGACACAACTGAGCGACTGAACTGAACTGAAGGGAGATTAGGGCTCAGATCCCTGGTGGCTCAGATGCAGGAGACCCAGGTTCAATCCCTGGGTCAGACGATCCCCTGCAGGATGGCATGGCACTCCAGCATTCTTGCGTGGAATCCCATGGACAGTGGAGCCTGGTGGGCTACAGTCCATAGGGTCACAAAGAGTCAGATACAACTGAAATGACTTAGCTTGCAAGAGACTGTAATATAAGGTGACTCGATAGTTTGACTGGTTCTAGAGGAAACTTTCAGTGTGGGGTGGGAGAAAGAGGTATAGTTTGGCTAAACCTTAGAATTCACTTAGAAACATTTTTTTCTCCTGGAAAGCAGTTTGCTAGGCTTTTCTATTACTCTGCTCCATATTATTCCCTGACACGATGCCCCTGTTCTTTTATCAATCCTGTGGAGTGGACTATTTTCTTTGCCCTATTTCTTTGAGAAACAGAAATTTTGAAAGTTTCTTGGAGAGTAAACGTGGCCCAGAAGGAAATGCATGATCTTTGGAGTCAGGAAGCTTGGCACTCAGTTTCTCCTTTTATTTTGGCATTTGATAGAAACATTTGGAGATTTAGTTTCCCTCATTTGCTTATTGACTGATAGTACCCAAACTTTTGATGAGACTCAGAGTTAAGATTTAAACCGAGTGAGCTCAAGATTCACTCATTCACCAAACTCCCATTGAAAGTCAACTCTGTGCCACATATTTTAAGATGCTAGAAACACAGAGGTAAACCAGATGCTGCCTATGTCCTCCAAAAAGTTTTGATCCAGTGGAGAAGATAGTCAAGGTAACAGAAAATCACAAGACAATGAGATAAGCCCTTTCATGTACAAGGTGATTTACTACAGAAGCACAGAAGTGAGGTCACCTGATTCAGCTTGCAGGCATTCAGGAAGAGATCCTGGAGAAAGTGAAAATTAAGCTGTGTCTTGAAAGAAGGGACAAGTTAACCAAATCAAATGACATGTGAGGCTAAGGCAGCAATACTCAGGGAGCAAGTGAGGAATGGCAGGATGACATAGAGAATTCAGGGAATTATATGAATTACAGATGAGAACATAGAGTTTTCTGGAGGGATTTGAGAAATAGTTGATGGAGTAAGGGCAGGAGAGGTTTAGAATGGTAATTTAGTAATTAGGAAGGAGCAAAGTCAGGATTTGAATGCAGATTTTCATTTTTTAAAATTTCAGGTCCTGTGATCTGATGATCTTTTTAAAATATATTTTTATTGAAGTATAGTTGATTAAAAACAGTATGTTAGTTTCAGTTATATAATATTTTATTGAAAACATATACATACATATATATATATATGAATTTGAAAGACAATATTCTATTTCAGATTCTTTTCCTTTATAGGTTATTACAAAATATTGAATACAGTTCCCTGGGCTACATAATAGATCCTTGTTGGTTATTAATTCCAACCTCCTAAATTATCCCTCTCTCACCCCTTTGCACTTTAGTAACCATAAGTTTGTTTTCTATATCTGTGGGTATTCTTGTGTTTTGTAAATAAATTCCTTTTTTTTTTAAAATAATCCACATATAAGTGATCTCATATGATATTTGTCTTTCTTTGTTTGGCTTATTCCACTTAGCATAATAATGTCTAGGTCCATCCATGTTATTGCAAATGGCATTATTTCATTCTGTTTTAGACTTGCTAATTCAAATCCTATCATTTCTGTCTCAATATCCTCCCAAATCAGCATGTGTGTGTGTATGTGTGTGTGTGTGTTTGTAGTTATATGTTGAAATGAGTCCTTCATATATATTTTTACCACTCTAGAGATGGTGCTGCTGCTGCTGCTGCTTCTAAGTCGCTTCAGTCGTGTCCTACTCTGTGCGACCCCATAGACGGCAGCCCACCAGGCTCCCCTGTCCCTGGGATTCTCCAGGCAAGAACACTGGAGTGGGTTGCCCTTTCCCTCTCCAATGCATAAAAGTGAAAAGTGAAAGTGAAGTCGCTCAGTCGTGTCTGACTCTTAGCGACCCCATGGACTGCGGCCCACCAGGGTTCTCCGTCCATGGGATTTTCCAGGCAAGAGTACTGGGGTGGAGCGCCATTGCCTTCCCCACTAGAGATGGTACTTTTTTTTAATAGCTAACATGTGAATACACATTATAATCTTATTCTAATGGAACTGAAATGTCAACATACTTTGAGAGAAGCCTTTAGCTATATTTTTACTTACCACTATATGTACTTTTAAATAAAGAACAATTCAAGCCTTTAGAAGCTTTTTGTGAAATATTCATGTTTTAAAAACTTGTCTTTGATGAGATAGAGTACAAGCAAAGAGGGGAAAGCAAAGCAAACTTGGTTAGCAAATAGTTATCATTTTATCTGAAATGAGAACCAACCATCCTAATGGACTTAAGAACTGCAAATATTTCCCCAGTGACTGGCAATTTGTAGAGAGAATTCAGAAAGTATGCTACTTTTTGTACTTGAATTATTATATATTTCGATTCATAGATAGGTGAATGATTGCTAGATAGATAATAAATCTATATAAGGAAGTAGTTGTTACATTTGCCTTTTAAAATACAACTAGAAAGTGTAATATAAGACCTGGATTCTGTAAACAATGTAAAATCTCTGGACCAGAATGTCACTTGCCTAACAAATATAGGTAAAATTTTCTATTTTATGTGAGATCTTGCATTATTCTAATTTTCCAACCTAAGCCATTGTTTGCAGAAGGCACAATGAAATATCTAAGAAGGAAAAAAGAATAAATAAATATATAGGACAAAAATAACCTAGCCCATATCCAATATCTAACAGATTCAAATATTTATAGTAGATGGGCTCCATGTAAGGGTGTGATTTAGCAAAAATAGCCTAGAGTTCATACACATTTTAGCCTTGTTCTGACAAACATATGACACTGATATTTCATTCCTTATGGATACAATCCATTATTTTAAAACATAGTCTAGAATTTGATGTCTTTAAAGCAAATTCCTATTTCTTGTTGTTTTTCTTATAAACTAAAGAGTATTTCCATAGTTCAAATGTAAAGTTTTGTGGGTTTTTTTTTTTGGATTGAGGTCTTGTGGGGAGGTGATAAAGAGGTTAGTCATTCCCATGGCTCCTGGGAACACTATCACTTCATGTAACGTTGTATTTGCAAAGAAGGTGAAGGCAGAGGTTAACAGATTCCCATCTCTTTTGAACTGCTTCCTTTAATCTTGTTTAATTTCTACTCCTTAAGATCTTAACAGCTATTCCCATGCTTATAGATATTCTTATTTCATATGTATAACTCCCAAAGCCAAGCATTCCTCATAACTTTCTCAGAGCATGTTATTCATACAGCAAAAATATTGTATGTGTCTGAAAAACTTCAATTATATGTCCATAAAACTTCAAATTACATGTCCATAAACACATGGCATATGTCTAAAATAATATAGACCTTGACATACCCTTGTGATGAGGTATTTCTGTTTGCCCCTCCACATCATTCTCTAGGTTATTTTCTCCTTGCTGCATGTCCTTGGAAGTTGATTTGAAGGAATCATGGAATGACTTTCTTTTTCTCTGCCTTTCAGCGGGAGTTAGCCAATGGAAGGCCCTGGTAGGAAACTGAGGACATGAGGAAATAAAGTTGGAGTATTTGTTCCACTGGCTTTTCCCACTGGTTCATGGATTGGCAGTGGGTGTCCAAGTTCCTCTTCTACTGGTCACAACTGCTATTGGGCAACCCTCATTTCAGAGCCTCACCCTGCTCCAAACATTCCATCTTGACACTGCTTCAGCCCTGGTGGTGGTTGAGAAGCTTGGGGGTGCCTAGTTCACTCCCCCCAGTTGGCTTCCCATAACTCTCCCCACCATTTGGATTTTCATTAGAGCTCTTGTTAATCACTTGTTTTGAGTGTACCATCTGTTTCTTGCCAGAACTCTGAATGATATAACTTCCTAAAGCCCCAAATAAAGAAGAAAGTGGAAATAAATATCAAATTTCGGCATCAAATGAACTAACATTTGTTTGCCTGAATCTGAGTAGACAGCATATAACAAATATATGTGAATATGAAGTACATGATCTCTGAGAAAAAGAGGTCTGGTTAGGAATCATAAATTATTAGTATTACACCATGTTAAGCATTTGCTGTACATTAATAATATGCAAAAGGTACCAATTTGCACTGAAAATAAATTATTTTTCTTCCTGTAAAACCAGTTTTTTTCCTATATATCAACATTTTCACGCAAAGAGATGTACAAAAATTGGAATATCAGAAGCCAACTCCAGATGGCTTCAAAGCCACAGAATTGATCATTTTGGAGTCTCTTCAATCTCTTCCAAACACTCTGAGGATGACAAAGCCAGCCCTTCCCTAAATAAGCCCGTGCTTAAAATACAAGCTTTATCATGTAATGACTTGCCACTAACTCCATTAATGCATTTTGGGGGGTGAGTTGTTTTGTTTCATTTCGTGGCTCGTTTCTTGCTCCACCCTGCCTTGGTCTCCCGTGCTGCTTCCAACCCTAAGTTAGAAATGAATTTTTTAAAATAAGCACTTGTACTTTGAACTATAAAACAAAATCTGAAGCTGAAATCAAAGGAAGAAGGTAAATTACTTTTAGTGCTCGGCAAAGAAACTTTCACTTGGCTATTTCCTGTTGTTTTGAAACTCTGAAAATCAATACAGAAACATATCATATTCTGAAGGCAGGTCATCTGTGCACTAGGTGTTTTTAACAGTTAGCTTTGAAGGGGATACTTATGCCCCCTTGACATGAATCTACAGTTCTTTGCACTAAGTGTCCCCATGAAACTACATTTTTGCTTGGGCTATCCATCTCAATGGTTATTACTTTTTACTGTTCCAGGCTCCCATCTTCTATTATAGATTCACTGATAGATCAATATGACAGAGGCAAGATAAAAGTCAGTTAGCTGCACATGTCTATTATGAGTCTGAAAATTCAGACACACATTTCTCCTGACAGAAGGCAGGCACATAACTGAGTTGTTACGTGTCTTGGTGGTTTTCTAGTCCTTTTTGTACAAAATCACATTTCTTGACATCTTTCTTAATTTTGAGGTCCTCATGGCCTGTCGGGGAGTTAGGAGTGAGTGGTTCCCTAGGGGAGAGAGTGAGTTTAAAATACAATCTTCACTTTTGAAAGGAGAGAACAAAACACATTTGTTGCTACACTGAGGCAGTAAAAAGGAATGCTGACATGCTCGGTTTCTAAACCACAGGCAATTGGACTGTAAAACCAAGCAATGGTTCAAAGTCAAGAGAAGAAGCTTTGCAGTCCCCTAGTGGGTCATGGGAATGAGGAAACTGGCTTAAGGTTGGTTGGAAATCTCAGGTTCTCTCTGGGGCTGTTCACTTCAACTGTTAATTAGCAATCGTTTTGAGAAAAGTATAAATCTGTCCAACATTGAATACACTGTCCACAAGATGATTTATCATATGTCCCAGCATCAGGAGAAAGAAGACTCCAGCCACACCTCAAAGGTTGAACAAATTGATGGCAAAGAGGATGAGATTCAAATGGTTTCGTATTTTAAGAATTTTAGCTCTTATTGCAAGCTCTCATGGTTAGGTTCCTGACAAAGGATGTGAAACTTGAAAAGTCCCTCAAAGGTCATTAGAAATTCAACTAAAATGTGTCATTAACTTAGTGTCTCAGCTATGGATTTAAGGGACTGAACAACAACAGGAGTCTTTTCATATCCAACATCATACACATTTATGGACTCAGAGAACACATTATAGCAATTGTCTAAGACAGTTGGGGACAGGGGAGCCTGGTGGGCTGCCGTCTATGGGGTCGCACAGAGTCGGACACGACTGAAGAGACTTAGCAGCAGTAGCAGCAGCAAGACAGTTGGGGGAGGATGTGGCAAGAAGAAATGAGGATAAGGAAAACAAATGATGAGAAGAAATAAATGAGTGAAAGGAAAAAATAAATGAATAAATAGATGATAGTGAAAAAGAAAAGCATTGCATGGATTGCAGACTGCTAATATTCCACTGTGGACTGAGCTTGGAGAAAAACAAAGAAACCCCAGGAATGATTAGGCCATGGGTGTCTGTACACGATGCTGCTCACAACATAGAGGGGGCACTTAACCCACATGGGTTTAGGGAAGTCCTCCTGGCAGAGTCAGCTCTCAAGGACTTTCCAGAGGATGAGCAAGGTAAAGAATGGTCAGTGGAGATATATGTGTGTCTGTGTAAGCATTGATATATTTATCTTTTATTGTGGTTAAAAAAATAATAATAACACAAAATCCATGTCCTTAACAAAGCTCAGTATTGTTCACATAAAGTTCAATCTTACCCAGCTGAACTTTTCTAGACCTTTTCTTTTTGCACAACTGAAACTTCATGCCCACTGAACAGCAACTCCATTTCTCCCTCCTCTCAGTATATGTATCTATTTTCAACTTTACTGTCTCTCCCTCCAGCTCCCACTAAGGAACACTTATTTAAAGGCAGGTTGGAGAACAGCAAGTAGTTTACAACATCAAAGGGCTGGGCTGTCAAAATTTCACATGATTGTCAGATCATCAAAGACCTTACAAATTACACTGAGAAAATTTGATTGATCTGGAACAAAAGGAAGCCAATGACAATTTTTTTTTTGTGTGTGTGTGTGTGTGTAAAGATATGAGATATTCAAGATATCCATTTTACAGCCATCACTCCAGGGACAGTTAGCAGGGCCAACCAGAGAAGGGGGAACCTAGAGGTAAGTGAACTAGTCTGAAAAAGTGGCAATTGCGACAAAAATAAAAAGGGCCTTGGTGGGGGTTGGGGAGGGGTGGTATGACAGGCTTTCAGGTGAGAAGGAAGGCTAGAGGGAGCCGCGCAGGTGACAGGACTGTGAACCATCCATTTATTCAGTTTCATACAAGTTAAACGTCACACCTGCTGCTTGAGGAAAGGCCATGAATATTCAGTCAGAAGCAGCTCAGAGCATACTCGATTTAACTGTAGTTTACATTCAAAGCTGGCTTCCATATGTAAATGCTAAGAAATGACTAGTATCTTCCTTTCTTTTTCACACAAGGATCAGTTTTAAGAGCAGGTGGAGCATGATTGAATATCACAAAAAAATGAGATAAAAGAAGGCAGAGCTAGAGCTCTGTGAAAACCAGTGTCTAGTAATGAATGTCACAAATTCTCCATTATTTCATTTTTTTTTTTAATGTGTCAAATATAGTAAGTAAGCATGTGGTTCTAAGAAAAAGTTATACTAAGAGTTTTATTTTGGCTATAAAGATCTTCTAATCAGTACCAACATTTCTATGAAATAAAGAACCACTGAGATCCAGAAATTTAAGAGGACTAGAGAAAGAGGCCAAAATAAAGACTAAGTCATGCTCTGGTCAGAGATGGAATTCATATTTGAATATTTTTAAAACAGCTCTATTGAGATAAAATTCACATAGCCAGGTCACCCATTTAACGTTTACAGTCAAATGGATTTTGGAATATACACAGAATTTGCAAACATCACCACACCACGATCTAATTTTACACCGTTATCACTCAAAAGGAGACTTTTGCATTCATTAGCAGTTATTCTCCATGCCCCGTCCTCACTCTAGACAACCTCTAGATTTGCCTGTTCTGAGTATTTTATATGAATGGAATCATACGGTATGTGGTCTTTTTTGATTATATTCTTTCACTTAGCATAATGTTTTCAAGACCCCTAAAGTGTCACATGTATTTGTACTTCACTCCTTTTTATTGCTAAATAATATTCCATTGTATGAATGTACCAATATTCTTATTCATTCATCAGTTGATGAATATTTTGAGTTGGTTCCACTTTTAAACCATTTGTGTAATGCTCTTATGAACATTTGTGCACACAATTTTGCATGGACCTAGGCTTTTATTTGGAGAAGGAAATGGCAACCCACTCCAGTGTTCTTGCCTGGAGAATCCCAGGCATGGGGCAGCCTGGTGAGCTGCCGTCTATGGGGTCGCAGAGTCAGACACGACTGAAGCGACTTAGAAGCAACAGCAGCAGGCTTTTATTTTTCTCTATATATATCTAAGAGTGGTATTGCTATGATTAACATTTCAATGAACTGCTAAAATGTTTTCCAATGTGGCTGCTCCATTTTACATTCCTACTAGCAACATGCAAGGGCTCTAATTTCTCTGCATTCGAGCGAACACTGTTACTGTCTTTGACTGTAGTCATCCTGTTGGGAATGAAGTGGTATCTCATTGTGGTGTTGATTTGCATTTTCCTATATGTTTGTATTTTAAATCTGTTGAATCAATCTCTTTATTTAGGATATATTTCACATTACAAAAAAAATCTTGTAAAGCTTTGTGAAAACTCTCTAATACTATTTGTAACAAATAGTATAAAACATAGAGGCTTCAAACATTCAGTATCTATTAGTTTGTGAATCTGTGATTTAGGCTGGGTTCAGCTAGGTGGGTCTGATCTGAGCTTACTCAGGTGTCTGGGGGTTGCTGATGACTGGCTCATCTAGGCTGGCCTTGACAGGACAAGTCTGATTTCTTCCATGTGTCTCCTACCTCCTAAAGTAGATATGTTCTCCCAGAAAGTGGCTGAATATCTTAAGTAGAGGTGGTGAAGTGCCTTTGTTTCTAGTACAACTGCTTATATTTCGCTGGGAAAAGCAAGTCATATGGTTACACTCCAAACCCAAAGGCAAGGAAATAAGCTTACTTCTTAATGGGAAAAACTACAAAGTCTCATGGAAAAGGACATGAAAATCATGAGATGGAAGCATCCAAGCCATTCAGGGCATTGGTCTTCCACATATATTACATATTATTAGAAGATTAAATAGTGGATTAAATGGATTAAATTGGTAGGTCAGAGACCATTGCTTCATTGATCTCCTACAGCTGGGCCACACATTTGCTCTCATATTTGCCTGTGTAAAAAAATGTATTAGCTACTCTAGGGTTAAATATTTCCCTGGTAAAAAAAGATTCTATTTTTTAAAAAATATTATATATGTGTGTGTATGTGTATATATATATAAACATTCTATTGTTTAAATATTTCTCATACAATAATGAGAACTCAGGACTCAGCTAGATCAAACTGTAGCAGGCACTCTGAAATATTCTGGGAAGTGTTTAAACCTAAGATAGATGACATTATTTAAGTATTTATAAATGTCAAATCATCTGTTTTAAGAAAAGCTAATAGAATGTCTTGTAGACATTTCAGGTCTCCCCAGATTGCTTCTATAATCTATTTCCATAGATTCGGCAAACGTGGGAGCAGTCGTCTTATGGGTCAATACCAGTGAAAAGACTGCACAGATACAGGCTTCACAGTCCATTAAGCTTCAGGTTTGCCCTGATGTGGATTCCTCTGATGTATTACAATTATATCCTATTTTTGTTGACTCAGTTACTATGTCAGCAAAACCAAACATTTTGGCTTGTGGCCCAGCCTCGAGCTGTCCATGGAGGATATGTTTTTGCCTTTACCACCATGACAGTAATGAGCAACTGGCATTAGTTTGATTTGCATAATTGTGTGCTTCCAACTTAGACTGTGTGTCAGTAGGAGACAACGTATTGTGATGATACCCATAGCATATTATCTGTTTTGTGCTATCAGCATTTATTTATGTAAATTCCATCATTACAAGGGGTCATTTTCCAACCTTCTACCACAAAATCACATTCTCTGCCAATAAGCAGGAAGAAAATACTGTAGCAGAAGAACTGGGTATATTTTGTCATTCACAGTTGTTGGTCACGGAGTCAGAAAGGTTATTTTTGGTGCTCGCTTGCTTGTTTTTGTTTTTTTTTTTTTTAAGGCTCATTTGCTTTAAGGACCGATAGATACGATGATGATCAGAAAGTCTGTCTGTGACCGTTTAGGACTAATGCCACCAAGCAAACACATTCTCTCCCTCTCTTTCTGACATACACATATACACACACCACAAAGAATATCCGACTCATCTAAGATGTTCTTTAAGAATAATTTATGGTCTAAAAAAATATTTTGTGTGTCCCTAGATGATACGTCGAATGTTTTCTTTGATAAGAAGCAGAACTCCGTAATTTATTCATGCAAGAGATAAAAAGATAGAATAACTAACTAGAATATCCCACTTGTAAAAGTATCTGAAAGAATGACTAGGAACTGTGTGGAACCTGAGGCTTTTGGAAACCAAACTTCACAACTCTGTTCGTGAAAAAAATAGCCAAGGTTAGCTATGCATTTTGTCATTAGTGGTAGATGAGTCTCCTAGGCCTTGTTGGTGTAACTGGAGGTTGTAATTTATACATTTCTTTGATACTTATCTCTAGTTAAGTGCAAAGGGATGTCAGCACTTAACCCAACTTTAAGAAATTACAGGTAGAAGAGGGGAAAAAAGAAAGAAAGGATACCCAGCAGTCAACCATTTTAAATCAAGTAGATACTTGTCAGAAAGAACTCTGGCAAGAGGAATATAATTAGACTATGGCTTTATGGTGAGCTTGAAGTTCCCAGACTGGTCTGTATCAACTGCAGGCTGGTCAGAGAAGAAAAAGAACAGGGAACACACTACAATGTAAATGAAAAAATCAACTAGAAATCACACCTCACACTTGAGCCTTGTAGTCACAGCCCAGCTGATCATTCAGCTCCAAATGAACTCAGAAATGATCTTTTAAGAAGGGAAACATAACAACCACATTTGGAAAACTAGAAAAATATATAATTTCCCTAGATATCTTTCTAAGCCTCATAGCTAAATCAAGAAATAACAGAAAGATATTCTACCAACCTCAAACTTCTTAGTATTATATAATAATCCTTTGAAAGTGTATCCTGTCAGGTAGGTATTTTTAGTTTTTCTTTTGCTTACACCTAATTTCTGACCCTTTGGTGGTAGAAGGGCATTGACTCACCAGAGGACGAGAGAGACTGTTTGCTAGACAACGTGGCATGGAGCATTTGTTCCTCTTGTATAAGCATTTAGAACTTCAACTTATGAGTAAATATTTCTCATAATTTTTTCTCAGTCTCCCCATTTCAATTGCTTTTCTAATTATTATCCTTTATATTTCATATGAAATATCTCTATATAATTAAGCATTAGAATCTTTTATCATTTCGACTTCTATTTTGACTTCCTGTGGTGAGTGAAACTGGATCAGGAATGCAGTGATCAAGGGACAGACACCATGATGTGCTGCACAAGGCAGATGATAAGGAGAGACCAGACAGGATTTAATTCCCAGCCCTTTGTACTATTTATGTAACATTGGTCTGACTTTTCACATGTTGGCTCCTCGGTTTCCTCACTGGTAAAATGCAAGAGAGAGCTGTAAGGATCCTTTCAATGTGATCTTTGAAAGAAAGCACCGTGATTTCTGTTAGCATTTGCTTGAGTGCTTGCATTTGGAATAGAACTAGGAAAAGTGAGGTTACTTGATGTTATTTCTTGTGTAGACAAATTCTCAAAGAGAGAAGAAAAGATACTCAAAGAAGCAAAGCCAGACAAATAAAGCACACATTCTCTTAGGAATATCTCCTCAAAAAGAGTTCAAATAAATGACTGAGGAAAAAGGCAAAGCTGTCCGTGGAAGAAGAGCTTGGAGAAGCAAAGGTCTGGAGACCTCTTCATGTACAGTAGGGAGGGACACCAAACACGTGTCAAAGGGAGAATGCAGACTTTCTGAAGAGCCCACCATGTACTTCCACTTCATGGGAGTTGAAAGGCAACCTGAAATGTTACCTAAAAGCCAGAGGGGCAGAATAGTAACACTTGGAAAAATAATGGCCAACACCAAAATGGAGCGAGCAGACTGAAGGATGCCATTTAAGGAACCAAACCAAGGGAGACCCTTGTGGGCAGTTGAGCAAGAAGGGCTAAAGGGAATGACGGTAGCAGTCAGAAAGAAGTTAGTATGCTTGGGCACAGGGACTGACAGACACATCTGGAAACAATGAAAGGCAGAATTTATTTTTCTCTAGAAGTTTTCTTTGAAAATAACTCTCCAGTGGAACGCAAACCATAATAACAATATCCTTAACATTTTACTTTTTGTGTTTTAAAAACTGATCTAAGAAACAAACATAAAAATTTTGGTTTTGTTAATTAAGTATAATTGTGATTTACAAACCAATCCTTTGTAGCTTTTCTTATTTTCATGGAGTCTTACTCCACTTAGAACAAGCCCAGGGCACAAGAAGAGAGCTTAATGAATATTTGTTCCATATTCCCTATAGCCTCTCTTTACTCTGCTTACCCTCTCTTGGACATATGGACATTTAATGGAAGGAATAAAACAGAAGACTCAATGATGTCTTTTCTTGGCTAATGACAAAGGAAAAGACCCATGCTTATCATGTATAATATGTATATACTCATATCAAAGATAACATAATCAGAGGAGAGTGGCTTACAAACTACCCGATTGACTCAGCAGGTATCACCAAAATATTTGCAGGTTGCTTGGTAACCCAATTAAAAGTCGCTAGTCAAATCCCAGATCATTAGTGACTGAAAATCACTATCATTTGATGGCTCGTCTCAGTCCAGTTCTTAGGGGAGATTTTCCTACATCAAAAAACCACCAACATATTTGGCACTAATTGGCTCCCTTGGTGGCAATCTTAGCCTATAGGCCAAGAATTGAGTGGACCTGGGAGACCAAGCTATTCCCCCAGCCTGAGAGCTGGTGCTTTCCAGCATGAGCTGAAGGACATTGGTGGGTTAATATGAGTTTCATACAGATATTACCTGTCTTTGGACAAATTGAAATGTTCTGTATTTAAGAATTCCATGTTGGTGGAGAGTTCTTTTTTTAAGGACTTTCTTATTAAAATATATTTCTCCTCTTTCTCCCCCCCCAATAGATGCTCTCCCAAATCTACAAAAATTAACAGAAAAATAAGACATTTTATCATCTCAAAATTAGAAAACTGAATTACAGACATTGATGCTATCCAAAAGTAAGGTCTAGGTTAAAAGAGAATTTTTTATTCACTAAAATTAACAAGGTTATAGCCTTGTTACTTTGCTGGATATGATAGGAACTTCTACAGAGATGAACAAATTTCTTGAGTATTCATATAAATGTATTATGAGAGCATTATTTGAGTACTTTTCTATTGAAAATTGATCTGAATTTGGTTGTTGCTGCTAAGTTGCTTCAGTCGTGTCCAACTCTGTGTGACCCCATAGATGGTAGCCTACCAGGCTCCCCTGTCCCTGGGATTCTCCAGGCAAGAATACTAGAGTGGGTTGCCATTTCCTTCTTCAATGAATGCATGCTAAGTCACTTCAGTTGTGTCCGACTCTGTGCGACCCCATAGATGGCAGCCCACCAGGCTCCCCTATCCCTGGGATTCTCCAGGCAAGAACACTGGAGTGGGTTGCCATTTCCTTCTCCAGTGCGTGAAAGTGAAAAGTGAAAGGGAAGCCGCTCAGTCGTGTCCAACTCTGTGCAACCCCATGGACTGCAGCCCACCAGGCTCCTCCGTCCATGGGATTTTTCCAGGCAAGAGTACTGGAGTGGGGTGCCATTGCCTTCTCCTATTGGTTTTTGAGATAACAGGTTTTCCATAGATTGTGGTATTGAAAGTAGTAGACAAATTCAAAATCAGTGAAGGGATATAAATGTTAAGAAAATATGATTGGAGCCTTTTAAGTTTGCTACTAAACCTGATATTTTAACTATGTCTGTATCGAACATTTGGCTATGAAGAAAAACATGATACAGAGTATTGCAAGATAAATTTATCATAATTTTGGGACACACACAAAAAGCTAAAAAGAGCCATAGACAATAGAACAAAGTTATGAAAAATGAAATCTAATACAGAAGAAACTGGACTAAGAAAAGAGTTGGGCTCTAGATATATCACTATTATCACTTAGGTCCTCTTTTTTTTTTTATTTTAACCTGCAAGTCTGGAAATAAGGATATATAAGATCTCTTTTTGGAGAAGGCAATGGCACCCCACTCTAGTACTCTTGCCTGGAAAATCCCATGGATGGTGGAGCCTGGTAGGCTGCAGTCCATGGGGTCGCTAAGAGTCAGATGCGACTGAGTGACTTCACTTTCACGCACTGGAGAAGGAAATGGCAACCCACTCCAGTGTTCTTGCCTGGAGAATCCCAGGGATGGGGGAGCCTGGTGGGCTGCTGTCTATGGGGTTGTACAGAGTCAAACACGACTGAAGAGACTTAGCAGCAGCAGCAGCAAGATCGCTTTTTAGCTTAGGGATTGTGAATTTCCTTAGAAGATATTTCTTTACTAGTTTCTTTCTACTAATGTCTACTTTTGGTGTACTGGGACATGAGAAGTCAGTTATGTTTTATCTTGGAATTTTTTAACAAAAATTCTAAACTGACAAAACCTATTGAATTTCAAAATTTTAAGAATGAATTTCTGAAAACTCCTTATTAAAAAAAAAACAGATATATGGATAGTTGTATTTCATTGGCTACAAAGCTAGATAAGAGGTAAGGGGCTTGTTGAGTAATATTAAGAGAGACTTCTGACATTTTTACAACAATGAACTTTCTCAACACTGAATCAGGACTACAAAGATGTGACACCTGAGTTGATATAGTGCACAAACTTCCATTCACTTACACATTAGAAAGATTGCATTTGTCTTTAGCTGCTGAGAGTTGCAGATCACAATAATTTCTTATCTTCCACATTCATTGTTAATAACTTTTTTTATTGAATTGCGGCTAGAATTTTGCTGTTTATTTATTCCTAATTATTTCTTTTACTTTATAATATTGAATTGGTTTTGCCATATATCAAAATGAATCTGCCACAGGTATATATGTATTCCCCATCCTGAACCCCTCTCTCATCTCCCTCCCCATCCCATCCCTCTGGGTCATCCCAGTGCACCAGCCCCAAGCACCCTGTATCATGCATCAAATGTGGATTGGCGATTCATTTAACATATAATATTTTACATGTTTCAATGCCATTCTCCCATATCATCCCACTCTCACCATCTCCCACAGAGTCCAAAAGACTGTTCAATACATCTGTGTCTCTTTTGCTGTCTTGCATACAGGGTTATCACTACTTTCTTTCTAAATTCCATATATATGCTTTAGTATACTGTATTGGTGTTTTTCTTTCTGGCTTACTTCACTCTGTATTAATAGGCTGCAGTTTTATCCACCTCATTAGGTCTGTTTCAAATGTATTCTTTTTAATGGATGAATAATATTCCATTGTGTATATGTACCACAGCTTTCTTATCCATTCGTCTGCTGATAGGCATCTAGGTTGCTTCCATGTCCTGGCTATTATAAACAGTGCTGTGATAAACATTGGGGTACACGTGTCTCTTTCGATTCTGGTTTCCTCAGTGTGTATGCCCAGCAATGGGACTGCTGGGTCACATGGAAGTTCTATTTCCATTTTTTTAAGGGTATCTACACACTGTTCCGAAAAAAAAAAGAGAGAATTTTGCAATTTATTTTGTGCAGGTGCTCTTTCATTCAATTACTTATGCATGCATGCTCAGTCACTAAGTTGTATCTGAATCTTTTGTGACCCCGTGGACTATAGCCCACCAGGCTCCTCTGTCCATGGGATTTTCCAGGCAAGAATACTGGAGTGAGTTGCCATTTCCTTCTCCAAGGGATCTTCTCCACCCAGGGATTGAAACCGCATCTCCTGTGGCTCCTGCTTTGGCAGGTGGATTCTTTACCACTGAGCCACCTATAGCTAGGCTTTTCTGGGACAAGGTACCAACTCTAACTGCTATCTATGAAAATATGTATAATTCAGTTAAGTCTCATAGGCACTCAAATAAACATCTTTTATTTTCTATGGCTGCTGCATCGATGTTCATCTCACATTGGTGAAAATTATCCAGTTCTAGGAAAGTATTCAAATGTATCATGACATCATGGAAGAGACTGTGGTGGTTGTTTCAAACCACTCTGGTGCATACATGAATTTGTGGTAAAACAGAACAGTTTACCAATAAAGTTTATAAAACATTAGTTTCAAAAGTGTTTCCAAAAAAAATGTTTAGTGTTCAACTAATTTAGGAAATATGTTCTTTACCATTCCATTAGGGAATCACAGACTATAATCAAGTCTCTGAGAAATCCTTGTCCAAGTCTTTGAGAATGCTTGTAAGAGACAAGCGTTATTTGCTTAATTTAGTGTTTTCCTACCTGAATTTGGTCATAATTTTTTTCTTTGACCCTATTTACTTGTATTCTAAAGAATGAAGACTTTAATAGAGAAGGTAGGCATCCTCTGTATCAACACCATGGGGTTTTCTAGGAAAAATGTGATTCTTATTTAGTAAATTCTTTCTTGTGTTTAACTGGAATACTTGTTGCCTTCACTTATTGATTGTTACTGTGCACCATATAGACATACAGTGAATATCAACCTTAAAGCAGTATTCAAAATATGTCAAGAGAATAATTAATTTTATTTCTATGACTCTTCTCCTGCACAATAAAAATCCTCAGTCATTCAGACATTCCTTCTATGTCTGAATTTTAGGAACATTCCCCATCTCTGAATCTGTTCCAACTTATTACTACCCCTATTACCAGCAGCACTAAAGAAGGATACAGTGTCCCAGGGGCTAGAACAGAGCAGGACAGAGGGAGACTATCACCTCCTCTTTAGAGCAGTCAATAATTTATGTGGTTCAGATTATTTGCTTTGCTTTTGCTAAAAATGACTTGTAACAGATATCCTTTGTGCCTGGGACTGTGAATATGATTTTATGCTCATAATTTGATTACCATGTGGCATATTTGACCTGCAATTAGGGTGGTTCTAACATAGTCACACAAAGATTTTAAAAGCAGAAAGTTTGGTCTGTCTGCTCCCACACCAGGAAGGCAGAGATCCAAAACAGGAGAAGGATTCAAAGAGCTGCTGGTGGCTTGCTGATGGAAGTGGCCACATGGCATGGGATGTTGGTGATTATTAGTTGTTGAGAGCAGCCTCTGGATGATAGATAGCAAGCCAACAGGGACTGTAGTCCTAAAACTGCAAGAAACTGGCCAAAAAACATGAGTGATCTTAATTATGGATACATTTTTAGTACTTCAAGAGGAAACTCAGTCAGGCTAACTCCTTGATTTTGGCACTGCAGGACCCTGAGCTGAGAACAAAATAACACTGTGACTGATTTCTGAGTTAGGTGCAAGTGAAAGTCCTTCAGTCCTGTATGACTCTTTGCAACCCCATGGAATGTAGTCCCCGGAATTCTCCAGGCCGGAATACTGGAAGGGATGACCTTTCCCTTCTCCAGGGGTTCTCCCCAACCAATGGATCAAATCCAGGCCTCTTGCATTGCAGGCAGATTCTTTACTAGCTGAGGCATAAGGGGAAGCCCAAAAATACTGGAGTGGGTAGCCTATCCCTTCTCCAGTGGATCTTCCCAACCCAGGAATCTAACCAGGGTCTCCTGCATTGCAGTAGGATTCTTTACCAACTGAGCTATCAGGGAAGCCCCATCTGAGTTAGAACTGTGAGCAAATAAATGGATATTTTTTAGACACTAAGTTTGTAGTAATTTGTTACACAGCAATAGAAAACTAATACATCTAAAAAGTAAAACTAATACAAAATAATTACCATATTTTGTTTTTATATGTGATTTGTGACAAATGTTAGTAATGCATTTTCCATTTTCTCTGTCTGAACAGCCTTAAGTATTTTACATAAATATTTTTTCACGCCTCCTTTTCTTTGCCTTCAGTAAGATGTTGCTAGCTTGCAGCCATTCTCTGATTCATGAATTTCCACACAAATTCATATATTATGTACATAGAGATGGGTTTCCACACCTCCACACCCCACCCCCATTTTTTCTTTCTTTCTTTCTTTTTTTTTTTTTTTTTTACTTTCTTTGGACTTTTAGTTAAGATATTGCCCTTCCAATTCTAGATTGTAAGATGAGACTTGACCTAATTATTTATAACTATTTACCTTTTCCTACAAAGAGTGTAAGTTGACTCTGTTAATTGCCCAAATCCTAGTATTTTTATGCTGATTGACCTCAAGTATTGATTATGACATAGGCTTCCCAGGTAGCTCAGAGGTTAAAGAGTCTGCCTGCAATGCGGAAGACCTGGGTTCAACTCCAGGGTCGGGAAGATTCCCCTGGAGAAGGGAATCTCCAGTATTCTTGCCTGGAGAATCCCATGGATGGAGGAGCCTGGTGGGCTACAGTCCACGGGCTCACAAAGAGTCGGACACAACTGAGCAACATCACTTCACTTCACTTCACTTGATTATGACCTCTTTTCTCATTTGCCTTCTCTGTTATTCACTTTCTCATTTGTGTTTTTGTCCTCTCTAACTGATACTAAAGATTTCTTGCATTTCTTCCTCTACATTTGCTTTCAGCTTGAATGGCTCTGTACTAACCATTCTTTGGACAGTTATCTTAGTCTATCACTGCATTATCTTGAGCCAAGGTCTAATACTCACCTGTATATGGTACCTTTTGGTACAGGAAGTTTTTCACTATCCATATCCCATTTATCTTTCAGAATCCCAGCATTTAAATGAATGCAAAGATAGAGTTGTTATCCAGGGCCCCAAATCCTTTGTTATTATATCCCTGAAAGCATTTTGCTAATCCTCTTTTGTTGGTTTTCCTTGTTTGCATCAATAAGAAATTTTAGATGATAGAGTGTCTGGTAAGCCTTAGAAATCTTCAAAATCACATAAACCCTCTCCAAGAAGAAGCAACCCCTTGAACAGACGATCATCAGAGAGGAGTGCTCCCACGTTCTCCTAGTTCTGCTTCTGAAAACACTAGTCATTCTTGCTCAGTCCCTTTCATGGCTTCTCCTCTTCTGTTGGGTCTATGTACCCATATCTTGTTATGGACTCATTTGCGGATGGGATTTAGACTCAAATGTGAAGTGAAGTACAGTCTATTTTGGAAATCACGTACATAATCTGGCCAACAGTAACCTTAGTAAGCAATAAAATGTCTCCATCCTGTTGGTAATTTTAATGGAAATTATATAACTGTATGTTTAAAATATGATTAAAAATTGTTATTGAACTATTGCTGATTCACAATGTTATGCTAGTTTCAGATGTACAGAAAAATGATTCAGATTGTTTTCCCTGATAGATTATTACAAAATACTGAGTATAGTTCCCTGTGCTATACAGTATGTACTTCTTGGATCTATTTGGTTTGAAAATGACTAATAATTTATGCTAATAAATATTAAAGATTAATATGTGCTATAGTCATGAGTGACAGTGCCTTTATAGGAGATAATAGAGAGCTCAACAAGAAGACAACTAGGAAGCCAATTTTCACTAGACACCATATCTTCTGGCATTTTGATCTTGGACTTTCCAGTCTTCAGAATTTTGAGAAATAATGTCTGTTGGTTAAGCTACTGGTTTATGGAATTTTGGTTATATTAAGCATGATTGGCTAAGAATATATCTATTGGTATTAGCCTTAAATGGCCATTTTATTCCTAGGTCTAACGTAGGTTGAGGGGTTTGTCTGATTCTCCAGATAATCCCAAAGAATGATTATTGAGTTCAAACATCTCAATTAATCCTTAAAGTGAAAAGAAAATGAAGTTGCTCAGTTGTGTCCGACTCTTTGCAACCCCATGAACTGTAGCCTACCAGGGTCCTCTGTCCATGGCATTTTCCAAGCAAGAGTACGAGAGTAGGTTGCCATTTCCTTCTCCAGGGGATCTTCCCGACACAGGGATCAAACCCGGTCTCCCACATTGCAGGCAGATGCTTTACTGTCTGAGCCACCAGGGAAGCCCTAATTAATCCTTGGTCTATTCTAATAGTATCTACTTTTCATTACCAGTATTCTTTAAATTGTCTAGTTGCTTCAGTTCTGAAAACTTTATTAGTGAGTGGGTATGGCACTTACAAATGAATATATAGGATGATTTTATTTGATAATCATTTTTTTCCAAGTATATTTCTGTGCTTTCCTCTTTACCTATTCATTCTGAAACTCATAACTACTTTTTTGCTTTCCTTTTACCCTATAAATGTAGTAAATAAACTTGATTTTTGCTTTATAAATTTTCCAGCTAATCAATAGCTCCTTAATTAGTTCAACATTTTCATTAATATTTATTTTCAATATCTACACTCTCCTCAATTTCAATTCCAAGCCACAAAATCTAAAAATATTTAGCTGCACAAATTTGGCAGCTCATCAGTACAAATTATCTTCCACCCTATCTAAAACAACAATAAATAAAACTATCTTAATATATTTATACTGCATATGTAGCATTTTTCCCTTTCCTATGTGGACTTTAAGAAGGACAAAATGTTATTTTCTGTCATGGACTTTAATCTTACAGCAGAGTGAAATACTAAATGTGAGTTGATCTCTAAAATCATGGAGAGTAAAATTACACACACAGACACACCCACATAGAGTCATTGAGAATTAGTGAAAGGTCATGTTGAATATTGCAAAAAATATTTTCCTTCAACATTACTGTTTCCTTCATTGACTTTCAGATGAAATGGTTGGCCTGAATTTAAGAGGAGTATTGTAGTAAAAATAAGTATCTTTAAATAATAAAATTGTACTTCACTCAGTAATAGGCAATGACTGAATAGACAGTCTAATCATGTCTCCCTCTCTTGCTTGCTAGGAGATTCATGCTACTTTATTGAAATGATAGCAAGAATCTTCTGCAGCTATAAAATTGTTCTTTTGTTTCTCCTTGACTTGTTTACTCTCTTTTTCTGTGTAAGACAGGTGAATTTACAAGTTTTAAATCTGTGGATCAAGTGATCGCACCCCACAAAACAATACATTGGTATGATGATATTCTTTTTCTGTTCTGTTGACTTACCTTAGAATGATGAAACAAATAAAATTTATTTTACTTGTTTTCATAATATAGTTAAATAAGAAAATGAAGACAGAAAAATGAAAGAGAATTTTAAGATTCATCAAGCATATATTCTATGCCAATAATTCTACATGTTGTATGTCAGCAACTCTTCAATATAATCTCATAAAAAATGCATTATTTTGCCCATTTCATAGATAAGAAAACAAACTTGGAGAGATTATTTGTTGAAAATTGTATGACTAAAACACCAGGATGCTTTTTTACCAGGAAACAGACACATTCCACTTCCCTGGTGGCTCAGTGGTAAATAATCCACCTGCTTTGCAGGAGACCTGGGTTCAGTCCTTGGGTCAGGAAGATCCCCTGGAGAAGGAAATGGCAACCCATTCCTGTATTTTTGTCTGGGAAGTCCTGTGGACAGAGGAGCCTGGTGGGCTATAGTCCATGGGGTTGCAAAGAGCTGGACACAATTGAGTAACTGAGCACACAAGCATGCAGACAGATTCCAAAGTCCAAGTTCTCTCCAGAAACACACCTGCCCTCCTGTCACCTAACTTCATTTCTATTTTAAGACAAATGCTTTTGGAACAGCAGGTTGAAGTTTCCAAGGCCTTGTTAACGCCCCTCATAGTCCAAGTATGGCAGTTTTTATTTCTCTTGTAAGCAACACAAAATTTATTCCTTGTGGTTCTGATTCATGTATATTGTACTCATAAAGATGTCTAATGTTTTATCAAGAGCTTTTTGAACTGCAAGTCAAATGATTTTTTTTCAAGTTACTGGAAGTAAAATGTTGTTGGTATAAACAAAATGGAACAACCTCAGATGCTTAGATTCAAAACAAGACTTAAATACCTGTTGATACTCACAATTATATGCTATAAATGCAGCAAATAGTTTATTGTTTATGATTTATTAATTTCATAAATACAAATGTGCTTTCTCTCCTTAGTGCTTATCAGGCTGGTGTGTGTGTGTGTGTGTGTGTGTGTGTGTGTGTGTGTCTGGAGCTTCTATTTCCTCATAGTGATATGTTAGTAGAGTATCTACTTTTAAAAAATACCAATGTTTTAAGGACTCTTTCTCTGTATAAATCAGCACTATACGTAGGCCCATGATTGAAGCTGTACTTGAATACACCCTGCCAGTGACTTCATGCAAAGTTAAAGATGCTAGCTTTTAAATAGTAGGTAGTCTAATAGTTCAGAAACATTAAAAGTGAAATTCCTGATTCCTTTTGAAAACAGTCAAGACTGCAGAGGAAACAAAAATTGGTTGGACTTTACTGAGCTGAGGAAATAAATTCCACTCTGTATAGATTGACTTCCTAATGTCACAAGTCAATTTAGAAATTATATACAAGATAAATCTCTTTCCTTTCATTGCACCAATGTAGTTAGCTTAATCATGAGCATCAGTGGAGACAGAGATTGAAAAATAAATTGTTCACTGTCTCCAAGACAAACCCCAAATAGGAAACTTGATATTTTGCATAAACTCCATCTCTGGAATATGCTTTTGAAAAGACATGCCATAATTATATGTAGCATTATAGAGGCTCTTGTGTTTATAAATATTTTCAAAAGCCTTTGAAATTGTTTGTAAATCCGAAGTTTATAAATGACTTATGAAATCCACAAATTTGCTAAATATGCTTCTGCATTTTTGTATTATGCTCTGTGATTTTTCTTTCTGTGTGGTGTAAGTCAAAGAAAATGATATACAATATGGCTAGATAGAACTAAACTTTCCAGACAAAGAAGCATCTGTTTTTCTCATTTAGTTTTTGAATTTATGTTGGTTTCACAATTGGTTACACTGCAAACAATGTGGTTCAAATGACAATGACATTGATTACATTTCTACTTTGCACTACGAGCACTTTTTATCCACAATTGTCAACTCCTTTAACCAGCAATAACTAAGCCTTTCAGCACCTTGGTACCTTGGGTATTGTATTACCCAACCTGAAGCAGATAGAACAGTAACTTCGCAGGAGGCTGACACAGTTTTCATGAAGCCAGGGATGACTAGAATTTTAAAAACCTAGTTGCAAGAGCTTATCTTTTGATGTACATTTTAAAATTTTGGAGCAAGCTACTTATGACTGTGGTTTCTCTGCTATACTCATCTTTCCAATAGTACTTTGAAATGATTTCTAGGTCAGGGATCATAGGCCAGGTGAAATTTTCCTGAGCAGTAATTCCTACTTTATGTTTCTATAGGGTGTGTTCCTAACTTCTCTCTTCACCGGTGGAAGAGGCTATTTTGAAAATGGGTAACAAGTCGTCTGAGAATTATACTGCCATATAGAATTTGATTTGTAAAATGGCTTTCATCAATAGCTTTAGCCCAAAATTTCACTTTGCAGATCATCTAAATATTCACACATGCACTTTGATTTCTTAAAAAATCTTTGTATGTCTATGCTGTGTCCTGATAGACTATGTGTCCTTCAAAATAGGGGAAAATTTGCATTCCCTATGTCATCTAGTCATTTACTCATTTATCAAGTATTTACTGAGTAGCTACTATGTTTAAAATAGTCTGCTCCATGCTGGCTCATAGGAGCAATTGAATACATTCTTCTGGTTAAAATACTTATTGTTTCAACACAGTGAGAACTCTAAGAAAAACTTACTATAAACTGAGTTGACCAGCATGCTCTACTGACATATTTTCATGTTATAATTTGTATCTATTGTACCAGATATTTAAATTGTGTAACTTCTAGTTGACATCTTAGTCTTGATGGCTACCTTTTTTTTTTTTTTTTTTTCTGGTGCAAGGAAATCATTATGCACTGAAAATGAAACCTCTGAATCATTTCCCATGGCTTCTGTTTTTCTATGATGTCTTCAGTGATTTGATTAGTTTTTAGTTGCATATTAAAATACTATTTCTGTTATATAATAAGAGAAACTAAATGACCACTTTTAACATGACAAGACATTATAATAAGGTAGGAAATGGAGATTATTGCTCCACAGTGAAACTAAACTAGCTTTAACATATGCTTTATCAAATAGTATTTTATACTATGCCTGTGTGCTTGGTTGCTTAGTAGTTATCTGATTCTTGCGACCCCTTGGACTGTAGCCCACTAGGCTCCTCAGTCCATGGGGTTTTTCAGGCAAGAATGTTGAGATGGCTTGCCATTTTCTCCTCCTGGGGATCTTCCCAACCCAAGGATCAAGCTCACATCTCCTGCTTGGCAGATGGATTCTTTACCACTGAGCCACCTGGGAAACCATTTTATACTGCAGCAAGTAGAAATCACTAGCTAAAATGTCTAATTACTACTTCACTGAGAAAGTAAAACATGACCTATTACCTGATTTCTTTTCAGGACATTTTTGCTTTACCCAGACATGTAAACCTTGTTTGAATGGCCTCATAATAAAATGTATAACTAACTCAAACCTGGACTCAGGTAAACCTTGGTATAAAACCCACCTTTGCCTTTCATGAACCGTATAATTGTGGGAAAATATTTTGTTCTATGTAAAATTCAGTTTTGCCATTTGAGAAATGGAGTAATAAAAAGGTATTTTCATGAGATCATTCATGGGATACTTAGAAAAAAGCCCAGTACAAAGCAACTATTCAAGAAATGCTAGCTAATGGTATTTTAATGGGCTTCAGATAAATCAAATTTTTGCTAAATTGCTAAATTTGTTAATTGGAATGGATGAAGCAAGTCTTAAAAGATCTCAGATAATTTGTAAATTATTGATTGGTTAGGAAACAATGAACATTTTTGGTGATTCTCAATCTATCATTATTAGCAAAGCCTCAACACATAATTTTATTGAAGTAACTATGAGATTATTTAGTAATTATAACAGACATTTAGTCATTACATCATCTTAACACTACTATGAGGTTTGTAGTATGGTGTCTATGTTACAAGTGAGGAAATTGAAATTCAGAGTTAAAATGATTATTTAGGGAAAATCGGCTGGGAAAGAGGCAAGCCTGGCCTCATGTATTAACTTTCACATATGCTCTCCAATAGCCTGTTATTGTGTTTTTGTTGTTTTAGTCATTAAGTCGTCTCCAACTCTTTTGCAACCCCATGGACTGTAGACTGTCAGGCTCCTCTGTCCTTGGGATTTCCCAGGCAAGAATACTGGTGTGGGTAGCCATTTCTTTCTCCAGGGATCTTCTGGACCCAGGGAGTGAACCAGAGTCCCCTTCATTGGCAGGCAGATACTTTACCACTGAACCACCAGGGACGCCTGCCATTCTAATTAGCATCATGCAAATATAATTACCAATTTGTCAATTTTGTCAAAAGTCATCACTGCTGACCTAATTATTATTAAATGTCTATTACATGCCAAATACTTTGCAGTAGGCTTTAATACATATTTTTATAATAAAATCCTTCAGTCATTAGCTACCAAAGATCTTCTGAAGAAGATGCATTTCTCAGCATAAAGAACTTACAGGATCACAGAGAAAAACACAAATAATCATACTCCTGCAGAATAATACAGTGTGTCACAACAATGAATTTTATCCTGTTATCCTCATCTAATGCTTCCCAAGTGGTACTGGTGGTAAAGAACCTGCCAGCAATGCAGGAGATATAAGAAATGTGGGTTGATCCCTGGATTGCAAGGATCCCCTGGAGGAAGGGATGGCAACTTACTCTAGTATTATTGCCTGGAGAATCTCATGGACAGAGCAGCCTGGCAGGCTGCAATCCATAGAATCACACAGAGTCGGACACAGCTCAAGTGATTTAGCATGCATGCATCCTCCTGCTAGCTCAGTTGGTAAAGAATCCGCCTGCAATGCAAGGGACCCCAGTTTGATTCTTGGGTCAGGAAGATCCCCTGGAGAAAGGATAGGCTATGCATTCTAGTATTCTTGGGCTTCCCTTGTGGCTCATCTGGTAAAGAATCCACCCGCAGTGCAGGAGACCTGGGTTCGATCCCTGGGTTGGGAAAATCCCCTGGAGAAGGGAAAGGCTACTCACTCCAGTATTCTGGCCCGGGGAATTCCATGGACTGTATAGTCCATGGGGTTGCCAAGAAGTCAGACACGACTTTCACATTTACTTTACACTTTCATCCTCATCTAACAGATGAAGATACTGAGGCTTAAAGAGAAACATAAACAACTAGAAGACAATATGAGGAATAGTCTGTATTCAAACTCAAATCATTCTATCACTTTTCCTTTAAAATTGTTATTATACCATGTCCATAGTCATCACCAACAATGCATTTCTTATGCTCAGAGACACAGTTCTGCAAAGCTGCATCTTGACTGGTATGGCTCTAGACCTGACTGCCTCTGACCTAAGGTACTGGTTTATGATACAGAATGAATATAAAATGTGGCAGACACTGGTGTTTGTATATTAATCACCATTTCCTACCTTCTTAGTTATTAAAAAAACCAGTTTTTGTTCAGGTATCTCATACTCACTCTCTTCTGGATTTCCCTAGCTTCAGGAAGTAAATCATTATTGATCTAAAGAACCAGGGCAAGCCTATTCTCCTTGACAGTGTGGAGTCAGATCTGTATTGCAGTTCTGGCAAATAGACTGAGAAGAGACATCTGCTGGGAACCATCTAGATAGAGTCCATTAAAAAGAAACACTGAAGGAAAGACTCCATTTTATGCCTCTCTACATTTTGTAGCCATCGTGGGTCCGTAAAAGGCAAACCAATTCACTGAGGATGACAGATCATAAAGAGAGAAAAAAAATCATTGATGAAGTCAGTACACAACTAAATTATTCCACTCACAAACCACTTTACCTTCAGACTTTGAATTATGTGAAATAATAAATGCTACTTCTTAAGTAACTTGGTGTTGAATTTTCTGATTTTTTTTTTCCAGAAAGAAATGTAAAAAGTATTTTAATGGGATTCCTCACAAAGAATTATTATTCCTCACAAAAAAGTATTTTTTCTTGTAGTGTTTTTCCTTCCTCCTAATATGAAATTTTAATGACATGTACATCTTACAGTCATATTGAAGGGTGTTAGATGAAATTTAAGTTCTCTTTTTGGGCCCAACTTTGGATACCAATCCTTGATTTGTGACAAATGCTATAGCTACTGGGCACATATGAGACCCTCAAAGACACTATGGATTATTTAACTTCAAAGGCATCTTAATCCAGAAATGTCTGACTGTTCAAACATACAAAGAAGGGCAATGAAGCTAATTTCACCATATTAAGTTGGATGAAAAACCAATCCAAAATGATTCCGTTTTACTCAATTGCATTGCAGGCATAGAAGGTAAGTGCACCTAAGAAGAAATAAAAATCTGCAAAATACATAATGGAATATTTTGCTATGCACATGCACTAAACTGCATTCAATCAAAGTATATAAATACTTTAGAAGAGATTTTTAAAAATAAATACATGTATGGAATCATTTGTGTGTGTGTGACTGTTAAATATATACTTAAGGCACATTGAAAGGGATACAACATAATCTTTGTCCACAGAGTGGCCACCACCAGCAGATGGCAATTGGTAGAAAAGCAACTGAACAGTTGCCCTGTATAGCCATAAAGGCTAAATAAGGATGTGCCAGGCAGTTTGTCCAGGGAGGCCTAACTGTCTCAGAATTGATGGTAGTGGATTACGAGTGGGTTAGAGAAAAGAAGTTCTTCAGATAAGGAAGCACTTGTTCTGAATCTTAAAGAATGCACTCAAAGAACTGCAAATAGTTAAGGTAGCTAGGTCCTATCCTCCACTTGGAAGTATGGCAGGAATGTAAGCTGGAGATGTAGGTAGGAGCCAGACTGTAAACAGGGGGAAAACAATGAGGACCTATATTAGAGCAGTAGGGAATGGACATTGGAAATAGCTGATTCATAGGGTGACTATTTAACTCATTAAATGTGTCATCCAAACTAGAATGATTTTTTAGAGTGAAGGGGAGCACAATCAATAATCATAAATAACAGGTATGAAGGGGCTTTCCTGATAGCTCACATGGTAAAGAATCTGCCTGCAGTGTGGGAGATCCGGGTTCAACTCCTGGGTTGGGAAGCTCCCTTGAAGAAGGAAATGGCAACCCACTGCAGTATTCTTAACTGGAGAATTCCATGGACAGAGGAACTTGATGGGCTACAGTCCATGGGGGTGCAAAGAGTCGGACACGACTGGGCAACTAACACTTACACTTTTCACTTTCAACAGGTATGAATGAGAACTGTTTTGGTTAAACTAGGGTACATAGCCACCCTAGTCCAATTGAAATGCATTAAAAAAATTTTTTTTTTTCAAAAAAATCTTTTTGTTTTATACTGGAGCATACCCAATTAACAGCATTGTGATAGTTTCAGGTGGACAGCAAAGGGACAAAGCCCTACATATATATGTATCCATTCTTCCCTAAACTTTTCTCCCATCCAGGCTGCTACATAACACTGAGCAGATTTCCTGTGCCATACAGTAGGTCCTTGTTGGCTATCCATTTAAAATATAGCAGTGTGTTCACGTCTATCCCAAACTCCCTAGCTATTCCTTCTCCTCATCCCCTGGGCCCCAGACAACCATAGAATCACTCTCTAAGTCTGTGAGTGTTTCTGTTTTATAAATAAGTTAATTTCTATCATGTTTTTTTTTAGATTCTGCTTATAAGAACTGTCATATGATATTTCTCCTTCTCTGTCTAACTTCCTTCATTTAGTATGACAACTCCTAGATCCATCTGTGCTGCTGAAATGGCCTTGTTTCATTCTTTTTAATAGCAGAGTAATTTATTTGACAAAGTGAGCAGTACATAGTGGCTGATCTTCTGGGGGTGATGAGTGAGAATACAGAGCATAAGACCATCCCCAGGCTTCTGATGTGAGACTAATGGCAATTACTTTCACTGTGATTAAAAAGTATAGAAGAAGGAACAGGCTTTCAGGGAGAGGAAATGAATTATGCTTTAGACATGTTGAGCTTGAGATGTTTGTAGGAAATCAAAGTAGCTATGTCTATAGAAATTAGAAATGTGAATTACAAACAACAGAGATGTTCAGCACGAAGATAAAGATTTGGGGATCATTACAATAAAATGGAAGTTGAAGTTGTCAAATCAGATCAGATCAGTCTCTCAGTCGTGTCTGACTCTTTGCGATCCCATGAATCACAGCACGCCAGGCCTCCCTGTCCATCACCAACTCCCGGATTTCACCCAGACTCACATCCATCGAGTCAGTGATGCCATCCAGCCATCTCATCCTCTGTCGTCCCCTTCTCCTCCTGCCCCCAATCCCTCCCAGCATCAGAGTCTTTTCCAATGAGTCAACTCTTCGCATGAGGTGGCCAAAGTACTGGAGTTTCAGCTTTAGCATCATTCCTTCCAAAGAAATCCCAGGGCTAATCTCCTTCAGAATGGACTGGTTGGATCTCCTTGCAGTCCAAGAGAAGCTGTGGAGAGGGCTAATTTTTCTTTCTTGTCTCACTATACACAGCAAGAGAAGATAACCAAAGAAAGAATTTTTATGAATAACAAAAATGATGTGTTATGTAAAAGAAGAGAATCCCAAACAGAGATCCTATATAGGAAACTGAAAAAGTAGTCAGAGACATGAAGAAGCCAAATGAAAAGAGGTATAATGGAAGAAAAGATGAGAATGATTTCAGGATGGATGTTAGAAGGATATCTTTAGTTTTGTCTATTTTTAGATGTCTATTCCAGTTAGCTGGTAACAGAGCTTCCTTATCTGTGAGAACTTCATCCTGTGCTCTCAGACTCTCTCTCTCTCTCTTTCTCTCTCTCTCACACACACACATACAAACACACACATTCAGCACCAGGGGTGATTATTTGATGTCAGTTATTATTACCATTCCTCCCAAGAAATGATAACTGATTTAAGGGCAGTCTTATGACTTAAATCTATTTTTCCCAGGAATTTTAATCTTGACTTAGTTGGTACACTGAGACAATGTTAGTGAGAGGTGAGTCATTCCTATATCAGAATACAAAAGAGACTGTCCACAGGCTCCTGACTGAGATATATGGCTTAGGGCTGATTCCTATATTTCTTAAGCTCTGTTTATTTTGTTTCCCTGCTGCTGCTGCTGCTAAGTCGCATCAGTCGTGTCCGACTCTGTACGACCCCATAGACGGCAGCCCACCAGGCTTCCCCCATCCCTGGGATTCTCCAGGCAAGAACATTGGAGTGGGTTGCCATTTCCTTCTCCAGTTCATGAAAGTGAAAAGTGAAAGTGAAGTCGCTCAGTCATACTGGACTCTTAGCGACCCCATGGACTGCAGCCTACCAGGCTCCTCTGTCCTTGAGATTTCCCAGGCAAGAGTACTGGAGTGGGGTGCCATTGCCTTCTCCCTATATTCTGTGAATTAACTGGTAACCTTAAAAACACCTTTTTTCTTTGGCTTAATTCATCTAGAACTGATTTCTACTACTTGCAATCAAAGAACTCCAAATCATGCTGAAAATTAGTAACCAGATATAGAGTATTACATGTAACAGGACTGAAGCTTGCCAGGTTCCTCTGTCCATGGAATTCTCCAGGCAAGAATACTGGAATGGGTTGTTACTTCCTTCTCCAGAGGATCTACTTGACCCTTGGATAGAATCTGATTCCTTTATATCTCCTGCAATGGCAGGCAGGTTCTTTACCACTAGCACCACCTGGGAAGCCCTGTGGAAGTGGAGTAGAGGACAATTAAGCGTCTTCTCCCAAACAGAGACATCTGCACACTTCTTAAAATAGCCACAAAGGATCTGATAAACCTATTATCTGCTGTGTTCTATGAATTAGCATATGTGCTTTAGTAGATCTGGCATGAAAAAGTCAGGATGTTGGAATGTATGGGCTTCTTTGTGTAGTCTTCAATGTGGTTCTCCAGAAAAAGAGAAATATGTTAGTCTGAATTGGTTCATGTGGAAGCAGGGAAGTATGGCCATGTAGTCTGCCCAAGGGAGGTCATTTATGACTTTGGCTAGCAATCCAACGGGGAAGGCAATGGCACCCCACCCCAGTACTTTTGCCTGGAAAATCCCATGGACGGAGGAGCCTGGTAGGCTCCAGTCCATGGGGTCACTAAGAGTCGGACACGACTGAGCGGCTTCACTTTCACTTTTCGCTTTCATGCATTGGAGAAGGAAATGGCAACCCACTCCAGTGTTCTTGCCTGGAGAATCCCAGGGACAGGGGAGCCTGGTGAGCTTCCGTCTATGGGGTCGCACAGAGTTGGACACGACTGAAGCGACTTAGCAGCAGCAGCAATGCAAGGTGGTTGAATGTTTGCTAACCATTTCCCTTGTTGAATGGAAACGCCAGGTTCTGTTTCTTCACTAAAATTAATGTGAACCTAAAGAGGAGCAGGGAGATTTGGTGGTAGATAAATCTGGGAACAAAAAGAACCAAAAGAAGGGAATGGAGACAAACTGACCACCTAGTTTTTCTACCACAAACTTCCTTCTGCTTGATAAATACAAATTATCATCACTAATATAAAAGAAAGAAATCTAGTGGTGTTTGCCCTAGTGGCAAGTGGGAGTATTAGATTAAGAGTGTTTTACAATTGCTGCTTATTACTTAGTAGTTTTACCCTGGAGCATGTACAGAATAGCACTTTGGTTCATAAATCTTGACATATCAAAAATTCTTGAGTTTGATTACTAAACCAGGAGTAACAAAAATACAAATAACCCACAGTTGTGTAAAATTATAATGATGTTTATATAGCCAGGGAATCCCCAAACCTGCCACATAGAGGCTTGTGTTTGCTCAATGCTTATATAACACATTTCCTGGTTCCCAAATCCAACATCAGAAATTGATCTGCTAAAACAGAAAAATCTCCCAAAGGAACATACTCCTCATTTCGCATGTTTCATGAGTAATAGTGAGCAAAGGATAAGCAGAAGCCTTCCATGGAGCCAGACTACAGTCTGGTCAATTGACCAAGGAGTTCATTCCTCTGTTAGGTCTGAGACACTTTGCTGTCTTTGATCTTCAATATATGCTATACATCTTCCCCTATTTCCTCAGACATATCATAGTCTCTTTTCCATCTATATCTTTGAATACTCTATTCCCTTTGTAAATCTTTCTTCTTATTCTCAAGAAATCCTATGCATTCTTTAAATCCTATCATATGAAGGACCTTTTCAAAGCCCAGCCCTCCATAATCCCAACTCTAGCCTGGATCTGATGATGCTGATACAGACCCGCATTCTTGACCTTTCTAAATCAGTAGAAATTGATTAGCGGCCAGACAAGAAATTCATGCAAGAGTTTATTGAGAACTCTGCTATAGCAGGGGAGAACAGGAACAAGTGACAGATTCCCTTGCTTGCTCCTCAAGGATGTGGTGAACTGGTTCCTTATATGGAATGAGGATAAAGTGGCTAAGGTGACTTGCCCATCCCTTTGGTGGTATTGAGTTCGGGGGGCATGCACAGCACCTTGCTTTTACTCCTGCTCCTGACACCTTGTTTTTTCCTCCCAGCCATTCAGAAGTAGCAGTTGGGCTTTTCTTTCTTTTTTTTTTTCTTGATCTTTTTGCATCTTCCATAATTCTTTGTCCATAATTTGTCCTAATTGCACATGCACTCAGTTACCTCTAATCCTGTACAGTTCCTCTGTATTTTGGGGCTCAAAGAGAATTTCAAGCATTGCAGCACTGTAGCCAAGGGTCCCAGGTCCCAGCCTGTCTCAGTGTTCCAGCTCTGTGCTCCTGCTGCAGCTAGTGTGTTTCTGTACTGCCATAACTTTTTTTTTCCCCCTTTTGGCCCTATGGTCCTTCTTTTCATCTTGAAACTATGCATAACTTTAAGTTAGAGTAAGTTGCATTTCCTTTTGTTTATCTCAGGGCTTAGTCCAAAATCTGCTTTCAAAATTACAAATTACAGATATAATTAAGTAATTAACAAATGCTTTTTGAATGAATGAAAAGAATCAATTAGTATAGACTATTCATTCAAAAATATTTGGTGTGAAAGAAATAAGTGTAGACTGAATGCTCAATAATTAATGTGAGATTAATTAAGCCCTTACCACATTCTAGATACTCTTTCATGGGCTTTACATTTTATTAACTCAGTGAATCCTCAAAACAAACCCGAAAGTTACTTCTTTAAAGTAACTGCAATTATTCTCCTCAGTTTACTGATGAGAAAACTGAAGAACAAAGTTAAATAACAAGTTATACAATTACCAAGTGTCAGAGCAGAATTTAGTTCAGGTAGTTCTTACCCATCTCTATTAACACTACATTACACTGTCTTTTTTGAACATAAGGAAACTAGCTGCTAAGTCCATTTATTTTTAAATGTTTACATGCTGTACAGAAAAAACTTCAAATCACCAGATTGTTTGTATTTTATCCAACTAGATTTTTTATGCTACCTAGAAAGCTTACTTTTACTTTAAGCAGCTTAAAATTTAATCTGTCAACTATATTCTATAAGACCCAAAGTGCTTTTTCTATGCTGCCTGACATACAAAAAAAAGCTAAAACAAATTGGATTATAAGTCAGGCAAATATTATCATAGACATTTGAGTAAAGTTAATGATTTTTGAATATGTCATAGAAATATTTCCAATAGCAATTACATAGACTTGTTCTTCAGAATTAAGTATACTTGGCTGTGTTAACTGGCTATTGTTTCTTTCAACTAAACTTTTGATTAAATTAAATAACAATAATTGAAAAAAAACCCTAAGGTTTTATATATTTTCAAAGTAAACCAAAGTACTTAGCAGCAATTTAGTTTGAATTTACTAATTAAATTAAGCTTACTGGCTAATTACTGTCATTTACTTTCTGAATTTATAATTCTCCAAAACTTTCTCTACTCTCAAAATCATTTCAAGCTATTAGTTTTTTTTATGAAAAGTCTCAGATCAGATCAGATCAGATCAGATCAGTCGCTCAGTCGTGTCCGACTCTTTGCGACCCCATGAACTGCAGCACGCCAGGCCTCCCTGTCCATCACCAACTCCCAGAGGTCACTCAGAGTCACATCCATCGAGTCAGTGAGGCCATCCAGCCATCTCATCCTCTGTCGTCCCCTTCTCCTCCTGCCCCCGATCCCTCCCAGCATCAGAGTCTTCTCCAATGAGTCAACTCTTTGCATGAGGTGGCCAAAATACTGGAGTTTCAGCTTTAGCATCATTCCTTCCAAAGAAATCCCAGGGTTGATCTCCTTCAGAATGGACTGGTTGGATCTCCTTGCAGTCCAAGGGACTCTCTGAATTATAAAAGAAATGTAAATTTTCACTGTCAAAAATTATATAACAATTGTCATTTTGAGATTTTTCTTCCAATCTATAATTTTGTTAATTTAAAGTTATAGATACATTGGTGCATGTGTGCATGCTCAGTTGCTTCAGTTGTGTCCAGCTCTTTGGACCTTATGGGTTGTAGCCTGCCAGGCTCTTCTGTCCATTCTTCAGTCAAGAATGCTGGAATGGTTTGCCATGCTCTCTTCCAGGGCATCTTCCTGATCCAGGAATCAAACCTGGGTATCCTGCACTGCAGGAAGAGTCTTTACTGTCTGAGCCACAAGGGAAGTCCAGATACAGTCATAACATCCCCTGAATTCAAATTCATCAGGAAAAAAGTTGTTTAGAATGCAAAATGAAATAACTACTTTGGAAAATGGTTTGGCAGTTTCCTAAAAAGATAAGTATAAATTTACTAGATGATACAAGAATTTTATCCCTAAGTGTCCACCCAAGTGAAATAAAAATATATGGTCTATGCAAAAATTTAGATGTGAATGTTTCTAGAAGCATTAGTCATAATAACCAAAAAATAGAAACAATACAAATGTCCATCAACTGGTAAATAGATAAATTCACCAATTATGATATATCTGTATTGAGTGAGTGAAGTCACTCAGTCGAGTCTGACTCTTTGTGACCCCATGGACTGTAACCTATCAGGGTCCTGATAGAACCATTTCCTTCTCCAGGGGATCTTCCCCACCCAGGGATCAAACCCTGGTCTCCCACATTGTAGACAGAGGCTTTACCATCTGAGCTACCAGGGAAGTCCTTTTACAGACTTTTATACAATGGCACCCCACTCCAGTACTCTTGCCTGGAAAATCCCATGGATGGAGGAGCCTGGTAGGCTGTAGTCCATGGGGTCACTAGGAGTTGGACACACCTGAGCGACTTCACTTTCACTTTTTACTTTCATGCATTGGAGAAGGAAATGGCAACCCACTCCAGAATTCTTGCCTGGAGAATCCCAGGGCCAGGGGAGCCTGGTGGGCTGCTGTCTATGGGGTCGCACAGAGTCGACACTACTGAAGCGACTTAGCAGCAGCAGCAGCATACCCATATTATGGAATACTATTTGACAACGCAAAGGAATAAACTACAGGCACATCCTACAACATAGATGAACTTCAAAAACCTTATGACAAATGAATGAAGCCAGATACAAATGACCAAATATTATATGATTTCATTTGTGTGAAATGTCTAGAAATGACATGTCTGGATACAGAATAGAATCACAAAGCACATTAGTGTTTTCCTAGGTTTGGAGGCAGGAATGGAGACTGACAGCAGATTGACATGAGAAGATGTTTCAAAGAAAGAAATATCTTTCTGATGTTTCTTTCTTAGACATCTTGGAAATAGTCTAAAAATAGGATTGTGTTGATGATTCCACAACTCTATAAAATTTAATAAAACTCATTTAATTTTACACTTAAAAGTGAATTTTCAGGCATATAGATGATACATCAATAAAACTATATAACAAAACCAGCAAGAGAGAGTCTAGGCATAAATGGGCCCAACAGACATATGAGAATTCTCTGTATCTGCCTGTTAAGTTTTGTTGTTCAGTAGCTCAGTCGGGTCTGACTCTGTGACTCCATGGACTCAGAGCACAGGATTCCCTGTCCTTCACCACCTCCTAGAGCTTGCTCAAACTCATGTCCATTAAATCAGTGATACCATCCAACCATCTTGTCCTCTGTCATTGCCTTCTCTTCCCATCTATCTTTCCCAGCATCAAGGTCTTTTCCAATGAGTCAGCTCTTTACATCAGGTGGCCAAAGTATTGGAGCTTCAGCTTCAGCATAAGTCCTTCCAATGAATATTCAGGTTTGATTTCCTTTAGGATTGATTGGTCTGATATCCTTGCAGTCCAAGGGACTCTCAAGAGTTTTCTCCAACTCCAAAGTTCAAAAGCAACAATTCTTTGAGATTCAGCTTTCTTTAATTTTACTCTGAACCTAAAAATAATAATAATAATTCTAGTTAAATAAAAAGCATAAAATTAAAAGGAATATGGTGAATTTTTTTGAAGGAAATAAAACAAATTCACTTGAGAAATTTAAAAAAATGGAAAACTATCTAAAAAAATACAAAATTCAACAAGAAACTCTTGAGAGATCTCTGACCTCAGGATCTAGTCTAGTTTCCTATATGTTATTCACAGGATTTTTTTCACTCTTGTCTCTTGCCTGCCTCTCTCGTAGTATCTCATTGTGGTACTGCTGATAGTTCCTTTCACCTTTTAGGCTGTTTCTTGAGCTTAAGCCTTTGCTCATTTCCTCCTATACGTGAAATGCCACTCCTCACTAACTCCCATACCAGGCATGCATTCACCTATCTGCAAAGAAACGTGCCTTGATTTTCATGCTCTCCTTCCAACTTCCTAAACTCAGAAGGAATTATTCTCTCTAATACGCATATAATACCTCCTAACTACTGAACAACATACATTTATATAGCTATTTATTTATTAAATTGCTTCTTTTCCTGCGTGAGGAGGATCCCTTGAAGGAGGAAATGGCAACCAGCTCCAGTACTCCTGCCTGGAAAATCCCATGGACAGAGGAGCCTGATGGGCTACAGTCCATGGGGTCGCAAAGTGTCAAACATGACTCAGTGGCTGAGCTCACAGACACCCCTTCTTAGACTCTGAGTTTACCATTATTATTATTTTTGGTTTCTTTAAACCTTGTGTTTGACACTAAGTAAATCCTCAAAATATTTGTGGAATAATGAATTAATATATCTATAGATACTAGGGATTCAGAGTCAGTATTTATGGGCCACTGTCATCCAAACTGACATTAACTACTTTTTCATCCTTATTTTGGCAGCTGAATTCCAGGGGTGATGACACAGTGACATCTACATGAAATCACAGGTTAAAATATTTCATTTATGAACTCACATCAGTTCATGTTTTCCAAAATGTGAAATGGCATTCTTTTGACCAAATCCATTACTTGCACATAGGATGGATCAAGTCTATGCATGTTGTGACTGGTGTCTCGCAATGATGATAGATCACATTGCCTAACAGGCTGTCACTTCCTGACATGATTTACAATTCACAGTAGAGACCACAAGGGAAGATGGACGGCCACTTGGGGACCACCTGTTATAGGTGAGGAATGCAGTATCATTTTCAGCTGTTATAAAATCACCTCATCAGGAGGATTTGGAAGCTAGTCAATAGGCAGTGGGTAAACAAATATGCCGGGCAAAGTAAACACCACCAAATGATGGATTTCAGACATGGGAGTTCAAACAAAGCTAGGAGTTTCACACTGCTCCATTTTGTATTACTAGAACTATGCAGGGGACTGTGTCATTATGAAATCCTGCTGTAAGTTGAAATGAAGCCACAAAGATGAACACTATTTCCCAGGGCAGTAATATCAAGCCAATACCATTCTATACACCCACTCCAGTGTTCTTGCCTGGAGAATCCCAGGGACGGGGGAGCCTGATGGGCCGCCATCTATGGGGTCGCACAGAGTCGGACACAACTGAAGCGACTTAGCAGCAGCAGCAGCACCATTCTATACAGTGTAAGTGATTCATTTGTTTCAAGGCTGTAAGGATTATGATTGAAAACAAAATGCATAGCAAATGTTCTAACAAACTGTGAATATAAACATGTTATTTATTCACAACCATAGAATATTATAACAAAATATTTTAAAAATTGTAGAAGGAACAATGTGAAACCTTATGATTTTTTTGGTGTGGACTCTCACATTGCTGAGTAGAATTCCATGCAACCCAGTAGGGCTATCTATTTCAGATTTGTGGAGAGAACAGTAATGTCTTCCTAAAAGTTTATTGACTGTCTCCAAAATGCAGAGTCTGGCTACACAAGGAATTGGAGCTTTTATTGGTGATAGTATGGAAGTTTAATTGTTCTTGCTCTGGTTTTTATAGATAATGCTTAAAGATGGCAGAGCAAAACTCTTTCTGCTCTGTTTTTTGAAACCAACTTAAAACCAAAACACAGAACCAAGAAGCAAAACACAGGCTTTGGAAGGCTGCCAAAATGTTGTGAAATTTATATCTAAGTGAAACGAGGAAGGCAGCAGTAAGTGTATACCTCCATGTTTGCAGGAAGTATGCAGAATCCAAAGGTAAACTGCACTTTCTGAAAGTTCAAATCAGTGCAAATCTCTGCAACAGAAAGACTCAGTTGCTTTGTGAGATGTTTGTCCATCACTAACTTTATTGGCCACAATAGAATGATAGGGAAGGCAGAACTAAATAAAGTGACTACATATCAGCTTAGCAAAAACATAAAGAAAATAAGGGAAAACATGGCTGATAGGAAATCTTTTATCTAATTATTTAGTATACAAAGATAATATAAACTCCAAATCACCACTCAAAAGCTGGTGGCATATTTTGTTGAGAGAGATAGAAATTTATGCTAGCCCAGAGAGTAATCAAAACTCTAGGACAATCGTTAGTTGGGAAACATGTCAAGACAAAGGTTCCGAATTCAAGCTACTTAAATATCTAACTCACTCCACTGGTGTCTTTTCTAACATGATCTCCTTGTGCATAGTTAGCTTGAGGAAAAAACAGCAAGTACAAAAAGATAGCAAACGAGTGATGCACACAAGTTTCTGGAAGAAAAAATAGAAAAAAGGTAAAAACACATAAAAAATATTTTGTCATAAAACACATGACAATTATGAAAGTCTTTTTCCTGAGAATTAAAAGATAATTTAAAATACATAGTCCTCAGAAATGTATACAGTCAAGGTAACCATCAGAAAAATTTAATGATGGAAAATATGCTTTCCAAATGACAACAATAAAACATGAACACATAAGAAATACAGACATATAGCAAAACAAATAAATAGCACTGAACTATAAAAATCATAACATTAAATAAAATGTGAGAGCTAATTATTATATCAGTAAATGTAAATGTGATAAAATTTATCATTAAAAATAAAAGACTCAATTAGAATTAAAAAAACCCCACAGGTGTTATATATGACAAAAACAAAAGATAAAAACCCCAAATTAAGCTTTGTTTGAAATTTTCTGTTAAATAGCATAGCATCAAAATTCAAAATGCCCAAATTTCAGCAAATATAAGCAGTAAGCAAAAATACAATAACAAGAAGAGGCTTTAATTAACCTCTCTCAGCCCTTAATAGATGTAATTAAACAAAGACGTATTAAACAATGATAGATGTATTAAACAAAGATAAAGTTATGTTTAGAGGAAATCAATAACCTAGTTCAAATAATTATTCTTAATATACAGTAAAATTTATCCCTGCAATTAGAACAGAGACTTTTTCAACTGCCATTGAACATAAATGTTTCATCCCACAAAAAAACCTTAATAAATTTCAAGTAGATATCATATACACCACATTCTTAAATCATAACAAAATAGTATCAGAAACCAATAGCAAATACAATGTAGAAAACAAACCCTAAACTACATGAAATTAAAATACATGTTAAATACAATATTGTAATTAGCCTCCAATTAAAATAAATAAATTAAAAAATAAAATACATATTAAAACAACACTTGGGTAAAGAATCAAAGTCACATTATAGAAAAAGTAAGAATATTAATTGTAAATATCTATAACTCTATCAGACCTTATAAAACAGGTATAGTTTCAGTGCTCAAGTGTATTGCAGTAAATATTTGTTATTAAATATATAAATGATTTAAAATTTTAGTATAAATAAAATAAAGTCCAATAAAAGCACTAAATAATAAGAAAGAATATATGGAAGTATATAGGGTAAGACAATAAATTGGAACTATAGCAAACTAATATTTACTAAGGAAATATTATAAACTAATACATAAAATGAAGGGCTGTTTTTCGGTATGAGAAACTTAATAACAAAAATACAATTATCCATTAGATAAGTTAACTATGAGTAAAAGGAATAAAGATACTCAAACTACAAACTGAAAATGGCTATTTGATCACAGAAAAAGAATCACAAAAAAATATATTTCTGAACTCTATATGCTGCTACTAAGCTGCTTCAGTCGTGTCCGACTCTGTGCGACCCTATGAGGCTCTCCCGCCCCTGGGATTCTCCAGGCAAGAACACTGGAGTGGGTTGCCATTTCCTTCTCCAATGCATGAAAGTGAAAAGTGAAAGTGAAGTTGCTCGGTCGTGTCTGACTCTAGCGACCCCATGGAGTGCAGCCTACTAGGCTCCTCCATCCATGGGATTTTCTAGGCAAAAGTACTGGAGTGGGGTGCCATTGCCTTCTCTGAAACTCTATATAGAGTGCTCTATAGCACAGCCGAGAGGAGCTACCCTACGTCTGAGGTCAGGGGTGGCGGAGCTACCCTATTTCCAAGGAGCAGTGGCTGGGCAGGCGCAGGAGGGCCTATAGGAGCTATTCTACATTCAAGGTCAGGAGGGGTGGTGGTGAGGAGATACCCCTCATCCAGGGTAAGGAGCAGTGGCTGTGCGTTTGCTGGAGCAGCCATGAAGAGATTCCCCATATCCAAGGTAAGGGAAACCCAAGTAAGACGGTAGGTGTTGCAAGAGGGCATCAGAGGGCAGACACACCAAAATCATAATCACAGAAAACTAGTCAATCTAATCACACTAGGAACACAGCCTTGTCTAACTCAATGAAACTAAGCCATGCCCGAGGGGCAACCCAAGACTGGTGGGTCATGGTGGAAAGGTCTAACAGAATGTGGTCCACTGGAGAAGGGAATGGCAAACCACTTCAGTATTCTTGCCTTGAGAACTCCATGAACAGTATGAAAAGGCAAAATGATAGGATACTGAAAAAGGAACTCCCCAGGTCAGTAGGTGCCCAATATGCTACTGGAGATCAGTGGAGAAATAACTCCAGAAAGAATGAAGGGATGAAGTCAAAGCAAAAACAATACCCAGCTGTGGATGTGACTGGTGATAGAAGCAAGATTTAACGCTGTAAAAGAGCAATATTGCATAGGAACCTGGAATGTCAGGTCCATGAATCAAGGCAAATTGGAGGTGGTCAAACAGGAGATGGCAAGAGTGAATGTCAACATTCTAGGAATCAGCGAACTCAAATGAACTGGAATGGGTGAATTTAACTCAAATGATCATTATATCTACTACTGTGGGCAGGAATCCCTTAGAAGAAATGGAGTAGCCATCATGGTCAACAAAAGAATCGGAAATGCAGTGCTTGGATGCAATCTCAAAAACAACGGAATGATCTCTGTTCGTTTCCAAGGCAAACCATTCAATATCCAATAACCATTCAATATTCAGTAATCCAAGTCTATGCCCCAACCAGTAACGATGAAGAAGCTGAAGTTGAACAGCTCTATGAAGACCTACAAGACCTTTTAGAACTAACACCCAAAAAAGATGGACTTTTCATTACAGGGGACTGGAATGCAAAAGTAGGAAGTCAAGAAACAACGGGAATAACATGCAAATTTGGCCTTGGAACACGGAATGAAGCAGGGCAAAGACTAACAGAGTTTTGCCAAGAAAATGCACTGGTCATAGCAAACACCCTCTTCCAACAACAAAAGAGAAGACTCTACACATGGACATCACCAGATGGTCAACACCAAAATCAGATTGATTATATTCTTTGCAGCCAAAGATGGAGAAGCCCTATACAGTTAAAAAAAAAAAAAAAAAATGACCAGGAACTGACTGTGGCTAAGATCATGAACTCCTTATTCCTAAATTCAGACTTAAATTGAAGAAAGTGGGGAAAACCACTAGACTATTCAGGTATGAGCTAAATCAAATCCCTTATGATTATACAGTGGAAGTGAGAAATAGATTTAAGGGCCTAGATCTGATAGATAGAGTGCCTGATGAACTATGGACTGAGGTTCGTGACATTGTACAGGAGACAGGGATCAAGACCATCCCCATGGAAAAGAAATGCAAAAAAGTTAAATAGCTGTCTGGGCAGGCCTTACAAATAGCTGTGAAAAGAAGAGAAGCGAAAAGCAAAGGAGAAAAGGAAAGATATAAACATCTGAATGCAGAGTTCCAAAGAATAGCAAGAAGAGATAAGAAAGCCTTCTTCAGTGATCAATGCAAAGAAATAGAGGAAAACAACAGAATGGGAAAGACTAGGGATCTCTTCAAGAAAATTAGAGATGCCAAGGGAACATTTCATGCAAAGATGGGCTCGATAAAGGACAAAAATGGTATGGACGTAACAGAAGCAAAAGATATTAAGAAGAGGTGGTAAGAATACATAGAAGAACTGCACAAAAAAGATCTTCATGACCCAGATAATCACGATGGTGTGATCACTCACCTAGACCAAGACATCCTAGAATGTGAAGTCAAGTGGGCCTTAGAAAGCGTCATTACGAACAAAGCTAGTGGAGGTGACGGAATTCCAGTTGAGCTATTTCAAATCCTGAAAGATGATGCTGTGAAAGTGCTGCACTCAATATGCCAGCACATTTGGAAAACTCAGCAGTGGCCATAGGACTAGAAAAGGTCAGTTTTCATTCCAATCCCAAAGAAAGGCTATGCCAAAGAATGCTCAAACTACCACACAATGGCACTCATCTCACAGGCTAGTAAAGTCATGCTCAAAATTCTCCAAGCCAGGCTTCAGCAATATGTGAACCGTGAACTTCCTATGTTCAAGCTGGTTTTAGAAAAGGCAGAGGAACCAGAGATCAAATTGCCAACATCCGCTGGATCATCGAAAAAGCAAGAGATCCAGAAAAACATCTATTTCTGATTTATTGATTATGCCAAAGCCTTTGACTGTGTGGATCACAATAAACTGTGGAAAATTCTGAAAGAGATGGGAATACCAGACCACCTGATCTGCCTCTTGAGAAGTCTGTATGCAGGTCAGGAAGCAACAGTTAGAACTGAACATGGGACAATAGACTGGTTCCAAATAGGCAAAGGAGTACGTCAAGGCTGTATATTGTCACCCTGCTTAGTTAACTTCTATGCAGAGTACATCATGAGAAATGCTGGACTGAAAGAAGCACAAGCTGGAATCAAGATTGCCGGGAGAAATATCAATAACCTCAGATATGAAGATGACACCACCCTTATGGCAAAAGTGAAGAGGAACTAAATAGCCTCTTGATGAAAGTGAAAGAGGTGAGTGAAAAAGTTGGCTTAAAGCTCAACATTCAGAAAATGAAGATCATGGGATCTGGTCCCATCACTTCATGGGAAATAGATGTGGAAACAGTGGAAACAGTGGAAACAGTGTCAGACTTTATTTGGGGGCTCCAAATCACGGCATATGGTGACTGCAGCCATGAAATTAAAAGACGCTTACTCCTTGGAAGGAAAGTTATGACCAACCTAGATAGCATATTCAAAAGCAGAGACATTACCTTACCAACAACGGTCCGTCTAGTCAAGGCTATGGTTTTTCCTGTGGTCATGTATGGATGTGAGAGTTGGACTGTGAAGAAAGCTGAGCACCGAAGAATGATGCTTTTGAACTGTGGTGTTGGAGAAGACTCTTGAGATCCCTTGGACTGCAAGGAGATCCAACCAGTCCATTCTGAAGATCAGTCCTGTGGTTTCTTTGGAAGGAATGATGCTTAAGTTGAAACTCCAGTCCTTTGGCCACCTCATGAGAAGAGTTGAATCATTGGAAAAGACTCTGATGGTGGGAGGGGGTTGGGGGCAGGAGGAGAAGGGGACGACAGAGGATGAGATGGCTGGATGGCATCACTGACTTGATGGGTGTGAGTCTGTGTGAACTCCAGGAGTTGGTGATGGACAGGGAGGCCTGGCGTGCTGCAATTCATGGGGTCGCAAAGAGTCAGACCCGACTGAGTGACTGAACTGAAGTGAACTGAAACTCTGTATAAATAATTTATAAAACCTGAATGAAATTAATGATCTTTTGGGAAAATAAAAATTACCAAAACTGATACCAGAGGATTTATAAAATCTAAAAAGATTTATTATTCTGGAAAAGACCACCAAACCATAAAGCTTCATAGGGAAATTGTATGAAATATTCATCAGGGAGAAGGAAAAGTATTCTATTAGAGGGGAGAGAGAGCAAACAAGAACTTGAGAGAAAGAAAAGCACCTTGATGCTAAGACTTAGGAGAGTAAACACACAAAAAGCTAACTAATAATGCATATGAACAATGCCTCAAGAATCCTAAAACTTCATTGTCACATAGAATCCAAAAACACTTCAGAAGAATCATATATATGACCAAAAAATGGCTTTCCTTAGGAAAACAAGATAGTTCAATAATGGGAGATATTTACATATAATATACAGTAAAAGAGAAAAAAATCTGGTTATTTCTAAAGACTATGAAGCATAATAAAATTCATTTCCTATTAGAAATTTATTTTAAAATTATAATAAAATTCTAGTTGACAATGAAAATATCCTTAACACACATAAATACACACAAAAACACGAGCCAGCATCACCCTTATTGATGAAACACTAGAAAAATTCCCACTAAAATTCAAGACAAATACAAAATCCAGAGTCATGAAAGACCAGGTTAATAAATTCAAGTATTCAAATAGCAAGCAGTCATATCCTTATACAGCAAAGATATCTAATGAAATCCAACACCCATTCATAAAAATTCTCAAGCTAAAAACAGAGGTGAACTACTTTGACTTGAGTAAGAGTGTCTATAAACATCTTGAAACTAGCATTATATTAATAATTAATAGTGGAAGATATAATGCTTTCCCTCCAAGACTGAAGGAATATCCATTCCCATATCACCACTCTTGTACAAAAGAAATTATAATACAGGAAGTTCTAGACAACAAAAATAAGGCAAGGAAAATAAATAAAAGACACACAGATAAGAAATGAAAAAATAAAACCTCTTATTTGCAAGATTATCTATATGGAAAACCATGAGGAATCTACAAAATTAGAAGAGAATTCTAGAACTAATGTGAGTTCAGTAAGGTCTCAGTATACAAGGCCAACACACAACAATCAATCTCATTTATTGTATTAACAATAATTATGTGAAAAGAAAAAAAAACAATACTGTTTGCAATCAAACTAATGACAATGAAATCTTTAAATAAAACTTCAGAGAATATGTATAGGATCTATGTCTTGAAAAATAGAGAATGCTGATGAAAGAAATCAGAGAAGACCTAAATAAATATACTGTGTCCAGGAAGGGAAGACTCAACAATGATAGATGTCATTTCTTTCCAAATTGATGTACAATTTCAATATAATTACTATAAAAATTCTAACAAAGATTTCATAATGTAGACAAGATCATTCTAAAAAATATGTAGAAATGCAAAAGAACTGAATATCCAAAATCACTTTGAGAAAGAATACTGTTTGATAAGGAACATCATTGGAAGACTCAATTTTATTATAAGTACATGTCAAAATGGTACTGTATTGGCAGGGGGACAACTACATGGATCAGTGGAACAAAATGGATAATACAGAATAGAGGGACACTAATAGATCCAATTTATATTTGACAGAGATGCACAAGCAATTCAACTGAAAGAGGATAACTTGAGCAATTGGACCTCCATAGGCAAAAAAATGAACCTCAACCTAAACCTCATCCTTTATCCAAAAACTAACTTAAACTGGATAAAGATTTAAGTGTACCACATAAAACTAATTAAAAAAAAAAAAACCCTATAGAAAAAAATTATAGGAAAAAATCCTTAGAATCTCTGACTTGGTAAAGATTCTTAGACTTGACACCAAAAATTTGATTTATGAAAGGAAGAGTGGGTAAATCACATCATTCAAATTAAAATAAAAGGACTCTCAAGAGTCTTCTCCAACACCACAAATCAAAGTCATCAATTTTTCAGTGCTCAGCTTTCTTTATAGTCCAACTCTCACAACCATACAAGAATACTGAAAAAACCATGCCTTTAACTCAATGGACTTTTGTTGGCAAAGTAATGTCTCTGCTTTTTAATATGCATCTAGTGATTATAGCTTTTGAGCATTTTTTTCACTGAAGAGGATATAGACACATGAAAGATGTTCAAAATCATTAACCATGAGGGAGATGCAAATTAAAACCATAATGAGATATCACTACAAACATTAAAATTCAAAAATAAAAATGTAACCAAAAATATCGTATGATTGAGCTCTGTTGAGCATTGTTGAGTGTTTATTGCAGAGAGTTGTAGAAACATACTCATGCAAAATTCTGGACATAATTGCTTTATCAACTTTATTTGTAACAGATCCAAACTAAAAACAATTCAAATGTCTTTCAGTGGGTGATCATCCCCATATAGTAGAATATTATTCAACAAATACAAAACAAAGGACTGTTGATATATACTTGGAAGGATCTCAAGGGAATTAAGTGAAGTGAAGTCCCTCAGTCGTGTCTGACTCTTTGCGACCCCGTGGACTGTAGCCTACCAGGCTCCTCCATCCATGGGATTCTCCAGGCAAGAATACTGGAGTGGGTTGCCATTTCCTTCTCCAGGGGATCTTCCCGACCCAGGAATCGAACCCAGGTCTCCCGCATTGCAGGCAGACGCTTTAACATCTGAGCCACTAGGTGTGAAAAAGATCTGTTTTTATAAGACTGTATACTATATCAGTCAGTCAGTCAGTTCAGTCACTTAGTCATTTCCGACTCTTTACGATCCCATGAATCGCAGCACGCTAGGCCTCCCTGTCCATCACCAACTCCCAGAGTTCCCTCAGACTCACGTTCATCGAGTCAGTGATGCCATCCAGCCATCTCATCCTCTGTCGTCCCCTTTTCCTCCTGCCCCCAGTCCCTCCCAGCATCAGTCTTTTCCAGTGAGTCAACTCTTCGCAAGAGATGGCCAAAGGACAGGAGTTTCAGCTTTAGCATCATTCCTTCCAAAGAAATCCCAGGGCTGATCTCCTTCTGAATGGACCGGTTGGATCTCCTTGCAGTCCAAGGGACTCCCAAGAGTCTTCTCCAACACCACAGTTCAAAAGCATCAATTCTTCGGCACTCAGCCTTCTTCACAGTCCAGCTCTCACATCCATACATGACCACAGAAAAAACCATAGCCTTGACTAGACTGACCTTTGGTTATTAAAAGATAATGGGTATAATTCCTTGTTCATGCAGTATATCTTTTTGCTTATCTATGTTATACATAGTAGTTTATATCTGTTCATTTCATACCCCTAATTTATCTGTTTCCGCTTCTCTCCTCTTTTGTAACCACAAGTTTATTTTCGTATCTGTGAGTCTGTTTCTATAGATCCTGAAACTAACACAATAACATAAATAATCCATGTAAAAGTGGAAGTTGCTCAGTTATGTCTGACTCTTTGAGACCCCATGGACTATAGAGTCTATGGAATTCTTTAGGCCAGAATACTGGAGTGGGTAGCCTACCCCTTCTCCAGTGGATCTAAAGAACAATTTTTTATAATAAAACTGATAAAAGAGATTTATGATAAAACTCTTCTGTAGTGATGGTCACATAAATCTATACATGTGATACAATGATCCAACTGCATAGAATTAAAGGATTGCCAGAAGAAATATCAGTAACCTCAGGTACACAGATGACACCACCTTTATGGCAGAAAACAAAGAAGACTAAAGAGCCTCTTAATGAAAGTGAAAGAGGAGAGTGAAAAGTTGGCTTAAAACTCAACATTCAGAAAACTAAGATCATAGCATCCAGTCCCATTACTTCATGGGAAATAGATGGGAAAAAATGAAAATAGACTATTTTTTTGGGTTCCAAAATCACTGCAAATGGTGGCTGCAGCCCCTGAAATTAAAAGACCCTTGCTCCTTGAAAGAAAAGCTATAACCAACCTAGATGCATATTAAAAAGCAGAGACATTACTTTGCCAACAAAAGTCCATCGAGTTAAAGGTATGGTTTTTTCAGTAGTCATGTATGGTTGTAAGAGTTGGACTATAAAGAAAGCTGAGCACCGAAAAATTCATGATTTTGATCTGTGGTGTTGGAGAAGACTCTTGAGAGTCCCTTGGACTTCAGGGAGATCCAGCCAGTTCATCCTAAAAGAAAATAGTTCTGAATATTCATTGGAAGGACTGATGCTGAAACTCCAATACTTTGGCCATCTGATGAGAAGAGCTACTCATTTGAAAAGACCCTGATGCTGGGAAAGATTGAGGGCAGGAGAAGAAGGGGACGACAGAGGATGAGATGGTTGGATGGCATCACTGACTCAATGGACATGAGTTTGAGAAAGCTCCAGGAGCTAGTGTTGGACAGGGAAGCCTGGCCTGCTGCAGTCCACGGGGTTGCAAAGACTTGGATACGACTGAGAGACTGAACTGAAACACATATTCAGGTGAATATAAAAATGGTGCTATCTGAATAAGGTTGATGAAGTTTATCTGTGTCAGCTTCCTAGCTGTGATACTGTGCTACAGCTATGAAAAATACTACCAGCAAACGAAACTGAATGATATATATGTATAAACAAAATGTTTGTTTTATAGAAATGTATATGATCCCACAATAAACTCAAAGTAGAAAATTACCATGACTAAAAGAATAAAATTGAAAAAAACAAGGTAAAGAAAAAAACATGACAAGACATATGGCAATGGCTCATCATTTGTAACACGGTCATGTTTTAAAAAGTAGATAATCAGGCCAAGACTATGGACTCATAGAAAGGGAAACATAAAATCCTTTTAAAAATGAGAAAATATGCTCATATTTTTTATAAGACCAACACAATTCAAACTACAGTGAAATATATTTTTAGAGAGATCAAAATGGTGTGGTAATAAATGGCATTGACAGGAGGTATGAGGACAAAAGCATTTTTCTGCATTGTAGGTCAGAGTACAAATGGATGTAATTACTTTGAAGGCTATTGGCAATAACTATCAAAATTAAAAATCCACTTGCCACTTAAAAGAAATTTCAATTCCATAAATTTGTATAACAGGTATACTAATTCAAGTATAAAACACATTATAAATATTGTATGTAATAAGGAAAGACTGCTGCTGCTGCTGCTACTAAGTTGCTTCAGTCGTGTCCGACTCTGTGCGACCCTATAGACGGCAGCCTACCAGGCTCCCCCATCCCTGGAATTCTCCAGGCAAGAACACTGGAGTGGGTTGCCATTTCCTGGAAACTGCATAAACGTCCATTAACAGTCAGTGAGTCAATTAATTTTTGCAGAACAATGCAATAAAATATGCTGTTAAATGAGGTAGGTTTGTTTATTCTAATAAGGAGTAATCCCCAAATTGCTGTGTTAAAAGGAAGTCACAAGGTCATGAATAGTGTAATAACATGTACTCAACTGTGTAAAATTAAATGTACATACAGAGGAGGAGCTAAGATGGCGGACGAGTAGGACGGGGAGAATACTTTCTCCTCCACAAATCCATTAAAAGAACATTTGAATGCTGACTAAATTCTACAAAACGACTTTTGAATGCCGGCAGAGGACATCAGGCACTTAGAAAGACAATTCATTGTCTTCAAAAGGAGAAAAAAGGAGCCCTGCGGTAACTCCTTTTGCGGAGAAGCGGCGCGGACACCAGCATTTGCTATTAGCAAGCGGCGGCTGGGCTAGGAGGAGCTGTGCGGCCTGCATCGTTTTGAGAAAGGATTTGCCCTGGCTGTCTCAAGCGCTATCTGAGCGAAATAACCAGACTGTTGGTTATCTACTACATCAAGGACCAGCCCTAACTTGGGACACCACCAGGACTGAGTGAGGAACAGAGGACTGCATTGAGATAGGCGGCTGCAGGCCATCCCACTCCGGTGACAGGCAGCCAGGGCGGGAGGCGGGCAGTCACAGCCCTAGAGAGACACTGTTTGCAGAACTCTAGGTAGGTTTCTGTGCTGAGTCACGCTTCTTGGGGCTCTGGATGGTCAACATCTGCCTGAGAAGGTGCGCCATTGTATACCCAGAAAACTGAGCGGCGGGGAGGCCATAAGTCACAGCAGCTGCGCTCGCTAAACATTTCATCACCTGCGCTACTCGGATGTGGGAAGGGCATAAAACGCAGACTCAACCGAGTCTGTGCTTCTGACGATTATCCGAGTGCCTGAACCTGGCCGGCTTAAATTTGTGTGTTCATCTCTGCCCCCTTTGTAACAGGGCAGAGATCAGATACTGAAAAGACCTGTCAGATCAGATCAGTCGCTCAGTCGTGTCCGACTCTTTGTGACCCCATGAACCGCAGCACGCCAGGCCTCCCTGTCCATCACCAGCTCTCGGAGGCCACTCAGACTCGCATCCATCGAGTCAGTGATGCCATCCAGCCATCTCATCCTCTGTCGTCCCCTTCTCCTCCTGCCCTCAATCCCTCCCAGCATCAGAGTCTTCTCCAATGAGTCAACTCTTCGCATGAGGTGGCCAAAATACTGGAGTTTCAGCTTTAGCATCATTCCTTCTAAAGAAATTCCAGGATTGATCTCCTTCAGAATGGACTGGTTGGATCTTCTCGCAGTCCAAGGGACTCTCAAGAGTCTTCTCCAACACCACAGTTCAAAAGCATCAATTCTTTGGCGCTCAGCCTTCTTCACAGTCCAGCTCTCACATCCATACATGACCACAGGAAAGACCATAGCCTTGACTAGGCGAACCTTTGTTGGCAAAGTAATGTCTCTGCTTTTGAATATGCTATCTAGGTTGGTCATAACTTTCTTTCCAAGGAGTAAGCGTCTTTTAATTTCATGGCTGCACTCACCATCTGCAGTGATTTTGGAGCCTAGAAAAACAAAGTCTGACACTGTTTCCACTGTTTCCCCATCTATTTCCCATGCAGTGATGGGACCAGATGCCATGATCTTCATTTTCTGAATGTTGAGCTTTAAGCCAACCTTTTCACTCTCCACTTTCACTTTCATCAAGAGGCTTTTTAGCCCCTCTTCACTTTCTGCCATAAGGGTGGTGTCATCTGCATATCTGAGGTTATTGATATTTCTCCCGGCAATCTTGATTCCAACTTCTGTTCCTTCCAGTCCAGCATTTCTCATGATGTACTCTGCATATAAGTTAAATAAACATGGTGACAATATGCAGCCTTGACATACTCCTTTTCCTATTTGGAACCAGTCTGTTGTTCCATGACCAGTTCTAACTGTTGCTTCCTGACCTGCATACAGATTTCTTAAGAGGCAGATCAGGTGGTCTGGTATTCCCATCTCTTTCAGAATTTTCCATAGTTTATTGTGATCCACACAGTCAAAGGCTTTGGCATAGTCAATAAAGCAGAAATAGATGTTTTTCTGGAACTCTCTTGCTTTTTCCATGATCCAGCGGATGTTGGCAATTTGATCTCTGGTTCCTCTGCCTTTTCTAAAACCAGCTTGAACGTCAGGAAGTTCACGGTTCACATATTGCTGAAGCCTGGCTTGGAGAATTTTGAGCATTACTTTACTAGCGTGTGAGATGAGTGCAATTGTTTGGTAGTTTGAGCACTCCTTGGCATTGCCTTTCTTTGGGATTGGGATGAAAACTGACCTTTTCCAATCTTGTGGCCACTGCTGAGTTTTCCAAATTTGCTGGCATATTGAGTGTAGCACTTTCACAGCATCATCGTTCAGGACTTGGAATAGCTCCACTGGAATTCCATCACCTCCACTAGCTTTGTTCGTAGTGATGCTTTCTAAGGCCCATTTGACTTCACATTCCAAGATGTCTGGCTCTAGGTCAGTGATCACATCATCATGATTATCTGGGTCTTGAAGCTCTTTTTTGTACAGTTCTTCTGTGTATTCTTGCCACCTCTTCTTAATATCTTCTGCTTCTGTTAGGTCCACACCATCTCTGTCCTTTATTGTGCCCATCTTCGCATGAAATGTTCCTTTGGTATCTCTGATTTTCTTGAAGAGATCCCTAGTCTTTCCCATTCTGTTGTTTTCCTCTATTTCTTTGCATTGATTGCTGAGGAAGGCTTTCTTATCTCTTCTTGCTATTCTTTGGAACTCTGCATTTAGATGTTTATATCTTTCCTTTTCTCCTTTGCTTTTCGCTTCTCTTCTTTTCACAGCTAATTGTAAGGCCTCCCCAGACAGCCATTTTGCTTTTTTGCATTTCTTTTCCATGGGGATGGTCTTGATCCCTGTCTCCTGTACAATGTCACGAACCTCATTCCATAGTTCATCAGGCACTCTATCTATCAGATCTAGGCCCTTAAATCTATTTCTCACTTCCACTGTATACTCATAAGGGATTTGATTTAGGTCATACCTGAATGGTCTAGTAGTTTTCTCTACTTTCTTCAATTTCAGTCTGAATTTGGCAATAAGGAGTTCATGGTCTGAGCCACAGTCAGCTCCTGGTCTTGTTTTTGCTGACTGTATAGAGCTTCTCCATCTTTGGCTGCAAAGAATATAATCGATCTGATTTTGGTGTTGACCATCTGGAGATGTCCATGTATAGAGTCTTCTCTTGTGTTGTTGGAAGAGGGTATTTGCTATGACCAGTGCATTTTCTTGGCAAAACTCTATTAGTCTTTGCCCTGCTTCATTCCGTATTCCAAGGCCAAATTTGCCTGTTACTCCAGGTGTTTCTTGACTTCCTACTTTTGCATTCCAGTCCCCTATAATGAAAAGGACATCTTTTTTGGGTGTTAGTTCTAAAAGGTCTTGTAGGTCTTCATAGAACCTTTCAACTTCAGCTTCTTCAGCATTACTGGTTGGGGCATAGACTTGGATTACTGTGACATTGAATGGTTTGCCTTGGAAACGAACAGAGATCATTCTATCGTTTTTGAGATTGCATCCAAGTACTGCATTTCGGACTCTTTTGTTGACCATGATGGCCACTCCATTTCTTCTGAGGGATTCCTGCCCACAGTAGTAGATATAATGGTCATCCGAGTTAAATTCACCCATTCCAGTCCATTTTAGTTCGCTAATTCCTAGAATGTCAACATTCACTCTTGCCATCTCTTGTTTGACCACTTCCAATTTGCCTTGATTCATGGACCTGACATTCCAGGTTCCTATGCAATATTGCTCTTTCCAATATTGACCTGTAAAGACCTGTAAACTGCCTCAAGAAAGAGAATTCAACAAACTACCAGAACATAGTAAAGACACTTTAAACTTGGTGATTTTAACAAAATGAAGAGACAAAAGAATACCCAGCAGCTAAAGGAACAGGATAGATGCCCACCAAACCAAACCAAAGAGGAAGAGATAGGGAAGTTACCTGATAAAGAATTCCGAATAATGATTGTGAAATTAATCCAAAATCTCGAAATCAAAATGGAATCACAGTTAAAGAGTCTGGACACTAGGATTGAGAAGATGCAAGAAAGGTTTAACAAGGACCTAGAAGAAATAAAAAGAGTCAACACATAATGAATAATGTAATAAAGGAGATCCAAAACATCCTGGAGGCAACAAATAGTAGAATAACAGAGGCAGAAGATAGGATTAGCGAATTAGAAGATAGAATCCTAGAAATAAATGAATCAGAGGAGAAAAAAGAAAAACAAATTAAAAGAAATGAGGACAATCTTAGAGACCTCCAGGATAACATTAAACGCTACAACATTCAAATCATAGGAGTTCCAGAAGAAGAAGATAAAAAGAAAGACCATGAGGAAATACTTGAGGAGATAATAGTTGAAAACTTCCCTAAATTGGAGAAGGAAATTACCACTCAAGTTCAAGAAATCCAGAGAGTCCCTAACAGGATAAACCCAAGGCGAAACGCCCCAAGACACATATTAATCAAATTAACAAAGATTAAATATAAAGAACAAATCTTAAAAGCAGCAAGGGAAAAACAACAAATAACTCACAAGGGAATTCCCATTAGGATAACAGCTGATCTTTCAATAGAAACTCTCCAAGCCAGGAGGGAATGGCAGGACATAATTAAAGTGATGAAAGACAATAACTTACAGCCTAGATTATTGTATCCGGCAAGGAACTCATTCATATATGAAGGAGAAATCAAAAGCTTCACAGATAAGCAAAAGCTGAGAGAATTTTGCACCACTAAACCATTTCTCCAACAAAAACTACAGGACATTCTCTAAAAATTGACTTTAAAGATCCTGAAAAGGAGACAATCAAGGTTATACATAATGACTTAAAGGAACAATCCAAAAAGAAGTTATAATAATTATAGATACATACGCACCCAACATGGGAGCATTGATATATCTAAGACAAACATTAATTAATATGATAGAAGAAATATGCAACAATACAATAATAGTCGGAGACTTTAATACCCCACTCATACAATCTGGCTGTAATAGACAAAGTAAACAGGAAAACATATTTACTTATGAGCCTCAAAAAATTCAGTTCACTCAGGAGAGTTAAAAAAAAAAAAAAATTGACTTATCTGTTCACTCTGTAAAGCTTTATTGACTATTTTATGGGACTGGTACCACTTTGGGTAGTAGGGAGGAAGAAGTGACAAATGTGATCCTGTCCTAAATAATATATTGTGGTAAAGATAGACCTACCAATACAAAATACCAAGATGTGCCTAAAATGAGGACACCCAAACTGGACTTTTAGTTTCCTGAACTTTTCATTTCCAGATCAAACCTCCTAATATAGGATGAATTCAATATGATTTTTTTAAGTGTTCTTTGTGATTAAAAACAGAAAGCCATTAGATAAGAAATTACATATACTCCTCCCCACCATCATTCCCCTTCTTTTTTCCCATTTCCCTCCCACCCTCACTGATCCTTTCCTTTGTCCATTTTCCCCTGCAAAAAAAAAAAAAAAAAAAATATATTATAAAAAAAAAAAAACTGGAAAATTGACCTATATGTGGAGATTATGTGACAGGCTATTAAACGACCATCAGGCAAAAAAAAAAAAAAAAACAATCAGTTGACTGAGTCACAGCCGCCTCATTAGACCGGCCCTGTATTCTCCAGGGGCCACAACTGAACAACTCTTTTTTTCCCCTCCTGTATATTTAGGGTCATGAGAAATGCTGGACTGGAAGAAATACAAGTTGGAATCAAGATTGCCAGGAGAAATATCAATAACCTCAGATATGCAGATGACACGACTCTTATGGCAGAAAGTGAAGAGGGGCTAAAAAGCCTCTTGATGAAAGTGAAAGTGGAGAGTGAAAAGGTTGGCTTAAAGCTCAACATTCAGAAAACAAAGATCATGGCATCTGGTCCCATCACTGCATGGGAAATAGATGGGGAAACAGTGGAAACAGTGTCAGACTTTGTTTTTCTGGGCTCCAAAATCACTGCAGATGGTGACTGCAGCCATGAAATTAAAAGACGCTTGCTCCTTGGAAGGAAAGTTATGACCAACCTAGATAGCATATTCAAAAGCAGAGACATTACTTTGCCAACAAAGGTTCGCCTAGTCAAGGCTATGGTCTTTCCTGTGGTCATGTATGGATGTGAGAGCTGGACTGTGAAGAAGGCTGAGCGCCGAAGAATTGATGCTTTTGAACTGTGGTGTTGGAGAAGACTCTTGAGAGTCCCTTGGACTGCAAGAAGATCAAACCAGTCCATTCTGAAGGAGATCAATCCTGGAATTTCTTTGGAAGGTATGATGCTAAAGCTGAAACTCCAGTATTTTGGCCACCTCATGCGAAGAGTTGACTCGTTGGAGAAGACTCTGATGCTGGGAGGGACTGAGGGAAGGAGGAGAAGGGGACGACAGAGGATGAGATGGCTGGATGGCATCACTGACTCGATGGATATGAGTCTGAGTGACCTCCGGGAGCTGGTGATGGACAGGGAGGCCTGGCGTGCTGCGGTCCATGGGGTCGCAAAGAGTCGGACACGACTGAGCGACTGATCTGATCTGATCTGATCTGATATTTAGGGTCTGGCCCCTGCAGCATCTGATTTACAAACCCTAATTTGAAGTCAGGCGGTGCTGTGTTTGGATGTCAGCTCTTCTGCCTCGTGGCTGAGTCACTTCAGACAACTTACTTAACTGTCCTGAGTTTTTTAGTTCCAGAAGGTGAAGAATAAGAAAAAAAAAAAAAAAAAAAAAAAAAAAGAAATGTACATATAAATGGTATGTATTTACTTAAACATATATACAACTTGGCATAAAAACACACATATACTTTCACATACACCTGTTTCTGGAAAGTTGACAAGATAATAGTGGCTGCCTTTAGGAAGGCAGCAGGTTTCTTTTTGAACAGCTGTATACATTCTCTCTTAATAGCACTGTCCATCCAGGTTGAAATAGCTGATGCTTGTCTGTCATCATTATTCATGTTTCCCCTCAGAGCCTAATCTGTGCTTAGTACAGTGTAGTGTGTAGTCAAAGCTGTGATTTTTCCAGTAGTCATGTACAGATGTGAAAGTTGAACCACAACTAAGGCTAAGCACTGAAGAATTGATGCTTTCGAATTGTGATGCTGGAGAAGATTTTTGAGAGTTCCTTGGACAGCAAAGTGATCAAACCAGTCCATCCTAACAGAAATCAGTCCTGAATATTCACTGAAGGACTGATGCTGACGCTGAAGCTCCAACAGTTTGGCCATCTGAAGCAAAGAGCCGACTCATTGGAAAAGACTCTGATGCTGGGAAAGATTGAGGGCAAGAGGAGAAGGGGACAGTAGAGGATGAAATGGTCGGATGGCACCATTAACACACTGGACATGAGCTTGAGCAAACTCAGGGAGATGATGAAGGACAGGGAAGCCTGGAATGCTACAGTTAATGGGGTTGCAAAAAGTTGGACACAACTTATCGACTGAACAACAAGATTGTAGTGACTCAGTAAATATTCGTTAAGTTGAACAGTATTTTTGCTGCTGGTGCTGCTGCTAAGTTGCTTCAGTCGTGTCCGACTCTGTGCGACCCCATAGACGGCAGCCCATCAGGCTCCCCTGTCCCTGGGATTCTCCAGGCAAGAACACGGGAGTGGGTTGCCATTTCCTTCTCCGATGCATGAAAGTGAAAAGTGAAAGTGAAGCCGCTCAGTCGTGTCCGACCCTCAGCGACCCCATGGACTGCAGCCCACCAGGCTCCTCTGTCCATGGGATTTTCCAGGCAAGAGTACTGGAGTGGGGTGCCATTGCCTTCTCCTAACTTTTAACAATGCAGCCATTAATTATTTTTATTTTTAGAAAGCACTGTATTATTCACGAACATTTTTAATCCATGGTCTTATTTGCTCCTCAAATTTTTTCAAGTTACAAAGGTATTTGTAAGTTATGCTTATGTGCATGTTTAAATTATATCCTACAATTCAATGATGGGTTCCTCTACAACAATTGCAACCTTTTATACACTCTATATTTACCTCTCGTTGCTTTTTCCTGCTTGCTTTACAGTTCTCTCTTCTGTATGCCTTTCACCCTTCTGAGCAGTTTTTCTCTTTACTTTTAGGCATTAATGACTTACCACTCTCTTATTTCCACTTTTATGATTTATTGTTCTTTTTCTCTCTGCTTTCTTTTTATTTACAAAAATATTCTATTTTTTTAGCAACTGTACTTTAACTAGTTATCTTTGTGTCCTTCAGGTGTTCCTTTGAAATGTATTTAGAAAATATGTTGCAGTTTCTCCTGCCCACCCCCACCCCTACCCAGTTTCTTTAAAGCAACAATTCCTTCTCCAGCCCAAGAATTATTGGCTTAGGCCAGCAGTTTGTCATAAAATATTCTACATGACATCCATGCTTTGTCCTAGCTCTTCTATTTCCTGCAGACTCTTAAAGATCTTTTTTAATATCCTTATTCTCAAATCCATCAATTTCCGTGTTATAAGGAGAAAAGGCCTTTGCAATTATTCTATGTAATACTTTCCTGACTTCTTTTTAAAGGATCTCATCCTGTATTCCTCTTTCTGCTTCATTTAATATATTCTTTTGAAAAGTTGGCATTTTCTGTTTAGCTCTATTTATTAATATTATTTACATTTCTATTTTCATTGTCTGAGACTTTTCCCTTTCTCCTAAATTCTCTAAAAGTGGGGTACTCCACTCCTGAAAAATATGATCACACTGTGCTCATTTCAGGAGTGATTCATTTTTTCCCTTCAGTTTTTGATCTGTTTATGGTGAGTTAACAACTTTGTACTTTTATCAATTTAATATATTAATTTCAAAATAATTTCCCAAGAAACAAACACCTAAACAAAATCCACAACAAACCCCAAAAGCTCTTTGACAATTTGCAGTTTCTCTTTGCACCTTATCTAGATCTGTCTTTCTTTTTTATCTCTTTGGGTCAGGGCTCCAGACACCCTGACCACTCTTGGAGGTTTCTAGAAATTCCTGTCTTTCTAGTCTCATTTGTTCTTTGGGTTTTCAAAAGTTTGCTTACACTTTTCTCATCATTTGTTTTCTATTTCTTTAGTAATCATGACTGTTGATGAGATCTCTAAAACTTCTGTGTCAGTTGTGACCTGAGGTCTGGCTGCTATAATGGCCACGATGCTATACGGCAAACCACCTTAAAATGCAATGGTTTTTAAAACAAGCCTTTATTGTTTCAAAGACATGTTTCCACTCTGTCATGTGGCTGTAGGTCAGTAGAACATTTCTGCATTAAGATGAGTGTTGAGCCTAACTTTGGCATTGATTTTGGGTTTGCTCCACATCTCATTTCTTTGAACCCATAGTTGCTGGTCAAGCCCTTCACACAGCAAGGCCTGAAAGCCCCATGCAAACAAATTTAAAGCCCCCTTCTCTCACTTTTCAATCACAGATATACACCCTTTCCTCTGCTCCACTGCACAGGAAGGAGTGTAGAACTGAGAAAAAGTATGCAATCCATCAAAGTTTTGTATGGTCCTCTCCTATGGATATCTTCTGTCTATGCATCCCTTCTTCTTCTTCTTTAAATAGAAAAAAAAAAAAACCCTTATGTTACCCTTGAAGTTGTAGCATTCTACTCACAGTTTGATATTTGGCTCCTCATGGTTTAGTTAACTAGATACTTTTATTAATTTAAAGACACGAAAGGCTATGGTCTTTCCTGTGGTCATGTATGGATGTGAGAGCTGGACTGTGAAGAAGGCTGAGCGCCAAAGAATTGATGCTTTTGAACTGTGGTGTTGGAGAAGACTCTTGAGAGTCCCTTGGACTGCAAGGAGATCCAACCAGTCCATTCTGAAGGAGATCAGCCCTGGGATTTCTTTGGAAGGAATGATGCTTAAGCTGAAACTCCAGTACTTTGGCCACCTCATGTGAAGAGTTGACTCATTGGAAAAGTATCTGATGCTGGGAGGGATTGGGGGCAAGAAGAGATGGGGACGACAGAGGATGAGATGGCTGGATGGCATCACTGACTCGATGGACGTGAGTCTGAGTGACCTCTGGGAGTTGGTGATGGACAGGGAGGCCTGGCGTGCTGCGATTCATGGGGTTGCAAAGAGTCGGACATGACTGAGCGGCTGAACTGAACTGAACTGAGGGTCTCTCTGGTGTACAACAATCAACAGTTCTTGCTGAACAGAAATGCTGAAAGTTTCACCCACTGGCTGTGGACTGAACTCTTTAATTTGCTCATCTGGTAGCCCCAGGTTCTGTTCTTCAGGAGGAACTCCCTCGTTTCTTCTCTTTGCTAGTCTCTGATTTGCCCTGTGGAAGAGTCTTCTTTTCCTATCATCCTGTGGCCCCATCTGAAGTGGACATTCAGGGGCATATATTTTCTAAGGCTAGCACCTATAGAACAAACCACTTCTTGTTAGTATGGGTTTAGGATCCAGTGGATTATTTGGGGATAGTAAATTGCCCTCAAAAATGTGATATGCTTTCAACACAGTGGCTTTTCAGTTATTTTAAATGTGAGTACACAGAGTCAAAGTTCTTGGATAAATGGAATTTTTAAGCTCAAAGCCTCTGGTCTTTTATTTATAGAGCTCCGTGCTTTGCCCATCCAAATAATTCTCAGCCTGCTACTGTCTGCTGCATTGAAAACATCTGAAATAATGCAATATCTTTGCCAGAAGGCTCACAACTTCTATATGGTGGGGCACCCAGTCATATTTATTGCTAGGACTGGGATTTGCAGACACTTATTTTAACTGTTTCAACTTGGGGTATAAGCACTTGGCCTTTTCTACCCTTTTTAAATTTCCACACTCTCAGTCAGCTGAGATTGTAGGTTGTAGGCAAGGAGTATTTCCCTCAACAAAGATGCCTCTCTTTCTAATTGAACTCTTAAGTCTGGCCCACTAGTTGCACCTTGAATTTATCATTATTTCAGGATTTTGCTGACAACCCATGTCAACATTCTGCATATATTTTACCAATTCTCTTAATATCACATGTATCAATGTATGGCAGGTGATAGTAATGATGATGGTTCTGAGATTTTCAGTTTTCATTAGCTGAGTCATTGTTTTGCACTTACCTGGTTCTTCTTCCAATCCAGTTTCTGTTTGTTGAAGCACCTCACTTCTGGGTTCTAAGTTGGATTAAGGTTGGAATCAATCTAATCAGAAAAAAAAAAAAAAAAGGTGGAAATGATAGTCACTTAGCCAACAGAGAACTTATTTTCTCTCTCTTGCAAAAGATAAGTTTGAAGATAAACCAACTGAAATTACCCTGGTACCACCAGAATGCTATCAGGGTCCAACCTGTCTTCTTCCCGTTACATTTTTTTTAGCATGAAGCTTCTTTCTTTGAGATAACTTCATAGTTTAAAATGACTCTTGTCACTTTAGATGTTACTTCTGTGGTAACAGGAAGAGTTGGAGAGAGGTCAAATTATTTCTTTATCTTGAATGAATTAACTTAATTTAAGTAGCCTTTTCAGAGACCTCTGTAAAATCATAAGCTTATATCTCACTGGCAGGACATAACATATAATTCTACCTTGCTACAAGAGATTATGGGAAATGTAGTATCTTATTTGTGCATTGAATACAACTGGGCTTTGGCTATTAAGGAAGAAGATGATCATAGGTATTGCTGCTGCTAAGTCACTTCAGCTGTGTCTGACTCTGTACGACCCCCATAGACAGCAGCACACCAGGCTCCCCCGTCCCTGGGATTCTCCAGGCAAGAGTACTGGAGTGGGTTGCCATTTCCATCTCCAATGCATGCAAGTAAAAAGTGAAAGTGAAGTCTCTCAGTCATGTCTGACTCTTAGCAACCCCATGGACTGCAGCCTATCAGACTCCTCCATCCATGGGATTTTCCAGACAAATGTACTGGAGTGGGGTGCCATCGCCTTCTCCGGATCATAGGTATTAGAGTTCTGCAATTAACAATTTCTACCATAAAATTTTACATGAGACTTTCATTTACCTTTAAAAAATATATTCTGTTAAGCTTCTATATCTTGAAAGAACAGAAAACATTCTCAACTTTTTATCATCCTTATATCATCAGTTCAGTTCAGTTCAGTTACTCAGTCATATCCGACTCTTTGTGATCTCATGAACTGCAGCACGCCAGGCCTCCCTGTCCATCACCAACTCCTGGAGTTCACTCAAACTCATGTCCATCAAGTCAGTGATGCCATCCAGCCATCTCATCCTCTGTCGTCCCCTTCTCCTCCTGACCCCCAATCCCTCCCAGCATCAGGGTCTTTTCCAATGAGTCAACTCTTCACATGAAGTGGCCAACGTATTGGAGTTTCAGCTTTAACATCAGTCCTTCCAATGAACATCCAGGGCTGATCTCCTTTAGGATGGACTGGTTGAACCTCCTTGAAGTCCAAGGGACTCTCAAGAGTCTTCTCCAACACCACAGTTCAAAAGCATCAATTCTTAGGTGCTCAGCCTTCTTCACAGTGCAGCTCTCACATCCTTACATGACCACTGGAAAAACTGTAGCATTGATGGATGGACCTTTGTTGGCAAAGTGATGTCTCTGCTTTTGAATATGCTATCTAGGTTGGTCATAACTTTCCTTCCAAGGAGTAAGCGTCTTTTAATTTCATGGCTGCAATCACCATCTGAAGTGATTTTGGAGCCCGCCAAAATAAAGTCTGACACTGTTTCCACTGTTTCCCCATCTATTTCCCATGAAGTGATGGGGCCATATGCCATGATCTTCGTTTTCTGAATGTTGAGCTTTAAGCCAACTTTTTCCCTCTTCTTTTTCACTTTCATCAAGAGGCGTTTTAGTTCCTCTTCACTTTCTGCCATAAGGGTGGTATTATCTGCATATCTGAGGTTATTGATATTTCTCCTGGCAATCTTGATTCCAGCTTGTACTTCTTCCAGTCCAGCATTTCTCATGATGTACTATGCATATAAGTTAAATAAGCAGGGTGACAATATACAGGCTTGACGTACTTCTTTTCCTATTTGGAGACAGTCTGTTGTTCCATGTCCAGTTCTAACTATTGCTTCCTAACCTGCATATAGGTTTCTCAAGAGGCAGGTCAGGTGGTCTGGTATTCCCATCTCTTTCAGAACCTTGCACAGTTTATTGTGATCCACATAGTCAAAGGCTTTGGCATAGTCAATAAAGCAGAAATAGATGTTTTTCTGGAACTCTCTTGCTTTTTTGATGATCCAGTAGATATTGGCAATTTAATCTCTGGTTCCTCTGCCTTTTCTAAAACCAACTTGAATATCTGAAAGTTCACAGTTCATGTAATGCTGAAGCCTGGCTTGGAGAATTTTGAGCATTACTTTACTAGCCTGTGACATGAGTGCAATTGTGAGGTAGTTTGAGCAGTCTTTGGCATTGGCTTTCTTTGGGATTGGAATGAAGTTGACATTTTCCAGTCCTGTGGCCACTGCTGAGTTTTCCAGATTTGCTGGCATATTGAGTGCAGCACTTTCACAGCATCATCTACCAGGATTTGAAATAGCTCAACTGGAATTCCATCACCTCCACTAGTTTTTTTCATAGTGATGCTTCCTCAGGCCCACTTGTCTTCACATTCCAGGATGTCTGGCTCTAGGTGGGTGAGCACACCATCTTGATTATCTGGGTTGTGAAGCTCTTTCTTGTACAGTTCTTCTGTGTATTCTTGCCATCTCTTCTTAATATCTTCTACTTCATCCTATTATAGCGGCAGTTAACTTATCCTCCATATGCCTTTACCATATTCCCAACCTTTGTAAAAATTAATTTTGGTCACTGCTCTAGTCTTACTTAAAAAGACAATATTTTTCTTTATATAGCACAACAATAATTCTTTTCACGGATCTTGTTAATCTAACTGGTTCACTTCCTTTCCTTTTAAGGACACTCCAGACTACTACTCTATTTTTCTAAATATTTTTTAAAATTGGAATTGATTTTAGAGATCATCTAATTTAACCCTCTCATTTTGTGGAAGATGCTGCTGAGGCCTGGAAAAGGTACATTAAGCCACTTAGGTCACAAAGCAAGGGATAAACAGTCTTTATTGTTATATTCTTGACTGTATTTGCAATCACATTTGTCCACATATTAATTTGGGGGTCTTTTCCTCTTTCAAATTCCCTTCTATCTTTTTCAGTTAGTCAGTCAAAGTCTCCTTCCAGTCATTCTTTTTATATGCTGGAGATATGTAATGGCTCCAAATAACGTTTTCTTCTCAAATTTCTCTCATGGGTTGGGATGGAACATAGTATATTCATAAATCTGATATTTCCTCTCACTGAGGAAATCATGTATACCATCATATATCTTCCACTTCAAATCTCATATATCTTTGAATATTTATATTTGTGTGGTTGGCAAGTCTTCTTCCTTTAGGAGTTTTTTTTTTTTTTTTTTCCCCTCCTTTTTGGTCAGTGTAAAGAGCACTAAACCAACCTCTTATCTATGTAAAAGTAATTTCCCCACTTAGTCCTTCTTCTGAAATTAATTGCATTTTCCCACTCTCTCATTCATTCTATTTGTTAATAAAGTTAACATTTGCAGAGTCTCTGACACACCTGGTACTGAGAAATCTATGACTTAATGTGGGCATATGCAATACAAATAATATGAAACATGCATTTAGCTTGATTCTAAGAGGTTTCCTTTCAACCCTACAGTCTCTTTCCCTACTGTGATTTTCCTCCTACTGCTTCTTTTTATCACAAGGACACAGCAAGTAGTAAGCAGCCATACATGCTTTTTGTGTTGTGCTTAAGCTAAAACTCTGCTATGATACAATCCCTTTCTGCTTTCTTCTTTATCCTTCAGCATCTAATTTATAGCAGATAAATGATTTGAGGCAGTTGTTTCACAGGGAGAGAGGAAGTTTGGTTTCCCTTTGCATCACAGAGTGAATTAGGACTAATCACATGCATACTTATAGGTTATGTTTTTGGTAATGTTGCTACCACAATTTTGATTATTTATATTAAATTCACTTGACCTTGCTCACACATACTTTAATTTTTGTATGTCTCTTGAAGGGTATACTTGAGCTTGAACCTCTCCAGCCATTTTCACTTTCCTAATTCTTTCTCCTTCCCAAGCCCCACTCCATATCCCTTTTTCCCCCACATGGCATTGAATATATTTGAACTTTTCTATTGGTTTCCACAATAGACATCATCGTGAATCCCCCCTCCCCATGTGCTCAATTGTGTCCAACTCTGCAACCCCATGGATTGTATCCCACGAGGCTCCCCTGCCCATGGAATTTTCTAGGCAAGAATACTGGAATGGGTTGCCATTTTCTACTCCAAGAGATCTTCCCAACCCAGAGATCAAACCCATGTCTCTTACATCTCCTGCATTGGCAGGCAGATTATTTACTACTAGCACCACCCGAATGGAGCCCAATACGATGACCAGGACTTAGTAAATGGAAATTGTTCTCATCTTGATTGAGTGATGATCACATACTTCTGAATGATGGATATGATTGGCATGGAATGAGCCAACCAAAGTATAAGGTATTGATATGGTGAGTTAAAAACTATCCAACAAATTCTTATTGAACCAAAGCAAATAAGTTTAAAGTCTTCCTAACTGGCTTAGACAAAATGAATGATTACTCTTGTAAACTTCACACTGTACACAGAACACTGTTCCTCTTTTAATACAGAAGAAGGACAGGAGAAGAGGTGAGTTTGCAATAAGACACATTTGAGTAGAAGTTCTGACTCTATCAGCAACCATTATGTGAAACTGGCAGGTTATATGAGCCCTTTGGAGCTCAGTTTCTTTTGGGTGTGAATTGGGAAATATCAGATCAGATCAGATCAGATCAGTCGCTCAGTTGTGTCCGACTCTTTGCAACCCCATGAATCACAGCACACCAGGCCTCCCTGTCCATCACCAACTCCTGGAGTTCACTCAGACTCACGTCCATCGAGTCAGTGATGCCATGCAGCCATCTCATCCTCTGTCGTCCCTTCTCCTCTTGCCCCCAATCCCTCTCTTTTCCAATGAGTCAACTCTTTGCATGAGATGGCCAAAGTATTGGAGTTTCAGCTTTAGCATCATTCCTTCCAGAGAAATCCCAGGGCTGATCTTCAGAATTGACTGGTTGGATCTCCTTGCAGTCCAAGGGACTCTCAAGAGTCTTCTCCAGCACCACAGTTCAAAAGCATCAATTCTTCAGCACTCAGCCTTCTTCACAGTCCAGCTCTCACATCCATACATGACCACAGGAAAAACCATAGCCTTGAGTAGATGGATCTTTGTTGGCAAAGTAATATATCTGCTTTTCAATACTCTATCTAGGTTGGTCATAACTTTCCTTGCAAGGAGTAAGTGTCTTTTAATTTCATGGCTGCAGTCACCATCTGCAGTGATTTTGGAGCCTCCAAAAATAAAGTCTGACACTGTTTCCACTGTTTCCCCATCTATTTCCCATGAAGTGATGGGGCCAGATGCCATGATCTTCATTTTCTGAATGTTGAGCTTTAAGCCAACTTTTTCACTCTCCTCTTTCGCTTTCATCAAGAGGCTCTTTAGTTCTTCTTCACTTTCTGCCATAAGGGTGGTGTCATCTGCATATCTGAGTTTATTGATATTTTTCCCAGTAATCTTGATTCCAGCTTGTGTTTCTTCCAGTCCAGTGTTTCTCATGATGTACTCTGCATATAAGTTAAATAAGCAGGGTGACAATATACAGCCTTGATGTATTCCTTTTCTTATTTGGAACCAGTCTGTTGTTCCATGTCCAGTTCTACCTGTTGCTTCTGGGAAATATAATACCTACCAATTGAAGTAACCATACTCAACTTGCCTGGTGCACAGTAAAATGCTCAAAAGTTAGTTCTATTTTTTAATTGCACTTATTAGATACTAAACTATTAGCATTTATTGGATAAGTTTTTATATAAAATATGTTTTTTATATTTTCTTTCCCAATCCATTCATAAAAATCTTACTAATTGTTTTTCAGTTATATATTTAAGAGTTCATATGGAAACATGTTCTTTCCCACTTTTCACACACACACACACACACACACACACACACACACACACACACACACACACACACACACATACACAAAGACATCAAGGAAAGAAAACATAAACTGTAATTTTGGACAAGAAAACATAGCTTTTAGCCTGAATGAAACCTATTGCAAGGCATACCTGCTTCCCTGAAAGTCTGGTATAAAATATGCTGCTTCCTGGTAGTAAGAAATTGATGTGATTTTATTTTGAATAAGCTTTAAGGAAGAAAAAACATATTTTTCAGCATTTTCTCATCTTACCTATATAAAATGGCAACTGATTTAGGTAAAAGCTCTTCAGGAACTGGTCTTTTAAACTTAGCTCTAATAAACTAAATGTCAACGTGATAAAAAAAAGAAAGAAAGAAAGAATCCTTACTAAAGAAAAAGAAAAAAAAATTCTACTTCTTGCCAGTTCTGAAAAATGTGCTTTGCTTCGGCTCCTAAAGACTATATTGTATGCCCTTGGGATCTACTCACTTACTTGTTTTAGAGTGGATTTCCAGGGAGAGTTTGAGTAGAACAGCCACGGTGTTTGTCTTAGTGCGTGTGTGTGCATGAGTGTGTGTGCATGAGTGTGTGTGCTCAGTCACTTAGTCATGTCTAACTCTCCATGGACTGTAGCCCACCAATTTTCCCAGCAAGAATATTGGATGGGTTGCTATTACCTCCTCCAGGGAATTTTCCCAGCCCAGGAACTGAACCCGCTCCAATGTCTCCTTCATTGCAGATGGATTCTTTACCACTTGAGCCACCTGGAAATCCTGTTTCTCTCAGTAGATGGTGGCAAGGAGGCAATAGCATTTGTGTTAATTTTAGCTTTTTTATTGTGTTAATTTTACCTCTTTATGAGGTAAAATTTTACAAACAATGATGCAGTATCTTGTAATCAAAGATCAAAATTTGACTCTACATGTACAGTGTGATAAAGATATGTCTGGAGAAAATACCTGCTTTACTGTATAACTATTCCAGATACTTCTCAAGCCCTCTGTTGCTGAACAGAGCTCCTGGGCTCCTCTCAGTGACTCAATATTTTGCTCTTACTGGTCCCACTGTCATAACACCCATATTTACATTCTTACTTTCTGGAACATTTTCTGTGCTCTGATTTGACCACGAACCTTGTCTGGTTATTTCCTCTTCCTGGAAATTTCTGCATCCTGTTCTTTTGCAAGAGATACTTGGTTAAAGTCTCAGATTAAATGCCAGAGAAAGCTACCAGGTCTCTACACCCCCACCAGGTTATGTGCCTAGAGATGTAGACTTAAAAAAATATTCACAAAACCTAAAAGTTGAGAGTTGTGTTTTATTTGTTAAGGAACTTTAGGACTTCAAATCTGCGAGGCAGTATTCAAGTAAACCTGAGAGAAATGCTTCAGGTTGTATAGATGTTTTGCAACAAAGGGTAAGTAGCCTGAAAGATTATTGTAAATTAAAACCAGATATCTCCAGTAATTTAAGAGCGCCCCGCCGGCTGCGCCGCGCACTAAGAGCGCCCCGCAGGCTGCGCCGCGCACTAAGAGCGCGGCCGAGAGGAGCTACCCCACGACCGAGGAAGGACAGCGGTGAGGGCCAGCGCACTAAGCACGGCCGAGAAGAGCTACCCCACGACCCAGGTCAGGAAGGGCGGCGGTGAGGAGAGACCCCTCGTCCAAGGTAAGGTGCAATGGCTGTGCTTCGCTGGCCGGGAGCAGCCAGGAGCAGCCAGGATGAGATACCCCAAGCCCAAGGTAAGAGAAACCCAAGTAAGATAGTAGGTCTTGAAAGAGGGGATCAGAGGGCAAATATACTAAAACCATTCTCACAGATAACTAGTCAATCTAATCACACAAGGACCACACCCTTGTCTAACTCAATGAGATTAAGCCATGCCCGAGGGGCAACCTGGGATGGGCGGGTCATGGTGGAGAGATCTGACAGGGTGTGGTCCGCTGGAGAAGGGAATGGCAAACCACTTCAGTATTCTTGCCTTGAGAACCCCATGAACAGTATGAAAAGACAAAATGATAGGATACTGAAAGAGAAACTCCCCAGGTCAGTAGGGGCCCAATATGCTACTGGAGATCAGTGGAGAAATAACTCCAGAAAGAATGAAAGGATGGAGCCAAAACAAAAATACCCAGCTGTGGATGTGTCTGGTGATAGAAGCAAAGTCCGATGCTGTGAAGAGCAATATTGCATAGGAACCTGGAATGTCAGGTCCATGAATCAAGGCAAATTGGAAGTGGTCAAACAAGAGATGGCAAGAGTGAATGTTGACATTCTAGGAATTAGCGAACTAAAATGGACTGGAATGGGTGAATTTAACTCGGATGACCATTATATCTACTACTGTGGGCAGGAATCCCTCAGAAGAAATGGAGTGGCCATCATGGTCAACAAAAGAGTCCGAAATGCAGTACTTGGATGCAATCTCAAAAATGACAGAATGATTTCTGTTCGTTTCCAAGGCAAACCATTCAATGTCACAGTAATCCAAATCTATGCCCCAACCAGTAACGCCGAAGAAGCTGAAGTTGAAAGGTTCTATGAAGACCTACAAGACCTTTTAGAACTAACACCCAAAAAAGATGTCCTTTTCATTATAGGGGACTGGAATGCAAAAGTAGGAAGTCAAGAAACACCTGGAGTAACAGGCAAATTTGGCCTTGGAATACGGAATGAAGCAGGGCAAAGACTAATAGAGTTTTGCCAAGAAAATGCACTGGTCATAGCAAATACCCTCTTCCAACAACACAAGAGAAGACTCTATACATGGACATCACCAGATGGTCAACACCGAAATCAGATCGATTATATTCTTTGCAGCCAAAGATGGAGAAGCTCTATACAATCAGCAAAAACAAGACCAGGAGCTGACTGTGGCTCGGACCATGAACTCCTTATTGCCAAATTCAGACTGAAATTGAAGAAAGTAGAGAAAACTACTAGACCATTCAGGTATGACCTAAATCAAATCCCTTATGAGTATACAGTGGAAGTGAGAAATAGATTTAAGGGCCTAGATCTGATAGATAGAGTGCCTGATGAACTATGGAATGAGGTTCGTGACATTGTACAGGAGACAGGGATCAAGACCATCCCCATGGAAAAGAAATGCAAAAAAGCAAAATGGCTGTCTGGGGAGGCCTTACAATTAGCTGGGAAAAGAAGAGAAGCGAAAAGCAAAGGAGAAAAGGAAAGATATAAACATCTGAATGCAGAGTACCAAAGAATAGCAAGAAGAGATAAGAAAGCCTTCTTCAGTGATCAATGCAAAGAAATAGAGGAAAACAACAGAATGGGAAAGACTAGGGATCTCTTCAAGAAAATCAGAGATACCAAAGGAACATTTCATGCAAAGATGGGCACGATAAAGGACAGAGATGGTGTGGACCTAACAGAAGCAGAAGATATTAAGAAGAGGTGGCAAGAATACACAGAAGAACTGTATAAAAAAGAGCTTCAAGACCTAGATAATCATGGTGATGTGATCACTGACCTAGAGCCAGACATCTTGGAATGTGAAGTCAAATGGGCCTTAGAAAGCATCACTACGAACAAAGCTAGTGGAGGTGATGGAATTCCAGTGGAGCTATTCCAAGTCCTGAATGATGATGCTGTGAAAGTGCTGCACTCAATATGCCAGCAAATTTGGAAAACTCAGCAGTGGCCACAAGATTGGAAAAGGTCAGTTTTCATCCCAATCCCAAAGAAAGGCAATGCCAAGGAGTGCTCAAACTACCGAACAATTGCACTCATCTCACACGCTAGTAAAGTAATGCTCAAAATTCTCCAAGCCAGGCTTCAGCAATATGTGAACCGTGAACTTCCTGATGTTCAAGCTGGTTTTAGAAAAGGCAGAGGAACCAGAGATCAAATTGCCAACATCCGCTGGATCATGGAAAAAGCAAGAGAGTTCCAGAAAAACATCTATTTCTGCTTTATTGACTATGCCAAAGCCTTTGACTGTGTGGATCACAATAAACTATGGAAAATTCTGAAAGAGATGGGAATACCAGACCACCTGATCTGCCTCTTAAGAAATCTGTATGCAGGTCAGGAAGCAACAGTTAGAACTGGTCATGGAACAACAGACTGGTTCCAAATAGGAAAAGGAGTACGTCAAGGCTGCATATTGTCACCATGTTTATTTAACTTATATGCAGAGTACATCATGAGAAATGCTGGACTGGAAGAAACACAAGTTGGAATCAAGATTGCCGGGAGAAATATCAATAACCTCAGATATGCAGATGACACCACTCTTATGGCAGAAAGTGAAGAGGGGCTAAAAAGCCTCTTGATGAAAGTGAAAGTGGAGAGTGAAAAGGTTGGCTTAAAGCTCAACATTCAGAAAACGAAGATCATGACATCTGGTCCCATCACTGCATGGGAAATAGATGGGGAAACAGTGGAAACAGTGTCAGACTTTGTTTTTCTAGGCTCCAAAATCACTGCAGATGGTGACTGCAGCCATGAAATTAAAAGACGCTTGCTCCTTGGAAGGAAAGTTATGACCAACCTAGATAGCATATTCAAAAGCAGAGACATTACTTTGCCAACAAAGGTTTGCCTAGTCAAGGCTATGGTCTTTCCTGTGGTCATGTATGGATGTGAGAGCTGGACTGTGAAGAAGGCTGAGTGCCGAAGAATTGATGCTTTTGAACTGTGGTGTTGGAGAAGACTCTTGAGAGTCCCTTGGACTGCAGGAAGATCCAACCAGTCCATTCTGAAGGAGATTAATCCTGGAATTTCTTTAGAAGGAATGATGCTAAAGCTGAAACTCCAGTATTTTGACCATCTCATGCGAAGAGTTGACTCATTGGAGAAGACTCTGATGCTGGGAGGGATTGAGGGCAGGAGGAGAAGGGGACGACAGAGGATGAGATGGCTGGATGGCATCACTGACTCGATGGATGCGAGTCTGAGTGACCTCCGGGAGCTGGTGATGGACAGGGAGGCCTGGCGTGCTGCGGTTCATGGGGTCGCAAAGAGTCGGACACGACTGAGCGACTGATCTGATCTGATCTGATCTGATCTCCAGTAAAGGAATTTAGCTCTTTTTTTTTGTTTGTTTGTTTTTTTGGGGGAGGGGGGAGAAGATGCAAGAATTTGTCCTCGCTGAATTCCTTTGATATGCTGATATGCATCTCAGCTACCTGGGGCAATATACAGATTTTCACTTCCTGAGTTTCCTCAAGGCTAACCGTGGGGACTGGCTGCAGGGAGTGGTTGTAGTTTGATGGCTTCTAGATGGCAGGCATTCTTTTCCTTCCTGATCTTTTTCCTCAGGGCTCTCCAGCTAGCCTTGGAAGGCTGCATCCTTTACTTCCTGGTGGCAGGAAATAATCCATTTCTCACAGAATGTCCACAGCTCAGTCATTTTTATAACCAAGGCCTGCTTTATCATTTTGGAGGAGGGCATGGCAACCCACTCCAGTATTCTTGCCTGGAGAATGCCATGCACAGAGGAGCCTGGCAGGCTACAGTCCTTGGGACCAGAGAGTCTGACACTACTGAAGGAACTTAGCACAGCACACATGCTTTATCATTAGCAGGTCCGTGTGTAAAATTAAAATACAGGGCCCCAGAAGCATAAGGGGAAATCAGTCTCCTTTCTCATGAACTGACATCTCCACACAAGGTGGACAGGTGGCCTGCAAATAACTGCATTCTCTGCCCATGGACACGTCTTGATGGAGGGTGGGTGTGAAGCACCTTGAGACCTGTTAGAATCTCCACAGAGGGCAGCAGTGATTTGGGGCATCAGAGAAAAGAAAGCTGGGACCTAAGAACCTTCCTAGAGAAGGTGCAAGAAGCAGTGAGGCATCAAACTGCAGATGAACTCGCAAATATCTTTTTCCCCCCTTTTACATTAAAAACAAAAAAAAAAAAAAAAAAAAAAAAAAAAAAAAAAAGAAAAACCACAGCGAGAGAAAAAAAATGTGGGGGGGGGGGTGTGAGAAAAAAAACCACATAACCCAATCTGCCCACCATACTAAAAAGCCGGCCCCTCTTTTTATTTAATATACTTTATTTCCCTTTAATTTAATTTCCCCCCCCCCCCCCCCCCCCCACCCCAGACAGTAAGCAGCATAAGAACAGGAACCATATCTACAATAAACACTTAAGAATATTTGTAGAGTGAGTAAATGGATTAATGAAGCCCTCTGGTATTTAGTTCTTGCCCCTAATCCAGGTAAGTTAGACAAGGGGCAACCTGGGATGGGCGGGTCATGGTGGAGAGATATGAGAGGGTGTGGTCCGCTGGAGAAGGGAATGGAAACCACTAGTATTCTTGCCTTGAGAACCCCATGAACAGTATGAAAAGACAAAATGATAGGATACTGAAAAAGAAAACCCCAGGGCCAGGAGGGGCCAAAAATGAAACTGAAAAAAAGGGGAAAAAAAAACAAAAAAAAAAAAAAAGAAAGAAAAAAAAAAAAAAGAATACCCAGCTGTGGATGTGTCTGGTGATAGAAGCAAAGTACGATGCTGTAAAGAGCAGTATTGCATAGGAACCTGGAATGTCAGGTCCATGAATCAAGGCAAATTGGAAGTGGTCAAACAAGAGATGGCAAGAGTGAATGTTGACATTCTAGGAATTAGCGAACTAAAATGGACTGGAATGGGTGAATTTAACTCGGATGACCACTATATCTACTACTGTGGGCAGGAATCCCTCAGAAGAAATGGAGTGGCCATCATGGTCAAAAAAGAGTCCGAAATGCAGTACTTGGATGCAATCTGAAAAACGATAGAATGATCTCTGTTCGTTTCCAAGGCAAACCATTCAATGTCACAGTAATCCAAATCTATGCCCCAACCAGTAACGCCGAAGAAGCTGAAGTTGAAAGGTTCTATGAAGACCTACAAGACCTTTTAGAACTAACACCCAAAAAAGATGTCCTTTTCATTATAGGGGACTGGAATGCAAAAGTAGGAAGTCAAGAAGCACCTGGAGTAACAGGCAAATTTGGCCTTGGAATACAGAATGAAGCAGGGCAAAGACTAATAGAGTTTTGCCAAGAAAATGCACTGGTCATAGCAAATACCCTCTTCCAACAACACAAGAGAAGACTCTATACATGGACATCACCAGATGGTCAACACCGAAATCAGATCGATTATATTCTTTGCAGCCAAAGATGGAGAAGCTCTATACAATCAGCAAAAACAAGACCAGGAGCTGACTGTGGCTCGGACCATGAACTCCTTATTGCCAAATTCAGACTGAAATTGAAGAAAGTAGGGAAACTACTAGACCATTCAGGTATGACCTAAATCAAATCCCTTATGATTATACAGTGGAGGTGAGAAATAGATTTAAGGGCCTAGATCTGATAGATAGAGTGCCTGATGAACTATGGAATGAGGTTCGTGACATTGTACAGGAGACAGGGATCAAGACCATCCCCATGGAAAAGAAATGCAAAAAACCAAAATGGCTGTCTGGGGAGGCCTTACAAATAGCTGGGAAAAGAAGAGAAGCGAAAAGCAAAGGAGAAAAGGAAAGATATAAACATCTGAATGCAGAGTTCCAAAGAATAGCAAGAAGAGATAAGAAAGCCTTCTTCAGTGATCAATGCAAAGAAATAGAGGAAAACAACAGAATGGGAAGGACTAGGGATCTCTTCAAGAAAATCAGAGATACCAAAGGAACATTTCATGCAAAGATGGGCACGATAAAGGACAGAGATGGTGTGGACCTAACAGAAGCAGAAGATATTAAGAAGAGGTGGCAAGAATACACAGAAGAACTGTACAAAAAAGAGCTTCAAGACCCAGATAATCATGATGATGTGATCACTGACCTAGAGCCAGACATCTTGGAATGTGAAGTCAAATGGGCCTTAGAAAGCATCACTACGAACAAAGCTAGTGGAGGTGATGGAATTCCAGTGGAGCTATTCCAAGTCCTGAATGATGATGCTGTGAAAATACTACACTCAATATGCCAGCAAATTTGGAAAACTCAGCAGTGGCCACAAGATTGGAAAAGGTCAGTTTTCATCCCAATCCCAAAGAAAGGCAATGCCAAGGAGTGCTCAAACTACCAAACAATTGCACTCATCTCACACGCTAGTAAAGTAATGCTCAAAATTCTCCAAGCCAGGCTTCAGCAATATGTGAACCGTGAACTTCCTGATGTTCAAGCTGGTTTTAGAAAAGGCAGAGGAACCAGAGATCAAATTGCCAACATCCGCTGGATCATGGAAAAAGCAAGAGAGTTCCAGAAAAACATCTATTTCTGCTTTATTGACTATGCCAAAGCCTTTGACTGTGTGGATCACAATAAACTATGGAAAATTCTGAAAGAGATGGGAATACCAGACCACCTGATCTGCCTCTTAAGAAATCTGTATGCAGGTCAGGAAGCAACAGTTAGAACTGGTCATGGAACAACAGACTGGTTCCAAATAGGAAAAGGAGTACGTCAAGGCTGCATATTGTCACCATGTTTATTTAACTTATATGCAGAGTACATCATGAGAAATGCTGGACTGGAAGAAACACAAGTTGGAATCAAGATTGCCGGGAGAAATATCAATAACCTCAGATATGCAGATGACACCACTCTTATGGCAGAAAGTGAAGAGGGGCTAAAAAGCCTCTTGATGAAAGTGAAAGTGGAGAGTGAAAAGGTTGGCTTAAAGCTCAACATTCAGAAAACGAAGATCATGGCATCTGGTCCCATCACTGCATGGGAAATAGATGGGGAAACAGTGGAAACAGTGTCAGACTTTGTTTTTCTGGGCTCCAAAATCACTGCAGATGGTGACTGCAGCCATGAAATTAAAAGACGCTTGCTCCTTGGAAGGAAAGTTATGACCAACCTAGATAGCATATTCAAAAGCAGAGACATTACTTTGCCAACAAAGGTTTGCCTAGTCAAGGCTATGGTCTTTCCTGTGGTCATGTATGGATGTGAGAGCTGGACTGTGAAGAAGGCTGAGTGCCGAAGAATTGATGCTTTTGAACTGTGGTGTTGGAGAAGACTCTTGAGAGTCCCTTGGACTGCGAGAAGATCCAACCAGTCCATTCTGAAGGAGATCAATCCTGGAATTTCTTTAGAAGGAATGATGCTAAAGCTGAAACTCCAGTATTTTGGCCACCTCATGCGAAGAGTTGACTCATTGGAGAAGACTCTGATGCTGGGAGGGATTGAGGGCAGGAGGAGAAGGGGACGACAGAGGATGAGATGGCTGGATGGCATCACTGACTCGATGGATGCGAGTCTGAGTGACCTCCGGGAGCTGGTGATGGACAGGGAGGCCTGGCGTGCTGCGGTTCATGGGGTCGCTCAGTCGGACACAACTGAGCGACTGATCTGATCTGATCTGAATCTAGGTGAAATGTATTAGGGCCCTGCACTTCCTCTTTCCTCTTTGTTTATGTCAGTTGTCTTTACTTCTGTTTCCCCACTCAGAACATCAATGCTCTGGTTCAGGTGCTCATGGCTTTTTTTGGAGACAACTGGAAAACACTTATAATGGATTTACTACCTTTTAGTATGGGCTTCCCCAGTGACTCAACACTAAAGAATCTGCCTGCAGTGCAGAAGACACAGGAGTCATGTATTGATCTTCCTTTGGATAGGGAAGATCCCTTGAAGAAGGAAATGACAACCAACTCCAAATTCTGGAAAATCCCATGGACAGAGGAGCCTGGTGAGCTACAGTCCGTGGGGTGGCAAAGAGTCGGACACCACTTAGGGACTAAAGATAGACACACACACACACACACACACACACACACACACACACACACCCCACCCACTTTAGTGTAATTTTCTAAACTATAGATACGTTATTTAACTTTTCTGCTTAGAAAATTTGTGGGCCACTATTGTCTGGTGGTTGAAATCCTGACCTCTTCAGTTCAGTTCAGTTCAGTTGCTCAGTCGTGTCCAACTCTTTGCGATCCCATGTATCGCAGCACACCAGGCCTCCCTCTCCATCACCAACTCCCTGAGTTCACTCAGACTCAAGTCCATTGAGTCAGTGATGCCATCCAGCCATCTCATCCTCTGTCATCCCCTTATCTTGCCCCAAATCCCTCCCAGCATCAGAGTCTTTTTCAATGAGTCAACTCTTTGCATGAGGTGCCAAAGTACTGGAGTTTCAGCTTTAGCATCATTCCTTCCAAAGAAATCCCAGGGCTGATCTCCTTCATAATGGACTGCTTAGATCTTCTTGCAGTCCAAGGGACTCTCAAGAGTCTTTTCCAACACCACAGTTCAAAAGCATCAATTCTTTAGCGCTCCGCTTTCTTCACAGTCCAACTCTCACATCCATACATGACCACAGGAAAAAACCATAGCCTTGACTAGATAGATCTTTGTTGACAAAGTAATGTCTCTGCTTTTCAATATGCTATCTAGGTTGGTCATAACTTTTCTTCCAAGGAGTAAACGTCTTTTAATTTCATGGCTTCAATTATCATCTGCAGTGATTTTGGAGCCTTAAAAATAAAATCTGACGCTGTTTCCACTATTTCCCCATCTATTTCCCATGAAGTGATAGGACTGGATGCCATGATCTTCATTTTCTGAATGTTGAGTTTTAAGTCAACTTTTTCACTCTCCTCTTTCACCTTCATCAAGAGGCTTTTTAGTTCTTTTTCACTTTCTGCCATAAGGGTGGTGTCATCTGCATATCTGAGTTTATTGATATTTCTCCCAGCAATCTTGACTCCAGCTTGTGCTTCTTCCAGCCTAGCGTTTCTCATGATGTACCCTGCATATAAGTTAAATAAGGGTGACAATGTACAGCCTTGACATACGCCTTTTCCTATTTGGAGCCAGTCTATTGTTCCATGTCCAGTTCTAACTGTTGCTTCCTGACCTGCATACAGATTTCTCCCAAATCTTCCATAATATATCCCAATGTATTTTGTTGGATTTTTCATACCACTTCTGCTTTGTATGGAAACATACTTGTTCTCCCAATTCTAGACTTGAAAACTGAAAACTTGAAAACTTGCCTCTCAGGTGAAATCTCTTTGAATTCTACATCAGGTTAGAAGTAAGTGTCTCCCTCTCCTCTGTAATTCAAGAGTCCTTCCTTATATAAGAACACTGACAGAATAAATGGTCAAGTTGAACTATAACAATTTTACTCTGGAAATTTAATTTCTATTGTTAAAGATCAACTTTTTTAATGCTGTTTAACATGTCAAATTCAATTAATATTCTCAGTTCAGTTCAGTCATTCAGTTGTGTCTGACTCTTTGTGACCCCAAGGACTGGAGCATGCCAGGCTTTCCTGTCCATCACCATCTCCCGAAGCTTAGCCAAACTCATGTGCATCGAATGATACCATCTTACCATCTCATCCTCTGTCATCCCCTTCTCCTCCTGCCTTCAATCTTTCCCAGCATCAGGGTCTTTTCCAATGAGTCAGTTCTTCACATCAGTTGGCCAAAGGATTGGAGTTTCAGCTTCAGCATCAGTCCTTCCAATGAATATTCAGGACTGATTTCCTTTAGGATGGACTGGTTGGATCTCCTTGCAGTCCTAGGGACTCTCAAGAACCTTCTCCAACACCACAGTTCAAAAGAATCAATTCTTCAGTGCTCAGTTTTCTTCACAGTCCAACTCTTACATCCATACATGACTACTGGAAAAGTCATAGCTTTAACTAGATGGACTTCCGTTGGCAAAGTAATATTTCTGCTTTTTAATATGCTGTCTAGGTTGGTCATAGCTTTCCTTCCAAAGAGCAAGCTTCTTTTAATTTCATGGCTGCAATCAGTGATTTTGGAGCCCAAGAAAATTAAGTCTGTCACTGTTGCCATTGTTTCCCCATCTATTTGCCATGAAGTGATGGGACCAGATACAGTTTTGGAGTTTAACAAGTTATATACTAGTATTTTTATATTCCAAGATCTATATTAGTTCTCAAAGAAACAAACAAGCAAGAAAATTGTCATGAACACCTTTCCCTCAACACGCATGCACGCGTGCGTGAACACACACACACACACACACACACACACACACACACCGAGTACATAATCTAATAGAAAAGATAGTTAAGTAAACATAAAATCAAATGCCATATTAGAAGCACTGAACCAGATACAAGAAAAAAGATATCTTTAGCAGTTTTTGTATTTCTGGAGTTAGGAAAATCATGATGGTGAGGAGACTAGAAACTGAAAATTTTGAATATTTTGGAAAGACAGTTTCTAGAACAGATAATACTATGAAATAGTTTTGAGTCCTTTAGGTTAAGAATTTCATTTATTTTGAATTTTTTACAGAGATAAAAATAATAAAAGGAAGTTATGAAGCAGTAAATTATGAATCAAAGAGAAGATCTTTCTAAAAATGAGAATATTGAAAAATAGAATAGATTTCCTTAGATGTGAGAACTTCCTCATTGCTGGAATTATTCATAAGTGAAACAAGAATATTTATGATGAAATGGTTTGGAATAGCAGACAGTTGCTCAGCAGACACTGTTGTTGAACATCAGAAAATAGGAATTGTATTCCTGGCACTTCATTTTCCTGATCATTTGACATAGGTTCTGACCTTTTCCTCATAAGAAAAATGGAGACATTTTTCTGCTTCAGAGAGTTGCGGTGAGAATTAAATGGGATAAAATAGTTTATGGTGCTTTCAAATTATAACTACTATGAAATATGAGTTATTACAAATTTATGTTGATAATAGAAAAAATAATAATCACATTTATGATTTCAGTCTCTGTGTGTAGTTCTAGAAGACAATAATTATTTTCTGTTTCTTCTGTATAAGAAAAGCTTCAGATTACAAGTGACCATCCCATAGAGACAGAGTTGGTCAGAGTGGGAAAAGCAGAAGTCGTGACTTCTCCCACAGAGCAAGAAGTATTTCCCTTGTAGTGCAGTGCTTTATGATGAAACAGAATTTATGACTGTTTACAGTTCCTGAGGTGCTTTGGACTGAAGTCACTCAAGTAATAATAGACTCTGTGTAGACATCTTTCTCTAAATGATATGCTTATGTGATTTTTCACTCAAGGTACCAGGATAGAAATCATAAACGTTGGCCAGGTCCACCTTTCTTTAATAAGCAATACCTTTCTTTAATAAACATTCACAGGGCATTTTTTAAAAAGGAGCTTTAAGAAGACACTGCTGCTGCTGCTAAGTTGTTTCAATCGTGTCCAACTCTGTGCAACCCCATAGATGGCAGCCCACCAGGCTCCCCTGTCCCTGTGATTCTCCAGGCAAGAACACTGAAGTGGGTTGCCATTTCCTTCTCCAGTGCATGAAAGTGAAAAGTGAAAGGGAAATCGCTCAGTCGTGTCTGACTCTTTGTGACCCCATGGACTGCAGCCTACCAGGCTCCTCCATCCATGGGATTTTCCAGACAAGAGTACTGGAGTAGGGCGCCATTGCCTTCTCCTAAGAAGACACAACAAGAGATTAATCAAGAAGAGCTGAATATCTACTATGAAATGTAGGACAACTATTATTAATTTTGAAGCCAATTACCATCCCCCATTTTTTGATGACTGGCGAGATTGTCTCTCTGCTCTTGCCTTTTTCATCCACTCTCCTTGTTTGCATATTCTCTTATTTAAATGTTCTAGTTCTCGATCCCATGGTGGCACAGGATGAACCAACATTTTATTTGTGACAAGGAGTCATACTCTTTACAGGATGTTCTCAACAGTGATTCACTGTTAAGTTGCATAAATATAGAAGCTTTCTGCCTAAACTATTTGCAACTTAGAAATTATTTTGATGTTTATTCCTATCTGCTGTAACATAAATATTATAAGGAAGGAAATGTAGGAGATGTGACTCATTTTGTTCTTTACAAAAACTCCATGGTCTTTCTGAGAATTTTCTGAGACTTCAATGACAGGGTTTTTATGGTTTTCCTTACATTTAAGGGTAGAAATGAATATCTTCTAGGCTGGGTGCTACGCTATATACTCTGTACTATTATTTAAATGTTCTTTCTGTCTTTGACCCGTTTCTTACCACTCAAAATGCTGCTTACACACACCCATTTACAGAATTAGGGATTAAAAGCTCTTTTGCTGCTACAAAATGTTTTCTCAACATAATCTTGCTGTTTAACTATTTAAAGACCACCAAACATGAGTTCATCTTTTATATACTTAATCTCATAAATATACAACAGAAAAATTGAGAAAGTGGTTGCATGCAACTAATTCTTTGAAAAATGCTGCCTATGATTTTCTTTTCCTGTTAAAAGCTCACTAGCTAAGTAGTTTGTGAATATTTTTGTATTCTTTTCATCTGTCAAAATATACAATTTTAAAGCACTTATGAATTTTTTAGTCACATGGAGTTTTAATGCTAACTCTGTGTGGGTGTGCGGTAGCATGAGAATTGGGTCAGTGATGAAGTTTTAGCCCCACCTACAATTCAAAATCTCAATAAATTAGGAAAATGCCCTTCCCCAAGAAGATATTACAGGACCCTCGATTCCTTTTATATCTATATCTGTTATATTTATTTAAAGTAGTACTCTTGCCTGGAAAATCCCATGGACGGAGGACCCTGGTGGGCTGCAGACCATGGGGTCGCTAAGGTTCAGACACGACTGAGCGACTTCACTTTCACTTTTCACTTTTATGCATTAGAAAAGGAAATGGCATCCCATTCCAGTGTTCTTGCCTGGAGAATCCCAGGGACGGGGAGCCTGGTGGGCTGCCGTCTATGGGGTCGCACAGAGTTGGATACGACTGAAGCAACTTATCAGCAGCAGCAGAGCTTATTAATCAATTGGAAAAGGAGATATACATATATTTTGTAGCAATAAATCTAGTCATTGCCTTTGACTTTAGAGTAGAAAAGAGGAAAAACAAAAATTCTTCTATTTTAACTAACATGGAAGAAAAAAGACTAAAAATGGCACCAAGTTCTGCTATTTATTTCTCTTTTCTTTTCTGAAAGCATCTGACCGTGAAGAAAAAAGCCCACTTTGCCCTGTAGGCGGCGGTGCTGTACATCCGTCACAGTTTTCACTTTCATGCTCAGGGGCCATTACAAGCACTATCCACTTATATTCCATTACAATTGATTGAATATTATACATCAAAAAGTGGAGAGAAAATGTTTAAGATTTTATGAATGCAAGAGAAATGATTAGAGCTCACAAAAGCTTTGAATTCTGAAGCTTGGCTTCTATCTTGTCCTTACATAAGCATCTTTGATCTTTTCACCCGGCTTTTTAGATGACTTTTATGTGGTCTTATAATTGTTTTATTATTTTAGGAGAATTAGTCATGTCTATTTTTTTTTTTTTTTTAGAGGTTATTTTTAAAAGAAAATTTCCACTCCATTACAAGTCAGGGGATTTCTCAGACCAGATAGAATTAATGGTTACTCTTCTCTGTTACAAGGAATAGAAGTTTGAAGACCTAGGTTTTAACTTTGAGTCTTCCATAAAGTAATTTGAACTTTGACAATAAATTCATCTGATATGCTTCATTTTTTTTTCTTTCTTGATACACAAGGCTACTTGTCATCTCTTTCAGGATTAATGCAGTTAATCAGTTTAGAAGAGTTGAAAACTCTTTTATAAGTATGAGGCCTTATTTATATAAAAATCCAAGTTTTAGGGTTAGATTTATAATAAACATTCTATAATAAGCAAGAAGACATTGCACAAAGGACACAGCCTTTTAAATTGTATTGTCTTTCCATTAATAACCACCCCTGACTGTGCCTTCTTGTGCAGTGGCAGGTTGCCGAAGCTGTGCAAACTTTTCCTGTGGGAACCCCTTAAGTGTAATCTCTCAACATCGATGCAGGGTTAGGAAACATCTGGAAATCTGGGTTTCTGCACATAAGTCAACCATTGGAAAATTTCCAAATGATATAAGTTTAGTTATTGTGGTTCTACCATCACTGATTTACCATTTGATAAATGAGTTTTGAGCACTTTCTCGTAGACAGACAAGACACTGTTTGACCCACTGGAGACACAGTGACAAGCAAGAGACCAGATCTTGCTACTTGGAAATGGAAACAGACTCCAAGAGAAATTTGGGTGAGGCGAGTAGCAATTTCCCAGAAAATCAATAGTAGGCTCTATTTGTAATACAAAAGAACATTATCTTCGCCCTCACTTATTTTCTTTCCCTCCAGCTGCATACCTGAGCTAGGTTTTCATTCTACTCTCACTTTCGCTTTTTCTGACTGGTGTGATACAGTTAGCACAGCCAGGGCACTCCGCATCACCTCCATCCTGGTCGCTGACGGATTTTGTCCTGTGTCTTTTGTGCTCCTTTGGTTAATGCATTTAAGGTATTTTTTCCCCCAAAGCATTAGCCATGGAAACAAGTTCAATAAAGGCTCTTAGAAGTCCTATAGTAAGAAAAAACTTGCTTTAACTCAATTTAATGAAGCGTTTTCCAAAATTATTTGGACATGAACTGTGCTTCCCCATTCCCCTAACACTGTCTCTTGATATTGTCAGAGTATCACTTTATAGGAATTGCTTCATTGAACAATCTTTACAAACACCTGCTGGCTTCTTTCTTATAATTCTCTCTCATGAGCTGGGTCTTGGTAAAAAAAAAAAAAAAAAAATTGAAACGAGACCATTTTTCCTCCTTAGGAATGAGTTTTCAAATTAAAAAAAAATTATAGAGCAGAAATATAACTATTTGTTTTAATTACTTAAAGTTGAGAATTATAATGTATCATTTTGTCTTTTAAGATTAGCATATTTATTCAAAATAAATTGAGAACAGAACTAGATAGATCAGTAATCACTATAGTATTCTAATACGCTGATGATATGAGGGAAGAAAAAGATTCATTGTATGAGAAAGCTAGTTGAATAGCAGCTATAGAATTATATAGCTAGTTGAATCTAATAATTTTTCTAAAATTTTTGAAGATACTCCTTGAGATAAAATATTGCTACTCATCACACAAAATAAAGCTCTTGTGGGATATTAAGATAAGGTGTTTAATTTGTGAGTTTATTTCATTTTCTTCTTTTTTTTTTAACTCTTCTGAGAAATAATTGACAAATATAATTGTATATTTGTAAAGTGTACAGCATAGCAATTTGATATATATATATCTACATATATATTGAAATGATTACCAAGATCAAGATAATTAATATAATTTTGTGGTGAGATACTTGAGATCTAATCTCAGAAATTTTCAGGTAGACAGTACAGTATTTTCCACTATAGCAATCATTCTGCATATTAGCACCTTAGAACTTATTTTTCTTATAACGTAAAATTTGTTCCCTTTGATCTATATCTCCCCTTTTCTCCCTTCTCCCAGTCCTGACAACCATCGTTCTAGTCTCTGATTTTATGAAATCAGCTTCTTCTATTTTAGATTCCACATATAAGTGATACCATACAATATTTGTCTTTCTTTATCTGGCTTATTTCATTTGGTATAATGATGCCCTCAGGTTCACGATGTTGTTTATAAATGGAAGAATTTCTTTTTTATGGCTGAATAGTATTTCTTTGTATATATGCCATATTTTCTTCATCCATTATCCACTGAAGGATATTTATTTTTCATTTGTCTGTTTTTTTCTCATTTGCTTTAATAAAAGTTCTATAAAAATTTCCTGATCAGATTTTCAATTCACTGAGGTTTTTATACAGTATTGTGAATAGATTTTACCCAACTCTTTTCTGGTGTGTGTTTTGATTTTTTAACAAAAAACTGCTTGCAAAAATGTGAGACTTTTGGTGAAATCTATTTTCTCAATAGTAGATGAGGAGACAGTCCTCCATAGGAACTGGCATCCAAGTCTTATTCATCTCTTACTCTTTCTTAACATTGCTTTTCCTCCAGTTCTGCCTTTCTTGGGACCTTTTATTTTTCACTCTAGACATCTCTCTGGGACATCTAGCTTCCCATGACTTCAAGAGATATTTACCTAGGATGGACTCTAAAAAGTGTATCTATAAATAAGATGTTTCTCTTGAGCTCAAGGTCTAAATATCCACCTGGGCATGACCCTTTTCTATGCCACAATCAGCTCAATCACAACACATTGAAATTGAACCCTTCATATGTTACCTTAACCTACCCTAATACTAAGCAAGCAATATAGACCAGACTTTGTCTCTTTCACTTTGTCTTTTATAGTTCTATCCCAGCACGTACAATGTTTCATTCTTATCTGTTCAGTAACAGTCTTCCTTTATTTTGTCTTAACCTTCTCAAGAGTGGTGATTATAAAGATATCTTTTTATTCTTTTTTATCTTTATGAATATAGTTTTATCCTTGGAGCATAGCATAAGACCTGGTACATAGAAAGTTCTTGATGTATATTTGGACTGAGTGGGTGAGTCCAAGCAAAGAGATGAAATCATATTGTATGGAAAGTGCAACACTATGGTCTGTGGATGCTATTATCATGAGGAGATATATCTCCAAATAAGGAATCTCCAAATCCAGAGGAAAATGTTGGATCTTAGTTGTATTATAAAGGTGGATGCCAGTGAGGTTGATAGTCTACCACCAACTATGAGTCAGGCTGCTATAATAAACTTGCCAGAGAGTTTTGCCTCTCCTGACCTTGGCTTCTATTAGTGTCTATTAACTCTGTGTAATGACCTTCTCTCTTAGAGACTGAGACTTCATAGAGGGCAGAAATTCCAGCACAGTTATTTTTTGTGTCCATGGCTCTTGTCTTAATGCCTAGAACATAATAAACACTCAGTAAATAATGTCAGATAAGTAAATGGCCTCAGTAGAACTTATTGAATCTCACATTTCTGATATATAACATAGGGTTCATAATAACCACCTCAGTGGTTATTTAATGATTAGATGGGAATGTGTAAGTAAAACAACAATTGTGATGCTTGAATGGAAAGTGAGATAAACATATGTCACTTTCTTCAAATGTTTGTCACTCTAAGACCAGAATTTTTTTCCCAAAGTTTGGAAGAAAATAAAGGAAAAACAAAAGGAAGAAGGGAATGAACATATGTTTTGATGGCATGCCAAATATTTGTGCTTTCATATGTTTGTTTCAGGGACTCTTCTCTACATTGCGAAGGACATAAGCCACTTTCCAGACAAGAAAATTGATGCTTCATGAAATTAAGTGACCTGCACAAAATCAAATACCATAGTTAAAAGTAGTAGCAGTAGGATTAAAAACTATAGCTTCTGACACTGACTCATGAGCTCTTTTCACCGTAAGGAGATGGAATATAAATGTCTTCAAGGATAGTAGGTATATAGGTTCATTCATGGAGAGTGTGAAGGAGAATGTTTGGCTTTATGTAAGTTAAGCTGATTATACTAATTGTGCAAAGAACTTTCAAACACAACCAAGACTTTTCAAAGATGTTAATATTAATTAATACTTGATAAATATCCTCCTCGCAACTTGTTTTTAAATGTTCCTATACTCCCAAGTTGGCTCAGTGGTAAAAAAATCTGCCTGCAAGTAGCAGACACAGGACACACAGGACAGAGGAGCCTGGTGGGCTACAGCCCATGGGGTCACAAAGACTCAGACACAATCAAACAAACACACTACTTCCAATTACCTCGCTGAGCTTTGAAATATATATCTTTCTAATATTAATCACTAGAAGAAAAGGGTATTATGAAGAAGTAGTGTCAATATATAAAATCCCTGCTCTTGGGATCTGTGCTTGAAAACTAGCATATTTTTCCCAATTTAAGGAGAATTTTCCTTCTATTTCCTTGTATGTTATCAATTACATTTTTGTGGATGATGGAAAATTGATCTTTAGTTATTCTCATTCTTACTCCTGTCTTCCCTTCTCCATCTCAGACTTGCTCTCAGGTCTTTTAAGATTTTCTTCTTGATTTCATTCTTCTCCACTAACAAATCTGGCAGAGCAGCTTAGAAACTGTCTGGGAGCACAAAACCAACATATTTAAATTTAAATGTTTACTGCAGTGTGGAGATTATAGTTACATCCATGCTCAAAGATGACAGGGATGTTACATTCAAAATATCTTAAGGGAAGCTCATCATGAAAAATGCTGGACTGGAAGAAGCACAAGCTGGAATCAAGATCACTGGGAGAAATATCAATAACCTCAGATATGCAGATGACACCACCCTTATGGCAGAAAGTGAAGAGGAACTCAAAAGCCTCTTGATGAAAGTGAAAGTGGAAAGTGAAAAAGTTGGCTTAAAGCTCAACATTCAGAAAACGAAGATCATGGCATCTGGCCCCATCACTTCATGGGAAATAGATGGGGAAACAGTGGAAACAGTGTCAGGCTTTATTTTTCTGGGCTCCAAAATCACTGCAGATGGTGACTGCAGCCATGAAATTAAAAGACAATTGCTCCTTGGAAGGAAAGTTATGACCAACCTAGATAGCATATTCAAAAGCAGAGACATTACTTTGCCAATAAAGGTCCGTCTAGTCAAGGTTATGGTTTTTCCTGTGGTCATGTATGGATGTGAGAGTTGGACTGTGAAGAAGGCTGAGTGCCGAAGAATTGATGCTTTTGAGCTGTGGTGTTGGAGAAGGTTCTTGAGAGTCCCTTGGACTGCAAGGAGATCAAACCAGTCCATTCTGAAGGAGATCAGCCCTGGGATTTCTTTGGAAGGAATGATGCTAAAGGTGAAACTCCAGTATTTTGGCCACCTCATGCAAAGAGTTGACTCATTGGAAAAGACTCTGATACTGGGAGGGATTGGGGACAAGAGGAGAAGGAGACGCAGAGGATGAGATGGCTGGATGGCATCACTGACTCGATGGATGTGAGTCTCAGTGAACTCCGGGAGTTGGTGTTGGACAGGAAGGCCTGGTGTGCTGCGATTCATGGGGTCGCAAAGAGTCGGACACGACGGAGTGATTGATCTGATCTGAAGGGGATTTTAATGCATTACCCTTCTTCACATAGGTCCAAAAGGCTTAAACCTATGTAATGTCCCAGGTTAAACTGCATGATGGACTAGTACTATTAGCATGTGAAACAGAGTCATATTTGATATTTTACAGTCTAAATGCCCATACTGTCACACATGAGGTTTTCTTGAATGCTCTGATGAATAATAATTTAAGCATGCATTATCTAGACCCAAGAAACAACCTTTTCCTTACTAATTCTTAAAGGAGACAGGTTCTCATGTGGTAAAAACTATATCATATGTCTTTGGATGAATGAAATATGAGTATTTAGCATTTTGAAGGGCAATTAAAACCTTAAAAGAAACATATATCATTCTCTTAGAGGATAAAATTAGCAATGAAAGTATTAAATTTCCTAGAAATACTTATGTGGGGTATGTTTTTTATTATCTTAATGTAGTTTGAACATAAGAAGTGGTTTGGGATAGCATAAATGTAAAATTATATTGACTATGCAATCAATAATAAATCATCAACAGTCACAAAAATACTGTTGAATGCATGTCATGATATAGACCTGGTTTCTTTTTCATTTAAGGATGGAAACAAGTATCGCTTAAATAGAACACAACAAACTGTAAGCCCCATGAAAGAAAGATTGCTTTTTTTCATCATCTGCCTCAGTTTATAGCCTCACAGTAACTTGTATTTTTGGGTAGAGATTAAAAGCCTTCAAGAGCTAGATTGTCCACTTAAAAACAGGCTCTTCCAGTTAATGAGAGCATGATCTTGGTGAAGTTGCTTAACTTTCTTGTGCTTTCATTTTCTTCAGTGCTATTGGGAAATTGGAAGTGAGAAATAGATTTATGGGACTAGATCTGATAGAGTGCCTGAAGAACTATGGACAGAGGTTCGTGACATTGTACAGGAGACAGGGTGACCATGTCACCCCCTTGGGGAAGGCCATCCCCAAGAAAAAGAAATGCAAAAAGGCAAAATGGCTGTCTGAGGAGATCTTACAAATAGCTGTGAAAAGAAGAGTAGTGAAAAGCAAAGGTGAAAAAGGAAAGATAGATGGTAAAGTGTCTGCTTACAATGCAGGAGACCCGGGCTCAATCCCTGGGTTGGGAAGATCCCCTGGAGAAGGAAATGGCAGCCCACACCAGTATTCATGCCTGGAAAAATCCCATGGACCAAGCAGCCTGGTGGGCTACAGTCCATGGGGTCACAAAGAGTCAGACACAACTGAGGGACTTCACTCACTTCACTCACTCACTCATACCCATTTGAATGCAGAGTTCCAAAAAATAGCAAGGAGAGATAAGAAACTTCCTCAGTGATCAGTGCAAAGAAATAGAGAAATACAATAGAATGGGAAAGACTAGAGATCTCTTCAAGAAAATTAGAGATACCAAGAAAATATTTCATGCAAAGATGGGCTGAATAAAGGACAGAAATGGTATGGACCTAACAGAAGCAGAAGATATTAAGAAGAGGCGGCAAGAATACAAGAAGAACTATACAAAAAAGATCTTCATGACCCAGATAAGTACTATGGTGGATCACTCACCTAGAGCCAGACATCCTGGAATGTGAAGTCAAGTGAGCCTTAGGAAGCATCACTATGAACAAAGCTAGTGGAGGTGATGGAATTTCAGTTAAGCGATTTCAAATCCTAAAAGATGATGCTATGAAAATGCTGCACTCAATATGCCAGCAAATTTGGAAAACTCAGCAGTGGCCACAGTCCTGGAAAAGGTCAGTTTTCATTCCAATCCCAAAGAAAGGCAATGCTAGAGAATGCTCAAACTACCACACAATTGCACTCATCTCACACGCTAGTAAAACTACCACACAATTGCACTCATCTCACACGCTAGTAAAACTACCACACAATTGCACTCATCTCACACGCTAGTAAAGTAATGCTCAAAATTATCCAAGCTAGGCTTCAGCAATATATGAACCATGAACTTCCAGATGTTCAAGCTGGTTCTAGAAAAGGCAGAGGAATCAGAGATCAAATTGCCAATGTCCGCTGGATTCAAAACAAGAGAGTTCTGGAAAAACATCTATTTCTGCTTTATTGACTATGCCAAAGCCTTTGACTGTGTATATTACAATAACTGTGGAAAATTCTTCAAAAGATGGGAATACCAGACCACCTGACCTGTCTCTTGAGAAATTTGTATGCAGGTCAGGAAGTAACAGTTAGAACTGGACATGGTACAACAGACTGGTTCCAAATAGGAAAAGGAGTATATCAAGGCTGTATATTGTCACCCTGCTTATTTAACTTATATGCAGAGTACATCATGAGACATGCCGGGCTGGAAGCAACACAAGCTGGAATCAAGATTGCCGGGGGAAATGTCAATAACCTCAGATATGCAGATGACACCACTATTATGGCAGAAAGTTAACAAAAACTAGAGAGCCTTTTGATGGAAGTGAAAGAGGAGAGTGAAAAGTTGGCTTAAAACTCAACATTCAGAAAACTAAGATCATGGCATCTGGTCCAATCACTTCATAGCAAATAGATGAGCAAACAGTGGAAACAATGGCCGACTATTTTCCTGGGCTCCAAAATCACTGCAGATGGTGACTGCAGCCATGAAATTAGAAGACTCTTGCTCCTTTGAAGAAAAGTTATGATCAACCTCCTGCTGCTGCTGCTGCTAAGTCGCTTCAGTCGTGTCCGACTCTGTGTGACCCCACAGACGGCAGCCCACCAGACTCCCCTGTCCCTGGGATTCTCCAGGCAAGAACACTGGAGTGGGTTGCCATTTCCTTCTCCAATGCAGAAAAGAGAAAAGTGAAAGTGAAGTTGCTCAGTCATGTCCGACTCTTCACGACCCCATGGACTGCAGCCCACCAGGCTCCTCCATCCATGGGATTTTCCAGGCAAGAACACTGGAGTGGGTTGCCATTTCCTTCTCCAATGCATGAAAGTGAAGTCGCTCAAGTCATGTCCAACCCTCAGCGACCCCATGGACTACAGCCCACCAGGCTTCTCCATCCATGGGATTTTCCAGGCAAGAGTACTGGAGTGGGGTGCCATTGCCTTCTCCGGTTGATGTGTCTACAGTTGTCATAATCTTTAGTATTATTGACACAATGTTTTACAATTAACTGATGGCAAAAAATGATGAAAAATAGATTAATGAATTGAGTCCAAAAAGTGATGAAAAATAGATTAATGAATTGAGCCCAAAGTCCATTGTTGTTTTTTTCTCTTCAAAAACAAACCAAAAAAACCAAAAAGAAACACTCCCACTGCTAAAGTAGTTAATAAACTATTCTTGTTCTCTTTGTCAGCAAATATTCTGGCGAGAAGAGAAATGCTGTTATCCTTGTCTCATCCTAGCTCTACTCCAACTTGAGCAAGGGGAAAATGTGGCTGGTGGCCTGTCAGCAAACTTGCCCTCACTGTAGTCCAAAGACTGAGGTGTGGGGACCATAATTGATCATCCAGCCACCTTAAAAAATTTGCCTTTTCTTTCTTTTCCTCCTGATGTCTGTATTTCTTGAACAGTTTATCAGTTAAGTTGCCTTTTGTAGTAAATAAGACAATGTCAAACTTAAACTGGCTAAAACTACATAGATATTTATTGGTCTTTCAACAAGAAGTCTAAAGAGCATGTAATTCAGGGTGGGCTTCTTCTGGTGATGAATCATCTTTCCTTGCAGTTCCCTTGGCTCTGCCCTTTCCTGGATGCTGGCCTTATCCCAAGATGGTAGACAATTTCTGACCTCGCATCTGCCCAGGGCAAGATACAGAAAAATGGTATAATCTCCTTCTGAATTTGTCATTTAGTAGTGAGAAAATATTTCCCAGATTCCCCTCAAATTCCCATTTGCATTTGACTGGCCTGAACAATTCCTCTGGCTGATGGGTGGGATCTTGAGGGATGATCATTATTGGTTTAGGCTAATGTTGGTTTAGCATATGACCGGGTCTTGTGCTGTGCTTAGCTGCTCAGTCATGTCCAACTCTTTGGGACCCCATGACTGTAACCCCATAGGCTTCTCTGTCCATGGGTATTCTCCAGATAAGAACACTGGAGTGGATAGACTATCCCTTCTCCAGAGGATCTTCCCAATCCAAGAATCAAACTGGGGTCCCCTTTATTGCAGGTGGATTCTTTACCCACTGAGCTACCAGGGAAGCCCCATTTGGCCTGGACTGTACGCTAAAGTAGTGCTTCCCAGGTGGCACTAGTGGTAAGGGACCTGCCTGCCATTGCAGGAGGCTTAGGACACGTGCGTTCAATTCCTGGGCCGGGAAGATCCCCTGGAGAAGAAAACCGCAGCCCACTCCAGAATTCCTGCTTGAAGAATCCTGTGGACAGAGGAGTTTGGTGGGCTACAGTTCATGGGGTCTCAAAGAGTTGGACACGACTTAACTTAGCACGCAAAGTACCTGAAACTGCTGGATTGTGTGTATTGGATATTAAAGGGTCTAAGAGGAAACTGGAGCTAAAACTTCAATACTTTGGCCACATGATGTGAAAAACTGACTCATTTGAAAAGACCCTGATGCTGGGAAAGATTGAAGGTGGAGGAGAAGGGGATGACAGAGGATGAGTTGGTTGGATGCCATCACCGACTCAATGTACGTGAGTTTGAGCAAGCTCCGGGAGATGGTGAAGGACAGGGAAACCTGGTGTGCTGCAGTCCATGGGGTCACAAAGAGTCAGACATGTCTAACTGAGTCAACTGAACTGAACTGAACTGAAGAGGAAATTACAATTCATTCATTGCCATGTACCTTCAGAAAATTAAAGCAGATCTCCATTTGAGGAAGTGAGATGTTTCTCATTTGTGGTATTTCCTCAAAAGGATTCCCTGAAATTCTCCTTAATTTGGATCTACCTTGAGGTAAACTGAACGTATATCTTGGATTAAACAACTGATTTTGAGCAGGATTGTTGGCCTTATTTCAGAAGTAGTGTTCAACATCTATCCTGAAACACTTAGCTAGATGTTCTATTAGATTACAAAGACTGAACACAGTTTTTCTGGTTTCTTGGGTTTGGTTTCCTGAGGATTTCTGTATCTTCTTTATTTTCACTTTAATCCCCAGAGTTTCCTATATATTATAGTTCTTTATCATTTTTATTTTCTCTCACTGCTACATTTTCCTATTAGTCCAAAAACTACTCTATAATTTATACCAGATATTCTAACTTATCCTGTGAACTCACACTGGTTTATCATCAATGATAGGTTTATATTATCAAGTTTAATAAGACATTAGGTGTACCTGTCTTTAACACTTTTGGAGATGGAAACTGCAAGATTTTTGTTGCCAGATAAATTGTTAGGCATTAGTTACACAATTATGAACTAAATATGTGTGATAATTGAAATGTACACACATACGTAAAACTAACAACAACCACAACAGCAACCACAACAAAAAACAGATACGGACCCTGAGCCTCAAGGAGCTCACATTTTAACATCTAGTCAGACCTTAAACAAGAAAACGCACTGACTCATGTTGTATGGTAGAAACCAACACAATGTTGTAAAGCAATTATTCTCCAATTAAAATATTTTAAACATTCACAGTGTAATGATAAACTCAAAAAAGAATAAGAAAACACACATACATACACATAAGCTGCAGTAAATCCTAAGAAGGAAAAGAATAGGATACTATAATAGAAACTAGAAAGAGATGCGTGATAAATTTAAATTGGATTGCCACAGAAGGTTCCCCTGGGAACTGACATTTACAGTGACATGTGAAGGATGAAAGGAAGCTTGACTATGAAGAGATGAGGAAAGAACCTTGAAGTTGGAAGATACAGCATGTATGATTATTAGCAAAGGCATCTTCTGGGGCTGAATGACTGTGGTCCACAAGACAAGAAGAAAGAGGTTAGCAGGGCCAGATCTTTAAGGAACTTGGAAGTGAGTTAAGGAAGAGTGAGTTTATTATAAGGAAATAGGAAACCTCTGAAGGGTAATGAGCCATACAGTGACATCTTCAATGTTAAAAATTTAAAAGCTCACTATAGATATTTTCTAGAGAACAAAATAAAGATGGTACAAACAGAAGAGACAACTTGTTTGGCAAGAGACAACTCTTCTCAAATTTCAAGCCAAAGTAAACAATATAGTGAATAGAGTGGTAAGAGTGAGGAAAAAAAAGAAAAAAGTGAATTAATGATATACATGGGAGGCAATAATGATTCCTGAATCAATTGAATGATTCCATATAGTCCTTGAAGAAAAAGAAATAAAGAAGGACTCCTGCATTACTGACATGAATAACTATGGGGAGATAGTTCCCCCAAGATGAGAAAATTGAGTTGTGAGAAAGATGGGGAGATTGTTTGGGTTTAGTTTTAATCAAGTGTAATCCAAGGATAGCTGTCAAGAAAGCACTCAGACATAAAGTTGGGTGCTCAAAAGAGGAATCTTAGCTAGAATTTAGACAACTATAAGTAAATAGGTGGTATTTAAAGCCTGGCGAGCTGCAATTCATGGGGTCACAAAGAGTCGGATACTACTGAGCAACTGAACTGAACTGAACTGAAAGCTGTGAAACTGGATGAGGTCAATTAGAGATAGGAGGGAACAGAGAAGAGATGGGAAGATGAGTAAAAGGAAAGCTCTGGGAAGTCCCTTCATTTACACGTCAAGTGCAGGCAATGGTGCTGCAGAAAGAGAGTGAGGAGGTGCAATTACAGGGTAGTGGGGATGGATCTAAGAGAGTATGACATCATGGAAGATGATAATTCAGGAAAAGAGGATTGAATTTTCCTGAGTGATTTAAATGACATAGCATGCACACATAAGTCTAGTAAGATGAGAATTAAAAATAATTTTGAGACTCATTATGTTGTAAGTCATTTGTGGTTTAGCCCAAAGAATTTTATTGGGTAGTACAGAAGATGCCAATTGAATTGTTGAAAGGTGATAGGTAAGAAAAAATTGGAGACATTGATTGTAGATAACATTTGTGTTTATGGAAATCACTTTTCCTTATTTTAGGGGAAAAAGGGTTAATAATGTGATTAAAATCATGCTGAAGAAAGCAGAGTTTATTAAATCATATAATCTTATCAGATCAGATCAGATCAGTCGCTCAGTCGTGTCCGACTCTTTGCGACCCCATGAACTGCAGCACGCCAGGCCTCCCTGTCCATCACCAGCTCCCGGAGGTCACCCAGACTCGCATCCATCGAGTCAGTGATGCCATCCAGCCATCTCATCCTCTGTCGTCCCCTTCTCCTCCTGCCCTCAATCCCTCCCAGCATCAGAGTCTTCTCCAATGAGTCAACTCTTCGCATGAGGTGGCCAAAATACTGGAGTTTCACCTTTAGCATCATTCCTTCCAAAGAAATCCCAGGATTGATCTCCTTCAGAATGGACTGGTTTGATCTTCTTGCAGTCCAAGGGACTCTCAAGAGTCTTCTCCAACACCACAGTTCAAAAGCATCAATTCTTCGGCGCTCAGCCTTCTTCACAGTCCAGCTCTCACATCCATACATGACCACAGGAAAGACCATAGCCTTGACTAGGCGAACCTTTGTTGGTAAAGTAATGTCTCTGCTTTTGAATATGCTATCTAGGTTGGTCATAACTTTCCTTCCAAGGAGCAAGCGTCTTTTAATTTCATGGCTGCAGTCACCATCTGCAGTGATTTTGGAGCCCAGAAAAACAAAGTCTGACACTGTTTCCACTGTTTCCCCATCTATTTCCCATGCAGTGATGGGACCAGATGCCATGATCTTCGTTTTCTGAATGTTGAGCTTGAAGCCAACCTTTTCACTCTCCACTTTCACTTTCATCAAGAGGCTTTTTAGCCCCTCTTCACTTTCTGCCATGTCTTATGATGAGTTCTAAATCTTTTTTTCCATTAGGGACTCTGTTCTCTCCTGTTGTCTCACATTCCTCCTCCAACAAAAAAGATATACATCAGAATTACCATATGGTGAGAAGAAGCAGGCAAATAGAAACATGCTTATAAAAACAAAATAAAACCCTGGAGCGACAATATGAGTGAAAAGGAGAGACAGATGGATAAGCTTACAGAGAAGAATTAGCCCTTAGCCTCTGCACAATCAATAAAGGTTGCTTGGTTATTGACAAGAAAGGGGACTCGGAGAGCAAAAGAAGCATATGAGTGGTTTGCATTCTTATGTGCTCAGTTGCTAAGTTGGGTCCAACTCTGTGCGAGTCTATGGACTGTAGCCTTCCAGGCTTCTCCATCCATAGGATTCTCCAGGCATGAATACTGGAGTGGGTTGCCATGCCCTCCTCCAGGGGATCTGCCCGACCCAGGGATCGAACTCATGTCTTTTGTGTCTCATGCATTGGCAGGCAGGTTCTTTACCACTAGCACCACCTGTGAAGCCCACACAGATGGTGGGATAGAGGCCTTTCTTTAAAACAGCTGCTGCTGCCACCATCAAGCTGCTGTTCAAGTCCATAGCTCAGAACTTTCTGATCCCCTTATAGGTTTCCTTAGGGGTCCAAGCTCACACCCAACTGTAGTCTTAGAAGAGATGTCATATGTGATTTATATTATATTGAGCAAGAAATTGTTCAATCACTGAGAAGGCCAAAAGAAAACTTTGCTTATGCAATGTGTAAATGGAGTTTATACTCTACTCTTTCCACACCCTGGGCTTTGGTGATCCTCCAAGCTGGATAGTAATATGTGGTTAGAATTGTAGCCATTCCAGCTAAAGGAGGAAACCATATTTTAAAAATTTATAAAGGAAATATTCTCTCATCTCCTCAGTGGGATTAGGTTTAGAATATTTAAGATGAGGTTAGACTCTGGTGGTATGCTAAATTCACCCATTCACGTCTATTGAAAATACTTTTCTTATAAGATACTAATACTTCTATGTCCTGTTGAAGAAACCTCTATACTTTCTATTTAAATCATATAATAACAAGTTTTCCTCTCACCCCCAAGGAACTAAAATATTAGGCAAATTAACTTCACTTTTAAAAACAAATATATTGGTTTATTAATCACTTAAGTGTGTCCTGGATAGGGGTATCTCTACATCTGGACTTCCCTCTGGTTCAATAGTGAAGAATCCACCTGATATTGAGGGAGATGCAGGTTTCAGTCCTGGGTCAGGAAGATCCCCTGAAGAAGGAAATTCCAACCCACTCCAGTATTCTTGCCTGGACAATCCCATGGACAGAGGAGAAGCCTGGCGGGCTATAGTCCAGGGGTTGACAAAAGAGTTGGACACGACTTAGCAACTAAACAACAATCTCAACATCAAGGATTCAATCAGTTTCATTAGTAACCAGACATCTTGCTTAGGAAGGATGGACTTGGTGGGCTGCTTCTTTCTGGTGGTGGAAAAGGACAGTTAGCCACTTAGCCCCACAAAAGGATATATTTCTGAAGATAGAAGATTGCCTGTTCTCTGGGTAGGGTTGTTTATTTTGATACTTGAGAAAAATGATGACACTAAATACATATCTGTTGTCAATACTAATATGACAACATGAGTAGTGTTTCATGCATTACTAAAATATCACCAGCAACATTGATATTTTGTAACAAGACATCCAGAATTAAATAAAAAATATTGAAAATAAATGTGTTACATCTCCACATAAACATTTTATAAACATTTCACCGCATGAATCTGGCATTACTTGGTGGAGGAGGACCTGAGTGACATGCAGAGGGTCAGTGGGCTATAGGAAATGAATGAAAAAGATGCTGGATGAGGCTGAGCTGAGGATGTCAGAGTTGTGAGGGGGTGACTAGAAGGCAGAGACACATATGGGTGAGAACACAGAAAAGACAGTCAGAAAAGATAAACAAAACTGCTGATGAATGTCTGAAACAACAGTATTAAACATAAGAAAATACTACCAGTTCGATTCCTAAAAGCAACACTACGTATTGAAGGTCAGTATTACATTTAATAAAGAAGTCAGGAGAAACACTGGTGAACATTTGCCTTTTGCTTTCTTTCTTTCAGGATTCATAGAAGACCACCCAGAAAAATCCTTTTGAGTCAGAGTCTATAATTGCTAGGTTTCATCTTTACTTATTGCTTCTGACAAATAAAAACATATGTTAACATGCTCTCATTTCAATGCTAGCATTCAGCACTAATGATTTAATTACCAAGGCATGCAATCTCTGTACACATTTATTCTATTCATTTCCTGCATTAAGTCAATCTTCCATGGCCCAGGCTTATTCGGAAAGTGGCAGTGAAAGGCAAGAACTAATCCAAAATACAGAAAGTGTCATCTGGGAGAGTTGAACCAAGTAGAAAACACAAGTTGAGAAAGCTGGGATGAATTCACTGCATGTACATTTATGGAGCACTATCCTGAACATGAGGAAAACAAATATAAAATAAGGGCAGTTTTTAGCATCAAGGAACTTACTGTTTCATAGAGCGTAGAGTGACTATTGTAAACAATTAAATCAGGTGTGACAAGTAGGAAAAGAGTAAGAACAGAGAGCTAGAGAAACTGGGAAGAGTTTTATTTAAGATGGGTGAGAAGAAGGGAGAAGTCATGGAAAGAGCAGAGAAAATGAATCACGAGCAGAGGCAGAAGTGTGTAAATCTTCTAGGCACAGAGCGGAGAGAGTCAATTCCTAGGTAGATTGATAAAAAGTCTGGGATCCCTGAGGAGAGAGGGGTCTGGAGTTCTCAAGGAGGAGAAAAGGACAAACACTTTTTTCTACATTGCTTTGTTTTAGCCAATATAACAGTGTACTCTTATTCTGCTTGAGGACAGGTTTCTTCTTCTTAAGAACCTTCTGACTGAACCTGTCATCTTAAAATGTATGTTGTGGGATTGAGTCTGGTAGGACCTTTCTATTGTTAGTTCTAATCTTGTTAATTTAAAATATATGTTGTGGGAGTGGATCTGGTAAATGTACATAAGGCCTGGATAAGACTAGTGAGTGAGGGGCACTCTCCATTCCCCTTCTGATGTCTATGTCAGAAGCTTCCTCTGTCCCTTTTTTCACTTTAATAAAACTCTGTTACACAAAAGCTGTTGAGTGATCAAGACTGGTCCCTGGTCCCAAAGCTAAATCTTCTTCAGAGATCACAAATCCAACATCGATCACTGTAAGCTATCAGAGCCATGGACAGTGGCTTAAGTTGAAGAGAACAAGACACGTTCAGAGAAGCAAGTAGATGTTCACAAGACAAGATTAGGCATGGAATCTGATTCAGGCAATAGCAGTGAGGTGGGAATGGAAAGGAAAACAAGAGCAAGACCATTATGAGTCTCTTTGTAGGGGAGGGAAAGGTTGGACTTTAATTGAAAACCATGCAGAATCACTGGACAAAAATAAAAGGAGATTCATGTAAACATAATTGCATTCTAGACATTGTCTCTGACTATATTAAGAAGAGGGCATCCCTGGTGGTAAAGAATCTGACTGCAATGCAGGAGACCTAGGTTTGATCTCTGAGTTGGGAAGATCCCCTGGAGGAGTGAATGGCAATCCACTTCAGTATTCATCTATGAAGAATTCCATGGATAGAGGAGCCTGGTAGACTACTGTTTATGGAGTTGCAAAGAGTTAGACACTACTGAGTGATTAATACACACACATATTAAGAAGACTAGAGCAGAGGAAGTGAGTTGAGGGGAGTTATAATGACATTGTAGTACTGGGAGAAAAAATAAAATTAAGAAGTTAGAGTTAAAACAACTCAATGTTGTGGGGAAGGAAGTAGACTCAGATTTCTGGTATGCCAGTGCTTGGAAAACAGATATTTCTTGAGCTAGGACACATTACTTCCTTCATTTAGTTAAAATTCACCATGTACCTGGCACTAGTCTGAGTACTAGGGACAGAGCAACAAGAACAAGGTCTTTAGTTCATGAATCTTCAGCACCAGCAATGAAAGTGGAATCACATTTGGTGGCAGGGAGGAAGCTCACTAGTTTTCTCTTGACACAGTGAGGAAGGTATGTGGGAAAGCATCCAGGTAAGGCTTAAAAGGGAGGTAAAGATGGTGATGGGAGATACTGACATAGAGTAAACAGCATAGAAGAGATTCTTGAATGCCGGGACCAGTCGGCAAAGTTGAACGGTCCTGAAGAAGGGCAACGAGGCTAAGAAAATTGAAGATGATAGAAAAGATGGGGTCGAGAGGGCCAGGCAGTCAACCACGAGACAGGTTTTCATGCAACTGACAAAGTCTTTATTGAGCACGGTATCTTTATACTTTAGAACTGGGAAAGAGGGACACAGAAAGTTTTTTGTGGATTACATCACCATCTTGTGATATTTTTCAAGGACTTGTAGCCTATTTTCCCAAGACTAGTTAAAAGCAAACATGGGAGTAGTAGGAGGTGCCCAACATCTTGGGCACTGCAAAGGGTTTCGTTAATCACTAAAACAGCACCTGCCAGGCCCAAGGACTCACATTTGGGAAGGAGATATCTTCCAGTTCTCAGGAGCAATCAGGGGTGGCGGGACAGAGAGCTATGTCTGTGTTCCCACAGACCCTTAGATAAGGCAGCTCCCAGAGCCGTGCCTCCGGGCGGAGGCTCCCTGTGTCAGAGTCGGCCCCCGCACTTGAAAACATGAGAGTGAACTGGAACACTCATGGGAATGGGTGAAGCAGGATGCATGGAAGAATATCAGAAAGTTAGTTAAAATCCCACTGCACTGTGTGTGCTAAGTCATTTTAATCATGTCCAACTCTTTGAGACCTCATGGACTCTAGCCCACCAGGCTCCTCTGTCCATGGGATTCTCTAGCTAAGAATACTGGAGTGGATTGCCATGCCATCCTCCAGGAGATCTTTCAGACCCAGGGATCAAACCCAAGTCTCTTATGTCTCCTGCATTGGCAAGCAAGTTCTTTACCACCAGCACCACTTGGGAAACCCCCAGATTCTGGGCATTAAATGTAAAAATCATTCCATTTGTTTGTTTTAAGGTATGTTTTCAAAGTGGTTAGCAATCAATGGTTTAGAGTTAGAAGAAAGAAAGAAAGAAAGTGTGCTCAGTTGTGTCCGACTCTTTGTGACCCCATGGACTGTGTAGCCTACCAGGCTCCTCTGTCCATGGGATTTTCCAGGCAATAGTACTGGAGTGGATTGCCATTTCCTTCTCCAGGGGATCTTCCCAACCCAGGGATCGAACCCAGGTCTCCTGCATTGTAAACAGACGCTTTACCAACTGGGCCACCAGGGAAGCACCATAGAAAAGAGTTAGAAGAGAAATATATAAATAACTTTCGGCTACACGATCCAAGGGATAAATATAGGGAGAGGAAACCAAATAAGAAAGTGAATAAAGCAGCAAGATAATTATTAGAAAAAATAAAATTATTACATTAAGTGGTCAAATGAGTAGTCTTAAGAAAGAAGAAATGATTGATAATTTCAAATTCTGTAGAAGTCAAGACAGATGAGCTAAACAGCTGATTAAAAAGATGAGGTTACTGGTTAGGAAACAATAGTTAGAACTGGACATGAAACAATAGACTGGTTTCAATTGGGAAAGGAGTATGTAAAGGCTGTATATTGCTTATTTAACTTATACGCAGAGTACATCATGAGAAACACTGGGCTGGATGAAACACAAGCTGGAATCAAGATTGCCGGGAGAAATATCAATAACCTCAGATATGCAGATGACACCACCCTTATGGCAGGAGTTGAAGAAGAACTAAAGAGCCTCTTGATGAAAGTGAAAGAGGAGAGTGAAAAAGTTGGCTTAAAGGTCAACATTCAGAAAATGAAGATCATGGCATCCAGTCCCATCACTTCATGGCAAATAGATGGGGAACAGTGGAAACAATGACACTTTATTTTTGGGGGCTCCAAAATCACTGCAAATGATGACTACAACCATGAAATTAAAAGACCCTTTCTCCTTGGAAAAAAAGTTATGACCAACCTAGAGAGCATATTAAAAAGCAGTGACATTACTTTGCCAACAAAGGGCTGTCTAGTCAAAGCTATGGTTTTTCCAGTGGTCATGTATGGATGTGAGAGTTGGACTATAAAGAAATCTGAGCGCCGAAGAATTGATGCTTTTGAACTGTGGTGTTGGAGAAGACTCTTGAGAGTCCCTTGGACTGGAGTCCATCCTAAAGGAAATCAATCTTGAATATTCATTAGAAGGACTGATGCTGAAGCTGAAACTCCAAAACTTTGGCCACCTGATGTGAAGAGCTGACTCATTTGAAAAAACCCTGATGCGGAGAAAGATTGGAGGCAGGAGGAGAAGGGGACAACAGAGGATGAGATGGTTGGATGGCATCACCGACTCAATGGAAATGAGTTTTAGTAAACTCCAGGAGCTGGTGATTGACAGGGAGGCCTGGCATGCTGCAGTCCATGGGGTTGCAAAGAGTCAGACATGACTGAGTGACTGAACTGAAACTGAACTGGTTCCCTTGGTGAAAACAGATTTCTTGGAAGGATGGATGAAAACTACATCAGTAAGTTGAAGTTAAGTGGGAGATAATAAGGTGGCAACAATGTGTGTACTCAACATTTTAAAGAAATTAGGGTGTAAGTAAAATAAGAGAAAGGGCAGCAGAGAGATAAACACACAAGTTAGAAGAGATTTGTTTATTTGTTCTAATTAGGAAAGGCTTGACCATGTCTAAATAATAAAAAGAAAGAGCAGGATACAAGGAGATATTGGAAATCCTAGAGGATAACTGATAGACCCATGTCTTTGAGGATTCAGGAGGGAACAGGACCCTGGACATAATATTATGGAGGAATGTGGATACAACTTGTGTGTTGGAAGAGGAGGAGAAAGAGACATTCGCAGCTACTGATGACTTTGTAGATTTAAGGTCAGGACACAGATCTAGTTCCCATATTATAGTCTCCATTTTCTCATAAAATGGGTAGAGGGGTGATGGCATTCAGGATTTGAATTGCAGTGACATGACATATATACAGTGGGAAAGGGGTATATTCACTGTAAGTGATAAAAGCTTATTTATGTCTGGAAACCCAGTGTTAGTGGCATCAATTTGCTCTCCAGTTTTCAACAGCCTGTTTGTTGAAAGATGTTGTGTTCTAGGTTTTTGAATAAAAAATTAGGGGATGCCTGAATTGAAGACATCAATCTTAGCTGTACATTGATTAGAGTGAAGGACCATGAGTTTTAAGCTATTAATAAAGGGACAAAGAAGAGTACAGAGTGAATGAATGATTGGGACAGGATAGGGAGCCAATCATGCATCCATGGGCTCAGAGAGCAGAACAATGTCATAAAGTAAGAGCAGAAATGTGAGTGTTGTGGGGGAAAGATGGTGGAGTCATGGGCGGAGTGAAGTAAGGCTGAGATAAGAAGGTGGAGGGAAGGGCCTGAGAAAACTAAGTATATGGGAGAATTTAACTGCTTTAACATAGGAATCTCAAAGGAGACTGTTATAGAGTTGGAAGCTAGGATTTGAAGAAAGGAAAGCTCAGTGCACAGTAGGGATTATGATCACAGATAAAGTTAGACTGGTGGAGGGGTTTGATTCTGGGTATGATATAAAATGACAGGGATGTGAAGCATCTGTTTCTCAGATGACTATTATGTGGGCACACAATTGCTGAGCAAGAGCTTGTTGTAAATCCATGCTTTCTTGATTGCCAGTTCTGGTCTATTTCCAAGTTTGTCTTTGTATGTTTTTTAAAAATGTATTTATATTTTCTGTTTCAGTATTTACTACAATAAGGAAAATGCATTTCTTTGGAAAGGGGGAAATAATAAAACTAGTGAAAAGTTTTTTCCTCTAGTTTTCTAAATAAGGATATTGATATTTTTAAAAAACAATTAAATGCAACTTCCTTCCTCCAAATCCACTTTCAAGAGAATTAATCATCCAGTAAAGAAACTAAGAAGGAAAGAAGTTCCTTCAAACACTATATATATCAAAAAAGCTGACAGCCTTCTAAAGGTTTTTATTTTAAACAGAACAATTGGTTTTAATAATTGAATTGCTTTATAAAAGTTTATGGGAAAATGTTTTGTAGACTTCCAGGTAACTGTTAGGGTATGATCTGAAATTCAATTTATAATGACAAACAGTATTGAAATAGAGAAAAGCTAGTGGTGTGTGCTGGACACCGGAGATGGATGACTTTCTTATGGAACACACTTTAAGACACATCTCCTATATATGGGGCCCCCAAAAGCTGGAGCAGAGGACTGAACAGGACACTTCCTACTACAAGGCAACTGCTTCACCTAAGGTTCATTGCATAATCCCTGCCACTTTAGCTGCCTACACTGCATGTTCATCTTGGGTATTTTCTTGATCAGAGATAATTACCAATACTCTAAAGATGACTTTAGTAGTTCTTAGTTCTCTGGGTGTACATGTGTGTATGGGGCTTCCCTAGTGGCTCAGATGGTTAAAAAAGGAGAATGTGCCTGCCAACGCAGGATATATAAAAGATGGGAGTTCTATCCCTGGATCAGGAAGATCCCCTGGAGGAGGGCATGGCAACCCACTCCAGTATTCTTGCCTGGAGAATCCCATGGACAGAGAAGACTGGCAGACTACAGTCCAAAGAGTTGCACAGAGTTGGACATGACTGACTGCACTTGCATGTATGTGTGTATATATGTATAAACCACATATGTCTATGTTAGTACATGTTGTTGGGATGGAGCTGACAGTAACTGTATTAAAAATATTGAATTTAGTTGTAAATGACAGAAAACCCAAAGTAACAACCAAAACAAGGTTGGAATTCATTTTTTCATGTAAATTAAGACTGAAGAGAGACTGGTACTGGTACTATGCCCTTTGGTGCTACAGTTTTAGGCTCCATCATTTTTGTTGCTATACCATCACATTGCTTTAAGTTCACTTCCCTGAGGTGGTATGCATCATATTTTACTCACTATTGATCAGACCACAACCATAACTGCACACATAGCTTCAGAGCTTGGAAATGAAGCCATGAGGCCAATCCAAGACTTTCTTTATCAGGGAAGAAAAAGAGAATGGATATTCAGTGAAACTAGCAATATCTGCCATACCAGAGTAGGCAATAGAAGAACTGAATCCTTTTGGTTGCCATGACTTGCTCAGAGATAAGGTTCATGTCCAAATCCTGTGTACTACAAAGTGTAACAGAGATTATAACAGTAATGGAAAATACAGTAAACCAAGCAGATATGATTTGGCTGCCCAGGTCTTACATGCAACACATAGAATCTCCAGTTGCAGCATGCAGGATCTTTTAATTACAACATGTGAACTCTTAGTCATGACATAAGGTATCTAGTTCCCTGACCAGGGATTGAATCCAGATCTTCTGACATAAGAGTACAGAATCTTAGCCTCTGAACCATCAGGGAAGTTCCTCAAGCAGACATGATTAAATTTTGGGCAACTCTCTTCTTTTAGACTTGACTGTAGATCAACATTAACATGGAGCTGTTGGGACGGTATCATAAGAGTAAAATCAAAGAAGAAAACACCCAAGTGATGGAGAGATTGGAGACTGACAGCATCTGAACCTGGAATAGAGCCATGCCTGAAGTTTGACTAGCCCTGGTTATTGCAAATTAAGTGAGTCGATAACATCTTGTTGGATTTTTAATACATAGGTTGGAAAGCTTATTGATGAAAAGAGAGGGCAGGGGATAAGGAAAGTACTAAAGAAAGGTAACACTTGGATTCTATTTTATTGTCATGGATCAGCTCTACATTAAAACTGCATCTAGAACATGTAAGGATGATGCAATTACATTCACAAAAATAAAAGAATGAAAGGACAAATGAGTTCACATCCAGATACAATCTGGGTGAGCTTTAGAGCATCAAGAGAACTAAAGCCTCCTAAAATTTTTCAGAAAGGAAAAAAAAAAAAAAAAAGAAAAGAATTGTCCTTAAAGGAATGAAAAAGTAGACTAGCATCAGAATTCTTGTCAGAATACTGAATATTAGAAGAGAATAGAGAAATGCCTATAGCATTGAAGGAAAAGAAGCTTCAATCTTGAAATCAATAAACACAAAATATTGTAACCAAGTGTGGCAGAATTATTTTTATATGTTTAAAAGTGTAGAAAATTTACCACAATTTTCAATTTATAACTATGTCCAGTAGCTAGCAACAGAGATCAGAAATGGCAATTACTCAAATGGGATATGATGTCTCTCTTTCTATAAGATATTTTTGTAGCCAGTAGCTGTATATTTTCAATTCAGTTGATTTCAGTCACCCAGTCGTGTTTGACACTTTGCAACGCTATGGACTGCAGCATGTCAGGCCTCCCTGTCCATTACCAAATCTCTGATTTTATTCAAACTCTGTCCATTGAATCAATGATGCCATCCAACCATCTCATCCTCTGTTGTCCCCTTTGCTTCCCACCTTCAATCTTTCCCAAAATCAGGGTCTTTTCAAATGAGTCAGCTCTTCACATCAGGTGGCCAAAGTATTGGAGTTTCAGCTTTAGCATCAGTCCTTCCAAAGAATATTCAGGACTGATTTCCTTTAGGATGGACTGGTTGGGTCTCCTTACAAAATAAGGGACTCTCATGACTGTTCTCCAACACCACAGTTGAAAAGCATGAATTCTTTGGGGCTCAGCTTTCTTCACAGTCCAACTCTCACATCCATACATGACTACGGGAAAAACCATAGCCTTGACAAGACGGACCTTTGTTGACAAAGTAATGTCTCTGCTTTTTAATATGCTTTCTAGGTTGGTCGTAACTTTTCTTCCAAGGAGCAAGGGAAGAAATTTAATTTCATGGCTGCAGTCACCATCTGCAGTGATTTTGGAGCCTTCAAAAATAAAGTCTGAAAATGTTTCCCCATCTATTTGTCATGAAGTGATGGGACCAGATGCCACGATCTTCATTTGCTAAAGTTGAGTTTTAAGCCAACTTTTTCACTCTCCTCTTTCAATTTCCTCAAGAGGCTTTTTAGTTCCTCTTCAATTTCTGCCATAAGGGTGGTGTCATCTGCATATCTGAGGTTATTGATTTTTCTCCCAGCAATCTTGATTTCATCTTGTGCTTCATCCAGCCCAGCATTTCTCATGATGTACTCTGCATATAAGTTAAATAAACAGGGTGACAATATACAGCCTTGATGTACTCCTTTCCCTATTGGAACCAGTCTGTTGTTTCATGTCCAGTTCTAACTGTTGCTTCCTGATACAGATTTCTCAAGAAGCAGGTCAAGTGGTCTAGTATTCCCATCTCTTTCAGAATTTTCCACAGTTTGTCATGATCCACATAGTCAAAGGCTTTGGCATAGTCAATAAACAGAAATAGATGTTTTTCTGAAACTCTCCTGTTTTTTCGATGCTCCAATGGATGATGACAATTTGATCTCTGGTTCCTCTGCCTTTTCTAAAACCAGCTTGAACATCTGGAAGTTCATGATTCACCTACTGTTGAAACCTGGCTTGGAGAATTTTGAGCATTACTTTACTAGCGTGTGAGATGAGTGCAATTGTGTCGTAGTTTGAGCATTCTTTGGCATTGCCTTTCTTTGGGATTGGAATGAAAACTGACCTTTTCCAGTCCTGTGGCCACTGCTGAGTTTTCCAAATTTGCTGGCATATTGAGTGCAGCACTTTCACAGCATCATCTTTCAGGATTTGAAAAAGCTCAACTGGAATTCCATCACCTCCACTAGCTTTGTTCATTGTAATGCTTTCTAAGGCCCACTTGACTTCACATTCCAGGATGTCTGGCTCTAGGTGAGTGATCACACCATCATGATTATCTGGGTCATGAAGATCTTTTTTGTACAGTTCTTCTGTGTATTCTTGCCACCTCTTCTTAATATCTTCTGCTTCTGTTAGGTCCATACCATTTCTGTCCTTTATTGTCCCCATCTTTGCATGCAATGTTCCCTTGGTATCTCTAATTTCCTTGAAGAGATCTCTAGTCTTTCCCATTCTATTGTATTTCTCTATTTCTTTGCATTGATCACTGAGCCACAGTCAGCTCCTGGTCTTGTTTTTGCTGACAGTGTAGAGCTTCTTCATCTTGGGCTGCAAAGAATATAATCAATCTGATTTTGGAATTGACTATCTGGTAATGTCCATGTGTAGACTCTTCTCTTGTGTTGTTGGAAGAGGGTGTTTGCTATGACCAGTCTGTTAGCCTTTGCCCTACTTCATTCTGTACTCCAAGGCCTAATTTGCCTGTTACTCCAGGTGTTTCTTGCCTTCCTACTTTTGCATTCCAGTTCCCTATAATGAAAAGGACATCTTTTGGGGTATTAGTTCTAGAAGTTCTTGTCAGTCTTTATAGAACCGTTCAACTTCAGCTCCTTCAGCATTACTGGTCGGGGCATAGACTTAGATGACTGTGGTATCGAATGGTTTGCCTTGGAAATGAACAGAGATCATTCTGTTGCTTTTGAGATTGCATCCAAGTACTGCATTTCGGACTCTTGTTGACTATGAGGGCTACTCCATTTTGCTAAGGGATTCTTGCCCACAGTAGTAGATATAATGGTCATCTGAATTAAATTCACCCATTCCAGTCCATTTTAGTTTGCTGATTCCTAGAATGTCAACATTCACTCTTGCCATCTCCTGTTTGACCACTTCCAATTTGCCTTGATTCATGGACCTAACATCTCAGGTTCCTATGCAATATTATTCTTTACAGCATGGGACCTTGCTTCTATCACCAGTCACATCCACAACTGGGTATTGTTTTTGTTTTGACTCTGTCTCTTCATTCTTTCTGGAATTATTTCTCCACTGATCTCCAGTAGCATATTGGGCAACTACCAACCCGGGGAGTTCATCTTTCAGTGTCCTATCTTTTCGCCTTTTCATACTGTTCATGGGGTTCTCAAGGCAAGAATACTGAAGTGGTTTGCCATTCCCTTCTCCAGTGGACCACATTTTGTCAGAACTCTCCACCATGATCCGTCCTTCTTGGGTGGCCCTACATCACGTGGCTCATAATTTCATTGAGTTAGACAAGGCTGTGGTCCACGTGATTGGATTGGTTAGTTTTCTATGATTGTGGTTTTCAGTCTGTCTTCCCTCTGATGGAGAAGGATAAGAGGCTTCTGGAAGCTTCCTAGTGGGAGAGACTGAATGAGGGGGAACCTGGGACTTGTTCTGATGGGCAGGGCCTTGCTCAGTAAATCTTTAATCCAATTTTCTGTTGACGGGTGGAGCTGTGGTCCCTCCCTGTTATTTACCTGGGGCCAAACTATGGAAGATAATGGCAACCTCCTTTAAAAGGTTCCAAACACTCAGTGCCCCCAACCCTGCAGCAGGCTACCACTGACCCATGTCTCTGCTGGAGACTCCTGGACACTCCTGAGCAAGTCTGGGTCAGTCTCTTGTGGGGTCACTGCTTCTTTCTCCTGGGTCCTGGTGCACACAAGCTTCTGTTTGTACCATCCAAGAATCTATCTCCCAATCCTGTGTAAGCTCTGGTACCTCTGTGGTGCAGTTAATGGTGCCTCCTTCAAGAGGGCTTATGCCATAACCAAGTCTGCTGTACCCAGAGCCCCTGCCCCAGCAGCAGTCCACTGCTGACCCAGGCCTTCACAGGAGACCCCCAAACACAGTTCTGTCTCAGTCTCTGTGGGGCCTCTGGGTCCTGGTGTGCACAAGGTTTATTTGAGCCCTCTGAGCGTCTCTGGTGGGAATGGGGTTTTATTCTAAATGTGAATTCACCCCCTCCTACCATCTTGCTGGGGCTTCTCCTTTGCCCTTGGACATGGGGTATCTTCTCAAAGTTGGTCCAGTGCTTTGCAGCTGCTGCTTCAGCACCTACCGTCTTGGGACTTCTCTGACCTTGGATATGGGGTATCTTCTCATGGCTGCTCCAGCGCCGCGCAGCTGCAGCTGTATATTTTAATTATAATTTATTGTAACAGGGCTGGTTTAGCAGTTCTATGTTGTAAACAAGTACCAGGCTGTCCTCTGTCTTTTATTATTCAAAGTGTTTGGCTTCCATTCTCAAGATTGCTTCATGTTTCAAATGACTACTGGAGTTCCTCTTGTCACATCTGCATTCCTGTTAGAAGTAGGTACATCTATGTTTACAGAGCATGTGTATGTGTGCTAAGTCACTTCAGTTGTGTCCAGCTCTTTGTGACCCTATGGACCATAGTCCTTCAGGCTCCTCTGTCCATAGGATTCTCCAGGCTTTCCTCATAGCTCAGTTGGTAAAGAATCTGCCTGCAATGCAGGAGACCCCAGTTCAATTCCTGGGTCAGGAAGATCTGCTGGAGAAAGGATAGACTACCCATGCCAGTATTCTTGGGCTTCCCCCGTAGCTCAACTGTGTACCTGGTTTCAGTCCCTGGATTGGGAAGATCCCCTGGAGAAGGGAAAGGCCACCCAACCAGTATTCTTCTGTAGAGAATTCCATGGACTGTATAGAATTCCATGAGTTTGCAGAGTCAGACATGACTGAGCAACTTTCACTTTTACCTCTAGAGGATCTTTCCAACCCAGGGATCGAACCTGAATCTCATTATGTCTCCTGAATTGGCAGGCAGATTCTTTACCACTAGCACCACCTGGGAAGCCCATAGAATGCTTACCAGCTATTTTTACCCATCTACGAAGTTTTCCGGAGAAGGCAATGGCACCCCACTCCAGTACTCTTGCCTGGAAAATCCCATGGACGGAGGAGCCTGGTAGGCTGCAGTCCATGGGGCCGCTAAGAGTCGGAAACAACTAAGCGACTTCACTTTCACTTTTCATTTTCATGCATTGGAGAAGGAAATGGCAACCCGCTCCAGTGTTCTTGCCTGGAGAATCCCAGGGATGGGGCAGCCTGGTGGGCTGCCGTCTATGGGGTCGCACAGAGTCGGACACGACTGAAGCGACTTAGCAGCAGCAGCAGAAAGTTTTCCCTGAATTACATCCAATAATGCCTCCCTAAGTTATCAGACCCATCTGGCTTCAAGGTGGGTCATTTTATTTGGGTACTTTTCAGTCTGAAAAAAAGTTGAACTCTGTTCCCAAGTAAGAGAAGAATAGATATTGAGGAAGCAACTAGGTAACCCTACCCCATTAACTAATGAGCAGCATGCTAAGTCACACCTCTTTATGAACCTGTGAACCATAGCCCACCAGGCTCCTCTGTCCATGGGATTCTCCAGGCAAGAAAACTGAAGTGGGTTGCCATGCCCTCCTCTGGGAGATCTTCCCAGCCCAGGGATCAAACCTGCATCTCTTATGTCTTCTGCATTGACAGGCGGGTTATTTACCACTAGCACCAACTGGGAAGTCCAACTACCAAATCTCAGCCACACCTCCCAAATCTCATTTTGTAAAGTTGAGTTTGTACCCCAGCAAAGTGAGAGAGTAGATTAAGAAATAAAAAATAGAACATAAGAACAATGAAATAGCAACGAAGGGAAATCTCAGAATGATAATGGTCTATCAGGTATACAGCACTTTAAGAGATAAATGGACTATGGGAAGGAGATCTCTGAAGATAAAAGATCACTTGAAAGGAATTGTATGATTAAGAAAATGGAACAAATCTGAGACATGATAAAACATGATATTCAAACTGAAAGGAAAGGCAATATTTAGTTCCAACAGTTTCAAGCAAATGTTGGAATATAAAAGAATTTATCTTTGTCTTGATGCTGTTAATTTCTAAGTGGCTCAGGTGTTATGGTATTTTCACATAGAAAATGAATATAATCCTAGCACTTATTTATAATAATTTAATAATGTTTAAATGGTTTTCAACTTTAGTCACTCCAAAGACTCATTGTGTAAGTATATAAACATTATATAAACATATAGATATGAGTTGTGTAAGAATTAGTTGTGGATGCAGAATAAATGTATGTTTTAACAAAAAAGACAGTATAAATGAAAATTATAGCACACAGACAATGGAAATGGAAGGGCAGAGGAACTGTGAAAAGAAATATAGGGTTACAAATATTTAAAAATAGTAAATATACATTTAATAGCAAATAGAAGAATCACAGCAAGCACTGAGAAGTGAAGAAGTTTAAAGCAAAGCTTTATTTGTTGTTATTTTAGTGAATCAATCAATACTTATTTGGAGTGTTTAAATGAAGAGACAGAGATATAAGTACAATGCTTAGAGTTTTGAAGGTAACAGAAGGTAATTCAAGTTGCTCCTGGGGAGTGGGACTAAGGGTGTGAACAGTATAGGGTGAGGAAGTATAGAAATTATGACAAGCCAAGCTGATTATTTGATTTACTCAAACATGCATGCATTATTTAAGTAACTATAAATATTACAAAAACAAAAGTTACAAAACAGCAATACAGGAAGCCTTCAAGTTTTGCTTAGGAGTCTTAGAAAGCACAAATGCCAGCAGGGAAGCAAGGGCTAGTTTCTAGTGCACTCTGGGCTTGTTTCTGATGCAGTGGGCACCACTAGGGGACTGGGCACAGGCACAGCAGGAAGCTGCTCCAGCCAAACATAAACCTGGCTCCCGAAAATTAACCTCTGGTGAAACAGCTATACTGAATAGAGAAGGGAGGGAGCATAGCAGTGTTCCTCTGCCAGCACTAAGCTCAACTTGACCTCTGTACTCTCAGGTTGTTGCATAACTTAATTATACATGTAAATTTAGGTCCACCAACTCTTTTAGCATACTCTGAGAGAGAGGTATGCTAAAAGTCATATAACCATGACTGATTTTTTTTTTAAATGGAAAAACTATAATTTCTGTGACCTGTAAAAGAGAAAACTAAACGTATGCAAACAGCCTTAATGATTATTACATTAGTAAGTGGGAAAGCAATTTTGATGAAAATTACCAGTAGAATGATAATTCAGAAAATCAAACGACTAATTAGAAAGACAAATGGTAATCACCTTCAAAGTGCAGCAGAAATATTCAAATGCATAGACAATAAAAATGACTATATATTTAGGACCAGAGACACTAGATCAAAGGGAAGATGTAATATTTCTTATTGAACAAAAGAGGAAAAACAGTGAAGAAGCTTTCTGGGTCTGAGGAAGGCCTAGGTATACAGATCAAAATGCTTACTTAGCATTTGGAAAAACTAATTAAAAATACTTGGACAAAAACTAGTTGTTTTTTTAGTTAATTCATTTATTTTAATTGGAGGCTAATTATTTTACAATATTGTAGTGGTTTTTGCCATACATTTACATGAATCAGCCATGGATGTACATGTGTCCCTCATCCTGAACCTCTCTCCTACATCCCTCCCCATCCCATACCTCAGGGTCATCCCAGCGCACCAGCCCTGAATGCCCTGTCTCATGCATTGAACCTGAACTGGTGATCTGCTTCACATATGATAATATACATGTTTCAGTGCTATTTTCTCAAATCATCCCACCCTCGCCTTCTCCCACAGAGTCCCAAATCTGTTCTTTATATCTGTTTTGCTGTCTCACATATAGGGTCATCGCTATCATCTTTCTAAATTCCATACATATACGTTAGTATACTAGTATTGGTGTTTTTCTTTCTGACTTACTTCACTCTGTATAATAGGCTCCAGTTTCATCCACCTCATTAGAACTGATTCAAATGCATTCTTTCTTGATAGCTGAGTAGTAGTCCATTGTGTATATGTGCCACAGCTTTCTTATCCATTCATCTGCCAATGGACATCTAGGTTGCTTCCATGTCCTAGCTATTGTAAAAACAGTGCTGCGATGAACATTGGGGAACACGTGTCCCTTTCAATTCTGATTTCCTTGGTGTATATGCCCAGCAGTGGGATTGCTGGGTTGTATGGCAGTTCTATTTCCAGTTTTTTAAGGAATCTCCACATTATTTTCCATAGTGGCTGTACTAGTTTGCATTCCCATCAACAGTGTAAGAGGGTTCTCTTTTCTCCACACCCTCTCCAGAAGTTATTGTTTGTAGACTGTTTGATAGCAGCCATTCTGACCAGTGTGAGATGGTACCTCGTTGTGGTTTTTATTTGCATGTCTCTGACAATGAGTGATGTTAAGCATCTTTTCATGTGTTTGTTAGCCATCTGTATGTCTTTTAAACCTCGAGAATAATCAAAGAAGTCTGGGTATCCAGAAAGAGTATTTTCTAAAAATTTTATTGAAATTGAAATATAACCTACATTAAAAAAAAAAAAAAAAAGTTGTACTTGAGTAACTCAGTGAATTTATCCCATGAGAGTACAGTTGTGTGACTACTACTCAGGCTAAGAAATGTAACATTTCCTGTAAAGACATTCCCATGCAATGCTTCTCCTCAAAGGTAAGCACTATTCTAAATTTTATACCTATATGAGCTTTGCCTGAATTTATACTTGGAGGTTCTCTAACCTAACTGTTTTTTCAATCATTAAGTTGTTGAGATTTCAACATGTTGCTTTGTTGTATTTGTAATAGATTCAGATTCATTGCTGTATATAATTCTATTGTGTGATGTTAATTTTTTTGTTTATTCTAGTGTTGAGAATGTTGATAGAGTAATTTCAAACTTTCTACTATTAACAATAATGGTTCTATAAACAGTCTCATATATAATTTTTGCAGCTCTCACACACGTATTTCTTCTGGGTGTGAAATTGTGAAATTTGGTATTCCACTATTACCTTTATTAGAGGTCATCTTTGATTGCCACATTTAACATTTCAGTCCTCCTCCCTTTTTTAGAACTCACATTCTCTGTGCTTTTTTTTTTATCCTTAGCACTCAACCTTTGTCTAACAAATTATGCTCTATTCATTTATTTTGTTTATGGTCTATAGTTTGTTCACTGAAACATAAGTTCTACTAGGGCTGAGATTTGTACATTTTGTTAATGGTTGTTTTCCCGATATACAGAAAAGGTACTCCAAATTTTTTGCTGAATAAATTATTTTTATATAATTGCTAGTGAGGCTCAATATCATTTTACATATTTAGGTCATACTTGTACTGTTTTTCTGTTCATTGCTTGTTTATAGCTTTTGCTGCTTCTACTTCAGTATTTTATATTTGCATTTTGAAAATATGAAAATTTTAATTTGCCTCTGTTATATGTGTTGCAAAATTTTTTCTAGTTTGCTATGAGCCTTTTGACTTTGTTTATGGTAATTTTGTAAACATATATTTTATTTCTATGTAGTATGTGTTACCTATTTTTTGATTCCTCTAGATTTTATGTCCAATTTAAAAAGGTCTTTCTCATTTCAATATTATAAATAAGTTGATAGTGCTTTCTTTCTAAAACTATTACACTTACTTTAAATCTTTCCACCCTCAAAATGTATTTTATTACAAGGAATGAGATAAGGACTAGCTTTAATTTTTTCCAACAAGATTTATAGAATTAAACTTGTGTCCCCCAATAATCTGAGATGGAATTATCATAATAAAATAAAGGTTGAATTAAATTTTCTTTTAATCTGTTTTATTATTTGTCTAATTTATCTCTGCTGCTGCTGCAAAGTCCCTTCAGTCGTGTCTGACTCTGTGTGACCCCATAGATATCAGCCCACCAGGACCCCATAGATATCAGCCCACCAGGCTCCCCTGTTCCTGGGATTCTCCAGGCAAGAACACTGGAATGGGTTGCCATTTCCTTCTCCAATGCATGAAAGTGAAAAGTGAAAGTGAAGTCTCTCAGTCGTGTCCAACCCTCAGCGACCCCATGGACTGCAGCCCACCAGGCTCCTCCATCCATGGGACTTTCCAGACAAGAGTACTGGAGTGGGGTGCCATTGCCTTCTGTGAATTTATCTCAAGTGCCCATATAGATATATTTATTCATCTTCACTATTAAAGTTTCAAAAATTATATGTATATAATTCATATATATATATATATATGATATATGTGGCTGTGAGGAGATACTCCTCGTCCAAGGTAAGGAGCAGTAGCCGCGATTTGCTGGAGCAGCCATGAAGAGACAACCCACATCCAAGGTAAGAGAAACCTAAGTAAGATGGTAGGTGTTGTGAGAGGCATCAGAGGGCAGACACACAAGCCATAATCACAGAAAACCAGTCAATCTAATCACATGGACCACAGCCTTGTCTACTTAATGAAACTAAGCCATGCCCTGTGGGGCCACCCAAGATGGGCAGGTCATGGTGGAGAGAGGCTTGACAGAATGTGGTCCATTGGAGAAGGGAATGGCAAACCACTTCAATATTCTTGCCTTGAGAAGCCATGAACACTATGAAGAGGCAAAATGATACAATACTGAAAGAGGAACTCCCCAGGGTCAGTAGGTGCCCAATATGCTACTGGATATCAGTGGAGAAATAATTCCAGAAAGAATGAAGAGATAGAGCCAAAACAAAAACAATACCCAGTTGTGGATGTGACTGGTGATAGAAGCAAGGTCCGATGCTGAAAAGAGCAATATTGCAAAGGAACCTGGAATGTCAGGTCCATGAATCAAGGCAAATTGGAAGTGGTCAAACAGGAGATGGCAAGAGTGAATGTTGACATTCTAGGAATCTGCAACAAAAATGCACTGGAATGGGTGAATTTAACTCAGATGACCATTATATCTACTACTGTGGGCAGGAATCCCTCAGAAGAAATGGAGTAGCCATCATGGTCAACAAAAGAGTTTGAAATGTAGTACTTGGATGCAATCTCAAAAGTGACAGAATGATCTCTGTTCCTTTCCAAGGCAAACCATTCAATATCACAGTAACCCAAGTCTGTGCCCCAACCAGTAACGCTGAAGAAACTGAAGTTGAATGATTCTATGAAGACCTACAAGACCTTTTAGAACTAACACCCAAAAAAGATAGACTTTTCATTATAGGGGACTGGAATACAAAAGTAGGAAGTCAAGAAACACCTGGAGTAACAGGTAAATTTGGCCTTGGAATATGGAATGAAGCAGGGCAAAAGCCAATAGAGTTTTGCCAAGAGAATACACTGGTCATAACAAATACCCTCTTTCAACAACACAAGAGAAGACTTTACACATGGACATCATCAGATGGTCAAACCTGAAATCAGATTGATTATATTCTTTGCAGCCAAAGATGGAGAAGCTCTATACAGTCAGCAAAAACAAGAGCGGGAGCTGACTGTGGCTCTGGTCATGAGCTCCTTATTGCCAAATTTAGACTTAAATGAAGAAAGTAGGGAAAACCACTAGGCCATTCAGGTATGACCTAAATCAAATCCCTTATGATTATACAGTGGAAGTGAGAAATAGATTTAAGAGACTAGATCAGAGAGAGTGCCTGATGAACTATGGACTGAGGTTCCTGACATTGTACAGGAGACAGGGATCAAGACCATCATGATGAAAAATAAATGTAAAAAAGCAAAACAGCTGTCCGGGGAGCTATTTACAAATAGCTGTGAAAGAAGAGAAGCCAAAAGCAAAGGAGAAAAGGAATGATAGAAGCATCAGAATGCAGAGTTCCAAAGATAGCAAGGAGAGATAAGAAAACCTTCCTCAGCAATCAATGCAAAGAAATAGAGGAAAATAACAGAGTGGGAAAGACTAGAGATCTCTTCAAGAAAATTAGAGATACCAAGGGGAAATTTCATGCAAAGGTGGGCTCAATAAAGGACAGAAATGGTATGGACCTAACAGAAGCAGAAGATATTAAGAAGAGATGGCAACAATACACAGAAGAACTGTACAAAAAAGATCTTCACAACCAAGATAATGACCATGGTGTTCTCACTAACCTAGAGCCAGACATCCTAGAATGTGAAGTCGAATGGGCCTTAGAAAGCATCACTATAAACAAAACTAGTGGAGGTGATGGAATTCCAGTGGAGCTATTTCAAATCCTGGAAGATGATGCTGTGAAAGTGCTGCATTCAATATGCCAGCAAATCTGGAAAACTCAGCAGTGGCCACAGGACTGGAAAAGGTCAGTTTTCATTCCAATCCCAAAGAAAGGCAATACCAAAGAATGCTCAAACTACCACACAATTGCACTCATTTCACACGCTAGTAAAATAATGCTCAAAATTTTCCAAGCCAGGTTTCATCAATACGTGAACCGTGAACTTCCAGATGTTCAGGCTGGTTTTAGAAAAGGCAGAGGAACCAGAGATCAAATTGCCAACATCCGCTGGCTCATGGAAAAAGCAAGAGAGTTCCAGAAAAACATCTATTTCTGCTTTATTGACTATGCCAAACCTTTGACTGTGTGGATCACAATAAACTGTGGAAAAATCTGAAAGAGATGAGAATACCAGACCACCTGACCTGCCTCTTGAGAAACATATGTGCAGGTCAAGAAGCAACACTTAGAACTGGACATGGAGCAACAGACTGGTTCCAAATAGGAAAAGGAGTACGTCAAGGCTGTATATTGTCACCCTGCTTATTTAACTTCCATGCAGAGTACATCATGAGAAATGCTGGACTGGAAGAAGCACAAGCTGGAATCAAGATTGCCAGGAGAAATATCAATAACCTCAGATATGCAGATGACATCACCTTTATGGCAGAAAGTGAAGAGGAACTAAAGAGCCTGTTGATGAAAGTGAAAGAGGAGAGTGAAAAAGTTGGCTTAAAACTCAACATTCAGAAAACTAAGATCGTGGCATCTGGTCCCTTCATGACAAATAGATGGGGAAACAGTGTCAGACTATTTTTTTGGGCTCCCAAATCACTGCAGATGATGACTGCAGCCATGAAATTAAAAGACGCTTACTCCTTGGAAGGAAAGTTATGACCAACCTAGATAACATATTAAAAAGCAGAGACATTACTTTGCCAACAAAGGCCCGTCTAGTCAAGGCTATGGTTTTTCCTGTGGTCATGTATGGATGTGAGAGTTGGACTGTGAAGAAAGCTGAGCGCCAAAGAATTGATGCTTTTGATCTGTGGTGTTGGAGAAGACTCTTGAGAGTCCCTTGGATTGCAAGGAGATCCAACCAGTCCATTCTGAAGGAGATCAGTCCTGGGTTTTCTTTGGAAGGACATATGCTAAAGCTGAAACTCCAATACTTTGGCCACCTCATGCAAAGAGTTGACTCATTGGAAAAGACCCTGATGCTGGCAGGGATTGGGGGCAGGAGGAGAAAAAGAGGACAGAGGATGAGATGGCTGGATATCATCACTGACTCAACGGACGTGAGTCTGAGTGACCTCCGGGAGTTGGTGATGGACAGGGAGGCCTGGCGTGCTGCAGTTCATGAGGATGTGAGGAGTCGGACATGACTGAGAGACTGAACTGAACTGATATGATATATTTTAAAATTGTATAACCATCCATCCTTTTTATAGGATACATTGAAGATTCTGTGAGTTGGATGCCAGCCAATGTGAATATTGCATTAAAGATTGTTACTCAAAGTTTTTGGTTCCTCAGTTCATATAAAAGTTATGTTTACACTGTACTATAATCTATTAAATGTGCAGTACTATTTTCTTTAAAAAAGAAATGTACATACTTTAATTAAAATATACTTTATTGCTAAAAGTTGCTAACCATCATCTGAGCTTCAAGCCAGTCATGGTAGTAACATCAGATATCAGTGATCATAAATCACCCTTACACATATATTAGTAATGAAAAGTTTGAAATATTAAAACAGTTACCAAAATGTGACACAGACACAAAGTGAAGAAATACTCTTGGAAAAATGGTGCTGATAGCTTGGTACAGTGTTGCCACAAACTTTCAATTTAGAAAAAGTGCACTATTTGTAAAGCACATGAAATACGAACAAATGTAACACTTAGATATAAATTTTATAAATATTGTATCAGACCTACATTAAAAATCTTTAAAAAATCTATAAAGAAGCATAAAAGAGAATTTGAATAACTGAAAAAAAATCTTAAACTTTTTGATAAGAAGATATAATCCCCTGGATATGTCACTTTTCACTAATCTATATATTTAACAGAATCCTAAACAACATACCATGAAGATCGTATTGTTTGCATGCTTCCTTTTTGGTGGTTTTATCTTGGGATTTGATTTTTATATGCTGTATACAAATAAACAAATTTATAGTAAGTCCATATTGTGAAATAATATGTAAAGCTAGCTAGGAAATTTTCTAAGAAAAATTTAAATTAGAAAAATCTCATAAAGGCATAACTCATTTTATTGCACCTTATTTCCTTGTGCTTTACCAAGTGGGTAGCTGTTCCCTTCTCCCAACCCAGGGGTCGAACCCAGGTCTCCCACATTTCAGGCAGATTCTTAATCAGCTGAGCTACCAGGGAAGCCCAGGAGTATTGGAGTGGGTAGCCTCTCCCTTCTCCAGGGGATCTTCTCAACCCAGGAACCAAACTGGGGTCTCCTGCATTGTAGGTGGATTCTTTACCAGCTGAACTAGCAGGGAAGCCCCAAGGTTTGTTAAAGTTCACTATATGCTAAACTCTTTATTAAGTTCTTTACATTAAGTCTATATCAGTTACTATTATTTTGTCCCTTTAATATTTAATGTATCTTAGAATTCAGTTAATCCATGATAGTAATATACCAATTTCCATTAACCTCAGATATTCTTTACTCCTCTTTTTCTTCTCTTTTTTACCTTAAAGAAAGTGTGAAGTGAATTAGTTGTTTTAGGTATCTGCATCTGGTAAGAAAGGAAACTGAGGCACCAGCAATTTGGGGACTTCCAAGGTCATACACTGAGTTACTGCAATTCTTGGGAGTAGAATTTACCATTTCCAAGATTACAAACTGCTCTCTTGACAGAGCAAAATTTTGTATCTTTAGAAGAGAAAGAATAAATTTGATATTTCAAAGAATCAGCCTCCATTAAATTTCTATATCCTGTGCAAAGATATTTATAGTTAGAGGAAAATGTCCAAATGTAATTTACTCCATAAGTTTTAATATTTATTTTAATCCAAGAAGATTATATGTCCTTTTATTGTTCTTATAAAATCAGATTTTATATCCTTTATCAAACATGTGTTTGAGTTCAGATTCCATCATGTAAGTATGGTTTTCATGTAAGTGCCCCACAAGAATGGAGCAATGGGTTTCATATGTAGCCCAGAGAAGATATTTAAAATAATCTCTTGGAATTTCTTGCTCTATCAGAAGTTCTTTCTTTGAGATGGGATTTAGATGAGCAAAGTTTGGGACAAAAATCAAAGAAAAAAGAAAATGGCAAATATTTGAGGAAATGAAATGAACTTGACTGATATAAAAGATTTCACTGAAAGAGTAATACCAATCACTTATCTTTAGCAAGCCAAATCTATAAACTGTCTTACAGAGACAAATGTGATTTTGATGAAACTCCAAGAAGTGCTGTAAAATCTTTAAACATGATAAACATGTTTTTCATTTGTCCTATAATTAATAAAATACAGAATTTCCAACAAGAGGTTTCATTTTCCCTCCTTTTCTTATTTGGGATATGTTGGGCAAATACAAGTTATTTTCTCCTGGAGATGAAACTTCCAGGCACTTCTTCGTACTGTCTATGTATTACAAAATATTTGTTTTGTAGAACTAGTATTCTAGATACCCTATCTAATGTCCAGAATGGAAAAAGACGGGAAATGAGGAGAAATTTGCTTTAAACAGGTGGACTCATGTCAAAGACCTGGTTTTATGTTCATAGTATTCATAAGACTTTTTTTTTTTACTTAAATTAAGTGCAGTAATTTATAAAGCCTATTTTTAATTCCCATTGTTGTTGCTTATTCACTAAGTTGTGTCCAACTCTTTTGCAATCCCATGGACTGCACCACCAGGTCCATCCACCTGGCTAGTCTGTCCATGGGATTTCCCAGGCAAGAATACTGGTGGGTTGTCATTTTCTACTCCATTGGATCAAACTTAGGTCTCTTGAATCTTCTGCATTGACAGTGGGATTCTTTACAGTTGAGCCACCAAGGAAGCCATTTTAATTCCCATGGTAAGGCTATATTAGAAATTGTTCACAATATTTCAACAAAATAAGTAGCTACAACTATACAGTGTAATGACTTAAGTAGAGCTTCTTGAGATACCTGTGATGAAGATAAGTTGTTATTTCTGACCCATTGTAAACCAGTATTTCACAAATATAATAAACACAAATTACTACAAAAATAGTCATGTGCTTGGATGTTCAGCTCAGTCACTTAGTTGTGTCTGACTCTTTGTGACTCCATGGACTGCAGCACACAGTCCCTGTCCATCACCAGTCCCTGGAGTTTACTCAGACTCATGTCCATCGAGTTGGTGATGCCATCCAACCATCTAATCTTCTGTCATCCCCTTCTCTTCCTGCCTTCAATCTTTCCCAGCATCAGGGTCTTTTCCAGTGAGTTGGTTCTTCGCATCAGGTGGCCAAAATATTGGAGTTTTGGCTTCAGCATCAGTCCTTCCAATGAATATTCAGGACTGATTTCCTTTAGAATGGACTGGTTGGGTCTCCTTGCAGTCCAAGGGACTCTCAAGAGTCTTCCCCAACACCACAGTTCAAAAGCATCAATTCTTCAGTGCTCAGTTTTCTTTATAGTCGCTCTCACATCCATATATGACTACTGAAAAAAACATAGATATGACTAGACAGACTTTTGTCAGCAAAGTATTGTCTTTGCTTTTTAATATGCTATCTAGGTTGGTCATAGCTTTTCTTCCAAGGAGCAAGTGTCTTTTAATTTCATAGCTGAGGTCACCATCTGCTTGGATGTTGCAGGCATGCTAAGTCACTTCAGTCATGTCCAACTCCTTGTGACCCTATATACTGTAGCCTATATATACTGTAGCCTGCCAGGCTCCTCCAGAGAAGGCAATGGCACCCCACTCCAGTACTCTTGCCTAGAAAATCCCATGGACGGAGGAGCCTGGAAGGCTGCAGTCCATGAGGTCGCTGAGGATCGGACACGACTGAGCGACTTCACTTTCACTTTTCACTTTCATGCATTGGAGAAGGAAATGGCAACCCACTCCAGTGTTCCTGCCTGGAGAATCCCAGGGACGGGGGAACCTGGTGGGCTGCCGTCTCTGGGGTTGCACAGAGTCAGACACGACTAAAGTGACTTAGCAGCAGCAGCAGCCAGGCTCTTCTGTCCATCGGATTCTCCAGACAAGAACTGGAGAGGGTTGCCATGACCTTGTCCAGGGAATCTTCCCTAACCAGGGGTTGAATCTTAGTCTCTTATATCTCACTGTATTAGCAAGAGTGTTCCTAACCACTAGTGCCACCTGGGAAGCCCACTTGGATAATATCAAGTGGCTATAAATGTTTTCAAATTCTTAAGGGTGATTTCTGCACTTATCTTGTTGTGGATATGCCCCCATCGATGGTCTAGTCTTTGAGTGTATAATTTTTGATATTCAGTTGCTTGGGTTCAAATTTCATTTCTGTTATATTTCATTTGTCTCAAGATCCTTTTCAAATTACTTAAATATAAAAATGAAAATAATTCTGTTAATAATGAAAGTGAAAGTCACTCAGCCACATCCCACTCTTTGCAACCCCATGGACTATACAGTCCATGAAATTCTCTAGGCCAGAATACTGGCATGGATAGCCTTTCCCTTCTCCAGAGGATCTTCCCAACCCAGGGGTTGAACCCACGTCTCCCGCACTGCAGGCAGATTCTTTACCAGCTGAGCCACAAGGGAAGCCCAAGAATACTGGAGTGGATAGCCTGTCCCTTCTCCCGTGGATCTTCCTGACCCAGGAATCGAACGGGGGTCTCCTGAATTGCAGGCAGATTCTTTACCAACTGAGCTACCTTGTTCAAAGTTTGCATGAGAATTTAATGAGATACTATTAACTTAATAGTATTTAATAGATACTACTAATTTGACACTATTTATTTAATAGTGGATACTATTGCTAAGTTAGGCTGCTGCAAAAGTAGTTGCAATTTTGGACCCTGAATTTTAAATCATTATAACTGCTGCTGCTGCTGCTAAGTCGCCTCAGTCGTGTCCGACTCTGTGCGACCCCATAGACGGCAGCCCACCAGGCTCCCCTGTCCCTGGGATTCTCCAGGCAAAAATACTGGAGTGGGTTGCCATTTCTTTCTCCAATACATGAAAGTGAAAAGTGAAAGTGAAGTCACTAGGCTCAAACATATCTTTACTAATCAAAATGAGAACCATTAAAATCAACACATTTTTGCCAAGGAGAAATGTTTGTTTATTCCTATAGTGTAAAAATCTGTGCCCTGGGGTTGAATGAACTCTTGGAAAGCATTTTCTGCATTCTGCTGATTGTGGAAGTATTTTCTCTGTAAAAAGTTGTCCAGACACTTGAAGAAGTGGTAATTACTCGGCAAGAGGTCAGGTGAATATGGTGGATGAGGCAAAACTGCGTAGCCCAATTTCTTCAACTTTTCAAGTGTTGGTTGTATGATGTATGGTCAGGCATTACTGTGGAGAAGAATTGGGCCCTCTGTGTTGACCAACGTTGGCTGCAGGCATTGCAGTTTTTGGTGTATCTCATTGATTTGCTGAGCATACTTCTCAGATGTAATGGTTTCACCAGGATTCAGAAAGCTGTAGTGGATCAGACTGTCATCAGACCACCAAACAGTGACTATGGCCTTTTTGTGTGTGTGTGTGTGCAAGTTTGTCTTTGGAAAGTGCTTTGGAGCTTCTTCTCAATCCAGCCACTGAGTTGGTTGTCGCTGGTTATCACATAAGAATCCATTTATTGTGGCATATCATAATCTAATCAATAAATGGTTCATTGTTGCGGTGTAGAATTAGGGAAGACAACACTTCAAAATGACACTTTTTTTTTATTTTTTGATTTGTGGTCAGCTCATGAGGTACCCAGAGGAGCCTAATGGGCTGCTGTCTATGGGGTCGCACAGAGTCGGACACGACTGAAGCGACTTAGCAGCAGCAGCGGCAGCATGAGGTACCCATTTATTGAGTTTTCCATCTTTCCAATTTTCATCAAATGCTGAACAACCTTAGAATGGTTGACACTGAGTTCTTCGGCGACTTTTCTGTAGTTGTAAGAGGATCTGCTTCAATGATACTCTGTTGGTCAGTGTCACCTTCCAATGGCCGGCCGCTATGCTCCTCATCTTCAAGGTTCTGGTTCTCCTTTGCAAAACTCTTTGAATCATCACTGCACTGTATGTTTTTTAGCTGTTCCTGGGCCAAATGTGCTCTTGATATTGTGAGTTGTCCCCATTGCTTTAAGCCCCATTTTGACCTCGAATAAGAAAATCACTAGAATTTGTTTTTGAGCTAACATCATTTCCATAGTCTAAAATAAATATAAAATAAAAAGCAAATAATGTTATCAGAAAAAAAAGAACAAAAAACATAAAACAAGAAATGCACATTAAAATGATGTGCAATATAACCATATTTATTTAAGAATATATTCCAATGAAGGGAAGTGAAGAATCGTTCAGTCATGTCTGACTCTTTACAACCTCATGGACTGCAGCCCACCAGACTCCTCTGTCCATGGAATTTTCCAGGCAAGAACACTGGAGTGGGTTGCCATTTCCTTCTCTGATATCAAATGGCAAATTTCAACAATGCATGAACTTCAACCTAAATATATGTGACACATTGGGAAGAATATAACACACACTACTGTGTCATTAAAGGCATGTCACCATAATTACAGCACATAGTTTCACAACTTACAATGTACTTGCCTACATATCATTTTATTTATCCTTCCCAAAATCACTGTGGGGGTTATGATTATCCTTTACTGCACAATCGAGAAAACCAAGGGTCAAGTGTTTAAGTGGTCGCTCAAGTGTTTAAAAGTTTGCACAGCTGGTAAGTGATAAAACCAGGAGTTAAATTTGATTCTAGTTCTCTCTTAGCCCATCTTCCCCGTGAAGGCATGTGAAAAACTACACGAAGCGGTTTTCTTCATACAAAACAAGACTGGTGGCTTCCTGAGACTATTGGAATTTTGTCATTGTGTATTTTGTCATTACAATGACTGTGTATTTTGTCATTACACAGCTTGACAAAATATAGGACCATCCTAGTGATATTGAGATCTCTTGATCGCCTCTCATTTAATAGACTTCTTCCATTGAAAAAGTTATTATTGACCCTGCACTTATGTTTCCTTTTCATAGTTACTGAAGAGAGATGCATACAATTTATGCTTTCAGCACAGAGTAATGTATATCTGGTTAGTATGATGGTTGCTGTATTTTAGATGTTGGAAATGTCAATTGAAAAGTAATTTCCAACTCTAAGATGAGGGAAATCACCATTTCTTTTCATGTGTTAGTGGGTGGACTGGCTTACCTTTTCAACTTGAACATGTCCAAATGATATGAAGGTTTATTTGTTTGAGGTTTTGGATATTTTACTTCTTACAACTCCAAAGAAATGTTTACTTCTTCCTGTGATTAAATGGTGTATATGAATTTTCAGAGAGTAAGACGCATGATAAATTGATATGGGGCATGGAATGTTAGTAATTATGATCTCTGTTTAGTTCAGGGACAAAGGAAAGCACTGAACTCAAGATGTGTTAAAAGAATAAAATTTCCCTGTGTCAGAGATTAAAAAGGGAGTTAGAAAAAGAAAATACCGCACTTGCATTTTCTTCAATAATGCCTTCAGGGAATCTTACATTCAGAAAAGAAAACTCTTCAATTATACTGCAGCACAAAATGAGCTTAGTGTAAACAAACCTTTGTCCACTACACTACATAGGTAATGAACATCTTATTAGCTATTTTAAAAAGCAAGCAATAAAATAAGTTTAAAAACTGTGTTATATAAAGTAATGTGGGTGAATGTAAACCCACAGCATTCAAACTTATGTCTCAGAGCTTCATTGTGTATATCAGACCTTTACAAGAATGAGTCCTTTCAGAAGAAACACCCTCTGTCAAAAGTGTCAAGTAAACGAAATAACTCAACCACACTTGTTTGGGAGCAGCCTCGTGCTCTCAAAATTCTGGGCTGAGGTCAGAAGTGCTATAGCAACCATGATGAAATGTGAGATTCCATTGTGCCCTAGACTCTTGTTTACTGCACATAAAGGACTTTGCACTGGATAAATATACAGAGTTGCAGGCATTGCACTCTTAGTGGCCAAAAACCAAATAACCTTTAGTTGGTAAGTAAAGCTGACCCAGACCTAACAGGCAGAGACTGAGAGCTAACTGCCATGAACATGGTGGAAACTATTTTATTAAAGCTAAAGGGAGATTGCTATGATGGATACAATATTGCCTGCAATCTACTTACATATTCTCTTTGCTATGCATTCTCAATAGGTGATCCAAAATTTTGAAACCAGAATAAAAGCATGGGTTTATATGAGAAGTAAGAATTCTAGTTAAGAAGAAATCTATGATTAATTTGAATTCCCTCAAAGTAGACCCTGAGGCTAGGGTTTGAGAAGTAGTAGGTTATTTGGAGAGGCAGGAAAGGAAAGGCAGAAAATAAAATAGTACTTTACCATTGGTGTAAAATGGAAGCTAATCCTAGACAGGAATGCCAGGAACCTATAGGACAGATGCCTCAGCCCTGAAGCCTTGAAGCTGGAGGAGTTGTATAGGAACCTATTATCTATTGGTTGGGGAAGGGAGGAGTTTACATGTTAACACAACTGATTCAATGTGTTGGAACCTTCATGCAATTAGATATTTCTGTAGAACCTTAAAATGGTAAGGCTTCACGGGATATTGTTGGTGCATCAGCTACAATTTATGAAGCCAGTTTTTTTTTTTTTTTTGGGGGGTGGGGTGGGGTGGGGGGTTTTATAGCAATTAGTGGTATATCCTCAGGAATTTACACACACATACACACAGGCATACACACACATTTGACTTAGGGATTATCTTCATTTACTTTTTTGCTTGTTTGTTTTTATTGAAGTACAGTTGATTTACAATGTTGTGTTAATTATTGCTGTACAGCAAAGTGATATGGGTATGTATATATATATATATATATATATATATATACACACACACATTATTTTTTATATTCTTTTCCATTATGGTTTATCATAGGATATTAAATATAGTTCTCTGTGCTATAGAGTAAGACCTAGTTTTTCTGCCATTCCATATTAAACATACAGGTGGGACAGCAGACTGAGGCTCAGGATAATAAAGCAGAAAAAACAAATTCTTTGGAGCTAGATAGGCCAAGGTTCAGATCCTAGCCTTACCAGCCAAGTGAATTTGAACAAATAATTTAATGTGTTTCATCTCCATTTTCATTATTGTTCAAATGGGTAAGTAATATGCATTTAGAAGAATTGTTATTAAATAGAGTTTAAACTCCTGGCAGATTTTGAAAGCTTGGACTATAGCAGTATGTCAGTGGAGACTATTTATAATGACCAACGTCTTTCCCAGGCCAACCGTCACCACCACGATCAGTAACATCACCATCATAGCACCACTGTCATTATCTTCACTGTCATTTGTCCTTGAACAAAGAACTTAGAGTTTTCTCTGCAAAAAAGTATTATCCACGTTATATATATTATGTGTTGGCCTGCATGGATGTCCAGCAAGTCCATAGTGAGGTCATATGGGTCCATGTGCAAGCTGCTGAAGGGTGATCTTCCAGCCCCACTTCTCAGCCACTGTCCTGTTGGGCTCCATCTGGTATATGTGCTTGATCAAGCACAGCAGGTGCTTCTGGTTTATGCAGGCAGCTGCATGGATGTGCTTGTCCACCTTTCTCACATTATAGAAGTCTCAGTGGGGGTTACTCTTCTCTTTGAACTCAGACACTTCATTGAACATCTCATGAAGGCTGAACTTGGATTCCAGAAAGTTCAATCACCAGTGACAATACATCTTCATGGGGCCATCCGTGATGAGAGCCAGATGTGGCTCATGTCCACTGTGTAGGTCTCCAGGTCAGGGTAAGATAGGCTGTGGGCTCCCAGCACTCCAACATCTTCTTGGTGTCATTCACATAGAGGATGCCCTGTTGCATGTAGACCAAGTAGCCCAGGTTGGGGGGAGCACCCCCCAGGCAGTAAGGGCCTTCCTCGGGCAGAAAGGGAGGGTGGCCCAGATAATCACAATGGTGTGATCATTCACCTAGAGCCAGACATCTTGGATTGTGAAGTCAAGTGGGCCTTAGGAAGCATCGCTATGAAGAAAGTTAGTGGAGGTGATGGAATTCCAGTTGAGCTATTTCAAATCCTGGAAGATGATGCTGTGAAAGTGCTGCATTCAATATGCAAGCAAATTTGGAAAACTCATCAGGAGCCACAAGACTGGAAAAGGTCAGTTTTCATTCCAATCTCTAAGAAAGACAATGCCAAAGATTGCTCAAACTACCGCACAATTGTACTCATCTCACATGCTAGTAAAGTAATGCTCAAAACTCTCCAAGCCAGGCTTTAACAATATGTGAACTGTGAAATTCCATATGTTCAAGCTGGATTTAGAAAAGGCAGAGGAACAAGAGATCAAATGGCCAACATCCGCTGGATCATGGAAAAAGCAAGAGAGTTCCAGAAAGACATCCATTTCTGCTTTATTGACTATGCCAAAGCCTTTGACTGTGTGTTGCTTCTGCTCCTGCTAAGTCACTTCAGTCGTGTCCTACTCTGTGCAAGCCCATAGACGGCAGCCCACCAGATTCTCCAGGCAAGAACACTGGAGCGGGTTGCCATTTCCTTCTACAATGCATGAAAGTGAAAAGTGAAAGTGAAGTTGCTCAGTCATGTCAACTCTTCGCGACCCCACGGACTGTAGCCTACCAGGCTCCTCCGTCCATGGGATTTTCCAGGTAAGAGTACTGGAGTGCATTGAAATTGCCTTCTCTATTTGACTGTGTGGATCACAATAAACTGTGGAAAATTCTGAAAGAGATTGGTATATCAGACCATTTGACTTGCCTCTTGAGAAATCTGTATGCAGGTCAAGAAGCAACAGTTGGAACTAGACATGGAGCAACAGACTGGTTCCAAATAGGAAAAGGGTTATGTCAAGGCTATATATTGCCACTGTCCTTATTTAACTTATATGCAGAGTACATCTTGAGAAATACTGGACTGGATGAAGCACAAGCTTGAATAAAGATTGCTGGGAGAAATATCAGTAACCTCAGAAATGCAGATGACACCACCCTTATGGCAGAAAGTGAAGAGGAACTAAAGAGCCTCTTGATGACAGTGAAAGAGGAGAGTGAAAAATTGGCTTAAAGCTCAACATTCAGAAAGCAAAGATCATGGCATCCAGTCCCATCACTTCATGGCAGATAAATGAGAAACAGTGGCTGACTTTATTTTTCTGGGTTCCAAAATCACTGCAGATAGTGGCTGCAGCCATGAAATTAAAAGATGCTTAGTCCTTGGAAGGAAAGTTATGACCGACCTAGATAGCATATTAAAAAGCAGAGACATTACTTTGCCAACAAATGCCCGTCTAGTCAAGGCTATGATTTTTCCAATAATTATGTATGAATATGAGAGTTGGACTACAAAGAAAGTTGGGCACTGAATAATTGATGCTTTTCAACTGTGGTGTTGGAGAAATCTCTTGAGAGTCCCTTGGACTGCAAGGAAATCCAACCAGTCCATCCTAAAGGAAATCAGTCCTGAGTGTTCTTTGGAAGGACTGATGTTGAAGCTGAAACTCGAATACTTTGGCCACCTGGTGTGAAGACCTTTTTCTCATTGGAAAAGACCCTGATGCTGGGAAAGATTGTGGGCGGGAGGAGAAGGGGACGACAGAGGATGAGATGGTTGGATGGCATCACTGACTCAATGGAGATGAGTTTGAGTAAACTGCAGGATTTGGTGATGGACAGGGTGGTCTGGTATGCTGCTGTCCATGGGGTTTCAGAGTGGGACACGACTGAGTGACTGAACTGATATATTATAATCAGATCAGATCAGTCGCTCAGTCGTGTCCGACTGTTTGCGACCCCATGAACTGCAGCACACCAGGCCTCCCTATCATATTATATATGTATACGCATATAAGAGTTTCCTAAGTGGTACCAGTGGTAAAGAACCTTCTGCCATTGCAGGAGATGTAAGAGATATGGGTTTAATCCCTGGGTCAGGAAGATTCCCTAGAGAAGGGCATTGCAACCCACTCTAGTATTCTTGCCTGAAGAATCCCCATATCTCTTTCTATATAATGGGAGGAAAATGAGAACAATTTTCAATCTGAAAAAAATCTGTGAAAAGGACTCAAGACTCCTCTGAAATGAAATGTGTTATATTTTTATTGCACTTAGCATTGGATGTACAGCTGCTTTTGTTAGAACACTTAGACAGGTACTAATTAACAGACACTAACAGCTTCAAGGGAAAAGAATCATGTAAATACTTATTTAGAAAATATTTAAAGTAGTCATTACAGAGATTCTCCAAATTATCACATATTTTATGGCAATCTATTTTCTAAAATGAATCAAAGGACTAAGCCATTTTGTTAAATGCCATTTAGTAACGCCTCCGTACAACTGGCTACACCATTATGTGGCTCCAGATACAGATTTAACATAGTAATTTCTTCTCCTCTCTTCTGAAAATTATACCATTGAAGAAAATACTAGTTACTCACATAAATTAACTATACTGACTGAGTTTACACACAGGAATAATTCAGATAATTTAGGTTGGCAAAACACAGTGACCTAAATGTATTGTTGAGGAGGTCACTTTTGGTTTGATAGCTCAGGAAATGCTCCAAAATCCTGATAATGATAACTACATTTTCTGCTTTATTGATCTTATCTTGCTCCATGATTTTAAACATCATGGGTGTGCTGAAAATTTATTCATCATTAGTTCTGACTGGACTAATTTATCCAAACTGTGACTCAAGCATCTGAATTGTGCTTATGCCCACTCAGTCATGTCTGACTCTTTGCTACCCCAAGGACTATAGCCCACCAGATTCCTCTGTCCATGTCATTTTCCAGGCAAGAACACTGGAGTGGGTTGCCATTTACAACTCCAAGGGATCTCTTGACCCAGGGACTAAATCCACAATTCTTGTGTCTTCTGAATTGGCAGGCAAATTCTTCACCTCTGTGTCATCTGAGAAGCCTTGGTTAGTCCAAATATCTCCCTTCAGCTTTATCAGATCAGATCAGATCAGTCGGTCCGACTCTTTGCGACCCCATGAACTGCAGCACGCCAGGCCTCCCTATCCATCACCAGCTCTCGGAGGTCACTCAGACTCACATCCATCGAGTCAGTGATGCCATCCAGCCATCTCATCCTCTGTCGTCCCCTTCTCCTCCTGCCCCCAATCCCTCCCAGCATCAGAGTCTTCTCCAATGAGTCAACTCTTCGCATGAGGTGGCCAAAATACTGGAGTTTCAGCTTTAGCATCATTCCTTCCAAAGAAATCCCAGGACTGATCTCCTTCAGAATGGACTGCTTGGATCTCCTTGCAGTCCAAGGGACTCTCAAGAGTCTTCTTCAACACCACAGTTCAAAAGCATCAATTCTTCGGCGCTCAGCCTTCTTCACAGTCCAGCTCTCACATCCATACATGACCACAGGAAAGACCATAGCCTTGACTAGGAGAACCTTTGTTGGCAAAGTGATGTCTCTGCTTTTGAATATGCTATCTAGGTTGGTCATAAATTTCCTTCCAAGGAGTAAGCGTCTTTTAATTTCATGGCTGCAGTCACCATCTGCAGTGATTTTGGAGCCCAGAAAAATACAGTTTGACACTGTTTCCACTGTTTCTTCATCTATTTCCCATATAGTGATGGGACCGGATGCCATGATCTTCGTTTTCTGAATGTTGAGCTTTAAGCCAACCTTTTCACTCTCCACTTTCACTTTCATCAAGAGGCTTTTGAGTTCCTCTTCACTTTCTGCCTTAAGGGTGGTATCATCTGCATATCTGAGGTTATTGATATTTCTCCCAGCAATCTTGATTCCAGCTTATGTTTCTTCCAGTCCAGCATTTCTCATGATGTACTCTGCATATAAGTTAAATAAACAGGGTGACAATATACAGCCTTGATGTACTCCTTTTCCTATTTGGAACCAGTCAGTTGTTCCATAACCAGTTCTAACTGTTGCTTCCTGACCTGCATACAGATTTCTCAAGAGGCAGATCAGGTGGTCTGGTATTCCCATCTCTCTCAGAATTTTCCCCAGTTTGTTGTGATCTACACAGTCAAAGGCTTTGGCATAGTCAATAAAGCAGAAATAGATGTTTTTCTGGAACTCTCTTGCTTTTTCGATGATCCAGCAGATGTTGGCAATTTGATCTCTGGTTCCTCTGCCTTTTCTAAAACCATCTTGAACATCACGAAGTTCACGGTTCACATATTGCTGAAGCCTGGCTTGGAGAATTTTGAGCATTACTTTACTAGCGTGTGAGATGAGGGCAATTGTGCGGTAGTTTGAGCACTCTTTGGCATTGCCTTTCTTTGGGATTGGGATGAAAACTGACCTTTTCCAATCTTGTGGCCACTGCTGAGTTTTCCAAATTTGCTGGCATATTGAGTGCAGCACTTTCACAGCATCATCTTTCAGGATTTGGAATAGCTCCACTGGAATTCCATCACCTCCACTAGCTTTGTTCGTAGTGATGCTTTCTAAGGCCCACTTGACTTCACATTCCAGGATGTCTGGCTCTAGGTCAGTGATCACACCATCATGATTATCTGGGTCTTGAAGCTCTTTTTTGTACAGTTCTTCTGTGTATTCTTGCCACCTCTTCTTAATATCTTCTGCTTCTGTTAGGTCCATACCATTTCTGTCCTTTATTGTGCCCATCTTTGCATGAAATGTTCCTTTGGTATCTCTGATTTTCTTGAAGAGATCCCTAGTCTTTCCCATTCTGTTGTTTTCCTCTATTTCTTTGCATTGATCGCTGAAGAAGGCTTTCTTATCTCTTCTTGCTATTCTTTGGAACTCTGCATTTAGATGTTTATATCTTTCCTTTTCTCCTTTGCTTTTTGCTTCTCTTCTTTTCACAGCTATTTGTAAGGCCTCCCCAGACAGCCATTTTGCTTTTTTGCATTTCTTTTCCATGGGGATGGTCTTGATCCCTGTCTCCTGTACAATGTCACGAACCTCATTCCATAGTTCATCAGGCACTCTATCTATCAGATCTAGGCCCTTAAATCTATTTCTCACTTCCACTGTATAATCATAAGGGATTTGATTTAGGTCATACCTGAATGGTCTAGTGGTTTTCCCTACTTTCTTCAATTTAAGTCTGAATTTGGCAATAAGGAGTTCATGGTCTGAGCCACAGTCAGCTCCTGGTCTTGTTTTTGCTGATTGTATAGAGCTTCTCCATCTTTGGCTGCAAAGAATATAATCGATCTGATTTCGATGTTGACCATCTGGTGATGTCCATGTATAGAGTCTTCTCTTGTGTTGTTGGAAGAGGGTATTTGCTATGACCAGTGCATTCTTGGCAAAACTCTCTTAGTCTTTGCCCTGCTTCATTCTGTATTCCAAGGCCAAATTTCCCTGTTACTCCAGGTGTTTCTTGACTTCCTACTTTTGCATTCCAGTCCCCTATAATGAAAAGGACATCTTTTTTGGGTGTTAGTTCTAAAAGGTCTTGTAGGTCTTCATAGCTTTATCAGGGTGACATATATCATGTAATCTGAAACAGTGGAGTTTATTTCATCTCCTCTAATGCCAACCCACTCCTTGAAGCTAATCTTGGGAAGCCATCTTTGATACTTCTCTTTCCCTCTCTCTTCATTTCCAGTTGATTAACTGCAAGTTCTAAAGGCTTTGCCTTTAACATTTTTCGTGACCCATCTCAGAAGCTGTTTATACCACTGTATCGGGATAGGTGACCCCTATTCATAAACAGCATTCATGTAAAATAGGGCTGATTTCCATGTCATATTGCTGTTGGATCCCAGTCTCTGATAATACTGCTGCTGCTGTTTCTGCTAAGTTGCTTCAGTCATGTCCGAATCTGTGTGACCCCATAGACGGCAGCTCACCAGGCTCCCCCATCCCTGGGATTCCCCAGCCAAGAACACTGGAGTGGGTTGCCATTTCCTTCTCCAATGCATGAAAGTGAAAAATGAAAGTGAAGTCCCTCAGTTGTGTCCCACTCTTAGCAACCCCATGGACTGCAGCCTACCAGGCTCCTCTGCCCATGGGATTTTCCAGGCAAGAATACTGGAGTGGCGTGCCATTGCCTTTTCTGGCCGATAATAGTGCTGCTGCTAAGTCACTTCAGTCGTGTCCCACTCTGTGAGACCCCATAGACAGCAGCCCACCAGGCTTCCCAGTCACTGGGATTCTCCAGGCAAAAACATTGGAGTGGGTTGCCATTTCCTTCTCCAATGCGTGAAAGTGAAAAGTGAAAGTGAAGTTGATCAGTAGTGTCCGGCCCTCAGTGACCCCATGGACTGAGCCTACTAGGCTCCTCCGTCCATGGGATTTTCCAGGGAAGAGTACTAGAGTGTGATGCCATTACCTTCTCCAGCCGATTATACTAGTGCTTCCCTAATCAGGTGATTTGAAAGATACTCACTCTCCCAGTTTGATTTCCAAGTCCATTAGATCTCTGTGAGCTAGTCAAGAATACAATGAACAGTGAGAAATCTGAGTTTCTATACTGCTTCTGTCTCCATGATTTTCATAATTTTTCTCTTCACTAACTCGCATCCCTATGCTGCTGCTACTGCTAAGTCACTTCAGTCGTGTCCGACTCTGTGGACCCCAGAGACGGCAGCCCACCAGGCTCCCCCGTCCTTGGGATTCTCCAGGCAAGAACACTGGAGTGGGTTGCCATTTCCTTCTCCAGTGCATGAAAGTGAAATGTGAAAGTGAAGTCGCTCAGTCATGTCTGACTCCTAGAGACCCCATGGACTGCAGCCCACCAGGCTCCTCTGTCCATGGGATTTTCCAGGCAAGAGTACTGGAGTGGGGTGTCATTGCCTTCTCCAACTGGCATCACTGTAAGAGTGGCTTATTGCTATTTTAGCAGATACAATGTGTATTCTCTCCTGTCCTCTGAATTTGATGATTCATTACTTATTTTGTTATTGTTGTTGCCTTAGTAATTTATGTACTCAGGATTTCAAACCCAAACTTTCCTAAAATTGTGTACATTTACTCTTACTGGTAAGGAAAGTTATGACCAACCTAGATAGCATATTCAAAAGCAGAGACATTACTTTACCAACAAAGGTTCGCCTAGTCAAGGCTATGGTCTTTCCTGTGGTCATGTATGGATGTGAGAGCTGGACTGTGAAGAAGGCTGAGTGCCGAAGAATTGATGCTTTTGAACTGTGGTGTTGGAGAAGACTCTTAGGAGTCCCTTGGACTGCAAGGAGATCCAACCAGTCCATTCTGAAGGAGATCAATCCTGGAATTTCTTTGGAAGGAATGATGCTAAAGCTGAAACTCCAGTATTTTGGCCACCTCATGCGAAGAGTTGACTCATTGGAGAAGACTCTGATGCTGGGAGGGATTGAGGGCAGGAGGAGAAGGGGACGACAGAGGATGAGATGGCTGGATGGCATCACTGACACGATGGATGCGAGTCTGAGTGACCTCCGGGAGCTGGTGATGGACAGGGAGGCCTGTCGTGCTGCGGTTCATGGGGTCGCAAAGAGTTGGACACGACTGAGCGACTGATCTGATCTGATCTGACTCTTACTGGATTTAATCTCATTTGATTTTAATAGAATTATGATAGAACTTAATAGATCTTTAGTGAAATCTGTTATATAATACATTTTCTTTCAAAAACTTCTCCCAACGATTTCTGACCTGCTATGGAATGAGGTTTGTGACATTGTACAGGAGACAGGGATCAAGACCATCCCCATGAAAGGGAAATGCAAAAAAGCAAAATGGCTGTCTGGGGAGGCCTTACAAATATCTGTGAAAAGAAGAGAAGTGAAAAGAAAAGGAGAAAAGGAAAGATATAAACATCTGAATGCAGAGTTCCAAAGAATAGCAAGAAGAGGTAAGAAAGCCTTCTTCAGCGATCAATGCAAAGAAATAGAGGAAAACAACAGAATGGGAAAGACTAGGGATCTCTTCAAGAAAATCAGAGATACCAAAGGAACATTTCATGCAAAGATGGGCTCAATAAACGACAGAAATGGTATGGACCTAACAGAAGCAGAAGAAATTAAGAAGAGGTGGCAAGAATATACAGAAGAACTGTACAAAAAAGAGCTTCACGACCCAGATAATCATGATGGTGTGATCACTGACCTAGAGCCAGACATCCTGGAATGTGAAGTCAAGTGGGCCTTAGAAAGCATCACTACGAACAAAGCTAGTGGAGGTGATGGAATTCCAGTGGAGCTATTCCAAATCCTGAAAGATGATGCTGTGAAAGTGCTGCACTCAATATGCCAGCAAATTTGGAAACTCAGCAGTGGCCACAGGGCTGGAAAAGGTCAGTTTTCATTCCAATCCCAAAGAAAGGCAATGCCAAAGAGTGCTCAAACTACCGCACAATTGCCCTCATCTCACACGCTAGTAAAGTAATGCTCAAAATTCTCCAAGCCAGGCTTCAGCAATATGTGAACCGTGAACTTCGTGATGTTCAAGATGGTTTTAGAAAAGGCAGAGGAACCAGAGATCAAATTGCCAACATCTGCTGGATCATGGAAAAAGCAAGAGAGTTCCAGAATCAGAAAAACATCTATTTCTGGTTTATTGAGTATGCCAAAGCCTTTGACTGTGTGGATCACAATAAACTGTGGAAAATTCTGAAAGAGATGGGAATACTAGACCACCTGATCTGACTCTTGAGAAATGTGTATGTAGGTCAGGAAGCAACAGTTAGAACTGGACATGGAACAAGAGACTGGTTCCAAATAGGAAAAGGAGTACATCAAGGCTGCATATTGTCACCCTGTTTATTTAACTTATATGCAGAGTACATCATGAGAAATGCTGGACTGGAAGAAACACAAGTTGGAATCAAGATTGCTGGGAGAAATATCAATAACTCAGATATGCAGATGACACCACCCTTATGGCAGAAAGTGAAGAGGAACTAAAAAACCTCTTGATTAAAGTGAAAGTGGAGAGTGAAAAGGTTGGCTTAAAGCTCAACCTTCAGAAAACAAAGATCATGGCATCCGGTCCCATCACTTCATGGCAAATAGATGAGGACACTGTGGAAACCGTGTCAGACTTTATTTTTCTGGGCTCCAAAATCACTGCAGATGGTGACTGCAGCCATGAAATTAAAAGACGCTTACTCCTTGAAAGGAAAGTTATGACCAACATGGACAGCATATTAAAAAGCAGAGACATTACTTTGCCAACAAAGGTCCGTCTAGTCAAGGCTATGGATTTTCCTCTGGTCATGTATGGATGTGAGAGCTGGACTGTGAAGAAGGCTGAGCATCGAAGAATTGATGCTTTTGAACTGTGGCATTGGAAAAGACTCTTGAGATCCCGTGGACTGCAAGGAGATCCAACGAGTCCATTCTGAAGGAGATCAGCCCTTGGATTTCTTTGAAAGGAATGATGCTAAAGCTTAAACTCCAGTACTTTGGCCACCTCATGCAAAGAGTTGACTCATTGGATAAGACTCTGATTCTGGGAGGGATTGAGGGCAAGAGGAGAAGGGGACGACAGAGAATGAGATGGCTGGATGGCATCACTAACTCAATGGATGTGAGTCTGAGTGACCTCTGGGAGTTGGTGATGGACAGGGAGGCCTGGCGTGCTGCAATTCATGGGGTCGCAAAAGTTGGACACGACTGAGCGACTGATCTGATCTGATCTGATCTGATGTAGTAATTGAATTGAATTTTCCTTTATTATCATCCTGGGGATTACTCTGACTTTCATCTTGTGACGCATTCTCAATTTATTGTGTTCTTATCTCCTTTTTTCTTATAATTTTTGTTGTTAAATTCCTAGGTTTTGTTCTATTATTGCTTCTTGGAAAATAGTGCATCAGAAGTAAAATTGTAAGAGATGGGCATGTAATTTTGTTTGAAAACTATTTTTTATTTTTGAAGTTTGAAGCCTTGCTCCATGGTGTTCTAAGTTAAAATTAATACCATTGAAAAGCTCCATATTTTTATATAAGAAATGTTTTGTTTGTTTGACCTCTCTCTGCAAGCTAGTAGCATCTTCTATTTGTCTTCAATGCTTTGAAATTTCATAATGATATCGGTTGTTTAATCTACATATGATTCCTTGATAGACTCTTTGAATCTAGGAGCCCCTGTTTTTTATTTTTGTGAAAATTTCTTGACTTACTTCACTGATGATTTCCTCATCTCCTTTCATTTTGCCCACTTTCTAGAATATGCGTTTTAATGCTGTTGTCATCTCTCATTGTTTATTGATTTGAGATTAATATCCAAAATGTCATTAAATATCATCCCCCCTCCCAAATTTTTTTTGTGTTATAGGGGATGAACAGAAGTTCAACGTCTATATTCCATCCATCCCTTGATTTGGGTACATTGAATTTCTTGATTGATTTTTTGTAATCTTTATGTAAATGTCACTAGTGTTTCATTCAAAATGCTTAATATAGTTTTTGATGTTGTTGAGTTTATATCCATTGTCTTGCTATGATTTTTTCTATTTTTGTCCTTTGATCTTTTCCTCCCTTTTCTGACTACTTCTGAATTAACTAAATAATTTTTAGTGTTTCTTTTATTGCCCAGTTTGATTTTTAGCTCTTCTTCTTTGCATTATTTTGTTAATGAATTTCTCTTGGACTTGCGATGTATACTTAACAATCTTTTATGAGTTAATATTGTAACACTTCTTGTGAAAGGTGAAAATCCTACAACATTATAAATGCTGATACTCTCTTCTATCTTCTTGTTATAGTAAATTTTACTTTAGATCTATTATAAGACAAAAAGTGCTACTATTTTTGTATAAACCATAAATTAACTTCCAAAAGAATTGAATAAATTAAAGAAAATATAATCTTTCACTTTTACCCACATACTTACCATTAAATTGCTTTTCTAAGATTTGTATTTCTCTCTGGTATCATTATCTTGTGTGTTGTTAGTTATTTCAATTGTGTCCACTTCTTTGTAACCCCATGGACTATAGCCCTGCCAGGCTCCTCTGTCCATGGAATTCTCCAGGCAAGAATACTGAAGTGCTTTGCATTCCCTTCTCCAGGGGATTTTCCCAACCGAGGTCTCCCACACTGCAGGCAGATTCTTTACCTTAGGCTAACATTTTTTTCTTGTAGCACTTTAAACACAATGTTTCTTGGCCCTCTGGACTCCCATTGCTTTTCATACAAAATTGTTCTTATATTTGTTCCCTTGTAAGCAATGGGTATCCCCAAACAATGTTAATACTTAATTTTTTTTCTGTTGCTTTACATAATTTTGACTGTGAGGTGCCCATTTGTGTTCATTTTTTTTTATCATGTTTAATCTGCTTAGAGTTCTTTGATTTTCCTGTATCATTAGATTGAAGCAATTACTTCTGTCATATTTTATCTCTTTTCTCTCTCTAACTGGCAGTGTCCTGAAAGAAAATGTCAATACTGAGTGTGAGTCTCACCCAGTGCACTTCTGTTCTCTCAAGGGTAATACCTTCTCTAGGTTGTCCTGCTTATATATAAAGAGATATATTATATAAAAAAATTGACTCACGTGATTATGGAGGCTGAGAAGTCCCAAGATTTTTAGTCAGGAAGCTGGAGATCTGTGAGAGCCTAAGGCATAATTTCCGTTTATATTCTAAGGTCTTACTCCTGTGAATCAAGAGAGGCAATGGTGTAAACTGTGGTCTGAAAGTCAGCAGGCTCCAGCAGGCTCAGGACCCAAGAATATCAGATGTTTCACTTTGAGTCTGAAGGTAGGAAAAGACTGGTGTCCCAGCTCAAGGCATTCAAGCAAGATGAATCCTTTTTACTGAATATTTTTATTCAATTCAGAATATCAGTTGATTTGAGGAACTAACTCACATTGGTCAGGCAAACTGCTTTACACAATTTATATATTCAAATGTTAATGTCATATAGAAACATCCTCAAAAATGTACCCACAATCATGTTTGACCACATGTGCGTGGCCTCCGTGGCCCAGTCAAGTTAACACATAAAATTAACCATCACTCTCCCTATGTGGAATGTGAAGTAAGTGGGCCTTGGGAAGAATCACAATGAACAAAACTAATGGAGGTGATGGAATTCCAGTTGAGCTATTTCAAATTCTCAAAGATGATGCTGTGAAAGTGCTGCACTCAATATGCCAGCAAATTTGGAAACTAAGCAGTGTCACAGGACTGGAAAAGTCAGTTTTCATTTCAGTCCCAAAGAAAGGCAATGCCAAAAAATGTTCAAATACTGACCAACTGTACTCATCTCACATGCTAGCAAAGTAATGTTCAAAATTCTCCAAGCCAGGCTTCAACAGTCTGTGAACAGAGAACTTCCAGATGTTCAAGTTGGATTTAGAAAAGGCAAAAGAACCAGAGATCAAATTGCCACCATCCCTTGCATCATAGAAAAGGCAAGAGAGTTCCAGAAAAAATATCTACTTTTGCTTTATTGACTATGACAAAGCCTTTGACTCTGTGGAGCAAGACAAACTGTGGAAAATTCTCAAAGAGATGGGAATACCAGACCACCTGACCTGCCTCTTGAGAAATCTGTATGCAGGACAAGAAGCAACAGGTAGAACTGGACATGAAACAATAGATTGGTTCCATGAAAGGAAAGGAGTACATCGAGGCTGCCTGCATACTGTCACCCTGCCTATTTAACTTACATGCAGAGTACATCATGTGAAATGCTGGGCTGGGTGAAGCACAAGCTGGAATCAAGATTTCCAGGAGAAATATTAGTAACCACAGATATGCAGATGACACCACTCTTATGGCATAAAGTGAGGAGGAGCTAAAGAGCCTCTTGAGGAAAGTGAAAGAGGAGAGTGAAAAGGTTGGCTTAAAATTCAGCATTCAAAAAAACTAAGATCATGGCATCTGGTCCCATCACTTCATGGCAAATAGAAGGGGAAGTGATACAAACAGTGACAGATTTATTTTCTTGGGCTCCAAAATCACTGCAGTTGGTGACTGCAGCCATGAAATTAAAAGACCCTTGCTCCTTAGAAGAAAAGCTATGACCAACCTAGACAGAAGAGTAAAAAGCAGAGACATCACATTGCTGACAAAATTTGTCTAGTCAGAGCTATCGGAGAAGGCAATGGCACCCCACTCCAGTACTCTTGCCTGGAAAATCCCACGGATGGAGGAGCCTGGAAGGCTGTAGTCCATGGGGTTGCTGAGGGTTGGACACGACTGATCAACTTCACTTTCATGCATTGGAGAAGGAAATGGCAACCCACTCCAGTGTTCTTGGCTGGAGAATCCCAGGGACGGGGGAGCCTAGTGGGCTGCTGTCTATGGGGTCGCACAGAGTCGGACACGACTGAAGCGACTTAGCAGCAGTCAGAGCTATGGTTTTTCTGGTAATCACGTATGGATATGAGAGTTGAACCATAAAGAAAGTTGAGCACCAAAGAATTGATGCTTTTGGACTGTGGTGTTGGAGTAGACCATTTAGAATCACTTGGACTGTAAGAAGACCTAACCAGTCAATCCTAACAAAAATCAACCCTGAATATGCACTTTAAGGACTGATGCCAAAGTTGAAGCTCCAATACTTTGACCACCTAATATGAAGAACTGACTCATTTGAAAAAAAACACTAATGCTGGGAAAGACTGAAGGCAGGAGGAGAAAGGGACATCAGAGGATGAGATGGTTGGATAGCATCAATGACTCTATGGAGGTGAGTTTGAGCAAGTTCTGGGGGCTGGTGATGGACATCAAAGCCCCGTGTGCTGCGGTTCATGGGGTTGCAAAGGGTTGGACATGACTGAGTGACTGAACTGAATTTCCTAGGTAGGGCTTCCCAGGTGGTGCTAAATGGTTCAGATCAGATCAGTCGCTCAGTCGTGTCCGACTCTTTGCGACCCCATGAACAGCAGCACGCCAGGCCTCCCTGTCCATCACCAGCTCCCGGAGGTCACTCAGACTCACACCCATCAAGTCAGTGATGCCATCCAGCCATCTCATCCTCTGTCGTCCCCTTCTCCTCCCTGCCCTCAGTCCCTCCCAGCATCAGAGTCTTCTCCAATGAGTCAACTCTTCGCATGAGGTGGCCAAAATACTGGAGTTTCAGCTTTAGCATCATTCCTTCCAAAGAAATTCCAGGATTGATCTCCTTCAGAATGCACTGGTTGGATCTCCTTGCAGTCCAAGGGACTCTCAAGAGTCTTCTCCAACACCACAGTTCAAAAGCATCAATTCTTCGGCGCTCAGCCTTCTTCACAGTCCAGCTCTCACATCCATACATGACCACAGGAAAGACCATAGCCTTGACTAGGCGAAACTTTGTTGGTAAAGTAATGTCTCTGCTTTTGAATATGCTATCTAGGTTGGTCATAACTTTCCTTCCAAGGAGTAAGCGTCTTTTAATTTCATGGCTGCAGTCACCATCTGCAGTGATTTTGGAGCCCAGAAAAATAAGGTCTGACACTGTTTCCACTGTTTCACTATCTATTTCCCATGTAGTGATGGGACCAGATGCCATGATCTTCGTTTTCTGAATGTTGAGCTTTAAGCCAAACTTTTCACTCTCCACTTTCACACTCATCAAGAGGCTTTTTAGCCCCTCTTCACTTTCTGCCATAAGGGTGGTGTCATCTGCATATCTGAGGTTATTGATATTTCTCCCAGCAATCTTGATTCCAACTTGTGTTTCTTCCAGTCCAGCATTTCTCATGATGTACTCTGCATATAAGTTAAATAAACAGGGTGACAATATACAGCCTTGACATACTCCTTTTCCTATTTGGAACCAGTCTGTTGTTCCATGTCCAGTTCTAACTGTTGCTTCCTGATCTGCATACAGGTTTCTCAAGAAGCAGGTTAGGTGGTCTGGTATTCCCATCTGTTTCAGAATTCTCCACAGATTATTGTGATCCACACAGATCACACAGCAGACGCTTTACTCTCTAAGCCACCAGGGAAGCCTCAGAATTGATTTTAGTACTTGATGTATTATTCACAAACATTTATCAGCTGGCAAGAATACACAGAAGAACTGTACAAAAAAGAGCTTCAAGACCCAGATAATCATGATGATGTGATCACTGACCTAGAGCCAGACATCTTGGAATGTGAAGTCAAATGGGCCTTAGAAAGCATCACTACGAACAAAGCTAGTGGAGGTGATGGAATTCCAGTGGAGCTATTCCAAGTCCTGAATGATAATGCTGTGAAAGTGCTACACTCAATATGCCAGCAAATTTGGAAAACTCAGCAGTGGCCATAAGATTGGAAAAGGTCAGTTTTCATCCCAATCCCAAAGAAAGGCAATGCCAAGGAGTGCTCAAACTACCGCACAATTGCACTCATCTCACACGCTAGTAAAGTAATGCTCAAAATTCTCCAAGCCAGGCTTCAGCAATATGTGAACCGTGAACTTCCTGATGTTCAAGCTGGTTTTAGAAAAGGCAGAGGAACCAGAGATCAAATTGCCAACATCCGCTGGATCATGGAAAAAGCAAGAGAATTCCAGAAAAACATCTATTTCTGCTTTATTGACTATGCCAAAGCCTTTGACTGTGTGGATCACAATAAACTGTGGAAAATTCTGAAAGAGATGGGAATACCAGACCACCTGATCTGCCTCTTAAGAAATCTGTATGCAGGTCAGGAAGCAACAGTTAGAACTGGTCATGGAACAACAGACTGGTTCCAAATAGGAAAAGGAGTACGTCAAGGCTGCATATTGTCACCATGTTTATTTAACTTATATGCAGAGTACATCATGAGAAATGCTGGACTGGAAGAAACACAAGTTGGAATCAAGATTGCCGGGAGATATATCAATAACCTCAGATATGCAGATGACACCACCCTTATGGCAGAAAGTGAAGAGGGGCTAAAAAGCCTCTTGATGAAAGTGAAAGTGGAGAGTGAAAAGGTTGGCTTAAAGCTCAACATTCAGAAAACGAAGATCATGGCATCTGGTCCCATCACTGCATGGGAAATAGATGGGGAAACAGTGGAAACAGTGTCAGACTTTGTTTTTCTGGGCTCCAAAATCACTGCAGATGGTGACTGCAGCCATGAAATTAAAAGACGCTTGCTTCTTGGAAGGAAAGTTATGACCAACCTAGATAGCATATTCAAAAGCAGAGACATTACTTTACCAACAAAGGTTCGCCTAGTCAAGGCTATGGTCTTTCCTGTGGTCATGTATGGATGTGAGAGCTGGACTGTGAAGAAGGCTGAGCGCCGAAGAATTGATGCTTTTGAACTGTGGTGTTGGAGAAGACTCTTGAGAGTCCCTTGGACTGCAAGGAGATCCAACCAGTGCATTCTGAAGGAGATCAATCCTGGAATTTCTTTGGAAGGAATGATGCTAAAGCTGAAACTCCAGTATTTTGGCCACCTCATGCGAAGAGTTGACTCATTGGAGAAGACTCTGATGCTGGGAGGGACTGAGGGCAGGAGGAGAAGGGGACGACAGAGGATGAGATGGCTGGATGGCATCACTGACTTGATGGGTGTGAGTCTGAGTGACCTCCGGGAGCTGGTGATGGACAGGGAGGCCTGGCGTGCTGCTGTTCATGGGGTCGCAAAGAGTCGGACACGACTGAGCGACTGATCTGATCTGATCTGATCTGATTGATCAGTTAGTTCCTATGGAGGCTGATAAGAAGTCTGTGGTCTGCAAGGAGGAGAAAGGGTTGTGGGGCTCTCAAGAAGAAGACAGGGGTATGGAATTCTCAAGGAGGGAAGCACAAATGTCTCTTTTTGTTCCTCTACATTCCTTAGTCTTAGTCACATAAAACGTTTTTTACTGATGAACTGATGATTAAACAAAAAACAACTCAATTTAAAGTCTGTACTATGCTATGCTAAGTCATTTCAGTCGTGTTCGACTCTGTGTGACCCCATAGATAGCAGCCCACCAGGCCTCCCCATCCCTGGGATTCTCCAGGCAAGAACACTGGAGTGGGTTGCCATTTCTTTCTCCAATGCATGAAAGTGAAAAGAGAAAGTGAAGTTGCTCAGTCATGTCCGACTCTTAGCGACTCCATGGACTGCAGCCTACCAGGCTCCTCCGTCCATGGGATTTTCAGCAAGAGTACTGGAGTGGGGTGCCATTGCCTTATTATATAACAACAATGTATCCTGCTTGAGGACAATTTCTCCTTCCTGAAAACCTTCTGACTAATCCTGATATCTTAGAATGTATATTATGGGATGGGGTCTGGTAAGATCTTTCTATTGTTAAATTCTAATCCTGTTACCTTAAAATGTAAATTGTGGGAGTGGGTTTGGTAAAATTTTTATAACCTTGAGACATTATTTTGATTTATTGTAATAACTAATTTAAAAAGTAGCTTAGGCTAGCAAGGGGAGCACTCTCTGTCCCCCTTCTGATGTGTCAGAAGCTTTCTCCGTCCCTTTTTTCATTTTAATAAAACTCTGCTACACAAAAGCTCTTGAGTGATCAAGCCTGGTCCCTGATCCCAAAGCTAAATTTTCTTCAGGGATCACGAATCCAACACCATTCACTGTAAACTATCAGGACGCTGTTTCTCCTCCTTCTCCCTCCTTCTGTATTTCAGATGACACATGTTATACTGTGTTCCCACAGCAGGGTGAAAGGTGATTTTGATTAGTCTTGTCCTGTACCTGACATTTCAGGGTGAGGAATATTTACCCATTTTCCCTCTGCCAGAGTGATTTGTGGAAACATAACCAATTGGTGGTAACAATGGTGGTGGCAATGATGGTAATCAGTCTCATTTGTTGAGTGAATGATTACTTACCAAGTGCTTTCCTTCATGTGATTTTATGTAACCCTTAAAGCAATTACAATTAAATGAATCTCCCTTGGTTGTATGGAAGACACTTTGGAACCTATTTATGGAAATGCCAGGATTGTAGCTCTCAGATCACATGTAGACAGTTGCTTATTCTCCATGTCTATACAGACAGCTTTGCTTGAGACTCCAGTGAACATTAGAAGCCCAAAAGCTGTCTGTGATTGTCTCAGAATCACCTTACTCTCTGATTGGCTACTCTGCATTAGATTCTGTATAAAGAATGATGTGGACTTTCCTGCTTTCTTTATGAAAGTTCAGGCCTATACTATCTTCCAAATTTAAGGTAAATTGCAGCTCAGACATTTGACCTTCAGTGGAAGCTAATGTGAGCTCATTTTTGGATATATGAATAAGAAAAAATAACTATTTATCTCAGATTAAAGCATATTCATAGATACTATCTTACTTGATCTTCACAATTCCATCAGATAGGAGGGAGTAAGTGGATTAAATATTTCTTACCTGCATAGTATGTGCCAGACACCAGACATTAAAAGATAGATAAAATATAATAATTCTATAACACTCATATAGTCTTCAAGCCAAATGTGTAACTTATGAATTATTGATCAAGGCTTTAGAAATGAGGAATTTAAGGCTCAGAGAGTTTAAGGATTTTCCCAATAGTATGTAGCTAAAAACAACTGGAACTAGATCTCAGTTTGAGTCTTCTGACTCCAAAGTCCTGTGGCTTTCTTCTGATCAAAATTGCTGCCTCAGACACTCATGATACATATTAGAAATAAATTTCTTTGGCTTTCTCTATTGGTTGGCATTTTAAAATAGACTCAGAGAATCATTCATTTTCTCCTTTTTAATGTGTGTGGGTGTTGTGTGTATATGGAAAGTCTTTCTCCATTTATATGTGCTTCTATTTGCAGATTCATAGTCTAGACGGCCACGGCTGCAAGTATTCACTGGTGGGCTGTTATGATGATATTTGTTCTTTCTCACTAACATCATAAATGGGTGTAAGGCTTGATAGTTTTAAGTGACATAAAAATATTTTTATAGGTATAAGAGGCACCCATGTCTTTGTAATTAAGCTTGCCTGAAAGAAGACCAAATGCATCAACTTATTTATGCCTCTTATTGTGCAGCCTCTTTTCATGTTATTTTATTAACATAAAGAGTGCTTTTAATTATGCAGAACTACAAGCTGCATTATTGATATTCTGTGAACATTAACTACATCCAACTCTAACAAAGCAAAAACAAAATGCTGTCTCTTACTTTTTAAGACTCTTAGAAAGAAAGTAACTGTTATAAAATAAAAGAAGTTGGAGGCATTATCCTCCTTGAGTTGTGACTATGTGAGGATATGGATCTAATCATTTTCATTTTTGGATCTTTCCAGCTTCATATATTTTGTTCAAATATTCCTTAACCGTAGTAACATATTTACAAAAAATAATTCTGGAGATTTGTCATTTGACTGTATTTAATTCTATTTATTTAATTTAAAAATTATTGCAGTATAGTTTATAATGTTGTATTAATTTCAGGTCTGCAGCAGAGTGAATCAGTTGTACATAAATATACATATCCAATCTTTTTTAGATTCTTTTCCTATGTAGGTCATTAGCCAATGGCATTTTTCACAGAATTAGAACAAAAAATTTTGCAATTTGTATGGAGACACAAAATACCCTGAATAGCCAAAGCAATCTTGAAAAAGAAAAGCAGAGTTGGAGGAATCAGGCTTCTTGATTTCAGACTATACCACAAAGCTACAGTAATCAAAACAGCTTGGTATTGGCACAAAAACAGAAATATTGATCAGTGGAGCAGGATAAAGAGAAAAGTCACATATCTACAATCAACTAATCTACAACAAATGGGGGAAGAATATTCAGTGATCTCTTCAATAAGGTGATGTCTTCAATAAGTGTTGCTGGGAAAACAGGACAGTTACATGTAAGAGAATGAAATTAGAACACTGTCTAATGCCATTCACAGAAATAAGCTCAAAATAGATTAAATAAACTCAAGATGGATTAAAGGCCTAAATATAAGGCTGGATACTATAAAACTCTTAGAGGAAGACATACACTGAACACTCTCTCATGTAAATCACAGCAATATCTTTTTTGATCCAACTCTTAAAAGTAATGAAAGTAAAAAGGCATATTTTTATTTATTTGTTTATTTTTAATGTATTCTATGTTGTCCATAGTAGATTTACAAGAATATCTCAAAAGGGTTGACTTCCATTCGTCATTTTTCAGGACTTTGGAATCTGTCAGTCAGATTAAATTCTTAATGGATTTAAAGAAAGCAGCTAGTTTCTAGGATCAGGTACACTAAATGATTTTCATTCAGATTTGTATTGCTTTATGTTGCTTTACCAGTTAAGCTTGGTTTTTAGAGTGAGAGCACTAGAGACAGAATGAGGATAATTGCCCAATTGCAGTGACTTAGTCTTAACCTTAGTAGTCTGCTATAAATAAGTCACATGGGGATTTATTACCATTGAAGGTCACGAAAAGGTAATTGTGAAATTAACTATCTCCCAAGCTTGAGGAAATGAAAAGAATCCAATAATCAAGAGGCTTTGTCTTGCTTCACTCTGTACCATCTATGCCATTTTTAGCCCCAAACTCCTTCCATATTAGGATCAACTAGCCAGGCTTCAGCAATACGTGAACTGCTAACTTCCAGATGTTCAAGCTGGTTTTAGAAAAGGCAAAGGAACCAGAGATCAAATTGCCAACATCCTCTGGATCATGGAAAAAGCAAGAGAGTTCCTGAAAAACATCTATTTCTGCTTTACTGACTATGCCAAAGCCCTTGTCTATGTGGATCACAATAAACTGTGGAAAATTCTGAAAGAGATGGGAATAACAGACCACCCGACCTGCCTCTTGAGAAACCTGTATGCAGGTCACGAAGAAACAGTTAGAACTGGACATGGAACAACAGAATGGTTCCAAATAGGAAAAAGAGTATGTCAAGACTGTATATTGTCACCCTGCTTATTTAACTTATATGCAGAGTACATCATGAGAAACGCTGTGCTGGAGGAAGCACAAGCTGGAATCAAGATTGCTGGGAGAAATATCAATAACCTCAGATATGCAGATGACACCACCCTTACAGCAGAAAGTGAGGAAGAAATAAAGAGCCTTTTGATGAAAGTGACAGAGAAGAGTAAAAAGTTGGCTTAAAGCTCGACATTCAGAAAACGAAGATCATGGCATCTGGTCCCATCCCTTCATGGGAAATAGATGGGGAAACAGTGGAAACAGTGGCTGACTTTTTCTGGGCTCCAAAAGCACTGCAGGTGGTGATAGCAGCCATGAAATTAAAAGACGCTTACTCCTTGGAAGGAAAGTTATGACCAACATGGACAACATATTAAAAAGCAGAGACATTACTTTGCCAACAAAGGTCCATCTATGGTTTTTCCTGTGGTCATGTATGGATGTGAGAGTTGGACTATAAAGAAGGCTGAGCACTGAAAAATTGATGCTTTTGATCTGCCGTGTTGGAGAAGACCCTTGAGAGTCCATTAGACTGCAAGGAAATCCAACCAGTCCATCCTAAAGGAGATCAGTCCTGGGTGTTCATTGGAGGAACTGATGTTGAAGCTGAAACTCCAATACTTTGGCCACGTGATGCGAAGAGCTGACTCCTTTGAAAAGACCCTGATGCTGGGCAAGATTGAGGGCAGGAGGAGAAGGTGACAACACAGGATGAGGTGGTTGGATGGCATCACCAACTCGATGAACATGGGTTTGGGTGGACTCCGGGAGTTGGTGATGGACAGGGAGGCCTGACGTGCTGTGGTCCATGGGATCAGGAAGAGACAGATATTACTGAGTGACTGAACTGAACTGAACTGATGTAAAATTCAAAATAGTTTGATTAAAATGACTTCCAATGTTCTATAGCTCTGGTAATGAAAGATACATATGCCATTATAACCATCTTTGTATTTTGGGGGGCTTGGTTCAAAACTTTGCTACAAGTGTATTTATGAGCTTTTTTTTTTTTTGGCATTGCTCTTTAAAAAGCTATGGTACTTAGTTGGTCTGTTCTTTTATCTATTATCTCCTTCATGAATGCATAATAGGCATTTCTCTCTGATTAAAAGAGTTATCTATTATGATCTGTGTGTTCATACTACAGTTGGGTAGACAGATGTTATAGGCAAAGAGACAAAAACAATTGCAGGTCTTGTGATAAGAAGAAAAGAATTTCAAAATGACTATTAAAATACATTAAATAAACCATAGGAAAAGCTATGCATGATGTTAGAAGAAATGAAATATTCTGGAGAATTATGGAAAAAGTCCAAATTAAAATTCTGGAAATGAAAATTGCAACATTAGGAAAAAAACACATTTCCCCCAAGGATATTAAAAGGAGATTGAATGCTGAAGAAAAAAAAATAAAAAAATTGAAGTTGCATTAGTAGACATTCAACTGATGTGTAGAAAGGAAAATAATTTTTTTTCAATTTATTTTTTAATTGGAGGGTAATTGCTTTACAATATTGTAATGTCACAGTAATCCAAATCTATGCCCCAACCAGTAACACCGAAGAAGCTGAAGTTGAACGGTTCTATGAAGACCTACAAGACCTTTTAGAACTAACACCCAAAAAAGATGTCCTTTTCATTATAGGGGACTGGAATGCAAAAGTAGGAAGTCAAGAAACACCTTGAGTAACAGGCAAATTTGGCCTTGGAACACGGAATGAAGCAGGGCAAAGACTAACAGAGTTTTGCCAAGAATGCACTGGTCATAGCAAATACCCTCTTCCAACAACACAAGAGAAGACTCTATACATGGACATCACCAGATGGTCAACACCGAAATCAGATCGATTATATTCTTTGCAGCCAAAGATGGAGAAGCTCTATAATCAGCAAAAACAAGACCAGGAGCTGACTGTGGCTCAGACCATGAACTCCTTATTGCCAAATTCAGACTGAAATTGAAGAAAGTAGGGAAAACTACTAGACCATTCAGGTATGACCTAAATCAAATCCCTTATGATTATACAGTGGAAGTGAGAAATAGATTTAAGGGCCTAGATCTGATAGATAGAGTACCTGATGAACTATGGAATGAGGTTCGTGATATTGTACAGGAGACAGGGATCAAGACCATCCCCATGGAAAAGAAATGCAAAAAAGCAAAATGGCTGTCTGGGGAGGCCTTACAAATAGCTGTGAAAAGAAGAGAAGCAAAAAGCAAAGGAGAAAAGGAAAGATATAAACATCTAAATGCAGAGTTCCAAAGAATAGCAAGAAGAGATAAGAAAGCCTTCTTCAGTGATCAATGCAAAGAAATAGAGGAAAACAACAGAATGGGAAAGACTAGGGATCTCTTCAAGAAAATCAGAGATACCAAAGGAACATTTCATGCAAAGATGGGCACGGTAAAGGACAGAGATGGTGTGGACCTAACAGAAGCAGAAGATATTAAGAAGAGGTGGCAGGAATACACAGAAGAACTGTACAAAAAAGAGCTTCAAGACCCAGATAATCATGGTGATGTGATCACTGACCTAGAGCCAGACATCTTGGAATGTGAAGTCAAATGGGCCTTAGAAAACATCACTACGAACAAAGCTAGTGGAGGTGATGGAATTCCAGTGGAGCTATTCCAAGTCCTGAAAGATGATGCTGTGAAAGTGCTGCACTCAATATGCCAGCAAATTTGGAAAACTCAGCAGTGGCCACAAGATTGGAAAAGGTCAGTTTTCATCCCAATCCCAAAGAAAGGCAATGCCAAAGAACGCTCAAACTACCGAACAATTGCACTCATCTCACATGCTAGTAAATAATGCTCAAAATTCTCCAAGCCAGGCTTCAGCAATATGTGAACCGTGAACTTCCTGATGTTCAAGCTGGTTTTAGAAAAGGCAGAGGAACCAGAGATCAAATTGCCAGCATCCGCTGGATCATGGAAAAAGCAAGAGAGTTCCAGAAAAACATCTATTTCTGCTTTATTGACTATGCCAAAGCCTTTGACTGTGTAGATCACAACAAACTGGGGAAAATTCTGAAAGAGATGGGAATATCAGACCACCTGATCTGCCTCTTGAGAAACCTGTATGTAGGTCAGGAAGCAACAGTTAGAACTGGTCATGGAACAACAGACTGGTTCCAAATAGGAAAAGGAATACGTCAAGGCTGCATATTGTCACCATGTTTATTTAACTTATATGCAGAGTACATCATGAGAAATGCTGGACTGGAAGAAACAGAAGTTGGAATCAAGATTGCTGGGAGAAATATCAATAACCTCAGATAAGCAGATGACACCACTCTTATGGCAGAAAGTGAAGAGGGGCTAAAAAGCCTCTTGATGAAAGTGAAAGTGGAGAGTGAAAAGGTTGGCTTAAAGCTCAACATTCAAACGAAGATCATGGCATCTGGTCCCATCACTACATGGGAAATAGATAGTGAAACAGTGGAAACAGTGTCAGACTTTGTTTTTCTGGGCTCCAAAATCACTGCAGTTGGTGACTGCAGCCATGAAATTAAAAGACGCTTACTCCTTGGAAGGAAAGTTATGACCAACCTAGATAGCATATTCAAAAGCAGAGACATTACTTTACCAACAAAGGTTCGCCTAGTCAAGGCTATGGTCTTTCCTGTGGTCATGTATGGATGTGAGAGCTGGACTGTGAAGAAGGCTGAGCGCCGAAGAATTGATGCTTTTGAACTGTGGTGTTGGAGAAGTCTCTTGAGAGTCCCTTGGACTGCAAGAAGATCCAACCAGTGCATTCTGAAGGAGATCAATCCTGGAATTTCTTTAGAAGGAATGATGCTAAAGCTGAAACTCCAGTATTTTGGCCACCTCATGCGAAGAGTTGACTCATTGGAGAAGACTCTGATGCTGGGAGGGATTGAGGGCAGGAGGAGAAGGGGACGACAGAGGATGAGATGGCTGGATGGCATCACTGACTTGATGGGTGTGAGTCTGGGTGACCTCCGGGAGCTGGTGATGGACAGGGAGGCCTGGCGTGCTGCGGTTCATGGGGTCGCAAAGAGTCGGACACGACTGAGCGACTGATCTGATCTGATTGGTTTCTGCCATACATCAACATGAATCAGCCATAAGCATACATACGTGTTCCCTCTCTGTTGAACCTCCCTCCCACCTCCCACCCTATCTGACCTCTCTTGGTTATTACAGAGCTTCAGCTTGAGTTCCCGGAGTCATACAGCAAATTCCCACTGGCTATCTATTTTACATATGGTAGTGTATATGTTTCCAAGCTATTTATCATGATTCAAATTTGACAGAACTTTATAGTTTAATAGTATTGGTCCACAATTTGATATTATTTAGCCACTGGGGTAATAACAATCTTCCACTGCAGTTTAGAGCAATGTTTCCCAATCTTGGTTAATGAAAAGACCCCTTTTTAAACATCAGAATCCTCCAGACTCATACACTTGCCCTAATTTGTGCTTGTTGCTGTTCAGTCACTCAGTCATGTCCTACTCTTTGTGACCCCATGGACTGCAGCGAGCCAGGTTTCTTTGTCCTTCACCATCTCCAGGAGCTTGCTCAAAATCAAATAATTTTTTTAAAAAACTCAGTGAACAGTCTCAAAGACCTAATGCAGCCATATCAAGCCGTTTAACATGTGTGCAATTGAAGGTGCAAAAGAAGGGAGAGACAATGGAAAGGAAAAATACATGTATATACAGAAAAATACTGGCTGAAGATTTTCTAAAATTAAAGTTTCAAACAATATAACCCCAGACAAGTTAAATACAAAGAAAATCACACTTTTGCCCATTATTGTGAAAGCATTGAAAACCAGTAATATTCAGTCAGCTTTAAGAAAGAATGAGAAGAAAGAAGAGATTGCTTTCTCCCTTACTGTAATCTCTCAGTAAAGAGATTGCTTTACTGAGATTGCTTTGTCCAACTCAGATATCATTCTACCAATATTATCCAAAAAAACCCTGTTAATAATGACAATAATAAGATCCACTATAATATACATATGTATATACATGAACATGATCAGAATAAAGCCAAAGAGACTTAATTCACAGCTTTTGATGGAATTATTAGGGAAGCAGACTTTCTTTTCTCTCCTGGATTTGACATTATGTAACACATTTAATTCTGTGTTATACTTTTTTTTTAAAAAAAGAATTTTTAATAGTGTGGTAAAAGAGCATGAGCTATGATATTTTCCTCCATCCGTGGGATTTTCCAGGCAAGAGTACTGAAGTGGGTTGCCATTGCCTTCTCCCGATTTTAAATATACCCCAGTTTTAATCCCACTGAAGAAGAAAATGGCAACCCACTCCAGTATTCTTACCTGGAGAGTTCCATGGACAGAAGAGCTGGTGGGCTACAGTCCATGGGGTCACAAAGAGTCAGACATGACTGAGTGACTAATACTTTCACTTTCACTTTTAATCCCAGTTTTGTACCCTCTCTAAGCTCAGTTCCCTCAACTGCAAATGGGAAACCAGTGCCAATTTATAAGTTTGGTGTGAAAAGGGAAACTAGGTTCTTTATTCAAAAATGTTAGATATGGTTGTTTAAGAACTGTTATACTTTTCCCTTCCCTAACACACAGCACATTATGTACTTTTGACTACTCATCTACTCACAGTGGCATATTGAGACCACATAACCTGGCTCCACTGTGTCTGTAAACTTATGTGGCATATAAACTCCTGTCTATTTAGCCAGTGTTTTAGCTTTGTTCTACTACAGACTTCCATCAGTCATTTTTGATGATGACTTTGGAGATGCTATTGGTTTTACTAGGAATATTCAAATCACTAATTACATTCTAAGTTCAGAAGAGCAGAGACTGAGTTTTTCATGTCTCTGATTCTTAAAGCTTCCTAGGACTTTGACACATATCTTGCACCCAAGAAATATTTCTCTGAATGTGTGAATAAATGAATGAATGAACACTACCAGTGAGGCATAGGGCATGTGAAGGGACCAGGTTTAAAGTCAGTCCAAAAGACCCAATTTAAAGTCTGAGATTTGAAAATTTCTAGCTGTATGAGGCCTTTGCTAAGTCACTGCATCATATTTCTTTGTATGTCATTTCTTGTTATATTTTTTCTGCCTGGATGGTTAGAACTAAATGACAGTGCTGGTTGTTGGTTGTGGTTTAGTTGCTAAATGTCTGATTCTTGTGATTCCCATGGGCTGTAGCCCTCCAGGCTCCTCTGTCCACGCGATTTCCCAGCAAGAATACTGGAATGGGTTGCCATTTCCTTTTCCAGGGGATATTCCTGATTCAGGGACTGAACCAGTGTCTCCTGTGTTGCATGCAGATTCTTTACCACTGAGCCACCAGTAAAGCTCCTAAATGACAGTAGCTATATGGAGATAGTTGATAAAATTTAAAATATTGCACATATTTTACAATTATTTCTTTTATTAAGAACCAATAAAATAAAATTTTATTTGATTATTTAAAATGATTACCTAAAACAAGTATGCCCTTTAAGTAATTTAACATCTTTTGTTACAATTCTTATAATAATATGCCTCAAATGTGTAGCAAGTTTTACCTATGGACTCTGCTTGTGAGACAGTGGTTAAGTAGGTTAGGAATAGACTTGGAAGGAGGATAATTTTTGATATTGTCATGAAATACCTTTAATGAAATTAATAAAGGTTTGCAAGAGAAAAAAAAAAAAAGAAGAAGAATGTTCATAGATGAGAAAACCTTTTTGCTTTCCTGGCAGAGACTTTAAGTGAACACTTGTTTACAAATGCCTCTCCCTCTCCTCTCTCTCACTCTTTCTCGCTCTCTCTCTCTCTCACACACATATACTGTCATATATATTGCTTTATTTTACTCTTAGATAAAAACCCTTGGATTATATATATCTATTTCCATTTTTCTAAGTCCTGAAGCCTCATTTCTCTCATCCTTAAAGTAAGAGAAACAGCATCAATGTCAAGGCACATTTGTGCATATTAAATTAAATAGTATACAAAAGTGTTCAGTTCTCAGTTCAGTTGCTCAATTGTGTCCGACTCTTTGCGACCCCAAGAATCGCAGCGCGCCAGGCCTCCCTGTCCATCACCAACTCCTGGAGTTCACTCAGACTCACGTCCATCAAGTCGGTGATGCCATCCATCCATCTCGTCCTCCATCGTCCCCTTCTCCTCCTGCCCCCAATCCCTCCCAGCATCAGAGTCTTTTCCAATGAGTCAACTCTTCGCATGAGGTGGCCAAAGTACTGGAGTTTCAGCTTTAGCATCAGTCCATCCAAAGAAATCCCAGAGCTGATCTCCTTCAGAATGGACTGGTTGGATCTCCTTGCAGGCCAAGGGACTCCCAAGAGTCTTCTCCAACACCACAGTTCAAAAGCACCAATTCTTTGGCGCTCAGCTTTCTTCAGAGTCCAACTCTCACATCCATATATGACCACAGGAAAAACTATAGCCTTGCCTAGATGGACCTTTGTTGGCAAAGTAATGTCTCTGCTTTTGAATATGCTATCTAGGTTGGTTATAACTTTCCTTTCAAGTAGTAAGCGTCTTAATTTCATGGCTGCAATCACCATCTGCAGTGATTTTGGAGCCCCTCAAAATAAAATCTGACATTGTTTCTTCCGTTTCCCCATCTATTTCCCATGAAGTGATGGGACCGGATGCCATAAGTGCTAGCACATGATTAAAACTGGTAGCAATTTTTTTTATATATATTTCAGATCAAACTAAATATTTTAAAGTTTTCAATATATTCATTAAGTGGGGGTATTATTCTTCATCAAGACTAAATGCAATCTTTCATTCTTAGTTATCTTTGTTTTTCTCAATAGGAGCAAGAAAGAAAACTTAAGGCAAAATTAATCCGAAGTCCCGTGTATGTAAGAAAGCCAGACTTCAAAATTACCTCATGGGATTCCACAGATCTGAAATAAAAGTGGAGATAAACAAAAGAAGCTTTAAAAGAGTGAGAAACAGAAAGCAATGGAAAAACAACAGTAGTGTCAGACCATGGAAATTGGAGGAAAAAAAAGAATTTATGATTGAAGCACACTAAATAATTTCAGTTTTTTTTTTTTTTTTTTCCTGAGGCTGGAGACAGTTTTTCCTAAAGGAATAATGCATGCCTTTTGTTGTTCAAATAGTTAAGAACCATTTGGGTGACAAAAGCATAGATGATAAGTTGAAGTAGAGACTTCATACTTTCCCAAGTGGGCTTTAGGTGTGAAATGATTTATTTAGAAGTAATCCGGTTATGGAAATGATTCAATAGGACTTTTTCTTTTTCTTTTTTTTTTTTTTTGCATTAAAACAGCCCATTGAAAGAAAAATGTCATGGGCTTTTTAAAATATTTGCTTATTTATTTATTTTTTAAGGCAAAAGCAATCAAAAATATGTATAATAATAAAAACAACAACAACATATAACAGAAGCTTCACTTTACTAGCTAACAAGAGGAGAAGGCAATGGCACCCCACTCCCAGTATTGCTGCCTGGAGAATCCCATGGATGGAGGAGCCCGGTAGGCTGCAGTCCATGGGGTCACTAAGAATCAGACACGACTGAGCAACTTCACTTTCACTTTCCACTTTCATGCATTGGAGAAGGAAATGGCAACCCACTCCAGTGTTCTTGCCTGGAGAATCCCAGGGACGGGGGAGCCTGGTGGGCTGCTGTCTATGGGGTCGCACAGAGTTGGACACGACTGAAGCGACTTAGCAGCAGCAGCATATTGAATGCTGGGATTTATGCATGATTTTTCTTCATTTTGTTTACTCCCTTCCCCTACTAAATCCTCCACTATGAAAATGAGTAGCATCCATAATCATAAAAAATATTGTAATTTTTATGAGTATTTGTTTTTCTTTTTAACCTAGTTTTTGCAGCCTATTCTTAAATTGACTTTTACTATTTTTGTTTTAACATGTTTCATGTAGCTCATTTCTGCAGATTTGGAATAACTATTTTACATGTGGAAACAAAAAGGCTGTTGGTGACTTGGATGGACTGAGAGCAACTTAAATAAGTTTTTTTTTTTTTTTCCCATAAACTAAGAACCATAATCTATTTTTTAGTCATTCAAGTAAGAAAGTGATTGTTCACTGGAAGAAATAATACTATCAATTCCTGCAGAAGTTGTTGGGTCTTGGAGCCTTTCATCAGGACCATGGAAAGAAGCACAACAAAGTGGAACAAGAACCTGCAGTGTGTCAATGAAATGCCAAGTGATGCAAAATGACAACATAATGGAACGTGACATGTCTCTGCAGTGACATGTCAAGCCTGCACAACTCAAAGGCCGGTTTGCCTAAAACCTTGGCAATAGCCTGGTTCCAGTTAGCTACATGTAAGGGACCTTCAACAATGAAAAAAAAAATGCTTATTAACAAAATGCTTCACTATGGGAAAATCTTCCAGTGACGTATATGACTAGTGTAACAGAATGGTTTGAGTTGTAATTCTGTAAATGAAGCAGATTCCCCTAAGGACTACATTCTAATAAGTATGCTTCAAAGTAAAAGAAGATTGTCGTTATTTCTATCTTTTCAGTGCCTGTATTCAACTGTTCTATCAGTCTGATAACTATGTTTGTTTCCTATCTGTTTTACTTCAAGGTCAAGGAATCCTGGAAGCTTTGATTTTCTGATTATTTATCTTCCATCACATTATTTATAAATCAAACACGATTATGCCAATTTTGGTATTTTCAGGTTTTTGATTGTTTTTGCTTTAACATTAGAAAAACCCAAAACTATGCTATGGTTTTCTTTTCTGTTGTATATTAAAATTAGGGATTCTTTTACTCTTTATAAGAAAATGCCAGGATTCCACTGAATGATGAATCGATGCACATTTTCCCATTTTCCTTACTATGTATATTCAAATGAGTTTGTTTCTTTGTTTCTCAAAATATAACAGTTTGTTGAAACAATCAAAGTTAGTGACTTTTTCACTCACTTAAGTTTTCTACAAATATTTCATATTATGGTCTCTGATTATTAAAGGAAATACTGCACATTTTCAAAAGTCTTTACAAAAATTCTCCATGTTTAAGTTTTTGGAAACATCTTTTTCACTTCTGATTCTTTTAATGTGGTCTTAAAATATATATGTAACAGACCACAAAGAACATGTTTCTTAAGTGTACCTACATTAAATACTCAGAAGTGAGTGGGTAATGTTATGCAGATGTTGTCATGGTAAATACTCATGATAACATACTTGAAAATGGCCAGAACTCAAGTTTAGATCTAGCCCAGTCAGACTTAAATTACTGGCTGTTATTTTTCAAACCATTTTCCTTTATTTTAGTCTTAATGAAAAAATGTTTTCAGATTTGATACAATAATGTATAAATTCTGTTGAATCCACTATTTTTTTCTAATCCACACCCATCACAAATGGTATGAAGAGAGAGCTAAAAGGCTGTTTCCCCAGAGATCTGGATTCACTATAGTGACATGGCTTGTGTTATTTTCCCCACAGTTTCATGTTGGTCTGCTAGGGAAATCTCATAAAAGTGGTAAAAGTGGTCTGAAACTGTTTCCTTAAAGAGAATATCTTTTATCTTTAAATGATTTTGCATCCAATTATTTATTGGGAAAATAGGGTGGGATACTAATTGAATGCAGAGTTGCGCTTCAGTTATGAAAGATCTTCACTTGTTCAGAAAAATATGTTTTAAAAAATCACTGGACAAGAAAGCCACTGAGATTCTATTATTCTGAAGATGAAGTCTCTAGACTTGTATTTGTGGTTCATGCTTCATGACAACATCAGGTGAAAGGCAATGAAAAAAATCTCATGATGTCTGTCATTTAAAAATTGATACTTGTGCTAGCTTAAAGCTCATATTTAGAGATATCAGCTAAAAGCTTCCTTGAAGATCTTTAATGCAAATGATACTAATCTCAGAAGAATAACATCAGAAATGCTGGCATCCAAATCTAAGGTATCTGCTGAATTGATGATCTGAAAACTCTTGGATTCGCTTCTTATCTTTTCATTACACAGAAGATAGACAATTAGCCTTATTCAGACTTTGTATAAACTTAGTTTCCTTGATCAAGCCTTTTAATTTTCAAGTAACTCCGTTGTTTTGACTCTTAAATGGGATCATATTGCAGAGGAAAGGAAGAGGCCAGGCTGACTCCATCTTGAGAAAGAAGGAAACTCCATCTTGTACTTTCAGTGAACTTTGGACTATGTGCCTGGTAGCCATGGGGATAACACACCTACAGCCAAACTGGCCTCCCGGACTGAAAAACACCAGATTCCATACCAAGATTTCCTGTTGCCAAAAAGAATGTAACAATCCTCTACATACTCAATCACCTTTGTAATCTTTATGGCACCCATTGGTATAGGCCACAAGGTATAACCAGGTAACCCTTCTGATTATGAATCATAGCTGTAACCTGATTGTATCTCCCTTTAACACTTTCCGGGATAAGTTTAAGGAATTTGAGGATGTGGACTTGAGCACTTAAGGTATATACACATATACATATATGTGGATGTATACTTAAGGTATATATGCTATGCTAGGCTAAGTCACTTCAGTCGTGTCTGACTCTGTGTGACCCCACAGACGGCAGCCCACCAGGCTTCCCCGTCCCTGGGATTCTCCAGGCAAGAACACTGGAGCGGGTTGCCATTTCCTTCTCCAATGCATGAAAGTGAAAAGAGAAAGCGAAGTCGCTCAGTCATGTCCGACTCCTAGCGACCCCATGGACTGCAGCCCACCAGGCTCCTCCATCTGTGGGATTCTCCAGGCAGTCGGTCAGTGTCCCTGGCTAAAGAGGAAACTCTGCCTTGGACCCCCCAGTGTAATAAACTGCGCTCCACTTCTGAGCGAGTTTGTTTCCTGGAGTGTTTGGCTATAACAATGTATCTTAATATATTTCAAGACATACAGAGGATTATTAATTTACTACCTTGAATTTTTCCCAGTTTTATATCACTTATGAAATATAATGGGATAGGATAGAATGGGAAAGAATACAATAAAATACAATAAAAATTTCTTCTCAGTACCTGATACAGTGCCCAGCACAAGGCAGGTACTTAGCAAGCGTTTGCTGTTGTTGGCAGTGTTGTATAGCTTACTCTTACCTTGATTTCAAAGAGCAGTGTTGGTACTGACACACATTAACCTGCTTTATCTAAAATGAAATGCTTTTTTTTGCCTTTAGTGATAGCATGCTGTTAACAGCAGGCTCTGTTACCTAATATAATATGTGAAGTTTAATCACCAAAAGTAGCTTCTTCAGAATATACCTAGAGGAATGACCTGATTAATGGGGCTTATTCCCAAAACAGAAGCTATGCCTTCAACAGATTCTAAAATGCAGAACATGAGTTTACATGAGCAACAAGCATCAGACTACAAATTCCCATTCTGTTTTTCATTTTGTTCAATCACCTATGAAAAGCGCCTTAATCTGTGATTGTTTATGACAAAACATATTATAGTATGTTTATGTCCTTCAACTACAGCACATGTAGCAGTCAGTCACTTTGTCCTGAGTAATCAGTGCTTGTGAAAAACAGCTGAAATACTTCCTTTCATATGAATGCAAAAGTCCTTCCAAAGAATCCTCTCTGGGAATATACACAATAATATCACAACATGGGCTAGCTTGAAGTCACAAATGCTGACAGTTTCTGCCTTTGGGGATAAAGAGACAATAAAGACTTCCTGACAAATGCTTGACTTACTTCCTCCTTATCTGTTCACAAAACAAGTGTTACACATGGGATTACAAAGTCAATGGTGATTTCCTTGGTTAAATACTCTAGATATTAGGCTGAGTCCCAGATGGAAGAACCAATCATCTCCCAATGCTTGATAACCTGTCAGGCCCAGAGCAGCTCAGCTGGTAGTTAAAAGTAATACACAGCAAGAGAGCATTGTTTTTTTTTAGCACAAAATACAATTGATGTATTTAGAAAAATACAAGTAGACAAGATTGTTGAATTGACCCAGGAGGAAGACATTTCTACAGATAATTCAGTTACTGAGTATTTTAGAATGCATTGTAGAAAGTAGCTTTGTTTGGTTTGGTTTTCTATTAAAAACAAAACAAAGCAGGGGAGGAGCTAAGATGGCGGAGGAATAGGACGGGGAGAACACTTTCTCCCCCACAAATTCATCAAAAGAACATGTAAACGCGGAGTAAATTCCACAAAACAACTTCTGAATGCCGGTAGAGGACATCAGGCACCCAGAAAAGCAACCCATTGTCTTCGAAAGGAGGTAGGAAAAAATATAAAAGTCAAAAAAAGAGACAAAAGAGGGACGGACAGAGCTCTTAAAAAGAGAGAGGTTTCCAAACACCAGGAAACATTCTCACTGCCGAGTCTGTGCCGAGCCTTGGAAGCACAGAGGGCAACATAATAGGGAGGAAAAATAAATAAACAACTAAAACCCACAGATTATGAGCCCTACGGTAACTCCCCCAGCGGAGAAGCAGCGCAGACACTTGCATCCGCCACTAGCAAGCGGGGGCTGGGCAGGGAGGCGCGGCAGGGGCTGCATCGCTTAGAATAAGGATCTGGCCTGAATACCCCGAGCGCTACCTGAGAGAACTAATTTGGGCTAGCAAACCAGACTGTGGGATATCTACCGTGTGGAAAACCAGCCATTACCTAAGACACCACCAGGCCCGCACATGGAACAAAGGACTGAACAGAGATAGCCGGCTGCAGACCGCCCCCCTCCGGTGACAGGCAGCCAGAGCCTGAAGGGGGCAATCGCATCCCCAGAGAGACATTATCTACAAAACTGTAGGCAGGCTTCTGCGCTAACTAAAACTTCTTGGGGTTCTGGACAGTCAACATCCACCTGAGAAGATGTGCTGGTTGTACACCCAGATAACTGAACACCTCCTCACCTGTGCTGCTCGGACCTGGGAAGGGCACAAAATGCAGGCCCAACCGAGTCTGTGCTTCTGAGGACTACCCAAGTGCCTGAACCTGAGCGGCTTAGACCTGGGAGGTGCAAGCAGCCCAGGGCCGGCCACGGTTGATTCCCGGGGGAGCAACCCAGAGCCTGAGCAGTGTGGGCAGGGAGGCTACACGCGCCGTGAGTGGGGGCAGGCCTAGTGTGCCTGAGGCACTGCGAGCACATGCCAGTGTTATTTGTTTGCAGCGTCCCTCCTTCCCCACAGCACCACTGAACAAGTGAGCCTAAAAAAAAAAAAAAAAAAAGTGTCCACTACCACCCACCATTGTATCAGGGTGGAAAGAGACCAGCAAACAGAAGAAGCTGACCTTTTTTTTTGTTGTTTCTTTTTCTCTTTTTTTCTTCTTTTCTTTAACATTGTATTTTTGAAATTCCAAACTCTGATCTATATTTTTAATTTTAGCTTCTTGGTATTTGTTATCAATTTTGTACTTAGTTTTTTGGGTTTTTTTTTAATAACTTTTGTGACTTTTGTTTTTCTCTCTTTCTCTTCATCTTTTCTTTAACATTGTATTTCTGAAATTACAAACTCTACTTTAGATTTTTAACTTTTGCTTTTTGGTATTTGTTAACAATTTTGTACCTATATTTTCTCTATAATTTTTATGACTTTTTTTTTCTCTCTTTCTTTTCCTTCTTCTTTTCTTTAACATTGTATTTTTGAAATTCCAAATTCTACTACAGATTTTTAATTTTTGCTTTTAGGTATTTGATACCAATTTTGTACCTTTAAGAACCCAATCTTAAGTACCAGTTTTTTTACTAGGGAGTGAGATCACTGGCTTGACTGCTCTCTCCCACTTTGGACTCTCCTTTTTCTCCACCAGGTCGCTTGTGTCTTCCTCCCTAACCCTTCTCTACTCTACCCAACTCTGTGAGTTTCTGTGTGTTCCAGACGGTGGAGAACACTTAGGGAACTGATTACTGGCTGGATCTGTCTCTCTCCTTTTCATTCCCCCCTTTTATCCTCCTGGCCACCTCTGTCTCCTTCCTCCCTCTTCTCTTCTCTGTATAACTCTGAGAACATCTCTGAGTGGTCCAGTTGTAGACTGCACATAAGGAAGTGATTACTGATTAGCCCACTCTCTCCTCTATTGATTCCACCTCATCTCATTCGGGTCACCTCTAACTCCCTCCTTCCTCTTCTCTTCTCCATGTAATGCAGTGGACCTCTCTGGGTGACCCTCACAGTGGAGAAACTTTTCATCTTTAACCTAGATGTTTTATCAATGGTGCTGTATAGAAGGAGAAGTTTTGAGACTACTGTAAAAATAAGACTGATAACAGGAAGCAGGAGGCTTAAGTCCAAACCTTGACTCCAGGGAACTCCTGACTCCAGGGAACATTAATTGACAGGAGCTCAACAAATGCCTCTATACCTATACTGAAACCAAGCACCACACAAGGGCCAACAAGTTCCAGGGCAAGACATACCAAGCAAATTCTCCAGCAACACAGGAACACAGCCCTGAGCTCCAATATACAGGCTACCCAAAGTCACCCTAAAATCATAGACATCTCATAACTCATTACTGGACACTTCATTGCACTCCAGAGAGAAGAAATCCAGCTTAACCCACCAGAACACTGACACAAGCTTCCCTAACCAAGAAACCTTGACAAGCCACCTGTACAAATCCACAAACAGCGAGGAAATGCAATAAGGAGAACTCCACAAACTGCCAGAATACAGAAAGGACGCCCCAAACTCAGCAATTTAAACAAAATGAAGAGGCAGAGGAATACCCAGCAGATAAAGGAACAGGATAAATGCCCACCAAACAAAACCAAAGAGGAAGAGATAGGGAATCTACCTGATAAAGAATTCCGAATAATGATAGTGAAATTGATCCAAAATCTTTAAATCAAAATGGAATCACAGATAAATAGCCTGGAGACAAGGACTGAGAAGATGCAAGAAAGGTTTAACAAGGACCTAGAAGAAATAAAAAAGAGTCAATATATAATGAATAATGCAATAAATGAGATCAAAAACACTCTAGAGGCAACAAATAGTAGAATAACAGAGGCAGAAGATAGGATTAGTGAGTTAGAAGATAGAATGGTAGAAATAAATGAATCAGAGAGGAAAAAAAGAAAAAATAAAAGAAATGAGGACAATCTCAGAGACCTCCAGGACAATATTAAACGCTACAACATTCGAATCATAGGAGTCCCAGAAGAAGACAAAAAGAAAGACCATGAGAAAATACTTGAGGAGATAATAGTTGAAAACTTCCCTAAAATGGGGAAGGAAATAATCACTCAAGTCCAAGAAACCCAGAGAGTCCCAAACAGGATAAACCCAAGGTGAAACACCCCAAGACACATATTAATCAAATTAACAAAGATCAAACACAAAGAACAAATATTAAAAGTGGCAAGGGAAAAATAACAAATAACACACAAGGGAATTCCCATAAGGATAACAGCTGATCTTTCAATAGAGACTCTTCAAGCCAGGAAGGAATGGCAAGACATACTTAAAGTGATGAAAGAAAAGAACCTACAGCCCAGATTACTGTACACCCAGCAAGGATCTCATTCAAAGATGAAGGAGAAATCAAAACCTTTACAGACAAGCAAAAGCTGAGAGCATTCAGCACCACCAAACCAGCTCTCCAGCAAATACTAAAGGATATTCTTTAGACAGGAAACACAAAAAGGTATAAATTTGAACCCCAAACAATAAAGTAAATGGCAACCGGATCATACTTATTAATAATTAATTAAACGTAAATGGGTTGAATGCCCCAACCAAAAGACAAAGACTGGCTGAAGGGATACAAAAACAAGACCCCTACATGTGTTGTCTACAAGAGACCCACCTCAAAACAGGAGACACATACAGACTGAAAATAAAGGGCTGGAAAAAGTTTTTCCATGCAAATAGGGACCAAAAGAAAGCAGGAATAGCAATACTCATATCAGATAAAATAGACTTTAAAAGAAAGGCGGTGAAAAGAGACAAAGAAGGTCACTACATAATGATCAAAGGATCAATCCAAGAAGAAGCTATAACAATTATAAATATATATGCTCCCAACATAGGAGCACCACAATATGTAAGACAAATACTAACAAGTATGAAAGGAGAAATCAACAATAACACAATAATAGTGGGAGACTTTAATACCCCACTCACATCTATGGATAGATCAACTAAACAGAAAATTAACAAGGAAACACAAACTTTAAATGATACAATAGACCAGTTAGACATAATTGATATCTATAGGACATTTCATACCAAAACAATGAATTTCACCTTTTTTTCAAGTGCACACAGAACCTTCTCCAGGATAGATCACATCCTGGGCCATAAATCTAGCCTTGGTAAGTTCAAAAAAATTGAAATCATTCCAAGCATCTTTTCTGACCACAATGCAGTAAGATTAGATCTCAGTTACAGGAGAAAAACTATTAAAAATTCCAACATATGGAGGCTGAACAACACGCTCCTGAATAACCAACAAATCACAGGAGAAATCAAAAAAGAAATCAAAATTTTCATAGAAATGAATGAAAATGAAAACACAACAACCCAAAACCTGTGGGACACTGTAAAAAGTAGTTCTAAGGGGAAAGTTCATAGCAATACAGACATACCTCAAGAAACAAGAAAAAAGTCAAATAAATAATCTAACTCTACACCTAAAGCAACTAGAAAAGGAAGAAATGAAGAACCCCAGGGTTAGTAGAAGGAAAGAAATCTTAAAAATTAGGGCAGAAATAAATGCAAAAGAAACAAAAGAGACCATAGCAAAAATCAACAAAGCCAAAAGCTGGTTCTTTGAAAGGGTAAATAAAATTGACAAACCATCAGCCAGACTCATCAAGAAACAAAGGGAGAAAAATCAAATCCATAAAATTAGAAATGAAAATGGAGAGATCACAACAGACAACACAGAAATACAAAAGATCACGAGACTACTATCAGGAATTATATGGCAATAAAATGAACAACGTGGAAGAAATGGACAAATTCTTAGAAAAGTACAACTTTCCAAAACTGGATCAGGAAGAAATAGAAAATCTTAACAGACCCATCACAAGCATGGAAATTGAAACTGTAATCAGAAATCTTCCAGCAAACAAAAGCCCAGGTCCAGACAGCTTCACAGCTGAATTCTACCAAAAATTTAGAGAAGAGCTAACACCTATCCTACTCAAATTGTTCCAGAAAATTGCAGAGGAAGGCAAACTTCTAAACTCATTCTATGAGGCCACCATCACCCTAATACCAAAACCTGACAAAGATCCCACAAAAAAAAGAAAACTACAGGCCAATATCACTGATGAACATAGATGCAAAAATCCTTAACAAAATTCTAGCAATCAGAATCTAACAACACATTAAAAAGATCATACACCATGACCAAGTGGGCTTTATCCCAGGGATGCAAGGATTCTTCAATATCCACAAATCAATCAATGTAATACACCACATTAACAAACTGAAGAATAAAAACCATATGATTATCTCAATAGATGCAGAGAAAGCCTTTGACAAAATTCAATATCCATTTATGACAAAAACTCTCCAGAAAGCAGGAATAGAAGGAACATACCTCAACATAATAAGAGCTATATATGACAAACCCACAGCAAACATTATCCTCAATGGTGAAAAATTGAAAGCATTTCCTCTAAAGTCAGGAAGAAGACAAGGGTGCCCACTTTCACCATTACTATTCAACATAGTTTTGGAAGTTTTGGCCACAGCAATCAGAGCAGAAAAGAAATAAAAGGAATCCAAATTGGAAAAGAAGAAGTAAAACTCTCACTGTTTGCAGATGACATGATCCTCTACATAGAAAACCGTAAAGACTCCACCAGAAATTTACTAGAACTAATCAATGAATATAGTAAAGTTGCAGAATATAAATTCAACACACAGAAATCCCTTGCATTCCTATACACTAATAATCAGAAAATAGAAAGAGAAATTAAGGAAACAATTCCATTCACCATTGCAATGAAAAGAATAAAATACTTAGGAATATATCTACCTAAAGAAACTAAAGACCTATATATAGAAAACTATAAAACACTGGTGAAAGAAATCAAAGAGGACACAAATAGATGGAGAAATATACCATGTTCGTGGATTGGAAGAATCAATATAGTGAAAATGAGTATACTACTCAAAGCAATTTATAGATTCAATGCAATCCCTATCAAGCTACCTATTCTTCACAGAGCTAGAACAAATAATTTCACAATTTGTATGGAAATACAAAAAAACCTCGAATAGCCAAAGCTATCTTGAGAAAGAAGAATGGAACTGGAGGACTCAACCTGCCTGACTTCAGGCTCTACTACAAAGCCACAGTCATCAAGACAGTATGGTACTGGCACAAAGACAGAAATATAGATCAATGGAACAAAATAGAAAGCCCAGAGATAAATCCACTCACATATGGACACCTTAATCTTTGACAAAGGAGGCAAGAATGTTCAATGGATTAAAGAGAATCTCTTTAACAAGCGGTGCTGGGAAAACTGGTCAACCACTTGTAAAAGAATGAAACTAGAGCACTTTATAACACCATACGCAAAAATAAACTCAAAATGGATTAAAGATTTAAACATAAGACCAGAAACTATAAAACTCCTAGAGGAGAATATAGGCAAAACACTCTCTGACATACATCACAGCAGGATCCTCTATGACCCACCTCCCAGAATATTGGAAATAAAAGCAAAAATAAACAAATGGGACCTAATTAAACTTAAAAGCTTCTGCACAACAAAGGAAACTATAAGCAAGGTGAAAAGACAGCTTTCAGAATGGGAGAAAATAATAGCAAATGAAGCAACTGACAAACAACTAATCTCAAAAATATACAAACCACTCCTACAGCTCAATTTCAGAAAAATACATGACCAATCAAAAAAATGGGCCAAAGAACTAAATAGACATTTCTCCAAAGAAGACATACAGATGGCTAACAAACACATGAAAATATGCTCAACATCACTCATTATCAGAGAAATGCAAATCAAAACCACTATGAGGTACCATTTCATGCCAGTCAGAATGGCTGCGATCCAAAAGTCTACAAGCAATAAATGCTGGAGAGGGTGTGGAGAAAAGGGAACCCTCTTACACTGTTGGTGGGAATGCAAACTAGAACAACTACTATGGAATAGTGTGGAGATTCCTTAAAAAACTGGAAATAGAACTGCCTTATGATCCAGCAATTCCACTGCTAGGCATACACACTGAGGAAACCAGGATTGAAAGAGACACGTGTACCCCAATGTTCATCGCAGCACTGTTTATAATAGCTAGGACATGGAAGCAACCTAGATGTCCATCAGCAGATGAATGGATAAAGAAAGCAGTGGTACATATACACAATGGAGTATTACTCAGCCATTAAAAAGAATACATTTGAATCAGTTCTAATGAGGTGGATGGAACTGGAGCCTATTATACAGAGTGAAGTAAGCCAGAAAGAAAAACACCAATACAGTATACTAACGCATATATATGGAATTTAGAAAGATGGTAACAATAACCCTGTACATGAGACAGCAAAAGAGACACTGATGTATAGAACAGTCTTTTGGACTCTGTGGGAGAGGGAGAGGGTGGGATGATTTGGGAGAATGGCATTGAAATATGTATAATATCATATATGAAACGAGTCGCCAGTCCAGGTTTGATGCACAATACTGGATGCTTGGGGCTGGTGCACTGGGATGACCCAGAGGGATGGTATGAGGAGGGAGGAGGGAGGAGGGTTCAGGATGGGGAACACATATATACCTGTGGCAGATTCATTTCGATATATGGCAAAACCAATACAATATTGTAAAGTTAAAAAAAAAAAAAAACAAAAAACAAAAAACAGAACAAAACAAAACAATAGCAACAGCAAAAACAAACATGGTAAAGTAGAATGCATGACTCAACAGGCCCCTCTCATTAACCAGCCTAGTAGTACAGACATCCAAGGTAGCCAATTTCTTTCTGCTGGTCCATTGCTGGTAAAAATGCATGTTTGACTTCAGAAACATTCCTAAAGATGGGAAAGTCTGTAGTGACAGAAATCCAGCAAATAATATCATGTTTTCTTTCCAATGGCCTGCAGTTTCACATGTTTCTAAGCATTACAGGGATAAATATTTCTTTTTAATAAAATGCATTCAGTCTGTAAAATTTATGTTGTACAATTTCCCTGAGAAAAATTAGATGGAAGTTTGGTAACTTACACTTCTTCCCCAAGTGTATTTGGAAATGCATCAGATTTAGAAAGCAAGGAAATACTTACCATATGTTGGTAGGGGGTGGGGGGAGGGATAAAATGCAATTGGATGTTTTTCATATGTGAATATAGCTTTGCTTGAGTTCATGTAAAAAATATGGAAGAGCCAGTATATTTGTACATTTCATTTAAATATCTTTTTGTTTTACATAAACCTGCCCTGAAACTTGTAGTGAGCAGTTGCATAAATTTTCACTTTTTATAATACAAAACCAACATGCATAAAAAGTCTTTTATGGCAATGAATACCTTAGAAAGAGTGCAGTTGTTTCTGGCCTTCCAATACACGTTACTCATTAGAAACAAACAAATAATAGTTTCTGAGTTTTTTTTTTTTTTGAAACAGGTGCAGTGCAAAACCAAAATCACTCTAGGCCAGAGATTGTTAAAGACACAATATTGCTACATTTCTTTGATTTCTGCTCATGTGGGGTCTCCTGCAGAGGTGAAGGTCTTGATGATATGAATGCCCTCATAGCTAATTTACAGAACCCTGGAGTGGAACTCCCTAATTCAAGAACCCTAAGGAAATGCTGGCTTCCCTGGTGAAAAAGCCATAAAATGACTGTTTATTTAAATGAGTTAATCTCCAGCTCTTTAAAAGTATCTATGGGATTCTCATTGTGAAGCTTATGCCTTCTTCAAAGTATTAGCTCTTTCACAAAACAAAAATCCTCTCATTTTGAGTAGGTGCCTAATAGTTCCAGAGCATTACACTTTTAATTACCTTTATTTAAATAACAAGCAATTTTATTAAATAGTTAAAGACTCAGCTTCTCAAATGATTTCCCATTTCTAAACCTTTGTTATTTAAACGAATTGGCTTGAGACATGTAACTTGGATGAAAATATTTCAGTCTGTAAACTCCTCACTAATGTTTAAGCACACTGCCCATTTTGCTGCCTAGCCTGACACTCAGATAAGACATTATCTGACTTCATTACCACTAAGTTCACCTATTTTATCAGATGAGTTGAGCTTCAGTAATTCAGACAATGATTAGATGAAAAGCAAAATAGCCCCCAGCAATTAAGAAGCATATTTAAAAGCACTTTAGACCAAATGTACTTCTTGTAAGATTTTTTTTCTTCATTTTCTTTAGAGCATTTTCCAGACTAGGTCTTATAATTGAAAGAAAATTTAATCCTGCATTAACCATATAATCATTTTGCAAACTAGGTTCTGGAACTCCTCTTTATTGAAGTGAGTTAGTCAAGAATTTGTGGATTAATGATTTCAGACCCTATTTAAAGTCTTGTAGACTCAGCATACCTTACAAAGTCTCTATTTTCATTCTTATTAGATAGTAATTCTTGGCATTAGTAAGTAAGATACTAATAGATCTTAGATACTAATTAGATAGTAAGATACTAATTCTTGGCATTTGTCACCTTTCTTCTAAAATCTCAAAATGTTATAAGAACTCTAGCAAAGGAGAGTGAAAACAGTATTATAAAGTAAGAGAATTTAGTCCTACTTCCTATTCAGCAATCATATATTATGCATACGAATCCAGAGACATTCAGCAGGCTTCTTGGAATGGCTATCTACTCCAGTATTCTGGCCTGGAGAATTCCACTGACAGAGGAGCCTGGCAGGTTACAGTCCATGGGGTTGCAAAGAGTCAGACACAATTGAGTGACTTTCACTTTCACTTTTCACTTTGACCATGAAATAAGTCAAGTAAGTTGTCCTACAGCACCAGGGATAAAGGTACAAACATTAGATGCTTTGTTTAAGATAGTGTCTATTTAATGAATAATGGCAATGCAGTATTTTGTTCTTAAATAAAAATATTTTCTATATTTTATTAGAAAAATTAATAAAAATAATAGATCAGGTAACTTCTGCATAATTATTTGCTTTTTACAAAGCTCTTTTGCATGCTTTATCTTATTACAAATTTTTAATACATTTTTAGCATATTATTTAGTTGATGTTTTTAAATATTTAGTGATAGAAATCTGAAGAAAATTACTGTCTTTAAAAAACTAGAATCTACTAGCCCATGAAAAAACAAAAATTCATATTCAAACATTTGAATGGAAGAATTCAAAACAGTATCCTCTCTCTTTCTCTTAATTCTATTCCCTTCCATGTATCTTCATTCTCAATAATACTCTCTTCAAGCAGTAGCAAAAAATGGCCAGTGGCAAACTAAAGTCACATTTTTCCGCAAACCAAAGTCAAATTTTTCCTTTTGCTCACGATCTCAGAAAAAAATGTTTTCTTTCTGATGAGCGACAGAAAACATCCTAAGCATACATTAATTTGTCTCAGTTCAGTTCAGTCGCTCAGTCATGTCTGACTCTTTGTGACTCCATGAATCGCAGCACACCAGGCCTCCCTGTCCATCACCAACTCCCTGAGTTCACTCAGACTCATGTCCATTGAGTCAGTGATGCCATCCAGCCATCTCATCCTCTGCTGTCCCCTTTCCTCCTGCCCCCAATCCCTCCCAGCATCAGTCTTTTCCAATGAGTCAACTCTTCGCATGAGGTGGCCAAAGTACTGGAGTTTCAGCTTTAGCATCATTCCTTCCAAAGAAATCCCAGGGCTGATCTCCTTCAGAATGGACTGGTTGGATCTCCTTGCAGTCCAAGGGACTCTCAAGAGTCTTCTCCAACACCACAGTTCAAAAGCATCAATTCTTCGGCGCTCAGCTTTCTTCACAGTCCAACTCTCACATCCATACATGACCACAGGAAAAACTATAGCCTTGACTAGATGGAACTTTGTTGGCAAAGTAATGTTTCTGCTTTTCAATATGCTATCTAGGTTGGTCATAACTTTTCTTCCAAAGAGTAAGTGTCTTTTTAATTTCATGGCTGCAGTCACCATCTGCAGTAATTGGTCTAGCCTGCTTCAAATTTTTATTCTTGAAACAATTGCTGGTGCTAAACCCTGATTGGCCAGGCCAAGGCAAGTGTCTACCTTGACAGAATTAAATCAACTTCTCTCAAATCACCTGAATTAATAAGTCTACTGAGCAATAGGCAATGACAGAAGTCGGACACAAGTTGGGGAGGGGGCAGATGTGGTTTTCATAAAAAGGGTTCCAGGGCTGATATGCATATATCTGGTATTTTACAATTCCCTTTTTACAGATGAGGAACCTGAGAGGCAAAGTGATTAGGTGCCCTGACTTGTATATCTATCATCTAAAATCATATCTAATAATTTAACATTGTGAGTTACATTACTGAAAGATCACTCAAGTGCCTCATTTTATCAGTAAGAAAACTTTGGCCTCCTCAGAGGTAAAGTTTGAAAACTACAGAACCAAAATAAGACCATAGGTTTCTTAGTGTCCAATTGTGTGCTTTCTCTGTCATTCTAGGTCATTAATCATATTCTCTCTCCCTTTCTTTTTTTTCTTTTTTGAGAAATGATAATTTACAATTATGTATGAGGTGACTCCATGTTTTCCAAACTGTATTATTAGATAGCAATATTCTCTACCATTATTGTGATATAATTCAGTGCTTTATATTGTTTACAGAACTAACCCCCAAAATACAAGATTCTTTTTTCCTGAGCTGAAATTTTGAGTGTGAACTCCCCCCCGCCCCCCACCCATGAACAGTAATTGAAGGGTAATATCTTTCAGTGCTGAATTACAAGTGATAGTTTTCACTGTTCTTTTGAGATCTTTGATATTTGGAATAGAGGTGAATAACAATGGAAGAAAAACTAAAGTTTTTTTTTTTTTTTTCCCCCAGCAGAAATCATCTATTAATATCTATCATCATTGCAAGATTTTTAGAAGTCTTTCTTCTCTGGTCCAAGTAGCAACTCTGAAATCTTGCTATTCCCCAGAAATCTGTCTATATCAAGAGAGTGCTTAAACCAGGACAGCATCCTCTCCTGAGATTTAGAATATGGGTTTTCCTCTACTTCTAATTCAAACATGCTTCTGTTCATAAAACCATTCTTTTTTACTGCTCTTCAGTCCCAAATCATGGACTTACTCATAGGAAAGACCCTGCAGTCTGGCAAGAATTTCTTCTTTGGAAAGAGATTGGACAGAACCTAAACTCTCTGCAGAGTTCAGAGTTTTACTGATTGAGAAAAAAAACTTCTGGTCATATTTGGAGAAATTATTTTGAAGGTATAGTATCCTAAGCACATCTCCATGATAGTTAAGCCATGTTCCTGACAAATTAGAAAAGAAAATGGAAGCTTTTAAGTCTGAAAACGTGTTATTTTTGCAGCTGGAAGAGGAGAGTTTTTAGGAAAGGATCTTTGTGGGGAAAATTCCTTTGTGGGGAAAATCCTTTGTGGGGAAAATTCCTAGTATGTCTTTGGGAACAGATAAATCAGAGGAGATGGAAGAAATGAAGTGTGCAGACATTTATACAGGGGAAGATTCATATTCCCTTTTTGTGATTGCCCAAGTTACTTAGAAAATCAGCCTGACAGAATGCTCTGTGATGGAATGTGTGTGTATGTGTATGTGTGTGTGTGTATATGTGAAATAAGGTGGATGGACTGTGATTGAAAATAACATGTACAGAATCAAGAAGGATGCAAAGAAAAATGTTAAGGAAGTAAACTAGAAAATTGCAGAAATTTCTGGCATGGTTGAGGGCTTCTTACAAGGTGGTAGAGCTGGGATTCTTAACAGGTGTAATCAGCTCTCTGAGGAGAGTATTGGATCCTTCCTACTCATAATTCTCTGTCTAAAGAGCCTACTTCTTTAGCCTATACACTTACTATTGGAGCATCTGCAACCCTCTACCCCACAAGGTACTAGCCTTATTAGAAAGAAAAATCTGTAAATCTTCTGAATCGTTTGGAGTGTCTCTCACTGTAAATAACAAAACCTAAAACAATGATGTTTAGAGAATAGGTTACTTACTAGTTCAGGTAAGTGGAAATCAGGTGGGTGAGATTTAGTGCTGGTTTGTCCAGCAGGTCAGCAACCTTCTTGCTGGGTTCATCCTCACTCTAATTTCTTCAGAGACTTAAGATGGATGCTGAAAGTATTAGGGGTTACATATTTCCTCATTCACAGCCATGATGGAGAGAGAAGAGCTTTCTTATTCACTCTGAAGAATAAGAAAGAATTTTCCCAAAGACCTCTTAAAAACCTAACCACAGAAGTGGTCACATAAGTTCAGTTTAGTTACTCAGTCATACCCAACTGTTTGTGATCCCATGGACTGCACCACACCAGGCTTTCCTGTCTATCAACTCCCAAAGTTTGCTCAAACTCAAGTCCATTGACTGGTTATGCCATCCAGCCATCTCATCCTCTGTGGTCCCCTTCTCCTCCCACCTTCAATATTTCCTGGCATCAGGGTCTTTTCCAATGAGTCAGTTCTTCATATCAGGTAGCCAAAGTATTGGAGCTTCAACTTCAGCATTAGTCTTTCCAATGAATATTCAGGACTGATTTTCTTTGGATGGACTGGTTGAATCTCCTTGCAGTCCAAGGGACTCTCAAGAGTCTTCTCTAACACCACAGTTCAAAAGCATCAATTCTTTGGCACTCAGCTTTCTTTATAGTCCAACTCTCACATCCATACATGACTACGGGAAAAACCATAGCTTTGACTAGACAGACCTTTGTTGACAAAGTAATGCTTTGCTTTTTAATATGCTATCTAGGTTTATAACTTTCCTTCCAAGGAGCAAGTGTCTTTTAATTTCATGGCTGAAGTCACCATCTGCAGTGACTTTGGAGTCCAAGAAAATAAAGTCTGTCACTGTTTCCCCATCTATTTCCCATGAAGTAATGGGACTGGATGCCATGATCTTTTTGAATGTTGAGTTTTAACCCAGCTTTTTCACCTCCTTTTTCACTTTTATGAAGAGACTCTTTAGTTTCTCTTAGTTTTCTACCATAAGTGTGATGTCATCTGCATGTCTGAGGTTATTGATATTTCTTCCTGCAATCTTGATTCCAGCTTTTTGTGCTTCATCCAGCTCGGCATTCCGCATGATGTACTATGCATGTAAGTTACATGTCTATTAGTAAAGCATGTCTCATATCTATTAGTAAGGCAAATTCTAGCTGGAGAACTGGTACTACACTAGGACCGATTAAACCCACCTCTGGATCTGCGGTCAGTTACCCTAGCTTACCTCCTTAAGAGGGTATTAATCTAGCCACACTGTATTGACTACTGAATATAATGCTAAATCACGGAGAAAACTCTGACACCCATCATTTTTAACCTAAGAAATTTCCAAGTAACTACAGGACAGAATTTCAATTGTGAAGACAAAGATGAAAACCTGACCATAAATCTGTTTAGTTTTCAATTCCAAATACTCTAACAAGTCCCACTCACAGTGAGTAGGACTGAGAAAGTGATTCTGAAATATTCTTTAAAAATACCACATGAATTAACAAGTTTTGAGTACTATGAACAGAGTTTTGGGGTGTCAAATTTTTTTTTTTTATTTCTTTGAACCTTGATCAAATAAAGGGCTCTCTTTGGAATTGTTCAGCCATGAACATGACAGAGTTTAAACGTGATACCTTGATGTAAACAAGAAAAATCAGGAAAGATCTTTCATGTACCTTATTTTCTGCAGAAAAATTTTCTTTAATATAAACAGAAATTAAGATGAACATTTTCCCTCACATTCTCTGAGATTGGCACTGTCTTTATAAAAGAATGCAATAGTAAGGATTATGTGAATTATTCTGAATATTTTCACAGACCAAGGAGGAAATCTACTCAACAAAAGTGCTGGGTAATGGTTGGATCTCCAACAGAGAATACTATCTCTGTTGACCGTTGGCTGCACCCACATGTTATGGGTTTGTTTATCTTTAATTGCTCCACAGTTGTTTCAGAGTGTAAAAAGTCGTGTTCCATTGAGCTGGCACTTCTAGTTTTAATTTATGCATGAGTATGTACATTGTTTTTCTCCTGCAGTTCTCAAAGAATTTTATGAGCCATTACTGAGTGACTAAAATGGGTGCAGATTTTGCAAACCTCTGCCAGAAGATGTTTATTACTGTCATCATTCTTAGGAAAATCATGTTCCAGCAGGTTCAGGCAGTGTGCAAAACGTGGCACATGTGTGAATTGGCCATTTTACACCGCTCTTACAATATTGTCAGTAATAATAAAAACCAAGGGAAAAGACCTCGGGGAAGGGAATAGGCCACACATTAATTTGGTCATGAAGCTTTCATATGTGATCTTTGTTAGACCCAAAGATGCAAAGTACAGCTTGCTTTGTAAACTTCTCACCAAGAACTGGGGCCATAGCTTTATTTTACAAGTTCCCACTTCTAAGGGAGATTCTTATTTCACAAAGTCCATGTCTAGAATGTAATATTCTTGGAAGCTTCTAAATGATACTGTCTCAGTGCTTGTTTTGTTAATTTTGAAATGCAATTTTTCATGTGGCATCTAATGCAATAGTCATAAGGAAAGCAACACTATCAAGGTAGAATTTCAAATAACATGTCATAACTATATGAAATGTGCTACAAATAATTTAATGTTCACCTTCCCACCTGGAATTTTGATTTTTATACAAATATGTTTTGCCTTTTGGGGGATAGCTATTTTGGGACACTGTGGACCACACTTCAACATATGAATTTGAATACAAATTCAGTTGAATTTCTCTAGAATCTATATTTCTGGATTATTATACTGTATTGTTTCTATTCTTTCTTTCATCTAATATTTAGTGCCGTTTCCTTTTCTATTTCTCAGAGTAATTCATGGTGCAGCCATTTTTATATGTCTTCAGAAATACATCTCTCCATTTCTATATTATATACAATTTTATTATAATAACTTAAAACAAGGCATATATGTTTATTTTTCCACAAGGTTTGAGCTTTATTTCAAATAGTATAAATGTAAAACTCCAAATTCATGTTGTTCATGTAAACATATACCCTATACCAATGTCCTCTTAGTGCCGGCACATATAAATTAACAGATATGATTCGTGTTTAGTTTCTAAGGATGGCATATAAACAGGACTTATTCCCTCTTAAGTGCTGTAGATCAAGGGATGAAAAAAGAGTGGTAGATTGAGCTGGAATATAACTTTAATTTAAAAAGCTAAGTGAGAGGAAAATCTATAGAATGAGAGTCAAATGGACTTCCCCAAGCCTGAAGTTGAGCTGGAGAGCTTTATCTATCCAGTCAAGCAGTTTGGACCAAGAGATTCCCTGTCTGCAACAGTAGAACATGCTCTTTGAGATATGAGAGGCAACTTCCTCCTAAAAGGAAACAGTGCAGAGATGGGCAAATTCTTGCCAACTTCAGCACTCCACAAAGATCCAGACAGAGACCTGTAGGATTTACGGATATGCCATCCTCATTGAAACCAGGGGTGTTGAACTGATTTTTCTCCCTAAGACTTTCACTCAATCTTAGAGCACGCATGGTCACTGGATGGACTAATCATCTACAGCCAGTCTTAATCTTATTATTATTTATTTTGTTCCTCTTAAAGTTGCTGTCATCATTTTTTAAAGCTTTAAATAAATTATTTAAGCATTGAAGTTAACGTGAAATTTCAAGAACAGCAATTCAGAGAACATATTAGACTAATAATCATTATTCATCTGAAATTCAAATTTAACTGAATGTCAAGTATTTTAACTTGGTAAAATTGGCAACTCTATTTTCATGGGATTATTTCTGAAAAAACATTACAATTTATTTTTCAGATCAGATCAGATCAGTTTCTTAGTCGTGTCCGACTCTTTGCGACCCCATGAATTGCAGCACACCAGGCCTCCCTGTCCATCACCAACTCCTGGAGTTCACTCAAACTCATGTCCATTGAGTCAGTGATGCCATCCAGCCATCTCATCCTCTGCCGTCCCCTTCTCCTCTTGCCCTCAATCCCTCCAAGCATCAGAGTCTTTTCCAATGAGTCAACTCTTCACATGAGGTGGCCAAAGTACTGGAGTTTCAGCTTTAGCATCATTCCCTCCAGAGAAATCCCAGGGCTGATCTCCTTCAGAATAGACTGGTTGTATCTCCTTGCAGTCCAAGGGATTCTCAAGAGTCTTCTCCAACACCACAGTTCAAAAGCATCAATTCTTCAGCGCTCAGCCTTCTTCACAGTCCAACTCTCACATCCATACATGACCACAGGAAAAACCATAGCCTTGATTTGACAAACCTTTATATTTTATCTTCAGGATTCACTCTTCTTTCAAGCTGTTTAAAAGTCATGAATTTGGTGGTTAAGAGTAATTTCTTCACACCAGGCTCCAGAGGTGACTCCTAATAATCTAACCCTATTGAGATAACTCTATGCCTCTTAATGTAGTTTTTGTTTCAGGTACCTAAAGTTTACTCCAATCAGCACATACTATTTCTTTGTCCATAGGGAATTTTTCTGGGATGGAAAAAAGATCAACTTCAGTGTGTGCATGCTAAGTAGCTTCAGTCATGCCCAACTCTTTGCAACACTATGGATTGTAGCCTATCAAGCTCATCTGTCCATAGGATTCTCCAGGCAAGAGTACTGGAGTGGATTACTATGCCCTCCTCCAGGGGATCTTCCCAACCAAGGGATTGGACCTGAGTGTCATGTCTCCTGCATTGGCAGATGGTTTCTTTACCACTAGCGCCACCTGGGAAGCACTGATCAACTTCACATGTCAAGTTAATTCAAGATTCAAGAAGAATTATTCTCTGGGCATCTAGAAAAAATACATTTTTATTTTTATTTTTTTTTAGATTTCTCTGAGAGCTGCTGCTGCTGCTGCTGCTAAGTCACTTCAGTCATGTCCGACTCTGTGCGACCCCATAGACGGCATCCCACCAGGCTCCCCTGTCCCTGGGATTCTCTAGGCAAGAACGCTGGAATGGGTTGCCATTTCCTTCTCCAATGCATGAAAGTGAAAAGTGAAAGTGAAGTCGCTCAGTCGTGTCCGACCCTCAGCGACCCCATGCACTACAGCCTTCCAGGCTCCTCCATCCATGGGATTTTCCAGGCAAGAGTACTGGAGTGGGATGCCATTGCCTTCTCTGTCTGAGAGCTACTTACAGCCAACTTTTATGTCTTTCTCAAAGAGGTAGTATAAAGATAGGAAAACTGGAACTGTCAGTCATTTGGACATCATGAAGGAAATCAATGTTGGATTAACTCTAGTACTGTGAGATACAGGGAACCAAAATATAATAGTATCTTTGATGATAGAGATGAGCATCTAAATCAAGCCAGATCAACCCTGCATTTCCTTTGAAACTTCCAGTTCTGTTAATCAGACATTCACCTATATCATTTATACTTTATTCAGACTTTGCTTTTGTTGTTGTTAGTATTATTAAAGACTTTTTAGAGCAATTCACAACAAAATTGAGAGGAACATAGAGATTTCCCATATGCCTCTTTCTCTGATGCATGGACAGATTCCTCCGTTATCAATGTCACTCACAAGGATGGTACATTTGCTCCAACTGATGAGCTTACACTGACACATTGTAATCACCCAAAGCCCATAATTTACTTTAGGGTTCACTCTTTATGTTATGCATACTATGGGTTTCAATTATTAAAAAACAAAATTCAACTGAGTAAAATTTAAAGACCTTATTAGCTTTATTTAACAATTCATGAATGAGGCAAGCATCCATCCTATCTAGAAAATAGAAAGGAGCTCTAAAGAGCTGCACAAAATGAAAGATTTTATCGACAGAGGAAGTCACAACAAAAAAGTTATTTTAAGAGAGGCTGACATTGCAATTAGGTTAGATATTAAGCTTCTGTTAGGTGACATGGGCTTAGCACATGTGACTCTATTTTGGGTCTGTTGTCTCTGTTTTAACAGAATGAATATGCGATATGTATCCATCATTATAGTATCATACAGAGTACTTTCCTTGCCTTAAAAATCCTCTGTAGTCTGCCTCTTCATCCCTTTCCTGACCCCAGACCCTGGCAACCACTGACCTTTTTAAGGTCTCCATAGTTTTGTTTTGTCCAGAACATCATATAGTTGAATCACACAGTATGTAGCCTTTTCAGTTTGCCTTCCACCACTTAGTAATATGCACTTCTCTGCATATTAACTGTACCACAGTTTTTTATCCATTCACTTACTAAAGGACATTTTGGTTCCTTCCAAGTTTGGGCATTTAATAATAAAGCTAGTATAAACATCTGTTTGCAGGTTTTGTGGGGACAGACGTTTTCAGTTCCTTGATGTAAACACTGAACATGATTGCCGAATCATATGGTAAGAGTATGTTTAGTTTTCTAAGGAACTGCTAATCTATCTTCCACAGTAGCTGTATCATTTTGCATTCTCATCAGCAATGAATGAGACATGTGCAAGAGAGAAAGTGAGAGATTTGGCAATGAGGTTTGATGAAGGGTGGAAAAATATTGAAAGGAAAAAATAGCACCTTTAAAGGCAAAGATGTAAGAGGCTGTGCTGTATTAAGAACAGTTCAGAATGACTAAAGTTTAGAATGCCTCTCAATAAACGAGAAGTTATTAAACTGGAATTAGATAATAATGTCATGAGGTATATTGAGAACTTGAGAAGTTATTTAATTTTGGTAGAATTCATTAGGAAGTTTAAGCAATAGGATAATAAAATATGATCCAGGTCCTCTGGCCTAAATGAAAATAAGTAGGAAAGGAGCAATGCTACTGGAAAAACAAGCAAAAAACCAGTTCAGAAGCTATGATTATCTGTAATTTAAATGAAATATATGAGATTATGAATTAAGGAGTTAAAAGTGAAAACATGAGGGTTTTTTTTGAAAGCTGCTAATTTTTTCTTAAAGATTTTAAAAGTTCTCATCACAGGCACAAATATTTTTAACTATGTTTGGTGATGAGTGTTAATTAAACTCATTGTGGTAATCATTTTATAACACATACAAATATTGAATCATCATGCTGTACACCTGAAGCTAATATAATCTAATTTCAACTGTATCTCAATAAAAATAAAAGTAAAGAAATATCTGATCAAGAATAGGAGACAGTTTAAAAAGTCAGCATTAGGAATGAAAGAATGACCATCACTACAGATCCTATAGACATTAGAAGGATAATAGGACACTATAATAAATATCTTAATAAATCATCCAATCTTGATGAGATGTACAAATGTATTAAAAGATACATTATTATTATATTTTTTAACTGAGATGAAAAAGAAAACCTGAAACTCTGAATCAATACAAAGCAATCAACTTTGTAGTTAAAGTCCTTCCCCTAAACAAAAGTCTAAGCCTAGATGGCTTAGAAGCTGATTTCAACCAACCACAATTATACAAACTCTTCTAGAAAAGAAAATCAAGAATAATCTTACTTTATTTTATGAGACAATTATATACTGATGCCAAAACTGGCAAAGATACTAAAAGAAAACTAGAGACAACTTCTCTCATGAACACAAACATAAAATTCTTTAACAATATATTAGCAAACTCAATTTAGAAATATATAAGGAGGATAATTATGTTGACTGAGTGGTGTTTAACCCAGGAATTAAACAGTTGATTTAATATTTGAAAAATAATAAAAGTAGTTGAAAATATTAACAGAATAAAAAACAAAATCCATATGATCATTCCAATTTAAGTGGGAAAGGATATATTATTAAAAATCCATCATTCATTTAAATTAAAAACTACCAGTGCATTAGACTTGGAGAAGAATTTTTTCAAGCTATTAAAAGGCACGTGTGAAAAATTCATGGTGAACATCATGTATGATAGCGAAAATCTGAATGCTTTCACCTAAGACTGGACGCAAGGCAAGGTCACAGTTTCCCCACTTCTATTCTACATCTTATTGGAGGTTCTATAGCTGTATAAGAAGGAGGGAAAAATAAATCAAAGATATAAAGATTGGAAAATAATTAATAAAATTGTCCTTATGAACATCTGAAGTGAACATGTACAAAGGACACTGTAAAGAATCAACAACAGCAAAACTGTATAAAAAAATAATTTAGCAAAGTCACAGGATACAAAGTTAAACCAAAGTCGAGTATTTCTATGTTAGTAAAGAACAGTTAGAAAATAAAATTTCTCTTAGCGGCCCCATGGACCGCAGCCCACCAGGCTCCTCCATCCATGGGATTTTCCAGGCAAGAGTACTGGAGTGGGGTGCCATTGCCTTCTCCGATAATTTATAATAGCATACAAAAAAAGAAATATTTGGGGATAAATTTAACAAAATATGTTCAAGATGCTCACAGTGAGTAGTTCAAATATTGTTGGGACTATGAAAAGACCCTACTTATGAATGATTTATTGTTGTTAAAGTGTACATTCTCTCCAAATTAGTCTATAGATTTCAATAAAGTCCCAGTACAATTCCATCAGGCTTTTCTTTAACACTGGAAACCTGATTCTAAAATTTGTACGACATGTAAAGAATTATATAACAGCCAAAACCCTTTTCAAAAAGAGGATTACATTACCTGATTTTAATACTTACTAAAAAGCTACAGTAAAGAAAGGCAATGCCAAGGAGTGCTCAAACTACTGAACAATTGCACTCATTTCACATGCTAGTAAAGTAATGCTCAAAATTCTCCAAGCCAGGCTTCAGCAATATGTGAACCGTGAACTTCCTGATGTTCAAGCTGGTTTTAGAAAAGGCAGAGGAACCAGAGATCAAATTGCCAACATCCGCTGGATCATGGAAAAAGCAAGAGAGTTCCAGAAAAACATCTATTTCTGCTTTATTGACTATGACAAAGCCTTTGACTGTGTGGATCACAATAAACTATGGAAAATTCTGAAAGAGATGGGAATACCAGACCACCTGATCTGCCTCTTAAGAAATCTGTATGCAGGTCAGGAAGCAACAGTTAGAACTGGTCATGGAACAACAGACTGGCTCCAAATAGGAAAAGGAGTACGCCAAGGCTGCATATTGTCACCATGTTTATTTAACTTCTATGCAGAGTACATCATGAGAAATGCTGGACTGGAAGAAACACAAGTTGGAATCAAGATTGCCGGGAGAAATATCAATAACCTCAGATATGCAGATGACACCACTCTTATGGCAGAAAGTGAAGAGGGGCTAAAAAGCCTCTTGATGAAAGTGAAAGTGGAGAGTGAAAAGGTTGGCTTAAAGCTCAACATTCAGAAAACGAAGATCATGGCATCTGGTCCCATCACTGCATGGGAAATAGATAGTGAAACAGTGGAAACAGTGTCAGACTTTGTTTTTCTGGGCTCCAAAATCACTGCAGTTGGTGACTGCAGCCATGAAATTAAAAGACGCTTGCTCCTTGGAAGGAAAGTTATGACCAACCTAGATAGCATATTCAAAAGCAGAGACATTACTTTACCAACAAAGGTTCGCCTAGTCAAGGCTATGGTCTTTCCTGTGGTCATGTATGGATGTGAGAGCTGGACTGTGAAGAAGGCTGAGCGCCGAAGAATTGATGCTTTTGAACTGTGGTGCTGGAGAAGACTCTTGAGAGTCCCTTGGACTGCAAGAAGATCAAACCAGTCCATTCTGAAGGAGATCAATCCTGGAATTTCTTTAGAAGGAATGATGCTAAAGCTGAAACTCCAGTATTTTGGCCATCTCATGCGAAGAGTTGACTCATTGGAGAAGACTCTGATGCTGGGAGGGATTGAGGGCAGGAGGAGAAGGGGACGACAGAGGATGAGATGGCTGGATGGCATCACTGACTCGATGGATGCGAGTCTGGGTGACCTCCGGGAGCTGGTGATGGACAGGGAGGCCTGGCGTGCTGCGGTTCATGGGGTCGCAAAGAGTCGGACACGACTGAGCAACTGATCTGATTCTCTGATCTGAATCAAGACATTGTAGTGTTCGTGCAAGGAGAAACATAGATCAATGATACAAAATAGAGAGCCCAGAAATAGACAAACTTGCTAATGAAACTATTTTGAAAACTGCAAATAGATATTGCAGCTGTTTAATGGGGAAAGGATAATGCTTGCAACAAATAGATATCCCTATGTGGGGGATGGGGGGAAATAGATTATAGCCCTTACCACATAACATACAAAAATGAATTTTAAAAAATTAAAATTTTAAACTTTAAAACTTCCAGAAGAAAACATAAACATAAAAGAAAAACTGTTTAAACATTATTTAGGCAAATGCTTCTTATGTAGAATGCAAATAAAAAATATGACTAACAAAATTGATGCTTCTGTTCTATGAAACGGGGAAGGCAATGGCACCCCACCCCAGTACTTTTGCCTGGAAAATCCCATGGACGGAGGAGCCTGGTAGGCTCCAGTCCATGGGGTCGCTAAGAGTCGGACACGACTGAGCGACTTCACTTTCACTTTTCACTTTCATGCATTGGAGAAGGAAATGGCAACCCACTCCAGTGTTCTTGCCTGGAGAATCCCAGGGACGGGGGAGCCTGGTGAGCTTCTGTCTGTGGGGTCACACAGAGTCGGACACGACTGAAGCGACTTAGAGCAGCAGCAGCAATTCTACGAAAATCAACTTAAAAAAAAGGAAAAGGTAATTCATGACCATTTGAACATATTTGTGTTACATATATCTGACAAAGGGCTTATATGCAGAATATAAAAAGTATTCTTACAACTCAGAAATTTAGAAACCCAATTTTTAAAGCAAAATAGATGAAAGGTTTGGACTGATATTTTACTAAAGAAGATACATGAATGGCCAGAATATGCAAAAAAAAAAAAAAAAGTTCAGTGCTTCTAGGCCCCCAAGGAAATGGAAGATAAAACCATACAATATCACTATTTACTGACTAGATGGCTAAAATTCTGTTCAGTTCAGTGGCTCAGTCGTGTCTGACTCTTTGTGACCCATGGACTGCAGCATGCCAGGCCTCCCTGTCCATCACCAGCTTCTGGAGTTTACTCAAACTCATCTCCATTGAGTCAGTGATGCCATCCAAACATCTCATCCTCTGTTGTCCCTTTCTTCTCCCACCTTCAATGTTTCCCAGCATCAGAGTCCTTTCCAATGAGTCAGTTCTTCACATTGGGTGGCCAAAGTATTGGAATTTCAGCTTCAACATCAGTCCTTCCAATGAATATTCAGGAATGATTTCCTTCAGGATGGACTGGTTGGATCTTCTTGCAGTCCAAGGGACTCTCAAGAACCTTCTCCAACACCACAATTCAAAAGCATCAATTCTTCGGCGCTCAGCCTTCTTCACAGTCCAACTCTCACATCCATACATGACCACTGGAAAAACCAGAGCTTTGACTAGATGGATCTTTGTCGGCAAAGTAATGTCTCTGCTTTTTAACATGCTGTCTAGGTTGGTCATAGTTTTCCTTCCAAGGAGCAAGTGTCTTTTAATTTCATGGCTGCAGTCACCATCTGCAGTGATTTTGGAGCCCCCCAAAATAAAATCTGACACTATTTACATTGTTTCCCCATCTATTTCCCATGAAGTGATGGGACCAGATGCCATGATCTTACTTTTCTGAATGTTGAGTTTTAAGTCAAATTTTTCACTCTCCTCTTTCACTTTCATCAAGAGGCTCTTTAATTCTTCGCTTTCTGCCATAAGGGTGGTGTCATCTGCATATCTGAGATTATTGATATTTCTCCCAGCAATCTTGGTTCTAGCTTTTGCTTCATCCAGCCCAGCATTTCTCATGATGTACACTGCATATAAGTTAAATAAGCAAGGTGACTATACAGCCTTGATGTACTATTTTTCCTATTTGGAACCAGTCTGTTGTTCCATGTCTACTTCTTACTGTTGCTTCCTGATGTGCATACAGATTTCTCAGGAGGCAGGTCAGGTGGTCTGGTATTCCCATCTCTTTCAGAATTTTCCACAGTTTATTGTGATCCACACAGTCAAAGGCTTTGACACAGTCAATAAAGCAGAAGTAGATATTTTTCTGATACTCCCTTGCTTTTTCCATGATATAACAGATATTGACAATTTGATCTCTGGTTCCTCTGCCTTTTCTAAAACCAGCTTGAACATCTGGAATTTCATGATTCACTGACTGTTGAAGCCTGGATTGAATTTTGAGAATTTTGAGCATTACTTTACTAACATGTGAGGTGAGTGCAATTGTGCAGTAGCTTGAGCATTATTTGGCATTGCCTTTCTTTGGGATTGGAATGAAAACTGACTTTTTCCAGTCCTGTGGCCATGCTTTTCCAGTCCATGGCCAATTTGGACAACAAATTCCAAATTTGTTGGTATATTGTGTGTAGCACTTTCACAGCATCATCTTTTAAGATTTGAAATAGCTCAACTGGAATTCCATCATCTCCTCTAGCTTTGTTCATAGTGATTCTTCCTAAGGCCTACTTGACTTTACATTCCAGGATGTCTGGCTCTAGGTGAGTGATAACATCATCATGGTTATCTGGGTCATGAAGACATTTTTTGTACAGTTCTTCTATGTATTCTTACCACCTCTTTTTAACATCTTCTGCTTCTGCTAGGTCCATACCATTTCTGTCCTTTATTGAGCTCATCTTTGCATGAAATGTTCCCTTGGTGTCTCTAATTTTCTTGACTAGATCTCTAGTCTTTCTCATTATATTGTCTTCCTCTATTTCCTGCACTGATCACTGAGGAAGGCTTTCTTATCTCTCCTTGTTATTCTTTGGAACTTTGCATTCAAATGGGTATATCTTTTCTTTTCTCCTTTGCCTTTCACTTCTCTTCTTTTCTCAATTATTTGTAAGGCCTCCTCAGACAAACTTTTTGCCTTTCTGCATTTCTCTTTCTTGGGAACGGTCTTGATTGCTGCCTTCTGTACAATATCATGAACCTCCATCCTTAGTTTCAGGCATTCTATCAGATTTTATCCCTTGAATCTATTTGTCACTGCTGCTGCTGCTGCTGCTAAGTCGCTTCAGTTGTGTCCAACTCTGTGTGACCCCATAGACGGCAGCCCACCAGGTTCCACCGTCCCTGGGATTCTCCAGGCAAGAACACTGGAGTGGGTTGCCATTTCCTTCTCCAGTGCAGGAAAGTGAAAGTGAAGTTGCTCAGTCGTGTCTGACCCTTAGCGACCCCATGGACTGCAGCCTTCCAGGCTCCACCATCCATGGGAGTTTCCAGGCAAGAGTACTGGAGTGGTGTGCCATTGCCTTCTCCCTATTTGTCACTACCACTGTATAATCATAAGGGATTTAATTTAGGTCATATCTGAATGGTCTAGTTGTTTTCCTTACTTTCTTCAATTTAAGTCTGGATTTGGCAATAAAGAGTTCATGATCTGAGCCATAGTCAGCTCCCAATCTTATTTTTGTTGACTGTATAGAGCTTCTCCATCTTTGGCTATAAGGAATATAATCAATTTGATTTTGGTGTTGACCATCTGGTGATGTCCGTGTGTAGAGTCTTCTCTTGTGTTGTTGGAAGAGGGTGTGAGCTATGACCAGTGCATTCTCTTGTCAAAACTCTATCAGCCTTTGCCCTGCTTCATTCAGTACACCAAGACCAAATTTGCTTATTACTCCAGGTGTTTCTTGACTTCCTACTTTTGCATTCCAGTCCCCTATAATGAAAAGGATGTCTTTTCTGGGTGTTAGTTCTAGATGGTCTTGTAGAACTAATATTAATAATGCTAAAAATAGTAGGTGTTAACAATGATATGGAGAAACTCATATGTTACTGGTAGGAGTATGAAATTAAACAACCATTTTGACAATCAGTTTGGCAATTTCTTACCCTACAACTAAGCAATTCTCCTTAGTATTTACCTAAGAGTTATGAAATGACTTGCACATGAAAGCTCATAGTAACTTTATTCTAAATAGGCAGAAAACTATAAATTGTTCAAGTGAATAAATAAACAATATAGTATATCAATAAAATGAAATATTTTTTCAGCAATTTTTAAAAAAGAACTGTAATATGTTAATTGCATGGATAAATATAAAAGAGACTATGGTGAACTAAAGAAGTTATACACTGTTTTACATGCACAAATTCTAGATCAAACAAAATTCATCTATAGTGATATAAAGCATGAGTGATGTATAGATAAAATAGTAGGAGATTCACTGACAGTGAAAGAACAGTTTTGAGGTGGAGGGAATTTTCTACATAATTTCATTATGTAATTGAATTCTAAATAATTAATTAATACTATATATTAATTAATTGTGATAGTGATTACACTATCTAGGTCTAGGCAAAGCTTATCTGTTAGTCTAAATAAATTACACAAAAATTGTTACCCCTACCCAAAGTAACCTAATTAAGCAAGAATACAGTATTTAATTTTATACAAAAGTGAAAAAAGAACTGTGTGATTTGGGGCTAATCCCTTCTCCATAGGTCCTCATTTTGTCTGTGTTAAATAAATAAGAGTTGAACTAGAAAAAAAAATTATTTTTTTAACTGAAGGATAATTGCTTTACAGTATTGCATTGGTTTCTACCAAACATCAACATGAAATAGAAGGTAGGTTTGCCTATGTCCCCTCCCACTTGAACTTCCCTCCCATTTCCCTCCTCATCCCACCCCTCTAGATTGTTAGAGTCGCAGTTTGAGTTCCCTGAGTCATACAGCAAATTCTCATTGGCTATCTATTTTACTAGAAAATTTTTAAGACTTATATTGTACATGTTTAAGAACAATCTTAAATTTCTACCACTTTTCGCCAGAGGAGGAAGCTTGATACAGAGGACAATTGATGGTCTTGGATCAAGCCAAAGCATGATAAATACAGGGATTCTTACACTCATGAGTTAGCTGAGGAAGAATTCAACCTCCCATGATTACAATTTCTTCATCTACATAATTGGGGGAAAAATCTATATTTTATAGAAAAATTGTGAAAAACCAAATGATTAAAAAATATATGATGAGCTTGACTCTCACCAGCAGATGAATAGCTATAAATTCCCCTTGCCTTTCACCAGAGAAAATTTCAAGATTTAAAACTAAAGTTAAATAGAATTATTCCAGAGATCAATATGTACTCTTATCAACTGAATCCCTCAGGGAGAACATTTGAGTCTGTAAAAGTTCCTAACTTCTACTAACAGCCTTTGCAGATGTTCTGAGCACTGGACCTGTCATACTATTGAGTGAGAAGACAAGCATTAAGGAATGGCACAATGGTGGGAATAAGATAACCATCCCAGCAGAGCCTTCAGTCTGTACTGGTTTCTCATTCTGAGAATCCTTAGACAGCTGAACCACATGAATCTTGTTTGTTTGATTTGTTTTCTTTTGACTCTTTCTCTCTGACTCAACTGAAAGATTCCCAAGTGAACTATAAAAATTATTTAGTGCCCTGCTTTGGATATTGCAAATGTACAGTTGAATCTGGGGAGTTCAGGAAATTCACATTTTTTAAAAATTCCCCTTTGATTTTGCTTTGGTTACTTTTCTTCTTAAAAAAAAAAAAAAAAAAATCCCCTAGGTACCTGAAACCCTGAAGCCATAGGTAGAATGATTTAGTGTCATGAGAACCCACATTACTCAACCTTGAGGAACGCACAATATGACATTTTCTCAAACATTCAACAATATTTTCTTCATGGATAAATACTTACAGCTTTACCAGATCACAAGGGAACAAAGAGTTTAAATGCAACTTCAATGACATACCAAACCAGATCGAAAAATGTAGATACCTCTAAACTCAACCACCACCTACAGACATAGAACATTTCACAACCTATGTATCAACAAACCACTGCTAATGGGGTAATTTAAACAACTCCTTTAGGGCCAATTTAAAAGAGTAAACATAAGAAAAACGTTTATTAATGCTTCCCTTCATCACAAAAGCAATTTCCCACTGTCATCTGAGCTTTTTACGATGGCTCACTACTAGCGCAAGTCATTTTAGTTTACCTCTGACTGTGCACCAAGCAGAAAAGAAAACAAATCAAATAATTAAAATGGTCAAAATTTCACCATCTCAAAATGGCTTTAAAACATTTACAAGAGTTCGGTTTTTTGAGGAGGACATAGTGTGAAGGAGAAACTGAGCAATGGTTTTCTTCTCTTCTCAACAGGATTTCACGGCATTCTAAATATTTTCTTTTCTCAGAACGTTAAAGGGTCTACTCACATGGCTACTGAACCAGCTGTTTCCTATTTTTATTTTTCCAACTCTAGATCTTGCCCCTAGCAATAATCCTGTATCATAGTGCTTTTAGGATCAGAATGCTTTCTGGCTGATTAAACATGTATACTGATTGTTCATGCCAGAAGTGAAGACTATCCCCATTCAGGCATGAAAAGACTCTGGCAGATATAGGGTTAATTTTCTTTCCTCTGAACCAGTAGCTTCCACACCTGTCAGCCATCAAGGTCAGGCTTGCCAGGAACCTAGGAGTGAATGGGCATGGGCGCAGCTGTAGCAAATTAGTGTATCACGAGGAGGTCCAGAATAAAAGATGAGAACTCTTGCATATATCTCTATGGGGCTTTGAGTGATCCAAAAACAATGTTACTATAGGGAATCAAGTATGGTAGGTGCCCCAGAGACTTCTACCATCGCCTTCCCTTACCAATGTAAAATTGTATGTCTGAATATGCTTGTGTATATAGCTATGTATTCTTCATAAGGCTTTTTGGAATTATAGTGAAGCAGAAGCATTTATTTATAATTTTTAGATCATAATAAATGATTTAGAAAAGGATATAATGATTAAAATGGTCTTTCAACTACATCCTTCACCAGGTATGAAAACCACGTAATTACTGATGAAACAATATTTAATGATTTTCATCAATGCCCTTTCTCAAGAGTACATAGATATCACAATGCAGCAATCATACATGTGGATGATTTAGAGAAAGTGACTGAAAATGAACAATTTGGGAAAAAAAATGATACTTGGCTGAATTATGATGGTATTTTGATATCTTCTGATGCCAGTTTCTTTGCTATTTTTGACAGTAAATTCTGACTCGGGTTTGTTTTTTTATCTTGGTAAGTGTGAAAAATATCCAGGGTTATGTCATAATTGAGTCTCTTGTATTCTTGCATAAGATATTCTAGACCTTTGAGTCCTGCCCATTTTCAGCTTTGTATGTAACATAAAAGAAATGGAATTGTAGGTAGGGTAGAAACATTATATGGAGAAGGCAATGGCACCCCACTCCAATACTCTTGCCTGGAAAATCCCATGGACAGAGGAGCCTGGTAGGCTGCAGTCCATGGGGTCGCTAAGGGTCAGACACGACTGAGTGACTTCCCTTTCACTTTTCACTTTCCTGCACTGGAGAAGGAAATGGCAACCCACTCCAGTGTTCTTGCCTGGAGAATCCCAGGGACGGTGGAGCCTGATGGGCTGCCGTCTATGGGGTCGCACAGAGTCGGACAGGACTGAAGTGACTCAGCAGCAGCAGAAACATTATATAATGGAAAAAAACACAAAAGGTGAAGGGAACATGGAAAAATGCTTATATAGTACTTTATATTCCTGAACCCGTACAGTTTCTCTAATGGAATGTGCCATCAGTATTTCAAGTAATAATAGAATAGAAATATTGCAGAATGCATGTTCTCTTTGTTCTGTGTAGGAACTAAGAAGAAAAGTGGGGGCACAGAGATACATCTTAATGATTCCACAAAGCCAGCACATATCCTCAGTAAAGGAGCAAAAAAACAGTTAATACATCTAATTGCTAGTGATAGTTAGGCCCATTGACTATGGTCTGATTACAGTCTACCATTGAATCCTACATTACAATGAAATCCTAAAGATAAATTAAAATGACATCTTGGCTAAGCAAAAGTTCCAGAATCCTTCAGGGTCATCATTTAATATTTCACATTCTATAAGCATCATTAATAGCAAAAACATAATAAAATCAATTTTGAAAGATATTATCTCCCAGGGCTCTCCATTTAGATGTGAAGTGTTTGAAGGGGAAGAAGGCAACTGATGGGATAAGCATAAGATTTTCCCCAGCACAATCACTCACAGCAGACTTTTCAAATGTTTAAATTGCTGTTAGAAAATTTAGAGAATTTGCAGACATAACTGATCTAGAGACTTACACCACGCATCTTAAGAAAAGGAGTTTGTTTAAATACAGTGGCTATTATTGAACTTCATAGAAGCTATTTCTTAAGGATCTGCAGAATCTGAAAAGTTCTGTTGAGAAGATCTAGGTTGCAAAGAACATGGCTAACTGGTCCTAATGGACTCAGCAAGACCCAATTGACCTGCAGAATACAGTCTACATTGTCACTTTCTTCACTTTCCGTCGACGCTGATCCATGATTGCCCCTCAACTCTGCCCTCAACTTTACTTGAAGGATGGGGGAAGTGCTTATGAACAGTAAGATACCTTGCTTTTTCACCAAGACTGCTGACATGAGTCCTAGCACATGTATATTGCAGTATATTGTGATGTGTGCATTTATAGTCTCCTTGAGATGTTCACCAGGGGAGCAACCTATTTTCACATATGCTTGTGGGAAGGAAATGAGTTGGAAAAAAAAAGTTTTTTTCATTACTACAAGTTGAGTTCAATAGAAACCACTGACCCTGTCGTATCCACACTATAGGATCAGATGTGTTCTTTATGTACCATCTCATGGATTCTTCCTTTCTACTTATATTCTATGTAGAAGAACAAAAGTTTCAAAACTTCAAAATTTGTTTTTAACATGTAGAAAGAATTAGAGTTTGCAAACTCATTTGTCTTTTATTTAAGCCTAGATTTCAAAACCACTGGGTTTTTTTGGACACCAGAGTCCTAATTTACCACAAACACTTGACATCTTTGTCCCAGATTATATCAGAGTTTCTCTTGAAGCATGGAAATATTTTTGATTTAATGGATGGGAAGTCAAGAAAGATATAATTTAAAGTAAATACAAAACACATGATTTGATCTTTTAAAAATATTGTATCCATTTTCTATCTCACAACTAATGGAAAATGATTTAAGGATTCTGGGATGTCTCATAAAACCAAAGGAGAAACTGCCTCTGAACCTAGAACTGCCTGGTACCAAGGCTCAACATACTGTGGAAAATCTCTTCCATATTTCCTGTGCTTCTCTCCATGTCTCTTCATGGCTTTATCGTCTCATCTCTTTTATCAGTTTTTATTTTTGTGGACCAACTTCTCTGCAGAATGGAAGATATGAGAGCCCTGTTAGCTCTCCAGTTTTTACATTCCCTTTTCAAGAATCCAGCTTTAACTGGGACTGCAATATCATTGCCCTTTTCCAATTTACTAAATTAGATACTTTAATTCATTTAGTTTGGATCATGAGCCCATTTCTCATTCAACTTTTGGCCAAGGGAGCAAAATGTTATACCATAAGCATTCTTCATATCCATTAGGATAGGGAGTGACATTTTTTTTTCCCCATTACTCTTTCTCTTTTTAAGAGAAAAAGTATAAGGCAAAAATCAGTTAATATCTACTTGCTTTCCTAATTTTGAATAGACTTATTATTTCTATTTATTCATGAAATAAATATGATGCTTCCTTGTGTTGTTCCTCTAAAATATACATGAAGAGTTTGTTTCAATCTAAAATTTACCTTTTTAAATATGAGGATTAAAACTTCTTTATACTCATTCTATTTCTGTAGTTTCTTAAGACATTTTAACAAATTATTTATGATTAAAATAAAAACAAAGAAAGAAAACCACCTGGTACCAATAATCTTTTCCAGATTAAAAATCAGGGTCTTCAGGATTTAATTTGTATTCCTTTTTGTTATCCATGACTTTGACTTTTTTTTAATCAATGACCTACCCAGAATATTTTTCTCAATACACATTATTTTAACTAATCAGTTACCTTTCATCAGTCTGATGTCACTTTGAAGTCTTATAATTTAAACTATATCAGGATTACTACAATATTTATTATAAAAATAAATAATTTCCTATATAAGTTGATGTGGTAATGATATTTATTTCTAATATCAAACTATCTTTGCCTTTCAGTTATAAACTTTTTTATGGACTATGTTTGTTTTTTAGCTACTGGTAGATTCTTGTTCTCAATTACAGTCCAATTTTATTTTGGATTGTGCATTAAAAATGATCTTGAGGCTTTTTTTTTTAAATAATGTTATTTGGTTTTGGCAGATGTTAGTATCCATGTCCTGCTGATTTCATAAAAGATACTAGAAGCATTGTTGTTCAGTTACTCAGTAATGTCTGACTCTTTGAGACCCCACGGACTGCAGCACACTAGGCTTCCCTGTCCTTTACCACCTCTCAGAGCTTGCTCGCTCATGTCCTCTGAGTCAGTGATGTCATACAAACATCTCATACTCTATTGACCCATTCTCCTCCTGCCTTAAATCCTTCCCAAGATAAAGGTCTTTACCAATGAATTAGCTCTTCACATCAGGTGGCCAAAGTATTGGAGTGTCAGCTTCAGCATCAGTCCTTCCAGTGAATAGTCATTATTGATTTCCTTTAGGATTGACTGGTTTGAACTCCTTGCAGTTCAAGGGATTCTCAAGCATCTTCTCCATTGCCACAGCTCAAAAGCATCACTTCGTCAGCATTCATCCTTTTTTTGGTTCAGTTCTCACATCCATACATGACTACTGGAAAAACAAAACAAAACAAAACAACATAGCTTAGACTTTATAGATCTTTGTTGGCAAAGTAATGTCTCTGCTTTTTAACACGATGCCTAGGTTTGTTACACCTTTCCTGCCAAAGAGCAAGTGCCTTTTAACTGCATGGACGCAATCATCATCTGCAGTGGTTTTGAAGCCCAAAAAAATTAAGTCTGTCAATGTTTCCATTGTTTCCTCATCTATTTGTCATAAAGTGATGGGACTGAATGCCATGATCTTAGTTTTTTGAATAATGAGTTTTAAACCAGCTTTTTCACTCTTTTTTTCCCACCTTTATCAACAAGCTCTTTAGTTTCTCTTTGATTTCTGCCATAAAGGTGGTGTCATCTGCATTTCTGAGGTTATTGATATTTCTCCTAGCAGTCTTGATTCTGGCTTGTGCTTCATTCAGCCTGGCGTTTTGCACGATGTGCTCTGCATATAAGTTAAATAAGCAGGGTGGCAATACACAACCTTGACGTACTCTTTTCCCAGTTAGGAACCAGTCTGTTGTTCCAGGTTCAGTTCTAACTGTTGCTTCTTGACCTGCATACAGGTTTCTCAGGAGGCAGGTGAGATTGACTGGTATTCCCATCTCTTTAAGAATTTTCCACAGTTTGTTGTGATCCACAGAGTCAAAAGTTTTGGAGTAATCAATGAAACAGAAGTAGATATTTTGCTGGAACTCTCTTGTTTTTTCTATGATCCAGTGGATGTTGGCAATTTAATCTCTGGTTCCTCTGCCTTTTTTAAATCCAGATTGAACATCTGGAAGGTCTTGATTTATGTACAGTTGAAGTGTAGCTTGGAGAACTTTGAGCATTCTTTGTTAGCGTGTGAAATGAATGCAGTTAAACAGTAGTTTGAACTTTCTTTGGCACTGCCTTTCTTTGGGATTGCAATGAAACTTACCTTTTCCAGTCCTGTGGCCACTGCTGAATTTTCCAAATTTGCTGGCATATTGAGTGCAGCACTTTAACAGCATAATCTTCTAGGATTTGAAATAGCTCAACTGCGATTCTATCACCTCCACTTTCTTTGTTCATAGTGATGCTTCCTAAGGCCCACTTGACTTCACACTCCAGCATGTCTGGCTCTAAGGTGAGTGATCACACCATCGTGATTATCTGGGTCATGAAAATCTTTTTTTCTATGTATTCTTGCCACCTCTTCTTAGTATCTTCTGCTCCTTTTAGGTCCATACACTTTCTGTCCTTTATTGTACTCATCTTTGCATGAAATGTTCCCTTGGTATCTCTAATTTTCTTGAAGAGATATCTAATTTCTCCTATTTTCTTGTTTTCCTCTATTTCTTTGCATTGATCACTAAGGTAGACTTTCTTATTTCTCCTTGCTGTTCTCTGGAACCCTGCATTCAGATAGGCATAGCTTTCCTTCTCTCCTGCATATTTTACTGCTCTTCTTTTCTCAGCTGTTTATAAGGCCTCCTCAGACAACCATTTTGGCTTCTTGCATTTCTTTTTTGGGTGGGTTTTTGATCACCTGTTCTGATCAACTTAGACAGCATATTAAAAAGCAGAGACATCACTTTGCCAACAAAGGTCCATCTAGTCAAAGCTATGGTTTTTCCAGTAGTCATATATGGATGTGAGAATTGGACCATAAAGAAAGCTGAGCACCAAAGAATTGATGCTTTTGAACTGTGGAGTTGGAGAAGACTCTTGAGAGTCCCTTGAACTTCAAGGAGATCAAATCAGTCAATCCTAAAGGAAATCAGTCTTGAATGTTTATTGGAAAGACTGATGCTGAAGTTGAAGCTCCAATGCTTTGATCACCTGATGTGAAGAACTGACTCATTGAAAAAGACTGATGCTGAAAAGATCGAAGACAAGAGGAGAAGGGGATGACAGAGAATGAGATGGTTGGATGCTATCATCGACTTGATGAACGTGAGTTTGAGCAAGCTCAGGGAGTTGGAGATGGACAGGGAAGCCTGGCAAATTGCTGTCCATGGGGTCGTAAAGAGTCAGACATGACTGAGTGACTGAACTGAACTGAATTCCTGTACAATATTATGAACCTCCATGCGTAGTTATTCAGACACTCTGTCTATCAAATCTAATCCCTTGAATGCATTTATCACTTCCACTGTATAAATGTAAGCGATTTGATTTAGGTCATACCTGAATGGCCTAGTGGTTTTCCCTACTTTCTTCAATTTAAGTCTGAATTTGGTAGTAAGGAGTTCATGATCTGAGCCACAGTCAGCTCCTGGTCTTGTTTTTGCTGATTGCGTGATTACCTGCTCAAAAAAGAAATGCAAGAAGACAAATAGTTATCTGAGGAGGCCTTATAAATAGCTGAGAAAAGAAGAGCAGTAAAATATGTAGGAGAAAAGGAAAGATATACCCATCTGAATGCAGGGTTCCAGAGAAGAGCAAGGAGAAATAAGAAAGTCTACCTTAGTGACCTACATCTTTGGCTGCAAAGAATGTAATCAATCTGATTTTGGTACTGATCATCTGATGATGTCCATGTGTAGAGTTGTCTCTTGTGTTGTTGAAAGAGGGTGTTTGCTATCACTACTGTGTTTTCTTGGCAAATCTCTGTTAGCTTTTGCTCTGTGTCATTTTGTATTCCAAAGCCAAACTTGCCTGTTACTCCAGGTATCTCTTGACTTCCTACTTTTGCATTCCAGTCCTCTATGATGTAAAGGACATCTTTTTTTGATGTTAGTTCTAGAAGAACTTGTAGGTCCTCATAAAACCACTCAACTTCAGCTCTTTTGGTATGGGGTGGTTGGGGCAGAGATTTAGATTACTGTTATATTGAATGGTTTGCCTTGGAAATGAAAAGAGATCACTCTGTCTTTCTCGAGATTGTACTCAAGTACTGCATTTCAGCCTCTTTCACTGACTATGATGGCTACTCCATTTCTTCTAAGTGATTCTTGTTCACAGTAGTAGATATAATGGTCATCTGATTAAACTTGCCCATTCTGGTCCATATTAGTTCACTGATTCCTAAGATGTCAATGTTCACTCTTGCCATCTCCTGTTTGACCACTTCCAATTTACCTAGATTCATGGACCTAACATTCCAGGTTCCTATGCATTATTGTTGTTGACAGCATCAGACTTTACTTTCACCACTAGACACACCCACAGCTGGGCATTGTTTCCACTTTGGTTCAGCCTCTTCATTCTTTCTGGAGCTATTTCTCTGCTTTTCTCCAGTAGCATAAGGCATACCTACCAACCTCCCAGGTTCATCCTTCATCTTTCAGTGTTTTATCTTTTTGGCTTTTTCAATGTTGTATCTTTTTGCCTTTTCATTGTGTTCATGGGGTTCTCAAGACAAGAATATTGAAGTGGTTTGCCATTCCCTTCTTCAGTGGACCATGTTTTGTCAGAACTCTCCACCACAACCCCTCCACCTTGGGTGGCCCTACACAGCATGGCTCATGGTTTTGTTGAGTTAGACAGTGCAATTAAATGTAATTAGAAGCATTACATTTCTTAATTCTCTGAAGTAACTTACACAGAATTTAGATAGAAAATTTAAACAGAGTTAGCAATATTGGTTGATATCAGTTTTGAAGTATAGGCTTAAATGTTTCTTCAGCTGCATTTTTGGGAAGTTTCTGTTTGTCCACTTTCCCAAATTCTTCATTAATAATTTTAATTGTTGGTTAAGTTTTGATATTTTCTTAATTTTGATGATTTTTTTTCTAGAAAATCACATACTCACTTAGGTCATTATATTTATTTATATGGAGTTGAACAACATTATTGTTTTAAAGTTTCTTCTATATTTTTTATTTTAAAATTTGATATAAATCATTTTAAAAAGCCTAGGAAAGTAATATCTACCAATGTAAAGGTAAAGCAGGCATATCTTGGAGATATTGTGAGTTTATTCCAAACCATCAAAATAAAGCAAATATCTCAATTAATGAGGGGCACAATTTTATTGGTTTCCCAGTGCCTGTGCAAATTATGTTTATACTATAAATTAGTCTACTGTATGCAATAGTATTATTTATATGAAAAGGTGCACATACCTTAATTTACAAAATACCTTCTTGACAAAAAATACTATCATCTGAATTTTTAGTTTGCCTTAATCTTTTTGCCTCAGTATTGATGGTTGCTAACTGATCAAGATGATGGTTACACAAGTTGAGAGTGTCTGTGACAATTTTTTAAAATAAGGCAGTAATGATGTTTGCTATATTGATTGACTTTTCTTTCATGAACAATTCCTCTGTAACACTCAGTGCTCTTTGATAGCATGTTATCCATAGTAGAAATCCTTTCAAAACTTGAGTCAGTCTCCTCAGACATTACTGATGTTAGTTCAACATGGTTTATATAATATTGTAAATTTTTCATTATAATTTCAAGTCTTTACACATCTTCACCAGGAGTAGCTTCCACTTCAAGAAACCATTTTCTTTACTCATCCATAGGAAACGACTCCTCATCCATCAAAGTTTTGTCATGAGATTATAGAAATTCATTCGTATAGTCAGACTCTACTACTGATTGTAATTTCTACCACATCAGAAATTACTTTCTCCCTGAAGTCTCGAACTTTTCAAAGTCAGTCATGAGGGTTGGAGTCAACTTTTTCCAAACTCTTATTAATATTGATACTTCAATCTCTTCCCATGTATCATGAATGCTTTAATGGCTTCTGGAATGATGAACCCTTTCTAGAAGCTTTTCAGTTTCTTTTGCCCAAATATGTCAGAAGATTCACTGTCTGTTGTAACTCGTCTTATAAAATGTATTTATTAAATAATAAAGTTTGAAAGCCCAAATTACTCCCTGATATCTGGACTGCAGAATGGGTGTTTCGTTAATAGACATGAAAACAACATTAATTCGTTGTACATCTCCATCAGAGCTCTTGGATCATCAGGTGCCAATAAACAGTAATATTTCAAAAGAAATCTTTTTTTCTTGAACTGTAAGTCTCAACGCTGGGATCGAAATACACACTAAAGCATGTTGTAAACAGATATGCTGTCATCCATGCTTTGTTGTTCCATTTATACAGCACAGACGGAGTAGAATTAGCATACTTCTTAAGGATCCTAGGAATTTTCAAAACTGCATATAAGCATTGGCCTCAGCTTAAAGCCACTAGCTGCTTCAACCCCTAACAAGAGAGTCATCCTAGCCTTTGAAGATTTGAAACCAGATATTGACTTCTGCCCAAGTATGAAGATCCAAGATGACATTTTCTTCCAATATAATGCTGTTCAGTCTACACTAAAAATATGTTACTTTGTGTAGCCCCTTAATTAATCATTTTAGCTAGGTTTTCTGGATAATTTGCTACAGCTTTTACATTACACTTGTTGCTCCATCTTGTACTTTTATGTTATGACAGTGGCTGCTTTCCTTAAACCAAATGAACCAACATTTGCAAGCTTTAAACCTTTCTTCTGCAACTTCTTCACCTCTCTCAGCATTTATAGAATTGAAAAGATTTAGGATCTTGCTATAGATTAGGCTTTGGGTTGGGAGTGGATTGATCTTCTATACAGATTATTAAAGTTTTCATCATGTCTGCAGTAAGACTTTCACTTTCTTATCATGTGTGTCTTCACTGGAGTAGCACTTTAAATTTCCTTCTAGAACTTTGCATTCACAACTTGATGAATTCTTTGGCACAAAGAAACTTAGCTTTAGGATTATCTGGGCTTTTGCTATTTCTCCCTCACTCAGTCAGTTCAGTTCAGTTCAGCTGCTCAGTTGTGTCCGACTCTTTGCGACCCCATGAATCGCAGCATGCCAAGCCTCCCTGTCCATCACCAACTCCCGGAGGTCACTCAGACTCACGTCCATCGAGTCAGTGATGCCATCCAGCCATCTCATCCTCTGTCATCCCCTTCTCCTCCTGCCCCCAATCCCTCCCAGCATCAGAGTCTTTTCCAATGAGTCAACTCTTCACATGAGGTGGCCAAAGTACTGGAGTCTCAGCTTTAGCATCATTCCTTCCAAAGAACACCCAGGGCTGATCTCCTTCAGAATGGACTGGTTGGATCTCCTTGCAGTCCAAGGGACTCTCAAGAGTCTTCTCCAACACCATGGTTCAAAAGCATCAATTCTTCGGCATTCAGCCTTCTTCACAGTCCAACTCTCACATCCATACGTGACCACAGGAAAAACCATATCTTTGACTAGATGAACCTTTCTTGGCAAAGTAATGTCTCTGCTTTTCACTAAACTCAATCATATCTAGGTTTTGATTTAAAATGAGAGATGAGTGGCTCTTTCATTTGAATACATAGACAACACTGTAGGGTTATTAATTGGCCTAATTTCAATGTTTTTCTGTCTCAGGGACTACAGAGGACCAGAGAGGGAGAGAAAGAAACAGAAAGAGAAATGGATGGGAAACAGCCAGTTTGGGAAGCAGTCAGAACACACACAACATTTATCAATTGTTTGCCATCTTATCTATTAATGGGTATGGTTTGTGACATCCCTAAACAAATGCAGCAGTAAGGTAAAGATCACTAAACAAAGATAACCATAAAAATGTTATAACAGTGAAAAAAGTTTGAAGTATGGTGAAAATTACCAAATGTGACACAGAGACAGGAAATGAGCAAAGGCTGTTGGGAAAATAGTGTTGATAGATGATAGACGCAGGGATGGCACAAACATGTAACTCATAAAAATGCAACATATCTGAAGTGCAATAAAATAAATTATGTCTGAAATATTAAGTACATAAGAAAATGCAACTTAACAATTTATGAAATAATAATCTGGCAAAGGATAAGCAATTTTGTCCAATAAAATCACATGAATTTACTGCTGAAGCTTAGTTTTTTCCATTTACTAGTTGTCAAATCTTAGGCAATTTAACTTCTCTGAGCATCCCTTTAAAAAATACTGAGGAAAGAATTACTAACTAAATATTTTGTGAGGACCATTGAAATAATCAATAAAATGCCTAGTGTGGTGATTGCAGTTAATGCTAAGTAAATTTTATTTTATTCCGGATAGAGTTTACCACTATATAGGTATCATGCTAGAAATCCAAGGAAAATTCAATGTTTTGAGTTTAAAAAAAACTAAATGAGGAAAGAAACGTTATTAAAATGATGAATATTTCAATATTACCTTATCCTAATAACAAAAAAATTGCATAAATGAACCAGAAAACAATATTGAGTTTCTCTTTCACAATATGTCTCTAAAAGGCTAGGTTAAATTATTAAATTTAGATTAAATAAGATGTTAATCAGGTTAAGTATTGATTGAATGCCTCACTAAAGAAAATTATTTAATTATATTAAAATTAATTAAAATAAAATTTAATTGATTAAATACTTTTTTTTTTTTTTACTTCATTCTTGTCTCTACAGTTTGATCTTGAGTCAAATCACAGCCTTAGGATCCTAACTCTACCAAAAGAGATTTTTTTTTTAAACTGCTATTTCATAGAAACAAAGTCAAAAGTATGTTCAGAATTTAGAGTCTTGTTATTTTATTCTTTTGCTTGTCTAATGGCTGTATGTTATGACTGCTAAAAAAGAAGAAATCTAGATTTTCAATGCAAGGTCCAGTTTTTTTTTTTTTTTTTTTTAATGCCCCAAGTTAACCAAGGTATGACAGATCAGATCAGATCAGATCAGTCGCTCAGTTGTGTCCGACTCTGCGACCCCATGAATCGCAGCATGCCAGGCCTCCCTGTCCATCACCAACTCCCGGAGTTCACTGAGATTCAACTACTCAAATGAGGCAGTGCAATTGTCTGATGCAAGATCCAGGTTGCAGTAGAATATGTGATTGTCAAGAACCAATAGGATTTCTTTTTTGAAAATTTTAATTGATTTTTTAATTGGAGGAAAATTGCTTTAAATGTTGTACTGGTTTCTGCCATACATTAGATATGTATCACCTCCCTCTTAAGCCTCTCTCCCCTCCCACCATCTCATCCCTCTAGGTCATCACAGAGCCCCAGACTGGGCTCCCTGTGTTATATAGCAAATTCTAACCAGTTATATATTTTACACGTAGCAGTGTATATATGTCAATACTACTTTCTCCACTCACCCCATTCTTTCCTTCCCCTACTGTGTCCACAAATCCATTTCTATATCTGCATAGGATTGCTTTCAAACAATAGTTCATCATATCTCGTTTAGGGTGTTTTGCATTAGCTAACTACAAAGCTAATGTAAAAGGAAGTTAGACTGTTTTGTAATTTTTCTGTGACACACTTTACAACTTTCACACATAAACACTTATACACACACACGAACATTCATACATATTTTACCAAATGCACACCCATGTTTCTAAAATGACTGGGTCAGGATGGGTGCCAACATCATACAGTAACTTGGGCACTGGAGTTGATGCCTGATCCCCTGGCCAGGCTCTCCTTTGCCCTGTGGTAAACTGCCTGGTTAGGGGGTATCAGGTATTTTTAACTTTGCTTACCAGATGGCCTCAATAAATTTTATTTCACTGCATTTGACACATTTCAATAATGTTCATAGCTGGGGATAGGAGTCTGGATTTCAGAAGCTTTGGTTCCAGAAGGACTTAGATTCATCAACCAGTTTTGCTCACACTTCCCCAGATAACTTTTTGTGCTGCATATCAAACATAGCCAACATATTTGTGTGTGAGTAAAGAGAGAAGAGACATCACCAGACATACTGATATAAAATGTTATTATTGGCTGAGTCAAAATGACTTGTTTATCATTAAATTTTCATTCTGATGACAGCCAAAACAAATAAAATGTTCTCTAACATGACCAGATGTCCCTAATGTCTAACATTTAAATAAAACTTTTTCTCATTGATGCATATAAATATGCATTCATTTACATAGACACACACATATATTTCTTTAAATTAATCTTCGTATTGTACTAGAAGCTCTATGAGGACAAAGATTTGTGCATTGCTGGATTCTGACATTTAACACAGTGTTTGGTGTAATATGTACATGATAAATAATATCAAAAATAGTCAATAGTCAATATAATTCATAGATGTATTCTAGTGTAGCAGCCACATAAAATTTTGTTGGCGTATTAAGTCACTCGCTCAGTCGTGTCTGACTTTTTGCAATCCTGTGGACTGTAGCCCACCATACTCCTCTGTCCATGGGATTCTCCAGGCAGGAATACTGGAAAGGGTTGCCATTTCCTTCTCCAGGGGATCTTCCTGACCCAGGGATTGAACCCACGTCTCCCACATTGCAGGCAGATGCTTTAACCTCTGAGCCACCAGGGATATATTATCTATGATAATTTTACCAATACAGGAGCACATTGGAGATATTTCAACAAAGGCAGTGCAGCTTGCAAAGCCCAAGAAGTCTAATATCAGGCCCTTTACTGAAAAAGTTTGCTAATCCATTTCCTAGAGGCACAATCTTTAAATTTATGTAAATAAATATCCATTAAAAGATTATTGTTATTGAATACTCTTATAATTTCTGGCTAGTATAATAACACTAGGAACAAAAATAAATGGTGGAAAGATGCAGAGTAAGATAAAATTATGAGACAATATTGTGATTTTTAAAGATAAAAACTAATTATAAAATTAGAAGTTTCATGATAGTGACCAAATTACTTAATTCATTTGCAATATATTTTTTGAGTGCATACTGTTCACCAAACGTTGTAACGATACAACATAATTTGCTTTAATAAAAACTTGAGGAGATTGTGATTTACCTTTTTTATTCTTTTACAATCATTTTCTTTAGCCTAGACTACTGCAACGACTCTTCAGCTTCCTCTAATTTTGTCCTTTCCCAAAGCATATACTCTACTAATAATCAGGTTATTTTCCTGTTTTTTGGTGGTTACTCAGTTTTACTTGGCATAAAGCCCACCATAAACTGTGTATTACAAAGCCCTTCATCATATGACTCATTCCAAGACCCTCTTGAAATAGGTATATAGTCAAGTGGTAAGAGCCGTGAGCTCTGGAGTCACCCGGTTTGGATTCAAACTTGATTCTACCTCTAACTAAGTGTACGAATTTGGCCAACTTAACTATCCCTTTTGTGCTCTTGTTCCTTCATCCATAGATTGGGAATAGCAATTGTAACTATATAGAATGTTATTAAAAAGTAAAGAATTTATGTAATATACAGAGAAAAATGTTTGGGTCATAGTGAATGTGATAAACTAGGCTATGTTTACATGATAAATTCTCGGCCTTTTCAATTCATATTCTCTACCCCAGGTTTGCTTCTATAATACTAAATGAGCCAGGCCTAGGAATGTGAGGCCCTTTCTTTGCAATGCTGTCTTTGACGTTGCCAATCCTCTTCTGATGTGGCCTATGTCCTACTTTCACTTTGGATCCCTGTGAAGAATTGCGAAGGATCTGAGATTTTACTCTATTTGTAGTTAAGCAAGTTACTCTGCCACAGTTTCATGGGGTATTGACTGAAAACAAGATTCTTGAGTTAGGGATAAAGAATGCTATTACTCATGGTAATAGCAGTTGCAGAGTTTCGGTTGTGGTTTTGCTGGGTTCTCTAAGTCCAATTCCAACAGGGTGATGCAAAGAGGGTCAAGAAGCACCTGTACATGCAGTAGGTTACCTTACAGAAGGGCAACCCTGACTTTCGAGAAGCTGATTTTTATAATCATCTACTTTTTTTTCACCAAAGAAGACACTGTATATTCCAGCACTATAGGAAAACCTGTCCTTTGTTCTGGAGTGAAACACTAGTTATGTCTTCCAAGGATATTCACAGTTCATATATCTGTGAAAAGATAGTTGAGGAAAAGGTGCTCAGTGCTTCTGCTAGCAAAAGTGCAAGAATGACATGGCACAATAATATCCTTAGAGTCTCAGCTAGAATTCTTTCATTATGTTCTTCCTCAAGACAGGGTTATTGGACCATGTAGACTATAAGCTTCTTGAAGACAGATCTCTGTACTTCTTACTTATCCCAATGTCCAGCATAGATCTTTGAATATAGTAGGCACTAAAATTTTTTAATAAATTAGTGTCCAGTGTAAACGGTGTTATTTTTATTCATACTGTCATTATCATAAAGAGTTGGAGAATAAAATTTAAAAACACATCTCATTCATATGAGCAACAACTTATAAATACTTTAGCATCATGCATACTTCATGAAAAATGTGTGCAAAGTATATATAGAAATCTATAAAATTATTTTAGTGAAGCAAAGAAAGATTTTGGTATACAAATCTAGATGCATAAAGATGGGAGTATTACAGGCTTTCAATTGCAATGAGAAAACTAGGATTTTATTTGCATCTTTTCAATTTAAGCTATATGCTCTCAGATAAAAAGTGGAAGTCTTCATGACTTTTTATGCATTTATTCAACAACAATTTACTGATGTCCTAGTAGGTTCCAGGTCCTTTTTCACTCTTAATTAACCCCTATTCACTCTATTAATCAACCCCTTTTATTAAGAGTGGTCATTTACAGCAAACCTGTAATTGATAAAAATAAATCAGTTGCTACTTCTAAGCTCGGTGACCATTTAGGCAGAATGTTAGTGTCTTCATAGTAATGTATTTATACATAATAATGTGTTTATACATAATAAGACATTTATGCATAACAATGTATATATTATATGTAATGTGATATATATGCTATATTGTGATATATGTGATATATATGCTATATGAATCATATCATATTCATATAATTGATATGATTCATATAATGAATATTATGAATATTCATATAATGAATCATATATCATATTCATATAATTAAATATAATTCCACTCTTATAAAGAGTGGAAAATACAATTCCACTTCTTATAAAGAAGGAGTGATTCACAGTACAAAATTTGGTATTAATGTTCATCCTCAAAGCTAACCAAGGCAGATATTTATAAAACTCAAAAATCGTATAAATTTGAATTATTTTAATAAAGGCTATAGCTGCACACAGCATTATTTCCCACTGTGGATACAGCCTCCTAAAAAAATGTGATTAATTAATTATTTTACACCACACAGCTAAATGATAATGTTCAGTATTGGTGTAATAATTGGACCCCTGGACAAGGCAGTCTCATTATCATTTCCAATAAAATAGCACTTCAGTATTCTGCAAGATTGCCATTACTGTCAAGGATCGTTGGGTGGTGTTTACAAATAGTTAACCAGCCCTCTTCACAGCTGTTCAAAATTGAGGGCTCATGAACACTTATGCAAGCACAGTAAAATCTTATAAGCACAGATGAGCAGGAAGAACGGTAGTACACCAAATGCATAACAAATAAGAATTTTAATTCATGTCATCATGGAAACAGCAAGGGATGAAGAAAGAGAGGACAGAGGCCTTGGGTGCCCAGAATTAGAGACTTAGCTTGAATCAACAGTGCCTGTCAGACTTAATGAAAATCGTATGTAAACACAAATTTGGCATATTTTAGAGCTGAATATAAGACACTGCTCAAGATTTTATTCTAGTTGTGTCTCTAATGTTCAAGGATATTCATAATTTAATCATTGCTTTGACAATGGGATATCTAGGCCACAGGCATTTAGATACTTGTATAATTAGTTTCTGGAATATTGGAAATTGCAGAATACTGGACTAATTCAATACAATTCCAAAACCGGAATATTTCACACACCATATTTTAGAAACTATTTAATACTCTCCTAAGATATGATTACTCAATTTATTTCTTTATTTTTTTACTCAATTTATTTTTGTGTGTGAAATACACAGACCAAAATCCTTAGGTAATCATACTTTTCTAGTAATCTATTATAAAAAGAACTGAGTGGCAAAATAGAAATTATTATTTTGTGATTTTTAGAGCTAAATTCAACCTCCTCACATTAGATAAAAGTGAGACAAAGTAAAGTCTTACCCCAAAACACAACATAGTAAGTGTTAGCTGAGGTTTTCTGCACCTTAGTCTAGAGTTATATCTATCTGTCATTACTTCATCAGAGAAAAGTTATTCTGTAAGTTAGAATCCAAAATGTAAAATTTGAGGAAATTAAACGTATGAATCAATATGCCATAAACAAACCCAGCCTGGATATACGGTCTCCAAAAAGCAAGGGATCTTAATATTTCAGAACTCCTAGTTCATAGATGGGGAAACAGTGGAAACAGTGTCAGACTTAATTTTGGGGGCTCCAAAATCACTGCAGATGGTGATTGCAGGCATGAAATTAAAAGACGCTTACTCCTTGGAAGGAAAGTTATGCTCAACCTAGAAAATATATTCAAAGGCAGAGACATTACTTTGCCAACAAAGGTCCATCTAGTCAAGGCTATGGTTTTTCCTGTGGTCGTGTATGGATGTGAGAATTGGACTGTGAAGAAAGCTGAGCGCCGAAGAATTGATGCTTTTGAACTGTGGTGTTGGAGAAGACTCTGAAAGTCCCTTGGACTGCAAAGAGATCCAACCAGTCCATTCTGAAGGAGATCAGCCCTGGGTGTTCTTTGGAAGGAATGATGCTAAAGCTGAAACTCCAGTACTTTGGCCACCTCATGTGAAGAGTTGACTCATTGGAAAAGACTCTGATGCTGGGAGGGAATGGGGCAGGAGGAAAAGGGGACAACAGAGGATAAGATGGCTGGATGGCATCACTGACTCGATGGATGTGGGTTTGGGTGAACTCCAGGAGTTGGTGATGGACAGGGAGGCCTGGCGTGCTGCAATTCATTGGGTCACAAAGAGTTGGACATGACTGAGTGACTGAAGTGAATTGAGCTGGAGTTCCTTTTCAAACTCATTTGATGACTGTCGCACATTCATGTTGAGGACAATTTAGTAGCTGAGGTAGAACACTAAGAATTTATCTAGATATCTTAGAAATAATGACAGAAAAGTCTTAATTTTGAAGAGTAATAAGTAATATTTATCCAAATATTAGCTTTATTTTGCAGATTTTTTTCTCAGTCACTATAATTATTGCTTTAATTTCATGAAAGTTAAATGGTAAGAATTAGCATACTTTTATAAGTAATTTTATTTAATTTTCATTGGCCAGAAAAAAATCAGTAGACTTTTCTCTGATGCTAAGGTAAGCCCCATTGTGCATGTAAACTAACCAATATTAATTTGTATTTTTAATAGTATATACAAATTTCAATGTTAACTCTAATGTCTTTAATACAATGAATTTATATAATACTATCCAACTGTATGGTACTTTACATGATGTCATTATTTTAATACCTTAAGAGCCTGGTTTTGTAATGCAAACACTATTGGCCTTCATCCTTCCCACAGAATGAAGTATAAATTTATATAAAAAAACCTTTCAAGTTTTTATTCATGCATTTACCTCATATGTTATAGTTCCTGCTATTCTCCAACACAAGCATTCTGTTACATATAGGCAAAAGGATTTACTAAGTCCAAATAGTTAGGTTATTCCATTGTTCAAGAAGCATGTATTGAAATGCAAAAGTTGTATATAACATAACAATTATAACAGTAGCTAGATTATGTAAAATAACTTATCAATTAGACAGATATGTAAATTTTCATTGTCATTCAGATCAGATCAGATCAGATCAGATCAGTCGCTCAGTCGTGTCCGACTCTTTGCGACCCCATGAACCGCAGCACGCCAGGCCTCCCTGTCCATCACCAGCTCCCGGAGGTCACTCAGACTCGCATCCATCGAGTCAGTGATGCCATCCAGCCATCTCATCCTCTGTCGTCCCCTTCTCCTCCTGCCCTCAATCCCTCCCAGCATCAGAGTCTTCTCCAATGAGTCAACTCTTCGCATGAGGTGGCCAAAATACTGGAGTTTCAGCTTTAGCATCATTCCTTCTAAAGAAATTCCAGGATTGATCTCCTTCAGAATGGACTGGTTGGATCTTCTTGCAGTCCAAGGGACTCTCAAGAGTCTTCTCCAACACCACAGTTCAAAAGCATCAATTCTTCGGCGCTCATCCTTCTTCACAGTCCAGCTCTCACATCCATACATGACCACAGGAAAGACCATATCCTTGACTAGGCGAACCTTTGTTGGTAAAGTGATGTCTCTGCTTTTGAATATGCTATCTAGGTTGGTCATAACTTTCCTTCCAAGGAGCAAGCGTCTTTTAATTTCATGGCTGCAGTCACCATCTGTAGTGATTTTGGAGCCCAGAAAAACAAAGTCTGACACTGTTTCCACTGTTTCCCCATCTATTTCCCATGCAGTGATGGGACCAGATGCCATGATCTTCGTTTTCTGAATGTTGAGCTTTAAGCCAACCTTTTCACTCTCCACTTTCACTTTCATCAAGAGGCTTTTTAGCCCCTCTTCACTTTCTGCCATAAGAGTGGTGTCATCTGCATATCTGAGGTTATTGATATTTCTCCCGGCAATCTTGATTCCAACTTGTGTTTCTTCCAGTCCAGCATTTCTCATGATGTACTCTGCATATAAGTTAAATAAACATGGTGACAATATACAGCCTTGACGTACTCCATTTGGAACCAGTCTGTTGTTCCATGACCAGTTCTAACTGTTGCTTCCTGACCTGCATACAGATTTCTTAAGAGGCAGATCAGGTGGTCTGGTATTCCCATCTCTTTCAGAATTTTCCACAGTTTATTGTGATCCACACAGTCAAAGGCTTTGGCATAGTCAATAAAGCAGAAATAGATGTTTTTCTGGAACTCTCTTGCTTTTTCCATGATCCAGCGGATGTTGGCAATTTGATCTCTGGTTCCTCTGCCTTTTCTAAAACCAGCTTGAACATCAGGAAGTTCACGGTTCACATATTGCTGAAGCCTGGCTTGGAGAATTTTGAGCATTACTTTACTAGCGTGTGAGATGAGTGCAATTGTTCGGTAGTTTGAGCACTCCTTGGCATTGCCTTTCTTTGGGATTGGGATTAACAGAGTATAATATTAAGTACAGTACTTAACTATAATGCAAGTTATTTAATAGACACCGAAGGAGATATGTGAACATGATATAGTTACTTCCTGAAACTACATTAATAGTCAATGAAAACTTAACCACATTAGAATGGTAAATAAATACAATAAAACATAGTTTAATTAATAGCTTAATTTTTTGTGTGTTTCTCTAGTAATACAACCTTTTCCCCCCATCCTTTACCTTACCTTGGCTTCAGAGTTCTGAGTCTATATGATACTAATACTGGTCAGAAGGACAAAAAAAAAAAAAAAAGAAAAAATTGAGGTAGTTATATTTAAAATTCAGAAAATGCAAACTTCAGAACAAGGATTATTATACAACTGTATAATGAAAAATAGTTGGTTCTCAAAGAAGATATAACAATCCTAAATGTATATACACCTAATAAAAGAGCATCAAAATACATGTTACATGGCAAAAACTGTTTTGTGGCAAAAACTGATTAGAAATTCAAGAAAATATACAGATTCACTACTGTAATTAAAGATACTAAACACTGGGCTGGATGAAGCACAAGCGGAATTAAGATTGCTGGGAGAAATATCAATAACCTCAGATATGCTGATGACACCACCCTTAAGGCAGAAAGCAAAGAGGAACTAAAGAGCCTCCTGATAAAAGTGAAAGAGGAGAGTGAAAAAGTTGGCTTAAAGCTCAACATTCAGGAAATGAAGATCATAGTATCCAATCACATCATTTCATGGTAAATAGATGGGGAAACAGTGACAGACTTTATTTTCTTGGGCTCCAAAATCACTGCAGATGGTGACTGCAGCCATAAAATTAAAAGACACTTACTCCTTGGAACAACAGTTATGACCAACCTAGATAGTATATTCAAAAGCAGAGACATTACTTTGCCAACAAAGGCCCATCTAGTCAAGCCTATGGTTTTTCCAGTAGTCATGTATGGATGTGAGAGTTGGACTATAAAGAAATCTGAGCACATAAGAATTGATGCTTGTGAGCTGTGGTGTTGGAGAAGATTCTTGAGAGTCCCTTGGACCGCAAGGAGATCCAACCAGTCCATCCTAAAGGAGATCAGTCCTGAATGTTCATTGGAAGGACTGATGCTGAAGCTGAAACTCCAATACTTTGGCCACCTGATGCGAAGAACCAACTCATTTGAAAAGACCTTGATGCTGGGAAAGATTGAAGGTGGGAGAAGGGGACAACAGAGGATGAGATGAATGCCATCACGGACTCAATGGACATGAGTTTGAATAAACTCTGGGAGCTGGTGATGACAGGGAGGCCTGCCGTGCTGCAGTCCATGGTGTCACAAAGAGTCAGACATGACTGAACTGAACTGAACGGAATGCCTTTTTGTCAGTAATTGATAAGTAGGCAGAAAATCAGTAAATGCGCAGACAGAAAATCAACAAAGATATAGATGACCATATAGATGGCAGTATCATTAAACTTGATCCAATTGATGTTTACAGAATACTCTATCCAACAACAGCAAAATACATGCTCCCCTGAAGTCTGCATGGAACATTTGCCAACACAGAGTACACTTTGGGCTGTAAAACATAACATAGTTGAAAAGAATATGCATCATTCATATTATACTTTCACAGAATAATATCAAACTAGAAATTAGTTGGAAAGTTCCCAAATATTTGTAAGTTAAACAGCACACTTCTCCATAATGTATGGGCCAAAGAAACCTTAAGAAAAAAAAATTTTTTAAATACTTTGAAATAAGTGAAAATTAAAATGCAACTTATTAAAATTTGTGGGATACAGAGAAACAGTTCTGAAGGGAAACTAGCATTTTAAATGCATATATTAGAAACAGTTCAAGATCAAGGCTCAATAACTGAAACTTCTATCTTGGTACAAAAGAAAAATAAGTAACTTTTAAACCTAAATTAAGCAGAGCATAAGAAACAATAACAATTAGGCTGGAAATATATGAAATAAGGAACAGAAAAATAATAGAGAAAATCAATGACATCAAAATCTGATTATTTGCAAATATAAAAAAAAAATGATAAACCCGAGGCATGGCTAACCAACAAAAACAAAAGGGAGAGAAATAAAAATTACCTACATAAGAAATGAAAAAAAAAAGTCTTCACTGCTAATCACGTGGACATTAGGAGTATAATAAAGGAATCCTATTAACAACTCTATGTCCACGGATTTGGTTACTTAGACAAAACAGACAAATCCTTTGAAGGATACAACTATCAAACTCATACAAGGCAAATCAGATAATACAATAATCCTAAGTCTATTTAAATATTCTTTAAATAAGTAATAACTTTCTGAAAGAGAAAGCACCAGACTCAGAAATTTTCACAGGTGAATTCCACTACACATTTAAGGAATCAGTTCAGTTCAGTTCAGTCATTCGGACATACATTCAGTCGTGTCTGACTCTTTGTGACTCCATGAATTGCAGCATGCCAGGCCTCCCTGTCCATCACCAACTCCCAGAGTTCACTCAGACTCATGTCCATCAAGTCAGTGATGCCATCCAGCCATCTCATGCTCTGTCGTCCCCTTCTCCTCCTGCCCCCAATCCTTCCTAGCATCTGAGTCTTTTCCAATGAGTCTACTCTTTGCATGAGGTGTCCAAAGTACTGGAGTTTCAGCTTCAGCATCATTCCTTCCAAAGAAATCCCAGGGCTGATATCCTTTAGAATGGACTGGTTGGATCTCCTTGCAGTCCAAGGGACTCTCAAGAGTCTTCTCCAACACCACAGTTCAAAAGCATCAATTCTTCGGCGCTCAGCTTTCTTCACAGTCCAACTCTCACATCCATACATGACTACTGGAAAAACCATAGCCTTGACTAGATGGATCTTTGTTGGCAAAGTAGTGTCTCTGCTTTTGAATATGCTATCTAGGTTGGTCATAATTTCCCTTCCAAGGAGTAAGCGACTTTGAATTTCATGGCTGCACTCACCATCTGCAGTGATTTTGGAGCCCCCCAAAATAAAGTTTGACACTGTTTCCATTGTTTCCCCACCTATTTCCCATATAATGATGGGAGCAGTTGCCATGATCTTGGTGTTCTGAATTTTGAGCTTTAAGCCAACTTTTTCACTCTCTTCTTTCACTTTCATCAAGAGGCTTTTTAGTTCCTCTTCACTTTCTGCCATAAGGGTGGTGTCATCTGCATATCTGAGGTTATTGATATTTCTCCCGGCAATCATTTAAGGGATAATTAATACCGTATCTCCACAAATTCTTCAAGAAATATAAGCTATAGATAGCACTTCTTAACTTATTTTATGAGTCCAACATTACTCTGATAACAAAACCAAATGAAGAAATTATAGGGAAAAACATCACAGAATAACATCTCCCACAAAAATAAATATAACTGTTCTAAACAAAATGTTAGCAAAAGAAGTCAATAAATAATGACATACCACACACAAGTATGATTTATTCCAGATAGAGAATGCTGGTTTAACATTCAAAAATAAGTCAATAGAAAAAAGAAAAAATTATGTTTTCTATGATATATGTCATGAGAAGCTGTGACGAACATCAACTCAGGGTAAAATTCTCAGCAAACCAATGAAAAAGACTTCCCACAGCTTACTTTAAAATAATCTAAAAAAACCTACATCACATGCAATATCAAAAAATTGGACTTGTCTAAGATCAAAAACATGTCAAAGATGTTTTCTCTCACTCCTGTTCAACATGATGTTAGAAGCTAGTTACAGCTAGTGCAAGAAACAAGAAAAGGAAGTGAAAGAGATGTAGATTTGAAAGGAAAAATAAAAAGAACTGTTTTAGTTTTCAAATAACACGATTGCATATGCAGAAAATCCCGAAAAACTTGCTAACAACTTCCAGAAACTAGTAAGTAAATACCATAAAATTGTAGGATATAAGGTCAATCAGTTCAGTTCAGTCGCTCAGTCGTGTTCGACTCTTTGTGACCCCATGAATCGTAGCATGCCAGGCCTCCCTATCCATCACCAACTCCCAGAGTTCACTCAGACTCATGTCCATCGAGTCAGTGATGCCATCCAGCCATCTCATCCTCTGTCGTCCCCTTCTCCTCCTGCCCCCAATCCCTCCCAGCATCAGAGTCTTTTCCAATGAGTCAACTCTTCACATGAGGTGGCCAAAGTACTGGAGTCTCAGCTTTAGCATCATTCCTTCCAAAGAAATCCCAGGGCTGATCTCCTTCAGAATGGACTGGTTGCATTTCCTTGCAGTCCAAGGGACTCTCAAGAGTCTTCTCCAACACCACAGTAGACCAAGGCAATTTCTTGTATACCAGCAGTGAGCAATTATAATTGAATTAAAAGAAAAAGCAATATCAATAGCATCAAAGAGAGAAATCATGTCAGCACACAGTGAGGTGAAACCTACTTTGCCAGCCTTATAATTTTTCAATTTTGAAAATTGAAAAAAAAAAGATAGCTAAATGTCCCACATACAAGAATTCAAAATAATTTATGTAAATACTTACCCTCAAACAGTTAGAGGATAATTTCCTACTTTTTAAATGTGGACTCTGGATAGTAACTTCTTTATAAAGTATGGACTGTAGGTTGCGGGGGCGGGGGTGGGGTGGGGGGGGAGGCCATTACTTTAAAGGAGAAACCTAACAAACACAATCTCAGTTATGTTCAAGGTAAAAATCAATGGTGAAAAGTCGTATTGATTTGATGGTGATCATATGTACCCTTGAGATGATGCAATGAGAATAACACTTTACCTGTGTGGTCTTGCTCTGCAAAATCCATAACTTTAGTCTAATCATGTGAAAATAATCAGGGAATTATTAAGAAAAGCTTTACAAAATACCCAAACAGTACTTCTTAAAACTGTCAAAGATTTTGAAAACAAGAAAAGTCTGAGAAACTGTCACAGTCAAAAGAACCGAAGGATACACAACAACTAAATGTTATATGCTATCTTGGATGAGATTCTAAAACAGTAAAAGGAATTTAAGTGAAAACTATGGAAATTTGGATAAAATCTAGACTTAGTAATATTAATATCGATTCACAAATTGTGTTAAACTATACTAGTCATTTTTGTTCAGTTGGTCAGTTGTATCTGACTCTGTGACCAAATAGACTGCAGCACACCGGGCTTCCCTGTCCTTCACCATCTCCCAGAGATTGCTCAAAACTCATGTTCACTGAGTTGGTGATGCCATCCAAACATCTCATCCTCTGTCATCCCCTTCTCCTCCTGCCCTCAATCTTTCCCAGCATCAGGGTCTTTTCCAGTGAGTCAGCTCTTTTCATCAGGTGGTCAAAGTTTTGGAGCTTCATCTTCAGCATCAGTCGTTCCAATGAATATTCAGGGTTAATTTCCTTTAGGATTGACTGTCTGATCTCCTTGTGGTCCAAGGGACTCTCAAGAGTCTTCAACACTACAGTTCAAAGGCATCAATTCTTTGGCACTCAGCCTGCTTTAAGGTCCAACTTTTATATCCATACATTCTATTGGAATAATCATAGCTTAGACTATATGGACTTTGTCGACAAAGTAATGTCTTTGCTTTTTAATATGCTGTCTAGTTTTGTCATATGTTTTACTAAAAGTAAAAAAGCTTATTTTAAAATCATTTGGTACTACAGTACATAGTATTAGATTTCTCATTTAATTATGTACCCTCTCTGTGATAAGATTATACTTCTTGAAATACTGATGGTAAGCTTTGTTATATGACTTACTTTTACCAATGAAATATGAGTGCAAGTATAATAGTTAAGGACCCTACTGAGAAATACCCATGAGAGGACTCCCCTAACAAGTTCTTCTCTTGCATGAAAACAGCCATGCCCTGAATAGAGGCTCCTCTTTCAACTTGTATCCTAGAATGAATGTTTCATAGAATTCAATCATAAGTGAGTTAATCTATGTTCATCAGATAATAAGAATGAGAGACAAATCTTAGTTGTAGTAAGCCACTAAGATTTTATCATATTAGAATCTATTCGCTGGTGGCTCACCAGTAAAGAGTCTGCTTGCAATGTGGGACAACATTTGACTCCTAGCTTGGGAAGAACCCCTGGAGAAGGAAATGTCAATCCCCACTCCAGTATTTTTGCCTGAAGAATCCCATGGATGAAGGATGGGCGGTTACAGTCCATAGGGTCGTAAAAAGTCAGACATGACTGAATGACTTCATTTAGCAAAGATGGCTAATTAAGAAGTGTGAACATATAAATAATGTTCTGCTAAGACAGAAACACCAATATATATGCCACTGCATAGGGACTGAGTAGTTGGTGGAGAAGGTATTTATTGTTAATTGGATAGAAGGCAACATGAAATACATGTGCACAAGTAGAAAACTATATGAGCATTGCCTCAGATAGTTTAGAAGATAGGTAATGTACTGAAAGAGATTTGTAGGTGAATAAATTGGGAAACAGAAAGCTACTTGTATGCTATTGCTACATTTGATAAGATACTCTAAGAAAAACGAAGTCAAAAAAGAATTGGACAGTTTGCTAACAGGTATGGAAAATAATTTTTTTTCATTTCCCTCACTAAAATATAAAATTGGGAAATTTTAGAGACTGTGTGTGCTTAGTCACACAGTCATGTCTGACCCTTTGAGACCCTATGGACTGTTGCCCACCAGACTCACCTGTGCAAAAGGGTTCTCCAGGCAAGAATATTGGAGTGGATTACCATGTCCTCCTCCAGGGGATCTTCCCAACTCAGGGAAGATCCAGGTCTTCCTCAATGCAAGTGAGTTCTTTACAGACTGAGCCAATTAGGAAATTTTAGAGACAGAGGGCAATTGAAACTCAGATCAGATCAGATCAGATCAGTAGCTCAGTCGTGTCTGACTCTTTGCGACCCCATGAATCACAGCACGCCAGACCTCCCTATCCATCATCAACTTGTGGAGTTCACTCAGACTCACATCCATCGAGTCAGGGGATGCCAGCCATCTCATCCTCTGTCGTGCCCTTCTCCTCTTGCCCTCAATCCCTCCCAGAATCAGTCTTTTCCAATGAGTCAACTCTTCACATGAGGTGGCCAAAGTACTGGAGTTTCAGCTTTAGCATCATTCCTTCCAAAGAAATCCCAGGGCTGATCTCCTTCAGAATGGACTGGTTGGATCTCCTTGCAGTCCAAGGGACTCTCAGGAACCTTCTCCAACACCACAGTTCAAAAGCATTAATTCTTTGTCACTCAGTCTTCTTTACAGTCCAACTCTCACATCCATACATGACCACAGGACAAACCATAGCCTTGACCAGACGAAACTTTGTTGGCAAAGTAATGTCTCTGCTTTTGAACATGCTACCTAGGTTGGTGATAACTTTCCTTCCAAGGAGTAAGCGTCTTTTAATTTCATGGCTGCAGTCACCATCTGTAGTGATTTTGGAGCCTCCAAAAATAAAGTCTGACATTGTTTCTACTGTGTCCCCATCTATATCCCATGAAGTGATGGGACCGGATGCTATGAACTTCGTTTTCTAAATGTTGAGCTTTAAGCCAACTTTTCACTTTCACTTTCATCAAGAGGCTTTTTAGTTCCTCTTCACTTTCTGCCATAAGCGTGGTGTCGTCTGCATATCTGAGGTTATTGATATTTCTCCCAGCAATCTTGATTCCAGCTTGTGTTTCTTCCAGTCCAGCATTTCTCATGATGTACTCTGCATATAAGTTAAATAAACATGGTGACAATATACAGCCTTGACGTACTCCTTTTCCTATTTGGAACCAGTCTGTTGTTCCATGACCAGTTCTAACTGTTGCTTCCTGACCTGCATACAGATTTCTCAAGAGGCAGATCAGGTGGTCTGGTATTCCCATCTCTTTCAGAATTTTCCACAGTTTATTGTGATCTACACAGTCAAAGGCTTTGGCATAGTCAATAAAGCAGAACTAGATGTTTTTGGGAACTCTCTTGCTTTTTCCATGATGCAGCGCATGTTGGCAATTTGATCTCTGGTTCCTCTGCCTTTTCTAAAACCAGCTTGAACATCTGGAAGTTCACGGGTCACATATTGCTGAAGCCTGGCTTGGAGAATTTTGAGCATTACTTTACTAGTGTGTGAGATGAATGCAATTGTGCAGTAGTTTGAGCATTCTTTGGCATTGTCTTTTTGGGATTGGAATGAAAACTGACCTTTTCCAGTCCTGTGGCCACTTCTCAGTTTTCCAAATTTGCTGACATATTGAGTGCAGCACTTTTACAGCATCATCTTTCAAGATTTGAAATAGCTCAACTGGAATTCAATCACCTCCACTAGCTTTGTTCATAGTGATGCTTTCTAAGGCTCACTCGACTTCACATTTCAGGATGTCTGGCTCTCTCTAGGTCAATGATCACACCATCGTGATTATCTGGGTCGTGAAGATCTTTTTTATACAGTTTTTCTGTGTATTCTTGCCACCTCTTCTTAATATCTTCTGCTTCTGTTAGGTCCATACCATTTCTGTCCTTTATCGAGCCCATCTTTGCATGAAATGTTCCCTTGGCATCTCTGATTTTCTTGAAGAGATCCCTAGTCTTTCCCATTCTGTTGTTTTCCTCTATTTCTTTCCATTGATCACTGAAGAAGGCTTTCTTATCTCTTCTTGCTATTCTTTGGAACTCTGCATTCAGATGTTTATATCTTTCCTTTTATCCTTTGCTTTTTGCTTCTCTTCTTTTCACAGCTATTTGTAAGGCCTCCCCAGACGGCCATTTTGCTTTTTTGCATTTCCTTTCCATGGGGATGGTCTTGATCCCTGTCTCCTGTACAATGTCACGAACCTCATTCCATAGTTCATCAGGCATTCTACCTATCAGATCTAGGCCCTTAAATCTATCTCTCACTTCCACTGTATAATCATAAGGGATTTGATTTAGGTCATACCTGAATGGTCTAGTGGTTTTCCCTACTTTCTTCAATTTAAGTCTGAATTTGGCAATAAGGAGTTCACGGTCTGAGCCACAGTCAGCTCCTGGTCTTGTTTTTGCTGACTGTATAGAGCTTCTCCATCTTTGGCTGCAAATAATATAATCAATCTGATTTCGGTGTTGACCATCTGGTGATGTCCTTGTACAGAGTCTTCTCTTGTGTTGTTGGAAGAGGGTGTTTATTATGACTAGTGCATTTTCTTGGCAAAACTCTATTAGTCTTTCCTGCTTCATTCTGTATTCCAAGGCCAACATTTGCCTGTTACTCCAGGTGTTTCTTGACTTCCTACTTTTGCATTCCAGTCCCCTATAATGAAAAGGAAAACTCAGCAGTGGCCACAAGATTGGAAAAGGTCAGTTTTCATCCCAATCCCAAAGAAAGGCAATACCAAAGAGTGCTCAAACTACCACACAATTCCACTCATCTCACACGCTAATAAAGTAATGCTCAAAACTCTCCAAGCCAGGCTTCAGCAATATGTGAACCGTGAACTTCCAGATGTTCAAGCTGGATTTAGAAAAGGCAGAGGAACCAGAGATCAAATTGCCAACATCCACTGCATCATGGAAAAAGCAAGAGAGTTCCAGAAAAACATCTATTTCTGCTTTATTGACTATGCCAAAGCCTTTGACTGTGTGGATCACAATCAACTGTGGAAAATTCTGAAAGAGATGGGAATACCAGACCACCTGACCTGCCTCTTGAGAAATCTGTATGCAGGTCAGGAAGCAACAGTTAGAACTGGTCATGGAACAACAGACTGGTTCCAAATAGGAAAAGGAGTACGTCAAGGCTGTAAATTGTCACCATGTTTATTTAACTTATATGCAGAGTACATCATGAGAAATGCTGGACTGGAAGAAACACAAGCTGGAATCAAGATTGCTGGGAGAAATATCAATAACCTCAGATATGCAGATGATACCACCCTTATGGCAGAAAGTGAAGAGGAACTAAAAGCCTCTTGATGAAAGTGAAAGTGGAGAGTGAAAAGGTTGGCTTAAAGCTCAACATTCAGAAAACGAAGATCATGGCATCTGGTCCCATCACTACATGGGAAATAGATGGAGAAACAGTGGAAACAGTGTCAGACTTTATTTTTCTGGGCTCCAAAATCGCTACAGATGATGACTGCAGCCATGAAATTAAAAGACACTTACTCCTTGGAAGGAAAGTTATGACCAACCTAGATAGCATATTCAAAAGCAGGGACATCACTTTGCCAACAAAGTTTCACCTAGTCAAGGGTATGGTCTTTCCTGTGGTCATGTATGGATGTGAGAGCTGGACTGTGAAGAAGGCTGAGCGCCGAATAATTGATGCTTTTGAACTGTGGTGTTGGAGAAGACTCTTGAGAGTCCCTTGGACTGCAAGGAGATCCAACCAGTCCATTCTGAAGGAGATCAATCCTGGAATTTCTTTGGAAGGAATGATGCTAAAGCTGAAACTCCAGTATTTTGGCCACCTCATGCGAAGAGTTGACTCATTGGAGAAGACTCTGATGCTGGGAGGGATTGGGGGCAGTAGGAGAAGGGGACGACAGAGGATGAGATGGCTGGATGGCATCACTGACTTGATGGATGCGAGTCTGAGTGACCTCCGGGAGCTGGTGATGGGCAGGGAGGCCTAATGTGCTGCAGTTCATGGGGTCTCAAAGAGTCGGACATGACTGAGCGACTGATCTGATCTGATCTGATCTGATTCCTAAAATGTCGACATTCACTCTGGCCATCTCTTGTTTGACCACTTCCAATTTGCCTTGATTCATGGACCTGACATTCCAGGTTCCTATGCAATATTGCTCTTTACAGCATCGGACCTTGCTTCTATCACCAGTTACATCCACAGCTGGGTATTGTTTTTGCTTTGGCTCCATCCCTTCATTCTTTCTGTAGTTATTTCTCCACTGATCTCCAGTAGCATATTGGACCCCTACTGACTTGGGGAGTTCCTCTTTCAGTATCCTATCCTTTTGCCTTTTCATACTGTTCATGGGGTTCTCAAGGCAAGAATAATGAAGTGGTTTGTTATTCCCTTCTCCAGCGGACCACATTCTGTCAGATCTCTCCATCATGACCCACCCATCCTGGGTTGCCCCACGGGCATGGCTTAGTTTCATTGAATTAGACAAGGCTGTGGTCTAGTGTGATTAGATTGACTAGTTTTCTGTGAGTATGGTTTCAGTGTGTCTGCCCTATGATGCCCTCTCACAACACCTACCGTCTTATTTGGGTTTCTCTTACCTTGGGCGTGGGGTATCTCTTCACAGCTGCTCCAGCAAAGCACAGCCATTGCTCCTTACCTTGGACGAGGAGTCTCTCCTCACCGCCGCCCTCCCTGACCTTCAATGTGGGATAGCTCCTCTAGGCCCTCCTGTGCCGGCCCAGCCATGGCTCCTTGGAGGTGGGGTTGCTCCTCCTGGCTGCCGGCCTTGGCCTCGGGCATGGGGTAGCTCCTCCCACCCACCACCCCTGGCCTCCGGCTTGGGGCGTGGGATATCTCCTCCCGCTGCCACCCCTGACCTCAGACGTGGGTAACTCCTCTCTGCCGTTCCTGCGCCATCGCAGTCTGGTATTCTCGGCCGCTGCCCCTGACCTCGGACGTGTGGTAACTCATCTTGTCCGCCGCCCTTCGGGCATGGGGTACTCCCGGCTTCTGCCCCTGACCTTGGACGTGGGGTGGCTCCTTTTGGCTGTGCTTTAGTGTGCCCGCTGCAGCCGCCCGCCGCAGCCACCATGACAAAACTCAATTTGGAGGGAGCCAAAATTTGCTGTTAAAATTAACAGTGATTAATGTGGCACCCAGTAAACTTCTCTAGCCAGGGAAAATGTCTAGTGAAAATAGATTTAGAGTGAAACTTTCCCATGGAATCCTGCCAAGTGTAAAATATTGACAGTCAAATCTAGAGAGAAAGGCATCTTACAAGGGGAGAGGTAGGGAAGAATGTATCCATGGACACTTATAAAAGAGATAAAAGTTATTTTATGCTTTTTGAGGGGTTTATACCAGAACCATAGTCAAAATAGATATTACTAGGGTTGCCCATGGGGTTACATAGAGTCGGACACAACTGAGCAATTTTCACACACCAGGGTTGCCAGAGACTTCCCTGGTGGCTCAGACAGTAAAGCATCTGCCTACAATGAGCGAGGCCTGGGATCAGTCCCTGGGTTGAGAAGCTGTCCTGGAGAAGGGTTGCCAGGGTTAGTAAACAAAAATACAGGATGACTACTTAAATTTTAATTTCAAATGAAAAACAAACTTCTTTTTTAGCAAAACTATGTCCTCTAAAGTATTGGGGACATACTTATACTAAAATATTTATGGTTTATCAAAATTAAGCTCTAACAAAAGTCCTATATTTTATGTGGTGATCCCATTTGAGGATCCAAACTTTTGTGGGTAGAAAACAGACTGAAAAACCTTCTGAGTCCCCAAAGAAGGCATATTCTTTAATATTTTCTTCAGACATAGCCAAGGAGGAAAATGAAAAAGAATGTCCTTGAAGAAGTCAAATCCAGCAGCCATTACAAATAAAGGACAGAGTAGCTACTCCCAGGAAACAACACCTCTTCAACAATTATCCTGTTTTCCCCCAATTACCATGTGATCTACAGTAGAGGTCTTGTGAGAGGATTGTGCTTTCACATTTTTGAGGCAGCTTTTGCCATGAGATGACGTTGGCATGTCTTGTGAAGGAGAGTAATTGGCAGGAACTTACATCATCATCCCATGGTACCACAAGTGTTCTTTTCCTCTGGTACAAGTTCAGCAGTGTTCTAGCAAGGAGCTCCTCTTTCTGCTTGGCTTCCATGATAAAGAAAACACATTGGTGGACCAGAAGTTATTTGCAGCTAACATGTCATATGGTGCTTCCCAGGTGGTGCAATAGTAAAGAAGCCATTTGCCAGTATAGGAGATGCAAAAGACGTGGGTTCAATCTCTGGGTCAGGAAGATCCACTGGAGGAGGAAATGGCAACTTGCTTCTGTATTTTTGCCTCAAAAACTCTATGGACAGAGGAGCCTGGTGGGCTTCAGTCCATGGAGTCACTAAGAGTCAGACTTGATTGAGAATGCAGACACAAGATGTAATATGAACAACAACAACAGAATTGATATTTTTTGAGGAGTGAGTGGAGGGAGCAAGTCACTAGATTTTGATTTTATTGTTTATTAATCCAATGAGTGCAGGTACTAACAGGTTCTGGGAAAGCATTGACTCATTCTTTCTTTCTTATATGCATTCAGTCACAATGGAGATGTGATTTACCAGAGCTATCAGAGACCTTTACAAAGTAATCCAGGTTAAATGATTTGCCTGAGGTCACAAAATAAAGCAAACCTTGGATCCAGTTGTTTATTTGGCACTTAATATGGGCTTGGAGCTGTTTAAGACACTGAGAAGGATAAAAAAGAAAAATATTCCCTAACCACTGTTCTAGAAAGAGAAATTTATACATGTAAAACACATACACACATTCCACGTTGCTTGAGTGAAGCCCTTATGATTGTGCTCAGCAGCTCCGTGGTGCCCAGCTCTTTATGACCTACTGGACTGTAGCCTGCCAGCCCATCTGTCCCTGGAATTTTTGAGGCAAGAGTACTAGAGTGGATTGATATTTATTCCCCCAGGGAATCTTCCAGACCCAGGAATTGAACCTATGTCTCCTGTGCCTCCTGCATTTGGAGGTCAATTCTTTACCACTGCATGACCCGGGAAGCCAAAACCTTCACGGTATGTCTCATTATTCCTTGGCCTCACTTCTCTCTCCCTCTAGCTGCTGTGTCATGCTTTCACCCAGTCAAGTATGTCTTGGATGCCTCTTCTTTCACACAAACACCACCAGTGAATTTTCTCTTTTCCAAGAGAAACTCTATCACCTGTTTTATAGTAACATATTTGTCATTTCTAACACAAAATTATGGGATATAATTTTATAAATGCAACTTGGGACTGATATCCTAAGGATTTTGCCAAGATGCATAAAAGTATCCAATAAAAGCAAAACAAAAAATAAACTTGTTCTAATCAAATCATTTTGATTATAAAGGATAAACATCCATTGAACATACTCCAACAAAAAGAGGCAGGGGAAGTTTTTAAAAAGGATTTGAAAGAAGTGGAATGTGGACACATGGAAACTAACACATCTTAAAGCAATTACAAGAGCCTTACATCTTTCTGATCCAGCAGGTCTCTTGTTTCTTAGCATCTGTTTCACTTTGTTTGTCTAAGTTGAATTTTTCCTGCCCTACCATTTTGTTTATTCATAATTTCAGAGGTGACTTTAGTTTGCTGTGCCTAGTGGCTCAGATCGTAAAGAATCTGCCTGCAGTGTGGGGGTCCTGGCTTTGATCCCTGGGTTGGGAAGATCCCCTGCAAAAGGGAATGGCTACCCACTCTTGTATTCTTGCCTGGAGAATTCCATGGACAGAAGAGCCTAGTGGGCTACAATCCATGGGATCTCAGAGCTGGATATCCCTGAACAACTAACACTTTTCAGGTTTTTAATTTTCTGTAATTCTGATTCTGGACAAAATTTTTGTTTTGTTCAAAACTTGTTCAAGCCAGAGCCCTTTGCTTTCTGATCACAGTTTTTGTGCCTCTTTTTTTCAGATAATTGAGAGGAAAATGGATTGACTATTGATTGAACCCCTTTGGATAAGATATTCATTCTTGTCTAATTACCTATAAACTTTGAACTGGAGTCACTTGATAAGTTGGATACCAACTCTATAGACTTAGAGATATATACTCTAAGAGCCAGGAAAGAAAATAAAGATGTTAGAAAGAATTGGGTATGGCTTCCTAGATTGTACTGGTGGTAAAGAACCTGCCTGCCAATGCAGGAGATATAAGAGACTCACATTCCATCCCTAGGTCGAGACGATCTCCTGGAGGAGGGCACCAGCAACCCTTTCTAGTATTCTTGCCAGTTGAGTCTCATGAACAGAGAAGCCTGGAGAGCTATGATGCATAGTGTCACAAAGAGTCAGACAGGACTTAAGCTACAGCACTGCACACAACACAGACATTTTAAACTAACAAGTTGTACACAAAGCATGGTCTCTAAAAGCAACACACATTTGAGTTTCTCTGCATATATTAATTATCCAGGGGACCTTCCCATCTCAGGGATTAAACCCAGGTCTTCAGGATTGCAGGCAGATTCTTTACTGTCTGAGCCACCAGGGAAGCATGTTTATATGAATTAAGAATTTGAAAGGATTAAAACTTTGTCCAAGAGGGCCACCTGATACAAATATACTATATTTTGGCATTGTTCTGCTTCAAATATAATATATTAATTTTGTGTTAATTTAAATAACATATGATGTTGAGTTATTGAAATTTAAGAGTTAGTTGATGCAATTAGAGGCATTTTACTTATTACTTTTGCTTTGATCTAAATTACTGGTGATTTCAAAATATTAATTTCTGAGTGAATTATAAAGATAGTTTTATTGCCTGAATTTATCTATTTTTGTATAATTAGGACATAGTAATTTAGTTTGTATCTTTTCCCTGTAATTGAGTTAACAATGTATACTGAAAATACAATCCTATTAGCTGATTTGAAAAAATGTCTACAATTAACTTTCTTATTAGGATTGATTGAATAAGAGTGACTTTCATCATACGTCTCTTGTCTTCTGAATTTCAATGTGAAATATTACCAATGAATAAGAAAATCCCTTGAAAAAGAGTTAGCATTCACTGAAAAAACCCCAGTGGTACAATGAATCAGTTCAGTTCAGTTTAGTCACTCAGTTGTGTCTGACTATTTGTGACCCCATGACTGCAGCACGCCAGGCTTTCCCATCCATCACCAACTCCCAGAGCCTATTCAAACTCGTGTCCATTGTGTTGGTGATGCCATCCAATCATCTCATCCTCTGTCATCCCCTTCTCTTCCCTCCTTCAATCTTTTCCAGCATCAGGGTCTTTTCCAGTGAGTCAGTTTTTCACATCAGGTGGCCAAAGTATTGGAGTTTCAACTTTAGCATCAGTCCTTCCAATGAATATTCAGGACTGATTTCCTTTAGGATGGACTGGTTGGATCTGCTTGCAGTCCAAGGGACTCTCAAGAGTCTTCTCCAACACCACAGTTCAAAAGCATCAGTTCTTCGGAGCTAAGCCTTCTTCACAGTCCAACTCTCACATCCACACATGACCACTGGAAAAACCATAACCATGACTAGATGGACCTTTGTTGGCAAAGTAATGTTTCTGCTTTTCAATATGCTGTCTAGGTTGGTCATAGCTTTTCTGGCAAGGAAAAAGTGTCTTTTAATTTCATGGCTGCACTCACCATCTGTGGTGATTTTGGAGCCCCCCAAAATAAAGTCTTCCAGTGTCTCCATTATTTCCCCATCTATTTGCCATGAAGTGAAGGGACCAGATGTCATGATCTTAGTTTTCAGAATGTTGAGTTTTAAGCCAACTTTTTCACTCTCCTGTTTCGCTTTCATAAAAAGGTTCTTTAGTTCTTCTTTACTTTCTGCCATAAGGGTGGTGTCATCTGCATATCTGAGGTTATTGATGTTTCTCCCTGAAATCTTGCTTCCAGTTTGTGCTTCATCCAGCCCAGCATTTTGGGTGATGTACTCTGCATATAAGTTAAATAAGTAGAGTGACAATGTGCAGTCTTGACTTACTCCTTTCCCAATTTGGAATCAGTCTGTTATTCCATGTCCAGTTGTAACTGTTGCTTCTTGACCTGCATACAGGTTTCTCAGGATGCAGGTGAGATTGACTGGTACTCCCATCTCTTTAAGAATTTTCCACAGTTTGTTCTGATCCGCACAGTCAAAAGCTTTGGCATAGTCAATAAGTCAAAAGTAGATGTTTTTCTGGAACTCTCTTGCTTTTTCAATGAGCCAATGGATGCTGGCAATTTGATCTCTGGTTCCTCTGCCTTTTTAAATCCAGCTTGAACATCTGGAAGTTCCTGGTTCACAGACTGTTGAAGCCTGGCTTGGAGAATTTTGAGTATTACTTTGCTAGACTTCCCTGGTGGCTCAGGTGGTAAAGCGTTTGCCTACAATGCAGGAGACCCGGGTTCTATCCCTGGGTCGGGAAGATACCCTGGAGAAGGAAATGGCAACCCACTCTAGTACTCTTGCCTGGAAAATCCCAAGAACACAGTCCAGAGGGTCCTAAAGAGTTGGACACGACTGAGCAACTTCACTTTGCTAGTGTGTGAGATGAGTGCAATTTTGCGGTAGTTTGAGCATTCTTTGGCATTGCCTTTCTTTGGGATTGGAATGAAAACTGACCTTTTCCAGTCCTGTGGCCACTGCTGAGTTGTCCAAATTTGCTGGCATATTGAGTGCAGAACTTTAACAGCATCATCTTTTAGAATTTGAAATAGCTCAACTGGAATTCCATCACCTCCATTAACTTTGTTCATAGTGCTGCTTCCTAATGCCCACTTGACTTCACATTCCAGGATGTCTGGCTCAATTTGAGTGATCGCACCATCATGGTTATCTGGGTCATGAAGATCTTTTTTGTATAGTTCTTCTGTGTATTCTTGCCACCTCTTCTTAGCATCTTCTGCTTCTGTCGGGTCCATACAATTTCTATCCTTTATTGTACTCACCTTTGCATGAAGTGTTCTCTCAGTATCTCTACTTTTCTTGAAGAGATCTCTAGTATTTCCTTTTCTTTTGTTTTCTCTATTTCTTTGCATTGATCCCTGAGGAAAGAGTTCATGATCCGAGCCAGAGTCGGCTCCTAGTCATGTTTTTTGCTAACTGTATAGAGCTTCTCTATCTTTGGCTGCAAAGAATATAAACTCCTGAGGAAAGAGTTCATGATCTGAGCCACAGTCAGCTCCTAGTCATGTTTTTGGTGACTGTATAGAGCTTCTCCATCTTTGGCTGCAAAGAATATAAACAATCTGATTTCGGTATTGACCATCTGGTGAAGTCCATGTGTAGTCTTCTCATGAGTTGTTAGAAAAGGGTGTTTGCTATCACCAGTGCATACTCTTGGCAAATCTCTATTAGCCTTTGTCCTGCTTCATTCTGTAGTCCAAGACCAAATTTGCCTATTATTCCAGGTAGCTCTTGACGTCCCACTTTTTCATTCCAGTTCCCTATAATGAAGAGGAGATCTTTTTTGTGTGTTAGGTCTAGAAGGCCTTGTAGTTATTCATGGAACCATTCAACTTCAGATTCTTCAGTGTTACTGGTTGGGGCATAGATTTGGATTACTGTGGTACTGAGTGGTTTGCCTTGGAAATGAACAGAGATGATTCTGTTGGTTTTGAGATCGCATCCAAGTCCTGCATTTTGGACCCTTTTGTTGACTGTTGGCTACTCCATTTCTTCTAAGGGATTCTTGTACAGTGAATACACTTAAATTAATGGTAAGCTTAGAGAAATGAAATTTAAGTCCATAACATTTAGGAAATATTTTGTATTTGAATAATGTGCATTAAAGAATAAGGAATTCATAAGTATTTTTACCTAGATATTCACTTCAGAAAATGTTGTTTAAACATACTAAATAGATGCTTTTACATTGCCCTTATCAGTTGAACATATTCCATATTACCTACATGAATGCAATGAGAAAATGTAAGTAATGTGGTAAACATAGTGCCTGGTAAATAATAACTCAACAATATCTTGTGTTATCTTGATCATCCTAATTATCTTCATTTCATCATCATTCTGCTCTCTAAATATGCAGCAGCATAATAAGGTAATACAAGATAATATATATTTTGCATTATTTCAATGCTGACTATAAAAATATTTATTTTTTGAAAAATCTAATTTCTAAAGAATTCTATGAACTATTTTACAGATGAATGCAATTTTGAATCTGTATTTATATTGCATATAACATACACCCAATTTCAAAATTTTTCCTTAGGTATGACAAAGTCTTTATTTTCCTTTGTGCCTCAAAATAATTTTGGAAAATCTTAAGATTTTAGACATTTAGTAGAAGATACAAAGATTAAAACTGTTAGTCTCTTGCCAGCTAAAGATTTATTTCTATACAACCATGTATGTTAATCACTTTCTGATTCTGCATGATCAAAAAAGATTTTCTATTTTCTATTTGTGACTGAATTTTATAGAAAGAGTTATGAAATTCCTGTAGGTAGTATAATGGCATTCAAGTTATCTTCATTTGTTTCCAGTAATCTAGCATTTTCCACCACACATGCACACATAACGACACACACACACAATTCCAGTTTATTAACATACACAAACTGGAAGAAGGATCATTTCAGAATACAGATCTAATTGAAATGCAATGATATATAAAAAAAAATGTCCACATTGGGAGAATGTCCACATAAGGGATAAATGTCCACATAAGGGAGAAAAAGTTAGAAAAACTCACTTTTCAAAGTTATAAAGTACTCAGAATTTTGATAATCATCAAAAATGTTCATCCCTAATTTCTTTGTAAAATGTCAAAGCTCTAACCCCTATAAATACAAACTGGAAAAGTATATCCTTCCGTAATCAAATGAAACTCAAATAATAGCAAGCTTATAATGGAAATTTCAGGCAAGGTATATAATGTGTACAGTGTATGCTACGTTGCTTTAGTTAGTTTTGACTCTTTGCAACCCTATGGACTGTAGTCCACAAGGCTTCTCTGTCCTTGGGATTCTCCAGGCAAGAATCCTGCAGTGGGTTGCCACATCCTCCTCCAGGCTATCTTCCTGACCCAGGGATCAAACCTACATCTCTTAGGTCTACAGCATTGGCAGCAAGATTCTTTACCACCAGCACTGCTATTGGATATCTGCAATTAAAATTCAGCCAAAGAATTAGGCTTGTATAAGATTAGAATGCCAGAAGATGATGTTCAAAGCAAATCAAACGATAGTCATCAGAGAAGGAAGTCAGACTGTATATTGCTTATCAAGAGTAAACATGTAAATATATATAGAGTGATAGAAGGCACAGTTTCTAAATATATATAGAGTGATAGAGGGCACAGTTTCCACATATGAATCAATAATTTGAAATTTTAAATTAATGCCAGATATATAAGAACATTATATTTAATTTTAATTTCCACAGAAATGGATTTAACGTTATTCAAACAAACAGAATATCTTTCAGAGTACGATCATACAAAAACCTGAAATGCAGTCAAGCAAATCCAGTCAGGAAGCAATATTTTAAATCACTGTATATTGAGTAACTCCCGCATTTGTTTAAGTCCTCAGCTCTTTCATTACTTTAACACTTGTTTCAGAAAGAATTCTCAATTACTGTGAAATTACCAGCATATCAAAATGCTAGAGATAGGACACACAAGTTTATGGGAAATGAAAATAATGATGCTTTTCTAAAGAAAAACTCTTTTTGAGGATTTTGTTTTTCATTTTCTTTTTCATGAATCTCTAAGGTTTCCATTGAAATTTATATCATGTCAAAAATGAAAAACAAAATAGTATAACTGTTTCTTCCACCTCATAACTCACAAGTAAAACATTCATCTTCCTTACTAAAGAAAGAGAAGACTAGAGACACTGCCTTTCAAGTAATTCTTAATTTTTTCTTCATGACACTTTGCATCAGAGAAGACAGTAGATAGACTTTAATAGGGAAGATAAGGTGGGGGCTTCAAATATTTTGATAGTCTATGAGAATAATCAATTATTCAAGTTTTATCACCCAACTCTTTGTAAACACAAAGTATCTTCAAGCATAGCTCCAATGAACATTTTAGTTGAAAAGAGCCTGCTTTGGTTTGTTAAGCTTTCAATCTTGCTCCAAATGAATAAAAACCATACAAAGCTCTTATAATGTTCTCTTTCTTGACCATAGATTTGAAGATTATACTAGGAAATATTTGGAACTGGATGTCAATATGTGGTAGTAGACCACTGTAAATAAGCATGTAAATAACACTATTTAAATGGAAAAGATACTCTATGAGCCAATTGGTTTGAGTCATTTAAATACATTACACGTGCCTGCCTCTTGATAATTATACCAATTAGACAGGAGAATCATTTATCATGGTGCCAATTAAGTGAATTCTACACTTTCTGGGACTTAAAAAAAAAGTATAAATTAGAGAGACCAAACAACTCCTGTGTTTATGGGCATTTTAGCTAAATCTTGATCATGTAACACAGCAATCGTTTAACCAGGTTCTTACCCCATGTACTAGAGATATAGCTAGCTAGGGGTATATTTTATTCATTGTCTATTTTGCTGTTTAAATTTCACTGTAAAAATTTTAAGAAAAAAATCAGCCTGAAATCTTAATTTTAACTTTGTTTAAAAACTGATTTCAAAGAACATGTTCCTTTTAGCTGATACTTGAATTTAGAGGTTAATTAATTGAATGATTCTTAGGTTGGTAGACATGTAATTATGATTGATTGGAAATGTGTGATTTTTAGTGACACATTTTTTTCACAGAAGACACAGAAGTCTGAGTTGAATTAATTAACATTCAATAGTAATGCAAAGGAACTTTTAAATGCTCATAATAAAAGTATTGCTGAAATCCTTTTAGCTAAAGACATCTTTGTAGCTGTTTTTTAAATTATGAAAATGAAAGAACTCTTCTAAAGTGGCTTTGTAACATCTGATAAGGAAGGGAGCTATTACTTAAGTAACTATTTTACTAGTTTAATTACTTTTATTTAAATATTTTTGTTTATATATAGTTTTTTAAAAATTATTTTAATCACTGTCTAAAAAAAGGTAAGAAATTCTACCTAGTTATTTTGTGAGTGACTCTATATGGTTAACCATTCAAAGTAGGACAGGGCACGGCAAAGATATGGTAGAGTGTGTGGCCGTTCACAACCCATCCTTTATTTATTTTTATTTAACTGCCCTTACAACAATGTAATTATATACTGATAAAAACTATTCTGAGACAGAACAGTTTTGCTGAAATATCGCCAAGACGCTCTTCTGTGACCAGTATCTTTATACAGAAATGTTTCATTAATCACATGAAATGAATCCCTCAAACTGTTTTAAGAATGTGCTTTGATTCTAAGTAGTCAATTAATTAATGATTATTTCATACTCTAGCTCTTTTTCTCACACTTCACTGTATAGTCATAAGGGATTTGAATTAGGTCATACCTGAATGGTGTAGTGGTTTTCTCCACTTTCTTTAATTTCAGTCTGAATTTGGCAATAAGGAATTCATGATATGAGCCACAGTCAGCTCCTGGTCTTGTTTTTGCTGACTGTATATAGCTTCTCCATCTTTGGCTGCAAAGAATATAATCAATCTGATTTTGGTGTTCTCCTTCTGGTGATATCCATGTATAGAGTCTTCTCTTGTGTTGTTGGAAGAGGGTGTTTGCTATGACCAGTGCATTCTCTTGGCAGAATTCTGTTAGTCCTTGCCCTGCTTCATTCTGTACTCCAAGACCAAATTTGCCTGTTACTCCAGGTGTTTCTTGACTTCCTGCTTTTGCATTGCAGTCCCCTATAATGAAAATGATGTCTTTTTTAGGTGTCAGTTCTAGAAGGTCTTGTAGGTGTTCATAGAATTGTTCAACTTCAGCTTCTTCAGTGTTACTGGTTAGGGCATAGACTTGGATTACCATGATATTAAATGATTTGCCTTGGAAATGAACAGAGTTCATTCTGTCATTTTTGAGACATCCAAGTACTGCATTTTGGACTCTTTTGTTGACCATGATGGCTACTCCATTTCTTCTAAGGGATTCCTGCCCACAGTAGTAGATATAACGGTTTTCTGAGTTAAATTCACCCATTCTAGTCAGTCTTAGTTGCTGATTCCTAGAATGTCGACGTTCACTACACCATTCAGGTATGACCTAAATCAAATCCCTTATGACTATACAGTGGAAGTGAGAAATAGATTTAAGGGACTAGATCCGATACACAGAGTGCCAGATGAAGTATGGAGGGAGGTTTGTGACATTGTACAGGAGACAGGGATCAAGACCATCCCCATGGAAAAGAAATGCAAAAAAGCAAAATGGCTGTCTGGGGAGGCCTTACAAATAGCTGTGAAAAGAAGAGAAGCGAAAAGCAAAGGAGAAAAGGAGGATATAAGCATCTGAATGCAGAGTTCTAAAAATAGCAAGGGGAGATAAGAAAGCCTTCCTCAGTGATCAATGCAAAGAAATAGAGGAAAACAATAGAATGGGAAAGACTAGAGACCTCTTCAAGAAAACTGGAAATATCAAGGGAATATTTCTTGCAAAGATGGGCTCAATATAGGACAGAAATGGTAAGGACCTAACAGAAACAGAAAATATTAAGAAGAGGAGGCAAGAATACACAGAAGAACTGGACAAAAAATATCTTCACGACCCAGATAATCACGATGGTGTGATCACTCACCTAGAGCCAGACATCCTGGGGTGTGAAGTCAAGTGGGCCTCAGGAAGCATCACTATGAACAAAGCTAGTGGAGGTGATGGAATTCCAGTTGAGCTATTTCAAATCCTGAAAGATGATGCTGTGAAAGTGCTGCACTCAATATGCCAGCAAATTTGGAAAACTCAGAAGTGGCCACAGGACTTGAAAAGGTCAGTTTTCATTCCAATCCCAAAGAAAGCCAATGCCAAAGAATGCTCAAACTACCACACAATTGCACTCATCTCACACGCTAGTAAAGTAATGCTCAAAATTCTCCAAGCCAGGCTTCAGCAGTACGTGACCCGTGAACTTCCAGATGTTCAAGCTGGTTTTAGAAAAGGCAGAGGAACCAGAGATCAAATTGTCACCATCTGTTGGATCATGGAAAAAGCAAGAGAGTTCCAGAAAAACATCTATTTCTGCTTTATTGACTATGGCAAAGCTTTTGACTGCGTGGATCACAATAAACTGTGGAAAATTCTGAAAGGGATGGGAATACCAGACCACCTGATCTGCCTCTTGAGAAATTTGTATGCAGGTCAGGAAGCAACAGTTAGAACTGGACATGGAACAACAGACTGGTTCCAAATAGGAAAAGGAGTACATCAAGGGTGTATATTGTCACCCAGCTCATTTAATTTACATACAGAGTACTTCATGAGAAACACTGTGCTGGAGGATACACAAGCTGAAATCAAGATTGCTGGGAGAAATATCAATAACCTCAGATATGCAGATGACACCACCCTTATGGCAGAAAGTGAAGAACTAAAGAGCCTCTTGATGGAAGTGAAAGAGGAGAGTGAAAAAGTTGGCTTAAAGCTCAAAATTCAGAAAACTAAGATCATGGCATCCAGTCCCATTACTTCATGGCAGATAGATGAGAAACAGTGGCTGACTTTGTTTTTCTGGGTTCCAAAATCACTGCAGATGGTGATTGCAGCCATGAAATTAAAAGATGCTTACTCCTTGGAAAGAAAGTTATGACCAACCTAGACAGCATATTGAAAAGCAGAGACATTACTTTGTCAACAAAGGTCTGTCTAGTCAAGGTTATGGTTTTTCCAGTGGTCATGTATGGATGTGAGATTTGGACTATAAAGAAAGCTGAGCACCGAAGAATTGATGCTTTTGAACTATGATGTTGGAGAAGACTCTTGAGTCCCTTGGACTGCAAGGAGATCCAACCAGTCCATCTTAAAAGAGATCAGTCTTGGGTGTTCATTGGAAGTACTGATGTGAGGCTGAAACTCCAATCCTTTAGCCACCTGATGGGAAGAACTGATTCTTTTGAAAAGACCCTGATACTGGGAAAGACTGAGGGCAGGAGAAGAGGGGGACGATAGAGGATGAGATGGTTGGATGGCGTCACAGACTCGATGCACATGAGTTTGGTGGACTCTGGGAGTTGGTGATGGACAGGGAGGCCTGGCGTGCTGCAGTTCACGGGGTTGCAAAGAGTCAAACATGATTGAGTGACTGAACTGAACTGAACTGAACTAGCTCTTTTTAGTATCTTGCAAATCAACACTACAAGTATCAGTGTAGTGATTTTACTGAGAATATTATACTGTCAAATATGTTCTGATGGTATTGAAAAGTTCTTATATATTTTTGAAAAGTAATAAAATAGTATTCATAGGCTGGGGAGAGATAAGAAGTAGCATCCTGAATGAATTTGAAGAGCCATATATGATGATCAGCATTAAGGAATCTGCCTGCCGCACAAGAGACCCAAGTTTGATCCCTGGGTCAGGAAGATCCCCTGGAGAAGGAAATGCCAAACCATTCCAGCATTATTCCCTGGAGAATCCCTTGGACAGAGGAACCTGGTGGACTGCAGCCCATAGGGTCACAAAGAGTCAAACATGACTGAAGCAACTGAGTGCAGCACAGCACACATATAATAAACAGATGTAAGAATATATTTTTTATAAATCAAGTTCGAAGAGCTTACTATGCATCATACTAACTGATGAAATATCTGAAGAAATAACTATTGCAGAAGAGTCAACATAATCAAATAAATAGCTTTTAATCTTGTCAATAAATCAATTCTAAAGTTATATACAGACAAATTATTTTATCTGCAAAAGAGAGAGAGAGAACTATGGCTAAGTAGGTGTGCTCAGTAGTGTCTGACTATGCAACCTCATGGACTGTAGCTCACTAGGTTCCCTGTTCATGGATTTTTCCAGGCAAGGACAGAGGAGTGGTTGACATTACCTAGTCCAGGGACTCTTCCCAACCCAGGGCTCAAACCCTGACTGTTGCATCTCTTGCACTGGTGGGCTGATTCTTTACCACTCGTGCAACATGAGTGCTAAGTATGAAAGACTTACATTAGCTTTTAATCAATGTAATACAGTTTAACATGTACTTGAGAATCTATTATGTGCAAAATATTGTCCTGAGGACTTAAAGGAGTATAACATGAACTTGAGATACCTCCTACCCATAGCAGTATAAAACCTCAGAACTGGGATAGAAAAAGTCCAGATGGGGATATGTTAAATTATAGAAGAGGAAGAGGGCCAAAGTACAAAATGGTGCACGGGTGTCTCTCAGAAGAAACAATCATCTTAGTTTGTTAGGAAAGGTGAAGAAAAATATCCAAAAGTAAGTAGATTTCTTCTTATAAATCCATTTATTCATAGCCAAGAATAGAAAATGTTTGGAACATGGTGAGGGAATGGCATGTGGTTCATACTTGTGGAAATGTAATGTGAATGGTAGAGAGAAGCAGGGAAGAGGCAGGGACGATAGATTGGGGTTCTTAAGTAGGAGAGTCTGGAGCCCCAGGTTGAGAAGCACTAGCTAGAGAAAGGTACACTGCCTCTTCCATCATGAAATTGGGTACAGTAGAAGGTTTCATGAGATATTCATGTTGAGGGACGGTATGGAGGACCTGATGTGGTCTTTAAGGAAGTCATTTATTCACCAAGCATTCACTGAGCCCTGTTATGTGCCAGAATTATTTTAATAGTGAAATGTGTGTCATGCCTGGTGTTTACAGGTATTAAAAGTAAAGTATTAGCCCTCAGGTAGTTTGAAAATAAACGAGATAGGCATACACATGAGGAGGCAGATAAAGTGCAGTGTAAACACTGATAGAATATGATTGGAAGCAAAATGGTTATCTACTGTTGTGTAGGACGAGACTTCCCAAAATTGATGTTATTGGATGAATGCTCCCCTCCAATTTATATGTTGAAGTATTACCCAGCCCCCCCTACCCCAAAACTCAGAATTTGACTAAGTTTGAAATAAAACCTCTAAAGGAACAATTAATGTAAAATAAGGTCAACTTGTGAACCTTTATCCAATAAAATAAGAGTTTTTATAAGATGAAAAGTTCAGGGCATGGACATATGGAAAGACCATGTGAAGATGTAGAGAAGCCAGGGAGAGAAGGCTGAGAAGAATTCAACCCTGCCAACAATTTAATCTCAGGCTTCTTTTTTCTCACAGAATTGTGAGAAAATAAATTTACATGGTTTAAGCCACCTTGTCTGTGCTATCTGGTTATGGTAGGCCCAGATAGTAAGTACAAGTGGCTTGAAGCAGTAACACTCGTTTGCTCTTGAAGCTAGGCATTGACAGGATCAACCATCAAGTTCTCACTTGTGGCTTCTCATATAGTGGTACCGCATGGTCTCTCTCCCTCCTCCCTCCCTCTGTCCTTGTACCACTCCACTCTCAGAGCAGCCAGGACTCTTACATGGCAGCGGAAGGTCCCCATAGCAAATGTCCTACAGGAAATCAAAGTCCCACGGTCTTTTCTAACCTAATCTTAGAAGTCACACAGATTCATTTCTCCTGAGATGTATTTGCAAAGGTAATCACAAAATCTCTCACAGATTTAAAGGAAGGGATATGTACCTCCTGTGATGATGAACATATTGTCAAAGTATGTGCAGATGTGTTTTAAGACCACTAATGTCTGGATAAAAATTGCTTACATTCTTCCCACATATAATACACCCTTAATACACCCTTTCCCAGGATCTCACTAAAGTCTCATCTCTTATGGCATCAAGTTCAAACTTGAGGTCCAAGACCTCATCATTTAAACCAAGTTTGGGTGTGAATGAGGTCTGTGATACAGTTGGATATATAGCTTCTTGAAACACATTCTACAAAACCCAAAGCCCTATGACATAAAGATATAACTTATTTGCACTTCCCACCATAAATCCAAAATACCATAGTGGCAAAACAAGCAAAGGATAATTGAAAAGAATAAAATAAAATGAAAGTGTGAGTCTCATCTGACACTTTGCAACCCCATGGACTGTAGCCTACCAGATGCCTCTGTCCTTGGGATTTCCCAGGCAAGAATACTGGAGTGGGTAGCATTCCCTTCTCCATGGGATCTTCCTGACCCAGGGATTGAACCCAAGTCTCTCACATTACAGGCATATTCTTTATCTTCTGACTCTCCACGGCTCTTGGATCTGTTTTCTGATATCTCAGTTCTGCAAACTGACCTATCCTTCTTCTTTCATAACATGTAGCCTATGCTTCCATAATATGTAGCTGAGTTATTTTCTCAGCCTTCTTGCTTGAATGAGTGTGGGGTGCAAAAATTCCTTTTTATTTTGTAGTGTTTCTGCTCTTACAGTCTAAGCTGACCGTGTTACTCTGTGTACAATATAAATCTTAAAAATACTGGGTTTTCACCATTATACAGAACCCATATACTTATAATACCAGAGGGGTGACTCATCTGAAGGCTGGAGGATCTACTCCCAAGAAGGCTCACTGTCAGTTCAAAAGCTCAGTCATGACTGAAGGTTGGGAGCTTCAGTGCCTCTCACCATGGGCCAGTCCATATGGCCTGAGCTTCCTTGGCTCAATTTCAAGCTTGACCATTTCACTAGAGAGAGACCCTTTAACACCAGCCTCAGAAGTCACATCGCTTTGTCTCTGCCATTATTTTTTTATGGATGAAGGACTGAGCCTTAGGAATACTATTAATTTGTTATTTAATTACTGAAGTTGACTCTACTATGGTAATTCTTAGAGTATGTTCAAATGCTGATGGAATTAAATCTATATAGATATGGATATGAATGTGTCCCAAGAAACATGGATAACTCCAAGAATAAAGTTCTCGTATTGGCGAAAGGGGGTATGATCCAGTATATTATTGGAGAATTTAGACATATTAACAGAGTAAGTCTGTTAGTTATAACAGGTGGAGAGAAAAAATTTATGTGTATAGATGGAGATAATTCAGTAGATTTGGTACTGATAAGGTGAAGTTTCTATATTATGATTGCTTCCATTTTCTCAGTGAAATAAGAGGCTATGCCATCAGCTGAGGCATGGTTTGCAAAGTTTGACCGTTTATCTACTATGATATAGGTAGGTTTAAGCATGGAGACTTGGACAGTAAAAGGATGGTTTGGCAGGACTTAAGATCTATTTGTTAGGTCCACACCATCTCTGTCCTTTATCGTGCCCATCTTTGCATGAAATGTTCCTTTGGTATCTCTGATTTTCTTGAAGAGATCCCTAGTCTTTCCCATTCTGTTGTTTTCCTCTATTTCTTTGCATTGATCACTGAAGAAGGCTTTCTTATCTCTTCTTGCTATTCTTTGGAACTCTGCATTTAGATGTTTATATCTTTCCTTTTCTCCTTTGCTTTTCGCTTCTCTTCTTTTCACAGCTATTTGTAAGGCCTCCCCAGACAGCCATTTTGCTTTTTTGCATTTCTTTTCCATGGGGATGGTCTTGATCCCTGTCTCCTGTACAATGTCACGAATCTCATTCCATAGTTCATCAGGCACTCTATCTATCAGATCTAGGCCCTTAAATCTATTTCTCACTTCCACTGTATAATCATAAGGGATTTGATTTAGGTCATACCTGAATGGTCTAGTAATTTTCCCTACTTTCTTCAATTTCAGTCTGAATTTGGCAATAAGGAGTTCATGGTCCGAGCCACAGTCAGCTCCTGGTCTTGTTTTTGCTGATTGTATAGAGCTTCTCCATCTTTGGCTGCAAAGAATATAATCGATCTGATTTCGGTGTTGACCATCTGGTGATGTCCATGTATAGAGTCTTCTCTTGTGTTGTTGGAAGAGGGTATTTGCTATGACCAGTGCATTTTCTTGGCAAAACTCTATTAGTTTTTGCCCTGCTTCATTCCGTATTCCAAGGCCAAATTTGCCTGTTACTCCAGGTGTTTCTTGACTTCCTACTTTTGCATTCCAGTCCCCTATAATGAAAAGGACATCTTTTTTGGGTGTTAATTCTAAAAGGTCTTGTAGGTCTTCATAGAACTTTTCAACTTCAGCTTCTTCGGCGTTACTGGTTGGGGCATAGACTTGGATTACTGTGACATTGAATGGTTTGCCTTGGATACGAACAGAGATCATTCTGTCATTTTTGAGATTGCATCCAAGTACTGCATTTCGGACTCTTTTGTTGACCATGATGGCCACTCCATTTCTTCTGAGGGATTCCTGCCCACAGTGGTAGATATAATGGTCATCCGAGTTAAATTCACCCATTCCAGTCCATTTTAGTTCGCTAATTCCTAGAATGTCGACATTCACTCTTGCCATCTCTTGTTTGACCACTTCCAATTTGCCTTGATTCATGGACCTGACATTCCAGGTTCCTATGCAATATTGCTCTTCACAGCATCGGACTTTGCTTCTATCACCAGACATATCCACAGCTGGGTATTCTTTTTGTTTTGGCTCCATCCTTTCATTCTTTCTGGAGTTATTTCTCCACTGATCTCCAGTAGCATATTGGGCCCTTACTGGCCTGGGGAGTTTCTCTTTCAGTATCCTATCATTTTGTCTTTTCATACTGTTCATGGGATTTGGAAAATTCTTAAAGAGATGGGAATACCAGACCACCTGATCTGCCTCTTGAGAAATCTGTATGCAGGTCAGGAAGCAACAGTTAGAACTGGTCATGGAACAACAGACTGGTTCCAAATAGGAAAAGGAGTACGTCAAGGCTGCATATTGTCACCATGTTTATTTAACTTCTATGCAGAGTACATCATGAGAAATGCTGGACTGGAAGAAACACAAGTTGGAATCAAGATTGCCGGGAGAAATATCAATAACCTCAGATATGCAGATGACACCACTCTTATGGCAGAAAGTGAAGAGGGGCTAAAAAGCCTCTTGATGAAAGTGAAAGTGGAGAGTGAAAGGGTTGGCTTAAGGCTCAACATTCAGAAAACGAAGATCATGGCATCTGGTCCCATCACTGCATGGGAAATAGATGGGGAAACAGTGGAAACAGTGTCAGACTTTGTTTTTCTGGGCTCCAAAATCACTGCAGATGATGACTGCAGCCATGAAATTAAAAGACGCTTACTCCTTGGAAGGAAAGTTATTACCAACCTAGATAGCATATCCAAAAGCAGAGACATTACTTTACCAACAAAGGTTCGCCTAGTCAAGGCTATGGTCTTTCCTGTGGTCATGTATGGATGTGAGAGCTGGACTGTGAGGAAGGCTGAACGCCGAAGAATTGATGCTTTTGAACTGTGGTGTTGGAGAAGACTCTTGAGAGTCCCTTGGACTGCAAGGAGATCCAACCAGTCCATTCTGAAGGAGATCAATCCTGGAATTTCTTTGGAAGGAATGATGCTCAAGCTGAAACTCCAGTATTTTGGCCACCTCATGGGAAGAGTTGACTCATTGGAGAGGACTCTGATGCTGGGAGGGATTGAGGACAGGAGGAGAAGGGGACGACAGAGGATGAGATGGCTGGATGGCATCACTGACTCAATGGATGCGAGTCTGAGTGACCTCCGGGAGCTGGTGATGGACAGGGAGGCCTGGCGTGCTGCGGTTCATGGGGTCGCAAAGAGTCGGACACGACTGAGCGACTGATCTGATCTGAAGATCTATTTGAGGTTTGTGGTTAGGAATTTATCTGAGAATAGCCAGCAGAATTGGAGATTTTTCTCCAGCCATAAACCATTGTTGGATTTACATGCAAAGTAGGAGGACAGTTTAGATCTAATTACGGTTGGAATTTTCCAGACAATTATGGAGAAAGGAAGGAAGGGAAGGAGAGTGGATATATGTATAAATGAATAATCTTAGTGATTAGCTTCAATCTAAGTAAAACTAAAATGGGAAATGACGCATGAGACATGATGGAGGGCAAAAGTCCCAGTGTAGTGAAAAAATGTTTGGAATAAAGTAAAATAAACATCATAGTTATATATCTAACCAAAGAGGTCAGTGAAGTCGCTCAGTCATGTCCGACTCCTTGCGACCCCATGGACTGTAGCCTACCAGGCTCCTCAATCCATGGAATTTTCCAGGTAAGAGTCCTGGAGTGGGTTGCCATTTTCTTCTCCAGGGGATCTTCCCAACCCAGGGCTCAAACCCTGGTCTCCGGCACTGCAGGCAGACCCTTTACTGTCTGAGCCACCACAAGATCAGTGAGTGTCTGTAATGTCAGTGCCTGATATTTATTTCTTATTTTTTCCTAATTAAAGCATGTAGTTTTGAGGGGGAGCTCTTTTTCTCCTTCTACATGCAAGAAGTATGGGAGAACTAACACCCTCATGAGCAGATTTCAATCAAAGACTAATGGTGGGTGGCATTTAAATACTCCAACTTCCTCTCCCTTTTGGTGAGACAAATCTGAAACAGGTTCAACATCATTTCCGAGATCTTCCCAGTTGGAGTCATCTTCAGTTACTTAGGTGGCAACCTGCTTGATAGTACACGCTAAACTGACTCTATCCCTTTCCTGTTCTTACTTCCTCACTCTCTTACCGGTGTTTCCTGAGATCATCCCACAAATAAACTAGTCATACTCAAACACTCATCTCAAAGCCTGCTTCTGGGGGTATCCAACTAAGAAAAACTTAGATCTCTAGAAAGCTTTTACTAAGCACCTCCTTTGAGCTTCTATCATAGCACTTATCAAGATACACTTTTGTTATCTTACCTGTCTTTCTCCCCTTTAGCCAGCATTACCCATGGAAGAAAAAAAACAACAACAATTTTCCACCTTTGTAGTACCTTCTCTTATCCCAGTTCCTGTTACATAGTAGGGTCAAATTACATATTTAGTAAATTTAGTTAGAAGTTCAGTAAAAAAAAAAATCAATGATTTTACTGACCAAGGATTTGAAATACCTTTCAAATCAGAGAGACAAAGTTTAGATTGAGTTTGATATATCATGAATGCTAGTAGAACCATGGTTTTGGCATTTTAATTCTTTGAAAATTCATGATCGACAGTAGTGAGAGTGTTGAATATAAAATTTTGATTAGCCAACCACAATCTACCATTATTTCTAAACTGTTATATTTGAGGGAGTTGAACAATATGATATTGTCTCTTAAGACATATGTTTAACAAAGTTAGGGAGTTTTGAAGTTGGAAATTTATTACTTTTTCCTGAGGTCTTTATGAATTGTTTTAGTTTCAGCAATAAAGAAATAACTGTGAGAAATTTTCTTTTTCTATTTTTACATCATAAGTACCTTATATCATATATATATTTATATATCTACATTATATATATCAAATATATTTATATATCTATATTTATTTATATCACATGTATAAGTTCAAGGTGCTGAATAACTATTCATAGAATAAATATTTATGAGACAAGAAATTATCATTTTAAAGTGGTTTATTGCTGAAACTAGATTAAACTGATTTTTAAACTGAAAACCAAAAGCACAGTAATAAAGCTCTTTACATTTTTAACATTGTGATTTGGCTATCACCTAAGTAACTGCTATTTATATACTTGTTTGCTACTACTAATTACTTTATAAAGTTCAATTACTGTAATGGCTAAATATCACAATCAGTGTGTAACTCAACCACAAGTCATAGTAGCTGAGATATGGATATATGTGTGAGGAAGCTCATTTACATTTTCAAATCTCAACAACTGCTCAAGTGTCTGCTTTCTAGCAATTAGGCAGCTGCTACTTAAAATCATAGAGGCAAACTCTGGTTTGGTTTGGTTTGGAAACTAAGTGTTGTCTGGTGTGGCTTTTTGATACTTTGCAGTGTATTAATGAAGCCACTTTGCTTCATGCTGTTATATCACTACTTCTTGGCATCCTTTTCACCTCAGCTTGTTATTGCATTACTTCATGTATTTTCTTTTCATCCTTTGTCTTATTCACAGGCTTTGGCTTTGAATAGACAAAATTCCCTTTCCAATAATTAGTTCACAGCTTTTAAAACTTACAGCTATGGCACCTGACCTGAGATACATATGGATAATTTATTACCAAAATCTATGTGTGAAATATGTAGAAGTTCTATTTGAATTTCCTAAACAGTTGGGGAATAAGTTTGCTGGAGGGCACAAGGTTACTCAGGTGGCAACTTGCTTGATGCTGCTAAGTCACTTCAGTTGTGTCCGACTCTGTGCGATCCCATATACGGCAGCCCACTAGGCTCCTCCATCCCTGGGATTCTCCAGGCAGGAATACTGGACTGGGTTGCCATTTCCTTCTCCAATGCATGAAAGTGAAAAGTGAAAGTGAAGTCGCTCAGTCGTGTCCGACTCTTAGCGACCCCTGGACTGGAGCCTACTAGGCTCCTCCGTCCCTGGGATTTTCCAGGCAAGAGTACTGGGGTGGGGTGCCATTGCCTTCCCCTATCAACTTGCTTGATAGTACACATTAAATTGACTGTGTTTCTCTTGCTTTTTCAATGATCCAGCAGATGTTGGCAATTTGATCTCTGGTTCCTCTGCCTTTTCTAAATCCAACTTGAACATCTGGGAGTTCGCAGTTCATGTACTGTTGAAGCCTTGCTTGGAGAATTTTGAGCATTACTTTACTAACGTGTGAGATGAGTGCAATTGTGAGGTAGTTTGAACATTCTTTGGCATTGCCTTTCTTTGGGATTGAAATGAAAACTGACCAGTTCTGTGCCACTGCTGAGTTTTCCATACTTGCTGGCATATAGAGTGCAGCACTTTCACAGCATTATCTTTTAGGATTTAAAATAGGTTAGCTGGAATTCCAACTCTACTAGCTTTTCTTCCTAATATGCACTTGACTCTTCATTCCAGGATATCTGGTTCTAGGTTAGTGATTACGCTATCATCATTATCTGGGTTATGAATATCTTTTTTGCATAGTTCTTGTGTGTGTATTCTTGCCATATTTATTAAGTACTTTAAATATGTGAAGTACTGTTCTAGGTTCTGAGGACTCAAAGCTGAATAAGATGTGGCTCCTTCCCTTACTGTTGAGCTCTCTTTCAGTTATGGAAGAGAGGATAAATGAGTAACTTAATTATCTTATGGTAGGTTGATAGGTGCTGTCACGGGAAATTTACAGAGTGCCACTTCAGTAAAACAGAATTTCAAAACATTAGAGCTTCTGTGGAGATGTTGACTGGAGAAGATTTACCAGACAATATGATAAAGCTTGATTTGAATGCTAAAATTGGAATAAGATTTAGCAGATTAATAAGGTGTTTGGAGCCTGATGGGCTGCAGTCCATGGGGTCGCTAGGAGTCAGACATGACTGAGCGACTTCACTTTCTCTTTTCACTTTCATGCATTGGAGAAGGAAATGGCAACCCACTCCAGTGTTCTTGCCTGGAGAATCCCAGGGACGGTGGAGCCTGGTGGGCTACTGTCTATGGAGTCACACAGAGTTGGACACAACTGAAGTGACTTAGCATAGCATAGCATAGCATAGCATAGCATAGCATAGTGAGTGTAAATGTATGAAGCTTAAAACAACAACAAAAAAAGTTTTGTTCTTTGGCTAAAGAAAAGGGGAATAGATGTTACAAAGCAACAGAGACAGGAATAAGTCAGTTAATGAAAGATATTCATTTCTAAGCTTAGGTGTTTAACTTTTATCTTCAAAAAATATAAAGTCAGGATACTATGTTTGGAAATGAGATCATAACTTTAGTTTTATTTTAAAAAATTACCCTGTACTGATAGAATGAAAATAAGTTTTAAAATATTAACTCATAAAAATGTAGTATATAACAAAGAATTTAAAATAATCACTTCTAAGGTTAATATCAAATAAATAATTCTCAAGTCATTACAGAACAAACCAGAAAAGAAAGTTCCAGCAATAATCTAAAAACAGTGAAGTTGGGGTAAAGGAATAGTGTGAAATATTAAAAGTATGAAAAAATAAAGTATACTAATAGAAGCAAATCCAACTGAAGATAAATGTGCTAAACCTTACTACTTAAAATCATTGAGACTACAAAATGACAAAAATATATACAGACCTAAAATTAAATAGCACAAACAAAATAAAAATAATGTGATATGAGAAAAATTAAAAAGCAATATCAATTTTATACAAATTATCATGGTCATTATCAACATCATTATATCCATCTATTAATTCTATGGTCCTGCCAAGAATTTGCTGGTCTCTAGTGTGCTGTTGTCCAGAGAAGGCAATGGCAACCCACTCCAGTACTCTTGCCTGGAAAATCCCATGAACGGAGGAGCCTGGTGGGCTGCAGTCCATGGGGTCACTAGGAGTCAGACACGACTGAGCGACTTGACTTTATTTTTTCACTTTCATGCATGGGAGAAGGAAATGGCAACCCACTCCAGTGTTCTTCCCTGGAGAATCCCAGGGACGGTGGAGCCTGGTGGGCTGACATCTATGGGGTCGCACAGAGTTGGACACGACTAGAGCGACTTAGCAGTGTGCTGTTGAACCCCTGCATTGAACTTTACAGTTCAGTTGTTTTATTCTTCAGCTCTGTGATTTCTGATTTGTAATTCCTTATATATTCTGTCTCTTTGCTGAAATTATCACTTTTTTCATCCATTTTTCTTCTGACCTCTGTGAGCATCTTTAGAACCATTAGTTTGAACTCTTTACCAGGTAAACCTCTTATCTTCTTTTCATTTATGTCTGTTTCTGGAGTTCTATCTTGACTCTTTGCATTGGTTTATATTCATTAGATAAACAGTCACCTTTCCCAGTCTTGAAGAGTGGTCTTGTGTTGAAGATAAAACAGATTGTTCAGCCTGGCTCTAGCTCTTGATGATTTCTAGAAACATACAATCTGCCGACACTGACTCATGGAAATATAGAAAATCTTAACAGACCAATTACTACTAAGGATATTAAATTATTAATTCAAAAACTCCCAAGAAAGGAAAATGCAGGAAGAGATGGCTTCATTGGTGAATTTTACCAAAATTTAAAGACAATGAATATCAGTTCTTCTCAAACATTTCCAAAACAACAAAAGAGAAGGGAATTCTTTCAAACACATTTCACAAGGCTAGAATTATCCTGATACCAAAATCAGACAAGGATGCATAACAAAATAAAATTACAAATCGATATTATTGATGAACATAGATGGAAAATTTTCAATGAAATACCAAACAAACAATTACCAAACAAAATTAATTCAATAATACATCAAAAAGGATCATAAGCCATAATCAAGTAGGATTTATTCTAGTGATGTAAGTATGGTTTGTCATCTGCAAATCAGTATGATATAGCACAATAGTAAAATGAAGAACAAAAAACCATAGGTTCATTTCAATAATACAGAAAAAAAATTTCACAAGAATTCAACATCCATTTATAATTTTAAAAAATTTTCCTCAAGTGTTTATAGAGGTTACATCCCTCAACAGAACCTACCTGCCGATGCAGGAGATGTAACTTGACATGGCCCAATCCTTGGGTCGGGAAGATCGCCTGGAGGGAGGTGTTGCAACCCACTCCAGTATTCTTACTCGCATGGACAGAGGAGCCTGGCAGACTGTAATCCATAAGGTCACACAGAATCAGACATGACTGAAGCAACTTAGCATACATGCACTTAGCTCAACATAGTAAAGACTATATATGACAAACCTACTGCTACATCATACTTAATGGTCAAAGCCAATAATGCCCATTCTTACCATTTTTATTTAATATGGTGCTGAAAGTTCTAGCCATAACAATTCAGCAAAAAAAGAAATAAAAACATCCAGTTTTGAAAGAAGAATTAAAATTGTCTCCACTTGCTTATAACATGATATTATGTAGAAACCCCCAATAACTCCACCAAAAAACTGTTAGATTAATAAATGAGTGAAACAAAGTTGTGGGACACAAAATCTATATACATTAATCACTTCAACTTCTAAACACTAACAACAAAGTCTCAGAAAGACAAATTAAGAACACAATCCCATTGACAATTACACCAAATAGAACAAAATACTTAGGGATAAATTAATCCAAGGAAGTGAAAGATGTATACACCCAAATCCATAAGACAATGATGAAAAGAATTGAAAAATACACAAATAAATTGAAAAATATTCCACTCTTGGACTGGAAGAATTAATATTATTAACATATTTCTTCTACCTAAAGTGGTTTACAGATCAATGTAATCACTATCAAAATTCTAAAGGCATTTTTCACAGAAATAGAAAAAAAAATCCTAAAATGTGTATGGAAAGTAAAACACCTTGGATTCCCAAAGTAATCTTGAAAAAGAGAAAAACAAAGCTGAAGAGACCATACTTTTGATTTTGAACTATTTTTGAAATCTGTAGTAATCCAAACAATATGGTAAGGGCATAAAAATAGACAATCAATAGAACAATGAGCCCCCAAATAAACACATGCGCTCATAGTCTGTTATTTAAGACACATGAGCCAAGGGTATGAAATAGAAGAAAAGATAGTCTCTTCAATAGGTGGTATTAGGAAAACTGGACAGCCACATGCAAAAAAATTTAAAGTGTAACTCTATCCTACACCATGTGCAAAAATTAACTCAAAATATGTTAAATACTTCAGTCTAAGACCATAAACCATAAAGCTCCTAAATGAAAAATTTATGTTATGCTCCTTTGCATCAGTCCTGCCAATATTTTTTTTTTAATTTAATAACAAAAGCACAAATAACAAAAACAAAAATAAAAAAGTAGGACTATATCTAGTTAAAGACTTCTTCATAGTAAAACAAAACAAAAATAAAACAAACACAAAAAACTACCAGCAAAATGAAAAGGCAACCTATGAATTGGTGGAAAATATATATAAGTTTTATATTTGATAAGTCATTAACGTCCAAAATATATAAAGAATTCATAGAACTCATAAAAATTTAAAAAAAATGAGTAAAAATGGGCAGAGAATTGAAGAGATATTTTTCCAAAGACATACAGATGGCAAACAGGTATATTAAAATACATTCAGCATCACTAATTATAAGGAAAATGTAAATCAAAACCACAATGATATTTTCACACATGTTATAATGGTTTTTATCAGATAAAAGGTGAAGAAAAGGAAACCTTTGTGCATTATTGGTTGAAATATAACACGATGCAGCCACTGTATGATCCATCAACTGCACTTCTGAGTATATGTTTAAAGAAAACAAAAATAACTATCTCAGATATCTACACTCTTATGTTCATTGCAGCATTATTTACATAACCAAGAGATGAAAACAGCCTGTGTTCTTTATCAGATGATTGGATAAAGAAGAAATACTATGTGTTTTTAGTGGAATGTTTTTAAGCCACATAAAAAGGAAATTCTGCCTTTTGTGACCACGTAGATGGAACTTGAGGGCATTATGCTAAGAGAAATAAGTTTGACAGAGGAAAACAAATACTGTATGATCTCACTAATATGTGGAATTAAAAGAAAAGAAAAAAACAAAAAAATATCCCTCTGATAAATAGAGAACAAGTTGGTGGTTACCAGAAGCACAGGGATGAGGGAAGGGAAAGTGATTAAAAGATACAGACTTCCACTTATAAGACAAATAAGGTCTAGGAGGTGATGTAGAGCATGCTGACTAAAATTAAAGAAAAATAAAACAAATAATATGTCACTCAACTATAATAATCTTGTTCAAAATAAAATAAAAAGGTAAATGAAAGGATATAATTATTTTTAAAACTTTTTTATGATGAGTAAATAATCCAAAGACAAAAAAAGAAACTGAGAAATTGGACAGTATAATGAATATTGAAGCTCCTAGGCAGAAAGTATATACAATTTTAAAACATTCACAATGTATTTATAAATATTAATCAATCATCTTAAAAAACTCCCCAAATAAAAAGTATAAGTCATGCCAACTCTTTTTACTCTTACTTCAGTGAAATAAAAATTAACTTTATATAGAAATACCACTTAAGGAACCACATAGAAACCAAAAATAGTAACTAGCTAATTCTTGGGTCATAGAGGGTATCAGGGGGTTTTCCTGGTAGCTCAGCTGTTAAAGAATCTGCCTGCAATGCAGGAAACCCTGGTTTGATTCCTGGGTCAGGAAGATCTCCTGGAGAAGAGATACCTACCCACTTCAGTATTCTTGGACTTCCCTGGTGGCTTAATCTGTAAAGAACGTGGCTGCAATACAGGAGACCTGGGTTTGATCCCTGGGTTGGTAAGATCCCCTGGAGGAAGGGATGGCAACCCACTCCAGTATTCTTGCCTAGAAAATCTCCATGGACAGAGGAGCCTGGCGGGTTGCATTCCATGGGGTCACAGAGTCCAACACGACTGAGCAACTAAGCACAGCATAGTGCGGAGGATATCAACTTCTCAAGTCAGAATATACAAAGAAATAGAGAACATGGACAAATATGTACACTGGAAATATATATCTGCACAATGGAAAAATTATAAATGAATTAAATAGTCGACTATCAGAGATTTGCTGGGCAAAATTCTACATGACCCTTTGGTAGATACATGCCTTTTCTCAGTTATTTAGTCAAATACCAATTTGATACTACTATGAAGGATTTTACAAATGTAACTGAGGTCACAAACCAGTTGATCTTAAGGTAGGAAATAATCCTGCTAAGACAGAATACCATGTTGCAAAGAATGAAGGTGGTCTATAGAAGCTGAAGCAGATAACAGTCAAAAAGGACACAGGGACCTCAGCTCTACGATAGCAAAAAACTGAATTCTGCACATAATAAGAATAAACTTGTGAGAAGTTTTTTTTTCAGACCCTCCAGAAGAAGACTTACCTGATTAGTCTTGTAATTTTGACCTTATAATACCCCAAGCAGAGATCCCCACAATGTCAGGTTGAACTCCTGACTTGCAGTGAGGTAATAAATGAGTATTATCTTAAGCTGAAATGTTTGTTGTTGTTTGCTTTGCAGTAAAAAGTACTAATACAGAAAAACTAAAAGTATATTAAAATGATTCCTAAGAATCAGTAGAAAAGAAGCTATGCAAATAACAAAATAACTTAATAATAAGGAAAGTTAAAAATGATATATATATATATATATAAAGCATGTTATTTGAAAATTATAATTAAATATATAAACCTTTGAAAGATACTCTTGGACAAGTGTGTGAGAATAATAATTTACAACATTAGGCATATGAAAATAGATGCAATTTTAGCATAGAAGAATTATTTTTCAGATTATATACATGAAATCATGCTCATGGAAATTAAACACTCAGTGAAATAGTAAAATTTTTGTTATATATAAAATTAAATTGTTACATTGACCAAAAAAACTCCTCAAATCAATTTCATGATCCAAATGGTTTAATAAATGAATTTCTACAAATTTTAGAAAGACACAATTTATTTTCTTTTCAATCTCTTCATGGTACACAGAAATAAGATAATTTTCTTAATTCATTTTGTGAAATTAATATATGCTGCTACCAATTCCTTATAAATATTAAATAAAAAGAGAAAAAACAAAAATGACATAGCAGCATACAAAATATTTCACTTTATGGGTAAAGATAAAAGATAAAAAATAGTAAATCAAATATAATAGAAACTTAAGTTTATAAAATACCATTATTAGGAGAAGTTCTCTTGTGAGATCTCAAAGGCTTTTCATTGCTAGCAATAGATTACCATAAACAATCATTCTATATGTGCAAAAGGGAGAACTTTGATGATTTTTTTTTAGCAAAAGCTAAAAGAATTCACCAATTGCATTCAATTTCTAATAGAAAAGAAATATTTCCTAATTAAATACCATCACGGTATTTATTTTTCTTCAACAATGTAGAGAAAAAACATTTAAGCCAATGCTAGTTGGAGTTGCAATATGAATTTTTATGAGACTTCCCATTTTAAAAACATTAAGAAAGTAAGAATAATAAATGAAGTATTGGAGTAAATGGTGTTAAAAAGTCTATGATTTAAACGGTAGTGGAAAAGTGGTAAAATAATAATTTATTTCAGACTGTAGAATATATGATGAGTTCTATAATCTCTAGGGTAGTCACTAGAAATTGTTATAAAATGTATAACTAAAGAATCAATTTAAGGAAGAATAATATTTTACTAAATCAAAAGTCAGAAAGAAAACAGTAAAAAAAAGAAAATTGTAGGATGGTGGGCATACATACAGCTATATTAGTTACTACAATATATTAAATTCATCAAGTAAAAGACTAAAATGGTCTAGGTTAAAAAAGCAACAACTGTATATTGCTTATAAGAGATACAATTTATGTGTAAGAACACAGAATGATTGAAAGAGAAATATTAAAAAATGACAGCCTGAAACACTGACCAAGAGAAAGTTAGTGCTGTTATATTAATAAAAGGCAAAACAAACCTCAGAATCAGAGCACTAGTGGAGATAAGAGGGTCATATTTAAAAAGTCAATTTAATAAGATGTTACAATATCAAATACCATGTGTGTGTGCATAAGAGCTCAGCCATGTCCAACTCTTTGCTACGCCATAGACTGTAGCTCATCAGGTTCCTCTGTTCATGGAATTTATCAGGCAAGACTACTGGAGAGGATATCCATTTCCTCCTCCAGATGATTTTCTCCATACAGGGATCAAACTTATGTCTTCTGCATCTCCTGCATCTCTTGAATTACAGGTGGATTCTTTACCCGACGAGCCATCAAGTAAGACATCAAATAGCATAAACTGTTATCACAGAAGAAAAAGGTAAAAGAGGAAATTCACAATCATTTAACATGCTTTCTCTGATAATTTACAGAAGATAGCAAAAAAAAAAAATTAGAAGGAACAGACAATTACATTTTAAAAAACAATCTAATTGTAATTTAGAGAACATTTCACCACCAACAGAATATATAAAATACAAATGTAGAAAATTTACCCATATGCTAGACTCAAAAGAAAGCCCCAACATAATCCAAACATTAAAATGATCCAATTGTAATTTTTGATGAGTGAAATTTATCTAAAAATCAACAATGAAGATAGAATCAGAAAAAGCCAGTTCAGATCAAATCAGTCGCTCAGTCGTGTCCGACACTTTGCGACCCCATGAATTGCAGCTTGCCAGGCCTCCCTTTCCAACACCAACTCCTGGAGTTCACTGACACTCACATCCATCGAGTCAGTGATGCCATCCAGCCATCTCATCCTCTGTCGTCCCCTTCTCCTCCTGCCCTCAATCCCTCCCAGCATCAGAGTCTTTTCCAATGAGTCAACTCTTCACATGAGGTGGCCAAAATACTGGAGTTTCAGCTTTAGCATCATTTCTTCCAAAGAAATCCCAGGGCTGATCTCCTTCAGAATGGACCGGTTGGATCTCCTTGCAGTCCAAGGGACTCTCAAGAGTCTTCTCCAACACCACAGTTCAAAAGCATCAGTTCTTCGGCGCTCAGCCTTCTTCACAGTCCAGCTCTCACATCCATACATGACCACAGGAAAGACCATAGCCTTGACTAGACAAACCTTTGTTGGCAAAGTAATGTCTCTGCTTTTGAATATGCTATCTAGGTTGGTCATAACTTTCCTTCCAAGGAGTAAGCGTCTTTTAATTTCATGGCTGCAGTTATCATCTGTAGTGATTTTGGAGCCCAGAAAAATAAAGTCTGACACTGTTTCCACTGTTTCCCCATCTATTTCCCATGAAGTGATGGGACCAGTTGCCATGATCTTCATTTTCTGAATGCTGAGCTTTAAGCCAACTTTTTCACTCTCCACTTTCACCTTCATCAAGAGGCTTTTTAGTTCCTCTTCACTTTCTGCCATAAGGGTGGTGTCATCTGCATATCTGAGGTTATTGATATTTCTCCCAGCAATCTTGATTACAGCTTGTGCTTCTTCCAGTCCAGCGTTTCTCATGATGGACTCTGCATATAAGTTAAATAAGCAGGGTGACAATATACAGCCTTGACATATGCCTTTTCCTATTTGGAACCAGTCTGTTGTTCCATGTTCAATTCTAAATGTTGCTTCCTGACCTGCATGCAAATTTCTCAAGAGGCAGATCAGGTGGTCTGGTATTCCCATCTCTTTCAGAATTTTCCACAGTTTATTGTGATCCACACAGTCAAAGGTCAGGAAGGGCGGCGGTGAGGAGATATCCCTCATCCACGATAAGGAGCAATGGCTGTGCTTTGCTGGAGTAGCTGTGAAGAGATACCCCACGCCCAAGATAAGAGAAACCCAAGTATGATGGTATGTTTTACAAGAGGGCATCAGAGGGCAGACACACTGAATCCATACTCACAGAAAACTAATCAATCTAATCACACTAGGACCACAGCCTTGTCTAACTCAGTGAAACTAAACCATGCCCGTGGGGCAACCCAAGGTGGGCGGGTCATGGTGGAGGCATCTGACAGAATGTGGTCCACTGGAGAAAGGAATGGCAAACCATTTCAGTATTCTTGCCTTGAGAATCCCATGAACAGTATGAAAAGGCAAAATGATAGGATACTGAAAGGGGAACTCCCTGGCTCAATAGGTGCCCAATATGCTACTGGAGATCAGTGGAGAAATAACTCCAGAAAGAATGAAGGGATGGAGCCAAAGCAAAAAAAATGATTCATTACTGTTGAATACTAAATACACATTTCTGGTTGAGGGATTATGATAAATTTATGAAATTAATTTAAAAATGTCAAGTACTAATGATGCTCTCAGCATCAGATCAGATCAGATCAGTCGCTCAGTCATGTCCGACTCTTTGCAACCCCATGAACCGCAGCACGCCAGGCCTCCCTGTCCATCACCAGCTCCCGGAGGTCACTCAAACTCACATCCATCGAGTCAGTGATGCCATCCAGCCATCTCATCCTCTGTCGTCCCCTTCTCCTCTTGCCCCCAATCCCTCCCAGCATCAGAGTCTTCTCCAATGAGTCAACTCTTCGCATGAGGTGGCCAAAATACTGGAGTTTCAGCTTTAGCATCATTCCTTCCAAAGAAATCCCAGGGCTGATCTCCTTCAGAATGGACTGGTTGGATCTCCTTGTAGTTCAAGGGACTCTCAAGAGTCTTCTCCAACACCACAGTTCAAAAGCATCAATTCTTCGGAGCTCAGCCTTTTTCACAGTCCAGCTCTCATATCCATACATGACCACAGGAAAGACCATAGCCTTGACTAGGTGAATCTTGTTGGCAAAATAATGTCTCTGCTTTTGAATATGCTATCTAGGTTGGTCATAACTTTCCTTCAAGGAGTAAGCGTCTTTTAATTTCATGGCTGCAGTCACCATCTGCTCTCAGCATAACATCATTTAAACTAAAACTTTTTAATAAAAATTGTAATTAAAGTATGTTTTTAAAAAAAATTATTTCCCATTTGACTGATAAAATTAATTGCTTGTTTTTGAATTGTGAACAGAATCACTATTATGAGGTAAATTTTTTGGATTTAATTTTCCCAGTGTTCAACTCAATTCTTCTCCTCCTTATGGTGGCTCAGACGGTAAAGCGTCTGTCTACAATATGAGAGACCTGGGTTCGATCCCTGGGTTGGGAAGATTCCCTGGAGAAGGAAATGGCAACCCACTCCAGTACTCTTGCCTTGAAAATCCCATAGATGGCGGAGCTTGGTGCAGGCTACTCTCCATGGGGTCGCAAAGAGTCAGGCACAACTGAGCAACTTCACTTATTAGTGGACATAAATGATGCATATTGAGAAGGATAATCACATAAAACTGTGAATATACTGATAGCATTTGAGTACTTAGTTCAATTTCCCCAGACTAGAGAGTGAGGCTACACTTCAACTTGCCTTCCACTTAGCTAGGCTAGTTTAGCCAATAATTCTCTTTGTTGTAGCTGATCTGAGATACATCTCTGATACATAGAAAGAATCTTGGGAAATACAATAGACAAGTTTTCCCACTCAGACATATAGAGCTGATTTTTGCCTGTTCACATTTTTGTGTATTCAAATTGCATGATATTAGGGTCAAAGAGGGCCAAGTGTTGAAAGGAATTTATAACATAAATCTGGAGTTCATTAGTAAAATCAAGTTATATTCCATCTATAGTTTCACAAAAAATCACCAAAAGCAAAATCACCAGAATGGAATCAGGATTTATGCAGCTCCTCTAAATAATCTCAGTAATGCTTCATGTCTGAGTCTCAAAAATATCCTTGGAACTTTTCTGCCCATATGGATTATTATAAGTGTTTATAGATTGAAGGAATGCATGGTTAATATCTATTCTGAACACTTTCATGATATTAAGCTTATCTGTTCCTCAGGTAAGCTATAGATTCCTCATTGGTCTTATTGATCGGAATCAGGCAATTCTAACAGTCTGACAAAAAGACATTTGTTTTGATTTTAGATTTTATGAGTTCATTGGTTGCTGTCTAATTATAGATAATTCTTCATTCATTCTCTCCCTTAATAACATTGTTTTTGTGCTGTGTTGAAATAGTCATGCCTTTTCCCCATAAAGTTCAGAGTATAGTGATATTAATGTGCAAACAAAACATTACAAAATACTGTGATAATTTTTCTAAAAGAGGTAGTATAGCTACCAGTTTTAAAGTCTAGTTCTGGAGCCAGACCACCTATGGTTGATTTCTGACTCTGCCACTGGCTTTTTGGGCACATCGGGTTATAAAGAAGAAGAAGAAGAAGGGAGAAGGAGAAGAAGTGGAAAAAGGAGTTACTGTAATGAAGCAGTTGTGAGTTTATATAAAACACTGTAGGTGAGTCTCAGATATTGCCTGGCAGCCAATAACTACTCAATAAATGTTAACTTTTATGCCAGGTTGGGATAAAGAGAGGAATGATCATATCTGTTTAACTGATGTATTCTGAAGGCAGGAGTTGTTGGAAAAGATTTCATGAAATTAGAGATTCTTGATTTATTCCTTGTTTTCATTCAGGACCTATAAACTTCGAGCATAATATGTGCCACATGTGTTTTATGCACTGAAGATGAAGCAGCAGGTAGTTTAATAAAGTTGTTGCACTCTGAACATATATTTCAGCCCAGGAGATAGACTCTGAAAAGTGGAAAAAAAAAAAAAAAACTAAATAATGTAATTTCAATAAGTAGGGATTGCTATGAAGAAAATAAAGCAGGCTGAAGGAATAGACGATAATAAGGTTGTTTAGTCTTTTGGACAGAATCTCAAGGAAGACCTCCTGGAGGAAATGGCATTTAATGGAAAGTTAAATGATTCAATTAAAACTTGTCAAATTCTAGTGAAAGATTATTATACAAAAGAAGATCTGGAGTTTGGCAGGTTTGAGGAATAACAAGAAGGTGAATTTAGAGGGAAAGTGAAGAGCCAGATTACAAGTCTCTGAGTGCTAGTAACATAAAGACTTAGAATGGATTTCATTCTAATTGTTAGAAGAAGTTCTGGGGCGAGGAGAGGTTAAATGTGTGTAACATTATTAAAAGATCCATGTTGTTACTGTGTGGAAAAGATGGCGAGAGAGCAAGAACAGAAGCAAGAAATCTCTGAGGTGATATTGCAATAGTCCAGGACAGAGGAGATGATGGTTTGCACTCAAATTTGCAGATAGGGAGAATTTGTTCAGATTATGGATCCTCAAGGTGAGAAAAAAAAAATCTTTCAGAATGGAGACAAGGCCAAATCCATGGGGCTTAGAAATCATAAGTCATTTTAGAAAATTATAAAGTAAAATCATGCACAGTTTAAATAATTCGCTTTTACATATTTTACTATAGAGTCCCTAAAAGAAGATGATGCTTGTTGGTGTTTTTAAAATATGAAGACATGGTTAGACTTTTTCTTACAGTGTTCTATGTCCAGGAGGACAGAAGAGGGAAAGAGGAGAAATGGAAGAAGAAGGAGTTACTGCAACGAAGCAATTGGGAGTGTTAACACTGTATTCATAGTCTCTTAGTAAGCCAGCTGTGAGATCTTTGAGGATGTTCTAATAATGCTCAACTGAAGGCAATGGCACCCCACCCCAGTACTCTTGCCTGGAAAATCCCATGGATGGAAGAGCGTGGTAGGCTCCAGTCCATGGGGTCGCTAAGAGTCGGACACGACTGAGCGACTTCACTTTTACTTTTCATTTTCATGCATTGGAGAAGGAAATGGCAACCCACTCCAGTGTTCTTGCCTGGAGAATCCCAGGGACAGCCGTCTATGGGATCGCACAGAGTCGGACACGACTGAAGCGACTTAGCAGCAACTGCAAGGAATAAAATTGGAGAGAATCTTACTTGCTTTGGGGAGTATAGGTTATCCCCATGAAGGTTCTTTTCTTTGCCTTACATAATATTTGTGTAAAAATAAATCATCCTCATAAACATATTATCCAGTAATTTCTTTCTAGGAATGAGAATATGGGAAATAGAAGTAGCCAGGAATAAGGTTTTAGTTATCAAAAAGATACCTGATTATAGCACAAAAGCACATGATTTGTAGGGCTGTTTGTTGTACATAGATGATCAATGTTTTAAAATTTTAATTTTCTATGCTTCTGAAGTTCTGTTTTAAAATAAAAAAATAGCATTCTTCAATGTAGACAAAACTAGCAATATTTTACACTATTCTTCATGCAAATAAATTTAACACTTTCCCCTGATAAAAAATATGGAAATATTTTCCCAGCGTGAAGAAAATGTTAATCATTTTAAAAATATGTCACAATATATGACCTTCTGATTATTAGCAGGACTTAAGGTAGTAAGCTCTTTTTCTACATTCATAAGCATGCTATCAACTCACATTAAATAATTTACATTTTATGTTAAATTTTTCCAAATAAGAAAAATTCATGTTCTTTCACTGAATATATATATATACATACATGAGATCAGATCAGATCAGTCACTCAGTCATGTCCGACTCTCTGCGACCCCATGAACTGCAGCACGCCAGGCCTCCCTGTCCATCACCAGCTCCCGGAGGTCACTCAGACTCACATCCATCGAGTCAGTGATGCCATCCAGCCATCTCATCCTCTGTCATCCCCTTCTCCTCCTGCCCCCAGTCCCTCCCTAGACCATTCAGGTATGACCTAAATCAAATATACATACATACATATATATATACACACACACACATTTTCCATTTGAAATACTTCTTTAATAAAATATTCCTTCTTAAGAGAGCTACTTTTTGTGATGCTCTTTTTGAAAATAACAGAAATATGTTTCTTTCAAATATAATGTTGTACATCATTTATCTCAATAATAAAAAAGACTGTACATATAAGAAGCATTCTGCATGAAAAGAGGCAGTAAAGATAATCAGAGATGGCTATGCTATAATTTTCCAGTGAAAAGCTACTTTAGTACACTTCAGTATCAGATAATTATAACTGGAATAAGAATTCTGCAACCAGAAACTCCCTTATAATCTGCATATAGGTTATGAAATAATCAAATAAATAATATTATACCATTTATTCTCACTTGCCAATATAATTCACTGTCTTCTGATAATAAATTAATATTGACTTTTATACTTAATGAGTTCATTACAGTTGTCATTAATGTAATACTGATATTCATACTGAAATATAAGTGGATTTAAATCAGATATCTAAATTATACAATTATCCATTTATTGCTCCAGAAAGTACACTCATACAGAGAGTGTCTATTGTCATTTATTCTGTTCCAATAAATAGTTCACATTTCTACTTAAATTAAAAAAAAAAGTGCATATTATTTCAAAGTTTAATCTATTTCTGTTACAAACTTCTTGTTGGATTTAGAAAAAGAGGAGGAACAAGAGATCAAATTGCCAACACCCACTGAATCATGGAAAAAGCAATGAAATTAAAAAAAAAAAAAACACCTACTTCTGCTTCATTGACTACACTAAAGCCATTGACTATGTAGATTACAATAAACTGGAAAATTCTTAAAGAGATGGGAATAGCAGATCACCTTACCTGTCTCTGGATAAGTCTGTGTATGGGTAAAGAAGCAACAGTTAGATCTGGACATGGAACAACTGATTGGTTCAAAATTGGGAAAGGAGAATGACAAGGCTGTATATTTTCACTCTGTTTATTTAGCTTATATCAGCGTACATCATGCAAAATGCCAGACTGGATGATTCACAAGCTGAAATCAAGATTGCTGGGAGAAATATCAACAACCTCAGACGTCCAAATGATATTGCTCTAGTGGCAAAAAGTGAAAAGGAACTAAAAAGCCTCTTGATGAAGATGAAAGAAGAGGTGAAAAAATTGCTTGAAAGTCAACATTCAAAAAAGTAAGATGATGGCACTTCCTGGCAAACAGAAGGGGAAAAACTGGAAGCAGTGACAGGTTTTATTTTCTTGGACTCCAAAAGCACTGTGGATGGTGACTGCTGTCATGAAGTCCAAAGACACTTGCTTCTTGGAAGGAAAGCTTGGCCAAACCTAAGACAGCATATTAAAAAGCACAGATATCAATTTGCCAACAAAGGTCAATAGAGTCAAAGTTATGGTTTTCCCAGTAGTCATGTATAGATGTTGGAGTTGGACCATAAAGAAGGCTTTGCACTGAAGCACTGATGCTAATTGCAGTGCTGGAGAAGACTCTTGAGAGTCCCTTGGACAGCAAAGAGATCAAACCAGTCAATCCTAAAGGGATAAATCCTGAATATTCATTAGAAGAACTGATGCTGAACCTGAAGCTCTAATACTTTGGCCACCTGATGTGAAGAGTGGACTCATTGGAAAGGACCCTGATGCTGGGAATGATTGAAAGCAAAAGAAGAAGGGAATGGCAGAGGAATAGATGGTTAGATGGCATCACCAACTCAATGAACATGAATTTGAGCAAACTTCTGGAAATACTGGAGGACAGAGGAGCCTGGTGTGCTACAGTCCATGGGATCACAAAGAGTCAGACATGACTTGGTGACTGAACAATAACAACTTAAATAAAAAGGACATATTATTTCAAAGTTCAATCTATTTCTGGTACAAACTTCTTGTGTCTTAGTCCTGTAAGCTTATTTTTTCAATTATCCATATCTTCTTTATCCACAAGGACTTTTTGTATGTATGTTCAGTTGCTAAGTCTTGTCCAAGTCTTTGCAACTCCATGGACTGTAGGGCTGCCAGGCTCCTCTCTCCATAGGATTTTCCAGTGAGAATACTGGAGCAGGTTGCCATTTCCTCCTCCAGAAGATCTTCCCTACCCAGGGATCAAACCTGCATCTCCTGCACTCACAGGTGGATTCTTTATCACCAAGACACCTGGGAAGCTTCTTCACTCTCTTATTTATAGAGCATTTATTTTTATATAATCATGTGGTTTTCAATGGTAATTGTGCCTTTTATTATGTTTTTCACCATACTTAGGATGCTGATATATTTAACAGAATTTATTTCCTTTATGCTTATGTCTATGCTACGTTGTTGGCCTTAGACTGTAAACTCTTAGAGGAAAGGGAGCACAAAACATGGAAGGTTTTTTCCTCTGTGTAAAAAATTAGAAGCTTATAAAATTATTTTTAAGATGGTAAGCTAATATGTCTAATCTCAAAAATATTATTGCCTATGTTTTCACTAGAAGCATAAAATTGACATCACTTATTACACATCTCAACTTTATTATTTTCTTCTCAATTTATCATGTCTGTTGAGCCCGAGATAAAAGGTTAACTTCTCTTTTAATAGACTATTATGACATTTGTGACAGAAAACTTTAAAGCCTGTATCATTTGATAGAGTTTAAATTATGTTTCAGCAACAAATAACTCCCAAATCTTGGTTCTTTTTTATGTTTAATGTAGTAAAGTCAGAAGCCTTTGGCTCAAATAACCAAATTAATGAATATTCTAAAATTATTTGACTATTTCACCTCAATGCCAGTCAGAGATTTGACATGACAGAAGACAACTGGAGAATTCAGATCAGATCAGTCGCTCAGTCGTGTCCAACCCTTTGTGACCCCATGAATCGCAGCACGTCAGGCCTCCCTGTCCAACACCAACTCCCAGAGTTCACTCAGACTCATGTCCATTGAATCAGTGATGCCATCCAGCCATATCATCCTCTGTTGTCCCCTTCTCCTCTTGCCCCCAATCCCTCCCAGCATCAGAGTCTTCTCCAATGAGTCAACTCTTCACATGAGGTGGCCAAAGGACTGGAGTTTCAGCTTTAGCATCATTCCTTCCAAAGAAATCCCAGGGCTGAACTTCTTCAGAATGAACGGGTTGGATCTCCTTGCAGTCCAAGGGACTCTCAAGAGTCTTCTCCAACATCACAGTTCAAAAACAGTTCAAAAGCATTAATTCTTCGGCGCTCAGCCTTCTTCACAGTCCAGCTCTCACATCCATACATGACCACAGGAAAAACCATAGCCTTGACTAGATGAACCTTTGTTGGCAAAGTAATGTCTCTGCTTTTGAATCTAGGTTGGTCATAACTTTCCTTCCAAGGAGTAAGCGTCTTTTAATTTCATGGCTGCAGTCACCATCTGCAGTGATTTTGGAGCCCAGAAAAATAAAGTCTGACACTGTTTCCACTGTTTCCCCATCTATTTCCCATGAAGTGATGGGACGGGATGCCACGATCTTTGTTTTCTGAATGTGGAGCTTTAAGCCAACTTTTTCACTCTCCACTTTCACTTTCATCAAGAGGCTTTTGAGTTCCTCTTCACTTTCTGCCATAAGGGTAGTGTCATCTGCATATCTGAGGTTGTTGATATTTCTCCTGGCAATCTTGATTCCAGCTTGTGTTTCTTCCAGTGCAGCGTTTCTCATGATGTACTCTGCATATAAGTTAAATAAACAGGGTGACAATATACAGCCTTGACGAACTCCTTTTCCTATTTGGAACCAGTCTGTTGTTTCATGTCCAGTTCTAACTGTTGCTTCCTGACCTGCATACACATTTCTCAAGAGGCAGATCAGGTGGTCTGGTATTCCCATCTCTTTCAGAATTGTCCACAGTTTATTGTGATCCACACAGTCAAAGGCTTTAGAAGCTCTATACAGTCAGCAAAAACAAGACCAGGAGCTGACTGTGGCTCAGACCATGAACTCCTTATTGCCAAATTCAGACTGAAATTAAAGAAAGTAGGGAAAACCACTAGACCATTCAGGTATGACCTAAATCAAATCCCTAATGATTATTCAGTGGAAGTGAGAAATAGATTTAAGGGACTAGATCTGATAGAGTGCCTGATGAACTATGGAATGAGGTTCGTGACATTGTACAGGAGACAGGGATCAAGACCATCCCCATGGAAAAGAAATGCAAAAAAGCAAAATGGCTGTCTGGGAAGGCCTTACAAATAGCTGTGAAAAGAAGAGAAGTGAAAAGCAAAGGAGAAAAGAAAAATATAAACATCTGAATGCAGAGTTCCAAAGAATAGCAAGAAGAGATAAGAAAGCCTTCCTCAGTGATCAATGCAAAGAAATAGAGGAAAACAACAGAATGGGAAAGACTAGGGATCTCTTCAAGAAAATCAGAGCTACCAAAGGAGCATTTCATGAAAAGATGGGCTCAATAAAGGACAGAAATGGTACGGACCTAACAGAAGCAGAAGATATTAAGAGATGGCAAGAATAAACAGAACTGTACAAAAAGATCTTCACAACCCAGATAATCACGATGGTGTGATCACTGACCTAGAGCCAGACATCCTGGAATGTGAAGTCAAGGGGGCCTTAGAAAGCATCACTATGAACAAAGCTAGTGGAGGTGATGGAATTCCAGTGGAGCTATTCCAAATCCTGAAAGATGATGCTATGAAAGTGCTGCACTCAATATGCCAGCAAATTTGGAAAACTCAGAAGTGGCCACAGGATTGGAAAAGGTCAGTTTTCATTCCAATCCCAAAGAAAGGCAATGCCAAGGAATGCTCAAACTACCGCACAATTGCACTCATCTCACATGCTAGTAAAGTAATGCTCAAAATTCTCCAAGCCAGGCTTCAGCAATATGTGGCCTGTGAACTTCCTAATGTTCAAGCTGGTTTTAGAAAAGGCAGAGGAACCAGAGATCAAATTGCCAACATCCGCTGGATCATGGAAAAAGCAAGAGAGTTCCAGAAAAGCATCTATTTCTGCTTTATTGACTATGCCAAAGCCTTTGATGTGTGGATCACAACTGGAGAATTAAGCACAAGTAATTAAATAATTTAAAAGAGAATTCCATTCACCTTTTATCCTCTGAAACTAATCACACAACTTACCTAATTTCAAGGGGGAAAACAAAGCATAGTTTTCTATATACTGAGCGATGGAATAATTGGTTGTCAATAGTA